>CM065895.1:41622591-43001758 GCA_033439115.1 Firmiana major
GATAGTAACATAATTCCTCATGATAATAAGACTCATTAATCCCAGCATCGAAATTTATCCATTTTGCTTACAACAACTACTGCTTTCATTACTTTTCAAGGGAACTTTATAGTACAGTTTTTGAGAAAACTTACGGTAACACTATCTATCCTTAAAAACATTACCGTCTTAGAAAAATAGTCTAAAACAACACGATTTGCAGCTAACCAATCCATTCCAAAAATTACATCAAAATCACTCATATTTAATAGAATAAGATCGGCTGCCATCTCTTTCCCCCTTATCATCAGCCTACGATCCTGATACATATATTCAGTCAATTGACTGTCATTCATGGTAGATGAAATCAATAACATTTTATTTAGTGATGTAGGCTCAACATATTTTGACAATTTACATGCAAATGAAGGCGATATGAAGGAATGCGTGGCACCAGGATAAAATAATACAAATGCTTCTAAATAAAAAATTAGGATGGTACCTTTAATCACATCCACTGATGAGTCTACGGTGTCCTGGTTTAGTGCATGTACTCGCCCTCTGCCAACAACCTGCTTACCCTTCTCCACGGCTGTAGCTCTCCTCTTCGGAGCAGAAGTCTCAACAGGAGCTCTCTCTGACTCCTTGCCCTTCTATGGGGCAGTCTCAATCATCTCGGGGTAATCCTGTACAATATGCCCTGGCTTCCCACAACGATAGCACACTACCGTAGACATCAGACAAGGCTTGTTACCATGATATCTGCCACATCTCCTACATTGCTTGGTAGTCGACCGTGTCCCTCCAAAAACTATACCCTTCGGTGGTGTTAAAGCCGGATATACTGGAGACTTTACCGTCCTCTCCTGTACCTCTTCAATCTGAGGTCTCTTATCAGATAGTCTCTGACCTCCTCTCTTGACCACTCTATCAATTTTGAATCTCTTCCGGTCTCTATCTCTGTTGATCTTCCTAAACTCAGAGGCATTTCGCTCAATAACCTATTCACATAACTGCGCCCTATGTACAGCCTCCTCATATGTCGAGATATCAAATGGAACCAATCTAGATCTGATGACTGGCCTCAATCCATCAATGAACTTCCTAAATTCCTCATCTCACTGCTCATCATATTTGGGTCATACCACCCCAAGGATATAAACCTCATCTCATACTCGTCTACAGATCGGATCCCATGAGCCAACCCTATAAACTCCATCTGTAACTTCCTATTAGCAGTGTTTGGAACATACTGCCTCTGGAAGGCCTCCAAAAATACCTCTCATGTGATCTCAGTGTGTCGAGCTCTCAAAATCGGTCTGGTGGACTTCCACCAATGCTCTGCCACTCCCTTCAGCATGAACGCTGCAAAAGCGACCATCTCTGTAGTTGTGCACTCAAAGAACCCGTACAACTTCTCGATCTCACTAACCCAATCCTTAACAACTATTGGGTCTTTCACCCCACTGAATGACAACAGTCTAAATTTTTTAAATTACCATAATCTTTCCAAATCACAACCATAATCCCAAACTCTGCTACTCTGCTGTGGAGCAACAGGTGATGCTATATCCTAAACTAGTGGGGGTGTATCTACCGCTTGTGGCATCTGTGCTAATTGTGTAGGAGTATCAAAAGTAACTATCGATCCAGCATTAACAGCCTGGGTAGCTGGGCCCTGTCTCTCCCTTGATCCCTATTTGACTGAGCGACTTGCTCCATAATAGTCTCAATACTCCACACCAACCTAGCGAAGCGTGCCTCAATATTCCCTGGCCTTTAATAGGCTCTTGTGGGATCTGACCAGTCTGTGGCTCTGCACGGCTTTCAGGTTTCCCGCTATAGCCCCTAGCACGTGCCCTTGCCCCTCTACCACTATGTGTGACAGGCATAATACCTAAATTCCTACATCCATAATTATTCATTAGTCTAACCCATCCGATATACACATTTATATCTAAACAAAGCACAACAATATGGGGATGTAAATTTTCTTGTTACTAACTCTGACTCATATTGTCAGACCCATATTTTTATGTAGCTTGTTCCTTATGATTTATAGATGTACAGACATGTATTGAGTTATTTAAATCATAAGAAGAGTATTTACTAGATTTAAGTGTTAGTGAAATGCTTTAACACTTAAAAGCTACATAAAAGCCTAATGTGTGCTATAAGAGTCACAGGCTAAACCGAGTGGATCTGGATCATTCTGACTGAAAATAAGAACTTAAAATGAGAAAATATAGAGAGCTTATGAAGGAAAGTCAGTTTGATTTAGTTTCAAACATAAAGAACGAGAGTAAAAGCTAAAAAGGGTAAAATAGACCTTTTTAGCGAGTTAAAGTATTTAAGGTGTTTCAGGTGTATTTACCTACCGAAAATGGCTGAAATGTAAAGACGAGAGTGTAAGACATAAGATATGACACTTTCAAAATTTTTAAAAAAAGTCAACTTGGTTAATGATTAAAGAAAAAGTCAACTATAGGAGCTCGTTCTGATAAAAAATATACTTAAGACTTTTATGGTCAGTGAAGATCTGAAATTTCTCACCGTATAGATAATGTCGCCATATCCTCAGGGCAAAAACCACTATGGCTAATTCCAAATCATGAGTGGGATAATTTCACTCATGGTCCTTAAGCTGACAGGAACCATAAGCAATCACTCTACCATTCTGCATCAGTACATAACCCAAACCTTAGTGAGAGCCATTACTGTACACTGCTAACCCTCTCGATGCACTCGGAATGGTTAAGACTGGTGTAGTAGTCAATCGATACTTGAGCTCTTGGAAGCTCTGCTCACACTGATCAGACCATTCAAATGGAACATCCTTACATGTAAATATGGGAAAACCCCTCAACAAATCTCTGGTAGTACCTTGCCAATCCTAGGAAACTCCAAATCCCCGCCACTGTCTTGGGTCTCTCCCACTTCAGCACTGCATCAATCTTGGACAGATCAATAGACACTCCGTCTTTAGATACAATGTGCTTGAGGAAAGCAATCTAATCCAACCAAAATTCATACTTACTAAATTTCCTGTACAATTCCTTCTCACGAAGGATCTGGAGTACAATCCTCAAATGCTGCTTGTGCTCATCCCGGGACTTAGAATAGATTAAGATGTCATCAATAAAAATAGTAACAAATCTGTCTAAATATTCTCGGAAGACATCATTCAACATACTCATAAAAGCAGCAGGGGCATTAGTCAGTCCAAAGGGCATCACCAAAAACTCAAAATACCTGTATCGAGTCCCGAAAACTATCTTCGGTACATCAACCTTTTAATACTCAACTGGTGATAGCCCGATCTCAAATCTATCTTAGAAAAAACTGAAGCCCTTCTTAATTGATCAAACAGATTATCTATTCTTGGTAGGGGATACTTATTCATTATTATCGCCTTATTCAGAAGTCGATAGTCTATACACAAACGAAGACTCCCATCTTTCTTTCTAACAAATAATATCGAATCGCCCAACGGAGATAAACTCGTTCTAATGAACCCCTTACCGAGCAACTCTTGCAACTGCTTTTTTAGTTCCTCCAGTTTGACCAGTGCCATTTCATAAGGTGGCTTAGAGATAGGCTGAGTATCGGGTACCAAATCAATGGTAAACTCAATTTTCCTCTCCAGTGGTAACCCCAGTAATTCATCCAAAAAAACATCGGGAAACTCGCATTGTGAGACCTTATATATGTTTAACCTAGTACATATGTAAATGGAATTATAATATGGATGATTTTGGGCCAAGTAATTTGTGAGACCCCGTATATGTATAGCTAGGTATATAGGAACATGGGAATGTAAATAAAATCATAAGTATGATGATACATTGTAATGTGAAGTATATGCAATGTAAGTTCATAAGATTATGTACGCACTTGTAATAAGAATTGTGATTATACGTACAAGTTGCATTATGCATGAGTAGGAGGAAATAAACTTGAACACGAGAAGAATGTGATCGAAATGGAATATGAGTAGTATAGTAAAATTGAAGGAAAGATTTACATAAGTGTATATTTCCATTCGAGTAATATCGTGTATATTTGGTTATACAAAGATTTCCTACAAGTTTTAAAATACATTAAGTGGGATGGGATGACATTTTTAAGTCTCAAGGAACGATGAATGAGGAAATGAATATGAAGGTAAATTGAGGAAGTCTTGAAGGGAGTTGTTGCAGAAAAACTGCAGGAAATCTGGAATTTGTGAAGGCCAGATCGATCTCATAGGATAAGAGATCGATCTGGGAGAGCCAGAATGCTCTTATGTGAGTAATGGAAGGGAACAGATCGATCTCCAAAGGAAGAAGATCGATCTCTTTAGCTCTCAGGTTGGAAGCAGATCGATCTCCCCTAAGACCAGATCGATCTCCTTAAGCTTCTGTTCGACAGCAGATCGATCTCTAGCCTCGACAGATCGATCTCCTGCCTTTAAAATGTCTTAGAAAAGAGGGATTTTAGAGGACCAGATCGATCTCCACCCAAGGGAGATCGATCTCATCAAGTCAAAACTATAAATAGGAGCAGTTGGATCTGCAGAATTTCGGGATAAACCATTTCCTCTCACTTCAACTCAAAGAAAACTAGCTTTCTCACTCCTAAATCCAGCCATTTTCAGTGAGATTTAAGGAGAGTCTATTAGAGACAAAGTTGTTCACAACAAAAAGAAGAACAACATAGTCTAGAGGCATTTCCCCATTTGATGGATTGAAGAAATAAAGGGCAATCCTAATTGGAGCAAGAGGAAATCTAATGAGGTAAGTTCTAATGCACAAATCCAAGTACATTGGTTTAGTTAATGATTATAAAGATATTTGGGTGTGCATATTGTGGATAGAACTACCTAGAATGGTATGAAATGAATATAACTTAGAAATAGTCAAGTGTGAGAAAGTGGAATGTAGAGGTGTTAACGATGAATGAGATATCTTGAGTGGATGATTATGTTGTGGGAATGGTTTGGACATGTTAATATTGGGATAAAATTGAGAGATTTACCACAAAGGGTAAAATATGTATTTAAAGCATTGGATAAATGATTAGTTGAGCAAGAGTTAGAAATGTTAACTCGAGTGTTTGATGGATGAATTTCAGTTTCGGATGATACGTCGGAGCAAGTCGAGATGAGAACGCGAGAAGCATAAAGGCGGATAGTTGCACACAAGTAAAACGAGGTAAGGGACTGTGTGTTATCTATAGAGATGTTCGTACGTATTTTACGGCAATTTCATAGATATATTGCTAGAACTAGTACGATATTATAATTCTATGAAATGATATGGAAGCATGAAAAGTACTAGGATGTATATATGTATTGAGAAATGGGATAGGGTAAGGAAATAGCATGTTATGCATGTTTTCAATGTTTTTCTCTATTATACATTAATCTTGATGATTGAGAAACGTTGATGATAGGTTGGCTAATTTTACATGTTTTAGCATGAAGAGGCATGTTGTATGAATAAACATGTTTTGAATTTTAAAAAGAGAAAATAGCCATCTATTAGTTTTGAGATGTGATTTGGTGTTGAAGCGCTAGCTTACACCCGTTTTAATGCCTTGATGTATCGTGTTGGAGTTTGACTCGCACGATGGTTTTGAGGAAGTGCAAGAACTTTGCTCGCACCTGTTTTGGTTGAGTTGAGGTAAACCTGGGGGTCTGGGACCCAAGGGGATACCAGCCGACGTCCATTTGAACGTGCTGGGCCTTAACAATAGATCGTACCGCGCTGGAGCTTTGCGTTGACTGTGTGTCACGCTGCTTGCTCGCCTGGTATATGAGACATGGTTTAAGATAAAAAGTCCATCGGAGTTGGAGTATGGACGTGGGTCCACGGTCGTACGTGGAATAGTGTAGTCACCCGTTGGTATACTATGTACCGTGCTGGGTGCACGTGAGTACGAGTATCGCGTAGATGACACACGACGTATCTTCACCGTGAGTATACGAGGAGATGAGGTGGATTGAGATGAGCCGGAGGGTAGGACTGACCCATCCCCCTTCAGGCGAAGTGATACCCTATGCACACCTGATCAGTAAGGCCTGGGATCACTGACTATGGCCATATGTCGTGGATATTTGATTTCCAAAAATTCCATGCCTGTCTCAGAGATCTGAGAAACAGAGATAATCTCAGAAAAGAAAGAGAATTGCGGAAAGAATGATTTGAGAAGTGAAAGAGATTTCGTGTTTTTGATAAACCTCTCATTTCACATTCGTGCCGTGAGGGCACTATTTATGAGCATGTTTTAAATGGAAGCTTGATACCCATTTTACACGAAAATGCTATTGAGAAATATATGTTTAAATGCATTTTTCGTATGATATTTCCATTTATAAAGAAAACATGGTTTTGGTTTATGCATGCATGGGCTATGTAGGTAGTACGATATCTACCTGCTAGCATACATTTCCTTACTGAGCTATAGTTTGCTCATCCCACTATTTTCCCCCTCCAGGTACTGAGAAGTAAGAGAGCGGTGGTCTCTAGATCTTTTGTGTTAAACAGCTCCCACAATCCGCAAAGGTATAAGATTCGTATACACGAGTATTTTATATCTAATATATTGTATCGCACAGTTATATCTTGGAATTGTAAACAGTATTATGGGGATGATATGTAAGCACATGGTATTTATACAATTAATTTTGTGTATCTACACACACACCTGGGAGTGTGAATTAAAGTTTTAAATATTCCGCTGTAAATGAATGAATTTTTAGTAATTGCATCTTCTCACAGCCTAACCGTAGTAGAGAATGTATGGATAGAAGGGTTCATAAAAGTGGGGTACGACAGGTTTGGTATCAGAGCCTGGTTGGTCTGATGTGAGTTAATGTTTAGGACTAAGAAAACATACATCCCCAAGTTACTGTGCGATATTTACATACAAATGTGTGTACGGAGCTGGTAGTGAATTAAATGCTTGTTATAACGCCGGAAAGTTATCAGGCTAGTGAGTTATGCCTGAGAGACACCGCAAGAGGGGAGAGAGCTCGAGAGCTCGAGGGCAAAATGACAGGACTGAGAGGCACAGTAGATCGTCCTCTAGTCATGAGCCCCAGGAACAGATAGAGGCTTCTGATCCTCGAATAACTCGATTGGAGGAAGACATGCGCACGATGATGACCATGATGGGTCAGATCATGGCTAGGTTTGAGGGTACACCTGGTACAGCGGGACAGGCTGCACCGAATCCCCCAGCAGCTGCACCTGAACCTGAGAATGTTGCACCTGTGCAAGCTGAACCGGCTAGGCCACAGGAACCTCATATTCGACCGGTACCTCCTCCGGTAGCCCCACATCAGCATGATGATGATTTGGGGTATGGATATGATTGTGATATGGAAAGATTGAGGCATTTTATGGACTTTAAGCCTCCTTCGTTTAGCGGGGTAAAGGATCTGACAGTGGCTGAGGACTGGATCAGTCAAATGGAGAAGTTATTCGACTTCTGTAGATGTTCAGCTACGGAGAGAGTAGCGCTTGCGGCCTTTGTATTGAGAGGCGAAGCAGAGCACTGGTGGAAGTCCACTAGGCCGATGTTAAGAGCTCAAGGAATGGTTATCACTTGGGATATGTTCTTGGACGTTTTCAGAGAGCAATACATCCCAGATACTGCTCGACAGAGACTACAGATGGAATTTTTGAATCTGACTCAAGGGAATCGATCAGTTGATGAGTACGAGTCACGATTCACTTCACTGGGTAGATATGATCTGGACTCGATCAGGAGCGAGGCTATTAGAGTCCGTAGATTTGTAGATGGACTGAGGCCTTCGATCCGAGCGAAGTTGGCCCCATTTGATGTCGCTACATATAGAGAGGCTATGCGACGGGCCCAATTATGTGAGCAAGATTATGACTTGCAGATTTTTGAGTTTAGTTGGGGTAAAAACAAGGGACCGAGGAAGCTGAGAGATGGCAAGAGTGCCAAATTTGGTCAAAAATTCATGAGTAAACGTCGGAGAGAGGTAGATGAGTTCCAGAAAAAGGTTGTTAGACCTTTTATGCCTCCGACTCAGACACCAGCCAGGGGTATAGTGATTGGTGGACCACGACCGACTACAGATCAGTGTAGGTTATGCGGTCGATACCATGGTGGTAGGCCATGTCATCTTCAGGGTACCCGATGCTTCAGATGTGGTAAATTTGGACATTATGCCAGAGAGTACCCGGAGATAGTTGAGGCAATTCCACAGAGGGGTAAAGAGCCAGAGAGGGTTCCTACAGTTGCACCTCCTGCAAGAAAGAAAGCCTCGGTTGAAGAAAAAGGAAAACAAGTTGTGGGTCAAGGCAGGGTGTATGCGATAGACCAGGCATCGGCTGATACCTCTTCTGAAGTGATAAAAGGTACAATCTTGATTTTCAATCTAGAGGTTATAGCTTTGTTTGATTCTGGTGCTACGCATTCCTTCATATCACCTGCATGTGCATCTAAGTTAAAAGGTTTTGTAGAACCCACATACTTGAGTAAGACTTTACTAATAAGTACTCCAATGAGAGTTAGCCAATTAGTTGAACAAGTGTATAAAGATTGTAAAGTGAGGGTGGGAGATAAGTGCATGACAGCCAACTTGATTTTGTTGAATATGTATGACATTGATGTAATTTTGGGAATGGATTGGTTAGCCACCAATCATGCTGTCATAGACTATCGGTCTAAGTCCATTAAGTTTTCTCTACCTGAAGAATGTGTTGTAAGATTTTAAGAGAAGAAATGAAATCTTAAATTTTATGTTAAGTAAAGTACTTTGGTATAAATGGCTTGAGTGTTGTTTTGAAGGTTTTGTTGCTTATGTGGTGGATTTGAACAAAGTACATCCGGATATGGAGGACATCTCAGTGGTCAGAGAATTCCCTGATGTCTTTCCAGACGATCTACCAGGATTGCCACCTGATAGAGAAACAGAATTCGGTATAGACTTGACGCCTGGAACCGAACCAATATCGAAGTCACCATATAGGATGGCTCCAGTTGAGTTAGAGGAATTAAGGAAACAGCTGCAAGAGTTGTTAGAGAAGGGGTTCATAAGACCGAGCATCTCACCATGGGGAGCCCCGATATTGTTTGTGAAGAAGAGAGATAGGAGCCTCAGGTTGTGCATTGACTATCGGATGTTAAACAAGGCTACCATCAAGAATAAGTACCCCTTGCCACGCATTGACGATTTATTGGATCAGCTTCGGGGAGCACAGATCTTCTCCAAGATAGATCTGAGGTCTGGGTATCATCAATTGAAGATTCAAAAGGAGGATGTGCCCAAGACAGCATTTCGTACCCGCTATGGCCATTACGAATTCTTAGTGATGCCTTTTGGGTTGACCAATGCGCCGGCAGCTTTTATGGCTCTAATGAACGAAGTATTCAAGCCCTACCTGGACCAATTCATAATTATTTTCATTGATGATATATTGGTGTATTCAAGGTCCAGAAAAGAGCATGAGCAGCACTTAAGGATTATTTTGCAGACCCTCCGAGAGAAAAGGTTATATGCCAAGCTTAACAAATGTGACTTTTGGCTAGAGCAGGTTTCTTTTCTAAGCCATGTTATATCGAAGGATGGGGTGTCAGTAGATCCATCCAAGATTGAGGCAGTTGTTCAGTGGGAACAACCTAGGATAGTCACAGAGATCAGAAGTTTTCTAGGTTTGGCTGGTTACTACAGGAGATTTGTAGAAGGTTTCTCTAGATTAGCTACTCCATTGACACGTCTTACGAGGAAGAGTATGGAGTTTTCATGGGATGAAGCTTGTGAGAGGAGTTTTCAGGAACTTAAGCGCAGATTAACTACCGCACCAGTTCTTGTCATCCCTAACAGTTCAGGGAATTACTCGGTGTATACAGATGCTTCGCATCAAGGACTAGGCTGTGTTTTGATGCAAGATGGAAGGGTAGTAGCTTATGGATCTAGGTAGTTGAAAGATCATGAGAAGAACTACCCCACTCACGATTTGGAGTTAGCGGCCGTAGTGTTTGCGTTGAAGATATGGTGCCACTACTTATATGGTGAGAGATTTCAGATCTTTATGGATCATAAGAGTCTGAAATATCTATTCTCACAAAAGGAGTTAAACATGAGACAGAGGAGGTGGTTGGAACTCCTTAAGGACTATGATTGTGAGATCTTATACCACCCAGGGAAGGCAAATGTGGTTGCCGATGCATTGAGTCGGAAGAGTCTCGGGTTGGTATCTCATATGATGGTTAAAGAGCATGAGTTGTTGGAACAATTCACGAACCTTAGTCTGGATATGACCCTACCTGAGATTGGCAGCTATGGGATTATTGCTAGCTTGAGATTAGAACCGGAGTTGATTGAGAGAATCCGACAAGCTCAGCAAATCGATCAATGGTGTATTGTCATGATTAGCCAAATCCGAAAAGGGAAGGGTGCCGATTTTATATTGAGTCCAGATGGAATACTAAGGTTTAGAGATAGAATATGTGTTCCTAAGGATTTAGAGCTGAGAAAGCTGATCTTATCAGAGGTACACTCGTCGAGATACACGATACACCCGGGGAGTAGTAAGATGTATCAAAATCTCCGAAAAGCATATTGGTGGTCTGGAATGAAGAGAGACATAGCTGAGTATGTCGCTAGATGTCTCATTTGTCAGCAAGTAAAAGTCGAACATCAAAAACCAAGAGGATTATTACAACCTCTATCGATACCAACATGGAAGTGGGAGCATGTCACCATGGATTTTGTGATGGGGTTACCGAGAACCCGTAAGAACCATGATGCGATATGGGTGATAGTAGATCGATTAACGAAATCGTCACATTTCTTAGCCATGAGATCTACAGATACATTGAGTGTACTGGCGAACCTGTATGTGCGAGAAATAGTGAGATTGCATAGAGTCCCAGTGAGTGTTGTTTCTGATCGGGATGCCCGCTTCACTTCCCACTTTTGGGGACATTTCCAGGAAGCGATGGAGACCCAATTGAGTTTTAGCACCGCTTTTCATCCTCAGACAGATGGTCAGTCAGAGAGGACTATACAGACCCTGGAGGATATGTTGAGAGCGTGTGTGCTGGATTTTAGAGGCTCATGGGACGATCACTTGCCATTGATTGAGTTCGCCTACAATAACAGTCATCACTCAAGTATTGGTATGGCCCCTTATGAGGCACTATACGGTCATAGATGCCGATCGCCCATTGGTTGGGAAGAAGTTGGTGACAGACAATTGCTCGCTCCCGATTTGGTTAAGCAAGCCTCCGTGGATGTTCAGATAATATGCGAGAGGCTGCGAACAGCTCAAAGTCGACAAAAGAGCTATGCTGACAGGAGACGGAGACCACTTGAGTTTGATGTTGGCGAGTCTGTATTTTTGAAAATATCTCCTTCTAAGGGAATAATGAGGTTTGGGAAGAAAGGAAAATTAAGTCCTCGTTACATTGGTCCCTTCGAGATTTTGGATAGAGTGGGAGAAGGAGCATATAGGCTAGCCTTACCACCTGAGCTAGCAGAAGTCCACAATGTCTTCCACGTTTCTATGCTTCGGAAGTACTACCCGGATCGGACACATGTAATTAGTTATGAGCCGTTGGAGCTCAAGAAAGATATGTCGTATGTCGAGAGACCGATCAGGGTGTTGGACAGGAAAGAGAAGGTGTTGCGGAACAAGACGATTTCATTGGTTAAGGTTTTGTGGCAACATCACACTGAGGAAGAGGCCACATGGGAACTGGAAAGTTTGATGCGGGAAAAGTATCCCGAGTTATTCACGGATTAAATTGGTTCTAATTTGGAAGACCAAATTCTCTAAATGGGGGAGAATGTGAGACCCCGTATATGTATAGCTAGGTATATAGGAACATGGGAATGTAAATAAAATCATAAGTATGATGATACATTGTAATGTGAAGTATATGCAATGTAAGTTCATAAGATTATGTACGCACTTGTAATAAGAATTGTGATTATACGTACAAGTTGCATTATGCATGAGTAGGAGGAAATAAACTTGAACACGAGAAGAATGTGATCGAAATGGAATATGAGTAGTATAGTAAAATGGAAGGAAAGATTTACATAAGTGTATATTTCCATTCGAGTAATATCGTGTATATTTGGTTATACAAAGATTTCCCACAAGTTTTAAAATACATTAAGTGGGATAGGATGACATTTTTAAGTCTCAAGGAGCGATGAATGAGGAAAGGACTATGAAGGTAAATTGAGGAAGTCTTGAAGGGAGTTGTTGCAGAAAAAACTGCAGGAAATCTGGAATTTGTGAAGGCCAGATCGATCTCATAGGATGAGAGATCGATCTGGGAGAGCCAGAATGCTCTTATGTGAGTAATGGAAGGGAACAGATCGATCTCCAAAGGAAGAAGATCGATCTCTTTAGCTCTCGGGTTGGAAGCAGATTGATCTCCCCTAAGACAAGATCGATCTCCTTAAGCTTCTGTTCGACAGCAGATCGATCTCTAGCCTCTATAGATCGATCTCTTGCCTTTAAAATGTCTTAGAAAAGAGGGATTTTAGAGGACCAGATCGATCTCCACCCAAGGGAGATCGATCTCATCAAGTCAAAACTATAAATAGGAGCAGTTGGATCTGCAAAATTTCGGGATAAACCATTTCCTCTCACTTCAACTCAAAGAAAACTAGCTTTCTCACTCCTAAATCCAGCCATTTTCAGTGAGATTTAAGGAGAGTCTATTAGAGACAAAGTTGTTCACAACAAAAAGAAGAACAACATAGTCTAGAGGCATTTCCCCATTTGATGGATTGAAGAAATAAAGGGCAATCCTAATTGGAGCAAGAGGAAATCTAATGAGGTAAGTTCTAATGCACAAATCCAAGTACATTGGTTTAGTTAATGATTATAAAGATATTTGGGTGTGCATATTGTGGATAGAACTACCTAGAATGGTATGAAATGAATATAACTTAGAAATAGTCAAGTGTGAGAAAGTGGAATGTAGAGGTGTTAACGATGAATGAGATATCTTGAGTGGATGATTATGTTGTGGGAATGGTTTGGACATGTTGATATTGGGATAAAATTGTGAGATTTACCACAAAGGGTAAAATATGTATTTAAGGCATTGGATAAATGATTAGTTGAGCAAGAGTTAGAAACGTTAACTCGAGTGTTTGATGGATGAATTTCAGTTTCGGATGATGCGCCGAAGTAAGTCGAGATGAGAACGCGAGAAGCATAAAGGCGGATAGTTGCACACAAGTAAAATGAGGTAAGGGACTGTGTGTTAGCTATAGAGATGTTCGTACGTATTTTACGACAATTTCGTAGATATATTGCTAGAACTAGTACGATATTATAATTCTATGAAATGATATGGAAGCATGAAAAGTACTAGGATGTATATATGTATTGAGAAATGGGATAGGGTAAGGAAATAGCATGTTATGCATGTTTTCAATGTTTTTCTCTATTATACATTAATCTTGATGATTGAGAAACGTTGATGATAGGTTGGCTAATTTTACATGTTTTAGCATGAAGAGGCATGCTGTATGAATAAACATGTTTTGAATTTTAAAAAGAGAAAATAGCCATCTATTAGTTTTGAGATGTGATTTGGTGTTGAAGTGCTAGCTTACACCTGTTTTAATGCCTTGATGTACCGTGTTGGAGTTTAACTCGCACGATGGTTTTGAGGAAGTGCGAGAACTTTGCTCGCACCTGTTTTGGTTGAGTTGAGGTAAACCTGGGGGTCTGGGACCCAAGGGGATACCAGCCGACGGCCATTTGAACGGGCTGGGCCTTAACGATAGATCGTACCACGCTGGAGCTTTACGTTGACTGTGTGTCAAGCTGCTTGCTCTCCTGGTATATGAGGCATGGTTTAGGATAAAAAGTCCATCGAAGTTGGAGTATGGACTTGGGTCCACAGTCGTACGTGGAATAATGTAGTCACCCGTTGGTATACTATGTACCGTGCTGGGTGCACGTGAGTACGAGTATCACGTAGATGACACACGACGTATCTTCACCATGAGTATACGAGGAGATGAGGTGGATTGAGATGAGCCGGAGGGTAGGACTGACCCATCCCCCTTCAGGCGAAGTGATACCCTATGCACACCTGATCAGTGAGGCCTGGGATCACTGACTATGGCCATATGTCGCGGATATTTGATTGCCGAAAATTCCATGCATGTCTCAGAGATCTGAGAAACAGAGATAATCTCAGAAAAGAAAGAGAATTGCGGAAAGAATGATTTGAGAAGTGAAAGAGATTTCGTGTTTTTGATAAACCTCTCATTTCACATTCGTGCCGTGAGGGCACTATTTATGAGCATGTTTTAAATGGAAGCTTGATACCCATTTTACACGAAAATGCTATTGAGAAATATATGTTTAAATGCATTTTTCGTATGATATTTCCATTTATAACGAAAACATGGTTTTGGTTTATGCATGCATGGGCTATGTAGGTAGTACGATATCTACCTGCTAGCATACATTTCCTTACTGAGCTATAGTTTGCTCATCCCACTATTTTCCCCCTCCAGGTATGAGAAGTAAGAGAGCGGTGGTCTCTAGATCTTTTGTGTTAAACAGCTCCCACAATCCGCAAAGGTATAAGATTCGTATACACGAGTATTTTGTATCTAATATATTGTATCGCACAGTTATATCTTGGAATTGTAAACAGTATTATGGGGATGATATGTAAGCACATGGTATTTATACAATTAATTTTGTGTATCTACACACACACCTGGGAGTGTGAATTAAAGTTTTAATTATTTCGCTGTAAATGAATGAATTTTTAGTAATTGCATCTTCTCACAGCCCAACCGTAGTAGAGAATGTATGGATAGAAGGGTTCATAAAAGTGGGGTACGACATAATTATGGGTTCATAAGAATAGTGATGTCATTATAATGTGAAGCATAAGTGATGTAAAGTCCATAAGTTCAATGTACACACTTGTAATAAGAGTTTGTGATGTACGCACAAGTTTCATTATGTATGAACATGAAGAAATAGACTTTTGTATGTGATGAATATGAGTGGAATGAAAAATGAGTAGTGTGGTAAAATGAAATGAGTTGCATAAGTGGTGTAAATCTTTATGCTTCCATTTGGTTGTGTATGTATAACTTTGGTTATACAATGAATGCACACAAGTTTTAATGTGTATGAAGCATGAATGGATGTCATTTTCAAGTCTCAAAGGTGGTTGGATGAGAAAATGACTATAGCAGCAAATTAAGGATGTTTGGGTGTGAGTTTCTGTAGACAATTGCAGTAAATTCTAGAAAATATGAATACCAGATCGATCTCATAGGATGAGAGATCGATTTGGAAGAGCAAAAAATGCTCTTATTTGAGTAATGGAACAGACCAGATCGATCTCCAATGGGGCCAAATCGATCTCCTGAACATTCTATAATGAAAAGATCGATTCTTAAGGCAAGCAGATCGATTTCCTTAGCTCTCGGGTTGAAGCAGATCGATCTCCTCCTTAGCCGAATCGATCTCCTTAACTTTTTGCCTAAGACAGATCGATCTCAAGACCTCGACAGATCGATCTCATGACTTTAAAATTTCATGAAAAAGAGGGATTTAAGAGGACCAGATCGATCTCCACCCAATGTAGATCGATCTCATCAAGCAATTCTATAAATTTGAGCAGTTAAAATCTGTATTTCACAGGATAAAATCATTCCTTTCCATTTTCAATCCAAAAACCTAGCTTTCTCACTCCTAAATCCATATACTTTTATGAAGATTTGAGGGAAGGCTATTAGATACAAAGTTGTTCACAACAAAGAGAAGAACAACATAGCTTAGAGGCATTACCCCATTTGTTGTCTTGAATGAGTTAGGAGCATTTTCATTTGGAGCAAGAAGGAAATCCAAAGATGTGAGTTTCTAAAGCACCAACTCAAGTACATTTGTTTAGATATTAATTTTGGAGTGGATTGGTATGTATATTAACGGTAGAAACTACCTAGAAAGCAAAGGAACAATAATAACCTAGAAATGGGTTAGTGTGAGAAAGTGAAATGTATTGAAATTAATGATAAATGGGATATCTTGAGGTGATAATTGAGTTGTGAGTATGATTTTAAGATGGTGTTATGGAATGAATTGTGAGACTTACCCAAAATTGGTAAAATGTATTTTCAAGGCATTGGGTAAAATGCATAAGTGAATGAGAGAGTAAGGGTAGAGTATTTCACATCAAGTCCTAAACAAGGAACTAAGTGGGTTATTAGATAAGTTTGGTTAGAAGGCTTGATAATGGCCAAATAAAAATTGAGCCAAACTTAATGAAATAGGCTCAAAGAATTACATTGACTAGTTGGAGTCAAAATATGAGTTAACAACATTAAATCAAGTGATTGATGAATGAATTGTAGCTCTAGAGGATACACTGAAGCAAGTTGAGCCAAAAGCGTAAGAAGCTAAGGGGAAGAGAGTCGCACCCTGAGTAAATCGAGGTAAGGGAATTGTGTGGACTTTTAGAGATATCTATGCATAATTTGGGAGCATAATGTTTTCCTAGAATGCATGTGGTAGTAGGAAATGAAATGGGTGATTGAAGGGCAATAGTTGGGTTTTTATGAGAAATGTGCATGAAAACAAAAGCATGATGCTTTGAAAATCTTATTTTATTACTTTTTAGAAAGTGTGTGGTAGGTTGGCTAACCTTTGAAATGATTTGCAATAGAAATGATTTGATTTGGTTTTATAACCATGTTTTGCAAATAATTGATCCACCTACATGGTTTTTGTGAGAAAGGAATCGTGCTAGAGTATGACTCGCACGAGATTTGATGTGTTTTTACACGCATGAGTGCTGGAGCTTAGCTCGCACTAGTTTTCACATGGATTTCTATGATGTTGTGCTGGAGCTTAGCTCGCACATATTTTATACTAGTTTTGACATGGTGCTGGAGCATAACTCGTATTAGATGTCCACCATACTTGTTGCTGTGCTTGAGATTACTCGCACGTGATTTTATGACATGATTAATAGCTGTGCTAGGAGCTTCCGGTAGATTGGGTGTCGCACCGATTAAATAGGCTCACACGTGCATTTTGAGATGTGGTGTGATATGATGTGTTGATATGGGTCTACAGAGTACGCTGTACCGTGCAGGTAGCATGGAGTACGTTGTACTGTGTTGAGATTGTGATATACCGTCTTTGGACGATGTTTAGAACTGTTATGGATCGACGAGTTGGACGTGACCCACCTCCCGTGTGGAAGCAGATAGAGGTGATACCCCGTACACCTAATCAGTGTAGCCTGGGATCATAGGATATGGCCATAGTCCTAGAGGAGGTTTCCCTGTTATATTGCCTATCTCACATGTCTTATGTTTTATGAATAAATCCATGTTTGAAATGTTTTGTGGGTTAGGATAGTCCGAGGGAGGGGCTGAGTCCTGACAAATGTTGACTTCATGAGATGAGACAGTTTGATAATGGCTTTAAAGTGCACTAACACATGATGATTTTCCATGCCTTATTTATGAAATATGCATGATGGTTATTCCATGCATTAATTTGATTTGTGCACTGAGTTTAAATATCATGACTTGCTTTACATGTCATTAACACAAGCATGAACTAATGCTTTTGAGTTGTGAATGAGAAATTGTGTGGTTTTGAGCATGGCATCACGATCACGTAGATAGTACAGTATCTACCTGTTCGCATGATTGCCTTATTTAGCGTGCCTGAGGGCGACTGGAGGTTTCCTTTTTGGTATCCACTGCATCCCATCACGAAAGGTATACACACTTGTATAATTTTGTATCTAAGCTTACCATAGCACAATAGCATTTTGTATGTAACCACTGAGGATGTAAAATAATGTAAACACATATAAACAACAACTCTGATTTATTTATACAAGTGTTTACTTCAAATTATAATGCAAATTAAATTGTTATGGTTGGATGAGGTAGACATTGACACACAACCCAACTGTGAGAGTGTAGCTGATCATGATCGAGGTAAGGTAAGGATAAAAAATAAATAATGTGTGAAAAACAAAAAATTTGTGACGATTTTTGGTAAGTTGAGGGTCGTGACAGAAGTTGGTATCAAAGCTAAGTAGGTCTGATGTGTGTCGATGTCTAAAATACTTAATAAGTTTGAAAATTACATCCCCATGTTACTGTGCTTGTTTAGATACAAATTGTGTGTGTGTCGATGGGTTGACTAAGAAATTGATGTGAATGTAGGGAATTGAGCAGTGTGCCGAACATCAGTCGCGGTAGAGGGGTAAGAGCGCAAGCTAGAGGCCGTTCAGGTAGACCTGGGGTAGTGTTGAGCAAGAAACACACGAGGCTTAGGAAGAGATTGAGGTGGAGGCTGAGGTTGAGCATGCTCCATAAGGTCTAGAGGAGAGACCCGTGAGTATTATGGCACGCTTCACGAGGATTAAGCGAAAGATAGAGATGATCTTGGAGTTGGTCACTCAGTCGTTACTTGGAGGTGGGGGCAGACAGAGTCCCACTACACAGGGTGATGTTGAGTAGGCAGCAGCTCTTGAGGCACGGGCACGGCCAGCCCAGAGACCTCAGACGACATATACACCCACACCTCCACCCACACAAGATATGCTTACACCTGTTGCTATACCCTCGGGCAGTAGAGGCTGGGGTTATGATTGTGAATTGGATAGACTATGGCAGTTTCAGAAGTTTGGACCGTCGTCTTTCAGTGGAGTTAAGGACCCAGTAGCTGCAGAGGATTGGATAAATAAAATTGAGAAGTTATATGGGTTCTTTGAGTGCACTACTACCGAGATGGTAGCGTTTGCCGCATTCAAGTTGAAGGGATCAACAAAACATTGGTTGAAATCCATCAGACCTATTTTGAGAGCCCGACATTCAGAGATCAGCTGGGATGTATTTTTGGAGGCTTTCCAGAGATAGTATGTTTCAGATACTGCATAATAGAAAATGAAGATGACATTTTTGAGACTGACCCAAGGGAGTAGGATGGTGGATGAGTATGAGACGACCTTTATCTCTCTGGGTAGATATGATTCTAATACGATGGGTAATGAGGTCGAGAAGATCTGAAGTTTGTGGATGGACTGAGACCAACCATCAGGTCCAGATTTGGTTCCTTGGATCTACTGACCTACGGGGAGGCAGTGCGTAGGGCACAATTGTGTGAACAAGACATTGTAAGACCCATATTTTCAAATGTAAACCTTATGAATTCATAAGTATGATGAGATACTTGTAATGTGAAGCGTAAGTGAGGTAAAGTCCATAAATTCAATGTACAAGTTTCATTATGTATGAATATGAAGGAATAGACTTTTGTATGTGATGAATGTGAGTGGAATGAAAAACAAATGAGTAGTGAAGTAAAATGTAATGAAGTTGTATAAGTGGTGTAAATCGTTATGCTTCCATTTGGTTTTGTGTTTATACTTTTGGCTATACAATGAATACACACAAGTTTTAATGTGTATAAAGTATGAATGGATGCCATTTTCATGTCTTAAAGGTGGTTGGATGAGTAAATGACTATGGTAGCAAATAAGGATGTTTGGTATAAGTTACTGCAGAGAACTGTAGTAAAATCTAGAAAATATGAATGCCAGATCGATCTCATAGGATGAGAGATCGATCTAGAAGAGCCAAAATGCTCTTATTCGAGCAATAGGATCAGGATAGATCGATATCCAATGGAGCCAGATCGATTTGCTAAACATTTTGTAATAAGAGGATCAATTCTTAAGGCAAGCAGATCAATTTCCTTAGCTCTCGGGTTGGAGCATATCGATCTCCTCCTTAGCCAGATTGATCTCCTTAAGCTACTGCCTGGGATAGATCGATCTCAAGCCCTTGACAGATCGATCTCATGCCTTAAAATGTCATGAAAATGAGGGATTTAAGAGGATTAGATTGATCTCAAACCTCGACAGATCGATCTCATCAAGCAATTCTATAAATAGGAGCAGTGGAATCTGTAAATTTTGGGAAAACAATCTCACTCTTTCATTTCAACCTAAAACCTAACCTTCTCACTCCTAAATCCACCCATTTCCAGTAAGATTTGAGGAAAGACCATTAGATACAAAGTTGTTCCTATCCAAGAGAAGAACAACATACGTTGGAATCAAAGCCCCATTTGTGGTATTAAAGGAGCAAGGTGTATTTTCATTTGGAGCAAGAAGAGAAACTAGATTTGGTAAGTTTTTAATACTTCAGCCCAAATACATTGTCTATTAATTGATTTTGGAGTTGAGTTGTATGTGTATTGATGGTTAGGACTACCTAGAATGCAATGGAACAAGTAAAACCTAGAATAATCTAGTGTGAGAAATATGGGTATGTTAGAGTGTTTATGACATAATGTGGATGATTTGAGATGGCTAAATGAAGTTACATTGTCGATTTAGAGAATTTATGAAAATGAGTATATAAGACGCTTGATAAAAAGGCCATAGTGAAGAAATTGATGAAATATGAACACTCTGAGCTTAATGTGGATTTAATATTGATTTGGTATGAATCAACAAGCCTAAAAGAATCAATAGACTTGAGATATGAGTAGAACGATAAAACGAGGCCTTATAAGTATTGATGGAGGCTATAGATTGAATTGACTATAGCAAACACAAGAGTTGTGCTATATGGGCTAAATTGATGTGATAAACGACTTTGTGCAGTTCTGGAGAGTTCGTTGGAGATGAATCGAATAGCGTAAGTAAGCAGCTCTATGGAAGTGGAATCACGCAACGCGATTCTAGGTAAGGGAATTCTGTAAGTATATAGAGATGGCTGCTCGTACTTTGAACTTTTGGGTGAATATAGGGCGATTATGAAATGCATGGATGTTTGAGAAAAGTGATTGATGATAGGTGTGAATAATTACGAGTATGTGTATATGATTTGGTTTTTGAAGTGGGTTTCATAATAAGGCGATAGTAAGGCTCATAAATCACCTGTTTGAATGTTTTCACAAAACACATTACTTTGTTTTAAGCGAATTAATGTATGGGCTAGCTAGTGTTTAAATGACTTTGCGAAATAGCACATGTGAAGTGCTAGTAATGATTTTGAGATTGTTTTAGTTGATTTTAAGCTGCCTATCATGTGTGTGTGTGAATTAAATCGTGCTGGAGCCTCGCTCGCACAAGATTTTGGTATTTTCACTTGTATGAAACGTGCTGGAGCTTAGCTTGCACTTTGATTTGAAATTGTGATTATGTTTTATAAACCGTACTAGAGTTTTTGCTCATACGTGGATTTCGAGTGATTTTCTAATGCATATAACTGTACTGGAGCTGTGCTCATATGTGGTTTCTTTATGTTTTTATGCATAAATGTCATACTAGAGTGTTACTCGTACGAAGAGGTTTATCTATGATGCATGAATCGTGCTAAAGCTTAGCTCGCACAGGTTTTCACACTGTGGTATGTATGATGCCGTGGTGAGGGCAATATGGATTAATTCAGGGAACCCAAAAGGGGCGAGCAAGCCCATAAGGGGCTAAGACCTGATATTAATCCATTCAGGGAACCCAAAAGGGGCGAGCAAGGCCATGAGGGGCTAAGACTTGACATCATAAGAAAATACTCCCACGTGCACTGGACACCAGATCGGTTACACATGGCATTAGGGTAGATAAGACCTACGGTGGGCACCCCAACCATGATATGGGTCCGTGGGGTACGTTGTACCATGTATATCACATGGAATACTCTGTACTGCGTGGTTGTGATGATGATATGAAAGTATGGCGAAGAACTAGCTCACCTTCGCTCTAGTATGATACCTGCACACCGGGATCCGTGTGGTTTGGGATGATTTATGACATAGTTCACCAACATAGTCTTTGAGATATAGTGACCTGTCTTACTTAATATTACATAATACCACATGATTTTTATACATGAGTGTGATTTTGATTTGTCCAGGGTAGACCCGAGGGAGGGGTCGAGCCTTGTGGGATTTGTGATTTAATGAAATGATGATTTAATTTATGATGAGATGTGATGGAATTTGAAAAGAGAATTGTGATGAGATGTAATGTGATTTGAAAAGGATGTTTCTTAAATGAATTTCCCTTTTTTGATAAGTTTTAATGAGATTGAGCATGAGATGATTTTACATGTTGATATTTCCATGTTTTATACCAATTTACATGATTTTCGATACATGATATATGTATATACATGTGGCATAGTTTTATTTCCTCATGCTCCAATTATAAACGATTTATACATAACACTATCAGCATGTAGATAGAGTAGTTATCTACCAAGCTTGCATTATTGCCTTCCTGAGCGTGTGGTTGGTCATCCTTCCCTACTTTCCCCCTCTACAAATAGCAGCCCGGTGAGGACTGAGGCGTTGCATTTTGGACATCTACTGCTTCCATCGCCAAAAGGTATGCACACAATGATTCTTTTTTTATCTTAACAATGTAAAAGCACAATAGTCAAATTGTAATGTAATGTGGGGATGTAAAAGTTAGAAAACGTGTCATGTATAACTTAACTTTCAAATGAATGACACTCTTTTGATTAATTTGGGAATGAATGACGAGTGGTGATTATTATTAACTCACAGTCCAACTGTGTAGTGGTGAGTTTGTTCACGACCAGGTAAGGAAATGAAAATGCGAAAACTTTATAGTGATTTTTGGTTATAAAGAACAAAATGGGTTGTGACAGAGAGTGGTATCAGAGCTGAGTTGGCCTGATGTGAGTCAGTAATAAAACGTAGGAAAATTACATCCCCGTATTAATGTGCTTTTGTTTAGATATAACTATGTATACCATGATGGATTGAATCTAATAAGTGATTGTGAATACAGGAACTTAGGTAGTATGCATGTTACGCGTAGAGGTAGAGGGACGGAGCACGTACTAGAGGCCGTAGAGGTGGGCTTGAGGGCCGTGCGGAGCCACAGACTGACCAGGCTCCTCAGAACCCTGCTGAGAGATCAGGGATACCGAGGTACGCTTCGCTAGGATAGAACGGAGTATCGAGAGCCTCGTGGAGATAGTTACTCAGGCACTGGGTGTCGGTGATAGACTAGGTCCTGTAGTACAGCCTACTATTGGACAGGAGGCTGCAGAGGTGGAGAGACCTCAGGTTATTGAAACGGTGACACCCCTAATACAGGATACAGCTTCACCTATCGTACCACAGCCAAGCAATAGCGATTTGGGGTATGATTACGACTTGAGTAGGTTGAGACAGTTTCAGGAGTTGAAATATCCAATGTTTGGAGGGGTAAAAGACCCGGTGATTACAGAGGATTAGGTCTATGAGGTGGAGAAATTATACAGATTTTTTCAATATACCTCAGTAGAGAAAGTGGCCTTTACCGTGTTTATGTTAAAGGGCGAGACAGAACATTGGTGGAGATCCACCGAGGCTATTTTGAGGGCCAGACACTCTGAGATTACATGAGAGATATCTTTGGAGGCCTTAAGGAGACAGTACATCCCAGCCACCGTACAAAGGAAACTACAGATGGAATTCATGAATTTGGTTCAGAGGAACTGTACTGTGGATGAATATGAGTCAAAATTTATGTCTTTGGAGAGATACGACTCGGATACTATGGGTAGTGGACTCAAAAGATTCAGAAGTTTGTTGATGGATTGAGGTTGGCTATCCTGACTAAGCTAGCCCCATTTGACCTACAGACTTATGAGGAGGCAGTGCATAAGGCTCAGTTATGCGAGCAAGACTTTGAGAAGAATGCCTCCGAGCTTGGAAAGATTAGTGTCAAGAGAGACAGAGATCGAAAGAGATCTGAGATGGATAGAGTGGCCAAGAGAGGAGGCCAGAGATTTTTCGAGAAGAGACCTAAGATTGAGGAAGTGCAGGAGAGAGTTTCTAGACCTTCCGTGTACCCAACTTTGACTGCATCGAGGGGTATGGTTATTAGAGGACCACGACCTACGACTGATCAGTGTAGGAGATGTGGTAGATACCATGAGACTAGACCATGTCAGATGCCCCTTGTTTCATGTTATAGGTGTGGGAAGCCCAGACATATTTTGAGGTACTATTATGAGATGGTTGAGACTGCCCCATAGAAGGGCAATGAGCTAGACAGAGCTCTAGTTGAGACTGTTGCCCTGAGGAGGAGGGTCACGACTGAAGAAAAAGGGAAGCAGGCAGTGGGTGTGAGTAGAGGAAGAGTACATGCACTGGATCAGGACACTGCAGATGCTTCCACCGATGTGATTAAATGTACCATCCTAATCTTTGATTTAGAAGTATTGGCATTGTTTGATCCTGGTGCCACACATTCCTTCATATCACCTTTCTTTGCATATAAATTGTTGAAGCATGTGAAACCTACATTGTTGGATAAAATGTTGATGATTTCCACACCCATGAATGATAGTCAATTGACTAAGCATGTATGTAGAGATTGTATATTAAAGATAGAGGGAAATGAGATGACAGCCGATTTAATTTTATTAAATATGAATGATTTTGATATAATATTGGGAATGAATTGGTTGGCTACCAATCATGTTGTTATGGATTGTCATGCTAAAACTTTGAGGTTTCCAAAGATAGAAAATCATGCTGTAAGTTTTGTGAAATGAAATGAAAGAATGTAATCATGATAAATGAAAAGAGTATGATTTTTATTTAATCTACTTGAGAGATGAATTTAATTGCTTATGTTGAAAATTGATGTAATGACTTGTGACACTAACTGTAGAAAGAATGATGTGAAGGGTTCATTGCATACGTGGTCGACATAGATAAGGCACACCCGAAATTGAGAGACATTCTAGTGATTGCAGAATTTCTCGATGTCTTTTCAGACGATTTACCAGGGCTACCACCTGAAAGAGAAATGGAATTTTGCATAGAGTTAGTGCCTGGTACTGAGCCGATATCTAAACCACCATATAGAATGGCTCCAATTGAGTTAGAAGAGCTAAAGAAATAGCTTCAAGAGTTGCTAGAGAAGGGGTTTATTAGACCGAGTGTCTCACCTTGGGGAGCATCAGTTCAGTTTGTAAGGAAGAAGGATGGAGCCTCCAATTGTGTATAGACTACCGATTGTTGAATAAGGCTACCATTAAGAAAATGTACCCCCTTCCACGCATCGATGATTTGTTGGATCCGCTCCGAGGAGCCTAAGTATTTTCTAAGATAGATCTGCGGTCAAGGTATCATCAGTTGAGGATACATAGTGGAGATGTACTAAAGACAACATTTTGTACCCATTATGGCCACTACGAGTTTTTGGTTATGCCATTCGAATTGAAGAATGCCCATACAACATTTATAGCACTAATGAATGATGTATTCAAGACATACCTGGACAAGTTTGTGATTACGTTTATTGATGACATATTAGTCTATTCTAAGTCCAAGAAAGATCATGAGGAGCACTTGAGAGTAGTTCTGTAGACCCTCCGAGAGAAAGAGTTATATGCCAAACTCAGCAAGTGTAACTTTTGGTTAGACTAGATCTCATTTCTGAGCCATGTTGTGTGGAAGGGTAGGGTGTTAGTGGATCTATCGAAGATAGAGGTAGTTGTACTGTGGGAACAACCCAAGACAGTTACTGAAATTAGGAGTTTTCTGGGATTGGCAAGTTATTATTGGAGATTTGTAGAGGGTTTCTCTAGACTAGCTGCTCCATTGACACGCCTCACGTGGAAAGAGTTAAGTTTGTATGGGATGACGCATATGAGAGGAGTTTTGAGGAGCTTAAGCGTCGATTGACCACTGCTTCAGTTCTCACCATTCCTACCAGCTCAGGAGGTTTCTCGGTGTATGCGAATGCATCACACCAAGGACTGGGCTGTGTGCTTATGCAGGATGGGAAGGTAGTTGCATATGGTTCTAGAAAGTTGAAAGATCACGAGAGGAACTACTCGACAAATGATTTGGAGTTGGCGGCCGTAGTATTTGTTTTGAAAATATGGCGCCATTATCTTTATGGTGAGAAATTTTAAGTTTTTACATATCATAAGAGCCTTAAGTACCTGTTCTCGCAGAAAGAGTTAAATATGAGATAGAAGAGATGGCTCGAACTCCCAGGATTATGATTGTGAAATCATGTACCACTCGGATAAGAAAAATATAGTTGCCGAGGCTTTGAACAGGAAAAATATAGGGTTGGTGTCTTATATGATGGTATGGGAACATATGTTGTTGGAACAATTTACGAACCTCAGTTTAGATGTAACCCCGCCTGGTTCAGAGAGACTTGAGATCATGGCTAGTTTGAGACTGGAGCCAGAGTTGATTGGCCATATTTGGCAGGCTCAGCAGAGCGATCGACGGTGTATCGATTGGTTGAGTCAGATACGGCAGGTGTGAGTATTGATTTTGAGTTCAGTAGAGATGGCTTATTGAGGTTCAGAGGTAAAGTATGTGTTCCCAAGGATCCTGAGATCAGGAGACTGATTTTATCAAAGGCTCACTCATCGAAGTACAAGATACATCTGGGGAGTACCAAGTTGTATCAAAACCTTCGAAAGGTTTATTGGTGGTCAGGAATGAAAAGAGACATTGCTGAATATGTCGTTAAGTGCCTCGTTTGTCAGCAGGTGAAGGTAGAGCATCAGAAGCCTGTAGGGCTATTGCAGCCTCTACCGATACCGATATGAAAGTGGGAGCATGTCATCATGGATTTTATGATGGGATTGCTAAGGACCCGCTGAGGTCATGATGCCATATGGGTTATTGTGGTTCGGTTGACTAAGTCGACCTATTTCTTAGTTATAAGAGCTACTGATACTCTGAATCAGTTGGCGAACTTGTATGTTCGAGAGATAGTACGGCTACGTGGTATACTAGTGAGTGTTGTTTCTGATAGGGATGCCCGCTTCACTTCTCATTTCTGGGAACGTTTTCAAGAAGTGATGGGGACCCACTTGAGTTTTAGCCCGACATGGAAGGGGAGCATGTCACCATGGATTTTATGATGGGATTACCGAGGACCCGTAGAGGTCATGATACCATATGGGTTATTGTGGATCGATTGACTAAGTCGACCCATTTCTTAGTTATGAGAGCTACTGATACTCTGAGTCAGTTGGTGAACTTGTATGTTCGAGAGATAGTATGGCTACATGGTATACCAGTGAGTGTTGTTTCTGATAGGGATGACTGCTTCACTTCTCATTTTTGGGAACGTTTTCAAGAAGTGATGGGGACCCACTTAAGTTTTAGCATCGCTTTTCATCTTCAGACAGATGGGTAGTCAGAGAGGACTATATAGATCTTGGAGGATATGTTAGAGCATCTGTGCTAGATTTTTGAGGCTCTTGGGATGATCACCTGAAGTTAGTCGAGTTTACCTATAATAACAATTATCATGTGAGTATCGAGATGACACCCTATGAGGCATTGTATGGGCGTAGATGCCATTCCCCTATTGGATGGGAAAAGGTTGGTGACTGACAGATTTTCGCTTCGGACTTAGTGCAGCAGACATCTGAGGACATCTAATTGATATGTGAGATATTACGGACAGCTCAGAGTCTGTAAAAGAGTTATGCTAACAAGAGACGGAAACCACTAGAGTTTAATGTGGGTGAGTCGATATTTCTGAGAGTTTCACCTTCAAAAGGTATTATGAGATTTGGTAAGAAAGGCAAGCTGAGCCCTAGATATATCGGACCTTCGAGATTTTGGAGAGAGTGGGAAATAAGGCGTATAGGTTGGCGTTGCCACCAAACTTGGCAAATATTCATAATGTCTTCCACGTCTTAATGCTTCAGACGTATCATCTAGACCTGGTACATTCGATAAGATATGAGCCGTTGGAGCTCCATGAGAGTATGACATATGTTGAGAAGTCGGTTATGATATTGGACAAAAAGGAAAAGGTGTTAAGGACGAAGATAATTCCCTCGGTGAAAGTTCTTTGGTAACATCACACGGTGGAAGAGGCCACATGGGAATTGGAGAACTGGATATGGGAGAAGTACCCCCAACTTTTTGAAGAATAACCTGGTTCTAATTTGGAAGACCAAATTCTTTTAAGGAGTGGGGAATGTAAGACCCGTATTTTCAGATGTAAACTTTATGAATTCATAAGTATGATCAGATACTTGTAATGTGAAGCGTACGTGAGGTAAAGTCCATAAATTCAATGTACAGGCTTTATTATGTATAAATATGAAGGAATGAACTTTTGTATGTGATGAATGTGAGTGGAATGAAAAAAAGAGAGTAGTGAAGTAAAATGGAATGAAGTTACATAAGTGGTGTAAATCTTTATGCTTCCATTTGGTTTTGTGTTGTATACTTTTGGCTATACAATGAATACACATAAGTTTTAATGTGTATAAAGTATGAATGGATGGCATTTTCATGTCTTGAAGATGGTTGGATGAGAAAATGACTATGGCAACAAATTAAGGATGTTTGGTGTAAGTTACTGCAGAGAACTGTAGCAAAATCTGGAAAATATGAAGGCCAAATCGATCTCATAGGATGAGAGATCGATCTGGAAGAGCCAAAATGCTCTTATTCGAGCAATAGGAACATGACGATCGATCTCCAACGGAGCCAGATCAATCTGCTAAACATTCTATATTGAGTGGATCGATTCTTAAGGCAAGCAGATCGATTTCCTTAGCTCTCGGGTTGGAGCAGATCGATCTCCCCCCTAGCCAGATCGATCTCTTTAAGGTACTGCCTGCGACAGATCGATCTCAAGCCTTTGACAGATCGATCTCAAGCCTTTGATAGATCGATCTCATGCCTTTAAATGTCGTGAAAATGAGGGATTTAAGAGGACCAGATCTATCTCAGACCCTTGACAGATTGATCTTATCAAGGAATTCTATAAATAGGAGCAGTGAAATCTACAAATTTTAGGAAAACAATCTCACTCTTCCATTACAACCTAAAACCTAACCTTCTCACTCCTAAATCCACCCATTTCCAGTAAGATTTGAGGAAAGACCATTAGATACAAAGTTGTACCTATCCAAAAGAAGAACAACATACTTTGGAATCAAAGATCCATTTGTGGTATTGAAGGAGCAAGGTGCATTTTCATTTGGAGCAAGAAGAGAAACTAGATTTGGTAAGTTTTTAATACTTCAGCCCAAATACATTGTCTATTTATTGATTTTGGAGTTATGTTGTATGTGTATTGATGGTTAGGACTACCTAGAATGCAATGGAACAAGTAAAACCTAGAATAAGTCTAGTGTGAGAAATATGGGTATGTCAGAGTGTTTATGAGATAATGTGGATAATTTGAGGTGGCTAAATGAAGTTACATTGTGGGTTTAGAGAATTTATGAAAATGAGTATATAAGACGTTTGATAAAAAGGCCATAATGAAGAAATTGATGAAATATTAACACTATGAGCTTAATGTCAATTTAATATCGATTTGGTATGAATCAATAGGCCTAAAAGAATCAATAGACTCAAGATATGAGTACAACGATAAAATGAGGCCTTATAAGTATTAATGGAGGCTATAGATTGAATTGACTATAGCAAACACAAGAGTTGTGTTATATGGACTAAATTGATGTGATAAACGACTTTGTACAGTTTCGAAGAGTTCGTTCGAGACGAATTGAACCGCGTAAGTAAGCAGCTCTAAGGAAATGGAATCACGCGGTGCGATTCTAGGTAAGGGAATTCTGTAAGTATATAGAGATGGCTACTCGTACTTTGAACTCGTGGGTGAATATAGGGCGGTTATGAAATGCATGGATGTTTGAGAAAAGTGATTGATGATAGGTGTGAATAATTACGAGTATGTGTATATGATTTGGTTCTTAAAGTGGGTTTCATAATAAGGGGATAATAAGGCTAATAATTGCATAAATCACATGTTTGAACGTTTTCACGAAACACATTGCTTTGTTTTAAGTGAATTAATGTATGGGCTGGCTATTGTTTAAATGACTTTACGAAATAGCACATGTGAAGTGCTAGAAATGATTTTGAGATTGTTTTGGTTGATTTTGAGCCTCCTACCATGTTTGTGTGTGAATTAAATCGTGTTGGAGCCTCGCTCGCACGAGATTTTGGTATTTTCACTTGTATGAAACGTGTTGGAGCTTTAGTCGCACTTTCATTTGAAATTGTGATGATGTTTTATAAACCGTACTAGAGCTTTTGCTCGTTCTTGGATTTTGAGTGGTTTTCTTATGCATATAACTATACTGGAACTGTGCTCGTACGTGGTTTCTTTATGTTTTTATACATAAATGCCGTACTAGAGCATTGCTCGGATGAGGAGGTTTATCTATGATGCATGAATCGTGCTAGAGCTTAGCTCGCATAGGTTTTCACACTGTGGTATGTATGATGCCGTGGTGAGGGTAATACAGATTAATTCAGGGAACCCAAAAGGGGTGAGCAAGGCCATGAGGGGCTAGGACTTGATATTAATCCATTCAGGGAACCCAAATGGGGTGAGCAAGGCCATGAGGGTCTAGGACCTGACATCATAAGAAAATACTCCTATGTGCACTAGAGACTATATCAGTTACACATGGTATTGGGGTAGATAAGACCTATGGCGGGCACCCCCAACCATGATATGGGTCCACGGAGTACATTGTACTGTGTATCTCACATGGAGTACGCTGTACCGTGTGGTTGTGATGATGATATGAAAGTCTGGCGAAGAACTAACCCACATTCGTTCCAGCATGATACCCCGCACACCGGGATCCGTGTGGTCTAGGATGATTTATGACATAGTTCGCCAACGTAGTCTTTGACATATAGTGACCTGTCTCACTTAATATTACATAATACCACATGATTTTTATGCATGAGTGTGATTTTGATTTGTCCAGGGTAGACCCGAGGGATTTGAAAAGAGAATTGTGATGAGATGTAATGTGATTTGAAAAGGATGTTTTTTTAAATGAATTTCCCTTTTTTGATAATTTTTAATGAGATTGAGCATGAGATGATTTTACATGTTGATATTTCCATGTTTTATGCCTATTTACATGATTTTTGATACATGATATATGTCTATACATGTGGCATAGTTTTATTTCCTCATGCTCCAATTATAAACGATTTATGCATAACATTATTAGCATGTATATAGAGTAGTTATCTACCATGCTTGCTTTATTACCTTACTAAGCGTGTGGTTGCTCATCTCTCTCTACTTTCCCCCTCTACAGAGCATACATAGCAGCCTAGTGAGGACCGAGGTGTTGCATTTTGGACATCTGCTGCTTCCATCGCCAAAAGGTATACACACAGAGATTCTTTTTATATCTAAACAATGTGAAAGAATAGTAGTCAAATTGTAATGTAATGTGGGGGATGTAAAAGTTAGAAAACGTGTCATGTATACCTTAACTTTCAAATGAATGGCACTCTTTTGATTAATTTGGGAATGAATGACGAGTGGTGATTATTATTGACTCACAGCCCAACTGTGTAGTGCTGAGTTTGTTCACGACCGGGTAAGGAAAAGAAAATGCAAAAAAGTTATTGTGATTTTCGGTTATAAAGGACAAAATGGGTCATGACAGATATTGATAGGATTGCCTTAGAGTTTGGAAAAGTCGGTAAAATGAGGGATAAAGATAAGAAGAGACCAGTATTGGATAGAGGCTTCAGTTATAAGGGAAGCAAGAGATTTTCTGGGAAGAGGTCAAGGATCGAGGAGATCCGGGAGAGGACAGTTAATCCTCCTATATATATGACCATAGCTCTAGCTAAGGGAATTATGATAGGAAGGCCACGACCTACTTCAAAATAGTACACTAAGTGTGGTAGGTACCAAGGTACTCGACCATGTTATAGACCTCCTGCATTATGCTTTAGATGTGGGAAATCGGGGCACATAATCAGGGATTGCCCAGAGATGATAGAGAGAGTCCCACAGACGGGCAATGAGCTAGAGAGAGCTCTAATTGATGCAGCCGCTCCTTGGAATAGGGCTATAACTAAGGAAAAGGGGAAGCAGGCAGTAGGTATGAGCAGAGGACGAGTGCACGCACTGGACCAGGACACTGCGGATCAATCTTCGAATGTGGTTAAAGGTACCATCCAAATCTTTGATTTAGAAGCATTTGTATTGTTTGACCTTGGTGCCACGCATTCCTTTATATCACCATCCTTTGCATGTAAATTGTTAAAGCATGTAAAACCCACACTGCTGGATAAGATGTTGATAATATCTACCCCTATGAATGATAGTCAGTTGACTGAGCATGGATATAGAGATTGTAAGATGAGGATAAGAGGTAAAGAAATGCATCCGATTTAATCTTATTAAATATAAGCGATTTTGATGTAATCATAGGGATGGATTGGCTGGCTGCAAACCATGTTGTTATGGATTGTCATGCTAGAACATTGACTTTTCCAGAGATAGATAATCTTATTGTAAGTTTTGTGAAATGGAATGAAAGACATGTTTGATATAAATAAAAGAGTATGATTTTATTACATGATATTCGAGAGATGAATCTGTTTATCAATTATGTATGTTAATGTGATGTTTTGTGTTACTAACGGTGGGAAGGATAATGTGAAGGGTTCATTGCTTATGTGATTGGGACGGATAAGGCAAGTCCGGAGTTGATAGACATCCCAGTGGTCAGGAAATTTCCAGATGTCTTTCCGGATGAATTACCAGGGTTACCTCCAGATAGGGAGATGGATTTTTGTATAGATTTGACACTTGGTACAGAGCCAATATCTAAGCCACCGTATAGAATGGCTCAAGTTGAGTTGAAAGAATTAAGGAAGCAGTTACAAGAGTTGCTGGAGAAGGGGTTCATCAGGCCAAGCTCTCACATTGGGGTGCACCGGTTCTGTTTGTAAGGAAGAAGGATGGAAGCCTCTGACTGTGTATGGATTATTGATTGTTAAATAAGGCCACCATCAAGAATAAGTATCCCCTTCCATGCATCGCTGACTTGTTGGATCAATTTAGGGGAGAACAGGTCTTTTCCAAGATAGATATGAGATCTGGGTATCATCAGTTGAAAATTCGAGATAGAGATGTACCTAAGGCAGCTTTTCGCACCCGGTATGGACATTATGAGTTTATGGATATGCCATTTGGGTTGACAAATGCTCCCGCAGCTTTTATGTCGTTGATGAATGAGGTGTTTCACCAGTATTTAGATCAATTTGTTATTGTGTTTATTGATGATATACTGGTGTACTCAAGATCTAGAGAGAAGTATGAACAACACCTAAGGATATTGCTACAGACCCTCCGAGAGAAGAAGTTGTACGCTAAACTCAGTAAGTATGACTTTTGGTTGGAACAGATCTCTTTTCTGGGTCACATAGTATCGAAGGACGGTGTGTCAGTGGATCCATCCAATATTGAGGCAGTGGTATAGTGGCAGAGACCCCAGATAGTAACAGAGATTAGAAGTTTCCTGGGTTTAGTTGGATATTATCGAAGGTTTGTGGAGGGATTCTCAAGATTAGCTGCTCCTTTGACACGTCTCATGAGAAAGAATGTTGAATTCGTGTGGGACAATAAGTGTGAGGAAAGTTTTCAAGAGTTGAAAAGGAGATTAACCACAGCTCCAATTCTCACCATTCCTACCAGCTTAAGCGGTTTCTCGATGTATACATATGCTTCACACCAAGGACTGGGCTGTGTATTGATGTAAGATGGGAAGGTGTAGCCTATGGATCGAGACAGTTGAAGGATCATGAGAGGAACTACCTGACCCATGATTTAGAGTTGGTGGCCGTAATGTTTACATTGAAAATATGGCGCCACTATCTCTATGGTGAGAGATTTCAGATTTACACGGATCATAAGAGCCTTAAGTACCTGTTCTCGTAGAAAGAGTTGAACATGAGGTAGAGGAGATGGCTTGAGCTTTTAAAGATTATGATTGTAAGATCTTGTACCACCCGGGTAAGGCGAATGTAGTTGCTGATGCATTGAGTAGAAAGCATCTCTAGTTGGTGTCATTCATGATAAACAGGGAACACGAGCTATTGGAACAGTTCATGAACCTTAGTTTAGATGTGACCCGACTTGACACTGATAGTGGTTTTATGATAGCTAGCCTGTAGGTGGAACCGAATCTGGTAGATCGAATCTGACAGGCTCAACGAATTGATCAGAAGTGCAGTGATATTGTCGGGCAGATACGGAGGGGTACATAGATAGACTTTGAATTGAGTTCAGATGGATTGTTGAGGTTTCGAGGTAGGATATGTGTTCTCGATGATCCAGAGATTAGGAACTTGATCTTGATAGAGGCTCACTCATCGAGGTATACAATACATTGTGGGAGTACTAAGATGTATCAAAACCTTCGAAAAGTTTATTGGTGGTTTGGGATAAAGAAAGACATTACTGAATATATCGTTAAGTGTCTCGTTTGTCAACAGGTGAAGGTAGAGCTTTAGAAGCCTGTAGGGTTATTGTAGCCTCTACCGATACCGACATGAATGTGGGAGCATGTCACCATGGATTTTGTGATGGGATTACCGAGAACCGATAAAGGTAATGATGCCATATGGGTGATTGTGGATCGATTGTCGAAGTCTGCCCATTTTCTAGCTATGAGAGTTACCGATACTCTAAGCCAATTAGCGAACTTGTACGTGCACGAGGTAGTGAGGCTACATGGAATTCTAGTGAACGTTGTTTCTGATATGGATGCTTGCTTCACTTCTCACTTCTGGGAACGTTTTTAAGAAGTGATGGGGACCCAATTGAGTTTTAGTACCGCATTTCATCCTCAGACAGATGGTCAGTCAGAGAGGACTATACAGACCCTGGAAGATATGTTGAGAGCGTGTGCATTGGATTTTGGAGGCTCTTGGGATGACCATTTGCCACTCGTAGAGTTCGCCTATAATAACAGTTTTCATACGAGTATCGGGATGACACCATATGTGGCATTGTATGGGCATAGATGCCGTTCCCCTATTGGATGGGAAGAGGTTGGTGACAGAAAGATCTTTGCTCCTGACTTGGTTAGACAAGCCTCTGAGGATGTCTAGTTGATTTGTGAGAGGTTACAGACAGCTCAGAGTAGACAAAAAGTTATGCTGACAGGAGTTGGAGACCACTAGAGTTTGTAGTGGGTGAGTTAGTGTTTTTGAAGGTTTCTCCCTCGAAAGGGATTATGAGATTCGGGAAGAAGGGGAAGTTGAGCCCTCGATATATAGGGCCATTCGAGATTCTGGAGAGAGTGGGAGATAAGGCTTACAGGCTAGCATTACCACCTGAGCTAGCGAATGTACATAAAGTCTTCCACGTATCCCTGTTACAAAAATACCACCGAGACCCAGCGCATGTGATAAGGTATGAAAGCATGATGTACATTGAGAGGCCAATTCAGATATTGGATAGAAAAGAGAAAGTTTTGAGGATAAAGATAATTCCCTTGGTGAAAGTTCTTTGGCAATATCACATGGTGGAAGATGCCACATGGGAATTGGAGAGTTTGATATGGGAGAGGTATCCCGAGTTACTCACGGATTGATTTGGTTCCAATTTGGAGGACTAAAGTTTCTAAGTGGGGGAGAATGTGAGACCCCACATATGTTTAACCTTGTACATATGTAAATGGAATTATAATATGGATGATTTTAGACCAAGTAATTATGGGTTCATAAGTATAGTGATGTAATTGTAATGTGAAGCATAAGTGATGTAAAGTCCATAAGTTCGATGTACACACTTGTAATAGGAGTTTGTGATGTACGCACAAGTTTCATTATGTATAAATATGAAGAAATGGACTTTTGTATGTGATGAATGTGAGTGGAATGAAAGATGAGTAGTGTGGTAAAATGGAAAGAAGTTGCATGAGTTGTATAGACCTTTGTAATTCCATTAAGTTTTGGTTATATAATGATTTCACACAAGTTTCAATGAGTATAAAGTATGAATGAATGTCATTTTCAAGTCTCAAAGGTGGTTCGATGAGAAAATAACTATAGCAGTAAATTAAGGATGTTTGGGTGTGAGTTTCTTCAAAAAACTGTAGCAAAATCTAGAAAATATGAATACCAGATCGATCTCATAGGATGAAAGATCAATAAGGAAAAGCCAAAAATGCTCTTATTTGAGTAATGGAACAGGACAGATCGATCTCCAATGGCGCCAGATCGATCTCCTAAACATTCTGTAATGAGAAGATCGATTCTTAAGGAGAGAAGATCGATTTCCTTAGCTCTCGGGTTAGAGCAGATCGATCTCCTCCCTAGCCGGATCGATCTCCTTAACTTTTTGCCCTCGACAGATCAATCTCAAGCCTTTAACAGATCGATCTCATGCCTTCAAAATGTCGTGAAAAAGAGGGATTTAAGTGGTCTAGATCAATCTCCACCCAATGCAGATCTATGTCATTAAGCAATTCTATAAATAGGAGCAGTTAAAATATGCATTTCACAGGATAAAATCGTTCCTTTCCATTTTCAATCCAAAAACCTAGCTTTCTCACTCTTAAATCCACCCACTTTCATGAAGATTTGAGGGAAGACTATTAGATACAAAGTTGTTCACATCAAAGAGAAGAACAACATAGCTTGGAGGCATTACCCCATTTGTTGTCTTGAAGAAGTTAGGAGCATTTTCATTTGGAGTAAGATGGAAATCCAAAGAGGTGAGTTTCTAAAGCACCAACTCAAGTACATTTGTTTATATATTGATTTTGGAGTGGATTGATATGTATATTAATGGTAGAAACTACCTAGAAAGCAAAGGAACAATTATAACCTAGAAATGGGTTAGTGTGAGAAAGTGAAATGTATTGGAATTAATGATGAATAGGCTATCTTGAGGTGATAATTGTGTTGTGAGTATGATTTTAAGATGATGTTATGGAATGAATTGTGAGACTTACCTAAAATGGGTAAAATGTATTTTTAAGGCATTGGGTAAAATGCATAAGTGAATGAGAGAGTAAGGGTAGAGTATTTCACATCAAGTCCTAAACAAGGAACTAAGTGGGTTACTAGATAAGTTTGGTTAGAAGGCTTGATAATGGCCAAATGCAAATTGAGCCGAACTTAATGAAATAGGCTCAAGGAATTACATTGACTAGTTGGAGTCAAAATATGAGTTAACAACATTAACGCAAGTGATTGATGAATGAATTGCAGCTCTAGAGGATACACCGTAGCAAGTTGAGCTAAAAGCGCAAGAAGCTAAGAGGAAGAGAGTCGCACCCTGAGTAAATCGAGGTAAGGTAATTGTGTGGACTCTTAGAGATATCTGTACACAATTTGGGCGCATAATGTTTTCCTAGAATGCATGTGGTAGTAGGAAATGAAATGGGTGATTGAAGGGCAATAGTTGGGTTTTTATGAGAAATGTGCATGAAAACAAAAGCATGATGCTTTGAAAATCTTGTTTTATTGCTTTTTAGAAAGTGTGTGGTAGGTTGGCTAACCTTTGAAATGATTTGCAATAGAAATGATTTGATTTGGTTTTATAACCATGATTTACAAATAATTGATCCACCTACATGGTTTTTGTGAGAATGGAAGCGTGCTAGAGTATGACTCGCACGAGATTTGATGTGTTTTTACACGCATGAGTGCTGGAGCTTAGCTCGCACTAGTTTTCACATGGATTTCTATGATGTTGTGTTGGAGCTTAGCTCGCACATATTTTATACTAGTTTTGACATGGTGCTGGAGCATAACTCGCATTAGATGTCCACCATACTTGTTGCTGTGTTTGAGATTACTCGTACATGATTTTATGACATGATTAATAACCGTGCTAGGCGCTTCCGGTAGATTGGGTGTCGCACCGATTAAATAGGCTCGCACGTGCATTTTGAGTTGTGGTGTGATATGATGTGTTGATATGGGTCCACGGAGTACGCTGTACCATGCAGGTAGCATGGAGTACGTTGTACTGTGTTGAGATTGTGATATACCATCTTCGGACGATGTTTAGATCTACTATGGATTGACGGGTTGGACGTGACCCACCTCCCGTGTGGAAGCAGATAGAGGTGATACCCCGCATACCTGATCAGTGTAGCCCTGAATCACAGGATATGGCTATAGTCCTAGAGGAGATTTCCTTATTATATTACCTATCTCACATGTCTTATGTTTTATGAATAAATCAATGTTTGAAATGTTTTATGGGTTAGGATAGTCCGAGGGAGGGGCTGAGTCCTGGCAAGTGTTGACTTTATGAGATGAGACAGTTTGATAATGGCTTTAAAGTGCACTTATGCATGATGATTTTCCATGCCTTATTTATGAAATATGCATGATGGTTATTCCATGCTTGAATTTGATTTGTGCACTGAGTTTAAATAGCATGACTTTCTTTACATGCCATTAACACAAGCATGAACCAATGCTTTTGAGTTGTGAATGAGAAATTGTATGGTTTTGAGCATGGCATCACGATCACGTAGATAGTGCAGTATCTACCTGTTCGCATGATTGCCTTACTGAGCATGTTGTTTGCTCACCCCTTTATTTCTCCCTCTCTACAGAGCATTGAGTATAGACTGAGGGCGACTGGAGGTTTCCTTTTTGGTATCCGCTACATCCCATCACGAAAGGTATACACTCTTGTATAATTTTGTATCTAAACTTACCATAGCACGGTAGCATTTTGTATGTAACCACTGGGGATGCAAAGCAATATAAACACATGTAAACAACAACTTTGATTTATTTATACTAGTATTTACTTCTAAATTATAATGCAAATTAAATTGTTATAGTTGGATGAGGTAGACATTGGCACACAGCCCAACTGTGAGAGTGTAGCTGATCTCGATCGAGGTAAGGTAAGGACAAAAAATAAATAATGTATGAAAAGCGAAAAATTTGTGACGATTTTTGGTAAGTTGAGGGTCGTGACACGCAAACTACCGGAATGTCCTGAATACTTGGCGGTTTCCAACTATTATCAAAAATAAATGCAATATAACCTTCACAAACATTTATGTCATCAGAAATTTTTAACATATTGACCTCTTATAACTTCGTAGAATTTCATACCACACATTTCATATCTTATTAACAAAGCATGCATCAAATGTTTTAGGTAGAGAGAAGGCTACGATCTTAGTGTAGTATTCTAGATTTACACGATTGGTAGATAGCCAATTCATGCCCAAAATCACATCAAAACCATATATATTTAGTAAAACTAGATATGCTAACATTATCCTATCTCCTACCTTGATTTCATAATTTTTACGCACCATATCAGTCATTTGCGATTCTTGTATGAGTGTGCTTATGCGTAAGATGTGATCTAGAGGCTCAGGTTCTAGATGCAATTTATATGCAAATTGTAGGGAAATAAAGGAGTGTGTGGAACCTAGGTCAAACAAAACATGTGCCTCATGATTACAGACAAGGAGCATACCTCTAATAGTTTCAGTGGAGGTGTCAGTCATCTCCTTGTCGATGGATGACACATGTCCCTGTGAGACAGGCTTCTTGTCCTTGTCCGCGACTGTGACCCTCCTATGTGGGGCCTATCTGTAAGAAGCTTGTGCATGTCTCTCGATTTGCCTTGGCTGCTCTCGAGGCTTGGTGGGTCTGATTTGGGGACAGTCCTTAATCAGGTGACCAACAACTCCACATTTAAAGTAGGCACCCGTGACCCAATGACAAGGCCCAACATGCGGCCTGCCATAGTTCCTGCACCCCTGATATCCAATCCCGGGGCCTTGGGTAGTGTCTGCACTGGCAATAAGGGTCTTGGGCTTACCAGCCCTCACCTGAGACTCGTGAATCTGCTGTTTCTAGGGTTGACCCCACCTCGATATAAATCAAGCTACCTCTACTCTCTTTCCCTTATCACTACCTTTACTTCTGAACTCATACTCTGTTTGAGTCACATCCAGGCCTCTCTCAATTTCCTGAGCATGTCTAAGGGCATCTTTGAAATCTGTAACCTAGAGTCCTAGTAATCTATCATGGATCCCCGATCTCAAGCCTGCTAAGAATCTCTTGGTACGATGGTTAGGGTTCCTAACTATCTCTGGGTCGTACCTCATCAGGATAATGAATTGGTTCTCGTACTCATCCACTATCATACTACCCTGAACCAGATTCAGAAATTTTGTCTGCATCTTTTTCTGAGCAGTGCGTAGAATATACTGGGTCCTAAATACATCAAGAAAGACACCCAAAGAAATATCCGATTGATTGTCCGCTAAAACGGCCTGTGTAGCCATCCACCAAAACTTAGCCTAGACCCTCAACATGTAGCTAGCCATAGCCACCCCCTCTAAGATGTACACCCTAAATACTAGAAGGCAGTCTCAATATCTAGTAACCATCCCTCAGCCTGAACCGAATCTTTAACCTCTATAAACTCTAGGGGGTTTATCCGAAGAAAGTCGCATAGTCTCCAGTATCCTTGTCATCTCTAGGCTGTGTGACTGTAGGAGGAGGAACAGGGGCTGCCAGAGGAGCTTGTGGTGGAGGAGGTGGGGGAGTGGGTGTGGTTGTAGTAGCACCTGTACCAAAAGTATTTGCCCCGAACTGCTTAGTAAACATAGCGATGAGTGCACTTAGTCCCTTTCTCATACTTTGCATGCCTTGTTTGAGCCTTATCATCCTGGTATTAGGGCTCTCAGGTTGAAGGGGAGATGGTGGAGCGGGCTGTGCCTGCCTCCATGGATGACCGTGTCTCCCGCTCATTGTTTAGTGATCAGTTACCTGCATGTAAGCTAAGGTTTTAGTCATAACTTTAACAGGTATACTCACTTTATAACCAGACAAGCATAAACAATTGGGATGTAATCTAACTTCAACTGGTCGACATTGATAGTAAGTACTAGACAACTTTGGCTCTGATATCACGTAAACTGTCACGCCCCAGAAACGTGGAAAAATGAACTAATTTTTTCTTTTTCTTAATTTTTTAATTAAGTTACATTCCTATCAGTGCCGAATATTAACCTTTTCATTTTACGAAATTTCGCAGACATAACGACTTATTTATGAACTTACCTCCATGTAAAGTTTAAAACACAGTTTATATCCCATAACAGTTACTTTTAATCTTATTTCATAATTAATTGTGACTTCTGTAATACCCCTGAAAGTACATTTTTTCTATAAACTGTATATTTAGAACTTTACATACATACTTGCCTAGATTACATCCCAAAATATTCTTTACATCATTTGTCTATGCTAAATAAGATGTCTGGCAATAAAAGCAAAAGCATACCTTATCTTGTACTGTAGGTAGCCTGAGGAGAGTATCGAGTCCACCAGCCTACTTCAATTACACGACAGACGTAGATAGTGATCACTTCAAATAGTTTGTAAGAGTACGAAAAGGGATGAGCTCTTCAAACCCAGTAAGACATGTGTTTAAGGCAGTCTTAATATCAAAGCGTATGAAAACATAATGCTTTTATACAAACTCTAGTAAGCATATATATATATATTTATTGAAAATAGACTTATCTTAAAACAAGTAAATCGAACACATTTCGGTTGACATAATTTACTTGTCACAAAGTTTATTACTTTTCTTTTGAAGTCATATAGAACATACACAAGAGACTAGGCAATTATACATAGCAAACATAAGTCATGTTCATATAAACTCAACATCTGAAGAAGGAGACAAACAAATAGGTACTGATGGCCATGGTAAGGGGTGTCACGACCTCATTCTGTGACTTACCTAAAACCACTACAAATTTTTTGCTTTTTATTTTACTTACCTTTCTCTCCTCAACAGTTGGGTTGTGATTCGATATTAGTCACCCACTCACATTCATTCACAATACACATAGAATTTAGTATTCTTTCAGATAACATAAACTGTTATACAATATTTGTACATATACATCCCGACCGTACAATTGTTTACATAACTGTGCTTATACATTGTTCAGTACAAAATGTTCCAGTGTGTATACCTCTCGTAAGATGGATAGGTAGCGGATACAATGAATGCTATACCTCAACCAGACTTAATCTACTGCGGATGATCTGTAGAGAGTGGAAAATAAAGGGGATGAGCAAACAACGCGCTCAGTAAGGAAATTAGGGAAGCAAGTAGACAACCTCACTATCTACTGAAAATAAGGCTTTTCCTTTCCTTCTCTCATCTCAAAGCATGTATCAAATGATATAATAATAGTACATAATAATTTCCATGTACATAAAATCTTTCTGAGTTATCAAATATAGGCATTCATGCAAAACAATGCATATTTATAATTTCGGAATTCCTTTATAGAAATCATTGCCATTTACACATCAAAAACAATAAATATGGCAGTTCACAACACAACACAAACCAGTTTCTGACCTATATCTCTTAGGTCTAACCGTATCATGAAAACAAGTGATATATCATACGAGACTCAGTGGCTAAATGCAATACTCTCTTGGACTATGGCCATATCCTATCATGGTGAAATCCCAGGCAACACAGATCTTGGTGTGCGGGTAATCACTGCTGTAACCGGAAGGGGGGTTAGTCAATCACAACTGCCAGCTAAAAACTCCTCAACTCCACAACTCCACCACACGGTACAGTGTACTCCATGCCACTCGCACGGTACAACGTACACCCGTGGACCATCTCCTCATGGTCGGGATGCCTGCCATAGGTCTTAGTCCTCACACCATGGAAATACATCATAGTCGGGGTGGTTGCCATAAGTCTTAGCCCTCATACTATGGAATAAATGCTACATCTCTAAATCCATGTGCGAACATCTCAACAGTGTGACTCTTAGTCTACACGGAGGAAATCATCACGGTTTTGCTAACATGTTTTATATATCACGTAAAACTACAGTGCGCGTCTTGAGTGTGACTCAAAATCAACACTCCGCCTCTTAAACACTATGTATGCATATCAAAATATTCAAACACTAGTGCGAGTAACCTCTAGCACTAGGTTAATACATAATTCTCTTTTCGAATGAAGTATGAGTCATCACTCATGTACTATGTCATGTATAAATCATGAAAATTGAGTACGAGCAATACTCCAGTACTCTATCATGTAAAATTAAGTATGAGCAAAGCTCCCAATACTCTATAAGCATCAATTACAAAACTGATTATGGGCGATGTTCCTAGTACTCTCACATGCATTAATCGCATTTAAATCTAGTACGAGTATATACTCTAGTACTTTATGATGCGTATCTTAAAATATAGTGCGAGTATCCTCTAGCACTTAAGGTTTTCACACAAAACCAAATAGATGGCTATTCAAATCACATTTCACACAATAAATCGAATAAGCACTCAAATGTGTTGTTTTCGCATAATTATGAAAACATTAGCCATTCTATCCTGCAACTCATGCATTTTGGGTCACAACATGCTTCTTAGGCTTTTTATCTTATTTTTGGATAAATTTACACTTTATCTCGTTTGTCTCTATCACACATTAGGCCTATTCATGGGAATTCATATAGCATATAATATCGAATTGCTATTTAAAATACGTGTAGCCATCTCTAGTTACTCACGAAATTTCCTTACCTCGGATCACGTCAAGTGACCTCTCATCCTTGGTTCTATTCACTTTTGCAGTCCGATTAGCTTCCAAGGTAATTTTTGAAGCTGTTATAATTATTGGCATTAGTATATCACTATATACTCATTTCATTTGCCAAATCTCAATTTAATACATAGTTTTCATCACTTTCTCCAAATATGGTATAAATCCACATTTTCACATAACAATCTTTATTTCTCCTTTTTTCCAATTTATGCATTTCATAAGATCACCTCATAATCATCCCTACATGCATATTTCATCATTAAATCAATGTTAATACCATTTCCTCATCACTTTCTCATTTTCTCACCAATATCTAGGTCATGGTGATTTTTCATTATCAAAGTGTTTCTAACCAATCAAACATGCACTTATCAACTCTCTAATACACCTAGTTTAACATTTATCAAAGTGGTGTATTGAATCTTACCTAGTTGAAATTTCCTTCCTTTTTCACCAAAAATGGTAAAATCCTCCTTGCTCCTTGAACTCTTGATGTCAATCTCTTGTTTCCCAGTATGTTGCTCTCTTCTTGCTAAGAACAACTTTGCTTAATTGTATCTCACTCAAAACTGATCACAAATTGAAGTTTCCTAGTGTTTCTTGGCTAGGTTACACTTTGGTTATTGAATGAAATAGTAAATCCCGTGAAAACTGAAATGCAGAAGTCCAATATTTATAGAATTGTCTCTATGAGATCGATCTGCTCTCTAATAAGATAGATTTGCCCTGCACTTTTTCCTCTTGAAATTGACCTTTCAGACCACATGAGGTCGATCTGCTCTTTCATGAGATCGATCTGCTCAACACAGAACCTTAAGGAGATCGATCTGCTCTTGTATGGGATCAATTTGTTACAAGTCAGTAGCTTAATGAAATCGATCTTGCCCTTCTGAGATCGATTCCTTCAACACAGAATGTTTAGCAGATCGATCTTGCCCCATTGGAGATCGATCTGACCTGTTCCATCACTTAAATAAGAACATTTTTTGCTCTTTCAGATCGATCTCTCATCCCATGAGATCGATCTCTCATTCATATTTTCCAGATTTTACTGCAGTTTTCTGTAGTAAACACACACCAACTTCACTTATTTTGCTGTCATAGTCAATTTCTCATCCAATTACCATTAAGGCTTGAAAATGACATCCATTCATGCTTTATACACATTAAGAGTTGTGTGCATTCATTGTATAACCAAAGGTATACAATTTACAACTAAATAGAGTATAACTATTTATGCAACTTATGCATACTTCATTCCATTTTACTACACCACTCAAAACTAATATAGTAACATTCCACTCCTAGAAATATCCCTCTTACACTTGATATACATTTTAAAACTTGCATGTATTCATTCCGTACACATTTACAAACTTCACATATACATTCCTCATAATTTACATTAAATGTGACTTGCTCATACATCACAAGTCATAAAGGTTACATTTACAAATTTTCGGGTCTTGCAATCCTCTCCTCCTTAAAAGAATTTGGTCCTCCAAATTAGAACCAAGTTAGTCTTTAAACAATTGGGGATATTTCTCTTGCATTAGACCCTCGAGCTCCCAAGTAGCTTCCTCTGAAGTGTGATGCTGCCAGAGAATCTTTAATAACCTGATAGTCTTATTCCTCAAGACTTTCTCCTTTCTATCCAGTATCCGGATCGGTTTCTCTACATAAGTCAGATCATCTTTGAGCTCCAATGGCTCATACCGAATCACATGATTTGGATCTGGATGGTACTTTCTTAGCATTGAAATGTGAAAGACATTATGCACTCCCAATAAATCAGGTGGCAAAGCCAATCTATATGCCTTATCTCCCACTTTGTCTAGTATCTCAAAGGGTCTAAGGTAGCGAGGTCTCAACTTACCTCTCTTCCCAAATCTCGCTATACCCTTCGAAGGAGAAACCTTCAGAAATACAGACTCACCAACTGTAAACTTAAGTGGCCTACATTTTCTGTCAACATAACTCTTTTGTCTACTCTGAGCTGTCCTCAATCTCTCAATAATAAACTGGACATCCTCAAAGGCCTGTGTAAGCAAATCAGGAGCAAAAAGCTTTTGGTCACCCACTTCTTCCCAACCGATAGGGGAATGACATCTACGGCCATATAAAGCCTCATATGTGCCATCCCGATACTTGCATGATAACTGTTGTTGTAGGCGAACTTGGCTAGTGGCAAATGATCATCCCAGAAGCCTCTAAAATCCAGCATACACGCTCTCAACATATCTTTCAAAGTCTGTATGGTCCTCTTTGACTAACCATTTGTCTGAGGATGATAAGCAGTGCTCAAACTCAATTAGGTTCCCATGGCGTCCTGAAAATGTTCCCAAAAATGGGGAGTGAAGCGGGAATCCCATCCGAAACAATGCTCACTGGAATAGTATGTAACCTCACTACCTCGTGTACATACAGTTATGCTAATGTACTCAGAGTATCAGTAGCTCTCATAGCTAGAGAGTGGGCTGACTTCGTTAGTTTATCAACTATCACCCATATAGCATCATGATTCCTTTAGGTCCTCGGTAAACCCATCACAAAATCCATGGTGATGTGCTCCCATTTTCATGTCGGTATAGGTAGAGGCTACAATAATCCTGCAGGTTTCTGATGCTCTACCTTCACTTGCTGGCATACAAGACATTTTACCACAAAGTCTGTAACATCCTTCTTCAGACTTGACCACCAGTACACCTTCCGAAGATTTTGGTACATCTTATTACTCCCCAGATGTAGCGTGTACTTCGACGAATGAGCTTCTGACAATATCAATCTCTTGAGCTTTGGGTCCTCGGGAACACATAATCTGCCTCTGAACCTGAGGAGTCCATCTGAACTTATCTCAAAGTCAGTCACTGTGCCCTTCTGTATCTAACCTCTCATGTCAATGCAATATGGATCAGTCTACTGAGCACTCTGATCCTCTCTATCAAATCTGGCTCCAAGCATAGACTAGTAATCACATAGTCCGTATCCATGTCAGAAGGCACAACTCCCAAACTGAGGCTAGCAAACTGCTCTCGTCAAGTCTGTAATACAATCTTGAGGTGTCTCTTATGCTCTTCCTTAGATTTAGAGTATACCAAAATGTCATCGATGAAGACGATAACAAACTGATCCAAATATGGCTTGAACACATCGTTCATCAAAGCCATGAAAGTTGTGGGAGCATTCGTTAATCCGAATGGCATCACCAAAAACTCATAATGGCCATATCGGGTCCTAAATGCTATCTTGGGCACATCTCTACTCCTTACTCTCAGCTGATGATACCCAGACCTCAAATCAATCTTAGAAAAGACCTGTGCTCCTTAGAGCTGATCTAACAAATCATCAATCCGTGGAAGGGGATATCTATTCTTGATGGTTGCCTTATTCAACAATCTGTAATCAATACACAATCAGAGGCTCCTATATTTCTTTCTCACGAATAAAATCGGTGCTCCCCAAGGTGAAACACTCGGTCTAATTAATCCTCTATCCAACAACTCCTGTAATTGTCTCTTGAGCTGCTCCAGCTCAACCAAAGCCATGCGGTACAGTGGTTTCGATATACGTTCAGTACAAGGCACCAAATCTATATAGAATTCCATCTCTCTGTCTGGTGGCAACCCTGGTAATTTATCTGGAAAGACATCTGGGAATTCACTAACCATAGGAATGTCTGCCAACTTCGGATGTACCTTATTCGTATCAACCACGTACGCTATAAAACCTTCAACATATTCATTTCTCAGTCAGCATAGTACATTATTAATCATAAATCATAACTACTACTTTTATTTCTTTGCATCAAGCTTTACAACATATTTTTCAGGGTTAGGAAACATAACTGTCTTAGCATAACAATCTAAAACAACATGGTGTGCAGATGACCCATCCATACCTAATATTACATCAAAGTTACTCATACTCAACAATATTAGTTTGGCTGTCATATCCTTTTCCCTTACTCTTAACTTACAACCATTTAACACATACTCTACTAGCTGACTATTATCCATAGGCGTACTAATCAACATCATCTTACTTAAAGGTGTATGCTCTACATGCTTTGCTAACTTATATGCAAATGAAGGCGATACAAATGAATATGTGGGACCAGGATCAATTAAAACATGTGCTTCTAAATCATAAATCAGGATGTTACCTTTAATCACATCCGATGAAGCATCTGCTGCTCCCTGGTCTAAGGCATGCACTCGCCCTCGTCCCAAAACTTGTTTCCCCTTCTCTTTTGCTGTCGCTCTCCTTCTTGGAGCAGACGTATCAGCTGGAGCTCTCTCTGGCTCCCTGCCCTTCTGTGGAGCAGTCTTAACTATCTCTGGGCAAACTCTAGCAATATGTCCTGGTTTCCCACATTGAAAACACATAACAGGATTCATCGGACAAGGTCTACCACTATGGTATCTACCATATCTACTACACTGATTAGTACTAGGCCTCGATCCTCCAATCATAATGCTCTTCGTAGGAGCTATATCGTATGTAGGAAATCTCAAAATCTTTTCCTGTACTTCCTCGATCGTTGGTCTCTTACCGAAGAGTCTCCTCCCTCCTTGATATCTAAAACCTCGAGCATGATCACTCACCGGCCTCTTTCTATCTTTATCTCTACCTTTTTTCGACGGATCTAAACTCTAAGACATTCCTCTCATAATCTTGTTCACAGAGTTGCGCCCTGTGCACAACCTCATCATATGTACTAATATCAAATGGTACCAATCTAGACCGTAACACCGGTCTCAATCCATCTATAAATCCACGAACCTTCCTAGTCTTGCTGTACATGATATCGGGGTCATACCTTCTTAGGGCTAAAAATCTAGTCTCATACTCATCCACTAAAAGACTTCTTTGACTCAACCCCAAGAACTCGGCCTGCAGCTTTCGCTGTGCCGTATCCGGAACAAACTACCTCCTAAAAGCATCCAAAAATATCTCCCAACTAATCTCAGTATGTCGGGCTCTCAATATGGGCCTGGTGGATTTCCACAAAATGCTCTGCCATTCCCTTCAGTAGGAATACAGCAAATGCGACCTTCTTTGAAGTCATACATCCGAAGAATCCATACAACTTCTCCATCTCTCCAATCCACTCCTCAGCAACGACTGGGTCCTTGACCCCTCTGAAAGATGGAGGTCCAAGCTTTTGGAATTGTCGCAATCTATCTAAATCACACCCGTATCCCAATCCACTACTATCCTGAACTGGTGGGGGTATATGAGTATCTGCAGCCTGTGACATCTTAGGTGCAGGCTGTATAGGTGTGTCAAGTGCAACTGCCTCTCCTGTTGCAGTCTCTGCATCCTGTCCCTGTCTACCTGGCCTAGTTTCTGCCAATATCTCCACTATCATCTCCAGGCTACGCTCAATCCTTGTAGAGCATGCCTCAACAGTCTCTGGTACCTCATTCTGACCAGTAGGCTCTTAGGCCTACCTCTACGGCCTCGAGCCCTACCTCTCACCCCTCTACCACGACTGGTATTAGGCATATAGACTAAATTCCTACATTCATAATCGTAATTTAGTCTGATATCCATCTTGTATACAAGATTGTAACTGAACAAAGCACAATACTATGAGGATGTACACTTTCTTAATTACTAATACTAACTCACATCAGACCAACTACGCTCTGATACCATTCAGTCACGACCTCATTTCGTGACTTACCTAAAACCACGACAAATTTTTTACTTTTTATTTTACTTACCTTTCTCTCCTCAACAGTTGGGCTGTGATTCGATATTAGTCACCCACTCACATTCATTCACAATACACATAGAATTTAGTATTCTTTTCGATAACATAAACTGTTATACAATATTTGTACATATACATCCTGACCGTACAATTGTTTACATAACTGTACTTATACATTGTTCAGTAAAAAATGTTCCAGTGTGTATACCTCTTGTAAGATGGATAGGCAGCGGATACAATGAATGCTATACCTCAGTCGGACTCAATCTACTGCGGATGATCTATAGAGAGTGGAAAATAAAGGGGGATGAGCAAACAACGCGCTCAATAAGGAAATCAGGCAAGCAAGTAGACAACCGCACTATCTACTGAAAATAAGGCTTTGCCTTTCCTTCTCTCATCTCAAAGCATGTATTAAAATGATATAATAATAGTACAGAATAATTTCCATGTACTTAAAATCATGCTGAGTTATCAAATATAGGCATTCATGCAAAACATTGCATATTTATAATTTCGGAATGCCTTTATAGAAATCATTACCATTTACACATAAATCACAGTAAATATGGCAGTTCATAACACATCACGAACCAGTTTCTGACCTATCTCTCTCAGGTCTAACCACATCATGAAAACAAGTGATATATCATGCGAGACTCAGTGGCTAAATGCAATACTCTTTTGGACTATGGCCATATCCTATCATGGTGAAATCTCAGCCAACACAGATCTCGGTGTGCGCGTAATCACTGCTGTAATGGGAGGGGGGTCAGTCCATCACAAACGCCAACTATAAACTTCTCAACTCCACAACTCCACGACGCGGTACAGTGTACTCTATTCCACTCGCACGGTACAACGTACACCCATGAACCCTCTTCTCATGGTCGAGATGCCTGTTATAGGTCTTAGTCCTCACACTATGGAAATAAATCATAGTCGAGGTGCTTGCCATAAGTCTTAGCCCTCATACTATGAAATAAAAGCCACGTCTCTAAATCCACGTGTGAACATCTCAACAATGTGACACTCAGTCTACGAGGAGGAAATCGTCACGGTTTTGCTAACATGTTTTATATATCACGTAAAACTACAGTGCGCGTCTTGAGTATGTCACACAATCAACACTCCGCCTCTTAAACACTGTGTATGCATATCAAAATATTCAAACACTAGTGCGAGTAACCTCTAGCACTAAGTTAATGCATAATTCTCTTTTTGAATCAAGTACGAGTCATCACTCAAGTACTATGTCATGTATAAATCATGAAAACTGAGTACGAGTAATGCTCCCAGTACTCTATTGTGATGCCCCGAAAGCGCAAAAAATAGGGCAAATTTAAACTTTTATTTCACATCTATTCACAATTAAGGGTGCATTCCTGTGCAGTGTCATATATCATTATACACATCATACCTCAGGATCTCATCATCTCATAGTTTTATTTCATACAATATACATTACTCCATTCAAGGTTAATTAATCCTAATACATCCCATACATCATTGTACATAAAGTGTATGTAAATATAATATTAGTCTGGGTACATGAATGATAAATTATACCTCAAAGTATAATATATATGGCCTGGAGCACAAGTCCTCTACTAGCCACTACTCCGCACGTCGTAGGAAAACTCTCTTCACTTGAAGAAATCTGGGGGGAAAGATAAAATAGGGTGAGCTTCTAAATTGCACAGTAAGGAGGTAAGGGACTCATTAATGAAACAATGATTTGCACAACACAATGGACTCTTTAAAATTTCATTCTCATCTCATTACTCTAAAATCACGTAAAAACATGAGAGTACATAACTCAGTACAAATCACAGTCACAGACATGTGGAAATCAGAATGCGATAATGGCTTTTCTCATTAAATCGTGATAAGAATCACCTCAATAGAATGCACGTGGCACAGCCACAAAACACAAACTCATGTGTAAAACGAGACTAAGCAATTAAAACTCATATAAAAAATTCGACATGACACATCATAATAAATCTCCTCTGGGTGCGCATCCCAGGCATCCTCAAAAGAGGGAACGTCGACCATATGGGCGTGTACATGGTATATTGGACTTATGTGTTACCAGAACAAATCCAGGCATTACATGCTACCAGAGCAATGCCTCTCCTCATGCATACTATCGGTCTTACATGCTACCAAAGCACGGCCCAGACTTACATGCTACCAAAGCAAGGCCACCCAGCGTTACCAGAACGGGGGTCATCTCAATTTACCAAAATGGAGGCACCTCTCGTTACCAAAATAGAGGCATCTCTCGTTACCAAAACAGAGAAATATCAGAGTTACATGCTACCAGAGCAATGCCCGGACTTACATGCTACTAAAGCAAGGCCCGATGTGTATTCAACATGACACGCCTAAGTCTCAATCAATAGCTATTATCATACAAAAATCGTTTTGCCTTCACGCAGAACTCATAACGGTTTTCTCTCATAAATCTCATTTAAAACATTTATGTACTCAACACAAAACATGTTAAAATCGAGTTCCAACTGGTAAAACCACACACACATTTCTCAATCTCAGTATGCCTTAACGCAGAGCCAAAATCTCTTTTCACGTTTTAAACACAAAACGGTTGTAAAACATTTTCACACTTAGTTTACAACTCACAAAAGTTGGGCCCCCACCGGCTATAAAATCGTGTGCAATACTCATTCACAGCTGATAAAACATGTTTGTTTTCTCAAATCATAATTCATGCTACAATATTGTCATAAAACACACACACAAACAAGTTGAAGTTTTCCCTTATCTCGTTTCACCTCATATTCTGCAATCGTTCCCCCGTATCACGGACTAGCCTTGCATTCCTCTCTGAAACACCCGAGCTGTCCAAACGATGTTAAAACAACAATAATTCATCTCAATTACATCATCGAGCACACATTTTCTCATATTTCTCATTAACCTCTCCAATAGCCCAATTCTCATAATTCTATCACAATTCACATTCTCATCCACCATATCTCAAAATTTAACATTTCTCATACCAATTTCCATGCTAAATCCACCTCATTACTTGAATTCCAAATTTATAGTCAAAGATCTCAAATTACCACAAATTGTCTAACGTTATCCTTACTCCAACAAAATCATAGTTTCATCTGTTGAGTTAATTTATTTTGAAATGACAAAACAAGTAAATTCAATAATGGATATAAAATAAAGAAATGATTTAAACATGTTTAGAGTTTATCAGTACCAGAAACTATGTATTTAAGGTTGAAAGATCAATCTCATGAGATGAGAGATCGATCTCCTCGATTTTCTAGTATGAGAGATCGATCTCATAAGAATATGAGATCGATCTGCTAAAAGATTGAAAACTCAAAGAGACTGTATAAGATGTTGAGGAAGCAGAGATCGATCTGTAGGCGTTATGAGATCGATCTATAAATTACAGAATGTCTGAGAGATCGATCTGGTCTAGGAAGAGATCGATCTAGTCTAGGAAGAGATCGATCTCCTCTAAGTCAAAGGCTAAAGGTATTAGATCGATCTGTAGATCGATCTGTGTTCAAATAGAGAGTGTATGAGATCGATCTCCTGTGGATAGAGATCAATCTCCTCAAAGTCAGAGAGTTAAGGAGATCAATCTAGGGTGATTAGAGATCGATCTCCTCTCTATGAGAATACTTACTAGATCGATCTGGAGATCGATCTTGCCTCAAACATAGAGATTAGAAGATCGATCTGCTGGTTCGACAAATCGCTCTTCACTAACATTTTCAAATTATAAGATCGATCTCTACAAATATGAGATCGATCTCTATGCTTCAATTTACTTTTTAATTACAGGAATTTAAACTAAGAGATCGATCTAGTCATGATGGGAGATCGATCTGCTCTACTGGAGGTTCCCAACGGCTCTTTCTGTAAAATCTTCAACGAGAAAAACAGCATTAAATGCTCCAACTACCAATCCTGCTGTATAAATCAAGCATTGAAGACACTGGAAAATAAGGCACATTTGTTGAAAATTCTATATATTCTCAAGAAATCTTTTCCAACATTCTCTTTGTCTTCAAAGATCATTTATTGACATTGTTATAAAAACCACTGTGTAGAAGCTATTTTCTCCTACCCTCAAAAGAAAGCTTCACTTTGTATTCATTCTTAGTTCAAGAGAGAAGAGGATAGTTCCTCTGTGAGTTAACTTTGTAAAGGGTGAATATTTGTCTGTGTAAAAAAGGGTAGAGAGGTTTTTTCTTAACCTGTAAAAGGGAGTTTGTAACAGCTATTGATAGAGTGAAAGAAAGCTCTTGACAATGAGGTCAAGAAGAGAGGACGTAGGCAAGAGATTGGCGGAACCTCTATAAACTACTGAGTTTACTGTTTCCTTCCCTTATCTTTTTTCAATTTATTGCACTACATTTTATTGATTATTCTTTGATTACTTGCAATTAGATTCAATTAAGTTTAAATTTACCATTATCTTTAGAAAACTGATTCACCCCCCTCTTGGTAGAACCAACAGTTGGTATCAGAGCAAAGACTCTTTGATTATAAAGGAATAACTTCCTAAGAGTTAAAAACGATCTAATGGCTCACAACAATGTAGCAACCAATCTAGCAGGAGAGGGGCAATCTACAGTTAGGCCTCCCATGTTCAGTGGTAAACATTATGCTTATTGGAAAACTAGGATGATGCTTTTCAGTCAAGCAAATGATTATGAGGTATGAAGGATTATAACTAAAGGTCCTCGAATCCCAACTAAAAGAATAGAGGGAAGAGATATCCCTAAAGAAGAAGATGAGTGAGATTCAAATGATGTAAAATGTGCTCAGCTAAATGCAAAGGCCATGTACACCCTATTTTGTGCTTTAGGGTCAAATGAGTATAATAGAGTCTCCGGTTGTGACAATGCCAAACAAATTTGGGATAAATTGGCAATTAATCATAAAGGCACAACTCAAGTAAAGAAGACTAAGGTAGGAATGTTCACACATGATTATGAGCTATTTAGGATGAAAGAAGGAGAGTCAATTAGTGACATGTTCACTAGATTTACTGATGTAATAAATGGGCTAAAGTCCTTAGGGAAAATCTATTCAAATATAGAAATGGTTAAGAAAATATTGAATAGCCTACCAAAATCATGGGAAGCTAAAGTAACTGTAATTAAGGAGTCCAAAGATCCCCACACACTATCACTAGATGAATTAATAGGGTCACTACTCACATATGAAATGAAGTTAAGGAGAAATGAAGAGCTACCCAAGAAAGTGGGAGTAGCTTTGGATTCCACTACTTAAGAAGATTTGAAAGAGAATAAAAATGAGAGTGGTAGTGAAGAAGATCTTAAAATGGCAATGTTTGCCAAGAGATTTAACAAATTTATACGAATGAGAGCAAGTGGTAGTGGTAGGAGAAACCACAAGAAAGATCAAGAAGAGTTAGGTAGAAAAGATACTAGTGTATGTTATGAATGTAAAAAACCTGGACATATTAAATTTAACTGCCCTCTTCTTAAAAGATCAAATGATAGGTATCATAAAAAGAAGGCAATGATGGCAACATGGAGCGACAGTGACAGCTCCGATGATGATTCAAATGAGGATATTGCCAATCTATGCTTCATGGCAATTGAAGATGAAAAGGTAATTTCAGATCTCAATGAATATTCTTTTGATGAACTGTAAGATGCATTTGATGATCTTGCATTAGAATATGAATGCATGAGTATGAATTACAAAAAATTAATATCTAAACTAAAGAAAGAAAATGAGTTAATACTGAAGGATAAGATAGAATGTGAAAAGAGATTAGAAAATACAAATCTTGAAATTCATGACCTAAAAGAAAAAAAATAGTAACTTACATAATTCCTTTACTAGATTTTACATGGGTCAACAAAAATTAGATAACATGCTAGAAACTCAAAGGGCTTTCTTTGATAAGAATGGATTAGGATATGATGGAAAAAGTGGGGAGACTCACCTCAAAAGCTTCTTAGCTAGAAAAAATATGCATAAACCCTCAACTACTTGTTAACATTGTAACAAAAAGGGGCATGCATCATATAGTTGTAATGTGAAGATGACCACATTTAAAGGAAAAATAGTGTAAAGAATTTTGGTTCCAAAAGAGGTAGTTAATTCAAAAGACATTAACGCTATAGTAAAATGGATCCCAAAGGGATCAAGAATTCTATTCACTAACTCCAAAGGACCCAAGAAAATTTGGGTACCTAAGACAAAAGTTTGAATGTTGATTATAGGTGAATGAGCATTGCCATAAAGCAAAAACAAAGGAAGCTTGGTACTTGGACATTGGATGCTCAAGACACATGATCGGTGATAGAAGCCACTTCAACTCATTTAAATCAAAAGTTGGTGGAGAAGTCACATTTGGGGACAACTTCAAAGGCCAAGTTGAAGGAAATGGTTCAATTGGTAATGACTATTTTTCAATAGAAAAGGTTTTACTTGTTAGGGGTCTAAAACATAATTTACTAAGTATTAGCCAACTTTGTGACAAAGGTTACAAAGTAATTTTTGATTGCTTGAAATGTCATGTTATAGATCCTAAATCTAATAAAGTTCTTTTTATAGGTCATAGACAAGGTAACATATACATTGTTTATCTAAATGAGCTTAAAAATGAAAATGTATGCCTTATGGTAGATAAAGAAAAAGAACCTTGGTTGTGGCATAGAAAACTAGGTCATGCTAGCATGCATTTATTATCTAAGCTAGCTAGAAAAGACCTTGTTATAGGATTACCTAAGTTGTCCTTTGACTACGACAAAATTTGTGAAGCTTGTGTCAAAGGAAAACATAAAATGACAACATTTAAACCTAAACATAGTGTATCAACCACTAGGCCTCTCCAATTACTTCACCTAGATTTATTTGGACCAACTAGAACTACAAGCCTAGGAGGGAAACATTATGGGTTTGTGATTGTAGATGATTACACTAGGTTCACTTGGGTGTTCTTCTTGAGAGTAAAAAATGAAGCCTTAGAAAAATTCATTGTCTATACAAAAGTAGCCCAAAATGAAAAAGGTTACACTATAACTAGTATTAGAAGTGATCATGGCAAGGAGTTTGAAAATATTGGATTTGATGAATATTGCAATGATCAAGGAATTAGTCACAATTTTTCAGCCCCTAGGACACCACAACAAAATGGGGTAGTTGAGAGAAGAAATAGAACATTGGAAGAAATGGCTAGAACCATGTTGTGCGAAAATAACTTACCTAAATATTTTTGGGCTGAAGCAATAAATACATCTTGCTATATCATTAATAGAACCATGGTTAGACCAATCTTAAAGAAAACCCCTTATGAGCTTTACAAGGGAAAGAGCCTAATATTAGCTATTTTCACCCCTTTGGTTGTAGATGCTTTGTCTTAAATAATGAAAAAGACAATTTAGGAAAATTTGATGTCAAGAGTGATGAGGGAATCTTTTTAGGCTATTCGTTGAATTCAAAGGCATATAGAGTATATAACAAAAGAACCTTGATGATTGAAGAATCAATACATGTAATATTTGATGAGTCAAATGATATATCTAAAAGTTTAACCAATGATGAGGATTTTGAAATATTTGATGAGAACTTGAAAGAATCCTCAAACTCAGAGAATGATCTATTAGAAAAACTTGACATTAATAAAGAGGATGAAGAAGAACTAGAAATGTCAGAAAGAGAGTCTAGAGCACCAAGAGAATTAGGATATGTCAAAGATTGTGAAATAGTAGGTGATCCAACTCTTGGAGTTAGAACAAGGTCCTCTCTAAGAAATGTGTGTCAATATATAGCCTTTGTATCTCAAATTGAACCAAGGAATGTCAATGAATCTTTAGATGACAATAATTGGTTTTTAGCCATGCAAGAAGAACTAAATCAATTTGAAAGAAGCAAAGTATGGAATCTAGTTCCTAAACCTAGTGATCACTCTATAATTGGAACTAAATGGATCTTCAAGAACAAGATGGATGAAAATAGTGTGATCATAAGAAACAAAGCTAGGCTAGTTACACAAGGCTATAGGCAAGAAGAAGGAATAGACTATGATGAAACGTATGCACCGATAGCTAGATTAGAAGCAATAAGAATGCTACTTGCCTTTGCATGCTACAAAAACTTCAAATTATATCAAATGGATGTAAAGAGTGCATTTTTGAATGGCTTCATTAATGAAGAAGTTTATGTTGAGCAACCTCCTGGTTTTAAAAGTCATGAATTTTCTGAACATGTATTCAAACTATCTAAGGAACTTTATGGTTTGAAACAAGCTCCTAGAGCATGGTATGAAAGACTGTCAAAATTCTTAATAGAAAAAGGAATTTTAAGGGGAAAAGTAGATACTACTTTGTTTATCAAAAATAAAAATAAAGATTTACTAGTTGTTCAAGTGTATGTAGATGACATTATTTTTGGATCAACTAATGAATCTCTTTATCAAGAGTTTGCTAAGATCATGCAAGGTGAATTTGGAATGAGGATGATGGGAGAGCTCACCTACTTCTTAGGACTTTAAGTGAAGCAAACTAAAGATGGAACCTTCATCAATCAAGCGAAATATACTAAGGATTTGCTCAAATGATTTGGAATGGATAACTGCAAACCTCAAGCAACTCCAATGGGCACCAACATCAAGCTTGATAAAGATGAAAGTGGTAAGTGTGTAGACACTAAACTATATAGGTTTATGATTGGTTGATTGCTTTATCTTACTGCAAGTAGACCAGATATTTTGTTTAGTGTATGCCTATGTGCTAGATTTCAATCTTCTCATAGGGAGTCACATTTACTAGCCACTAAAAGGATCTTTAGGTATCTTAAAGACACTCATTCTATAGGACTTTGGTACCCTAAGGACTCCACCTTTGCTCTTCATGCTTTTTTTGATGCAGACTTTGAAGGTTGTAAAATAGATAGAAAGAGCACTTCAGAAACATGCCAATTCTTAAGAAATAGATTAATCTCATGGTTCTCTAAGAAACAAAATAGTGTAGCACAATCCACAACAGAAGTAGAATATATAGCAGCTGGCAGTTGTAGTGCTCAAGTGTTGTGGATTAAACAACAAATGAAAGACTATGGTATTGACATGAAACAAGTCTCAATCAAATGTGATAATACCAGTGCCATTAATCTCTCTAAAAATTCAATTCAACACTCTAGAACTAAGCATATTGAGATTAGGCATCATTTTCTTAGAGATCATGTACAAAAAGGAGACATAATTCTAGAATATATTGATATTTTACATCAAATAGCTGATATCTTCACCAAACCACTTGATAGAGATAGGTTTTGTGTTCTTAGAGGTGAATTAGAACTCATGAATGTTCCTTGAGATTTATCCCCTTCAAAACCTTGATTTCAAAGTGATTTTCAACTAATTTTTCAATTCATTTTCTGGGTAAAAAGTATGAGAGATCGATCTCCTATCACCATAGATCGATCTTCATGCTCCAAATTAGCCTAAAGCAGTAAGGTTCAGCTAAGTAGATCGATCTTTTATCCCATAAGATCGATCTCCTTAAGCTTATGTATTTCACAGATCGATCTTTGCATTTGGCAGATCGATCTCCTTAAGCCTCTGTAAAGTTGCAGATCGATCTCCTTAAGCCTCTATAAAGTAGAAGAACGATCTCTGCATTTGGCAGATCGATCTCCTTGAGCTTCTGTATTTTAAAGATCGATCCCTTGAAACATCAGATCGATCTCTTCAAGTTTTTGGAAATATCAGATCGATCTGGCACCTCGACAGATTGATCTCCTTAGCCCTGGACTATAAATACTGCTTCAAAATCCCCAAATTTCAAAATCACAAATCTTCAAATCCCTAACCCTCTGTCGCGCCTCCTCCTTCGGTTCTCACTCCCAGATCGATCTCGGTAAGGTTCTTGCCAAATCGTTTCATTAATTTGTGTTCTAGTAACCTACATTGTTGAATTTTCTTCAAAAATTTCTTTGTTTTTGCTGAAATCTTCATTAGGGCAATTATAGAACTGTTCCATTACCTAGGTTTCTAGAGAACTGTTACCTAGGGTCTGCAAAACAATCTTAGAGTGTGTCTAGCTGAAATTTTAGTCTACAATCATACCTCGTCTTAAGAGAGTTGGCCAAAAACCACCTAGACCAAACTCAAATGTTGATAGAGGATCATCTTCCTAAACAGCTCCTCCCTCTTCTGTCACCACCTTTAGTAGGTGTTTTCAAACACATACAAAAAGGAGATGATATGAAGAGTATTTCTCAACTATGCCAATTAAACACTGGGAAACAATTGACTTCTCTTTCCTAAATCGTATTGATTTCCCTTATCTGCCAAAAATGGAAGAGTTTGGCTGGCTTCCATTCCTTAAAATTAACACCCTGGCACCTCCAAACATCATTAGGGCCTTCTTTTCTAACGCTGAACTCATTTATGACCCTGATGATACCTGCAAGATTTTAGGGTTCAAGACATTTGTCATGGCTAAAACAATCCCTGTAGACACAACCCTATTAGCCTGAGTGTTTGGCATAGAAGATGATGGGTTGACCGATAAAGAGGAGGAAGTAACTCTAGAATTTAACCTCCCCAGGGATAAGGCGAGTGACCTACCGATGCACCCAAGGTTACTCCACCTTATCATCACGTGGAACCTTAGACCCTTCGGTACCCATCACTCCATGGTTAGGAGACTAGATCATTTTTAGCTTCACTACCTTCACACTTCACAAAATCAAAAACCAAATCTAGTCCACTTCATTTAAGAAGATTGGCTGAAAATAGTACGCGGCCAAGCCTCCACGATAGTCTTTCCACAACCGCTTGTGTACTTACTCCAACGACTCGGGGTCGATTGTTCCTGTGAGACCGATGAAGTGCCTTCTACAAAGAGCGTCTTAAACATTGGCACACTTCACCATATGGGGTACTACAAGGACTTTCAAGGGCAATGGAGGAAGAAACGAGAAAACCAATTTGAGGCAGACATGGAAGAAGACCTACCAGCTGAACCTACCACCCCAACTACTGAGGTTCCTTCTTCGTCAACTGCTCAACCCACTGCACCTGCATCATTATCCGACGGGCTGGAATTGATTCTGGCGATGGTTATGGAGCTTAACCAAAAGATGGATGAAGGATTTGCAAACCTTCATGCCACACAGCAGGCTATGTTCGATGAGCTACCGGTTACCCGCACTCGAGTCAAGGAACTTCTGGAGCGATTTCCTCCTCAGTCTTAAGGCATGCTTGCTAAAGAATGTTCTAGATGATTACTAAGTTTATCTTCCATTGTTTACATTTTTAGACATAATTTGCTTAAATGTTTATCTTGTGAAATGACATGATTACTCATTTGAGGACATGTATTATGCTTAGATTTCATTTTGAAATGACATATCTTTTGAAATTAAATGATTTTATGCCTTTATTGCCATTGATATGAAAAAAAGGGGGAGAAGAATATGTTATGTTAAGAAAACATGTTTAAAGGAAACTTAAATTAAGGGGGAGTTAAGGGGAGCTTACATTAAGGGGGGGTTTTGAAAGCAATTCAAATTTTATGCATAATGCAAAAGGGGTAACTAAACATGTTTATTGAATAAAGTTTTGTCATATCAAAAAAGGGGAGATTGTTGAGTTAATTTATTTTGAAATGACAAAACAAGTAAATTCAGTAATGCATATAAAATATAGAAATGATTTAAACATGTTTAGAGTTTATCAGTACCAGAAACTAAGTATTTAAGGTTGAGAGATCGATCTCATGAGATGAGAGATCGATCTCCTAGGTTTTCTAGTATGAGAGATCGATCCCATAAGAATATGAGATCGATCTGCTAAAAGATTGAAAACTTAAAGAGACTGTATAAGATGTTGAGGAAGCAGAGATTGATCTGTAGGCGTTATGAGATCGATCTGTAAATTACAGAATGTCTGAGAGATCGATCTGGTCTAGGAAGAGATCGATCTAGTCTAGGAAGAGATCGATCTCCTCTAAGTCAAAGGCTAAAGGTATTAGATTGATCTGTAGATCGATCTCTGTTCAAACAGAGAGTTTATGAGATCGATCTCCTGTGGATAGAGATCGATCTCCTCAAAGTCAGAGAGTTAAGGAGATCGATCTAGGGTGATTAGAGATCGATCTCCTCTCTACGAGAATACTTGCTAGATCGATCTGGAGATCGATCTTGCCTCAAACAGAGAGATTAGAAGATCGATCTACTTGTTTGACAGATCGATCTTTACTAGCATTTTCAAATTATAAGATCAATCTCTACAAATATGAGATCGATCTCCATGCTTCAAGTTGCTTTGTAATTACAGGAATTTAAACTAAGAGATCGATCTGGTCATGATGGGAGATCGATCTGGTACTCTACTGGAGGTTCCCAACGGCTCTTTCTGCAAAATCTTCAATAGGAAAAACAACATTAAATACTCCAACTACCAATCCTGCTGTATAAAATCAAGCATTGAAGACATTGGAAAATAAGATATATTTGCTGAAAATTCTGTATATTCTCAAGAAATCTTTTCTAACATTCTCTTTGTCTTCAAATATCATTTATTGACATTGCTGTAAAAACCACTGTGTAGAAGCTATTTTCTCCTACCCTCAAAAGAAAGCTTCACTTTGTATTCATCCTTAATTTAAGAGAGAAAAGGATATTTCCTTTGTGAGTTAACTTTGTAAAGGGTGAATATTTGTCTGTGTAAGAAGGGTAGAGAGGTTTTTCCTTAACCTTAAAAGGGAGTTTGTAACAGCTATTGATAGAGTGAAAGAAAGCTCTTGACAAGGAGGTCAAGAAGAGAGGACGTATGCAAGAGATTGGCCGAACCTCTATAAACTACTGAGTTTGCTATTTCCTTCCCTTATCTCCTTTCAATTTATTACACTACATTTTATTGATTATTCTTTGATTACTTACAATTAGATTCAATTAAGTTTAAATTTACCATTATCTTTATAAAACCGATTCACCCCCTCTCGGTAGAGCCAACATCATCAATCCCTAACCATGTCCTAGCTATTTCATCATAATGCCAACAACCATAATCACTTTAAAAATCCAAGATCGAAGTTTAGAATTTACCCAAACTTGTGGAGTACTCAACTCTTGCCTCGATTTAATCCGTCTTTCGATTTCCAAGTATGTTGTTCTCCTTTGGATGGGGAAGAACTTTCCTTCTTGCCACAACCTTTGATTTAGACGAAAATAGGTGTTTTGGAAGAGAGAGAAAGCTAGGGTTCGGTTGAAATGGAGGTTTGAAGAGAGAGAAAAGATGAAATGCAGGAAAACACAGGGATCCTTTTATAGATGGAGGGTAAGAGATTGATTTGGTCCTTGATGAGATCGATCTGCATTGGAATTTGGGGACATTTTGGGGAAATTTTATGCCTAGGAGATCAATCTATCGTGGGGTGAGATCGATCTCTTAATTGTTTCATGAGATCAATCTGTTCCAATTATGGGATCGATCTTCTGTTTACAGAACACTTCATAAGATCAATTTGCTCCTTGAGGAGATCGATCTCCTCCTTACAGAATGCTTCATGAGATTGATTCCTACCTTATGAGATTAATCTCTTCATTACAGAATCATAATGAGATCGATCCTTTTCCATTGGAGATCGATTGGCTCACTTAATTTTCCTTATTCATTGTCACTTTAGCCTACTAGGTCGATCCTCTCTTTTCCAAGATCGATCTGGCCTCATAGTTTCACACCTTGGTTAAACACTTAACATAAAATCTCATTCATGACTCATTTATCACTTAGAAATTCATTCCATACTACCTCAATGTATGAGTACATTACATTCAGCTCAATAATTTACACTTCAAGTTCACATTATATAATTGGATATGTGTAAAATTCTCAGATCTCACATCCCCTCCACCTTAAAAAGAATTTGGTCCTCCAAATTCAACTTAACTCGTCAAATAAATGGGGCTACTTCTCCTTTATGAGATTCTCCAATTCCCAAGTTGCCTCTTCCATTGAGTGATGTTTCCATAAAACTTTCACTAATGGGATGCTCTTAGTCCGAAACACCTTCTTTTTTCTATCGAGAATCCAGATGGGTTCTTAAGTGTAGCTCATGTCTTCTTGTATGTCCATATCTTCATACTCTATGACATGAGAAGGGTCTGGGTTGTACTTCCTCAACGTAGATACATAGAAGACGTTATGTATTCCGAACATCTGTGGGGGTAATGCCAATCTGTAGGATACCTCTCCCACTCTCTCAAGAATCATTAAAGGTCATATGTATCGAGGACTCGATTTTCCTTTCTTTCTAGACCTCATGATACCCTTACTCGATGATATCTTCAGAAATACTGCATCACCAACATCAAACTCGAGTGGCCGTCTATGTACATCCGCATAGCTTTTCTGTCTACTCTGTGCAGCCCGTAACCTCTCACATATGTGTTTTACACTCTGTACAGCCTGTTCAACAAGTTCGAGGGCATTTATTTTTCTATCACCCACTTCTTCCCAAGCTACAGGGGATCTACACCTCCTACCATATAGAGCCTTAAAAGGTGCCATTCCAATACTTGCATGATAGCTATTATTGTACGCAAACTCTGGTAGGGGTAGGTGATAATCCCATGATCCCTCAATATCCATCGTACACGCCCTTAACATATCCTCTAGGGTCTGAATAATCCTCTTTGATTGACCATCTATCTGAGGATGATAGGCAATACTAAAACTCAATCGAGATCCCATGGACTCCTGAAACTGGGTCTAAAATCTGGAAGTAAATCAGGAATCTCTGTCAGAAGTAATACTCACTGGAGCCCCATGTAATCTAGCTATCTTGCTGACATATAACTCAGCTAAGGCATCCACAGTATCTGTGCTCTTGATGGCAAGGAAGTGGACACTTTTCACCAGTCTATCCACTATGACCCATATCACATCACGACCTCTCCGAGTCCTCGGTAAACCCATAATAAAGTTCATGGTGACATACTCCCATTTCTATGTAGGTACAGGTAAAGGCTGTAGTAATCCTTCAGCCTTTCGATGCTCAGCTTTCACTTGCTGGCATATTAAACATCTGGCCACATACTCTGCCACGTCTCGCTTCATACCATTCCACTAGTACACCTTTCTCAAATCTCAGTACATCTTAGTACTACCTGGGTGCATTGTGTATCGTGAGCAGTGGGACTCTCTCAATATCTGTCTCTTTAGGGTATCGCTGTGCGGTACACAAATCCGTCCTCTGAATCTCAACAATCCATCCTCGTTGATTGTGAGATCCGACTGCGAAGTTTGCTCAGCTTGGCTAACCATATCTATCAACCTCTGATCATTACGCTGCCCAGTTCTAATATGATCCATGATTCTGGGCTCTATTCGCAGGCTAGCTAGAAATCCAGTCTCTACCTCTTTAACTCTAATCCGGAGTACGGTGAACTCCTCCAGTAAATCCCATTCCCTGATCATCATAGCAGATATCATACTCTTCCTGCTTAGGGCATCGGCAACTACGTTTGCCTTACCTTGATGGTATAAAATCTCGTAGTCATAATCCTTAAAGAGTTCCATCCATCTGCTTTGCCTCATATTTAACTCCTTCTGATCAAAGAGATACCTTAAACTCTTGTGATTAGTGAAGATCTGGAATCTTTCCCCATATAAGTAGTGCCACCAGATCTTCAAGGCAAACACCACAGCGGCTAACTCCAAATCATGCGTGTCGCGATCCATAGGCGACTACTTTTCCATGCTGCATAAGCACACACCCCAATCCTTGATGAGAAGCATCATTATACACTGAAAATCCACCTGATCCCTCGGGGATAGACAATACAGGTGTCACTGTTAATTTCCTCTTTAATTCCTGAAAATTGAGCTCACATTAATCAGTCCATATGAACGGAGTCTCCTTGCGTGTGAGCTTAGTCAAAGGTGCAGCAATCCTGGAAAATCCTTCCACAAATCTTCTATATTACCTTGCCAAACAAAGGAAGCTTCGTACCTCAGTGATTGTCCTCGGTCTTTCCCAATTAAGCACAGCTTCTACTTTATTTGGATCCACTGATACTCCTTCCTCTAAAACTATATGACTAAGGAAAGCTATCCGATCAAGCCAAAACTCACACTTACTAAGCTTTCCATATAATTGCTTATCTCGGAGTATCTGAAGTACTAACCACAAGTGCTGTGCATACTCCTCATAAAACTAAGAGTACACTAGGATATCATTAATAGAGACTATCACAAACTGATCTAGATAGTCTCTAAACACCTCGTTCATTAATCTTATAAAGGCTGCAAGGGCATTCATCAATCCGAAGGGCATCACTAGAAATTCATAATGGCCATACCTTGTCCTGAATGCTGTCTTCGAAATATCTTCTTTCTTAATCCTCAATTAGTGATAGCTCGATCTCAAATCAATCTAAGAGAAGACTGAGGCCTCTCTCAGCTGATTAAGCAGATCGTCAATCTTGGGCAATGGGTACTTATTCTTCACCGTGGCTTTATTCAACAGTCGGTAGCCTATACATAATTTGAGACTACAATCCTTCTTTCTCACTAATAACACTGGTGCTCCCCACGGTGAGACACTGGGTCTAATAAACCCTTGATCTAATAACTCCTGTAGTTGTTTTCTCAATTCCTAAAGTTTCACTAATGTCATCCTATACGGAGGCCTAGAGATAGGCTGAGTATCTGGTACCAAATCAATGGTAAACTCCAGCTCTCTCTCTAGTGGTAAACCTGGCAACTCATTTGGGAAGACATCTAGAAATTCACACACCATAGATATATCCTCAATCCTTGGATGTTCCCGTTTATCACCTGAGATGTGTATTTCATAACCTTCACATGAATACTCAAATTTAGTACTCTCAAAAGCAACATCAAGATTTCAATTTGCTTACTGAAATTTCACACATTTACTTAATATTTCAAACGTACACAGTAAGGTTCAGGTAGGGAGAAAGTTACAATCTTAGTGTAGCAGTCTAAACTCACTCAATTGGTTGCCAGCCAATCCATTCCCAAAATTACATCAAACCCATGCATATTTAACATTATTAGATCTGCTAACATTACTCTATCTCTCACCTTTATTTCACATCCTCTACAGATCAGCTCGGTTCTCTGGGATTCACGCATGGGGGTATTTACATGTAGTATATACTATAAAGGTTCAAACTTCAAATTTAAACTACATGCAAAATGCTCAGAAATAAACGAATGCATGGATCCTGGATCAATCAACACATGAGCCTTATGATTACAGACAGAGAGTGTACCTCTTATAGTTTCTAATGAAGTGTCCGCTGTTTCCTTGTCTAGAGCAAACACACGTTCCATTGTAACGGGCTTCGTTCCTTTTCTCTGCAACAGTGGCCTGCCTCGGGGGATTCACTCTCTGAGGTTGCTGTCTAGTAGGTTTTGGAGCATGTGGTATCTAAGGTTGAGGACAGTCTTTTACTCTATGACCCATGTCTCCACGGATCAACCCAGTACAACTTCCCTCATGCGGTCGACCACAGTCTTTGCAAACCCTTATCTCAGGCATAACATATCGAGGGGTCTCCCTGATGATAGAATAAGCTCTGGGTCTCTCCATCCTGCCCTTCTGTACCTTAATCCTTCCTCTCCTGAAGGAACCTCTCCGAACATCTGCTTGGGACATCGCTGGCCTCTTGCCCTTATCCTTAGTCACTGCTCCGAACTCATTCTGGGATTGCACAATTTCAATTCCCCTCTCAATCTCTTGTGTTCGTCTCAGAGCATCTCCAAACTCAATAATACACAACCCTATCAATCGATCTCTGATGATGGGCTTCAATCCATACACAAATCTCTCTGTGCGGAGCTCCTTATTCTTGAAGGTATCTGGATCATATCTCAATAGAGCAATAAATCAACTCTCATAATCATCCATAGACATATCGCCATGTACCAGATCCAAAACTCTGCTTGCTTCCTTCTCTGAGCAGCTTGTGGTACATATTGGGCTCTAAAAGCCGCTTGAAACTCTTCCCTGCTAATAACATCCTGGCTGGACATCAGAATACCCTGGGTAGTACCTCACTAATCTCGCGCTCTCCCTTTCAACATATAAGCGCTCATACTGACCCTCTCAGCATCCGTGCATCCCAAATAGTCAAATATGACTCTCAACTCAGTCAGCCACTCTTCAAGCTCTACGGGATCCTTTTTCCCTTTGAATGTAGAAGGGTTCATTTTCAAAAAGTCCTTTGATCTAACCATACTTCTATCATCAGGCTGAGTGACGGGAGGCACTGGGTCCATATGTACTGGGGGTACGGGAGGTCCTTGTGGTTGTGTAAGAGTAGTACCCAAAGCATTAACTCCAAAATGTTGCACTAATAGTGCTGCCATTTGTTCAAAACCTTGCCGCACATCATGGTCTATCCGATTAAATCGAGAGTTAAACCTCTCTGGTTGTGGGGCAAGTGGCGGAGGTGGCTCTACCTGCCTCCTCGAACGACCTCGTCGTCCACTCATTCTCAATCTCAATATGTTTCTTGCGCGAACATATTCAACTTGATTGAAATCTCAATCCTCAATTTCAGTTCATGACCAGACTTATACAGACACTTAGGATGTATTCTATTTCACTTAACCGACACTGACAGTACGAAACACCTTAAGCTCTGATACCAAGAAAACTTTGTGACGCCTCAGAAGTGCGAAAAGCAGGGCAAATTTAAACTTTTATTTCACATCTATTCAAAATTAAGGGTGCATTCCTATGCAGTGTCATATATCATCATACACATCATACCTCAGGATCTCATCATCTCATAGTTATATTTCATACAAAATACATTACTCCATTCAAGGTTAATTAATCCTAATACATCTCATACATCATTGTACATCAAGTGTCTGTAAATACAATATTAGTCTAGGTACATGAATGATAAATTATACCTCAAAGTACAATATATATGGCCTGGAGCTCAAGTCCTCCACTAGCCACTACTCCGTACGTCACAGGAAAACTCTCTTCACTTGAAGAAATCTGAGGGGAAATATAAAACAGGGTGAGCTTCTAAATTGCTCAGTAAGGAGGTAAGGGACTCATTAATGAAATAATGATTTGCACAACACAATCATTTTATCTCGTAGTTGAAACTCAATTAAAAACGTAGCATGAACTCATTAAAATATTATTCTCATCTCATTACTCTAAAATCACGTAAAAACATGAGAGTACATAAGTCAGTACAAATCACAGTCACAAGTATGTGGAAATCAGAATGCAATAATGGCTTTTCTCATTAAATCGTGATACAATTCACCTCAATGGAGTGCACATGGCACAGCCACAAAACACAAACTCATGTGTAAAACGAGACTAGGTAATTAAAACTCATATAAAAAATTTGTCATGGGACATCATAATAAATCTCCTTTGGGTGCGCATCCCAAGCATCCTCAAAAGAGGGAATACTGACAATATGAGCCTGTACATGGTATTTTAGACTTACGCGTTACCAGAGCAAGGCCCGGCCTTACATGCTACCAGAGCAATGCCTCTCCTCATGCACACTATCGGTCTTACATGCTACCAAAGCAAGGCCCGAACTTACATGCTACCAAAGAAAGGCCACCCAGCATTACCAGAACTTGGGTCATCTCATGTTACCAAAACGGAGGCATCTCTCGTTACCAAAATGGAGGAATATCAGACTTACATGCTACCAGACCAATGCCCGGACTTACATGCTACCAAAGCAAGGCCCGATGTGTATTCAACATGACACGGCTAAGTCTCAATCAATAGCCACTATCATACAAAAATCATTTTGCCTTCACCTAGAACTCATAATGGTTTTCTCTCATAAATCTCATTTAAAACATTTGTGTACTCAACACAAAACATGTTAAAACCAAGTTCCAACTGGCAAAACCACGCACACATTTCTCAATCTCAGTACGCCTTAACGTAGAGCCCAAATCTCTTTTCACGTTTTAAACACAAAACGGTTGTAAAACATTTTCACGCTTAGTTTACAAGTCACAAAAGTTAGGCCCCAACCAGCTATAAAATCGTGTGCAATACTCATTCACAGCTCATAAAACATGCTTGTTTTCTCAAATCACAATTCATGCTACAATATTGTCACAAAACACACACACAAACAAGTTGAAGTTTTCCCTTACCTCGTTGCACCTCGTATAGTGCAATCGTTCCCCCGTATCACGGACTAGCCTCACATTCCTCTCTAGAACTCCCGAGCTATCCAAACGATGTTAAAACATCAATAATTCATCTCAATTACATCATCGAGCACACATTTGCTCATATTTCTCATTAACCTCTCTAATAGCCCAATTCTTATAATTCTATCACACTTCACATTCTCATCCACCATATCTCAAAATTCAACATTTCTCATACCAATTTATATGCTAAATCCACCTTATTACTTAAATTCCAAATTTATAGTAAAAAATCCCAAATTACCACAAATTGTCTAACATTATCCTTACTCCAACAAAATCATAGTTTCATCAATCCCTAAGCATTTCCTAGCTATTTCATCATAATGCTAGCAACCATAATCACCAAAAATCACTTTAAAAATCTAAAATCGAAGTTTAAAATTTACCAAAACTTGTGGAGTGCTCAACTCTTGCCTCGATTCAATCCATCTTTCGATTTTTGAGTATGTTGTTCTCCTTTGGATGAGGAATAACTTTCCTTCTTGCCATAACATTTGATTTGGACGAAAATAGGTGTTTTAGAAGAGAGAGAAAGCTAGGGTTTGGCTAAAATGGAGGTTTGGAAGAGAGAGAAAAGATGAAATGCAAGAAAACACAGGGGTCCTTTTATAGACGGAGGGTAGGAGATCGATTTGATCCTTGATGAGATCGATCTGCATTTGAATTTGGGGACATTTTGGGGAAATTTTATGCCTAGGAGATCGATCTGTTGTGGGGTGAGATCGATCTCTTAATTATTTCATGAGATCGATCTGTTCCAATTATGAGATCGATCTTCTGTTTACAGAACACTACATGAGATCGATCTGCTCCTTGAGGAGATCGATCTTCTCCTTACAAAATGCTTCATGAGATCGATTCCTTCCTCATGAGATCGATCTCTTCATTACAGAATCATAATGAGATCGATCCTCTTCCATTGGAGATCGATCTGCTCACTTAATTTTCCTAATTCCTTGTCACATTAGCCTACCAGATCGATCCTCTCTTTTCCAAGATCGATCTGGCCTCATAGTTTCACACCTTGGTTGAACACTTAACATAAAATCTCATTCATGACTCATTCATCACTTAGAAATTCATTCCATCATACCTCAATGTATGAGTACATTGCATTCAGCTTAATAATTTACACTTCAAGTTCACATTACATAATTGGATATGTGTAAAATTCTCAGATCTCATACCTATCATGTAAAACTGAGTATGAGCATAGCTCCCAATACTCTATATGCATCAATTACAAAACTGAGTACGAGCGATGCTCCTAGTACTCTCACATGCATAAATCACATTTAAATCTAGTATGGTATATACTCCAGTACTTTATGATGCATATCTTAAAATATAGTGCGAGTATCCTCTAACACTTAAGGTTTTCACACAAAACCAAATAGATGGCTATTCAAATCACATTTCACACAATAAATCAAATAAGCACTCAAATGTGTTGTTTTCACATAATTAAGAAAACATTAGCTATTCTATCTTGCAACTCATGCATTTTGGGTCACAACATGCTTCTTAGGCTTTTTATCCTATTTTTGGATAAATTTACACTTTATCTCGTTTGTCTCTATCACACATTAGGCCTATTCTTGGGAATTCATATAGCATATAATATCGAAATGCTATTTAAAATACGTGTAGCCATCTCTAGCTACTCACGAAATTCCCTTATCTCGGATCACGTCAAGTGACCTCACTTCCTCGGTTCTGTTCACTTTTACAGTTTGATTAGCTTCCAAGGTCATTTTCGAAGCTATTATAATTATTGGCATTAGTATATCACTATATACTCATTTCATTTGTCAGATCTCAATTTAATACATAGTTTTCATCACTTTCTCCAAATATGGTATAAATCCACATTTTCACATAACAATCTTTATTTCTCCTTATTTCTAATTTATGCATTTCATAAGATTCCCTCATAATCATCCCTACATGCATATTTCATCATTAAATCAATGTTAATACCATTACCTCATCACTTTCTCATTTTCTCACCAATATCTAGGTCATAGTGATTTTTCATTATCAAAGAGTTTCTAACCAATCAAACATGCACTTATCAACTCTCTAATACACCTAGTTTAACATATATCAAAATGGTGTATTGAATCTTACCTAGTTGAAATTTCCTTCCTTTTTCACCAAAAATGGTAAAATCCTCCTTGCTCCTTGAACTCTTGATGTCAACCTCTTGTTTCCAAGTATGTTGCTCTCTTCTTGCTAAGAACAACTTTGCTCAACTATATCTCACTCAAAACTGATCACAAACTGAAGTTTCCTAGTGTTTCTTGGCTAGGTTACACTTTGGTTATTAAATGAAATTGTAAATCCCATGAAAACTGAAATACAGAAGTCCAGTATTTATAGAATTATCTCTATGAGATCGATCTGCTCTCCAATGAGATCGATCTACCCTGTACTTTTTTCCTCTTGAAATTGACCTTTCAGACCACATGAGATCGATCTGCTCTTTCATGAGATCGATCTGCATAACACAGAACCTTAAGGAGATTGATCTGCTCTTGTATGGGATCGATCTGTTGCAAGTTAGTAGCTTAAGGAAATCGATCTGGCCCTTTTGAGATCGATTCCTTCAACACAGAATGTTTAGCAAATCGATCTTGCCCCATTGGAGATCGATCTGACCTGTTCCATCGCTCAAATAAGAGCATTTTTGGCTCTTTCAGATCGATCTCTCATTCATATTTTCCAGATTTTACTGCAGTTTTCTACAGTAAACACACACCAACTTCACTTATTTTGCTGCCATAGTCAATTTCTCATCCAATTACCTTTATGGCTTGAAAATGACATCCATTCAAACTTTATACACATTAAGAGTTGCGTGCATTCATTGTATAACCAAAGGTATACAATTTACAACCAAATGGAGTATAACTATTTATGCAACTTATGCATACTTCATTCCATTTTATCACACCACTCAAAACTCAATATAGTCACATTCCACTCATGGAAATATCCCTCTTACAGTTGCTATACACTTTATTCCATACACATTTATAAACTTCACATATACATTCCTCATAATTTACATTAAATGTGACTTGTTCATACATCACAAGTCATAAAAGGTTACATTTACAAATTTTTAGGTCTTACAAGGGGACTGAAGACTAGATCAGGGTCGTACTGCACCCTACACCACTAAGGATTAAAGCAAACAATGCACGAAGTGGTGGACAGTAAGGCACCGAGTGGCTACTCATACCCGACGCGGTTAAACAAGCACCACAACGGACTAAGCTTGCGTAATGTGGCATAAGGCATGCACCACGAAGGTCCAAACTGCACACGGGCCATGCAGATAGATATCATGGTCTACATGTTACCTTAGTCTTAAAATGATACTATGAATTCTTTTTCGGGCTTATTAACCCGCATAGTAAGAAAACCAAGCTTATAGTTAAATTTCATATACATAAAACTAATTCATAAAATCCATTTCCATATTAAAATTTACATTTTCCAAACATTTCACATATGTTAGAAAATACTCTTGGAAAGCTCGGAAAGCTCGGAAGGTGGCTTTTCCTTCAGTTTTTCGGTTTAAATATGAATAATGCTTTTTCAAATATCGAAAATACATTTCATAAATTCAAACACGTTTCAAACATGTTTATATATTAAAAACAAGGTAATAAGAATACTAATACCACTTTAAATAACGAATCTTGGAACAACACAAAATTATCGAGTGCTGGGTTTACCTCGTTTTACGTGTCAATACCTCGAGCTATCCAAAATAGTTCTAAAATCATCAAATGATGCTTAATTCCATCTCAGTATGCTTAAACATACATCCACTTTCATAAACTTCACTAAATTTGACTATTTTGTCCACTTTTCCTACTTTCTCGATTTTACTGATTAAATGGTCGGTTTAGGCAATTTCGATATTTTCTTTCCTCCTAACTTTAAACATACAAACTTAACAACCTGAAAACTTATCCAAGTCTAAAATCAACACACCACAACTTATCAAATTATCAAACTTTCATACTCTTACAATTCTCTGCTACATTAAGCTATAAACCAAACTTTTTGGTATTAAACAATCATTCTACAACATCAAATTCAACAAAATTTCAGCATTTCCTTAAAATTCCATGGCTGGCCAAACCTATGCTTATCACTAGAAATTATTTTATCAATTTCAACTTTAGCAAAAATAATTTAAATTCATCAAACAATAACAGATCTAACATTCATCATCTTCCATCAACTTTACCTCAGGTTTAACTAAGTTTGACCCTAGATTTTGACTAAGTTTGACCCTAGATTCTTGCTCCAGCAGTGATTCTCAGCTATAGAGCAACATGTATACAACTTAGAATCATAAAAAACAAGCTCAAAAACCAATCAAAAACTCATAAATTCAAGTTTTCCTCTTACCTAGAAACATGGCAGATTCTTCCCCTGTTCTTCTCTCTAGCTTTTCACCTAGCAAACAAGCTTGTTTAAGGCTAGATCTCTTATATGTTGTAGAGGACTTAGGAAGGAAGATTTGACCTTTTTGACTGAAGTATAAAAGTGATCAAAAAATTCGCACAAGTCTGGCCTATGGATAACATAGCGGCAACTTGAGAGGGTAGGTTCTCTCTTGTTTCAGCTAATTTCGAGAAGTTCTCTACAAGTTCAGAAAGACCATGAAGTGCTCTTTTATTATGGAGAAGTATGGGCTTAAAAGACTTCTAGATGGGCTTCAAATTGGGCCATTTTGTTGGGCTTAGGCCTGCCAGCAGCTATGTTTTTGTAAAATCCATAAAAATTATTTTCAGCCCATTTTGCATCCAAATTTCCACTTCTCAAGTGTTATATTAAGTCTTTAGTATGTCCCATAAAAATTTGGAGCCCACTAGTTTAAGAAAAGTTGCATGTTTGAGCCCATTTTGTCCGATTAGTCATTATCGATTGAAATTGCTTAAGCTTTTTGGTTTCCTTTAAAATTTAATTTGACTCCCGAGACCTTAAGATTTCCACTCAATTTTACTTCCCAAGTCAATTATACCTCATGTTAATTTCCTATGGCCTTAAAATAATTTTTGCAACCTTATAGAATTTATTTCGAATTTATTTCACTTACTAGGCCCATTTGCTCGGTGCTAACTCGAGTTCCTACTAACTTTTTCACTTCTAATAACTTAGTTTCAACTCTTAACCACTAAAACATACTTATACATGCAATCTTGAGAAATATTTAAACTTAAAACTTTACCTCAATTTTCATGCCCCGAGCTCTGTGCCATAAACCCGAGTGCTTCGGTTGTTTCGAGCCTGCATGATATTATTCCAAGTATCTTAATTGCTTTCTACTTTCCAAATAAATAATGAAACGGAAAATTTTTCGGTTTCACATCTGGTGCCTGATGCTAGTATAATACCCTCCTATGCTCAGGACTGCATAATCTCCTATGGTTATGATCTCTCTGTTTTCAACCATTGTGTCTTGCAGCAAAGCTACTATTTTCCTAGAGTCCTTTTTGATTTTACTAAGTGTTATTTCTATCTTAAGATCTAATGAAAGCAATCAAAGCTCTTGGCTTTATGCAAACAAACATTCATAAGCTCCCAATGATATTGTTTTAATTTTTTTTATAGGAAAAAGAAAATCTAACTAATCCTAGATAAAGGTTCTAAGTATTTACAACCTAAGTATGTACAAAACTAGAAGTGTACCTAACCATAATTTCATCGATATTAGCTAATGGCTCAATGTCATCCTTGAGAACGGTGCCAAAAACTGGATGTGCCCTAGATGTCTACACTGAAACCACATGATCGCATGAGTAATAAAGGGATTAGAGTCCCAATCGTCCCACGGAGAAAACACTAAGCCTAAATAAGTACCAGTTAATCATACCTACCTTAGTTATATCCCAACCTATTATGAATTATTTTTAAGTGTGATCTACTAGGTTTATAATAAAAAATACTAGAAAATAAAAAATAAAGTAGACGAAAAATACTTACAGAGCTACAAGTAATACAATAAAATAATATGCAAAAGAAAAATAATAAATTAGATTTAGAAATAAAAATGATGCAAAGATAAGAAACTATGTATATATATATATATATATTTAATTTGTATTATAATTTAGAAGTAAACACTTGTATAAATAAATCAGAGTTACTGTTTACATGTGTTTACATTGCTTTACATCCCCAATGATTACATACAAAATGCTACTGTGCTATGGTAAGTTTAGAAACAAAATCATACAAGTGTGTATATGTCACACCCCGAAAACGCGAAAAAATAGGGCTAATTTAAAGTTTTTATCCATTAAGTATGTTGTTTTCCTGTCCCATATCTAGATTTAAAACCTTTTTCATTTTCAGGATCGCATTACATCACATACATTCTGCGTAATTAAAACTCTGTATATATATAATCATTTACAACTATTACATCTCGACTATTATATACAATAGTGTCTATTCTGTATCACATGTCTGGAATACGAGTAAGACTGTACCTCAAGGCTACGAAAGTATCCGATAAAAGGTCAGACTATCTTGTCAACGACCAAAGTCTCGTATGTGCAGTAGACTCGATGTAGATAATCTGGAAGATGGAGAGGAGGGGGGTGAGTTTTTCAGACTCAGTAAGAGATACATTTAAAATAGCTTTAAATACTCAAAACATGGTAAAACTTATGGTTTTACAAATCAGCATACTTATGCAATGGAGTAGAGATGCTTACATTTCATAAAAGCAGTAAAAACATGCTTTAAAATCATCGGTTGACACCCATACATCATTTTCGTAAAACGTATCATGCTGAAATCATAGCATATAGTGTAAACATACATAAGCATCTCAAAAGCTCAAAATACGTGAATCATATTACACTATGACTTTAAAAGTGAAATCATGCTATCACAGGCACATTTTGTAAAAACATACTCATGGCTACCTTTAAAATCTCATTATAGAAAATCTGTACTCAATAGAAAATCATAAAACAAGTAGCATGAAATGTACGAAAACATATATATATATATATCATTCCGTCAATTCATCGCGTAGGGTCAGGCAATCGTTTCATATAATAGTCTCGAAGGACATCATACATCTATTCCCATAGGACGTTCATCATAGGTACATATGGCCATTGTACAGGGGAGCCGTAGGACTAGATCAGGGTCGTACACTGCCCTATATCGCGTGCACCACCAAATGGGGACTATACACACGAACTCACGTGCATCACCAAGTGTGGACTATATACATGCATTTCTCATATGAAGTCAGAGCCAGCCTATTCCCTGGCTGTCGGCTAGGTAGAACCTCGATCATCTCCATACGCTATGTTATGTATGCGAGATCGACCCCAGATCCTCTGACTATCATCATATCATGCCTTTTTACCAAAAAAAAAAAATCATTTTGGGCCTTTTACCCATTTTATCAAAATCATTTCGGGCCTCATACCCATGTACTGAAAACCATTATGGGACTCTAACCCGATTCTCAAAATCATTACAGGACTCAAACCTGTTTCTCATAGAAAACATGGTTTTCATAAGTCATTACGAGACTCTAGCCCGTGTAAACATGGAAAGCATAGTTATCATAGTCATTTCTTGGGACTCATACCCGTACCATGAAAATATTGCTTAAAAGTTGTTTTTGGATTTTAACCCGTGTCATGAAAATATTGTTTCATAAAACATATTGGGACTTTAACCCTAATCTCACATGAAAACACTATTCTTTCGCCTCAGAAGTGAAAAATCACTTTTATAAACATGTATGCTGTAAAAATGTATCTCATATATAGAAAACATGCTGAAAACTCGAGAAATGGTTTTGGCTTCGATTTGAAGATAGTTGGAAATCCATTTCACAAAATCTCATTCAATTCATATTCCCATACATAAACATTTGGTAAGGACGAAGGAGTACTAACACTACTCTAAATTATATCCCTTACCTCGAATCTCGACGAGTACGTAACTAAATATCTCTGTCGGAGGTTCGTCCAATCCGACCTGCTCCTAATCCAGTCTCGGAACTGCATATAATTATTTATTAAGTCAATTTAACTTAATAAATATTTTTCTCATATTTACAACAGTCGATTTAGCTAATTGGGCTAATTTTTCTTTTATTGGGCCCGATTGCACCTTAATGGGCCTTAATCCGTTTTAAGCTCATTTCCACTTATTAATTCTTTCATCAAGACCTACTGGGCTCACTGGACCCATCAGTAGTTATTGGGCCTTTTCTAGACTCTCTGAATAGCCCGTATATCATTTACAACAATTTAATTAAAAATCTCAATATAATCCATTAAATGCGTAATTTAATCCGTAACTCGTAAAATAAATCTTTAATACATGATAATTACATAAATTGTCATAAATGAGCTTTACTTACCCGAGATTATGCGATGGTGCGTAAATCGAAGTTCGATCGAGCTCACGTACGTGATTTATCATTGAACTGTAAATTTTATATTTAATTTCGGGTAAATTTTTGGTCAAATATAATTTAAATAAATTTTTTCTAAAATCAAATCGGTCACTTTTGACCTCTTACCGACTTACCCGAAGTTTGGTGTTTACCCGAAAATCTTCCTCTTTTTCCTTTTTCTCTTTTTCTTTCTTTTTTTCTCTCTTTTTCCTCTCTTTCTTGGCTGAATAGGTTCGGTCCGGTTCAACCCGGCTCGGACTGATCGGTTCATCCCAGTTCTCTTCTTACTGAATCGGTCTGTACCAGTTCAGGCTTCCTTTCATCGTTTCGGCATCGTTCAACCGGTTCCCAGCGCCTCGCTGCTGTCGTTCAGCTCGTCTTTGGCAGGGGAGTACTCGGCTAGCCTTGTATCGGGTCGAAATCACGCCGGTGGCCGTCGTTCCTCTTCTCCTCTTTTTGGCTTCAACTCCGTTGATCTGCTCCTCTCGCCGTCGTCGGAGCGCGTCACTGGTGCCAAGGGGATCGCACGGTCTCGCTTCGCCGGTGCTTCATCCGGTGGTGGCTCATCGGTGGCTCTCTCTTTCTCATTCGCTTCTTCCTCATTTCTGTCTGTTTCTTTCCTTTCTTCAATTTTGCAAATCCCAATTTTCAGTTCTTTTTTTCTTATAATGTACTTTATTATTATTTTAATGAATAAAATACATTATTTTTAACAAATATCTTCACTATTCATTAACTTAATATATTTAATCAATTAAATATATTTTTATTGTATATAATTATTTTTTTGGTATAATTTTCCCATATTTTTGGTATAATGTCTCGGGCGAAAATTATGATTTATCGTAATATTTTTGTATCTTAACCGATTAGACTCGAAATTGAATAGTTTCTCCTTTATCGATTAAGATTTCCTAAATCCATATTTAGAACAAAATTTTCTCATTGAATTTATAACGGATTTCAGTTCTTTTGATGATTTTACCTTTTTACATGTTTGAGACCAATTTAGACTGACTTTCATTCTTGGATCCACTATCTTTGCTCATTTTAAACTCGTATCTTTTGTCCAACGATTTAAATCTCTTTAATTTAAATTACTACTCCTCATTTATCCAGTTCTGTATTTCATACCTCCACTATATCATTCACATTCATATGCTCAATTCATCCGTCTTATGATTCCAAATGATGAACATAGTGGGAAAAATCTAGGTTTCACAGTATACCTTACGTGATGGGATGCAGCGATACAAAAGAAACCTCCAGTCGCCCTCAGTCTATACTCAAAGCTCTGTAGAGAGGGGAAAATAAGTGGGGGTGAGCAAACAACACGCTCAGTAAGGCAATCATGCGAACAGGTAGATACCACACCATCTACGTGATCATGATGCCATGCTCAAAACCATACAATTTCTCATTCACAACTCAAAATCATTAGTTCATGCTTATGTTAATGGTATGTAAAGCAAGTCATGCTATTTAAACTCAGTGCTCAAATCAAATTCAAGCATGGAATAACCATCATGCATATTTCGTAAATAAGGCATGGAAAACTATCATGCGTAAGTGCACTATAAAGCAATTACCATACTTTCACATGCAAATCATGCTATTTAGCTCAGTGCACAAATCAAGTTCAAAGCATGGAAAATCATCATGCATCAGTGCACTTTAAAGCCATTATCTTGCTTTCTCATCTCAATAAAATCAACACTTATCAAAACTCAGCCCCTCCCTTGGACTGTCCTGACTCACAAAATATTTCAAAACATGGATTCATTCATAAATAAGAGACATGTGAGTTAGGCAATATAACAGGGAAATATCCTCTAAGACTATGACCATATCCTCTGTGATCCCAGGCTACACTAATCAGGTGTGCGGGGTATCACCTCTATATGCTTTCGCACAGGAGGTGGGTCATGTCCAACCCGCTGGTCCATAGCAGAACTAAACATTGTCCGAAGATGGCATATCACAATCTCAACACGGTACAACGTACTCCATGCTACCTGCACAGTATAACGTACTTTGTGGACCCATTTCATCCATCATATCACGCCACATCTTAATATGCACGTGCGAGCCTATTTAATATGTGCAACACCTAGTCTACTCGAAGCTCCTAGCATCGCTAATAATCATGTCATAAAACCACGTGCGAGTAATCTCAAGCATGACAACAAGTATGGTGGACATCTAATGCGAGTTATGCTCCAGTACCATGTTAAAACTAGTATAAAAACTGTTAAGCTCCAGCACAATATCATATAAATCTATGTGAAAAATTAGTGCGAGCTAAGATCCAGCACTCATACGTATAAAAACACATCAAATCTCGTGCAAGTCATGCTCTAGCACGCTTTTATTCTCACGAAATCCATGTAGGTGGCCTATTTCTTTGCAAAGCATGGTTTCTAAACCAAATCAAATCATTTCTTATGCAAATCATTTGAAATGTTAGCCAACCTACCAAACACTTGCTAAAAGAAATAAAACAAGATTTTCAAAGCATCATGCTTTGTTTTCATGCACATTTCTCAACACCCATTTCATTTCCTATTACCACATGCATTCTAGAAAACATAATGCGCCCAAAATGCACACAGATATCTCTAAGAGTCCATACAATTCCCTTACCTCGATTTATTCGGGGTGCAACTCTTTTCCTCTTAGGTTCTTGCTCTTTGGCTCAACTTGCTCTAGGTGTATCCTCGAAAGCTGCAAATCATTCACCCATCACTTGAGTTAATGTTACTAACTCACATTTTGACTTCAACTAGTCAATATATTTCATTTGAGCCTATTTCATTAATGTTTGGCCCATTTTTGCATTTGGCCATCATCAAGCCATTTCCAACCAATTTATCTAGTAACTCACTTAGTTACTTGTTTAGGACTTGATGTGAAATACTCTACCCTTACTCTCTCATTCATTTATGCATTTGACCCAATGCCTTAAATACACATTTTACCCTTTTTGGGTAAGTCTCACAATTCATTCCATAACACCATCTTAACATCATACCCGCAACACTATTATCACCTTAAGATATCCCATTCATCATTAATTCCAACACATTTCACTTTCCAACATTAACCCATTTCTAGGTTATAATTGTTCCTTTGCATTCTAGGTAGTTTCTACCATTACTATACATGCCAATCCACTCCAAAATCAATATCTAAACAAATGTACTTGAGTTGGTGCTTTAGAAACTCACCTCTTTGGATTTCATTCTTGCTCTAAATGAAAATACTCCTTGTTCCTTAAATCTAACCAATGGGGAAATGACTTCAAGCTATGTTGTTCTTCTCTTTGTTGTGAACAACTTTGTATCTAATAGCCTTCCCTCAAATATTTATAAAAGTGAGGGGCAGATTTAGGAGTGAGAAAGCTAGGTTTTTGGATTGAAAATGGAAAGGAAATGGTTGTTCTCGTGAAATGCAGATTTCAGCTGCTCCTATCTATAGAATGGCCAGATGAGATCGATCTGCATTGGGTAGAGATCGATCTAGTCCTCTTAAATCCCTCATTTTCATAACATTTTGAAGGCATGAGATCAATCTGCCTCAGGCAGAGTGTTAAGGAGATCGATCTGCTTGCCTTAAAAATCGATCTTCTTATTACAGAATGTTTAACAGATCGATTTGGCCCCATTGGAGATCGATCTACCCTGTTCCATTGCTCGAATAAGATCATTTTTGGCTCTTGCAGATCAATCTCTCATCCTATGAGATCAATCTGGCATTCGTATTTTCCAAATTTTGCTGCAGTTTTTTGCAGTAACTCACACAAAACAATCCTTAATTTACTGTTATAGTCATTTTCTCATCCAACCAGCTTTAAGACTTGAAAATGACATTCATTCATACTTTAGACACATTAAAACTTGTGTGCGATCATTGTATAACCAAAGGTATACAATACATAACTAAATGGAAGTACCAAGATTTACACCACTTAAGCAACTTTATTCCATTTTACCACACTACTCATTTTTTATTCCACTCACATTCATCACATACAAAAGTCCATTTCTTCATATTCATACATAATGAAACTTGTACGCATGTCACAAACTCTTATTACAAGTGTGTACATTGAATTTATGGACTTTATATCATTTATGCTTCACATTACAAATACATCACCATACCTATGAATTCATAATTACTTGGTCCAAAAGCATCCATATTATAATTCCATTTACATATATATACAATGTTAAACAAATATGGGGTCTCACATTCTCCCCCATTTAGAAAATTTGGTCCTCCAAATTGGAACCAAATCAATCCGTGAATAACTCAGGATACCTTTCCCGCACCGAACTCTCAAATTCCTATGTGGCCTCTTCCACCGTGTGATGTTGCCAAAGAACTTTAACCAAGGGAATTGTCTTTGTCCTCAACACTTTCTCTTTTCTATCCAATATTTGAATCGACTTCTCAATGTACTTCATACTTTCATTGAGCTCCAATGGTTCATACCTTATCACATGCACCAGGTCCGGGTGATACTTCCGTAACATGGATATGTGGAAGACGTTATGTATATTCGCTAGCTCAGTTGGTAGTGCTAGCCTGTATACCTTATCTCCCACTTTATCAAGTATCTCAAATGGCCCTATATATCGAGGGCTCAACTTCCCGTTCTTCCCGAATCACATAATCCCCTTCGAGGGAGAAACCTTCAAAAACACTGACTCACCCACCATAAACTCTAGTGGTCTCCGTCTCCTGTCAGCATAACTCTTTTGTCTACTCTGAGCTGTCCGTAACCTCTCACAAATCAACTGAACATCCTCAGAGGCTTGTCTACCTAAGTCAGGAGCAAAGATCTGTCTGTCACCAACCTCTTCCCATCTAATAGGGAAACGACATCTATGCCCATATAATGCCTCATATGGTGCCATCCCGATACTTGCATGGAAACTGTTATTATAGGCAAACTCTGCGATTGGCAAATGGTCATCCCAAGAGCCTCCAAAACCAAGCGCACACGCCCTCAACATATCCTTCAGGGTCTATATAGTCCTCTCTGACTGACCATCTGTTTGAGGATGAAACACAGTGCTAAAACTCAACTAGGTCCCCATCGCTTCTTGAAAATGTTCCCAAAATTGGGAAGTGAAGCGGACATCCCTATCAGAAAAAATGGTCATTGGAATTCCATGTAGCCTCACTACCTCGTACACATACAAGTTCGCTAACTGGCTTAGAGTATGGGTAGCTCTCATAGCTAGAAAATGGGCTGACTTCGTCAACCGATCCATAATCACCTATATGGCATCATGACCTTTGCGGGTCCTCGGTAATCCCATCACAAAACCCATGGTGACATGCTCCCACTTCCATATCGGTATCGGTAGAGGCTGCAATAACCCTGCAGGCTTTTGATGCTCTACCTTCAGCTGCTGATAAACGAGACACTTAGCAACATATTCAACAATGTCCTTCTTCATCCCAGACCACCGATAAACTTTTTGAAGGTTTTGATACATCTTAGTACTCCCTGGATGTATCGTATACCTCAATGAGTAAGCCTCTGTCAAGATCAACTTCCTGATCTTTGGATTATTAGGAACACATAACCTACCTCTAAACCTTAACAATTCATCGAAACTTAACTCAAAAGCAATCTTTGTACCCCTCTATATCTGCTTGGCAATATCACTGCACTGCTGATCAATTCGTTGAGCCTGTCGGATTCGATCTACCAGATCCGGTTCCAATTACAGGCTAGCTATCATAAATCCACTATCAGCGTCAGCGACGTCACATTCAAACTGAGGTTCGTGAACTGTTCTAACAGCTCGTGTTCCCTAATCATCATAAATCACACTAACCCGAGATGTTCCTACTTAGTGCATCAGCGACTACATTCACTTTACCCGGGTAGTACAGGATCTCACAATTATAATCTTTTAAAATTTGAGCCATCTCCTCTGTCTCATGTTTAACTCTTTCTGGAGAACAAGTACTTAAGGCTCTTATGATCAGTGTAAACCTGAAATCTCTCACCATAGAGATAGTGGTGCCATATTTTCAATGCAAACACTACGACCACCTAGTCTATATCATGGGTCGGGTAGTTGATAATTCTATATTTTTAGAATTTTTTGTGCTTAATTTCATAATTAATTATTTAAATCCCCAATTTATTTTGTTAATTATCCCCTTTATTTAATTAAAATTTTCATGTTTGTAGAGAAATTTAATTCGGATGAATTTTGAATATTTCGATAGGAAATGGATCGAAATTGGGCTAAAATCGAGATTGAGCCACGCGGACAACACTAGCCATGCTACCTAGCACATCCCATTGGACAAGAAGACCGGTGAGATGGAAATATCTTTTCAAGGAGCCAATGGTGTGAAGATAAGTGGTCAAAAAAGTACCAACTCATCTAGGATGTAGAAATTACAATTATACCCTTTTGTGTGTATAAATAAGACATGGATGGCAATTGAAAAAGAATGTAATTTAGGAGTAGGAGTAGTGTAATGTAAGGTAGCTTAGAGTAGTTTAGTTTAGAGATTACATTTTTAAGATTTACTTTCTTATTTTATTTAGTCTTCCGTTAGCTTCCAACTTCACTTTTAAATTTTCATTCCATTTTTATGTTCTTCATTTTTCTAGACTTAGATAATTTCTATTTGATAGCAATCAACATCATTTCCATTTTGCTCTTCTCGGTTTGGTTATAATGAGCTCTTTTATTCTTCAAGTTTTATTTATTTTTTACATAGCATAATGTTCCTAGTGTAACTCTCGATTTGTTGTCTTCTTTGTGCATTCGGTTCCTTACATCTTCCCTCATAAATGATATTGGGTTTCGGTGCTTTAATGTGGGAAAATGCTAGGCATTATTTCACATTTAAGCAATTTGGAACCATGGCATTAAGGGCTGGAATTAGAGCAAGCCGATGATGATATATTTTTTCTCACATTGATGAAAGCTACGGGTTTGAGAGTGTAACTTCAAGTGTTGTTTTGTTTGTTTTATATATTTCCTCTCGGTTTCAATCTTACAATTCATATTTTTGCATCATGTTTCTTTATCTCGTTGTCAATTTTCTGCATTGCATTGATTCATTTTGTTTTTTGTTTTTTTAAATTCTGCATTTAGAATGTAAGTTCCCACCACTTTCATGTCTTGATTTAAGTTGTGTTTTCTCTTGCATTTGTCTCCTTGGCTGGCTTAATTGTTGTTCGATGGTATGTTAAATATTTATATAGGCAGTAGTAGGTGACAAAACAGGATCAATTTAGGCAGCAGCTGGATTGCTCACATTGGTAGACAAAGAATAGCAAAGAAGAAAATCGTTCCTCTGTTCTCATCTGCTTTATGATTTAATTACTGTTCATCTTCTTCATTTGGTTTAGTTTATAGTTTCAGTTATTTCAAGCTTTCTTCTATTCTTCATTTACTGCTGTAACCTGTATTCCAATGATGTTTGCTGATCTACTTTGTTGAGCATAGTAGGAGAGGGATTGATGTGCTGTTTGGCAGTAACGCATGATGGAGCAGCAACAATGCAAGAGCAGGAGATGTGAGGGCTACTGTCAAACTGAGAATGCATGAGCACACTACTGCTAACGGTTAGGCAGAGAATAACACAAGAAGTTAGAGCAGCACCTGATGCAGAGAGCTGGGACGTGCACTGGTGGAAAGCAACGGTTGGGCAGAGAACAACACATGAATCTGAAATCGAGGCTATCAACTTGCTGCCAGTAGGATTGAAAGTTGCTGAAGCATGAGCTGGCGTAAAGGCAGATTGCTTCTCTCGATTGCGTGAAGGCAGATACGGTGCTAAACAAATCCAAAAAATGCAGCTTGAAGCATGTGGTAACGTGATGTGTTGTTGCAGGTAAAGATGTTGTACACGGAACCGAGAATGGGAGCTGGTCACGCCTGGTAGATGCAAAAAATGCAACTTAAAGTAGGTGGAAACGTGCAGGCTGAACCCGAGAGGCATGGAGCAGAAGCACTGAACCGAGAGGCATGGACAAGACATGCCTAGACAACCAACCCGAAAGCACCTGGAAATGAAAATGAAAATTGAAGACATGAACAGTGTTTGGAAGGATATCTTTGATTGGCTTGTTCATTTTAGTTAATTAAGTCATTTTCATTGTTAGTATAAGTTTAATTTAAATTTAATTTGTTAAGCTTAGTTTAGAGTCTTTAATTAAATTCAATGTTAGTATTCTTGCATAGTAGTATAAAACTTAGTTTTAATTAGGATGATAGTTAATTAAGTGTTCATTTAGAATTAGATTAGGGGTAAATTTATTTCATTAAATCTTAAGTTAGTTTAAATTGCATTTTGATTAAGTAGTCTTATTGCATTTTAGGTTTGTTAATTTTAGTTTAATTAATCTTGCTTTGTTGTTTTCATAATTGCATTTTATTTTAATTGCGTTAATTAGTTTTAACCGTTTTAATTATTTTTGTAGGTTTTTTATTTTAATTGCGTGGAGCACTGTAAATAATTTTGCTCGGTTTTAATTTCTTTATTTTCTAGTTTTTATTATTTATTGCTTTCAGTATTTTTAATTCTAGCTATGTAGATCACTCACCTTAATTCTATAATTTGCTAGAATATACTTAGGGTAAGATTAACCGGTAGTTAATTAGGCTAGTCAGCTTCTCTGTGGGACGATAACTCGGGACTCAAAATCCCATTATTACTTGTACGACCCGTGCACTTGCGGTAATACGTTTAGGGCATGTCAAGTTTTTGGCGCTGTTGTCGGGAAGTCTTAATTAGCCATTAGTTAATATCGGTGAAATTGTGCTTAGGTGTAATTCTAGATTGTAAATATTTAGGTTGTAAATATTTAATCTAGATTAGTTAATTAAAAAATTAAAATAAAAAAATTGAAAAATTAAAAAAAAATTCTAAGGACTTTTCGATGATTGCATGCGTAGAGCCAGAAGTTTTGATTGCTTTCCTCTAGATCCTAAAATTGAACGTACTCTTAGAAAAATTTGAAAGGATTCTAGGAAATTAATAGCTCAACTGCAATTCACCATGGCAGAAAATAGGAAAATTAGGACCGTTGGAGATTATGCAATGTCGACGATTGGAGGATATTATTCTGGCATTAGACCACCAGCTATCCCTGCAAACAACTTCAAAATTAAGCCCGCAATCCTCCAGATGATCCAGACCTCTTTACAGTTCAGTGGGCTTCCGAACGATGACCCACATGCTCACCTTGGGCAATTCCTGGACTTATGCAACACGTTCAAACATAATGGATTATCTGATGATGCGCTTAGGCTTAGACTATTCCCCTTCTCACTTAGGGATAGGGCTTGACACTGGTTAACCTCCCTACCTCCAGGATCCATTTCTACATGGGACGAGTTAGCCCATCAATTTCTATCTAAGTTTTTCCCTCCCTCTAAAATGGCACAACTTCGTAGTAATATATCTTCCTTTGCCCAGTACGACTCTGAATCTCTTTATGAAGCATGGGAACGATATAAGGAGCTTCTTAGGAAGTGCCCTTACCATGGTCTACCTTTGTGGCTGCAAGTCCAGGCCTTCTACAACAGACTTACAAGCCATAATAGGACCATTGTTGACGCTGCTACGGGTGGAGCGCTAATGTGTAAAACAGAGGAGGAAACTTATGAGCTTTTAGACAAGATGGTGGCTAATAACTATTTATGGTCCTCGGAGAGGCAATTGCCAAAGAAGTCGGTGGGTATTTATGAGCTTGACACACTGTCTACCTTGACCTCTCAAATCGCTAATCTTATGAAGAAGGTAGAGTCGCTCAGTACCCAGCATAATCCTTCTACCAGTCTGAATCCGATTTATTCTATCCAAAGTCCTTTCCTGCGATCTGTGTAGTGTTACCCATTCTGCAGATAGGTGTTCGCTCAACTTAGAATCAGTTCAGTATGTTGCTCCACTTCAGAAGCAACAGAACAACCATTTTTAAAACACCTATAATCCAGGGTGGAGGAACCATCCTAACTTCTCCTAGAGCCAAAACCAAGGGTAAACTTCTAGCTCTAGACCTGCAGAACCCCTTAGTTTTCAAGCTCCACCGGTTCATGTACCACCATAGTCATAATATCCATATCATCTGCCTCATTAACCATCCCCACCTCAATTTTAACATCATCCGCCTCACTTCCATCAACCACCACCACCACAACCTATACAGCCATAACTTTACCATGCACCGACAGCTGAGAAGAAACCCTCGCTTGAGGAAATGTTCACCACTATCCTGCAAAATCAAGCTGCTTCAATTAAGAACTTAGAGGTTCAGCTAGGACAAATAGCAAATGCTCTTAGCCAACTTCCTTAAGGGACCCTTCCTAGTAACACTGAAGCTAATCCTGTTAAGCATAGGGAGGGTAAGGAATATGTCAAATCCATCACCCTTAGGAGTGGCAAAGAGCTAGATGAGCCCCAAAGTAAGTCCAATCTTGTTGAGCCTATAGTTAAAAAACCCAAAAGTTCTAACGAAGCAGCTCAAAAAGAGCAGGAACATTAGGATCAGGCTGTAAAAGAATCCAAGCTAGGCACTTCTTCATCTATACCTTCTTCTACTTCACAGCCTTCCTCGTTCTCTGATGCTACACAGGTTCCCACTACATTACCTCTAGTTAGACTACCAGTACCTTTTTCCTCAGAGGTTCCAAGATCAAAAGCTCGAATGACAATTTGCTAAATTTCTTGAGGTTTTTAAGAAGCTTCACATCAACATTCCTTTCGTAGATGCTTTAGAGCAAACACCAAGTTATGTGAAGTTTCTAAAGGATATCCTCTCGAGGAAGAGAAGACTGGAAGACTATGAGACGGTGGCCTTAACTGAGGAATGTAGTGCCATTATCCAGAGAAGATTACCCCTCAAGCTCAAGGATCCCAGGAGTTTTACCATACCCTGCACCATTAGAAATTTATTCTTTGGTAAAGCCTTGTATGGTTTAGGAGCTAGTATAAATTTAATTCCATTGTCTATCTATCAGAAGTTAGGAATAGGGGATGCCAAGCCCACCACAATGACCCTCAAGTTGGCTGACCGATCAATTAAATATCCGAAGAGGATCATTGAGGATGTGTTAGTAAAGGTGGAAAAATTTGTTTTTCCTGTGGATTTTATTGTTTTAGACATGGAGGAAGACAGGGAAGTCCCCATTATACTAAGCAGACCTTTCCTAGCTACGGGTAGAACTTTAATTGATGTACAAAAGGGGGAGTTAACTATGAGAGTCCTAGATCAGGAAGTGAAGTTTAATGTTTTCAAACCTTTGAAGCTCCCTGATGACTCTCAAGACTGTTTTCGGATGGAGGATATAAGGCGTGAGCATAAGAAATCTCAAAGAAAGAAGGAAGTAGATAGAGCTCAGGAGGATTTAACTGTTAACATTCTGTCACCACTATGGCTGATCCTCTTACTCTTCACACTGCTGCTGAGTGTTGTGTTCTTTAGCTGCATTTGAAGTGACTGTGTTTTTCTTTTCACTTTGTATATAGTTCATTTTTCTTTTTTTTTTTCTGTTGTTTCTTTCCTTGTTTATTTTGCAGGTTTATTTTCTAGTTTTACGCTTTCAATCAAAGCTTCAGTTGTTCATCATCATCAGAAAGGGGAGTACTCTTTTCTCGAGCTTAAATTCTTATATTATCTGCACATTAAGGACACTATGCACTTTAAGTTTGGGGGAGGGGATATCACTTGAGCAATTTTGTGAAAAATTGGAAAAATTTTCAAATTTTTTTCGATAATATGAGCTTAAATTGCTTGATTTTGGGATGATTTAGTGCTTAGCATGTAGTTTTCCCATATTTCGAAGATATGACCCCATGATTTAGTCTGACTTTGATTGAATGAGAAGCATGATTATAGGAAAAGCATGAAGTTGAATTCTTGAATTTGTCTTAATGCTGATTGTGATTACCTCATCTTATAAACATGTCTTGTCGTGAATCGATATATTTATTTAGAGAAAGCTTATGTGTACATAGGATTGCATTTGTTCAGTTGATTTTGTGCATCATATTCTAGAATTTGTTTGATCTGATCTCGAGGTGAAATATTAGATTACACTTAATTAGGGAGATGATTTAGGCCATCTTTGGATCGTTTGAACCTTTCTAGCTATCCTTGTATATATTCTACCCCTAGTCTCCTATCTGGGCCAAATAAGCTTTTCTCTGTAATACACCTGCTTATTTTTGTTTCCTTAGCTTAAATACTTTTTCCTATCCTTTACCCCGAAAGCATGAAAAGTCATTGGGATATATTGTGAGCTATATGGGTATTAAGTGATAGTGAAGGAGTATGTATCAAAAAAAATGAAAGAGAAAAAGAAAAAGAAAAGAAGAAAGAAGAAAAATAAAAAAAAAATAGAATAAAAGGTTTAGTTTGGGGGAAATAAATTTGAGCTCTTACATAAAGATCCTAGAAGTAATGCATGTTAAGGGGTAATTAAACCTAAATCGACTTTATCATACCTTAGCCCCAGCCTTACATTACAAGTTTAATGAAGCCCTATTGATGTTTAGTTAAGTGTGACTACATTAGTGGAGAGAGAAGTGAAAAAGCAAACTTATGGGAATGATAACATGTCATTGACTTTGCATTCACTGTATTTGCATAATCTAATCCAGATAATGTACTGTGAAGTGACTTAGACATTTTTCACACACTCACGAGGAGTCCAATTTGGGTTAGGACTTATGATTGAATAATTCTAAGTGCTGGACTTGTAATTGTGAGTCTTTGATTTCATAGTCTATACTTTTTCTTTGAGGATAATATTGGAGAAATTATTGTGTTTTGTACTTATCATTCCTATAATCATTTTGTTTTGCTTGAGGACAAGCAAAAACTCAAGTTTGGGGGTGTGATAATTCTATAATTTTAGAATTTTTGTGCTTAATTTCCTAATTAATTACTTAAATCCCCAATTTATTTTGTTAATTATCCCCTTTATTTAATTAAAATTCTCATGTTTGCAGATAAATTAAATCCGAATGAATTTTGAATATTTCGATAGAAAATGGACCGGAATTGGGCTAAAATCAAGATTGAGCAACGCGGACAACACGAGCCATGCCACCTAGCACATCCCATTGGATAAGAAGACCGGTGACATGGAAATATCTTTTCAAGGAGCCAATGGTGTGAAGATAAGTGGCCAAAAAATACCAACTCATCTAGGATGTAGAAATTACAATTATACCCTTTTGTGTGTATAAATAAGACATAGATGGCAATTGAAAAAGAATGTAATTTAGGAGTAAGAGTAGTGTAATGTAAGGTAGCTTAGAGTAGTTTAGTTTAGAGATTACATTTTCAAGATTTACTTTCTTATTTTCTTTAGTCTTTCGTTAGCTTCCAACTTCACTTTTAAATTTTCATTCAATTTTTATGTTCTTCATTTTTCTAGACTTGGATAATTTCTATTTGATAGCAATCAACATCATTTCCATTTTGCTCTTCTCAGTTTGGTTATAATGTGCTCTTTTATTCTTCAAGTTTTTTTTTTTTACATAGCATAATGTTCCTAGTGTAACTCTCGGTTTGTTGTCTTCTTTGTGCATCGGTTCCTTACTTCTTCCCTCATATATGCTATTGGGTTTTGGTGCTTTAATGTGGGCAAATGCTAGGCATTATTTCACATTTAAGCAATTTGGAACCATGGTATTAAGGGCTGGAATTAGAGCAAGTCGATGATGATATATATTTTTTTGACGTTGATAAAAGCTACGGGTTTGAGAGTGTAACTTCAAGTGTTGTTTTGTTTGTTTTATATATTTCCTCTCAGTTTCAATCTTACAATTCATATTTTTGCATCATGTTTCTTTGTCTCGTTGTCATTTTTCTGCATTGCATGGATTGATTTTTTTTCTTTTTAAAAAAATTCTGTATTTAGAATGTAAGTTCCCGCCAATTTCATGTCTTGATTCAAGTTGTGTTTTCTCTTGCATTTGTCTCCTTGGCTGGCTTAATTGTTGTTGGATGGTATGTTAAATATTTATATAGGCAGTAGTAGGTGACAAAATAGGATCAATTTAGGCTGCAGCTGGATTGCTCACATCGGTAGACAAAGAACAACAAAGAAGAAAATCGTTCCTCTGTTCTCCTCTGCTTTATGATTTAATTATTGTTCATCTTCTTCATTTGGTTTAGTTTATAGTTTCAGTTATTTCAAGCTTTCTTGTATTCTTCATTTACTGCTGTAACCTGTATTCCAACAATGTTTGCTGATCTACTTTGTTGAGCATAGCAGGAGAAGGATTGATATGTTGTTCGGCTGTAACGCATGATGGAGCAGCAGCAATACAAGAGCAGGACATGTGAGGGCTACTTTGAACTGAGAATGCATGAGCACACTACTACTAATGGTTGGGCAGAGAACAACACATGAAGTTGGAGCAGCACCTGACACAGAGAGCTGGGACGTGCACTGGTGGAAAGCAACGGTTGGGCAGAGAGCAACACATGAATCTGAAACCGAGGCTATCAACTTGCTGCCAGCAGGATTGAATGTTGCTGAAGCATTAGCTGGCGTAAAGGCAGATTGCTTCTCTCGATTACGTGAAGGCAGATACGGTGCTGAACAAATCCAGAAAACGTAGCTTGAAGCAGGTGGTAACGTGATGTGTTGTTGCAGGTAAAGATGTTGTACACGAAATCGAGAATGAGAGCTGGTCACACGTGGCAGATGCAGAAAATGCAGCTTGAAGCAGGTGGAAACGTGCAGGCTGAACCCGAGAGGCATGGAGCAGAAGCACTAAACCGAAGGCATGGACAGGACACGCCTAGACAACCAACCCGAAGTTCCTGGAAATGAAAATGAAAATTAAAGACATGAACAGTGTTTGGAGGGATATCTTTGATGATTTAAAATTGGTTGAGGCTTTGTTTGGCTACTTCATTTTAGTTAATTAAGTCATTTTCATTGTTAGTATAAGTTTAATTTCAATTTAATTTGTTAAGCTTAGTTTAGAGTCTTTAATTAAATTGCATGTTAGTATTCTTGCATAGTAGTATAAAACTTCGTTTTAATTAGGATGATAGTTAATTAAGTGTTCATTTAGAACTAAATTAGGGGTAAATTTATTTCATTAAATCTTAAGTTAGTTTAAATTGCATTTTGATTAAGTAGTCTTATTGCATTTTAGGTTTGTTAATTTTAGTTTTATTAATCTTGCTTTGTTATTTTCATATTTGCATTTTATTTTAATTGCGTTAATTAGTTTTAACCGTTTTAATTATTTTTGTAGGTTTTTTTATTTTAATTGCGTGGAGCACTGTAAGTAATTTTGCTTGGTTTTAGTTTCTTTATTTTATAGTTTTTATTATTTTATTGCTTTCAGTATTTTTAATTCTAGCTATGTAGATCACTCACCTTAATTTTATAATTTGCTAGAATATACTTAGTGTAAGATTAACCGGTAGTTAATTAGACTAGTCAACTTCTCTGTGGGACGATAACTCGGGACTCAAAATTCCATTATTACTTGTACGACCCGTGCATTTGCGGTAATACGTTTAAGGCGTGTCAGTAGTTCCTCTCATGATCCTTCAACTATCTTAATCCATTGGCTACTACCTTCCCATCCTGCATCAATACACAGCCCAGTCCTTGGTGTGAAGCATTCGTATACACCGAGAAACCTCCTGAGCTGGTAGGAATGGTGAGAATCGAAGTTGTGGTTAATCTCCTTTTTAACTCCTGAAAACTCTGCTCACATCTATTGTCCCACACAAATTTAATGTTCTTTCTCGCGAGACGTGTCAAAGGAGCAGCTAATCTCGAGAATCCTTATGCAAACCTTCGATAATATCAAGCTAAACACAGGGAACTTCTGATCTCTATCACTGTCTGGGGTCTCTGCCACTGCCTCAATCTTTGATGGATCCACTGACACACCATCCTTTGATACTATATGACCTAGAAAAGAGATATGTTCTAACCAAAAGTTGCACTTACTGAGTTTAGCTTACAACTTCTTTTGCCGGAGGGTCTGTAGAACTATCCTTAGGTGTTGTTCGTGCTCCTCTCTAGATCTTGAGTACACCAGTATATCATCAATAAACATAATAACAAATTGGTCCAAATACTGGTGAAACACCTCATTCATCAACGACATAAAAGCTAAGGGAGCATTTGTCAACTCGAATGGCATAACCATAAACTCATAATGTCCATATCAGGTGCAGAAAGTTGTCTTGGGTACATCTCCATCTCGAATTTTCAACTGATAGTACCCAGATCTCAGATCTATCTTGGAAAAGACCTGCGCTCCCCTAAGTTGATCCAACAAGTCATCGATGCGTGGAAGGGGGGAATTATTCTTGATGGTGGCCTTATTCAATAACCGGTAATCTATACACAGTCGGAGGCTTCCATCCTTCTTCCTTACAAACAGAACCGGTGCTCCCCAAGGTGAGACACTCGACTTGATGAAACCCTTCTCCAGCAACTCCTGTAACTGCTTCCCTAGTTCTTTCAACTCAACTTGAGCTATTTTGTATGGTGGCTTGGATATCAGCTCTGTATGAGGTGCCAAATCTATATAAAATTCCATCTCCCTATCTGGAAGTAACCCGGGTAATTCATCCGAAAAGACCTCTGAAAATTCCCTCACCACTGAGATGTCTATCAACTCTGAACGTGCCTTATCCATCTCAATCACATAAGAAATGAACCCTTCACATTATCCTTTGCACCGTTAGTAACACAAATCATCACATTAACATACATAATTGATAAACAAATTCATCTCTTGAATATCATGTATTAAAATCATACTCTTGTCATTTACAATAGTCATGTTCTTTCATTTCATTCCACAAAACTTACAACAAGATTATCTATCTCTGGAAAAATTTAATGCTCTAGCACGACAATCCATAACAACATGGTTCGCAGCCAGCTAATCCATCCCTAGGATTACATCAGAATCATTTATACTTAATAAAATTAAATCGGCTGCTATTTCTTTACCTCCTATCCTCATCTTACAATTCCTATATACATGCTTAGTCAACTAACTATCATTCATAGGGGTAGATATCATCAACATCTTGTCTAGCAGTGTGGGTTTTACATGCTTCAACAATTTACATGCAAAGGATGGCGATAAAAGGAATGTGTGGCACTAGGATCAAACAATATAAAAGCTTCTAAATCAAAGATTTGGATGGTACCTTTAACCACATCCGAAGACTGATCCATTGTGTCCTGGTCCAGTGCATACACTCGTCCTCTGGTCACACCCACTGCCTGCTTCCCCTTTTCCTCAACTGTTGTCCTCCTCCTCGGAGCAGCTGTACCAACTGGAGCTCTCTTTGGCTCCTTGGCCTTCTGTGGGACTCTCTCTGTCATTTTAGGCAATCCCGAATTACTTACCCTGGTTTCCCACATCTGAAGCATACTGCAGGAGGTCCATAGCATGGTCGAGTACCATAGTACCTACAAGACTTGCTGCACTGTTCTGTAGTAGGTCATGGCCCTCCAATCATAATTCGCTTAGCTGGAGTGATAGCCAGATACGTGGGAGGATTAACTGTCCTCTCCCAGATCTCTTCAGTCCTCAACCTCTTCCCAGAAAACCTCTTGCTTCCCTTATAACTGAAGCCTCTATCCAGCATTGGTATATTCTTATCTCTGTCCCTCACTTTACCAACCTTTCCAAACTCTGAGGTGATTCTATCAATGTCTTATTCACACAATTGCACCCTGCGCACTGCCTCATCGTAGGTCGGTATATCTAAGGGAACCAATCTGGACCTGGTGGTTGGTCTCAATCTATCTACAAACTTCTGGACCTTCTCGACCTCATTACTCATCGTTTCAGGATCATATCTGCCCAAGGAGATAAATGTCTTCTCATACTCATCCACCGTCCTGCTCCCTTGGGTCAGACCCAAAAATTCCATCTTCATCTTCTGCTGTGCGATATTCGGAACATATTATCTCCAAAAAATGTCCAAAAATACATCCCAGCTGATCTGTATGTCGGGCTCTCAAAATAGGCCTAGTGGATTTCCATCAATGTTCTACTTATCTCTTCAGTATAAATGCGGCAAAAGCTGACACGCCCTAAAGGTATTACCGCAAGTGCACGGGTCGTACAAGTAATAATGGGATTTTGAGTCCCGAGTTATCGTCCCTCAGAGAAGTTGGTTAGCCTAATTAACTACCGGTTAATCTTACCCTAACTATATCCTAGCAAATTATGAAATTAAAGGGAGTGATCTACATAGCTAGAATTAAAAATACTGAAAGCAATAAAATAATAAAAGCTATAAAATAAAGAAATTAAAACCGAGCAAAATTACTTACAGTGCTCCACACAATTAAAATAAAAAACCTACAAAAGAAATTAAAACAGTTAAAACTACTTAACGCAATTAAAATAAAATGCAATTATGAAAATAAAGTAATAAAATTAAACTACAATTAAACTAACCTAAAATGCAATTTAAACTAAACTAAAACTTAATGAAAATAAAGACTAAATTAAAAATGAATGAAACACATTTAATCTAAATTAACTCTAAATGCATCTAAACTAAAATAAAATCCTAAAACATTTAATATAAAATTAACTACTAACTAAAAATTAACACTACAAATTAACATGCAAAAATAATAAAATTAACCTACCATTAGAATTGACTAAACTAACTAACTAACAACTAACAAATGCATGAAATGGATTAATTGCTACAATGCACTAGCTAAACAAGCCTTAACCAATTTAAATCAACAAAGAACTCCCTCAATTGACTGTTCACGTGTCTTTCACATTTTCATTTTCAGGTGTTTCGGTTTGTCCAAGCGTGCTGCTATTTATCCTCTGGTCCAGGCTTTTGCCTGTTGTTTGGCCTCCATTCTCGGTATGTCATGCAATACTGAGACTGCAACTTGCTCCAGGCTACTCAAGGTCTGCATTCGTTCTGGTCCAGGTTGCTGTTCGTGCTCTCCAATCGGCCTGTAACCTCTGCATCAGTCGCTGTCCTGCTGCATTCTGCTTCTGCTGTTTCTATCCTGGTGTGTCTCAGTTCTAGGTGCTCACGGGTTGTCCTCTGCCCAACTACTACATACAGCCTTCACAAGTCCACTTGCTGTCCTGCATCTGCCATGCTTTCTCTTGGATCCATTGCCTAGGCGTGTCTAGCTTACTGTCTACAACACTCACCAACTCTACCTCGGTTCCGTGTACTCCTTCCTGCAACAAGCTTAGCACATCTCCAACTGCTTCAGCTTCATCAGCCTACTGCATTTGCATTTATCTGGCTCCTGGACTGCACGTGACCTGCTGTGCCCACAGTACTAGATTGCTTCTTACTCCTGATTCTGTACAGCATATTGGCTTTAGAACATAACAGAGCAGAGCAGAGAGGAATGATGATCCTCGTCTACTGCAGCAATGGAACCCGGCTAACTTCTGTTCTGCTCAGCTGCCTTCCTGTCATCCCTCCTATAAAGTCTTGCAATACTAAAATAGCTTCAAACAGAGTAAACCGAATCAACTAATTACTGCTAAATCGAGGAATGAAAGAGCAACATGAGCTATACCTTGCTTTATTTTCTACTTAGCCTACCGTTCCATTGTGCGAGTAATGCAAGAATAGAATCTGATGTTGAACTTGCACCACTGCACCAGAACAAGGTAAGACGAGAACAACGTACTTTAGCTAGGCAGCCCTCAAATGTTTCTCACCAAATTAAGCTAAAGCAAACATAAAAAAGAAACAATTACCAACAACATGTAAAAGGATGAAGAGGGAGTCATAAAACAAAGAAAAATGTAAACAACAACATGTAAACCTGAGAATGAAACCAATCAAGAAAGTAAAATCGAGAACTAGAAATAACAAAAGCTTGCTTTTCATAAAGAAAATGTAAATTCCATGAACAATAACTAGAACAAACTTTAAAAATGCTAACCGAAAAAAAAATACTTGGAAAGTTAAACTAAGAACAAACTTAAAAACTAAAGCTACTTTAGAATTACAACTACTTCTAATTTACTCTACACTACTCCTAACTACACTACATTACATACTCCTAAATTACATCCTCTTTCAATTGTCATCCTTTCTTATTTATAAACACACTAGGGGTAAAATTGTAATTTCAACATCCTTGATGAGTTGGCATTTTTTTGCCACTTGTCTTCACACCATTGGCTCCTTGAAAAGATATTTCCATGTCATCGGTCTTCTTGTCTAATTGGATGTGCTAGGTGGCATGACTCGTGTTGTCCGTGTGGCTCAATCTCGATTTTAGCCCAATTTCAGTCCATTTTCTACCGAAATATTCAACATGCTTCTGGATTTTAATTAAATAAAGGGGATAATTAACAAAATAAATTGGAGATTTAAATAATTAATTAGGAAATTAAGCATAAATAATTGTAAAAATATAGAATTATCAAAAGCTACCATATCGGTAGTAGTGCACTCAAAGTGTAAGACCCCGTATATGTATAATGGTAATGTGTGTAATTGGATCAAATAAATATGAATGGACTTGTAATGTAAAGTATGATTGATTTAGGTCCATGGATCCAATGTACGTATGTGTAATATGATTTGTAACGTACACACAAGTTTCATTGAGTATGAATATGAAGAAATGAGTTCTGGCAAGTGATGGATGTGATTGAAACTCAAAATGAGTAGTGTGGTAAAATGGAATGAATTTATACTTCCATTTGGTTTTATGTAGCATACCTTTGGACATACAATGGATGCACACAAGTTTCAATGTGCATAAGGTATGAATGGATGCCATTTTCAAGTTATAAAGGTGGATGAATGAGAAAATGGCCATGGCAACAGATTAAGGATGTGTTGGTATGAGTTGCAGCAAGAAAAACTGCAGGAAATCTGGAAAACATGAAGGCCAGATCGATCTCATAGGATGAGAGATCGATCTGGAAGAGCCAGAATGCTCTTACTTGGGCAATGGAATAGAGCAGATCGATCTCCAATGAGGCCAAATCGATCTCCTAAGCATTCGGTGATGAAAAAATCGATCCTCAAGCACCCAGATCGATCTCCTTAGCTCTTTGTTTGGGACCAGATCGATCTCATGCTTCGACAGATCGATCTCATGCTTAAAATTTCGTGACAATGAGAGATTTAAGGGGACCAGATCGATCTCCTCTTGGACCAGATCGATCTCCCCAAGCTATTTCTATATAAGGAGGGCTGAAAATCTGAAAATTTCGAGAAAAACACAAATCTTCCATTTCTAACCCAAAAACCCAACTTTCTCTCTCTAAAATCAGCCATTTCCAACAAGAATTGAGGGGAGACCATTAGAGATTAATTTGTTCATCTTGAGGAAGAGAACAACATAGTTGGAACCCAAAATCCCATTGTGGGTATTGAAGGAGATAAGGGCATTGACATTTGGAGCAAGAAGAAAAATCATATTTGGTAAGATTCTAACACTCCAATTCAAGTACATTGTCTATTTAATTGATTTTGGAGTTATTTGGCATGAGTATGGATGGATGGAAACACCTAGGTTGTGCTAGAAACAAATGTAACCTAGAAAATGAATGCCTCTAGTGTGAGAAAGTATGATTTGGGGAGTTAGTGGTTTATGAGTTATGATAAGTTGTTAAATGAGTAATGTGGATGATTTGGAATGGTTAGGTGGAGTTATAATGTGGGTTTAAGTGAAATTATGAAAATGAGTATGTAAATGCTTAACAAATGCCATAGTGAGGAAATCAATGAAATATGAACACTATGAGCTTGATATCGATTTAATATCGATTTGGAATAAGGTAATAGGCCTAAGAAGATCCATAGACTCGAGTTATAGGTAAAGTAATGAAACGAGGCCATATAAGTGTTAATGGAGGCTATTGATTAAATTGACTATAGTAAGAACAAGGGTTGCATTATATGGATCGAATATAATGTGAAATATGATTGTGTGCAGTCTCAAAGGGTTGTTGAGGACGAATCGAACCGTACGAGTAAGCAGCTTAAGGAAGTGGAATCACGAATCGCGATTCCAGGTAAGGGAATTTTGTGAGTATATAGAGGTAGCTGCTCGTACTTTAAATTTATGGGTGAATATTAGGTGTTTTACGAAGTGCATGGTTGCTAAAGTAAATGATTGATGGTATTCATGAATGAGAATGAGTATAGGTGTGATTTTGGGTTTGGAAGTGGATTCTATGAAGTGGGATAGTAAGGCTAATAATTGCATAAATCTAATGTTTTGATGTTTTTCAAAACGGAATTGCTTGGTTTTAAGCAAGCTTGTAGATGGGTCGGCTAGTGTTTTATTATTGTTGTGGAAAAGCAATTGTGAGTGCTAAACCCGATTGCTGGGATTGTTCGATTGTGTATGAGCCGCCTATCGTATTTGCATGACATAAATCGCGCTAGAGCCTCGCTCGCGCTGGATTTCTATGTTTTCACTTGTGTGAAACGTGCTTGAGCTTAGCTCGCACTTTGAATTTGAATTGTGATGATGTTTATAAACCGTACTGGAGCTTACACTCGTACGTGGATTTGAGTGGTTTTTCTTATGCATATAACTGTACTGGAGCTATGCTCGTACATGGTTTCTTCATATTTTATGCATAAATGCCGTACCAGAGCATTGCTCGTACGAAGTGATTGGTTTTGATGCATGAATTCGCGCTAGAGCGTAGCTCGCGCTGGTTTACTATGGTATGTATGAGGCCGTGGCGAGAGATACGGATTAACTCAGGGAACCCAACAGGCCTGACAGACCTCTTAAGTGGGGTGAGGGTGAGGGGCTAGGACCTGACATAATCCATTCAGGGAACCCAATAGGCCTAACAGACCTCTTGAGTGGGGTGAGGGTGAGGGGCTAGGACCTGAATCAGGGAACCGAACAGGGGCGACCAAGGCCATGAGGGGCTAGGACCTGGTATTGAGGTTACTCCCACGCGCTCTTGAGACTATAAAGGTTACACTTGGCATGGGGTAGATAAGACCTATGGCTGGCACCCCCAACCATGTTATGGGTCCGCGGAGTACGATGTACCGTGTATATCACATGGAGTACGATATACCGCGTAGTGGTTACTTGATTTGAGAAAGTCTGGCGGAGAACTAACCCACCTTCGTGCCAGCATGATACCCCGCACATCGGAATCCATGTGGTCTGGGATGATATGTGACGATTGGCCAACGTAGTCACTTGAGATATAGTAACCTGTCTCCTTGCTTGATTTACTTACTACCACATGATTTTAAATCTCTAAGTGTGATTGTGATTGTTTAAGGTAGACTCGAAGGAGGGGTCGAGCCTCGTGGATTTGAATTGTGAAATGAAAATGAGGTTGTGATTGTGAATTGATGTGATGTGATTGTATGTGATGAGAAAGAGTTTTATGGCGTGGGTTTAAAAAAGGAGGTTTCTTAATGAATTGCCCTTTTTATGAATTTAAATGAGATCGAGCATGAGATGATTTATACATGATGTTTTACCATGTTTTATATGCCAATTTTACATGACTTTGATACATGATATATATGGATACTCATATGGCATAGTTTTATTCCTCATGCTCCTACCATAAATGATTTATGCATAACACTATCAGCATGTAGATAGAGTAGTTATCTACCATGCTTGCATTATTGCCTTACTGAGAGTGTGGTTGCTCATCTTTCTCTATTTTCCCCTTACAGAGCGTGCATAGTAGCCCAGTGAGGACTGAGGCGTGGTATTTTGGACTCCGCTGCATCTCCATCGCTTAAAGGTATATACACAGTGATTCTTTTTGTATCTAAACAATGTAAAAGCACAGTATTCTTTTGAGATGTAATTATGGGGGATGTAGATGTCAGTAAAACATGTCCTTGTATAAGTACATGATTAATACGAATTAATGACATCGTTTTATTTAACTGTGAACGAATGATAAGTGATGTTTATTATTGACTCACAGCCCAACAGTGTGTGGTGAGTTAGTTCACGATCGGGTAAGGTGGCAGTAAAACGCGAAAAAGTTTTAGCGCTTTTTGATTAAAGAGAATGGAATTGGGTCGTGACAGAGATTGGTATCGGAGCTGTGTTGGCCTGATGTGAGTCATTAATAAAATGTAGGAAAGTACATCCCCATAGTACTGTGCTTTTGTTTAGATGTAACTGTGTATACTGTGATGGATTGAGCTTAATAAATTATTATAATACAGGAAGTTAGGCACTATGCCAGTTACACGCAAAGGTAGAGGGGCGAGAGCACGTGCTAGAGGCCGTAGAGGTAGGCCTGAGAGCCTGCGGAGCCACAGACTGAGCAGGCTCCACAGAACCCTGCTGAGAGAGCAGAGGATACTGAGGCTCGCTTCGCTAGGATAGAGCGGAGTATTGAGAATTTGGTGGAGATAGTCACACAGGCATTGGGTGCCGGTGATAGACGAGGTCCCGTGGCACAGCCTACTACTGAACAGGCAGCTGCAGAGGCGGAGAGACCTCAGACTGCTGAGACAGCTATAGTCACACCACCTCCAGCCCAGGATACAGAGTCTCCTATCGCTCCTCAGCAGAGCGGTAGTGATTTGGGCTATGACTGCGACTTGAGCAGGTTGCGAGAGTTTCAAGCGCTGAAACCCCCAGTGTTTAGAGGGGTGAAGGACCCAGTGGTTAAGGAGGATTGGGTGTATGAGATGGAGAAACTGTATAGGTTTTTTCGATGCACTTCAGCTGAGAAGGTAGCCTTTGCTGTGTTCACGTTGAAAGGCGAGGCAGAGCACTGGTGGAGGTCCACCGAGGCTATTTTGAGGGCTAGACACTCTGAGATCTCGTGGGAGATATTTCTAGAGGCCTTCAGGAGACAGTACATCCCAGCTACCGCACAGAGGAAACTGCGGATGGAATTTATGAATTTGGTTCAGGGGAACCGTACTGTGGACGAGTATGAGTCTAAGTTTATGTCCTTGGGGAGATATGACCTGGACACGATGGGTAGTGAGACCCGAAAGATACAGAAGTTCATGGATGGATTGAGATTGGCCATCAGAACTAAGCTAGCTCCCTTCGACATTGTGACTTATGAGGAGGCTGTACATAAGGCTCAGTTGTGTGAGCAAGACTTTGAGCAAAATGCCTCCAAGCTTGGGAGAATCAGTGTTAGAAAGGACAGAGACCGGAAGAGATCCGGAAGGGATAGAGTGGCTAGGAAAGGAGGCCCAAGGTATTTTGAGAAGAGACCTAAGATCGAGGAGGTGCAGGAGAGAGCTGCTAGACCTCCCGTATACCCAGCTTTGACTGCACCGAGGGGTATAACTATTAGAGGACCACGACCTACCACGGATCAGTGTAGGAGATGTGGGAGGTACCATGGGACTAGGCCATGTCAGGTGCCCCTTGTTTCGTGTTTTAGGTGTGGGAGGCCAGGACATATATCGAGGTTCTGCACTGAGATGATTGAGGTTGCCCCACAGAAGGGCAAGGAGCCTGAGGGAGCTCCAGTTGAGACAGCGGCCCCGAGGAGGAGGGCTACAGCTGAGGAGAAAGGGAAACAGGTTGCGGGTGTGAGCAGAGGAAGGGTGCACGCACTGGACCAGGACACTGCAGACGCATCGACGGATGTGATTAAAGGTACCATCCGAATCTTTGATTTAGAAGCATTGGTATTATTTGATCCTGGTGCCACGTATTCTTTCATATCACCTTCCTTTGCACATAAATTGTTGAAATATGTGAAACCAACATTGTTGGATAAAATGTTGATGATTTCCACACCCATGAATGATAGCCAATTGACTGAGCATGTATGTAGAAATTGTAAGTTAAAGATAGAGGGGAAGGAAATGATAGCCAATCTGATTTTATTGAATATGAATGATTTTGATGTAATTTTGGGAATGGATTGGTTGGCTACCAATCGTGTTGTGATGGATTGTCATGCCAAAACATTGATCTTTTTAGGATTAGACAATCTTATTGTAAATTTTGATGAAAAGAAATGATATGAAACTTGTATAATTGTGGTAAATAAAAGAGTATAATTTTAAACGCATATTGCTTGAGAGATAAATTATTTGTTTTTGATAAATGTTGAATGTGGAGTGATGGTTTATGTTACTAACGATGGAGAGGATAATGTGAAGGGTTCATTGCCTATGTGGTCGATATAGATGAGGCACACCCGGAATTGAGGGACATACCCGTAATTACGGATTACCCTGATGTCTTTCCGGATGAATTACCAGGACTACCACCTGAAAGGGACATGGAATTCTACATAGAGCTAGTGCCTGGTACAGAGCTGATATCGAAACCACCCTATAGAATGGCTTCGATAGAATTGGAAGAGCTGAAGAAACAGCTGCAAGAGTTGTTGGAGAAGGGGTGTATTAGACCGAGTGTCTCACCTTGGGGAGCACCGGTTCTATTTGTAAGGAAGAAGGATGGAAGCCTCCGACTGTGTATAGATTACAGGTTGTTGAATAAGGCCACCATTAAGAACAAGTATCCCCTTCCAAGAATCGATGATTTGTTGGATCAGCTCCAGGGAGCCGAACTATTTTCTAAGATAGATCTGCGGTCAGGGTACCATCAGTTGAGGATCAGGAGTGGAGATGTACCCAAGACAGCATTTCGTACCCGTTATGGCCACTACGAGTTTTTGGTGATGCCATTCGGACTGACGAATGCTCTTGCAGTATTTATGGCATTGATGAATGATGTATTCAAGCCATACTTGGACAAGTTTGTAATAGTGTTCATTGATGACATTTTGGTTTATTCCAAGTCCAGGGAAGATCATGAGGAGCACTTGAGGATAGTTCTGCAGACCCTCCGAGAGAGAGAATTGTATGCCAAACTCAGCAAGTGTAACTTTTGGTTGGAATAGATCTCATTTCTGGGGCATGTTGTGTCAAAGGATGGGGTATCAGTGGATCCATCCAAGATAGAGGCAGTTATACAGTGGGAACAGCCCAAGACAGTTACTGAGATCAGAAGTTTCTTGGGATTGACAGGATATTATCGGAGATTTGTAGAGGGTTTCTCCAGACTAGCTGCTCCATTGACACACCTCATGCGAAAAGATGTTAAGTTTGTGTGGGATGAGGCATGTGAGAGGAGTTTTGAGGAGCTTAAGCGTCGATTGACGACTGCTCTAGTTCTCACCATTCCTACCAGCTCAAGAGGATTCTCGGTGTATACGAATGCATCGCACCAGGGACTGGGCTGTGTGCTTATGCAGGAAGGGAAGGTAGTTGCCTATAGATCTAGACAGTTGAAAGATCATGAGAGGAACTACCCGACACATGATTTGGAGTTGGCAGCTGTAGTATTTGCTTTGAAAATATGGCACCACTATCTCTATGGTGAGAAATTTCAGGTGTTCACAGATCATAAGAGCCTTAAGTACTTGTTCTCGCAGAAAGAGCTGAATATGAGATAGAGGAGATGGCTCGAACTCCTGAAAGACTATGATTGTGAAATCATGTACCACCCGGGTAAGGCAAATGTAGTTGCCGATGCTTTGAGTAGAAAGAACCTTGGGTTGGTGTCTTATATGATGGTACGAAAACATGAATTGTTAGAACACTTTGCGAACCTCAGTTTAGATGTAACCCTACCTGGATCTGAGAGACTTGAGATCATGGCTAGTTTGAGACTAGAGCCAGAGTTGATTGGCCGTATTCGGCAAGCCCAGCAGAGCGATCGACGGTGTATCGATTGGCTGAGGAAGATACAGACAGGTGTGGGTATTGATTTTGAGCAGAGTGCTGATGGCTTATTGAGGTTCAGAGGCAGAGTATGCGTTCCCAGGGATCCTGAGATCAGGAGAACGATTTTATCAGAGGCTCACTCATCGAAGTATACGATACATCCGGGAAGTACCAAGATGTATCAAAACCTTCGGAAGGTTTATTGGTGGTCTGGAATGAAGAGAGACATTGCTGAATATGTCGCTAAGTGTCTCGTTTGTCAGCAAGTGAAGGTAGAGCATCAGAAGCCTGTAGGATTATTGCAGCCTCTACAGATACCGACATGGAAGTGGGAGCATGTCACCATGGATTTTGTGATGGGGTTACCGAGGACCCGTAGAGGTCATGATGCCATATGGGTTATTGTGGACCGGTTGACTAAGTCCGCCCATTTCTTGGCTATGAGAGCTACCGATACACTGAGTCAGTTGGCGAACCTGTATATTCGAGAGATAGTACGGCTACATGGTGTTCCAGTGAGCGTTGTTTCTGATAGGGATGCCCGCTTCACTTCCCATTTTTGGGAACATTTTCAGGAAGCGCTGGGGACCCGACTGAGTTTTAGCACCGCTTTTCATCCTCAGACAGATGGGCAGTCAGAGAGGACTATACAGACCCTCGAGGATATGTTGAGAGCGTGTGTGCTGGATTTTAGAGGCTCCTGGGATGACCACCTGCAGTTAGCCGAGTTCGCTTATAACAATAGCTATCATGCGAGTATCGGGATGGCACCCTATGAGGCATTATACGGGCGTAGATGCAGTTCCCCTATTGGATGGGAAGAGGTTGGTGACAGACAGATTTTTGCTTTGGACTTAGTGCAGCAGGCATCTGAGGACGTCCAATTGATATGTGAGAGATTACGAACAGCTCAGAGCCGGCAAAAGAGTTATGCTGACAAGAGATGAAGACCACTAGAGTTCGATGAGGGTGAGTTGGTATTTCTGAGAGTTTCACCATCGAAGGGTATTATGAGATTCGGTAAGAAGGGCAAGCTGAGCCCTAGATATATCGGACCCTTCGAGATTTTGGAGAGAGTGGGAGATAAGGCGTATAGGTTGGCATTACCACCGGACTTGGTAAATGTCCACAACGTCTTCCACGTCTCGATGCTTCGAAAGTATCACCCGGACCCAGCACACGTGATAAGATATGAGCCGTTGGAGCTCCATGAGAGTATGACGTATGTTGAGAAGTCGGTTCGGATATTGGATAGAAAAGAGAAAGTGTTGCGGAATAAGACAATTCCCTTGGTGAAAGTTCTTTGGCAACATCACACGGTGGAAGAGGCCACATGGGAATTGGAGAACTTGATACGGGAGAAGTACCCCCAACTTTTTGAAGAGTGACTTGGTTCTAATTTGGAGGACCAAATTCCTTGAAGGAGGGGAGAATGTAAGACCCCGTATATGTATAATGGTAATGTGTGTAATTGGATCAAATAAATATGAATGGACTTGTAATGTAAAGTATGATTGATTTAGGTCCATGGATCCAATGTACGTATGTGTAATATGATTTGTAACGTACACACAAGTTTCATTGAGTATGAATACGAAGAAATGAGTTCTGGCAAGTGATGTATGTGATTGAAACTCAAAATGAGTAGTGTGGTAAAATGGAATGAAGTTATACTTCCATTTGGTTTTAAGTAGCATACCTTTGGACATACAATGAATGCACACAAGTTTCAATGTGCATAAGGTATGAATGGATGCCATTTTCAAGTTATAAAGGTGGATGGATGAGAAAATGGCCATGGCAACAGATTAAGGATGTGTTGGTATGAGTCGCAGCAAGAAAAACTGCAGGAAATCTGGAAAACATGAAGGCCAGATCGATCTCATAGGATGAGAGATCAATCTAGAAGAGCCAGAATGCTCTTACTTGGGCAATGGAATAGAGCAGATCGATCTCCAATGGGGCCAGATCGATCTCCTAAGCATTCGATGATGAAAAGATCGATCCTCAAGCACCCAGATCGATCTCCTTAACTCTCTGTTTGGGACCAGATCGATCTCATGCTTCGACAGATCGATCTCATGCTTAAAATTTCATGAAAATGAGAGATTTAAGGGGACCAGATCGATCTCCTCTTGGACCAGATCGATCTCCCCAAGCTATTTCTATATAAGGAGGGCTGAAAATCTGAAAATTTCGGGAAAAACACAAATCTTCCATTTCTAACCCAAAAACCCAACTTTCTCTCTCTAAAATCAGCCATTTCCAACAAGAATTGAGGGGAGACCATTAGAGATTAATTTGTTCATCTTGAGGAAGAGAACAACATAGTTGGAACCCAAAATCTCATTGTGGGTATTGAAGGAGATAAGGGCATTGACATTTGGAGCAAGAAGAAAAATCATATTTGGTTATTTCTAACACTCCAATCCAAGTACATTGTCTATTTAATTGATTTTGGAGTTATTTGGCATGAGTATGGATGGATGGAAACACCTAGGTTGTGCTAGAAACAAATGTAACCTAGAAAATGAATGCCTCTAGTGTGAGAAAGTATGATTTGGGGAGTTAGTGGTTTATGAGTTATGATAAGTTGTTAAATGAGTAATGTGGATGATTTGGAATGGTTAGGTGGAGTTATAATGTGGGTTTAAGTGAAATTATGAAAATGAGTATGTAAATGCTTAACAAATGCCATAGTGAGGAAATCAATGAAATATGAACACTATGAGCTTGATATCGATTTAATATCGATTTGGAATAAGGTAATAGGCCTAAGAAGATCCATAGACTCGAGTTATGGGTAAAGTAATGAAACGAGGCCATATAAGTGTTAATGGAGGCTATAGATTAAATTGACTATAGCAAGCACAAGGGTTGCATTATATGGATCGAATATAATGTGAAATATGATTGTGTGCAGTCTCAAAGGGTTGTTGAAGACGAATCGAACTGTACGAGTAAGCAGCTTAAGGAAGTGGAATCACGAATCGCGATTCCAGGTAAGGGAATTTTGTGAGTATGTAGAGGTAGCTGCTCGTACTTTAAATTTATGGGTGAATATTGGGTGTTTTACGAAGTGCATGGTTGCTAAAGTAAATGATTGATGGTATTCATGAATGAGAATGAGTATAGGTGTGATTTTGGTTTTGGAAGTGGATTCTATGAAGTGGGATAGTAAGGCTAATAATTGCATAAATCTAATGTTTTGATGTTTTTCAAAACGAAATTGCTTGGTTTTAAGCAAGCTTGTAGATGGGTCGGCTAGTGTTTTATTGTTGTTGTGGAAAAGCAATTGTGAGTGCTAAACCCGATTGCTGGGATTGTTCGATTGTGTATGAGCCGCCTATCGTATTTGCATGACATAAATCGCGCTAGAGCCTCGCTCGCGCTGGATTTCTATGTTTTCACTTGTGTGAAACTTGCTTGAGCTTAGCTCACACTTTGAATTTGAATTGTGATGATGTTTATAAACCGTACTGGAGCTTACGCTCGTACGTGGATTTGAGTGGTTTTTCTTATGCATATAACTGTACTGGAGCTATGCTCGTACATGGTTTCTTCATATTTTATGCATAAATGCCGTACCAGAGCATTGCTCGTATGAAGTGATTGGTTTTGATGCATGAATTCGCGCTAGAGCGTAGCTCGTGCTGGTTTTCACACTGTGGTATGTATGAGGCCGTGGCGAGAGATACGGATTAACTCAGGGAACCCAACAGGCCTGACAGACCTCTTGAGTGGGGTGAGGGTGAGGGGCTAGGACTTGACATAATGCATTCAGGGAAACCAACAGGCCTAACAGACCTCTTGAGTGGGGTGAGGGTGAGGGGCTAGGACCTGAATCAGGGAACCCAACAGGGGCGAGCAAGGCCATGAGGGGCTAGGACCTGGTATTGAGGTTACTCCCACGCGCTCTTGAGACTATAATGGTTACACTTGGAATGGGGTAGATAAGACCTATGGCAGGCATCCCCACCCATGTTATGGGTCCGCGGAGTACGATGTACCGTGTATATCACATGGAGTACGATGTACCGCGTAGTGGTTACTTGATTTGAGAAAGTCTGGCGGAGAACTAACCCACCTTCGTGCCAGCATGATACCTCGCACACCGAAATCCGTGTGGTCTGGGATGATATGTGACGATTGGCCAACGTAGTCACTTGAGATATAGTAACCTGTCTCCTTGCTTGATTTACTTACTACCACATGATTTTAAATCTCTAAGTGTGATTGTGATTGTTTAAGGTAGACCCGAAGGAGGGGTCGAGCCTCGTGGATTTGAATTGTGAAATGAAAATGAGGTTGTGATTGTGAATTGATGTGATGTGATTGTATGTGATGAGAAAGAGTTTTATGACGTGGGTTTAAAAAAGGAGGTTTCTTAATGAATTGCCCTTTTTATGAATTTAAATGAGATCGAGCATGAGATGATTTATACATGATGTTTTACCATGTTTTATATGCCAATTTTACATGACTTTGATACATGATATATATGTATACTCATATGGCATAGTTTTATTCCTCATGCTCCTACCATAAATGATTTATGCATAACACTATCAGCATGTAGATAGAGTAGTTATCTACCATGTTTGCATTATTGCCTTACTGAGCGTGTGGTTGCTCATCCCTCTCTATTTTCCCCCCCTACAGAGCGTGCATAGTAGCCCAGTGAAGACTGAGGCGTGGTATTTTGGACTCCGCTGCATCTCCATCGCTTAAAGGTATATACACAGTGATTCTTTTTGTATCTAAACAATGTAAAAGCACAGTATTCTTTTGAGATGTAATTATGGGGGATGTAGATGTCAGTAAAACATGTCCTTGTATAAGTACATGATTAATGCGAATGAATGACATCGTTTTATTTAACTGTGAACGAATGATAAGTGATGTTTATTATTGACTCACAGCCCAACAGTGTGTGGTGAGTTAGTTCACGATCGGGTAAGGTGGCAGTAATACGCGAAAAATTTTTAGCGCTTTTTGATTAAAGAGAATGGAATTGGGTCGTGACACAAAGAACCCATATAACTTCTCAATTTCATTTATCCAATCCTCTACAGCTACTGAGTCCTTAACTCCACTGAAAGACAGTGGTCCAAACTTTTTGAACTGTCGCAGTCTATCCAAATCATAACCATAACCCCAGCCTCTACTGCCCTGTGGTATAGCAATAGGTATAGGCATATATTGTGTGGGTGGGGGTGTAGGTGTATCTGTCGTCTGAGGTCTCTAGGCTAGCCGTGCCCATGCCTTAGGAGCTGCTGCCTGGTTGGCATCACCCTGTGTAGCGGGACTCTGTCTGTTCCCAACTCCAGGCAACAATTGGGTAACCAACTCCAAGATCATCTCTATGCTCCGCTCAATCCTTGCTAAGCGTGCCTCGGTACTCTCAGATCTCTCCTCTGGACCCTGTGGAACATGCTCAACCTTAGCCTCCACCTCAATCTCTTCCTGAGTCTCGTGTGTTTTTTCCTCAACACTACCCCCAAGCCTACCTCTACGACCTCTAGCTTGCGCTCTCGTCCCTCTACCGCGACCGGTAATAGGCATAATGCTCAATTCCCTACATCCAAATCAATTTCTTAGTCAACCCACCGACACACACAGAATTTGTATCTAAACAAGCACAGTAACATGAAGATGTAATTTTCCAACTTATTAAGTGTTTTAAACATCGACACACGTCAGACCAACTCAGCTCTGATACCAACTTCTGTCATAACACTTAATTAACCAAAAATCGTCACAAATTTTTCACTTTTCATACATTATCTATTTTTCGTCCTTACCTTACCTCGATCGTGATCAGCTACACTCTCACAGTTGGGCTGTGTGTCAATGTCTACCTCATCCAACCATAACAATTTAATTTGCATTATAATTTAGAAGTAAACACTTGTATAAATAAATCAGAGTTGCTGTTTACATATGTTTATATTGCTTTACATCCCCAGTGGTTACATACAAAATGCTACTGTGTTATGGTAAGTTTAGATACAAAATCATACAAGTGTGTATACCTTATGTGATGGGATGTAGCGGTACAAAAGAAACCTCCAGTCGTCCTCAGTCTATACTCAAAGCTCTGTAAAGAGGGGAAAATAAGGGGGTAAGCAAACAACACACTCAATAAGGCAATCATGCGAACATGTAGATACTACACTATCCACATGATCGTAATGCCAAGCTCAAAACCATACAATTTCTCATTCACAACTCAAAAGCATTAGCTCATGCTTGTGTTAATGGCATGTAAAGCAAGTCATGCTATTTAAACTCAGTGCACAAATCAAATTCAATCATGGAATAACCATCATGCATATTTCATAAATAAGGTATGGAAAACCATCATGCGTAAGTGCACTTTAAAGCCATTATCATGGAATAGCCATGATCTCAAGTCTCTCAGATCCAGGTGGGGTTACATCCAAACTGAGGTTCGCAAAGTGTTCTAACAATTCATGTTCCCGTACCATCATATAAGACACCAACCCAAGGTTCTTTCTACTCAAAGCATCGGCAACCACATTTGCCTTACCCGGGTGGTACATGATTTCACAATCATAGTCCTTCAGGAGTTCGAGCCATCTCCTCTGTCTCATATTCAGCTCTTTCTCTGAGAACAGGTACTTAAGGCTCTTATGATCTGTGAACACCTGAAATTTCTCACCATAGAGATAGTGGCGCCATATTTTCAAAGCAAATACTACAGCCGCCAACTCCAAATCATGTGTCGGGTAGTTCCTCTCATGATCTTTCAACTGTCTAGATCCATAGGTAACTACCTTCCCATCCTGCATAAGCGCACAGCCCAGTCCCTGGTGTGATGCATCCGTATACACCGAGAATCCTCCTGAGTTGGTAAGAATGGTGAGAACTGGAGCAGTCGTCAATCTACGCTTAAGCTCCTCAAAACTCCTCTCACATGCCTCATCCCATGTAAACTTAACATCCTTACGAGTGAGGCGTGTCAACGGAGCAGTTAGTCTGGAGAAACCCTCTACAAATCTCCGATAATATCCTGCCAATCCCAGGAAACTTCTGATCTCAGTAACTGTCTTGGGCTGTTCCCACTGTATAACTGCCTCTATCTTGGATAGATCCACCGATACCTCATCCTTTGACACAACATGCCCCAGAAATGAGATCTGTTCCAACCAAAAGTTACACTTGCTGAGTTTGGCATACAATTCTCTCTCTCGGAGGGTCTGCAGAACTATCCTCAAGTGCTCCTCATGATCTTCCCTGGACTTGGAATACACCAAAATGTCATCAATAAACACTATTACAAACTTGTCCAGGTATGGATTGAATATATCATTCATCAATGCCATAAATGTTGTGGGAGCATTCGTCAATTCGAATGGCATCACCAAAAACTCATAGTGGCCATAACGGGTACGAAATGCTGTCTTGGGTACATCTCCACTCCTGATCCTCAACTGATGATACCCTGACTGCAGATCTATCTTAGAAAATACTTCAGCTCCCTGGAGCTGATCCAACAAATCATCGATTCTTGGAAGGGGGTACTTGTTCTTAATGGTGGCCTTATTCAGCAACCGGTAATCTATACACAGTCGGAGGCTTCCATCCTTCTTCCTTACAAATAGAACCGGTGCTCCCCAATGTGAGACACTCAGTCTAATAAACCCCTTCTCCAGCAACTCTTGCAGCTGTTTCTTCAGCTCTTCCAATTCTATCGGAGCCATTCTATAGGGTGGTTTCGATATCGACTCTGTACCAGGCACTAGCTCAATGCAAAATTCCATTTCCCTTTCAGGTGGTAGTCCTGGTAATTCATCCGGAAAGACATCAGGGTAATCCGTAATTACGACTATGATCCTCAATTCCGGGTGTGCCTCATCTATATCAACCACGTATGCAATGAACCCTTCAATTATCCTCTCCTTCGTTAGTAACATAACCATCACTCCACATTCAACATTTATCATAAACAATAAATTTATCTCTCAAGCATTATGCATTTAAAAATCATACTCCTTTATTTACAACAACCATGTTATTTTCATATCATTTCTTTTCATCAAAGTTTACAATAAGATTGTCTAATCCTGAAAACATTAATGTTTTGGCATGACAACACGATTGGTAGCCAACCAATCCATTCCCAAAATTACATCAAAATCATTCATATTCAATAAAATCAGATTGGTTATCATTTCCTTCCCCTCTATCTTTAACTTACAATCTCTACATACATGCTCAGTCAATTGACTATCATTCATGGGTGTGGAAATCATCAACATTTTATCCAACAATGTTGGTTTCACATGCTTCAATAATTTATGTGCGAAGGAAGGTGATATGAAAGAATGCGTGGCACCAGGATCAAATAATACCAATGCTTCTAAATCAAAGATTCGGATGGTACCTTTGATCACATCCGTCGATGCGTCTGCAGTGTCCTGGTCCAGCGCGTGCACCCTTCCTCTGCTCACACCCACAGCCTGTTTCCCTTTTTCCTCAGCTATAGCCCTCCTCCTCGGGGCTGTTGTCTCAACTGGAGCTCCCTCAGGCTTCTTGCCCTTCTGTGGGGCAATCTCTATCTTCTCGGGACAATACTTAGCCATATGTCCTGGTCTCTCGCATCTAAAACACACCATAGGGGTCACCAGACAGGGCTTATTCCCATGAAATCTCCCACATCTCCTACATTGGTCAGTAGTAGGGCGTGGTCCTCCAATAGTCATACCCCTTGGCGCAGTCAAGGCTGGGTATATGAGAGGTCTAGCAGCTCTCTCTTGCACCTCCTCAATCTTAAGCCTCTTCTCGAAAAATCTTTGGCCACCTCTCTTGGCCACTCTTCCAAACCCGAATCTCTTCTGGTCTCAATCCTTTCTAACACTGACTCTCCCAAGCTCGGAGGCATTTCGCTCAAAGTCTTGCTCACACAACTGAGCCTTATGTACAGCCTCCTCATAAGTCACAATGTCGAAGGGAACTAGCTTAGTCCGGATGGCCAATCTCAATCCATCCATGAACTTTTGTATCTTTCGGGTCTCACTACCCATCGTGTCCGGGTCATATCTCCCCAAGGACATAAACTTGGACTCATACTCGTCCACAGTATGGTTCCCTTGAACCAAATTCATAAATTCCATCCGTAATTTCCTCTGTGCGGTGGCTGGGATATATTGTCTCTTGAAGGCCCCTAGAAATATCTCCCATGAGATCTCAGAGTGTTTGGCCCTCAAAATAACCTCGGTAGACCTCCACCAATGCTCGGCCTTGCCTTTCAACATAAACACGGCAAAGGCTACCTTTTCAGCTGAAGTGCATCGGAAAAACCTATATAGTTTCTCCATCTCATACACCCAATCCTCCGTAACCACTGGGTCCTTCACCCCTCTAAACACTGGGGGTTTCAGCGCTTGAAACTCTCGCAACCTGCTCAAGTCGCAGTCATAACCCAATTCACTACCGCTCTGCTGTGGAGCGATAGGAGAATCTGTATCCTGGGCTGGAGGTGGTGTAACTGTAGCTGTCTCAGCAGCATGAGGTCTCTCCGCCTCTGCAGCTGCCTGTTCAGTCGTAGGTTGTGCCGCGGGACCTCGTCTGTCACCGGCACCCAAGGCCTGCATGACTATCTCCACCAAATTCTCAATACTCTGCTCTAACCTAGCGAAGCGAGCCTCAGTATCCTCTGCTCTCCCAGCAGGGTTCTGTGGAGCCTGTTCAGTCTGTGGCTCCGCACGGCTCTCAGGCCTACCTCTACTGCCTCTAGCACGTGCTCTCGCCCCTCTACCTTTGCGTGTAACTAGCATAGTGCCTAACTTCATGTATTATAATAATTCATTAAGCTCAATCCATCACGGTATACACAGTTATATCTAAACAAAAGCACAGTACTATGGGGATGTACTTTCCTACGTTTTATTAATGACTCACATCAGGCCAACACAGCTCTGATACCAATCTCTGTCATGACCCAATTCCATTCTCTTTAACCGAAAATCACAAAAAAAAATTTTGCGTTTTGCTGTTACCTTACCCGGTCGTGAACTAACTCACCACACACTGTTGGGCTGTGAGTCAATAATAAACTCCACATCTCATTCATTCTCAGTGAAATAAAACGATGTCATACATTTGCATTTAAATCTTGTACTTATACAAAAGCATGTTTTACTAACATCTACATCCCCCATAATTACAACTCAAAGAATACTGTGCTTTTACATTGTTTAGATACAAAAAGAATCACTGTATATATACCTTTAAGCGATGGAGATGCAGCGGAGTCCAAAATACCACGCCTCAGTCCTCACTGGGCTACTATGCACACTTTGTAGGGGGAAAATAGAGAGGGATGAGCAACCACACGCTCAGTAAGGCAATAATGCAAGCATGGTAGATAACTACTTTATCTACATGCTGATAGTGTTATGCATAAATTATTTATGGTAGGAGCATGAGGAATAAAACTATGCCATATGAGTATACATATATATCATGTATTAAAATCATGTACATTGGCATATAAAACATGGTAAAAACATCATGTATAAATCATCTCATGCTTAATCTCATTTAAATTTATAAAAAGGGCAATTCACCTCCTTTTTAAACCAACATCATAAACCTCTTTCTCAACACATAAATACCACCAAATCAACTCACAATCACAACCACATTTTCATTTCACAATTCACGCATGTGTATAAAAACTAGGTCACTATATCAAAAGTGCCTATGTGGACCACTACATCATAAATCATCCCAGACCACACGCATCCAGGTGTGCGGGGTAACATGCTGGCACGAAGATGGATTATCCCTCACCAGACTTTCTCATCACATAACCATCATGCGGTACATCGTACTCCATGTGATATACATGGTACAGCGTACTCCGCAGACTCATATCTTGATTGGGGGTGCCATTCCTAGGTCTTACCTACCCCATACCAAGAGTTTTCCATATCCGTGAAGGAGAGCCTCCCTGCCTAACAGAGCCTCCCCGCCTAACAGAGCCTCCCTGCCTCCTCGGGCTTAAGGATGTTAGCTTAAGGATGTAAGGCTTAAGGATCCTTCCGTAAGAGAGCCTCCCCACCGAACAGAGCCTCCCCGCCTAACAGAGCCTCCCCGCCTCTTTGGGCTTAAGGATGTTGGCTTAAGGATGTAGGGCTTAAGGATCTTACCGTACCCATGTAGGAGAGCCTCCCTGCCTAACAGAGCCTCCCCGCCCCTCCAGGGCTTAAGGATGTTGGCTTAAGGATCCCACCGTAAGAGAGCCTCCCCACCGAACAGAGCCTCCCCGCCTAACAGAGCCTCCCCGCCTCTTTGGGCTTAAGGATGTTGGCTTAAGGATGAAAGGCTTAAGGATCTTACCAACTTTCACAACCTTATACGTATCACAATGTGCAAACTTGTGCGAGCAAAGCTCTAGCACAACTCATGCATCCTCTCATAAAGGAACGCGTACGAGTATAGCTCTAGTACGGTTATACTCATAAGACAACCACTCAAAAGCCACGTACGAGCAGAAGCTCCAGTACGGTTTATAAACATCACCATAATTTCCAAATCAAGGTGCGAGCTAAGCTCCAGCACGTTTCATACAAATGAAAACATCAATACCCGATGCGAGCTAGGCTCTAGCACGGTTTAATTCACATAAACATGATAGGCGGCTCATAAGCTTTTAAAGCTATCTTAAAACATATTTGGCACTTCACATGTGCTATCACAAACATCAAACCACTATAGCCATCCTATCTATCAATTCGTTTAAAACGAAACACATGTTTTGTGAAAGTATTCAAAACACTTGATTTATGCAATTATTAGCCTTACTATCCCTTTTTTTTATACATCCATGTAAACCAAATCATCCAATTTCACAACCATTTTCACATACCAAACAACCCATTTCTCAAACGTTCATGCATTTCATAAACACCCTATAATCCCACAAATTACGAGCAGCTACCTTTATATACTTACAGAATTCCCTTACCTGGAATCGCGATGCGTGATTCCACTTCCTTAAAGCTGCTACTCGTACCAGTTGATTTGTTTCCAACAAACTCTTCGGGACTGCATAAAATTGTATCCCGCATTATATTCGATCTATATAATATGACATCGTGTGCTCACTATAGTCAATTCAACCTATAGTTTTCTATTAACGCTTGTGAGGCCTCGCTTCATTCTTTACCCATAACTCGAGTCTATGGATCTTCTTAGGCCTATTAACTTATTCAAAATCGATATTAAATCGATATTAAGCTCATAGTGTTCATATTTCATGAATTCCCTCACTATGGCATTTATCAAGCATATACATACCCATTTTCACAGTTCCTCCAAACTCACAATGTACTTTCATTTAACCATCTAAAATCATAAACATTACCTCAATAACAACTTTAGCATGCCCATAAATCATAAACTCATTCACTCATATATTCTCACATTATACCCATTCTAGGTTTTCTAGGTCACACCAATTCCACCACATCCCTAGATAATTTATCCATCAATACTCATGCCAAACAACTCCAAAATCAATTAAATAGACAATGTATTTGGATTGGAGTGTTAGAATCTTACCAATATGATTTTTCTTCTTGCTCCAAATGGCAATGCCCTTAACTCCTTCAATACCAAAAATGGGAAAATGCCTTCCCACTATGTTGTTCTTCTCTTTGATAGGAACAACTTTGCCTCTAATGGTCTCTCTTCAAATCTCACTGAAAATGGCTGATTTTAGAGAGGGAAAGTTAGGTTTTTTTGGGTTGAAAGTGGAAGGTTAATGTTTTTCCCGAGATTTCTTGATTTTCAGCCCTCCTTATATAGAAATAGCTTGAGGAGATCGATCTGGTCCAAGTGGAGATCGATCTGGTCCCCTTAAATCCCTCTTTTTCATGACATTTTTAAGCATGAGATCGATCTGTCGAAGCATGAGATCGATCTGTTGAAGCATGAGATCGATCTGTCGAAGCATGAGATCGATCTGTTGAAGCATGAGATCGATCTGTCGAAGCATGAGATCGATCTGGTCCCAAACAGAGAGCTAAGGAGATCGATCTGGGTGCTTGAGGATCGATCTATTCGTCATAGAATGCTTAGGAGATCGATCTGGCCCCATTGGAGATCGATTTGCTCTATTCCGTTGCCCAAATAAGAGCATTCTGGCTCTTCCAGATTGATCTCTCATCTTATGAGATCAATCCGGCCTTCATGTTTTCCAGATTTCTTGCAGTTTCCTTGTTGCAACTCATACCAACACATCCTTAATCTGTTGCCATGGCCATTTTCTCATCCATCCACCTTTATAACTTGAAAATGGCATCCATTCATACCGTATGCACATTGAAACTTGTGTGCATTCATTGTATGTCCCAAGGTATGCTACATAAAACCAAATGGAAGCATAACTTCATTCCATTTTACCACACTACCCATTTGAGTTTCAATCACATCTATCACTTATAAGAATTCATTTCTTCATATTCATACTCAATGGAACTTGTATGTACGTTACAAATCATATTACAAATACGTACATTGAATCCATGGACTTACATCAATCACAATATACCTTACAAGTCCATTGGCATTCATTGATCCCATTACACACATTACAACTATACATGTACGGGGTCTCACACGGTTATCAATCATGTCATAAAACCATGTGCGAGTAATCTCAAGCACGACAACAAGTATGGTGTACATCTAATGCGAGCTATGCTCCAGCACCATGTTAAAACTAGTATAAAAACTGTGCGAGCTAAGGTCTACACAATATCATATAAATCCATCTGAAAAACTAGTATGAGCTTAGCTCCAGCACTCATGCGTATAAAAACACATCAAATCTCGTGCGAGTCATGCTCTAGCACGCTTTCATTCTCACGAAATCCATGTAGGTGGCCAATTTCTTTGCAAAGCATGGTTTTTAAACCAAATCAAATAATTTCTTATATAAATCATTTCAAATGCTAGTCAACCTACCAAACACTTGCTAAAAAACAATAAAATAAGATTTTCAAAGCATCATGCTTTTGTTTTCATGCACATTTCTCAAAACCCAACTCTTGCCCTTCAAACACCCATTTCAGTTCCTATTACCACATGCATTCTAGAAAACATAATGCACCCAAAATGCGCACATATAACTCTAAGAGTCCACACAATTCCCTTACCTCGATTTATTCGGGGTGCGACTCTTTTCTTCTTAACGTCTCGCGCTTTGGTTCAACTTGCTCTGGGTGTATCCTCGAAAGCTGAAAATCATTCACCCATCACTTGAGTTAATGTTACTAACTCACATTTTGACTTTAACTAATCAATACTCTACCCTTACTCTCTCATTCATTTATGCATTTTACCCAATGCCTTAAATACATATTTTACCATTTTTTGGTAAGTCTCACAATTCATTCCATAACACCATCTTAACATCATACCCATAACACCATTATCACCTTAAGATATCTCATTCATCATTAATTCCAACACAATTCACTTTCTCACACTAACCTATTTCTAGGTTATAATTGTTCCTTTGCATTCTAGGTAGTTTCTACCATTACTATACATACCAATCCACTCTAAAATCAATATCTAAACAAATGTACTTGAGTTAGTGCTTTAAAAACTCACCTCTTTAGATTTCCTTCTTACTCCAAATGAAAATGCTCCTTGTTCCTTAAATCCAACAAATGGGGAAATGACTCCAAGCTATGTTGTTCTTCTTTTTGATGTGAACAACTTTATATCTAATAGCTTTCCCTCAAATCTTTATGGAAATGGGCGGATTTAGGAGTGAGAAAGCTAGGTTTTTGGATTGAAAATGGAAAGGAAATGGTTGTTCTCATGAAATGCAGATTTCAATTGCTCTTATTTATAGAATTGCTTGATAAGATCAATTTGCATTGGGTAAAGATCGATCTGGTCCTTTTAAATCCCTCATTTTCACGACATGTTGAAGGCATGAGATTGATCTGTCGAGGGCTTAAGATCGATCTGTCTCAGAGTTAATGAGATCGATCTGCTTGCCTTAAAAATCGATCTTCTCATTATATAATATTTAGCAGATCGATCTGACCCCACTGGAGATCGATCTGCCCTGTTCCATTGCTCGAATAAGATCATTTTTGGCTCTTCCAAATTGATCTCTCATCCTATGAGATCGATCTAGCATTCGTATTTTTCAGATTTTACTGCAGTTTTCTGCAGTAACTCACACAAAACAATCCTTAATTTGCTGCTGTAGTCGTTTTCTCATCCAACCACCTTTAAGACTTGAAAATGACATTCATTCATACTTTATACACATTAAAACTTGTGTACAATCATTGTATAACCAAAGATATACAATACATAACTAAATGGAAGTACCAAGATTTACACCACTTATGCAACTTCATTCCATTTTACCACACTACTCATTTTTCAGTTCACTCGCATTCATCACATACAAAAGTCTATTTCTTCATAGTCATACATAATGAAACTTGTACGTACATCACAAACTTTTATTACAAGTGTGTACATTGAATTTATGGACTTTACATCACTTAGGATTCACATTACAATTACATCACCATACCTATGAATTCATAATTACTTGGTCTTAAATCATCCATATTATAATTTCATTTACATATATATACAAGTTTAAACATATATGCGGTCTCACACTCTCAAGATCCTATCTTCATAGAACTCAATGTGACGCCCCAGAAACGTGGAAATATGCGCAAATTTTAACTTTCTTAATCCTTTATTTAAGTTGCATTCCTATCAGTGCCGATTACTTAATCATTTTATTTTATAAAAATTTCGCCAGCATAAAGACATATTTTTATCCCTACCTTCCTGTAAGGTTCAAATTACAATTTATATTCGCAAGCAGTTGATTTTTGTTTCTTTTTCTGCTCAATAGTAAATTCATTTTCATTACATCACTTTAATATTTCTGAAATATATTTTATTATACAAACTGTACATTTACAACTTTATTTAAATTCATTCTTACCTAATTTATATCCGAAAATATTCTTTACAACAACTGTCTATGCTTTATAGGAAGTCTGGCAAATAAAGTAAAAGTATACCTTACTTGTACTTGAGATAGCCTGAGAAGGGTTGAGTCCACCCGTCCACGACTAATATACAACCAGTATAGGAAACTGATTACTGAAGGTAGTCTGTAAGAGTAAAGGAAAGGGGTGAGCTCTTCAAGCCCTGTAAGACATTCGTTTAAAGCAGTCTTAGCAGTAAAACATGTAAAAGCAAATCATTGTAATTAAGGCTTAATAAAATAACATATACATGTATATAAGTCGAAACATGTTTAGTTTAAAAAATCAGGTTAAAGCACATTTGACATCATAACTAATAACATGTGACTTATAAATCACGTAGCTCATTACTTTTCTTTAAAAATATCATGTAAACTTACATATCGCGTAGCATAAATATCACGTCGTTTAACACTTTTCTTTAAAAGTCATATTGAATAATTTCATGGAGACTAGGCAAAGACACATAGTAACAGAGGTCATGTTTGCGTATATATTTCACGTAGGCAATTCACGTAGATAGTTCATGTAGACAGAGTACCTAAGGCCATGGTAAGGGGACTTTAGACAGGATTAGGGTCATATAGCACCCTACGCCACTTAAACAAATGGCGAAAATAAGGCACCGAGTGGCATAAATACCCAACGAGGTTAAACAAGCACTACAAGGGACCAAACGTAAACAATGTGGCATACGACATGCACCACAAAGTTCTAAAACCACACGGACCATGCATGACAGATCACGTAGACTACATGTGGCCTTAGTCTCAAAACAGAATTTTTAAAATCCTTTTTTTGGTCTATTAGCCTGTAACTTCATGGAATCAATACTTTTATTTCATTTCATATACATAAACATCATTTCATAATTTTTTTATTTTCGCGTAGAAAATTGCATTTCATAACATTTCATAGGTACTAAAAAATACATTTAAGGAGCTCAAAAAATTGGGATTTTCTTTCGATTTTACTTGAATAGTACTTTTCGGGTTGGAGAATGCTTTTCGTAAATACGAGCATACTTATATAAGTTCATGTATCAAAATAAGGCATTGAATCACTAATATTACTTTAAAACACATACCTTACCGCCTAAACCTTGGGCAGAACAAAATGGTCAGGTCTCAAGTTTGCCTCAATTTGCATGTTGATTTCCCGAACTGTCCAAAACAATTCTAATTCATCAAATATTATTCAATTTCATCTCAATATACTCAAACATGTATTTGTCTTCATAAATTTCACCAAATTTGACTTTTTTAGTCAACTTTTCCTATTTTCTCGGTTTTGCCGATTTAAGTGTTGGTTTAAGCTAATTTTTCCAATTTGGTTCTTTTAACTTCAATTTCACTACTTCAATAACCTAAATACTCATTTAATTCCATAATTCATACTTGTCAACATTCCAATTTCAACAATTCTTGCACTTTTCGGTTTCCTACTGAGCTGAGCTATAAACCAGACTTTTTTTTTGTATAAATTTAATTGTCTACAACATAAAAAATAATCAAATTTCACCATTTTCCTAACTTTTGCATGCTGGCCAAATTCATACTTCACTCTAGAAATTATTTATTTCAATTCTACTTAACTAAAAATCATTCAACAACATCAAACAACAACATATCTCAAGTTCATCATCTTCCATTAATTTCTTACCAACTTTGACCAACCCTTACTCCAGCAAGGTTTCTAAGCTGTAAATCAACATGTATACATCTTAGAAACATAAAAAACAACAAGAAAAATGAACCAAAAACTTTCAAAAATTCATCTTTCTCTCACCTTAAAACAAGATAGATTCTTCCCTTGTTCTTCTCTCTAAGATTTCACCAAGTAAATGAGCTTGTTTGGAGCTGAATTGTTTATATGTTATATAGGACTTAAGGTATAAGATTTGATCCTTCTTGACTGACGCCTGAAAATGGCCAGAAGGTGGTAGAAAAAAATGCACAAGGTTGACTGGATAGGGACACCTGTGGCAACTTCACTTAGGGAGTTCTCTCTCTTGGCAGGTCGGTTGGGTTTGGTTCTTATCAAGTGTATTTTATATATGGAAAAATTTGGGGTCAAAAGGTTTCCAAAAGGTCTTCAAATTGATTAATATCTACTGGTTGGTCAAAATTTTGAAGCAGGTAATTTCAGGTTCTGTTTTGAAAAATTCATAAAAATTATTTCTAGTCCAATTTCTTCCAAATTTTCACTTCTCAAGTGTTATACTAGGTCTCTAGTATGTCTCATAAAAATTTGGGGGTAAAGTTCCCTGATTGAGCTCATTTTGCGCGATTTGATCACTACCGAGCAAAATGACTTAAGGTTTAAGGTTTAATTTAAAAATTAATTCGATCCCTGAAACCACCATATTTCCACTTGATTTTTATTCCTTAAGTCAATTTTACCTTATACTAATTTCCTATGGTCTCAGAATTTTTTTCTGATTTTTTATAATTTATTTCGAATTTATTTCTTTTACAATGCCCAATTTCACAGTTTAGTGTAAACCCAAGTTTTACTAGCTTTTTCACTTCCAACACCTTGTTATCACATTCTAAACATCATAACATACTTATACATATAATTCTTAAGTGATTCTTGAATTTAGAATCATACCTCAATTTTCATGCCCTCGGGCCTTGTGCCACTAACCTAAGTGTTTCAGTTATTTCGAGCCTGTATAACATTATTCCAAGTGTCTTAATTACTTCTTAGTTTCCAAATAAGAAATAAAATGGAAAAAAATTGGCTTTCATATTTCTCATCACATTATAGGAATTTGGTCTTCTAAATTCAGGCTCGTCAGTTGAATAATTAAGGGTACTTCTCTTTCATGTGGCTCTCTAGCTCCCACGTAGCTTTTTCTGTCGAGTGGTGTTGCCCAAGAACCTTTACCAATGGGATAGTCTTTGTCACGACCCTCTTTCATCTAAAATCACTATAAATTTTTTGCTTTTCCATTTCCTTTCTCGGTCATGAACATTCTCACAAATCGCAGTTGGGCTATGAGTCAGCATTAGTTACTCTTTACCATCTACTATGACATCTATCTCTTTAATTTAATTCAAAGACAAACACGTATACTTTATAAATTGAAATTCAATACTGTACGTGTTTACAAATATTACATCCCCTATATTACATTCCAAAAAGATTAATGTGCTATTACATGTTTAGATACAAAAAGATTCTTATGTGTATACCTCTTGGTGATGGAGAGCAGTGGATATCCGGATACAACTACTCAATCCCTCACTAGACTACTATGTGTGCTCTGTAGAGGGGGAAAATTAAGGGGATGGGCAACCACACTCTCAGTAAGGCAATAATGCAGGCATGATAGATAACTACACTATCTACATAATTATAATGTCATGGCATAAAATCATTTATATTCGGAGCTATGCCACATGTATGTATATACATATATCATGTACTGAAAACATGAAAATAGGCATGTAAACATGGAAAATCATCATGTAAAACCTCTCATGCTCATCATAATAAACTCATCCTTTTCATCTCAAATCATAGATTTCATACTCATCATAAAACCATCCCTCAAGGTTTAACAACTTCTCAAAACATAGTAAAACTCATCACAAAACGACACATCACCCCCTTTAAAAACATCCCACAAAGTTCAACCCCTCCCTCGGGTCTACCCTGGATAACACACAACGTGTTTAGTATATAAAACCATGTGATATCATGTGAGATAGGTGGTCACTATATATAATTGAGGACTCTGTTGGCCAACTATGTCACTATCATCCCAGACCACATGGATCCCAGTGTGTGGGGCATCATGCTGTAACAGGAGGTTGGTTAATTCTACTCGCGAGACTTTAAATCAACATCATTACCACACGGTACAACGTACTCCATGTGATATACACAGTATAACGTACTCTGTGGACCCATATCACAGTTGGGGATGCCTGTCGTAGGTCTGATCTACCCCAGACCATTTATAACTGACTCAGTCTCAAGTGCACGTGCGAGCATCTCATTCGTGTGACTATCAGTCTACACGAGGCATGCAGCACGACTCATTACATATCGTAGTGTGAAAAGTCCAGTATGAGTAAAGGTCTAGCACGATTTAATACATAATCGGTAAAAATCCTCGTATGAGCAATGCTCCAGCATAACTTTATGCAAAATAGACAATGGTCAAATCATGTACGAGCATAGCTCCAGTACGGTTATATGCATAAGAAATAAATGTAAGCCCATGTACGAGCATAAGCTCTAGTACGACTTGTATACATATCAACTCAAAACTTGGTGCGAGCTAGGTTCCAGCACATTTTTTATGCATGTCAAAATATCAAAAACCAGTGAGAGCAAACCTCCAGCATGATTAAACTCATATAAATCTGATAGGTGGCTCTATTTCAACCAAACACGCTCAAAACCAAAGTTAGCACCTAACTCGTGCTACTTCGTGAAATTATGGAAATCAAATAGCTAGCCTATCAGTCAATTTTGCTTAAATCGAATCAATGTATTTCATAAAAACATCAAAATGTGATATTTATGCAATTATTAGCCTTACTAACCGTTTTGTAAGATTTACTTCTAAGACAAAATCCTCATTTTCATCTATATCCAAAATCGTTCGCACAAATCATTAGTTCTTTTCTAGATAACCAAGCAATTATAAAGCCCTATAAACACCCTCAAAATACGTGCAACTACCTCTAGATACTCATAAAATTCCCTTACCTGGAATTGCGTCGAGTAATTACTCTTCCTTAGAGCCGTTTGATCGCACAATCCGATTCGCTCCTAAAGAATTCTTCGGGGCTGCATGAAATTACTCATCACATTAATTTAACCCAATGTAATACATTTCTTGCGTTTACTAAAGTCGATTCGACTTATTGGTTTCATTAACACTTATAAGGCCTCACTTCCTCTTAAGTCCATTTCGATTATACTATTCATTTCTCGAGAATCTATTGGACTCATCAAGTCTTATGATTCATATTAGGCCGACACTGAGCGCTTACAATGCCTTAAGTTCATCGTTTTCCTTCATTAAAGTATTTCATCATACACCTCTTATGCACATTTCATAACTCTATCAAATCCTATTAGTTAATTCCCCAAAATCATCTCAAAATCATGCATTTGACATCACTATCACCTTAGTATAATCATTTCATCAATAAATCAATTATAACTCACTTTCTCACACTAATCGATTTTTAGGTCATAGGGGATTCATCATACTCTAGGTAGTTTCAACTAACAATAAATACACCAAATAACCCATAACAATGCAAACATACTTGAAGTTGGTGTATTGAAAACTTACTTAGCTTATACTTTGACACTTGGCCAAATCTTAAGGGAAGACTTTGCTCCTTTAATCCAACAACTTGAATGTTGATTCCAAACTATGTTGTTCTCCTCCTCACAATGAACAGCTTTGCTTAAATAGTTTTTTCTCCAATCTTTTTGGAAGAGGGTGGTATTCTAGAGTGAGAAAACTAGGTTGTTTAGCTAAAATAAAGGGGTTCTGGGATTTTTGGGGAAGAATGCTCGACTGACACCCCTTTATATAGAAATCACATTATGATATCGATCTCTAAGGTAAGAGATCGATCTTCCATTGCTTTGAACTCTCTTAGCATTAAGTTTGCAGGCTGTAGGATCGATTTGTAAATGGGTTGGGATCGATCTTTGCCTGACAGAAGGCTTTAGAGATCGATCTAGTTAAATGAGGGATCAATCTCCCCATTACTAAATGCTTTGTTTGCTGCATTTTGAGAACAATGAGATCGATATGCTCTAGTGAAAGGATCGATCTGCTCTTGGCAGATTCAAATGAGATCGATCTGCACTAGGGAAGGGATCGATCTGTTCCTTACAGAATCATATGGGGTCGATTTGCTTGAATGAGATATCGATCTGCTTTGAATAAGAGATCGATCTGGCCTTCCTTTGGAGGTTCACAATTGCAGTTTTCCAATAATTTAAGGGAAAAACTTGCCTTTGATTATTTCACTAGTCATTTTTGCATCCTATTCACACTTAAAACATGAAGAGATTCATTTCTTATGATTCTCGCATTAAGGAACTTGTGTGCACTTCTTGGAATCATGAAAGATACTTAGAATTATCGTTTCCTTGCATTATCATTTCGTGTTCTTAAGTCCTTATACTCAGTCTGGACATTTGAGTTCCATTTGTTTAGTCTGTGGCCACTTCAACCCTTATTTTACCATTACACGTATTCATAAGTATTCATACATTCTCTTTGTAATCTCATTCACATTTATATAATCAAAGTCATTCGTCTTATTATTCCATCAATATATAACAAAGTCATACATATATGGGGTTTCACGAATCTCCCTCTCCAAAGAAATTTGGTCCTCCAAATTAAAACCAAATCAGTCTGAGAACAACTCTGGGTACTTCTCTTGCATCATACTCTCCAACTCCCATGTAGCTACCTCCAGAGTGTGATATTGCCAAAGAACTTTCACTAAGGGGATCGTCTTCGATCTCAACACTTTCTCTTTCCTATCCAATATCTGAACCGGCTTGTCCACATAGGACATGCTCTCGTTGAGCTCTAATGGCTCATATCTTATTACATGTGTTGGATCCGGTGGTACTTTTGAAGCATAGAGACGTAGAAGACATTATGAACGCCTGCTAGCTCAGGTGGCAATGCAAGCATGAAAGCCTTATCTCCCACTCTATCAAGTATCTCGAATGACCTGATATACCGAGGGCTCAACTTCCATTTCTTATCCAATCTCATAATCCCTTTCGAGGGAGAAACTCTTAAAAATACAGACTCGCCCACAATAAACTCCAGTGGTCTTCGTCTCCTGTCAGCATAATTCTTTTGTCTTCTCTAAGCTGTCCGTAACTTTTCACAAATCAATTAGACGTCCTTAGAGGCTTGTTGCACTAAATTAGGAGCAAAAATCTATCTGTCACCAACCTCTTCCCATCCAATGGGGGAACGACATCTACGTCTATACAGTGCCTCATATGGTGCGATCCCGATACTCACATGATAACTGTTATTATAGTCGAACTCGGCTAGTGGCAAATGATCATCCCATAAGCCTATAAAATCCAGCACACACGCTCTCAACATGTCCTCCAGAGTCTGTATAGTCCTATCTGACTGACCATCTATCTGAGGATAGAAAGCGGTGCTAAAACTCAGCTGAGTCCCCATCGTTTCCTAAAAATGTTCCCAAAATTGGGAAGTGAAGCGGGCATCTCGATCCGAAATAATGCTCATTGGAACACCATGTAGCAAAACTATCTCTCGAACATACAAGTTCGCCAACTGACTCAAAGTATCGGTAGCTCTCATAGTTAAGAAATGGGCTGACTTCGTCAACCGATCAATAATTACCCAAATGACATCATGACCTCTGCGGGTTCTCGGTAAACCCATCACAATGTACATGGTGACGTAGTGCCACTTCCATGTCGGTATTGGTAGAGGCTGCAATAACCCTGCAGACTTCTGATACTCTACCTTCACCTGTTGACAGATGAGCCATCTAACGACATACTCAACAATGTCTCTCTTTAGTCCAGACCACCAATAAATCTTTCAAAGGTTCTGATACATCTTGGTATTCCTCGAATGTATTTTATACCTTGATGAGTGAGCCTTTGATAAAATCAATCTCCTAATCTTTGTATCCTTAGGAACACATATCCTGCACCTGAACCTCAGCAATCCATCTGTACTCATATCAAAATCAGTACCCACACCTGTTTGTACCTGACTTAACCAATCGATACACTGTCGATCACTCTGCTGAGCTTGTCGAATACGACTAATCAACTCTGACTCCAATCTCAAACTAGCCACAACATCAAATCTTTTCCTATCTGGTGGGGCTATATCAAAATTGAGGTTCACGAATTGCTCCAATAACTCATGTTCCAGAACCATTATATAAGACACCAACCCGAGGTCCTTCCTGCTCAAGGCATCGACAACTACATTCACCTTACCCGGGTGGTACAGGATTTTACAATCATAATCCTTCAGGACCTTGAGCCATCTCCTCTATCTCATGTTCAGTTCCTTCTGTTAGAATAGATACTTAAGGCTCTTATGGTCCATAAACACCTAAAACTTCTCACCATAAAGATAATGGCGCCATATCTTCAACGCAAACACTACGGTAGCCAACTCTTAATCGTGAGTCGGGTAGTTCCTCTCGTGATCTTTTAACTGTCTAGATCCATAGGTAACTACCTTCCCATCCTGCATAAGTACATAGCCCAGTCCCTGGTGTGATGCATCCATATACATAGAGAAACCTCCTGAGTTGGTAGGAATGGTGAGAATCGGGGCAGTGGTTAACTGATGCTTAAGCTACTAGAAACTCTTCTCACATGCCTCGTCCCACACAAACTCAACATCCTTCCATGTGAGACGTGTCAATGAAGCAGCTAGTCTAGACAAGCCCTCTACAAATCTCCGATAATAACCTGCTAATTGCAAAACACTTCTGATCTCAGTGACTGTCCCGGGCTTTTCCAACTGAATAACTGCCTCAATCTTGGATGGATCCACTGATACCCCATCCCTCGATACAACATGGGCCATAAATGAGATCTGCTCTAACCAAAAGTTACACTTACTGAGTTTGCAATATAACTCATTCTCTCAGAGGGTCTGTAGAACTATCTTTAAGTGCTACTTATGATCTTCCCTAGACTTGGAATAAACAAATATATCATCGATAAACATAATTACAAACTGGTCTAGGTATGACTTAAACTCATCATTCATCAAAGCTATAAATGCTGCGGGGGCATTCATCAATCCGAATGGCATAACCAAAAACTCGTAGTGGTCATAACGGATATGAAATGCTGTCTTAGGTATGTCTCTGCTCCGTATCCTCAACTGATGGTACCCAGACCGCAAATCTATTTTAGAAAAGAACTATGCTCCCCGAAGCTGATCTAACAGATCATCAATGCATGGAAGGGGATACTTGTTCTTGATAGTAGCCTTATTCAACAACCGGTAATCTATACACAGTCGGAGGCTCCCATCCTTCTTCCTCACAAATAGAATCGGAGCTCCCTAGGGTGAGATGCTTGGTCGAATAAACCCCTTCTCTAATAACTCTTCCAACTGCTTCTTTAGATCCTCTAACTTAATTGGAGCCATTCTGTACGGTGGTTTAGATATCGGCTCTGTACTAGGTACCAACTCTATACAAAACTCCATCTCTGTCGGGTGGTAACCCTAGTAAATCATCCGGGAAGATATCCAGAAACTCTACAACCACTAAAATGTCTCTCAATTTCGGACGTGCCCTATCTGTGTCAACTACGTATGCAATGAACCCTTCACATTACCCTTTTCTACCGTTAGTAACATAGGTACTCATATTAACATTTATGATTAACAAGCAAATTCATCTCTTAAGCATGATGCATTAAAATTATACTATTCCCATTACAATAATCATATCCTTTCATTTCTTTTCAGCAATACTTACAGTACACTTTTCAGGAAACCTTACGGTAAAGCTATCTACCTCCGAAATCATTACTGTTTTAACATAACAATCTAAAACAACATGGTTTGTAGACAACCAGTCCATTCCTAAAATTACACCAAAATCACTCATATTTAATAGAATAAGATTGGCTGTCATATCTTTTCCCTCTATTTTCAGCCTACAATCCCTATATACATACTCAGTCACCTGACTATCATTCATAGGTGTTGAAATCAACAACATTCTATCTAATAATGTAGGCGTTACATGCTTCAACGACTTACATGCAAATGAAGGCGATATAAAGGAATGCTTGGCACCAAGATCAAAAATACAAATGCTTCTAAATAAAAAATTAGGATAGTACCCTTAATTACATCCGCTAAAGCGTCCATGGTGTCTTGGTCCAATGCATGTACTCGCCCTCTACCAACCACCTATTTCACTTTTTCCTCAGCTGTAGCTTTTCTCCTCGAAGCAGAAGTCTCAACAGGAGCTCTCTCCGGCTCTTTGCCCTTCTGTGGGGTAGTCTCAATCATCTTTGGATAATACCCCACAATATGCCCTGGCTTCCCACATCTGTAACACACTCCAGGGGTCATCAGACAAGGCATAGTACCATGACACCTACCACATCTTCTACACTGCTCAGTAGTCGATTGTGGTCCTCCAATGACTATACCCCTCTGTGGAGCTAAAGTCGGGTACACGGAGGTCTAGCAACCCTCTCCTGTATCTTCTTAATCTGAGGTTTTTTCCCAAACAGTCTCCCACCTCTGCTCCTGAAGTCTCTATCACCTTCGGATCTCTTCCAGTCTCTATCTTTCCTAATACTAACCTTCCCAAATTCAGAGGCATTCTGCTCAAAGTCTTGTTCACGTAACTGTGCCTTATGCACTGTCTCCTCATAACTGAGGATGTCAAATGGAGCCAATCTAGATCTAATGGCTGGTCTCAGTCCATTCATGAACTTTTGGACCTTTATAATCTCACTACTCAACATATTCAGGTCATACCTCCCCAAGGATATGAACCTCGACTCATACTCATCAAAAAAATGATTCCCCTGAACCAAATTCATAAACTCCATCCGTAACTTTCGCTGTACAGGGGCCAGAATATACTGCCTTCTAAAGGCTTCCAAAAATATCTCCTATGCGAACTCTAGGTATTGGGCTTTCATGATAGATACTGTGGATCTCCACCAGTGTTCTGCCTTGCCCTTCAACATAAATACGACAAAGGCAACCCTCACAATCAATGTACACCTGAAGAACCCATACAATTTTTCCATCTCATATACCCAATCCTCAACCACAACCGGTCATTCACTCTTCTAAAGACTGGAGGTTTCAACTCTTGAAACTGTCATAACCTATCCAACTCATAATCATAACCCAGATCACTACCGCTCAACTGTGGAGCGACAGGAGAAGCGGTATCCTGAACCGGTGGTGATGTAACGGTCTCTGTAGTCTGAGGTCTCTCTATAGTCGTCTGTCCAGTAGTAGTAGGTTGCCCGGTTGGACCTCGTCTATGACCAACACCCAACGCCTACGTGACTATCTCCACAAGGCTCTCAATACTGCGTTTTATCCTAGCAAAGCATGCCTCGGTATCCCCTAGTCTCTCAACAGGGTCCTGTGGAGCTTGATCAGTCTGTGGCTCCACGGGGCTCTCAGGCCTACCTCTACGGCCTCTAGCTCATGAACTCGCCCCTCTACCTCGGTAGGTGACAGGCATAATGCCTAATTTTCGATATCCATACTATTTATTAGTATTATTCCATCTCGGTATACACATTAATATCTAAACAAAGCACAATAATATGAGGATGTAACTTTCCTACTTACTAATACAGACTCATATCAAGCCAACTCAACTCTAATACCAATCTCTTTCACGGCCGTCTTTCATCTAAAATCATTATAAATTTTTTGCTTTTTCATTTCCTTTCCTGGTCATGAACATTATCACCAATCGCAGTTGGGCTCTGAGTCAACATTAGTTACTCTTTACCATCTAATATACCATCTATCTTTTCAATTTAATTCAAAGACAAACACGTATACTTTATAAATTGAAATTCTATACTATACGTGTTTACAAATACGATATCCCCCATATTACATTTCAAAATGATTATTATGCTATTTCATGTTTAGATACAAAAAGATTCTTATGTGTATACCTATTGGTGATAGAGAGCAGTGGATATCTAGATACAACTCCTCAATTCCACACTAGACTACTGTATGCGCTCTGTAGAGGGGAAAAATGAAGGGGATGAGCAACCATATGCTCAGTAAGGCAATAATGTAAGCATGATAGATAACTACCCTATCTACATGCATATAATGTCACGACATAAAATCATTTATATTCGAAGCATGAGGTACTATGAAAACTATACCACATGTATATACATATATCATGTACTGAAAATATGAAAATAGGCATGTAAATATGGAAAATCATCATGTAAAACCTCTCTGCTCATCATAATAAACTCGTCATTTTCATCTCAAATCATAGATTTCGTACTCATCATAAAATCATCCCTCAGGGTTTAACACCTTCTCAAAACATAGTAAAACTCATCACGAAACAACATATCATCCCTTTAAAAACATCCCACAAGGCTCTACCCTGGATAACACACAACGTGTTTAGTATATAAAACCATGTGATATCATGTGAGACAGGTGGTCACTATATATAATCAAGGACTCTATTAGCCAACTATGTCACTATCATCCCAGACCACATGGATCCCAGTGTACAGGGCATCATGCTGCAAATGGAGGTAGGTTAATCCTTCCCGCCAGACTTTAAATCAACATAATTACCACATGGTACAACATACTCTATGTGATATCACGGTACAACATACTCTGTGGACCTATATCACGGTTGGGGGTGCCTGCCGTAGGTCTTACCTACCCCATACCATGTATAACCGACTCAGTCTCAAGTGGACTTGTGAGCATTTCATCTGTGTGATTATCAGTCTACAAGAGGCATCCAGCACAGCTCATTACGTTTCACAGTGTGAAAAGTCCAGAGCGAGCAAAGCTCTAACACGATTTCATGCATAATCGGTAAAAATCCTCGTACGAGCAATGCTCCTATACGACTTTATGCAAAATAGATAATGGTCAAATAATGTACGAGCATAGCTCCAGTACGATTATATGCATAATAAATAAAAGTAAATCCACGTACGAGCAAAAGATTCAGTACGACTTGCATGAATCTCAACTTAAAACATGGTGCGAGCTAGGCTCCAGCACATTTCATGCATGTCAAAATATTGAAAACTAGTGCGAGCAAAGCTCCAGCATGATTAAACTCATATAAATCTGATAGGCTACTTTATTTCAACCAAACACGCTCAAAACCAAAGTTCGCACCTAACTCGTGCTACTTTGTGAAATTATGAAAATCAAATAGCCAACCTATCCATCAATTTTGCTTAAATCAGAGAAATGTATTTCATAAAAACATAAAATGTGATATTTATGCAATTATTAGCCTTACTACCCTTTTTGTAAGATTTACTTCCAAGATAAAAGCATCCTTTTCATCTATATCCGAAATCATTTGCACAAATCATTAGTTCTTTTCTAGATAACCAAGAAATTATAAAGCCCTATAAACACCCTTAAAATACGTGCAGCTACCTCTAGATACTCACAAAATTCTGTTACCTGGAATTACGTCGAGTAATTCCTCTTCTTTAGAGCCGCTCGATCACGCAGTCCGATTCACTCCCAATGAATTTTTTGGGGTTGTATGAAATTACTCATCACATCAATTTAACCCAATGTAATACATTTCTTACGTTTACTATAGTCGATTCGACTTATTGGTTTCATTAACACTTATAAGGCCTCACTTCCTCTTAAGCCTATTTTGACAGTACTATTCATTTCTCAGGAATCTATTGGACTCATCAAGTCTTATGATTCATTTTAGGCCGGCATTGAGCTCACAATGCTTTAAGTTCATCGTTTTCCTTCATTGAGGTATTTCATCATACACCTCTTATGCAAATTTCATAACTCTATCAAATCCTATTAGTTGATTCCCCAAAATCATCTTAAAATCATGCATTTGACATCACTATCACCTTAGTATAATCATTTTATCAATAAATCAACAATAGCTCACTTTCTCATACTAATCCATTTTTAGGTTATAGGGGATTCATCATAATCTAGGTAGTTTTAACCAACAATACGTACACCAAATAACCCATAACAATGCATAGATAAACATACTGGAAGTTGGTGTATTGAAAACTTACTTAGCTTATACTTCTTCACTTGGCCAAATTTTAAGTGAAGACTTTGTTCCTTCAATCTAACAACTTGAATGTTGATTCCAAACTATGTTGTTCTCCTCCTCACAATAATTAACCTTGCTCAAATAGCTTTTTCTCCAATCTTTTTGGAAGAGGGTGGTATTCTAGAGTGAGAAAACTAAGTTGTTTAGCTAAAATGGAGGGGCTTTGGGATTTCTGGGGAAGAAGGCTTGACTGACGCCCCTTTATATAGAAATCGCATTATGAGATCGATCTCCAAGGTAAGAGATCGATCTTCCCCTACTTTGAACTCTCTCGACATTCAGTTTGCAGGCTGTAGGATCGATCTATAAATGGGTTGGGATCGATCTTTGCCTGGAAGAAGGCTTTAGAGATCGATCTAGTGAAATGAGGGATTAATCTCCCCTTTACTAAATGCTTTCTTTGCTGAATTTTGAGCACAATGAGATCGATTTGCTCTAGTGAAAGGATCGATCTGCTCTTGGCAGATTCAAATGAGATTGATCTACACTAGGGAAGCGATCGATCTGTTCCTTCCAAAATCACATGAGGTCGATTTGCTTGAATGAGAGATCAATCTACTTTGAATAAAAGATCGATCTGGTCTTTCTCTGTAGGTTCACAATTGCAATTTTTTCAGAATTTAAGGGAAAAACTTACCTTTGATTGCTTCACTAGTCATTTTTGAATCCTATTCACACTTAAAGCATGAAGAGAGAGCACTTCTTGGAATCATGAAAGATACTTAGAATTATCGTTTCCTTGCATTATCATTTCATGTTTTTAAGTCCTTATATTCAGTCTAGACGTTTGAGTTCCATTTGTTTAGTCTGTGGCCACTTCAGCCCTTATTTTACCATTACACGTATTCATAAGTATTCATGCATTCTCTTTGCAATCTCATTCACATTTATATGATCAAAGTCATCCATCTTATTATTCCATCAATATATAACAAAGTCATACATACATGGGGTTTCACAGTCTTAGATTGTCAGGAGCCGTTCTCAATCCATGACTTTAACCAAAATCACTACAAATTTTTCGCATTTTTAACTTACCTTTCCTCTCTTCACTGGTTGGGCTGTGATTCGATGTCAGAGTCCTCGCTTACCACATTATCCATTATCATACATACATGTCAATATATTGTTACTGACTATAACTGCTTTTATAATACATGTGAGATTATATAAAATCTAATACAATTACATTCCCTATAATATATATCGTATACATCACTGTGCTGTTTCTATGTTTAGATACATAACTGTACAAACTATGTATACCTGGCGATCGATAGGAACTAACCGTGGACTCAGGAAATACTATGCCTCAATAGCTCTTACTCTACTGCTGATGCTCTGTAGAGAGATGTAAAGAAAGGGGGTGAGCATACAACGCACTCAGTAAGGAAATCAGGCAAGCAAGTAGATATCTACACTAACTACTCGAGAGAATGCTATACCTTGAAAACATTATTTCTTTTATTCACTTTAAAAGCATGTCTTTAAATATATATATGCATACTTGTACAGATTAAATCCCATGTACAGAAATCATGCTTTCTTTCTCAAATGTAGGCATGTAGTGCAAAACAATGCATCTTTATATAAATCATGCCTTTATGTAAATCATACCATGTATATTTAAATCACAATGAATATGGCATTTAAATCATTCACATCACAAAATCGGAGTCCGACTCATCCCTTAGGTATGTCTGCAATTTAAATCAGTCAATCAATGTGATATATCATGTGAGACTCTGTGGTGAAATGCAAATAGTATCTTGGACTATGATCATATCTGACATGTGATCCCAAGCAACACAGTACTCGGTGTGTGGGGCATCACTGCTGCAATGGGAGAATGGTCAGTGCATTACAACCGTCAGCTATATAACAACACACGGTACAACGTACTCCCATGTCCCAGGCACAGTACAAAGTACACCCGTGGACCCTACATCACAGTCGGGGTGCCTGCCATAGGTCTTAGCCCTAAAACCATGGAATATCATACCACATCTCTAATACCCTCATGCGGCTATCCTCTCACATAATGTGACACACAGTCACACAAGGATGCGGGCATGGGTTTGTAACATGTTTTATATATCACATACAGTGGGAGCCTTGAGTGCGACTCCAAGTTGACACTCCGCTCAAACACTATTTCACATCACAAACTCAACTCTAGTGCGAGTAAACCTCCAATAACTAGGTCAATGCATAGTTCATGTATTAAATCAAGTACGAGCAATAGCTCCAGTACCATACTATGCACAATATCATTAAATCAAGTACGAGCAATAGCTCCAGTACTATGTCATGTATAAATCATGAAGAATCAAGTACGAGCAACACTCAAGTACTCTGTCATGTACCTCATGCAAAACTCGAGTACGAGCTAATCGCTCCAGCACTCTGTCATGCATATATCATATAAAACTGAGTACGAGTAAAACTCTAGTACTCTATCATGCATGTCATGGAAATCTAGTGCGAATCAAAATCCAGCACTAAGGTATGCGAAAAATATATGAAATCCAGTGCGAGCTGTGCTCCAGCACGATTCATTCTCACAAAATATGATAGATGGCTCTTTAAAGAGGGATGATTTACAAAATATCAAAATCAGCACTATAAAGTGTGCTTAATTCACATCAACCTTAAGATCATTAGCCCATCTATTTATTCTCCTGCTAAACAGCAGTTAAACACTTAAAATAGTGGTTTCCATGCTTTTTACAACTTTTTACAACTTTTAACAAAAGTTGACTTTTTGACTAACTAGGGGCAAAATCGTAATTTACCACTATCGGATCGCAATAAATATTATTCACTTTCTCTGACCCTCGGTTTTTAAGTGAATGTAAAAGTAGACGAAAATACGTGCAGGTATCTCTAACTATTCACAAAAGTCCCTTTCCTGCAATCACTCGAGAAATTTCACTTTCTCTACGCTGCTCGTTTCAGCAGTCCGGTTTGCTTCTCCAATACTCTCTCGAGCTGCATATAACCATTTATCAGGTTAATTACACTTTTCCTACTGTATTTCACTTTAAATACAGTCTATTTCCCTCAATGGGCTTTAAAAATCCTTAATGGGCCTAACTATGCTTTAAGCCCCATTTTACTATTCATTTTCGTTGGGCCTATTGGGCTTATGGGGCCCACCAACTCTTATTGGGCTTGTCCTAGACCCATTACATCATATTGGGCCTAAAATATTTGGGCTTGGCCCATTGGGCCTCTCGGCCACATGCCATGGCCGAGAGCTATCCATGCCATCGGTTATGCCATGGCATGCCATCCATGCCTATTTCTTAACCAATTCACTTAGGCATTTTCACAAACACTTGGTTGGAAACATTCCTAAACATCATATAATTCATTTAGGCATTTTATCAAACACCTTGATTGCTAACTAATTACATGTATTAATTAATCAAATTGATTAATTCTGATTACACTATAATCATTAACACATGTACATTAACCCCTTTATGCCTCAAAGATCATATGGACATAAATCAATGTCTCACCACTCATTCTCGGCCTAACCAACATCATAGTGATTTAATATGTTTCAATGCTTAAAACATATATCAATATACTTAAAATCATTCATACATTAACATATATGAAATTGAAAATTATAAAATATACCAATTGTTGGGTTCACCCTTTGGCCGAATCTTTGAAGGCTCTCGGTTTGCACTCTATGGCTCCTTGATAGCCAATTCCAACATATGTCACTCTCCTTTCAATTTGGAACAACTTATATGAAGAATGCAAGTTCCAAATATGCCTAATTCCTAGTGATTTATAGTGAGAGAAAGCTTAGATAATATGTTTCAATGGTTTCTTCTTCTAGCCGAATTTGGTGTGATGAAGATGACAATGGTGTGGCTGAATTTATAAGCCACTTACTTAGCCACTAAGCTTTACTTTCCAGCCATTAAGCTTGACTTTCCAAGCCTTAGCCATGAGTCACCTAATGAGTCACCTTATGAGTCATGGTTAGCTTTAACTATGGTTAGATATTTATCTCATGGGCTTTCCATTTGGGCTTCTCGGTTTGGGCTTTCTTAATGGGCTTTCAGGCTAAAATTTTTACTATGTCTCGGGCCTTTAATTGTCTCAATATTTGGCCAATCAATTGGTCCAACAATTCGGTCTAAAGGACCTAAGAATTTCGATATACGTTTAGTATACCTTAATGGGCTTTAAAATTTTCACCTTAGGCCCATTACATTTTTAACCATTAAATTTAATCCGGAATCCTTTCGAATAAATTTTCCTTACTTCTAGGGATGACTATCTTGTATTCTGGCCAAGAATATTTTCCCCAATTTTTTCTCCACACTTGGGTTAATTTTTTTTAACCATGATTAGTTAACTATGATAAAAGTCCACTTTCTTAACTATAGTTGACTTTTTCCTTAACCATTGATCAAGTTGACTTTTTCTCCAAATTTTGAAAGTGTCATATCTTATGTATTACACTCTCGTCTTTATGTTTCAACTGTTCCCGGTGGATAATTTCACCCAAAACACCTTAAATACCTTAACTCGCCAAAAAGGTCCATTTTATCCTTTTTAGCTTTTACTCTTGTTTTCTATGTTCGGGACTAAATCAAGCTGACTTTCCTTCATGAGCTCTCTATACTTTCTCATTTTAAGTTCTTATTTTCAGTCATAATGATTTAGATTTACTCGGTTTAGCCTGTGACTCTTATAGCTCACATTAGGCTTTTTATGTAGCTTTTGCGTGTTAAATCATTTCACTAACACTTTATGTCTAGTAAATACTCTTCTTATGATTCAACTATAATAATAGAGTGTTCATACACATAGGAATCATAAGGAATAAGCTACATAAAATTCGGGTCTGACAATCCTCCCCCACTCAGAAAATTTGGTCCTCCAAATTAGAACCAAATCAGTCATCAATAAGTGAGGGTACTTCTCTCGCATCACACTCTCTAGCTCCCAAGTAGCTTCCTCTGAAGTATGATGCTGCCAGAGAATCTTCACTAACCCGACGGTCTTCGATCCCAATACCTTCTCCTTCCTATCCAATACCCGAATCGGTCTCTCAACATATGACAAGTCCTCTCGGAGCTCCAAAGGCTCGTAACTAATCACATGTGTCGGATCCGGGTGATACTTCTGAAGCATCGATATGTGGAAGACGTTATGGACACCTTATAAGTTCGGTGGCAATGCCAACTTATAAGCCTTATCTCCCACTCGATCAAGTATCTCAAAGGGTCCAATATAGCGAGGATTTAGTTTCCCTCTCTTCCCAAATCTCGCTATGACCTTGGAAGGAGAAGCTCTCAAAAACACGGATTCACCAACTGCAAACTCTAGTGGCCTACGTCTCCTGTCAGCGTAACTCTTCTTTCTGCTCTGAGCTGTCCTCAGTCTCTCTACTATCAAGTGGACATCCTCAGATGCTTGCATAACCATGTCAGGAGTGAAAATCTTATGGTCACCCACTTCTTCCCATCCAATAGGGGAACGACATCTACGGCCATACAAAGCCTCATACGGTGCCATCCCGATACTCGAATGATAACTGTTGTTGTAGGCGAACTCGGCTCGTGGCAGGTGGTCATCCCAGGAGCCTTTAAAATCTAGCACACATGCTCTCAACATATCCTCCAGAGTCTGTATAGTCCTCTCTGACTGACCATCTGTCTGAGGATGGAAAGCGGTGCTCAAACTCAATTGGGTTCCTATGGCTTCTTGAAAATATCCCCAAAAGTGGGAAGTGAAGCGGGAATCCCTATCAGAGACTATACTCACTGGTACACCGTGTAACCTCACTACCTCACGTACATACAGTTCTGCTAATGAACTCAGAGTATCGGTCGCTTTCATAGCTAGGAAGTGGGCTGACTTCGTAAGTCTGTCGACGATCACCCATATAGCATAGTGATTCCTGTGGGTTCTCGGTAAACCCATCACGAAATCCATGGTGATATGCTCTCATTTCCACGTCGGTATAGGTAGAGGCTGTAATAACCCTGCAGGTTTCTGATGCTCTACCTTCACTTGCTGACATATGAGACATTTTGCCACAAAGTCTGCTACATCTCTCTTCATACCCGACCACCAATATACCTTCCGAAGGTTCTGATACATCTTGTTACTCCCTGGATGTAATGTATACCTCGACGAATGAGCTTCCACTAATATCAATCTCCTGAGTCCTGGATCCTCGGGAACACACAATCTACCTCTGAACCTCAGTAGTCCATCAGAACTTAACTCAAAGTCAGTCACGGTGCCCTTCTGCATCTGACTACTCACATCCATACAAAATGGATCAGTCTGCTAAGCCACTCTGATCCTGTCCAACAGGTCTGGCTCCAAGCGTCGACTAGCTATCACATAGCCTGAATCCATGTCAGAAGGCAGGACTCCCAAACTGAGGCTAGCAAACTGCTCTAGTAAATCATGTTCCCTAACCATCATGTACGATACCATCCCTAGGCTCTTCCTACTCAAGGCATCGGCTACAACGTTAGCCTTACCCGAATGATAAAGTATCTCGCAATCGTAGTCCTTTAGAAGCTGTAGCCATCTTCTCTGTCTCATGTTCAGCTCTTTCTGTGAGAACAGATACATGAGGCTCTTGTGGTCGGTAAATATCTGGAGCTTCTCGCCATACAAGTAGTGGCGCCATACCTTCAACGCAAACACTACTGTTACTAGCTCCAAATCATGGGTCGGATAGTTCTTCTCATGATCCTTCAGCTGTCTGGATCCATAAGCAACTACCTTCCCATCCTGCATCAATACACAGCCTAGTCCTTGATACGAAGCATCGGTATATACTCCAAATCTTCCTGAGTTGGTAGGGATAGTGAGAATCGGAGCGGTGGTCAATCGACGCTTCAACTCCTCAAAACTCTTCTCACAATCCTCGTTCCATACGAATGGTACACTCTTTCGAGTAAGACGTGTCAACGGAGAAACCAACTTCGAAAATCCCTCAACGAATCTTCGATAGTATCCAGCTAAACCCAGAAAACTCCCAATCTCGTTGACTATCCTCGGCTATCCCTACTGAACTATAGCCTCTATCTTAGATGGATCAACTGATACACCATCTCTCTATACAACATGTCCTAAAAATGAGATCTGTGACAACTAAAAGTCACACTTACTGAGCTTAGCATATAACTCCTGCTCTCGTAGAGTCTGCAACACGATCTTGAGGTGCTCCTCATGCTCCTCTTTTGATCTCAAATATATCAATATGTCATCGATAAAGATGATAACAAACTGGTCTAAATATGGCTTGAAGACATCATTCATCAAAGCCATGAAAGCAGCTGGAGCATTCGTCAATCCGAATGGCATGACCAAGAACTCATAATGGCCATATCGGGTACAAAATGCTGTCTTGGGTACATCTCCACTCCGAACTTTCAGCTGATGATACCCAGACCTCAGGTCAATCTTGGAAAAGACCTGTGCTCCCTGAAGTTGATCTAACAAGTTGTCAATGCATGGAAGGGGGTATCTATTCTTGATGGTGGCCTTATTCAACAATCGGTAATCTATACACAACCGGAGGCTCCCATCCTTCTTCCTCACAAATAGAACCGGTGCTCCCTAAGGTGAAACACTCGGTCAAACAAAACCCCTATCTAATAGCTCCTGTAACTGTCTCTTGAGCTCCTCCAGCTCAACTAAGTCCATGCGATATTGTGGTCTTGAAATAGGCTCCGTACCAGGCACCAAATCTATACAGAACTCCATCTCTCTGTCTGGTGCTAACCCTGGCAATTCATCCGGAAAAACATATGGGTACTCACTGACCACAGTAATATCTGACAACTCCGGATGTGCCTTATCCATATCTACCATGTACGCAATGAAACCTTGATATGTTGAAGGTTTTCCAAATAAGTAATTATGTAATAATCAGAACTACTCCTTTCATTTATTCTTGCTCACATAGTTGCGCCCTGCGCACTGCTTCCTCATAGGTTGTTATGTCTAATGGAACCAACCTGGACCGCAGAACCGGTCTCAACCCATCGATAAACCTGTGGACCTTTCTGGCCTCACTATACATGGTATCGGGGTCATATCTCCATAGGGATAGGAATCGAGTCTCATACTCATCCACAGATAAACTCCCCTGGTTCTGTCCCAAAAACTCTGCCTGTAGTTTTCGCTGTGCGGTATCGGGAACAAACTGCCTCCTAAAGGCCTCCCGAAATATCTTCCAACTAATGTTTGTGTGTCGGGCTCTCAATATAGGTCAGGTGGACTTCCACCAATGCTCTACAGCTCCCTTCAGTAGGAATGCAGCAAATGCGACCATCTCCGAGGTCGTACACTCGAAGAATCCATAAAGCTTCTCCGTCTCCGCTAACCACTCCTCAGCAGCTACAGGATCCTTGACCCCACTAAAAGATAGAGGTCTAAACTTCTAGAATTCTCGCAACCGATGTAGATCACATCTATACCCTAATCCAATACCAATCGAAACCGGTGGGGGTGTTGGAGTATCTATTGTCCTCGGTGTATGAGTCGTCTGTGTAGGAGTGTCAGGGGCAACTGCCTCTCCTGTCGCAGTTCCTACCTCCTGTCCTTGCCTACCTGGCATCGTTTGTGCCAACATCTCGATAATCATCTCAAGACTACGCTCTAATCTCGTAAAGCGCATCTCAGCACATTCAGGTGCCTTAGTAGCACCTGAAGTCTCATGCGTAGGTAATGGTTCAGCAGCAGCTCGTCCCTCGGTTCTATCTCCCCGACCTTGAGCCCTACCTCTCGTAACTCTACCACTACGCGTATTTACCATATAGGCAAAGTTCCTGCATTCATAATTATGAATTTGTCCGTTTCCTATCTGGTATACACAGTTATATCTAAACACAGCACAGTACTATAGGGATGTACATTTTCCTATTTTCTAACATCGACTCACATCAGACCATCCTCGGTTTTGATACCATTCTGTCAGGACCCGTTCTCAATCCATGACTTTAACCAAAATCACTACAAATTTTTTGCATTTTTAACTTACCTTTCCTCTCTTCACTGGTTGGGCTGTGATTCGATGTTAGAGTCCTCGCTTACCACATTATCCATTATCATACATACATGTCAATATATTGTTACTGACTGTAACAAGCTTTCTCAATCTAGAATACCATCCCCTTCCAAAAAGATTTGAGAGAAGTTACTTTGAGCCATGTTCTTCATTGTGAGGAGGAGAACAACATAGTTTAGAATTAGCGTTCAAATCCTTAGATTGAAGGAGCAAAAGGGTCTTCCAATTTCAGACAAGAAAAAAACAAGCTAGGTGAGTTTTCAATACACAAACTCTAAGTATGTTTACCGAGACATTGTTATGAGTTGATTGGTGTATGTATTGTTAGTTGAAACTCCCTAGAACATGATGAATGAACCATGACCTAAAAATGGGTTTGGTCTGAGAAAATAAGCTAGGGTGGATTTAATGATGAATTGGTTATACTAAGGTGTTAGTAATGTTATATGCATGACTTTGAGATGATTTAGTGAAATCAATTTATGGAATTGGATGAAGTTATGAAATTTGCATATAAGGTGTTTGTGAAAATGCATGAATGAATGGAAAACTAAGGTTAAAACATGTATGCGAAGTGCTTGATGGATAATTAAGTGAGTTTGCTATCTTAATTTGGCTAGGAATGGCATGATGGGTGTTCGACCACCATGCCATGGCCAAATGTAATCATAGGCCAAGCTTGATGCAATCGGCTCGATAAGGTCAATGGACCCAGAATTCGATCCAATGAGAGATAATGAGTATAAGGATCCCAAATGGGCCTAAGTGAAAGGAATAGAATAGTCAAAATGAACTTAAGAGAGAATTAGGCTCAATAAGATATATTGACTAGGATGAAGTCAGAATATGAGTTATTAGTAATTGACTCATGAGAAAAATGAATGCTTGCAGCTCCTAAGGATATATCCATAGTAAATTGAGCCCAATCACGAAAAGCGGGAAAGGAAGAAGGTGCTGCTTCCGAGTGAATTAAGGTAAAGGAATTTTGTTGGCTCTTAGAGATACTTGTATGCATTTTCGAGCGTATTTACAATTTCTAAAATGATTGACAATCACTAAAAAGGATTAATATTTTAAGAGGTTCGAAATGATAAATTATCATTTTCTTTGGGAAAGGCAAAAAGTGGGATTTTGGAAAAGTTCATGAAAAGTAAAAACATGATGTTCTTGAGTCTTTTTACTGCTTTTTAGCATGTGGACTAGTAGGCTGGCTAGCATTTAAGTGGTTTGCAAATAGCTTGATTTGATTTAATAACCATTCTTTACACACAAATGAGCCACCTACATGAGTTTTATGGAAATAAAGCATGCTAGAGCGTTGTTCGCATGAGATTTGACATGTTTATACATGCATTAGTGCTGAAGCGATGCTCGCACTAGAATTTTACATGCATGAGTGCTGGAGCCTAGCTCGCACTAGTTTTCACATGGATTTTATGGCATGGTGCTGGAGCGTTGCTCTTACTAGATGTCTACTGTACATTACATCCATGCTAGAGATTACTCGCATGTGATTTTTATGACATGTTGGGAGCTGTGCTAGGAGCTTCGGGTAGACTGTTGTCAGGACCCCATTCTCAATCCATGACTTTATCCAAAAATCACTATAAATTTTTCGCATTTTTAACTTACCTTTCCTCTCTTCAATGGTTGGGCTGTGATTCGATGTCAGAGTCCTCACTTACCACATCATCCATTCTCATACATACATGTCAATATATTAATTCTGATTGTAGCTGCTGGTATTATACACGTAAGACTATATAAAATCTCTTATAAATACATTCCCCATAATATATAACGTATACATCACTGTGTTGTTTCTATGTTTAGATACACAACTGTACATAATATGTATACCTGGCGATCGATAGGAACTAGCAGTGAACTCTGGGACACTGTCCCTCGATAGCTCTCGCTCTACTGACGCTATGTAGAGAGATGTAAAGAAAGGGGGGTGAGCATACAACGCGCTCAGTAAGGAAATCAGGCAAGCAAGTAGATATCAACACTATCTACTCAAAATAACGCTATGCCTTGAAAACATTATTTCCTTTACTCACTTTAAAAAGCATGTCTTGAAATATAATATATATACTTGTACAGAATAAATCCCATGTACAGAAAATCATGCTTTCTTTCTCAAATGTAGGCATGTAGTGCAAAACAATGCATCGTATATAAATCATGCCTTTATGTAAATCATGCCATGTATATTTAAATCACGATAAATATGGCATCAAATGATTCACAACACAAAATCGGAGTCCAACCCATCCCTCAGGTCTGTCCGCAGTTTAAATCAGTCAATTAATGTGATATATCATGTAAGACTCTGTGGTTAATGCAAATAGTATCCTGGACTATGATCATATCCGAAAAGTGATCCCAAGCAACACAGATCTCGGTGTACGGGGCATCACTGCTGCAACGGGAGGATGGTCAGTCCACTATAACCGTCAGCTATACGTAACACACGGTACAGTGTACACCTCGTGCCACTCAGACACGGTACAAAGTACACCCGTGGACCCTCACAGCTAGGGTGCCTCCCATAGGACTTAGCCCTCGTAACTATGGAAATATTTATACCACATTCACAAATACCCTCATGCTGGCCATCCTCTCAAAATGTGACACTCAGTCACACAAGAATGCGACATGAATAGGTACCATGTATATAATATCACATACAGTGTAAGCCCTCGAGTGCGACACATAGTCGACACTACGCTCGAACACTGTTTCACATCACAAACTCAACTCTAGTGCGAGCAATCTCCAGCAACTAGGTCAATGCATAGTTTATGTATTAAATCAAGTACGAGCAATAGCTCCCAGTACTATGCTATGCACAATATCAAATCAAGAATCGAGTACGAGCAACGCTCTAGCACTCTGTCATGCATCTCATGTAAAACTCGAGTATGAGCTAATCGCTCCAGCATTCTGTGTCATGCATATATCATTAAAAGCTGAGTACGAGTAAAACTCCAGTACTCTATCATGCATGTCATGGAAATCTAGTGCGTATAAAAATCCAGCACTAATGTATGTGGAAAACATATGAATCCCAGTGCGAGCTGTGCTCTAGCACGATTCATTCTCACATAATATGATAGATGGCTATTTAAAAAGGATTGTTTATAAAATAGTAAAATCAGCACTTAAAAGTGTGCTTAAGTCATATCAACCTTAAAATCATTAGGCCATCTATTTATTTTCATGCTAATAGCAATTAAACACTCACAATAGTATTTTCCATGCTTTTTTGCAACTTCTCACAAAAGTTGACTTTTTGACTAACTAGGAGCAAATTCGTAATTTGCCACTATCGGGTCGTAATAATTATTATTCACTTTTTTTGACCCTTAGAGTTTTTAAGTGAATGCAGAAGCAGTTGAAAATACGTGCAGGTATCTCTAACTACTTGCAAAAGTCCCTTACCTTAGATCACGTCACGTGACCTCACTTCCTCGGTGCTGCTAAATCCCGCAATCCGATCAGCTCTCAATGTAAACTCCGGAGCTGTAAATAACCATTCCTCAGGTTAATTATAATTTTCCTACTGTATTACACATTAATACAGTTTATTTTCCCTTAATGGGCCTTAAAATCCTTAATGGGCCTAACTAGGCCTTAAGTCCATTTTCATTTTACTATTCACTTTTGTTGGGCCTATTGGGCTTATGGGGCCCACCAACTCTTATTGGGCTTGTCCTAGGCCCATTACACCTTATTGGGCCTAAAATAATTGGGCTTGGCCCATTGGGCCTCTCGGCCACGTGCCATGGCCGAGAGCTAGCCATGTCTCGGTTTCACCATGGCGTGTTATCCATGCCTATTTTCTAGCCATTTTCACTTAGGCATTTCCACAAACACTTGGTAGGCAACATTACCAATCATCATATGGTTCATTTAGGCATTTTATCAAACACCTTGATAGCCAACAATTTACATGTATAAATTAATCAATTTGATTAATTCTAATTATACCATTAACATTTATACATGTACACTAATCCATTTATGTCTTAAAATCAAATTGACATATTTCAATATCCCATTGATCACTCTCGGCCTAACCCATTTCATGGTGATTTAATATGTTTCAATACTTAAAACATACATCAACATACTTGAAATCATTCATACATTAACATATATGAAATTGGAAATTAGAAAATATACCAATTGTTATGTTCACCCTTTGGCCGAAACTTTGGAGGCTCTCGATTTGCAGTCTATGGCTCCTTGATAGTCAATTCCAACATATGTTAATCTCCTTTCAATTTGGTACAACTTCCATGAAGAATACAAGTTCCAAATATGCCTAATTCCTAGTGATTTCTAGTGAGAGAAAGCTTGGATGTTTATGTTTCAATGGTTTCTTCTCTAGCCGGAATTGGTGTGATGAAGATGACAATGGTGTGGCTGCATTTATAAGCCACTTACTTAGCCATTAAGCCTTACTTTTCAGCCATTATGCTTGACTTTCCAAATCTGAACCATGAGTCACCTTATGAGTCACCTTATGAGTCATAGTTAACTTTAACTATGGTTAGATATTTATCTCATGGGCTTTTCCAATTGGGCTTCTCGGTTTGGGCTTTCCTAATGGGCTTTCGGGCTGAAATTTTCACTATACCTCGGGCCTTTTATTGTCTCAAAATTTGGCCGATCAATTGGTCCAACAATTCGGTCTAAAGGACCTAAGAATTTCGATATACGTTTAGTATACCTTAATGGGCTTTAAAATTTTCACCTTAGGCCCATTACGTTTTTAACTATTAAATTTATTCCGGAATCCTTCCGAATAAATTTTCCTTACTTTCGGGAATGATTATCTTGTATTCTGGCCAAGAATATTTTTTCCCAAATTTTTCTCCACACTTAGGTTAATTTTTAACCATGATTAGTCAACTATGGTAAAAGTCCACTTCCTTAACTATAGTTGACTTTTTCCTTAACCATTGACTATGTTGACTTTTTCTCAAAATTTTGAGAGTGTCATATCTTATGTCTTACACTCTCATCTTTATATTCCAATCGCTCCCGGTGGATAATTTCACCCGAAACTCCTTTTCTCGCCAAAAAGGTCCATTTGACCCTTTTTAGCTTTTACACTCGTTTTGTATGTTCGGGTCTAAATCAAGCTGACTTTCCTTCATGAGCTCTCTACGCTCTCTTATTTTAAGTTCTTATTTTCAGTCAGAATGATTTAGAATAACTCGGTTTAGCCTGTGATACTCATCGCTCACATTAGGCATTTTATGCAGCTTTTGCGTGTTAATTCATTTCAATAACACTGTATGTCAAATAAATACTCTTCTTATGATTCAACTATATAACATAGTGTTCATACACATAAGAATCATAAGGAAATAAGCTACAAATATCCGGGTCTGACAACTGTGTGTCACACCGATTAAATATGTTCACATGTGCGTATTGAGATGTGGCACAATATGATGTGATGATATGGGTCCACGGAGTACGTTGTACCGTGCATATAACATGGAGTATGTTGTACCATGTATGGATATATATATATACCATTTTCGGACGAAGGTTAGATCTGCTATGGATCGGCAGGTTGGGCGTGACCTACCTCCCGTGCGGAAGCAGATAGAGGTGATACCCCACACATTAGGATCTGTGTAGCCTGGGATCACAGAGAATATGACCATAGTCCTAGTTATTACCCTTATTATTTTTTGCCTAATCTCACATGTCACTTGGTTTATGTTGAATCCATGTTTTTAAATTATTTTGTGGGTCAGGACAGTCTAAGGGAGAGGCTGAGTGCTGACGAATGCTTATTTGTACTGATTTGTATTGAGTATGTACTACTTTTAAGTCCATGCTTTAATTACAACTTGCGCATGATGATTTTTCATGCTTTATTTATGACTTGTGCACTAATTTGAATAGCATGAACTGCTTTATATATCATGAACATGTGCATGAACTGATGTTTTGGGGTATGACAAGTAATTGCTTGGTTTTACGCATGGCATCATGATCATGTAGATAGTACAATTATCTATGTACTCGCATGACTGCCTTACTGAGCAAGTGGTTTGCTCATCCCCCTTATTTTCCTCCTCTACAGAGCACTTTCAGTAGACTGAGAGTGACTGAGGAATTGATTTTTGGAGTCTGCTGCATCCCATCATATAAGGGTATACACATTTGTACGGTGTTGTATCAAGACATGCAATAGCATAGTAATATTTTGAATGTAACATTTGGGGAAGTAAAGAACTGTAAACACATGTAAATAGCAACTATGATTAAGAAATATAAGTGTTTACATTTAAATAAATTGTAACTTGATATGGTCTGGTTGGATGAGATTAACATTGATACACAACCCAACTGTTGGTGGTGAAGCTATTCACTATCAGAGTAAGGTAATAAATGGATTAAATAATAAACGAAAAATGAAAAAAATTTGTAGTGATTTTTGTTAGACTGAGGGTCGTGACATAAATTATGGTATCAAAGCAGAGTTGGTATGATGTGTGTCGATGTAAATAATTAGGAAAATTACATCCCCATGTTACTGTGCTTGTCTAGATACAACTGTGTATATCGAGATGGGTTTGACTAAGAAATGATTGTGAATGTAGGAACCTTGTCATTATGCTTAATACCAGTCGCGGTAGAGGGGCGAGAGCACGAGCTAGAGGCCGTAAGGGACGGCCTGAGAGCCGTGTTGAGTCGTTACCACATGAGACTCAAGAGGAGATAGAGGTATAGGTTGAAGTTAAGCATGCCCCACAGGGTTCGGTAGAGAGACCTGAGAGTACTGAGGCACACTTCGCGAGGATAGAGCGGAGCTTAGAGACAATTTTGCAGTTGATTGCCCAGTCGATACCTGGAGCTGGGGGCGGGCAAGGTCTAGCTATAGAGGCTGATACTGAATAAGCAGCTGCTCCTGAGATGCTTGCACAACCAGCCTGGAGACCTCAGGCTATAGATACTCTCACACCTCCACCAGTACAGGATACGCCTTCTACTGTTGCTCCACCATAAGGTAGTAGAGGCTGGGGTTATAGATGTGACCTGGATAGATTATGTCAGTTCCAGAAGTTTAGATCGTCGTCTTTCAATAGGATTAAAGACCTAGTAGCTGCAGAGGATTGGGTAAATGAGATTGAGAAATTATATGGATTTTTCGTGTGCACTACTACAGAGATGGTTGCTTTTGTCGTATTCATGCTAAAGGGATCGACTGAGCTTTGGTGCAAATCTACTAGACCCATTCTAAGAGCCCAACATACAAAGATCAGCTAGGATATATTTTTGAAGGCCTTCCAAAGGCAACATGTTCAGGATACTGAGCAGCGGAAGCTGTAGATGGAGTTCCTGGGATTGACCTATGGGAGTAGATCAGTGGACGAGTATGAGACGAAATTTTTCTCCCTGGGCAGGTATGATCCTGACACGATGGATAGTAAGGTTAAGAAGGTCTGAAAGTTTGTGGACAGACTGAGACCAGCCATCAGATCCCGATTGGTTTTTTTCGATATACTGACCTACGAGGACGTAGTGCACTGGGAGCAGTTGTGTGAACAGGATATTAAGCAAAATGCCTCAGAGTGTGGGAAGGTTAGTAGAGTGAGGGACAGAGAGAGGAAAAGACAAGTAATGGATAGAGGCTTAAGTTATAGAGGAAGTAAGAGATTATCTAGGAAGAGGTCGAAGATTAAGGAGATCCAGGAGAGGACAATTAAGCTTCCCATGTATCCAACCATAGCTCTAGCAAAGGGTATAGTGATTAGAGGGCCACAACCTACTACAGAGCAGTACAGTAAGTGTTGTAGGTACAATGGAACTTGACCATGTTATGGATCTCATGCAGTGTGTTTTCGATGTGGGAAGCCAGAGCATATAATCCCAAATTGCCTAGAGATATCTGATAGTGCGCTACAGAAGGGCAAGGAGCCGGAGAGAGCTTTTGTTGATATTCCTACTTCGAGATGAAGGGCAATAGCTGAAGAGAAGGGGAAGCAAGTAGTTCACAGAGGGTGAGTACACGTTCTGGACCAAGATACTGTAGATTAGTCTTCAGATGTGGTGAAAGGTACCATATTGATCTTTGATCTTGAAGCTTATGTTTTGATAGATCTTGGTACCACGCATTCATTTGTATCATCTTTATTTGCATATAAGTTATTTAAGTATGTGAAGCTTACCCTGTTAAGTAGAAGGATGCTGATAAGCACTCCTATGAACAATAGTCAGCTAGTCGAATATGTATTTAGGGATTGCAAGTTGAAAGTAGGGGAAAAGGAAATGTCAGCCGACCTCATTTTAATGTATATGAGAGACTTTGATGTAATCTTAAGAATGAATTGGTTGGCTGCAAACCGTTCTATGGTAGACTTTTTTTCAAAGACAGTAAGTTTTCAAAGGTAGATAGCGTGCTGATAAGCACTCCCATGAATAATAGTCAGCTAGTTGAATATGTATTTAGGGATTACAAGTTGAAAGTAGGGGAAAAGGAAATGTCAGTCGACCTCATTTTAATGTATATGAGAGACTTTGATGTAATCCTAGGAATGAATTGGTTGGCTACAAACCGTGCTGTGGTAGATTGTTTTTCAAAGACAGTAACGTTTTCAAAGGTAGATAGGTTACCATAAGTTTCCCCGAAAAATGTAACGTAAAGTTTCCTTGAAAAGTAATGACAGTAGTAATTGTTGTAAATGAAATAGATGCATTTGTATTGCGTACATGGTTAAGGCGGATAAGGCACGCTTGGAATTGAGAGACATCCAAATGGTCAGGGAATTTCCAGATGTCTTTTCGGATGATTTACCAAGGTTACTGCCAGATAGAGAGATGGAGTTTTATATAGATTTGGCACTGGTACAGAGCCAATATCCAAGCCACCATACAAAATGGCTTCGATTGAGATGGAGAAACTAAAGAAGCAGTTATAGAAGTTATTGGATAAGGGGTTCATTAGATCGAGTGTATTGCCTTGGGGAGCACTGGTTCTGTTTGTAAAGAAGAAGGATAGGAGCTTCCGACTGTGAATTGACTATAGGTTGTTGAATAAGGTGACCATCAAGAATAAATACCCCCTTCCATGCATCGATGAGTTGTTAGATTAGCTTTGGGAAGCGCAGGTCTTTTCTAAAATAGATCTGAGATCTGAGTACCATCAGTTGAGAATTCGGGATGGAGATGTACACAAAATAGCTTTTCGTACCCGGTATGGTCATTATGAGTTTATGGTTATGCCATTCGGGTTGACGAATGCTCTCGTAGCTTTTATGTCATTGATGAATGAGGTGTTCCACCAGTATTTGGATTGATTTGTTATCGTGTTTATCGATTACATCTTGATATACTCAAGATCTAGGGAAGAGCATGAGCAGTACCTAAAGATAGTGCTACAAACCCTCCGAGAGAAGAAGTTATATGCTAAACTCAGTAAGTGTGACTTTTGGCTAGAACATATCTCTTTTCTGAGACATATTTTATCGAGGGATGGTGTCTCAGTGGACCCATCAAAAATTGAGGTAGTGGTTCAGTGGCAGAGAGCCCAGACTATCACAGAGATCAGGAGTTTCTTGGGTTTAGCTGGGTATTATCGACGTTTTGTGAAGGGATTTTTGAGATTAGCTACTCCATTGACACATCTCTGAAGGACGAATATTAACTTCGTGTAGACGATAGATGTGAGAAGAGTTTTTAATAATTGAAGCAGAGATTGACCACCGCTCTGATTCTCACCATTCCTACCAGCTCAGGAGGTTTTTCTGTATATACAGATGCAGGATGGGAAGGTAGTCGCCTATGAAAACTAGAAAGCTGAAGGATCATGAGAAGAACTGCCCGACCCACGATCTAGAATTGGTGATCGTAGTATTCTCTTTGAAGATATGGCGCCATTATCTATACGGTGAGAAATTTAAAGTATTTACTAACCATAAGAGCCTTAAGTATCTGTTCTCACAGAAGGAGTTGAACATGTGATAGAGAAGGTGGCTTGAGCTTTTGAAGGACTATGATTGCAAGATTTTATCCTACCCAGGTAAGGCGAATGTAGTAGTTGATGCACTGAGTAAGAAGCATCTCGAGTTGGTATCGTACATGATGATAAGGGAAGATAAGCTATTGGAACAATGCACAAGCCTCATTTTAGATGTGACCCCGCCTGATACTGATAGTGGTTGTATAGTAGCTGGCATGCGGTTGGAACTGGACATGGTAGATCGTATTGGGCAGGCTCAGCTGATCAATCAGTAGTGCACTGATATGCTCGGGCAGATACAGAGGGGTACAAAGATTGATTTTGAGTTGAGTTCAGTTGGATTGCTGAGGTTCAGGGGTAGGATATGTGTTATCGATGACCCAGAGATCAGAAGATTGATCTTGACAGAAGCTTATTCGTCGAAGTATACACTGCAACGAAAAGTTTATGTAATATCTGTTAAGTTCATGTACTTAAAGAATTTCGTTTTGAATCATGATGTTTCCGATTTTCCTTAATTTTGAATGCCCTTTATATTAGTCTCAGAAAGAAATCATTATACGTATATTTATGTCCTTCTACATATTTGAATCACTAAGATCGTTTTAAATGCATTCTTCTTACTGGGCTTTTTTTTCCCGAAAGCTCACCCCTGTACCTCTCAGACCATTTGTAGTGATCTGTGGGCCTTCCCTGCTGCGTACACGACGTAGGCTGTGGGAAAGAGCTATCTTAGGCTACTTTTTGTACACGCAGCTAAGGTATACAATGACATTCCTTTACCAGACATATTTGTATGCACGGACATATAATGGAAACTTTTGTTGGGATGTAATTTGTAAGGAAATGATGTAAAGAATATTATTTTTGGGATTAGTTTAAGAAGATTGGTATTTAATACAAATGGATGTATTGAGTTGTAAATATTGATTTGGAAAGTATGCTTGGTAGTTGTGGATACTTGGGATTGTTGGAAATCATGCTTGGTAGTTGTGGATATCTAAGATTATCAAAACAATTGAATTGCAGGTGGGAAGGCTCATATATAAGCCGTTATGCTGTCGAAATTTCTATCGGCCATATATGTCAAATAGGGAAATTAAATATAATTATGGATAAAGAATTAGGAAAAGTGATTCGACTCTACACAGGAATACAACCTAAGTGAATAAGGGAATAAGTGGGTAAATTAAGTTCAAAAAAAAAAATTTCCCTCGATTTTCAAGGGTCAAGGGTCGTTACAGTCATAGCCCCTCTGGATTCTTGGTAATCCCATAATAAAATCCGTAGTATTATGCTTCCATTTCCAAGTAGGCACTAGTAGTGACTTAAGCAGTCTTGCTAGCTTTTGGTGCTTAACCTTAATCTGTTGGCAGACTAAACATCCAGCCACAACGTCTGCCAGATCTCTCTTCATTCCAATCCACCAATACACCTTATGGAGATCATGGTACATATTAGAGCTTCCTTGGTGCATGGTGAATGGAGAACAATGTGACTCTTTTAAGATTCTTTTTCTTAGGGTGTCATCATATAGCACACAAATACGACCCCAAAATCTTAATAATCCATCTTCACTGATCGTGAAATCCGACTACGATATCTCTTCGGCCTGGCTAACCATATCCAGTAGCTTCTGATCATTCCTTTGCCTTGACCTTATATGATATAATATATTGGGCTTAACCTATAGGCTAGCCATAAACCTATCCTAGACTTCATCAACATTGATTCTAAGCTTGACAAACTGTCCCAATAAATCCCATTTTCTGATCATCATGTAGGACACCATACCTTTTCTACTGAGGGCATCTGTTACCACATTCGTCTTGCCTAGATGGTACAAAATCTTGCAGTCATAATCCTTCAAGAGCTCTATCCATCTTCTCTGTCTCTTATTAAGCTCCTTCTGATCAAAGATATACTTGAGACTCTTATGGTTAGTGAAAATTTGGAATCTCTCACCATATAGGTAATGCCACCATATTTTCAGTGTAAAAAACTACTATGGCCAATTCCAAATCATTAGTGAGATAGTTACGCTCATGGTCCTTAAGCTGAGGGGAACCATAAGCGACCACTGTACCATTCTACATCAACACATAGCCTAAACCCTGGTGGGAGGCATCACTGTACACCGTAAATCCTCCTGAACCACTCGGAATGGTTAAAACTGGTGCTGTAGTCAACCGATGCTTGAGCTCTTGAAAGCTCTGCTCACACTGATCAGACCATTTAAACGGAACATTCTTACGAGTCAATTTGGTCAATGGAACTGCTATCCGAGAGATCCGCTCAACAAATCTTCAGAAGTACCTTTTCAATCCTAGGAAACTCTGAACCTCTGTCATTGTCCTCAGTCTCTCCCATTTTAGTACTGGTTTAACCTTGGATGGATCAATAGACACCCCGTCCTTAGATACAATATGTCCGAGGAAAGAAATCTAATCTAACCAGAATTCACATTTACTAAATTTCCTATACAGCTTCTTCTCATGGAGTATCTAGAACACAATCCTTAAATGTTGCTCGTGCTCCTCCCGGGACTTAGAATAGATCAAAATATCATCAATGAATAAAATAACAAATCTATCCAAATATTCTTGGAAAACATCATTCATCAAGTTCATAAAGGCAGCAGAGGCATTAGTCAGTCCAAAGGGCATCACAAAAAATTCATGGTGCCCATATCAGGTCCGAAAAACTGTCTTCGGTACATCAACTTCCTTAATTCTTCAACTGATGATAGTCCAATCTCTAAACTATCTTAGAGAACATTGAAGCTCATATCAGCTAATCGAACAGATCATCTATTCTTGGCAAGGGGTACTTATTCTTTATCATCGCCTTATTCAAAAGTCTGTAATCTATACACAGACGGAGGCTACCATCTTTCTTTCTGACAAATAATGTCGAAGCACCCCACAAAGATGCACTCGGTCTAATGAACCCCTTATCTAGCAACTCTTGCAACTGTTTCTCAAGTTCATCCTGTTCAACCAGGGCCATTCGATAAGGTGGATTGGATTTAGGCTGAGTGTCGAGCACCAAATCAATTGCAAATTCAATTTCCCTCTCTAGTGGTAACCTCGACAAATCATCCGAAAAGACATCGAGAAACTCGCATTCAACCAGAACATCCTAAATACTTGGCGGTTCTCGACTATTATCATAGATAAAAGCAATATACCCTTCACAAAATTTGAGATCATCAAGAATTTCAAGAATTTAAACACCAAACAATCTCACAGAACATCAGACCATATATTTAATTTCTTATTAAAAAAAACATACATCAAATTTATCAGGTAAGGAGAAGGTTACAATTTTAGTGTAGCAATCTAGACTTACATGATTGGTAACTAGCCAATGGAGCCCAAAATTAGATCAAAACCATACATATTCAATAAAACTGGATCTACTAACATTTTCCTATCTCCTACCTTGATTTCATAATTTTTACACACCATATCAATCATCTGTGGTTCACGCATGGGTGTGCTTATGTGTAACATGTGATTTAAAGACTCAGGTTCTAGAAGCAATTTATGTGCAAATTATGGGGAAATAAAAGAGTGTGTAACACTTGCGTCAAATAAAACATGTGCGTCGTAATTACAGATAAGGAGTATGCCTCTAATAGCATCAGAGGAGGTGTCGTCTATCTCCTTATCGATAGCGTGCACATGTCCTTGTGGGATAAGCTTCTTACCCTTATCTGCAGTTGTGGCTCTCCTCTGGGGTGCCTATCTCGGAGGAATCTGTACCTACCTCTCATTTTACTTTGGCTGCTCCCGAGGCTCATAAGATCTCATCAGTGGACAATCCTTAATCAGGTGTCTTACCTTGTCACATCTGAAACAGGCACCTGTTGTCAAATGGCACGACCCATAATGTGGCCTGCCATAATTTTTACTTCGATGTAACTCAAAGCTAGGGCCTCGGGTAGTATCAGTACTATCAATGGGGGTCTTGGGCTTTCCAGCCCCTGCCTGAGATTCTTCGATTCTTTACCTCTTAGGCTGACCCCATCTCAACTCAAATCGGAAGGCATGTACTCTCTTGCCCCTGCCTGAGATTCTTCGATTCTTTACCTCTTAGGCTGACCCCATCTCAACTCAAATCGGAAGGCATGTACTCTCTTTCCCTTATCTTTGCCTTTATTTCTGAACTCATGCTCTGCTTGCATCACATCCAGGCCCCTGTCAATTTCTTGAGCCCATCTCAAGGCATCCCTAAAATCTATGAGCAGTAATCCCAGTAGTCGATCTCGGATCCCTGATCTTAAACTTGCCAAAAATCTCTTAGTCTGTCGCGTAGAATCCCTAATTTTTTCTGGGTCATATCTCATTAGGGTAGTAAACTTGTTCTCATACTTGTCTACAGTTAGACTCCTCCAAACCAAAATTCAAAAACTCTGCTTGTATCTTTTTCTGTTTTGTGGACGAAATGTATTGGGCCCAGAATACAGCAAGGAAAGCATCTCATGCAATATCTGATAGACTCTCTGCCAAAACTGTCTGTGTAGCCCTCCGCTAGAACTTGGCTTGACCTCTAAGCATATAATTGGCCATGGTCACTCTCTCCGTGTCTATGAACCCTAGATATTGCAATACTATCTCGAGTTCCGATAACCATTCCCCTACTTTAATCAGATCTTTCACCTTTGTAAACTTCGAGGGATTCATTCGTAGAAAGTCTTGCAACCTCTGTGTATCTCTATCATCTTTAGGCTTTGGAACTACAGGCTAATGAGCTGGGGCTGGTGAAGGGACCTGTGGTGGAGGAGGAGGAGTAGGTGTGGGTGTAGTAGTAGCACCGGTGCTAGAGGTATTTGCCCCAAATAGTTGGGCGAACATAACTGTGAGTGCATTCAACCCTTCTCTCATGCTTTGCATGCCTTGTTCGAGCCTCAACATTCGACTATTTGGCCTCTCAGGCTAAAGGGGAGATGGCAGAGCAGGCTGTGCTTGTCTCCGTGGATGGCTTCGCCTACCGCTTATGGTTGAGTGATTGATTACCTGTGCGTAAATCAAACTTTTAGTCATAAGTTTAACAAATATACTTACTTTATAGCCAGACAAGTATAGAAAATTTGGGATGTAATCTAATTTCACTAGCCGATAGTGACAGTACTAGACAACTTTTGCTCTGATACCACGTAAGCTGTGACACACTGAAAACTCAAAAATATGAGCAAATTTTAACTTTATTAATCCTTTATTTAAGTTACATTCTTATCAGTGCCGATTCCTTAACTATTTTATTTTATAAAACTTTCGCCAGCATAACGGCATATTTGTATTCATACCTTCATGCAAGGTTCAAATTACAATTTGTATTTGTAACAAGTTGATTTTAGTTTCTTTTTCTGCTTAACAGTAAATTCATTTTCATTACATCACCCTAATATTTCTGAAATATATTTTATTATAAATTTGTGCATTTACAACTTTATTTACATTCATTCTTACCTAATTTACATCCCAAAATATTCTTTACAATAATTGTTTATTCAAAAGAACTGCAGTCCGCATAAGGACCAGTTACAAAGCTAATTTGTCAAAAGAGTAAGAGAGTGAGCTTGAGAGGCCTAGTAAGAGAAACTATAAGCAATAAAAACCAAAATAGTTTTTGTGATACCCTTAAAACCCTGCATGTCAAAATCATAGTATAAAGTCCATATGCAAATACTTTACAAACCATAGAGTGAAAGATTGCATTTAAATCAACAGGTATGCATGAAAAATAGTCATGATCTTAATAAGATTTTTAAAGTCCACAATGCTATTACCACATGTTGCATAGTCGTATATGCACTTATAAAAAAAGTAGCTTTGTAAAAGCATGATAATACATCAAATCAATGTATATCATCCAGCATACATGTGAAATAGTGTGAGTTTACACCAACATACTCATATATCATCTAGAGCTCGTATCAACACTGAAAAACTACAGCACTCATAATGAACCTACTCTGTCACGACCCAATTCCATTCTCTTTAATCGAAAATCACTGAAAATTTTTCGCGTTTTACTGTTACCTTACCCGGTCGTTAACTAAACTCACCACACACTGTTGGGCTGTGAGTCAATAATAAACACCACATCTCATTCATTCTCAATTAATTAAAACGATGTCATACATGTGCATTTAATCGTGTACTTATACGAATACATGTTTTACTGACATCTACATCCCCCATAAGTACAACTCAAAAGAATACTGTGCTTTTACATTGTTTAGATACAAAAAGAATCACTGTATATATACCTCTTAGCGATGGAGATGCAGCGGAGTCCAAATTAATACGCCTCAGTCCTCACTGGGCTACTATGCACGCTCTGTAGGGGGGAAAATAGAGTGGGATGAGCAACCACACGCTCAGTAAGGCAATAGTGCAAGCATGGTAGATAACTACTCTATCTATATGCTGATAGTGTTATGCATAAATCATTTATAGTAGGAGCATGAGGAATAAAACTATGCCATATGAGTATACATATATATATATCATGTATCAAAGTCATGTAAAATTGGCATATAAAACATGGTAAAACGTCATGTATAAATCATCTCATGCTCGATCTCATTTAAATTCATAAAGGGCAATTCATTTAGAAACCTCCTTTTTAAACCTACGTCATAAAACTCTTTCTCATCACATACAATCACATCACATCAATTCACAATCACAACCTCATCTTCATTTCATAATTCAAATCCACGAGGCTCGACCCCTCCTTCGGGTCTGCCTTAAACAATCACAATCACACTTAGAGATTTAAAATCATGTGGTAGTAAGTAAATCAAGCAAGGAGACAGGTTACTATATCTCAAGTGACTACGTTGGCCAATCGTCACATATCATCCCAGACCACACGGATTTCGGTGTGCGGGGTATCATGCTGGCACGAAGGTGGGTTAGTTCTCCGCCAGACTTTCTCAAATCAAGTAACCACCACGCTGTACATCGTACTCCATGTGATATACACGGTACATCGTACTCCGCTGACCCATAACATAATTGGGGGTGCCTGCCATAGGTCTTATCTACCCCATACCAAGTGTAACCTTTATAGTCTCAAGAGCGCGTGGGAGTAACCTCAATACCAGGTCCTAGCCCCTCATTGCCTTGCTCGCCCCTGTTGGGTTCCCTGATTCAGGTCCTAGCCCCTCACCCTCACCTCACCCAAGAGGTCTGTTAGGACTGTTGGGTTCCCTGAATGGATTATGTCAGGTCCTAGCCCCTCACCCTCACCTCACCTAAGAGGTCTGTTAGGCCTGTTGGGTTCCCTGAGTTAATCCGTATCTCTCGCCACGGCCTCATACATACCACAGTGTAAAAACCAGCGCGAGCTACGCTCTAGCGCGAATTCATGCATCAAAACCAATCACTTCGTGCGAGCAACGCTCTGGTACGGCATTTATGCATAAAATATGAAGAAACCATGTACGAGCATAGCTCCAGTATAGTTATATGCATAAGAAAAACCACTCAAATCCACGTACGAGCGTAAGCTCCAGTACGGTTTATAAACATCATCACAATTCAATTTCAAAGTGCGAGCTAAGCTCAAGCGCGTTTCACACACAAGTGAAAACATAGAAATCCAGCGCGAGCGAGGCTCTAGCGCGATTTATGTCATACAATTACGATAGGCGGCTCATACCAAATCAACAATCCCGAAAATCGAGTTTAGCACTCACAAATGCTTTTCCACAACAACAATACAATACTAGCCGACCCATCTACAAGCTTGCTTAAAACCAAGCAATTCGTTTTTGGAAAAACATCAAAACATTAGATTTATGCAATTATTAGCCTTACTATCCCATTTCATAAAATCCACTTCAAATCCAAAACCACGCATATACTCATTCTCATTCATAAATACCATCCATCATTTACTTTAGCAACCATGCACTTCGTAAAACACCCAATATTCACCCACAAATTTAAAGTACGAGCAGCTACCTCTATATACTCACAAAATTCCCTTACCTGGAATCGCGATGCGTGATTCCACTTCCTTAAGCTGCTTACTCGTACGGTTCGATTCGTCTTCAACGAACTCTTCGGGACTGCACAAAATTGTATCCCGCATTATATTCGATCCATATTATGCAACCCTTGTGCTTGCTATATCCAACATAATCTATAGCCTCTATTAAAGCTTATTTGGCCTCGTTTCATTACTTTACCCATAACTCGAGTCTATGGATCTTCTTAGGCCTATTAACTTATTCAAAATCGATGTTAAATCGACATTAAGCTCATAGTGTTCATATTCCATGAATTCCCTCACTATGGCATTTATCAATCATATACATATCCATTTTCATAATTCCTCCAACTCACCATGTAATTCCATCTAACCATCTAAAATCATAAACATTACCCCAATAACAGCTTTAGCATGCCATAAACCATAAGCTCATTCAATCCCACATATCCTCACATTATACCCATTTTAGATTTCTAGGTCACACCAATTCCACTACATTCCTAGGTAGTTTATCCATCAATACTCATACCAATCAACTCCAAAATCAATTAAATAGCTAATGCATTTGGATTGGAGTGTTAGAATCTTACCAATATGATTTCTCTTCTTGCTCCAAATGGTAATGCCCTTACTCCTTCAATTCCAAGAATGGGAAAATGCCCTCTCATTATGTTGTTCTTCTCTTTGATAGGAACAACTTTGCCTCTAATGATCTCTCTCCAAATCTCACTGAAAATGGCTGATTTTAGAGAGGGAAGTTAGGTTTTTTTTTTTTGGGGGTTGAAATTGTAAGGTTAAGTGTTTTTCCGAGATTTCCAGATTTTCAGTTCTCCTTATATAGAAATGACTTAAGGAGATCGATCTGGTCCAAGAGGAGATCGATCTGGTCCCTTAAAATCCCTCTTTTTCACGGCATTTTTAAGCCTGGGATCGATCTGTCGAAGCATCAGATCGATCTGTTGAAGCATGAGATCGATCTGTCGAATCATGAGATCGATCTGGTCCCAAACAGAGAGCTAAGGAGATCGATCTGGGTGCTTGGGGATCGATCTTTTCATCACGGAAATGCTTAGGAGATCGATCTGGCTCCATTGGAGATCGATCTGCTCTATTCTTTCGCCCAAATAAGAGCATTCTGGCTCTTCCAGATCGATCTCTCATCCTATGAGATCGATCTGGGCCTCATGTTTTCCAGATTTCCTGCAGTTTCCTTGCTGCAACTCATACCAACACATCCTTAATCTATTGCCATGGCCATTTTCTCATCCATCCACCTTTATAACTTGAAAATAGCATCCATTCATACCTTATGCACATTGAAATTTGTGTGCATTCATTGTGTGTTCAAAGGTATGCTACATAAAACCAAATGGAAGCATAACTCCATTCCATTTTACCACACAACCCATTTTGAGTCTCAATCACATCTATCACTTGCTAGAACTCATTTCTTCATATTCATACTCAATGAAACTTGTATGTACGTTACAATTCATATCACACATACATACATTGAATCCATGGACTTACATCAATCATACTTTACATTACAAGTCCATTCATATTTATTACACATTACAACTTTACATATACGGGGTCTCACATTCTCCCCTCCTTCTAGGAATTTGGTCCTCCAAATTAGAACCAAGTCATTCTTCAAAAAGTTGGGGGTACTTTTCCCGTATCAAGTTCTCTAATTCCCATGTGGCCTCCTCTGCCATGTGATGTTGCCAAAGAACTTTCACCAAGGGAATTGTCTTATTCCTCAATACTTTCGCTTTTCTGTCCAATATCCGAACCGGCTTCTCAACATACGTCATACTCTCATGGAGCTCCAACGGCTCATATCTTATCACGTGTGTCGGGTCCGAGTGATACTTCCGAAGCATCGAGACGTGGAAGACGTTGTGGACATTAGCCAAGTCCGATGGCAATGCCAACCTATACGCCTTATCTCCCACTCTCTCCAAAATCTCGAAGGGTCCGATATATCTAGGGCTCAGTTTGCCCTTCTTACCAAATCTCATAATACCCTTCGATGGTGATACCCTCAGAAACACCGACTCACCCTCATCAAACTCCAGTGGTCTTCGTCTCTTGTCAGCATAACTCTTTTGTCGGCTCTGAGCTGTCCGTAATCTCTCACATATCAACTGGACGTCCTCAGATGCCTGCTGCACTAAGTCCGGAGCAAAAATCTGTCTGTCACCAACCTCTTCCCATCCAATGGGGGAACGGCATCTACGCCCGTACAATGCCTCATAGGGTGCCATCCCGATACTAGCATGATAGCTATTATTATAAGCGAACTCGGCTAACTGCAGGTGGTCATCCCAGGAGCCTCTATAATCCAGCACACACGCTCTCAACATATCCTCGAGGGTCTGTATAGTCCTCTCTGACTGCCCATCTGTCTGAGGATGAAAAGCGGTGCTAAAACTCAATCGGGTCCCCAGCGCTTCCTGAAAATGTTCTCAAAAATGGGAAGTGAAGCGGGCATCCCTATCAGAAACAATGCTCACTGGTACACCATGTAGCCGTACTATCTCTCGAATATACAGGTTCGCCAACTGACTCAGTGTATCGGTAGCTCTCATAGCCAAGAAATGGGCAGACTTAGTCAACCGGTCCACAATAACCCATATGGCGTCATGACCTCTGCGGGTCCTCGACAACCCCATCACAAAATCCATGGTAACATGCTCCCACTTCCAGGTAGGTATCGGTAGAGGCTGCAATAATCCTGCAGGCTTCTGATGCTCTACCTTCACTTGCTGACAAACGAGACACTTAGCGACATATTCCGCAATGTCTCTTTTCATTCCAGACCACCAATAAACCTTCCGAAGGTTTTGATACATCTTGGTACTTCCCGGATGTATCGTATACTTCGATGAGTGAGCCTTTGATAAAATCGTTCTCCTGATCTCAGGATCCCTGGGAATGCATACTCTGCCTCTGAACCTCAATAAGCCATCAGCACTCTGCTCAAAATCAATACCCACACCTGTCTGTATCTGCCTCAGCCAATCGATACACTGTCGATCGCTCTGCTGGGCTTGCCGAATACGGCCAATCAACTCTGGCTCTAGTCTCAAACTAGCCATGATCTCAAGTCTCTCAGATCCAGGTGGGGTCACATCCAAACTGAGGTTCGCAAAGTGTTCTAGCAATTCATGTTCCCGTACCATCATATAAGACACCAACCCAAGGTTCTTTCTACTCAAAGCATCGGCAACTACATTTGCCTTACCCGGGTGGTACATGATTTCACAATCATAGTCTTTCAGGAGTTCGAGCCATCTCCTCTGTCTCATATTCAATTCTTTCTGCGAGAACAGGTACTTAAGGCTCTTATGATCTGTGAACACCTGAAATTTCTCACCATAGAGATAGTGGCGCCATATTTTCAAAGCAAATACTACAGCCGCCAACTCCAAATCATGTGTCGGGTAGTTCCTCTCATGATCTTTCAATTGTCTAGATCCATAGGCAACTACCTTCCCATCCTGCATAAGCACACAGCCCAGTCCCTGGTGTGATGCATCCGTATACACCGAGAATCCTCCTGAGCTGGTAGGAATGGTGAGAACAGGAGCAGTCGTCAATCGACGCTTAAGCTCCTCAAAACTCCTCTCACATGCCTCATCCCACACAAACTTAACATCTTTTCGCGTGAGGCGTGTCAATAGAGCAGCTAGTCTGGAGAAACCCTCTACAAATCTCCGATAATATCCTGCCAATCCCAGAAAACTCCTGATCTCAGTTACTGTCTTGGGCTGTTCCCACTGCACAACTGCCTCTATCTTGGATGGATCCACTGATACCCCATCCTTTGACATAACATACCCCAGAAATGAGATCTGTTCCAACCAAAAGTTACACTTGCTGAGTTTGGCATACAATTCTCTCTCTCGGAGGGTCTGCAGAACTATCCTCAAGTGCTCCTCATGATCTTTCCTGGACTTGGAATACACCAAAATGTCATCTATGAAAACAATCACAAACTTGTCCAGGTATGGCTTGAATATATCATTCATCAATGCCATAAATGCTGCGGGAGCATTCGTCAATCCGAATGGCATCACCAAAAACTCGTAGTGGCCATAACGGGTACGAAATGCTGTCTTGGGTACATCTCCACTTCTGATCCTCAACTGATGGTACCCTGACCGCAGATCTATCTTAGAAAATACTTCGGCTCCCTGGAGCTGATCCAACAAATCATCGATTCTCGGAAGGGGATACTTGTTCTTAATGGTGGCCTTATTCAACAACCGATAATCTATACACAGTCGGAGGCTTCCATCCTTCTTCCTTACAAATAGAAATGGTGCTCCCCAAGGTGAGACACTAGGTCTAATAAACCCCTTCTCCAACAACTCTTGCAGCTGCTTCTTTAGCTCTTCTAACTCTATCGGAGCCATTCTATAGGGTGGTTTCGATATCGGCTCTGTACCAGGCACTAACTCTATGTAGAATTCCATTTCCCTTTCAGGTGGCAGTCCTGGTAATTCATCCGAAAAGACATCAGGGTAATCCGTAATTACGGGTATGTCTTTCAATTCCGGGTGTGCCTCATCCATATCGACCACATAGGCAATGAACCCTTCACATTATCCTCTCCATCGTTAGTAACATAAACCATCTCTCCACATTCAACATTTATCAAAACAAATAATTATCTCTCAAGCATTATGCATTAAAAAAAAAATCATACTCTTTTATTTATTACAATTATACAAGTTTCATATCATTTATTTTCATCAAAGTTTACAATAAGATTGTCTAATCCTGAAAACATCAATGTTTTGGCATGACAAGCCATCACAACACGATTGGTAGCCAACCAATCCATTCCCAAAATTACATCAAAATCATTCATATTCAATAAAATCAGATTGGCTATCATTTCCTTCCCCTCTATCTTTAACTTACAATCCCTACATACATGCTCAGTCAATTGACTATCATTCATGGGTGTGGAAATCATCAACATTTTATCCAACAATGTTGGTTTCACATATTTCAACAATTTATGTGCAAAGGAAGGTGATATGAAAGAATGCGTGGCACCGGGATCGAATAATACCAATACTTCTAAATCAAAGATTCGGATGGTACCTTTAATCACATCTGTCGAAGCATCCGCGGTGTCCTGATCCAGTGCATGTACTCTTCCTCTGCTCACACCCACAGCTTGTTTCGCTTTTTCCTCAGCTGTAGCCCTCCTCCTCGGGGCCGCTGTCTCAATTGGAGCTCCCTCAGGCTCCTTGCCCTTCTGTAGGGTAACCTCAATCATCTCAGTGCAGAACCTCGATATATGTCCTGGCCTCCCACATCTAAAACACGAAACAGGGGGCGCCTGACATGGCCTAGTCCCATGGTATCTCCCACATCTCCTACACTGATCTGTGGTAGGTCGTGGTCCTCCAATAGTTATACCCCTCGGTGCAGTCAAAGCTGGGTATACGGGAGGTTTAGTAGCTCTCTCCTGCACCTCCTCGATCTTAGGCCTCTTCTCGAAAAACCTTTGGCCACCTCTCTTGGCCACTCTTCCAAACCCGGATCTCTTTTGATCTCTGTCCTTTCTAACACTGACTCTCCCAAGCTCGGAGGCATTTCGTTCAAAGTCTTGCTCACACAACTGAGCCTTATGTAGAACATCCTCATAAGTCACAATGTCGAAGGGAGCTAGCTTAGTCCGGATGGCTAATCTCAATCCATCCATGAACTTTTGTATCTTTCGGGTCTCACTACCCATCGTGTCCGGGTCATATCTCCCCAAGGTGTCAGGACCCCAGTTTCAATCCTTGACTTTAACCAAAAACCACAATAAATTTTTCGCATTTTAACTTACCTTTCCTCTCTTCACTGGTTGGGCTGTGATTCGATGTCAGAGTCTTCACTTACCATAATATCCATTCTCATACATACATGTCAATATATTAATTCTGACTGTAGGTGCTTTTATTATACATGTAAGATTTTATAAAATCTAATATAAATACATTCCCCATAATATATAACGTATACATCACTGTGCTGTTTCTATGTTTAGATACACAACTGTACATAATAAGTATACCTGACGAATCGATAGGAACTAGCAGTGGACTCTGGGATACTCTCCCACGATAACTCTCGATCTACTGACGCTCTGTAGAGAGATGTAAAGAAAAGGGGGTGAGCATAACGCGCTCAGTAAGGAAATCAGGCAAGCAAGTAGATATCCACACTATCTACTCAAAATAGTGCTATGCCTTGAAAACATTTATTTCCTTACTCACTTTAAAAGCATGTCTTGAAATATATTATATATGTACTTGTACAGAATAAATCCCATGTACAGAAATCATGCTTTATTTCTCAAAAGTAGGCATGTAGTGCAACACAATGCATTTATATATAAATCATGCCTTTATGTAAATCATGCCATGTATATTTAAATCACATATAAATATGGCATCAAATGATTCACAACACAAATCAGAGTCCGACCCATCCCTCAGGTCTGTCCGCAGTTTAAATCAGTAAATCAATCAAGGTGATATATCATGTAAGACTCTGTGGTACATGTAAATAGTATCCTGGATTATGATCATATCCGATGTGATCCCAAGCAACACAGTATTAGGTGTGCGGGGCATCACCGCTGTAACGGGAGGGGGGTCAGTCCATCACAACCGCCAGCTATATCCTCCTCAACTCCATAACAACACACGGTACAGCGTACACCTCGTGCCACTCAGACACGGTACAAAGTACACCCGTGGACCCGTTCTCACGGCCAGAGTGCCTACCATAGGACTTAGCTCTCACTCCCGTGGAACTTATCAATATCACAGTCAGGGTGCCTAACAGAGGTCTTAGCCCTCGCGCCTGTGGAAATATCATACCACGTCTATACCAACCTCATGCGGATATCCTCTCTAGCTATGACACACAGTCACGCAAGGTCTCAGGCATGGGTTTCAACATGTATTACATATCACATACAGTGTGCGTTTTGAGTGCGACTCACAGTCGTTATTCCGCTCAAACACTGTTTCACATCATAAAACTCAACTCTAGTGCGAGCACTCTCAAGCAACTAGGTCAATGCATAGTTTATGTATTAAATCAAGTACGACCAATAGCTCCCAGTACTATGCTATGCACAATATCAAAATCAAGTACGAGCAATAGCTCCCAGTACTATGTCATGTATAAACCATGAAGAATCGAGTACGAGCCACGCTCTAGCACTCTGTCATGCATATATCATTCAAAGCTGAGTACGAGTAAAACTCCAGTACTCTATCATGCATGTCATGAAAATCTAGTGCGTATCAAAATCCAGCACTAATATTATGTGGAAAACATATGAATCCCAGTGCGAGCTGTGCTCTAGTACGATTCATTCTCACATAATATGATAGATGGCTATTTAAAAAGGGATTGTTTACAAAACATCAAAATCAGCACTAAAAGTGTGCTTAAGTCATATCAACCTTAAAATCATTAGCCCATCTATTTATTTTCATGCTAATAACAATTAAACACTCACAATAGCATTTTCCATGCTTTTTGCAACTTCTCACAAAAGTTGACTTTTCGACTAACTAGGGGCAAAATCGTAATTTGCCACTATCGGGTCACAATAATTATTATTCACTTTCTCTGACCCTCAGAGTTTTTAAGTGAATGCAGAAGCAGTTGAAAATACGTGCAGGTATCTCTAACTACTCGCAAAAGTCCCTTACCTCGGATCACGTCAAGTGACCTCACTTCCTCGGTGCTGCTTAATCCCGCAGTCCGATCAGCTCTCGATGTAAATTCCGGAGCTGTAAATAACCATTCCTCAGGTTAATTATCATTTTCCTACTGTATTACACATTAATACAGTTTAATTTCCCTTAATGGGCCTTAAAATCCTTAATGGGCCTAACTAGGCCTTAAATCCATTTTCATTTTACTATTCACTTTTGTTGGGCCTATTGGGCTTGTGGGGCCCACCAACTCTTATTGGGCTTGTCTTAGGCCCATTACACCCTATTGGGACTAAAAATATTGGGCTTGGCCCATTGGGCCTCTCGGCCACATGCCTTGGCCGAGAGCTTAACCATTCTCGGTTTCCACCATGGCATGTCATACATGCCTATTTCCTAGCCATTTTCACTTAGGCATTTTCACAAACACTTGGTAGGCAACATTACCAATCATCATATTGTTCATTTAGGCATTTTATCAAACACCTTGGTTGCCTACAATTTACATGTATTAATTTATCAATTTGATTAATTCTAATTATACCATTAACATTAATACATGTATACTAATCCATTTATGTCTTAAAATCCAATTGACATATTTCAATATCTCATTGATCACTCTCGGCCTAACCCTCTAAATGGTGATTTAATATGTTTCAATGCTTAAAACATATATCAACATACTTGAAATCATTCATACATTAACATATATGAAATTGGAAATTAGAAAATATACCAATTGTAGTGTTCTCCTTTTGGCCGAATCTTTGTAGGCTCTCGGTTTGCACTCTATGGCTCCTTGATAGCTAAATCCAACATATGTTCATCTCCTCTCAATTTGGAACAACTTCTATGAAGAATGCAAGATCCAAATATGTCTAATTCCTAGTGATTTCTAGTGAGAGAAAGCTTGGATGGTTATGTTTCAATGGTGTTTTCTCCTAGCCGGAAATTGTGTGATGAAGATGACCAAGGTGTGGCTGCATTTATAAGCCACTTACTTAGCCATTAAGCCTTACTTTTCAGCCACTATGCTTGACTTTCCAAATCTGAACCATGAGTCACCTTATGAGTCACCTTATGAGTCATAGTTAACTTTAACTATGGTTAGATATTTATCTCATGGGCTTTTCCAATTGGGCTTCTCGGTTTGGGCTTTCCTAATGGGCTTTCGGGCTGAAATTTTTACTATACCTCGGGCCTTTTGTTGTCTCAAAATTTGGCCGATCAATTGGTCCAACAATTCCGTCTAAAGGACCTAACATTTTCGATATACATTTAGTATACCTTAATGGGTTTTAAAATTTTCACCTTAGGCCCATTACATTTTTAACCATTAAATTTATTCCGGAATCCTACCGAATAAATTTTCCTTACTTTCGGGGATGATTATCTTGTATTCTGGCCAAGAATATTTTTCCCCAAATTTTTCTCCACACTTAGGTAAATTTCTAACCTTGATTAGTCAACTATGGTAAAAGTCCACTTTCTTAACTATAGTTGACTTTTTCTTTTACCATTGACTAAGTTGACTTTTTCTTAAATTTTCGAAAGTGTTATATATCATGTCTTACACTCTCGTCTTTATATCCCAACCGCTCTCGGTGGATAATTTCACCCGAAACTCCTTTTCTCACCGAAAAGGTCCATTTTACCCTTTTTAGCTTTTACTCTCGTTTTGTATGTTCGGGTCTAAATCAAGCTGACTTTCCTTCATGAGTTCTCTACGCTCTCTTATTTTAAGTTCTTATTTTTAGTCAGAATGATTTAGAATGACTCGGTTTAGCCTGTGATACTCATCATTCACATTAGGCATTTTATGTAGCTTTTTGCGTGTTAATTCATTATATTAACACTTTAAATCTAGTAAATACTCTTCTTATGATTCAACCATAATTACATAGTGTTCATACACATAGGAATCATAAGGAAATAAGCTACAAAAATCCGGGTTTGACACAAGGACATAAACTTGGACTCATACTCGTCTACAGTATGGTTCCCCTGAACCAAATTCATAAATTCCATCCGCAGTTTCCTCTGTGCGGTAGCTGGGATGTACTGTCTCCTGAAGGCCTCTAGAAATATCTCCCACGAGATCTCGGAGTGTCTGGCCCTCAAAATAGCCTAGGTGGACCTCCACCAGTGCTCTGCCTCGCCTTTCAACATAAATACGGCAAAGGCTACCTTCTCAACTGAAGTGCATCGAAAAAACCTATATAGTTTCTCCATCTCATACACCCAATCCTCCGTAACCACTGGGTCCTTCACCCCTCTAAACACTGGGGGTTTCAGCGCTTGAAACTCTCGCAACCTGCTCAAGTCGCAGTCATAACCCACATCACCACCGCTCTGCTGTGGAGCAATAGGAGAATCTGTATCCTGGGCTGGAGGTGGTGTAATTGTAGCTGTCTCAGCAGTCTGAGGTCTCTCCGCCTCTGCAGCTGCCTGTTCCGTAGTAGGCTGTGCCGCGAGACCTCGTCTGTCACCGGCGCCCAAGGCCTGCGTGACTATCTCCACCAAACTCTCAATACTCCGCTCCAACCTAGCGAAGCGAGCCTCAGTATCACCTGCTCTCTCAGCAGGGTTCTGTGGAGCCTGTTCAGTCTGTGGCTCCGCACGGCTCTCAGGCCTACCTCTACGGCCTCTAGCACGTGCTCTCGCCCCTCTACCTTTCCGTGTAACTGGCATAGTGCCTAACTTCCTGTATTATAATAATTCATTAAGCTCAATCCATCACAGTATGCACAGTTATATCTAAACAAAAGCACAGTACTATGGGGATGTACTTTCCTACGTTTTATTAATAACTCACATCAGGCTAACACAGCTCTGATACCAATCTCTGTCACGACCCAATTCCATTCTCTTTAACCGAAAATCACTGAAATTTTTTCGCGTTTTACTGTTACCTTACCCGGTCGTGAACTAAACTCACCACACACTGTTGGGCTGTGAGTCAATAATAAACACCACATCTCATTCATTCTCAATTAATTAAAACGATGTCATACATGTGCATTTAATCGTGTACTTATACGAATACATGTTTTACTGACATGTACATCCCCCATAAGTACAACTCAAAAGAATACTGTGCTTTTACATTGTTTAGATACAAAAAGAATCACTGTATATATACCTCTTAGCGATGGAGATGCAGCGGAGTCCAAATTAATACGCCTCAGTCCTCACTGGGCTACTATGCACGCTCTGTAGGGGGGAAAATAGAGTGGGATGAGCAACCACACGCTCAGTAAGGCAATAGTGCAAGCATGGTAGATAACTACTCTATCTACATGCTGATAGTGTTATGCATAAATCATTTATAGTAGGAGCATGAGGAATAAAACTATGCCATATGAGTATACATATATATATCATGTATCAAAGTCATGTAAAATTGGCATATAAAACATGGTAAAACGTCATGTATAAATCATCTCATGCTCGATCTCATTTAAATTCATAAAAAGGGCAATTCATTTAGAAACCTCCTTTTTAAACCCACGTCATAAAACTCTTTCTCATCACATACAATCACATCACATCAATTCACAATCACAACCTCATCTTCATTTCATAATCCAAATCCACGAGGCTCAACCCCTCCTTCGGGTCTACCTTAAACAATCACAATCACACTTAGAGATTTAAAATCATGTGGTAGTAAGTAAATCAAGCAAGGAGACATGTTACTATATCTCAAGTGACTACGTTGGCCAATCGTCACATATCATCCTAGACCACACGGATTCTGGTGTGCGGGGTATCATGCTGGCACGAAGGTGGGTTAGTTCTCCGCCAGACTTTCTCAAATCAAGTAACCACCACGCGGTACATCGTACTCCATGTGATATACACGGTACATCGTACTCCGCGGACCCATAACATGGTTGGGGGTGCCTGCCATAGGTCTTATCTACCCAATACCAAGTGTAACCTTTATAGTCTCAAGAGCGCGTGGGAGTAACCTCAATACCAGGTCCTAGCCCCTCATGGCCTTGCTCGCCCCTGTTGGGTTCCCTGATTCAGGTCCTAGCCCCTCACCCTCACCTCACCCAAGAGGTCTGTTAGGACTGTTGGGTTCCCTGAATGGATTATGTCAGGTCCTAGCCCCTCACCCTCACCTCACCCAAGAGGTCTGTTAGGCCTGTTGGGTTCCCTGAGTTAATCCGTATCTCTCGCCACGGCCTCATACATACCACAGTGTGAAAACCAGTGCGAGCTACGCTCTAGCGCGAATTCATGCATCAAAACCAATCACTTCGTACGAGCAATGCTCTGGTACGGCATTTATGCATAAAATATGAAGAAACCATGTACGAGCATAGCTCCAGTACAGTTATATGCATAAGAAAAACCACTCAAAACCACGTACGAGCGTAAGCTCCAGTACGGTTTATAAACATCATCACAATTCAATTTCAAAGTGCGAGCTAAGCTCAAGCGCGTTTCACACACAAGTGAAAACATAGAAATCCAGCGCGAGCGAGGCTCTAGCGCGATTTATGTCATACAATTACGATAGGCGGCTCATACCAAATCAACAATCCCGGAAATCGGGTTTAGCACTCACAAATGCTTTTCCACAACAACAATACAATACTAGCCGACCCATCTACAAGCTTGCTTAAAACCAAGCAATTCGTTTTGGGAAAAACATCAAAACATTAGATTTATGCAATTATTAGCCTTACTATCCCATTTCATAAAATCCACTTCAAATCCAAAACCACGCATATACTCATTCTCATTCATAAATACCATCCATCATTTACTTTAGCAACCATGCACTTCGTAAAACACCCAATATTCACCCACAAATTTAAAGTACGAGCAGCTACCTCTATATACTCACAAAATTCCCTTACCTGGAATCGCGATGCGTGATTCCACTTCCTTAAGCTGCATACTCGTACGGTTCGATTCGTCTTCAACGAACTCTTCGGGACTGCACAAAATTGTATCCCGCATTATATTCGATCCATATTATGCAACCCTTGTGCTTGCTATATCCAACATAATCTATAGCCTCTATTAAAGCTTATTTGGCCTCGTTTCATTACTTTACCCATAACTCGAGTCTATGGATCTTCTTAGGCCTATTAACTTATTCAAAATCGATGTTAAATCGACATTAAGCTCATAGTGTTCATATTCCATGAATTCCCTCACTATGGCATTTATCAATCATATACATATCCATTTTCACAATTCCTCCAACTCACCATGTAATTCCATCTAACCATCTAAAATCATAAACATTACCCCAATAACAGCTTTAGCATGCCATAAACCATAAGCTCATTCAATCCCACATATCCTCACATTATACCCATTTTAGATTTCTAGGTCACACCAATTCCACTACATTCCTAGGTAGTTTATCCATCAATACTCATACCAATCAACTCCAAAATCAATTAAATAGCTAATGCATTTGGATTGGAGTGTTAGAATCTTACCAATATGATTTCTCTTCTTGCTCCAAATGGTAATGCCCTTACTCCTTCAATTCCAAGAATGGGAAAATGCCCTCTCACTATGTTGTTCTTCTCTTTGATAGGAACAACTTTGCCTCTAATGATCTCTCTCCAAATCTCACTGAAAATGGCTGATTTTAGAGAGGGAAGTTATGTTTTTTTTTTTTTGGGTTGAAATTGTAAGGTTAAGTGTTTTTCCGAGATTTCCAGATTTTCAGTTCTCCTTATATAGAAATGACTTAAGGAGATCGATCTGGTCCAAGAGGAGATCGATCTGGTCCCTTAAAATCCCTCTTTTTCACGGCATTTTTAAGCCTGAGATCGATCTGTCGAAGCATCAGATCGATTTGTTGAAGCATGAGATCGATCTGTCGAATCATGAGATCGATCTGGTCCCAAACAGAGAGCTAAGGAGATCGATCTGGGTGCTTGGGGATCGATCTTTTCATCACAGAAATGCTTAGGAGATCGATCTGGCTCCATTGGAGATCGATCTGCTCTATTCTTTCGCCCAAATAAGAGCATTCTGGCTCTTCCAGATCGATCTCTCATCCTATGAGATCGATCTGGGCCTCATGTTTTCCAGATTTCCTGCAGTTTCCTTGCTGCAACTCATACCAACACATCCTTAATCTATTGCCATGGCCATTTTCTCATCCATCCACCTTTATAACTTGAAAATAGCATCCATTCATACCTTATGCACATTGAAACTTGTGTGCATTCATTGTGTGTTCAAAGGTATGCTACATAAAACCAAATGGAAGCATAACTCCATTCCATTTTACCACACAACCCATTTTGAGTCTCAATCACATCTATCACTTGCTAGAACTCATTTCTTCGTATTCATACTCAATGAAACTTGTATGTACGTTACAATTCATATCACACATACATACATTGAATCCATGGACTTACATCAATCATACTTTACATTACAAGTCCATTCATATTTATTACACATTACAACTTTACATATACGGGGTCTCACATACTCGTCCCTCTCCAGGAACTGTTCCTCTATAGGAACTTGTTTATGTGTACACAAATTGGCTAAGCCATTGATTAGACGGTATCTGATGCAATCTCCAAGGTAATCCACCAACTTCTTGTTGTGGGGCCATACTAATATAAATCCTCTTCATTACATGATCAAGCCTTAATACTTGTTTTAGTAAGTAATTGTGCTATTCTCATAAAATCAACATGAAGGGATCCAATCCAAACACTACTTAGGCCATGATTTTAAACCAGTGTGCTAGAACATATCATCACATCTCAAAACCATGTTACCCCTCTCTTAGCCTTTAAAATTTATATTAAATACATATGAAAACATATAATTCTACTAAGCATATAAAAACATGTAAAATTTATATTTTAAAGCACAATGCAATGTTTAATTAAAAATCAAAACAATATAGGCATGCTAAATTTTCAAATCAATACTAGGGTAACGATTTCACAAATCACGATACCATTTAAAACCATAACACATGACATCAAGTGAGTACACTTTCCATGTTAACAATGTATCAAATCATTATTTAAAATATGCATTCAATAAGACATTTTAAATCATGCAGATTTGCTTATAATTCCACTTACCACAACATGCAACTAATACTGTACTACTAAGGCCCATTTTTTTTTATATCCATGCAATCACAACGTAACTCAACTATTAGCTATAATAATCAATATAACTTTAACTAATTCCCATGAATTTATTATTAATTGAAATTATCCCACGGTAATAAATTTGCGAGACTTACTAATCAGAGTTTGCTGCAAGCTATTTTCTAGGCTATTTCGAAGAATATTTTACACCACTTAAACATAACATTATGGCGCTTATCAATACCATTTCAACATATTAAATCTTGAAAATTTGCCTAATAATTCACAACCCAATTATTTATTCCAACTACACACACCACCAATACACATTTACATTAGATACTTAACCTCATCGTGCAGTGAAATTTCCACCTTTGGGTATTGTTCTGTTCATAACCAACAATGTTAAAGTTCAATTAATGCATAGTTTTTTTTTTAATGAATCCCAACTCAATTTTATATTTTGAGGTGTCAAGGTCATCATTTACTTCATTCTAGATTGCTCACAATGATTTTCCAAATTTGACCCTGTTTCTAACACTTTTACTTGGTAGCTTTCTGACCCTTACTTACTTAAAATTTCGTATCTCTAGTTCGGAATGTCCTAAATTTGTGATTCCAATACCATTCGATTCCTAATTCAATTTCCTAATAGTCCTATGAATTTTAAAATTTTATCTTCTCTGAGTTAATACCATAAATTTGTTAAATTCACCATATTTCTAACACATTTAGGTAGACTTTGTCTCTGATGTTTATGCACTTATAGAATCGTATCTCAACTTAGGAAGTCATGTAAGGGTTATTCAAAATCCATGTTTTAGCTAACTTAATTATCTATCTGGATATATAAAGCTTGCAAATAATTCATTTTGGTTGATTTATCCAATATTTTAAAATTACCATTAAGAAATAGGACCACAGCAGGAGTGTCTAGCATTCATTTACACATAACTTAAGCTATTCAACTCTGATTCCAAAAATTCCAAACTAGGCTTTTTCCTAACTTATAACTCTATCTTCCTTAATATTTGTAGATTTTAGTACCTTTCAGAACTATTAAACTAAATGTTAAAGCTCAGCACAAAACAAAACAAGTAGATAGATTCTGTTATCAACCTTTCTACCATAAAATGCACTTAACTAATTGTAGGCATATCTAATCGATTCAATTTCAAACTGAGTAAAAGCTAACTCATTTCCCTATCTAGAAATGTATGGATAATAGCTTAAATCAATTATGCTATTTTATATAATTTTTGAAAATCAAAGCACAAATTCAAGTGTTTTAGGTAGAGTGCCCTGTATTGTTCTATCTATAACTACAACTACACAACTCCAAATCTAGTGATTCCAAAACTGAAATTCTAATAACTTATAAGGCTATCTACCAAAAAAAATTCAGAATTTTCTTTGTATATATTAATTATACCAATTTTCTAAATTTAGGTTACCAGTAGGACACATATATAGAATTTGACAACAAGCTACACCTTTCCACATTTTTAAGTCTAATAACACCAATAAATGCATATATAATTAGCCAACCTCAAACCACAATATCCAAGACTTAATATTACAGAAAATGCAACCACCTTACCCTTTGAGAACTTGACTAAAAATTTCCAAAAAAAAAAAAAAAAGCTAGATCCTCTCGTTTCACCAACAATGCTAAAACTTGTCCATTTCTTTTAATTTTTGTTGCTCTCTAATCTTCCTCAAACTTTTAGTTCCCTCAATGTCATTGCCATTGTAACGACCCTTTTTATAGTACAATATGGTTGGGTTATGAGTCGATGCTGGAGCAATATAGTGAATCTGTCAATATAAATATGTTTTCTGTTAACCATTTTAAACAAAAACCAATGAAGGTGTTTCCCAATTAATGTTGGCTCAACTGAGAGGGCGGGGGGTGAATCGGTTTTACTAGTAAATTACTAAATTTAAGTTTTCTTGACTAAGAATGCACTTCAAATAAATAAATGACAGTTAAACTTTATGAAGTAAATGTGCAATAAATAAAGAGGTAAGGGAGAGAAGATGCAAACATAGTAATTTATAGAGGTTCGACCAAATATCTTGCCTACTTCATCTCCTCCTGACTTTCCAATCAAGCAGTCACTTCCACTACTCAAATTTGATCTTTACACTTTCCTTTTACACATTAAGGAATAACCTCTCTACCTCTTCACAAATGAAGCTATTCACTCTCTTTTACAAAAGCTTAAATACAAAGGAACTCTCTCTCCTTTTTTTTTTGGATGAGAATGAATTCAATAGTGAATTTATCAAAGGTAGGTAAAAACAAGAAAACAACTTGTTGTAAACTTTGAATGTGGATTTAATGCACTCTTAATTGAAGACACAAAGAATATGCTTAAGGAACTTCTCAGGTTTTCTTGTTGTCCCCTAAATGTCTTAATGACTTCAATTTATAGGCTCAGCAAGTTGGTAAAGCATTAAATGCAGTTTTTCCCATTAAAGATTTTACAAAAAGAGTCGTTGGGAACCTCCAGTAAAGTGCCAAATAGATCTTCATCTTAACATGATCGATCTTCTAATTCAAATTCCTGCAATTTCAAAGCAATCCAGAGTAAGGAGATAGATCTCATTTTTAGAGGATTGATCTCATAATACATACAATATTAGTACAAATCGATTTGTCGAACTAGCAGATCGATCTTAAAAACTTTTTGTTTAAGGAAGATCGATCTTCAGATCGATCTTGAAAGTGTTCTCGTGTGAAGAAGATCGATCTCTAATTACACCAGATCGATATCATAAACTTTCTATTTAACAAAAATTGATTTGTAGATCGGTCTAAGACACAACTTTGTCTTAGAGGAGATCGATCTCTAACCAGACCAGATCGATCTCCTTTTGACCAGATCGATCTCATAACCCTTGGAGATCGATCTCTACTTCCTTAAAACCCAGTAATCTATCTTGAGTCCTTTAAGCAGATCGATCTCTCATCCTTTAAAACCTAGTTTTTGGTAAAGAATTTATCTTAATAAGTTCTAATTCATTACTTAACATGTTTTAAACACTCCTTGATTTATCATTAGCACTTTTGAATTACCGTTTTGTCATTTCAAAATATACTAACATAACAATCTCCCTTCTTTTGATATAACAAAACCTAATTCAATAAACTAAGTTTAGAACATGTTTTATCTCCCCCTAAACATATGCATTGGGTACACATCCAGCTCCCCTCAAACAATACATAGCCCTTAATTGTGATGCCCCGAAAACGAGAAAAATAGGGAAAATTTAAAACTTTTTACTCATTAAATCACAATTGAGGGTGCATTCCTGTGCAGTGTCAAACATCATCATACATATCCTGCCTCACGATGTCATCAATAAATAGTATATATCATATCATATACATTATTCAATCCCAAGTTAATTAATCCTAATACATCCCATACAATGTTGTACATCAAGTGTCTGTGATTACAATAATTGTCTGGATACATGAAAAGATAAATGATACCTCAAAATACAATATATATGGCCTGGAGTTCAAGTCCTCCACTAGCCACTACTCCATACGTCACAGGAAATTCGCATCACTGGAAGAAATCCGAAGGGGATATAAAACAGGGTGAGCTTCTAAATCCCTCAGTAAGGGGGTAAGTGACTCATTATTAAATTAATGATTTGTACACACAATAATTTATTTCACAGTTGAAAACTCAATAGAAAAATGTAGCATGAACTCATTAATACATCATGTAGAACATGGAAGTACATACTCAGTACAAATCATAGTTACAAGCATGTAGAAATCAAGATATGATAATGGCTTTTCTCTTTAAAACGTGGTAAAAATCACTTATTAGTAATGCACGTGGCACAGCCACCAAATACACGTGGCACAGCCACAGATTAAGATTCTCACATGGCACAGCCACCAAATACACGTGGCACAGCCACAGATTAAAATTCACACATGGCACAACTACCAAATACATGTGGCACAGTCACAGATTAAGATTCGCATGTGGCACAACCACCAAATACACGTGGCACAGCCACCAAATACACGTGGCACAGCCACAGATTAAGATTCGCACGTTACCAGAATGGAGGAATATCAAACTTACATGCTAATAGAGCAATGCCTGGTGTGTATTCAAAATGACACACCTAAGTCTCAGTCAATAGCCAGTATCATAAAAATCATTTTGCCTTCACGTAAAGCTCAAAAATGGTTTTCTATCATAAAACTCATTTCAAACCACTTTGTAGTTAACACAAAACCTGTTAAAACCAAGCTTCAACCGGCAAAACCATGCACACATTTTCTCAAACCTTAGTACGCCTTAACGTAGGGCTTAAAATAGTTTTCTCATTTTAAACATAAAATGGTTATAAAACGTTTTCACGTATAGTTTACAACTCGTAAAGGTTGGGCCCCAGCTGGCTATAAAATTGTGTGCATTTCTCATTCACAACACATAAAACATGCTTGTTTTCTCAATTGAAAATCATGCTACAATGTTATCACAAAGCACATACACAAATGAGTTTAGTTTTCCCTTACCTCTTTGCACCTTGTATAGTGCAATCGTTCCCATGTATCATGGACTAGCCTCGCATTCCACTCTGGAACTCCCGAGCTATCCAAACGATGTTAAAACATCAATGTCTCGACTCAATTTCATTATCGAGCATACATTTGCTCATATTTCTCATTAACACCTAAATCTCTTAATTCTCATAACTCTATCACCATTCATAATCCCATTTACTACATTTCCAAATCTTATATTTCTCACACATAATACCTATACCAAAATCACCTCATTGCCTAAATTTCAAATTTATAAACAAGAATCTCAATTTACCACAATTTACTTAATATCATCATCACTCCAATAAAATCAAAATTTCATCAATCTCTAACCATCTCCTAGCTATTTCATCACAATGCCCATGTTCACCATCACCAAAAATCACTTCAAAACCAAGGTCGAGGTTTAGAAATTACCTAAACTTGTGGAGTACTCAACTCACACCTCGATTCGATTTGTATTTCGATTTCCAAATATGTTGTTCTCCTTTGGGTGAGGAATAACTTTTCTTCTTACCACAACTCTTGATTTGGACAGAAATGGGCGATTTGGAAGAGAGAGAAAGCTATGGTTCGACTGAAATGGAGGTTTGAAAGAGAGAGAAAAGATGAAATGCAGGAAAACACAGGGGTCCTTTTATAAATGGAGGGTCGGAGATCAATCTGACTCTTGATGAGATCGATCTGCATTTAAATTTGTGAACGATTTGGGGTAATTTTATGCCTAGGAGATCGATCTGTCATGGGGTAAGATTGATCTCTTAGTGACTTTATGAGATCGATCTACTCCAATTATGAGATCGATCTCTAGTTTACAGAATGCTTCATGAGATCGATCTACTCCCTAAGGAGATCGATCTTCTCCTTAACAGAAACATTTTGAGATCGATCTTCTCACTTAATTTCCTCCTTCCTTGTCATTTTTAACCTACCAGATCGATCTAGCCTCATAGTTTCACACTTTAACATAAAATCTCATTTATAACTTAGTAATTTCATTCCATACCACCTCAATGTAAGAGTACATTTCATTTAGTTCAATCAATTACACTTCATGTTCTCATTACATAAGTTGATATGTGTAAAATTATCAGATCTCACATCCTTCCCACCTTAAAAAGAATTTGGTCATCCAAATTCAACTCAACCCATCAAATAGATGGGGGTACTTCTCCTTTATAAGACTCTCTAATTCCCACATTGACTCTTCCATTGAGTAATGTTTCCATAAAACTTTCACTAATGGGATGCTCTTGGTTTTAAGTACCTTCTCCTTTTTATCGAGAATCCAGACAGGTTCTTCAATGTAGCTCATGTCCTCTTATATGTCTATCTCTTTGTACTCTATGGCATGAGAAGGGTCCGGGTGGTACTTCCTCAACATAGACACATGAAAGACGTTGTATATTCCGGACATCTGTGGGGGTAATGCCAATCTATAGGCTACCTCTCCCACTCTCTCAAGAATCTCGAATGGTCCTATGTATCGAGGACTAAATTTCCCTTTCTTCCCAAAATGCATGATACCTTTACTCGGTGATATGTTCAGAAATACTGCATCACCAATATCGAACTCGAGTGGCCATCTACGCACATCCGCATAGCTTTTCTGTCTACTCTGTGCAGCCCGTAACCTCTCACATATGAGTTTTACACTCTGTACAGCTTGCTCAACAAGCTCGGGAGCATTTATCTTTCTGTCACTGTCTTCTTCCCAAGCTACTAGGGATCTACACCTCTTACCATATAGAGCCTCAAAAGGTGCCATCTCAATACTCGCATGATAGCTGTTATTGTATGCAAACTCTTCTAGGGGCAGGTGATCATCCCGTGATCCCTTAAAATCCATTGTACACGCCTTCAACATATCCTCCAAGGTTTGAATAGTCCTCTCTGACTAACTATCTATTTGAGGATGATAGGCGGTACTAAAGCTCAATTGAAATCCCATGGACTCTTAAAACTGGGTCCAAAATCTAGAAGTAAATCAAGAATCTCTGTCAGAAGTAATACTCACTAGAGCCTCATGTAATCTAGCTATCTCGCTGACATATAACTCAGCTAAGGTATCCACAGTATCTATGCTATTGATGGCGAGGAAGTGGGCATTCTTTGTCAGTCTATCCACTATAACCCATATCGCATCACGACCTCTCTGGGTCCTCGGTAAACCCATAATAAAATCCATGGTGACATGCTCTCATTTCCATGTAGGTACAGGTAAAGGCTGTAGTAGTCCTCCGGGCTTTCGGTGCTTAGCTTTCACTTGCTGGCATACTAAACATTTGGCCACATATTCTACCACGTCTCACTTCATACCACTCTACCAGTACACCTTTCTCAAATCTCGATACATCTTAGTACTCCCTGGGTGCAAGGTATATCACGAGTAGTGGGACTCTCTCAGTATCTGTCTTTTTAGAGTATCATTGTCCGAAACACAAATTCGTCCTCTATATGGAGGTCTAGAGATCGGCTGAGTATCTGGTACCAAATCAATTGTAAACTCCAGTTTTCTCTCTAGTGGTAAATCTGGTAACTCATCCGGGAAAACATCTGAAAATTCACACACCATAGGTATATCCTCAATCCTCGGATGTTCCCGATCATCACCTGAGATGAGTGTTTCATAACCTTCACATAAATAATCATATTTAGTACTCTCAAGAGCAACATCAACATTTTAATTTGTTTACAAAATTCCATACGTCTATTTACTCAATATTTCAAACGTACATTGTAAGGTTCAGGTAGGGAGAAAGTTACAATCTTAGTGTAGCAGTCTAAACTCACTCGATTGGTTGCCAGCCAATCCATTCTCAAAATTACATCAAAGCCATGCATATTTAATATTAAATCTGCTAGCAATACTCTATCTCCCACCTTTATCTCACACCTTCTGCAGATCAAATCAGTTCTCTAGGATTCACGCATAGGGGTATTTACATGTAGTATATATTCTAGAGGTTCAAACTTCAAATTTAATCTAAATGCAAAATACTCAGAAATAAATGAATGCGTGGACCCTGAATCGATAAACACATTAGCCTTATGATTACAGGCAGAAAGTGTATCTCTTATAGTTTTCTGCAAAAGTGTCTGCGATTTCCTTATCTAGGGCAAACACACATCCCTATGTAATAGGCTTCTTCCTTTTCTCTGCAGCAGTGGCCCATCTCTGGGGATTCACTCTCTGAGGCTGTTGTCTAGTGAGCTCCTAAACATGTGGTCTCTAAGGTTGAGGGCAGTCTTTCACCACGTGACCAATGTCTCCACATCTAAAACATCCATAGATCAACCCAGTACAACTTCCCTTATGCATTCGACCACAATTTCTGTAAACCCTTATCTCAGGACTGACATCTCGAGGGGTCTCCCTAATGATGGGATAAGCTCTAGGTCTCTCTAATCTGCCTTTCTGCACCTCAATCCTCCTCTTCTGAAGGAACCTCTCCGAACATCTGTTTGGGAAATCGTTGGTCTCTTGCCCTTATCCCTATTCACCTCTCTGAGCTCATTATGGGATTGTACTATCTCAATTCCCCTCTTAATCTCTTATGCTCGTCTCAAAGCATCTCCAAACTTAGTAATACATAGCCCTATCAATCTATCTCTGATGATGGGTTTCAACCCATATACAAATCTCTCAGTACTGAGCTCTTCATCCTTGAAGGTCTTTGGGTCATATCTCAATAGTGCGGTGAATTGGCTCTCATAGTCATCCACAGACATATCACCCTGCACCAAACTCAAAAACTTAGCATGCTTCTTGCCCTGGGCAACTCGTGGTACATATTGGGTTTTAAAGGCTATCTGAAACTCTTCCCAACCAATCACATCCTGGAGGGACATCAGAATACCCTGGGTAGTACCCCACAAATCTCGAGCTCTCCCTTTTAACATATAGGCACTTATACTGACCCTTTCAGCATCTGTGCACCACAGATAGTCAAATATAACTCTCAACTCCGTTAGCCACTCTTCACCCTCTGTAGGATCCTTTTTTCCCCTAAATACAGGTGGATTCATTTTCAAAAAGTCCTTCAGTCGGACCATACTTCTGTCATCAGGCTGAGTGACGAGAGGCACTGGGTCCATCTGTACTGGGGGCACATGCGATCCTTGTGGTGGTGTAAGAGTAGTGCCCGAGGCATTAACTCCAAAATGTTGCGCGAATAGCGTTGCCATTTGCTCAAAACCTTACCTCACATCGATCTCAATTCGATTAAATCGAGAGTTAGGACTCTCTGGTTGTGGGGCAGATGGTGGAGGTGGCTCTGCCTGCCTCCTCGAATGACCTCGTTGTCCACTCATTCTTAATCTCAATTCAGTTCCTACGCGTACACATTAAACTTGATTGAAATCTCAATCCTTAAATTCAGGTCATGACAAGACTATCATAAACACTCGGGATGTATTCTAATTCACTTAATCGACACTGATAGTACTGAACACCCTAAGCTCCGATACTAAGAAAACTCTGTGACGCCTAGAAAACGTGAAAAATAGGGAAAATTTAAAACTTTTTACTCATTAAATCACAATTGAGGGTGCATTCTTATGCAGTGTCAAACATCATCATACATATCCTGCCTCACGATCTCATCATTAAATAGTATATATCATATCATAAACATTATTCAATCCCAAGTTAATTAATCCTAATACATCCTATACAATGTTGTACATCAAGTGTCTGTAATTACAATAATTGTCTGGATACATGAAAAGATAAATGATACCTCAAAATACAATATATATGGCCTGGAGTTTAAGTCCTCCGCTAGCCACTACTCCGTACGTCGCAGGAAATTCGCCTCACTTGAAGAAATCCGGAGGGGAGATAAAACAGGGTGAGCTTCTAAATCGCTCAGTAAGAGGGTACCTGACTCATTATTAAATTAATGATTTGCACACACAATCATTTATTTCACAGTTGAAAACTCAATAGAAAAATGTAGCACGAACTCATTAATACATCATGTAAAACATGAAAGTACATACTTAGTACAAATCACAGTTACAAGCATGTAGAAATCAAGGTGTGATAATGGCTTTTCTCTTTAAAATGTGATGAAAATCACTGCTTTAGTAATGCACGTGGCATAGCCACTAAATACACATGGCACAGCCATAGATTAAGATTCGCATGTGGCACAGCCATCAAATACAAGTGGCACAGCCACATATTAAGATTCACATGTGGCACAGCCACTAAATACACGTGGAACAGCCACAGATTAAGATTCGCACGTGGCACAGCCACCAAATACATGTGGCATAGCCATAGATTAAGATTCGCACGTTACCAGGATGGAGGAATATCAGACTTACATGCTAATAGAGCAATGCTTGGTGTGTATTCAAAATGTTACGCCTAAGTCTCAGTCAATAGCCATTATCATAAAAATTATTTTGCCTTCACGTAAAGCTCAAAAATGGTTTTTTATCATAAAACTCATTTCAAAACGCTTTGTAGTTAACACAAAACCTGTTAAAATCGAGCTTCAATCGACAAAACCATGCACACATTTTCTCAAACCTTAGTATGCCTTAACGTTGGGCTCAAAATAGTTTTCTCATTTTAAACACAAAATGGTTATAGAACGTTTTCACGTATAGTTTACAACTCGTAAAGGTTGAGCCCCAGCTGGCTATAAAATCGTGTGCATTTCTCATTCACAACACATAAAACATGCTTCTTTTCTCAGTTGAAAATCATGCTACAATGTTATAACAAAACACATACACAAATGAGTTTAGTTTTCCCTTACCTCTTTGTACCTTGTATAGTGCAATCGTTCCCTCGTATCACGGACTAGCCTCATATTCCACTCTGGAACTCTCGAGCTGTCTAAACGATGTTAAAACATCAATGTCTCGACTCAATTTCATTATCGTGCATACATTTGCTCATATTTCTCATTAACACCTAAATCTCTCAATTCTCATAACTCTATCACCATTCATAATCCCATTTACTACATTTCCAAATTCTACATTTCTCACACATAATACCCATACCAAAATCACCTCATTACCTAAATTTCCAATTTATAAACAAAAATCTTAATTTACCATAATTTACATAATATCATCATCACTCCAATAAAATCACAATTTCATCAATCTCTAACCATCTCCTAGCTATATCATCACAATGCTTATGTTCACCATCACCAAAAATCACTTCAAAACCACGGTCGAGGTTTAGAAAATTACCTAAGCTTGTGGTGTGCTCAACTCACACCTCGATTCAATTCGTTTTTCGATTTCCAAGTATGTTGTTCTCCTTTGGGTGAGGAACAACTTTCCTTATTACCATAACTCTTGATTTGGACGAAAATGGGCAATTTGGAAGAGAGAGAAAGCTAGGGTTCGACTGAAATGGAGGTTTGAAAGAGAGAGAAAAGATGAAATGTAGGAAAACACATGGGTCCTTTTATAAACGGAGGGTCAGAGATCGATCTGACACTTGATGAGATCGATTTGCATTTGAATTTGGGGACGATTTGAGGTAATTTTATGCCTAGGAGATCGATCTGTCATGGGGTAAGATGGATCTCTTAGTGGCTTTATGAGATCGATCTGCTCCAATTATGAGATCGATCTCTAGTTTACAAAATGCTTCATGAGATCGATCTGCTCCTCAAGGAGATCGATCTTCCCCTTAACAGAAACATTTTGAGATCGATCCCTTCCTCATAAGATCAATCTTCTCACTTAATTTCCTCCTTCCTTGTCATTTTTAACTTACCAGATCAATCCTCTCTTCTCCGAGATCGATCTGGCCTCATAGTTTCACACTTTAACATAAAATCTCATTTATAACTTAGTAATTTCATTCCATACCACCTCAATGTAAGAGTACATTTCATTTAGTTCAATCAATTACACTTCATGTTCTCATTACATAATTTGATATGTGTAAAATTCTCAGATCTCACATTAATAAGTTCCAAGCTCCCCCTTAATTTATACCTCTTAATTTTGCTCCCCCCTCAATATGCACTCTTTCTCCCCCTTGTTGTCATATAAAGAAGGCAAGCAATTTAAGCAATTGTAAACATAAGGGAACATAACCATAAGAGAACACAAATCAGTTTAAAATAGTCATTTCAAAATATCAATTTAAGTACAATTGAAGAAACAGGTAAAACAAGGAAATCTTTAGACAGAGGAGGAAAGCGCTCCAAAAGTTCATCAACACAAGTACGAGTTACTTGTAATTCATCAAACATCGCTTGCTGTGTGGCTTGAAGAGTTACAAATCCCTCATCCATCTTCTGATTAAGCTTCATAACCATTGTTGTAAGAGATTCCATGGTGATGGAGGATGAAGCAGCAGGTGCAGTGTCCGCAGCTAGAGGTGCGAAAGGCTCAGCTGGAGCTTCTTCATCCAAAGCTGCCTCCTGAGATAATTTGCTCCTCTTTCCCCACTGTCCTTAAAGGTCTTTGTAGTACTCCGCGTGATGAAGTGTGCTAATATTAAGGACACTTCTTACAGAAGGTACCTCACTAGTCTCACAAGAGCAGTCAACCCCGAGTTTTAAAACTAGAAATGTAAGTGGTTGAGGGAAAATAATGGTTGATGCTTGACCCCACACTATCTTCAGCCAATCTTCATAAATAAAATGTACTAGATTTGGTTTTTAGCCATGAGGAGAATGAAGTTGATGAAGCTAAAATCGATCAAGTTTTTGGATAGTGGAGTGTCGGGTACCGAAGGGACCGAGGTTCCAAGAGATGATTAGGTGAAGTAACCTACGGTGTATAGGTAGGTCACTAGCTTTGTCACTTGGAAGATTAAATTCTAGGGGTACCTCTTCTTCCTCATTGGTTAATCCTTCGTCTGCAATCCCAAAAACTTTTACTAAAAGGTTAGTATTGACTTTGATAGTTTTGGCCATGACAAAGGTTTTAAAATCGAGAATTCTACAGGAGTCTTCAGGATCATGGACAAGTTCAGCATTAGAGAAGAAAGCTCTAATGATATTAGGAGTAACAAGGGTGTTGATTTTAAGAAAAGGAAGCCAACCATACTTTTACAATTTTGTGAGGTATGGATTGTAAGACTCGATTTTATTTAAAACACGAAATGAGAAAAGATCAAATGAAGCATTGAAATGGTATTCTCGAACACGTTGAAGGGTAAAATGGTCAAAAGATTGAAACTCGGTATTAATTGGACAAAACAATTTCATTAAAAATACTGGATTTAAGAATTTTGATCAATAACAAAGAAATAATTAAATTTTGGGTTAAATTAATTAGGATATGAATTTACTGGAATTAACCAAAAATGTCACATCGAAAAATTATCCCGAAAGACGAAATAAGATCGATAAATTCAATTATTGGTTAAATGAATAAAATATAATTTTTTAAGATATTTTGGATTTTTAATAACATTTTAATTATTAAAATAATATTAAAAATAAATTATAAATTAATTAATTAAATAAAAAACAGAATCCCGAAAATCACGAAACAGAAAAGCAAATAGCGAAACAGAGAAGATAGAACCGAGGGAAACGAAATCCCTCCATCCGATAACCACTGGTGAGGCTGAGGGGCCGACGAGGGTCGACGAAGGCAGCCCGACATCGGGCGACCCACCAGCGACGACGACACACCGTGGAGAAGTCAAAATCGGGAGATCGACGGAGGGGAGGCCGAAAAGGGAGAGAGGAGATTGGCGGTCATCGACGCCGATTCAACGCCACCCGAGGGCCGATGATGAACGCCCAGGCCGTGGCATGCCGATTGGCACCGAAATCACCTCAGGAACCGGCCAAATGGCACCAAAATAGCAAAGTTGAGCCTGAACCGGTATGGACCTGTTCAGCGCAGTGAGGGTATGCTAAACCGGACCGGACCGGTTCAGCCAAAAAGAAAAGAAAAGAAAAGAAAAAAGAAAGAAAAAAGGGAAAAAATGGAAAAATTCCCAAAGATGCAATTGAGCTACGGGTAAGTCAGTAAGTGGTCAAAATTGACTGATTTAAATTTCAAAATATTTAATTTGATTAATATTCGACTGAAAGTTCACCCAAAAAATATTTAATTGTGTGGCTCAACAATTGACGTAAAACGATAGCTATTGTTAGCCTCGATTTACGTACTATCATGGAATCTCGAGTAAGTAACCCTTATTTACGATAATATTGCATCGTTATATGTGTTAGAAATTTACCGCATAAATTACGGATTTAAATTTCGCATGAAATGAATTATATTATGGAATTAGAGATAAATTGTCGTAAATAATTACATGAGCTATCCGAGAGTTTAGAACGAGGCCTAATAAATACGGATGGGGCCAATGAGTCCAATAGGCCTCGATAATGTAAATAGTAAGTGGAAAACGGGCTTAAGGCCAATTAAGGCCCATTATGGTGCAATCGGGCCTAATATGGGTAAACGGGCCCAATGATTTAAATTAAGCCCAAAAAATATGAAATACAATTAATTGTATTGTATTTGACCTGATGAATATTTATCCGCAGTTTTGAAGATTGGATTCAAAGCAAATCGGACTGCGTGACAAGTCATCAGTAAAAAGGTCAGACTGTACAGAAGAATGAGGTAAGGGAATTGTGTGAGTAGCTAGAGGTAGCTACACATATTTTAATAGCTTTTGTATACACTGAATATGTATGTATAAACAGAATATGTATAAAGGTTCTAGAAATAAATTAATGATTTTAAGGACTTGAAATAGGAAAAGGCTATTTTACCCCTATTGACGGAAATTCACCTAAGGATGGTAAAAGCATGACATGCATGAAATGCATGATTTGAGGAATTTTCAGATTTAAAGAATTTTCTTGGTTTTTAAGCAAAGCAAATCGATAGATTGGCCAGTAATTGCATAAATTTCACAATATAACACTATGTACGTGTCATTAAGATTTAAATGAAGTTTCTTTGGAAAATGGGCCAACTATTAAGTTTATATGAAAACAGATAGTGTTGGCGCATAACTCGCACTATATCTACGTTTGTGAGTGTGCATAAAATGTGCTAGAGTGGCTGCTCGCACTGACTTGTGTGACATCATATGTATGAAATGTGCTAGAGCGGTTGATCGCACTGATTTTATTATTGTGAAATGCATGAGAGGTGTTGGAGCCTAGATCATACCCTATTTTGACTTGTTTTGACTTGATATGCATAAAAAGGTGCTGGAGCGATTGCTCGCACTAGTTTTTATGATTTGACATGCATGAGAGGTGCTGGAGCTTAGCTCGCATCCTGTTTTGATATGATAATTGCATAAAAGTCATGCTGGAGTGTAACTCGCACAAGATTAAATTTATTTATGCATAAAGCCGTGCTAGAGTGTAACTCGCACGAGATTTGATTTACTTGAGCATTCATTCGTGCTGGAACGTTGCTCGTACGAAGTTTTATGTTAATTTATAACTAATTTAAAAGTCGTACTGGAGTGTTACTCATACGTAACTTTTACTGATTTTTATGAAACTGTGCTAGAGCTTTACTCGCACGAGGTTTTCACATATCATGAATATGCATGGAGCCGTGCTAGAGCTTCACTCGCACAGGGAATTATATGACATGCATATAGCCGTGTTAGAGCCTTCTGTAGACTGTGTGTCACAGTGAGATGATATGTCCACACGTACATACTAAGACAGAGATGGTATGGGTGGATAAGACCTATTGCAGGCACCCCTGACTGAGCTTAGGTTCATGGAGTACGTAGTACCATGTATACCACGCGGAGTATGTTGTACCATGGGGATTGCTGGAGTGGAGTGACATTAGCCACGAGGTAGCAAGCCTTACCCTCGTAATCCTGATGTTATGCTATTCTGGGGGGTAGGACCGACCCACCTCCCGTTTCAGGTGTGATACCCCACACACTAGGTACCGTGTTGCCAGGGATCACTAGGTTATGGCCATAGTCCTTGTTGTTACTGATATAGTCACCTACTTATCTCTCATGATATAACTTGTGGTCTCAATAGACCAGGGTAGACCTGAGGGAGGGGTTAGGCCCCCAATTTTATGAGTTTCTACTGTGATGCTAGATTTCAGATGATTTTATGACATGTGACCCTAAAAGAAGGGTGGTTTTATAACAGAATTTTATAACGAGTTGTTTTATGGGTTTTGAGATGTATTTATGAGATGATTGACCCAGAGGGGTTATTTTATACTGCAGTTTTAATGAAATGATGTAAATGTAGTAGCATGATAAGTTTTCCACGCGTTAATGATAAATTCATGAAAATAATTGTTTCTCATGAATTGTTTTACATGGCATGAAATGATGCATGATCTTAATTTACCTCATGCTAAGTATGATTTAATGATGTCACATAAAATGCAATTGATGCATGAATTACATGATTTCTATATGCACGAATAGTTTTGATAAACTACGTCATTGATATATACATGATTTTGTGTGTAAGCTTTTAACGAAAAGAAATGGATTTTAAGGGCATGGCATTATAAGCATGTAGATAGTGGAGCTATCTACTTACTTACACAATTACCTTACTAAGCGTGTGATTTGCTCACCCTCTTTATTTTCCCATCTTTTCAAAGCACTCGCAATAGTTAGTGTGCGGCTAAGGACTTGCTTTCTTGGTATCTGCTGCTTCCCATCGAGAGACAGGTATATACATTTGTATAGTTTTGTATCTAAATATGTAACTACATAGTACTATAAATGTATATGATATCGGGGATGTAAGGTTATGTAAATACCATTGTGTATGTATTTAGTTAAAGTCAAAAGATAGTAAACTCTGATATGTGAATGTGATTATGGAAATGGAATGGTAAATAGGTGAGAGGTTACTTACACTGAATCACAGCCCAACTGTTTGTAGGATGGTCACGATGAGAGAAAGGTAAGAATTAAATAATAAATGAAAAAGCGAAAAATTTACTATGATTTTTAGGTAATATGGGTCGTGACAATTTTTGATATCAGAGCTAAGTTGGCCTGATATGAGTCATTGTTAGTGGTTAAGGAAGTTTATATCCCCATGTACTGTGCATTGTTTAGATACAATTGTGTATATCGAGATGGAATTGTAGCTAAAAATTTGGTTTGAATGCAAGAATATAGACTCATTAACTGATAGTCGCTATGGTAGAGGGGCGAGTCCACAAGCTCGAGGCTGTAGAGAAAAGCCTTAGAGTCGTACTGAGTCGCCATATGAGACTCAAAATGAGATTGAATTGGAGGTTGATGTTGAGCATGCCCCACAGAGTCCGACAAAGGGATCAGGCAGAGTCCGACAGAGAGATCGGACAGTATTAAGACACGCTTCGCGAGGTTAGAGTGGAGTGTGGAGAATATTTTGGGAGCTAATTGCTCATGGAATGCATGGGATTGAGGGTGAGTCGAAGCATTGGTGGAAGTCCGCTCTACCCACCTTAAGAGTTGACATCCAGATTGGACATGTGTACATAAGTTTAGATGTATTCCGGTCACAGAATATCCCTGACCCTGCTTAAAGGAAATTATAGATGAAATTCTTTACTTTGACCCAGAGGAACTGGTTGATTAGCTAGTATGAAACTCAGTTTATATTCCTGGGTAGATATGACTCCGACACTATGAACAGTGAGAGTTGAGATGTCTGAAAGTTCATGGAAGGGCTTAGATTGTCAATTAGAGTCTGATTAGCCAGTTAGATATTACTACCTATGCCGAGGCAGTGCGCAGACTATAGTTGTGTGAATAAGATTATGAGTTGCACGCCTCTGAGATTGGGAAAGGTAGTAAGGGCTGAAATATAGGCAAAAAGAGAATAGAGAATGATAGAGATGTCAAAATGGGAAAAAAAGTAGTTTGGTAAAAGCTTAGAGCTATTGAGTTACGGGGTAAGATGATTGGTAAGGCCCCAGTGTATCCAAATACAGTACTTTTGAGGGCTGTTGTGATTGGATGAGCCCGACCTGCTCCGTAACAGTGTAGGAGGGTGAGTGTATACCTTGGAACAGGACACTAATGATGTTTCATCGGATGTGGTGGAAGATACCACATTGGTTGTGAATAATGAAGTAATTATTTTAATTGATACTGGTACCACATATTTATTCATACCGCCTTCAGTTGCTTATAAGCTAGTGAAAGATGTGAAACCTGTACCCTTAGGTAAGATGATGATAGTTAGCTGATTATCACTAACTGATTATGAGTATAGGGATTATAAGTTGAAAACGAGGGAAAAAGGATATGTCAGCCGATTTTATTCAATGGAATATGAATAATTTGGAAGTAATATTTAAGAATAGATTGATGCGGCTGCAAACTATGCTGTTCATATTTCTGTCCTAAGATAGTGATGTTTTCACCCCTGAAAAGTATACTGTAAGTTTTAACAAGTAATGAAAGAGTTTGTTATATGTGATATATGAAAGGAGATAAGTTTTGAGATGTGATAGATCCTGAATACGAGATATATTGGAATAAGAGGCGTATGCAAGGTAAGAATATCTTTGATATGTAAAGTAATTTAGATTAAGTGATATGTAGTGAATATGAATTGCGGCTAAGGATTAGGGGAGGATATATCCACACCCAGTCCCTATAATCAAGTCTGAGGGTTAATAAAGGTATTTCAAAATACCTCCCCGCCTGAAGACTTGACAGCGTCTAGAAGTGCACACATAACCTATAAATTGAAATCGACAGTCGTATGTATACATTTAAAATTTAGGTACCTTTACTGGTAGAATTCGATTAATCATGAAGGTTTAAAAAATAAAATTTAATAAAAGTCGTTAATATAAGAAAAAGGAAATGATGTGGGTTAGTATCTTGAATGGAAGCGATTTCGAAATGACATTATAGGTTTATGCGTAGATAGGTAAAGGATATGGGTGATTGAAATATTTAGTAGAACTCAACTACGATGAGGTATTTAAACCTTACCTGGACCGATTGGTTGTCATCTTTAGCGATGACATTTTGATGTATTCGAAGTCCATGGAAGAGCATGAGTAGCAACAGAAAACTGTCTTACAGATGAGTTATTGAGAGTTTCTCAAAATGGGTTGCTCAGTTGACACATCTTGTTCAGAAAAGATTGTATGTCAGTAGGATGATAAGTATGAAAGTAGCTTCGGTGAGTTTTGGTATATTGAAGTAATAAACTGACTACCGTAATTATTCTCACCATAACCAACAACTCAAGAGGTTTCAGTGAGTATGGATACCTCAAAATAAGGATTTGGTTGTGTATTGATGTAAAATGGAAAGATAGTTGTTTATGGATCCAGATAGTTCAAGGACCATGAGAGAAACTATCCGACCCATGATTTAGAGTTTGCAGCCATAGCGTTTACACTAAAAGTATGGCGCCACCACTTAAATGGTAAGAAATTTCGGGTATGCACTAATCGTAAAAGCCCCGAGTATCTGTTTTCACAAAAAGAGTAAAATATGAGATAACCAAGAGGGTTAGAGCTTCTAAGGATTATGATTGTGAACATTGTACCACCCAAGAAAGGCTAATGTAATGGCTGATGCCTTGAATAGAAAGAGCCTCGGGATGGTATCACATATGATGGTCAAGGAGCCTGAGCTGCTAGAGCAGTTGTGAGCCTCAGTAGTGATGTGATCCCTTCTAATGATGACAGTGATTGTGTGACAGCTAGCCTGAGGTTAGAACCAGATTTGAGTAATCGGATTTGTCGGCCTTAGCGTGATGATCGGCATGGTGTCGATAGTGTGGGTCAGATTCAGATGGGTACAGTGACAGAGGTTTAGAGACAGTGTAAGTGCTCCCCAAGACCACAGTTGATGAGATAGTGCTATTATTAGAAGCTCACTATTCGAGATATATAGTGCATCCGAGAAATAATAAATATATCAGAATCTCTGAAAAGGGTATTGGTGGTCAAATATGAAAAAAAAGACATTGTAGAGATTGTGGAAAAGTGTCTCGTATTTCAGCATATTAAGCTAGAGCAAAAGAAGTTGCAGGGTTATTGTAGCCTCTACCTATATTGACATGGAAAAGAGAACAAGTTATCATGAATTTTGTGATGGGTTATAGATGACTGCAGGAATCGCGAGGCTATCTGGGTGATAGTCGATAGGTTGACTAAGTCTACCCACCTTCTGGTTTTAAAATCCCCATATACTCTAAGTGCTTTGGTGAAGTTATATTTAAGGAAGATTGTTAAACATTATGTAGTGTTCCAGTGAGCATGATATCAGATAGGGATTCCCGCTTCACTTCCCACTTCTCAGAACGTTTTTTAGGAAGCTATGGGAACCCGATTGAGTGTTAGCACAACTTTTCGTCCTCAAATAGATAGTCAGTCAGAGAGTACTGCACAGGTTCTGGAGGATATGATGAGAGTGTGTGCCATTGATTTTATAAGCTCTTGGGGTGATCAGTTGTTACTAATCGAATTCGCCAATAATGACTGCTATCACTCGAGTATCAGGATGACTTTATATGAGGCATTATATGGCCGTAGGGGTTGTTCCCCGAATTAGATAAGAAGAAGTGGGTGACAGATAGAGAATTGCTTCTGAATTGGTAAGAGAAACCTTTGTGGATGATTAGTTAAATTGTGAAAGATTAAGAACCCCTCAGAGCAGACAGAAAGACTATGCTGACAAGAGACAGAAACCATTGGAATTCACCGAGGGTGAATCAGTATTCTCAGAATTTATTTGTCCTAAGGGCATAAAGACATAATGAGATTCGAAAAGAAGGCAAATTGAGTTTGGTTAGATGGAATCCTTTGAGAGATTGGACAAAATGGGAGATAAGGCCTATAGGTTGGCGTTACCACCTGAATTATCAGGCATCCACAATGCGTCCTATCTTATGATGCTTCGAAAATACTATCCAGACCAGCATATGTGATCGAATATGAGCTCCAACAGCTTAGCTCAATGAAAGTATAACATATGAAATCGATTAGGGTATTAGACGGAAGGAGAAGGTGTTGAGGTTTAAGATGATCTCCTTGGTTAAGTATGTTGGTAGTATTATACTTTGAAAAAAAGTCACATGAGGATTAAAAAGTATGATGCGATAGATGTACCAGAGTAGTTTATGAACCCATTTGACTTGGTTCTAATTTGGAGGACTAAATTTCTTAAGTGGGGGAGATTCTAAGACCCAATTTTATTTAAAACACGAAATGAGAAAAGATCAAATGAAGGATTGAAATGGTATTCTCAAACACGTTGAAGGGTAAAACGGCTAAAAGATTGAAACTCAATATTAATTCGACAAGAAAATTTCATTAAAAATAATGGATTTGAGAATCTTGATCAATAATGAAGAAATAATTAAATTTTGGGTTAAATAGATCAAGATATGAATCTACTAGAATTAACCGAAAATTTTACATCGACAAATTATCCTGAAAATATTCAAAAAATTATCCCAAAAGAAGAAATAAGATCGATAAATTCATTTATTGGTTAAATGAATAAAATATAATTTTTTAAGATATTTTGGATTTTTAATAATATTTTAATGATTAAAAATAAATTAGAAATAAATAATTAATTTAAATAATTTTAAAAAAAACTGAATTGAGAAAATCGTGAAACAGAAAAGAAAATGGCAAAACAAAGAAGACAGAATCGAGGGAAACGAAATCCCTCCATCCGACAACCATCGATGAGGTTAAGGGGCCAACGAGGGCCGACAAAGGCAGCCCTACATCGAGCGACCCACCAGCGGCAGCGACGCGCCGTGGAGAAGCCGGAATCGAGAGATCGACGGAGGGGAGGTCGAAAAGGGATAGAGGAGATTGGCGGCCATCGGCGCCGATTCGACGCCACCCGAAGCCTGATGATGAACGCCTAGGCCATGGAGCATCGATTGGTACTGGAATCACACTGGGAACTGGGCGAACGGCGTCGAAACAGCAAAGTTGAGCATGAACCGATACAGACTGGTTCAGCGCAGTGAGGGTATGCTGAACCAGACTGGACCGGTTCAGCCAAAAAGAAAAGAAAATAAAGAAAAAAGGGAAGAAAAAGAGGGAAAATTGGGGAAAATCCCAGAGATGCAATCGAGCTACGGGTAAGTTGGTAAGCGATCGAAATTGACCGATTTAAATTTCAAAATATTTAATTTGATTAATATTCGACTGAAAGTTTACCCGAAAAAATATTTAATTGTGTAGCTTGAAAATTGACGTCAAACGAGAGCTCGAGTCAACCTCGATTTACGTACTATCATGGAATCTCGAGTAAGTAACAGTTATTTATGACAATATTGCATCATTATGCGTGTTAGAAATTTACCGCATAAATTACGGACTTAAATTCTGCATGAAATGAATTATATTTTGGAATTAGAGATAAATTGTCGTAAATAATTAATTGAGCTATCCAAGAGTTTAGAACGAGGACCAATAAATACTGATGGGGCCAATGATCCCAATAGGCCCGATAATGTAAATAGTAAGTGGAAAACGGGTTTAAGGCCGATTAAGGCCCATTATGGTGCAATTGGGTCCATTATGGGTAAACGGGCCCAGTGATTTAAATTAAGCCCAGAAAATATGAAATACAATTAATTGTATTGTATTTGACCTAATGAATATTTATCCGCAGTTTGGAAGATTGGATTCGGAGCAAATCGGACTGCGTGACGAGTCATCAGTGGAAAGGTGAGACTATACAGAAAAATGAGGTAAGGGAATTGTGTGAGTAGCTAGAGGTAGCTACGTATATTTTAATAGCCTTTGTATAAACTGAATATGTATGTATACACAGAATATGTATAACGGTCCTAGAAATAAATTAATGATTTTAAGGACTCGAAATGGGAAAAGGCTATTTTACCCCTATTGACGAAAATTCACCTAAGGATGATGAAAGCATGACATGCATGAAATGCATGATTTAAGGAATTTTCGGATTTAAGGAATTTTCTTTGTTTTTAAGCAAAGCAAATCGATAGATTGGCCAGTAATTACATAAATTTCACAATATAACACTACGTAAGTGTTATTAAGATTTAAATGAAATTTCTTTGGAAAATGGGTCAACTATCAAGTTTATATGAAAACAGATAGTACTGGCGCATAGCTCGCACTATATCTGCGTTTGTGAGTGTACATAAAATGTGCTAGAGTGGTTGCTCGCACTGACTTGTGTGACATCATATGCATGAAATGTGCTAGAGCAGTTGCTCGCACTGATTTTATTATTGTGAAATGCATGAGAGGTGCTGGAGCCAAGCTCGTACCCTGTTTTTACTGTTTTGACTTGTTTTGACTTGATATTCATAAAAAGGTGCTGGAGCGATTGCTCGCACTAGTTTTTATGATTTGACATGCATGAGAGGTGCTGGAGCTTAGCTTGCATCCTGTTTTGATATGATAATTGCATAAAAGCTGTGCTAGAGTGTAACTCGCACAAGATTTGATTTATTTATGCATAAAGCCGTGCTGGAGTGTAACTCGCACGAGATTTGATTTACTTGAGCATTCATTCGTACTGGAGCGTTGCTCGCATAAAGTTTTATATTAATTTATATCTCATTTAAAAGTCGTACTGGAGTGTTACTCGTACGCAGATTTTACTGATTTTTATGAAACTGTGCTAGAGCTTTACTCGCACGAGGTTTTCAGATATCATGAATATGCATGGAGCCGTGCTAGAGCTTCGCTCGCACAGGGAATTATATGACATGCATATAGCCATGTTGGAGCCTCATGTAGACTGTGTGTCACAGTGAGATGATATGTCTACACGTACATACTGAGATAGAGATGGTATGGGTGGATAAGACCTATTGCAGGCACCCTGACTGAGCTTGGGTTCACGGAGTACGTTGTACCGTGTATGTCACTCAGTGTACTTTTTACCGTGGGGATTGTTGGAGTGGAGTGGCAATAGCCACAAGGCAGCAAGCCTTGCCCTCGTAATCCTAATGTTATGCTGTTCCGGCAGGTAGGACCGACCCACCTCCCGTTTCAGGTGTGATACCCTACACACTAGGTACCATGTTGCCATGGATCATTAGGTTATGGCCATAGTCCTCGTTGTTACTGAAATAGTCACCAACTAGTCTCACATGATATAACTTGTGGTCTCGATAGACCAGGGTAGACCTGAGGGAGGGGTCAGGCCCTCGATTTTTTGAGTTTCTAATGTGATGCTAGATTTCAGATGATTTTATGACATGTGACCCTAAAAGAAGGGTGGTTTTATAACATAATTTTATAACGAGTTGTTTTATGGGTTTTGAGATGTATTTATGAGATGATTGACCTAGAGGGGTTATTTTATACTACAGTATAATGAAATGATGTAAATGTAGTAGCATGATGAGTTTTCCATGCGTTAATGATAAATTCATGAAATGAATTATTTCTCATGAATTGTTTTACATGGCATGAAATGATGCGTAATCTTGATTTAGCTCATGCTAAGTATGATTTAATAATGTCACATAAAATGCAATTGATGCATGAATTGCATGATTTCTATATGCATGAATAGTTTTGATAAACTACGTCATTGATATATATATATATATATATATATATATGATTTTGTGTGTAAGCTTTTAAAGAAAAGAAATGGATTTTAAGGGCATGGCATTATGAGCATGTAGATAGTGGAGCTATCTACTTACTTGCACAATTGCCTTACTGAGCGTGTGGTTTGCTCACCCCCCTTATTTTCCCATCTTTTCAGAGCACTCGCAATAGTTAGTGAGCGACTAAGGACTTGCTTTCTTGGTATCCTCTGCTTCCCATCGAGAGACAGGTATACACATTTGTATAGTTTTGTATCTAAATATGTAAATGCACAGTACTGTAAATGTATATGATGTCGGGGATGTAATGGTATGTAAATATCATTGTGTATGTTTTTAGTTAAAGTCAAAAGATAGTAAACTCTGATATGTGAATGTGATTATGGAAATGGAATTGTAAATAGGTGAGAGGTGACTAACACCGAATCATAGCCTAACTGTTTGTAGGATGGTCGCGATGAGAGAAAGGTAAGAATTAAATAATAAATGAAAAATTTACTTTGATTTTTAGGTAATTTGGGTCGTGACATGGAAATTCGATTAGTTCAAGGAAAAAGAAGTCTATTGTCCTCCAAAGTTTGATATGCATGGTTGAGAAATATTCTTCTAACCTTTTTCTTTTTGCGGGAGTTTGAAAACATCAACTAAAGGTTATGATAGATGTTGGAGGGACATTTGTGGGCTGTAAGGAGGATGGTCTAGATTCTTTCTTTGCGACTCTTTTAAGATGTGGCATTATGTTCACTATGAAATCAACCAAAAACAACCTAAGAATGTTCTAAGAGTTCTCTAACAGATTCGTAGACAATAGAACAGTTCAAAGTGAATAGGAACCCTAATGAAGATCAATCTGTGAAAACAAGAAAGTCAAAATCGACAATATAGGTTGTTAGAATGAAGAACAAGTGAATAGATTTGACAAAAATCTTACCTAAGATCGATCCCAGAGAAAAAGTAGGAAAAGAGGCGAGACGACAGGGTTAGGGATTTTGAAGAGTTTGGGGATTTTGGTTTCTGAGATTTGGGGATTTTCAGACGGTTTATATAGCCCATGGCTAATGAGATCGATCTATCGAAACACCAGATTGATCTGTCTTTCCCAGATACTCAAGGAGATCGATCTGTTGAATGATGAGATCGATCTAAAGAATACAGTGACTTTAGAAGATCGATCTACCTAATGTAAGGATCGATCTACAAATTCAGAAACTTAAGAAGATCGATCTGCCAAATGTAAGGATTGATATGAAGAATACAAAATCACAAGGAGATCCATCTTATGGGATTAAAGATCGATCTGCCTGGCACAACCTTACCACTTTAGGCCAATTTGAGCATGTTAGATCGATCTATAACATGAAGAGATCGATCTCTCATACCATTTGCCCAGAAAACTGATTGGAAAACAAGTTAAAAATTATTTTGAAAATTAAGTTTTGAAATCTACAAATCTTATGGAGCATTCATAAGTCCCAATTCACCTCTAAGAACACAAAATCTATTACTATCAAGGGGTTTGGTGAAAATATCAGCTACTTGATGCAATGTATTAATATATTCTAGAACTATTTTCCCTTTTTGCATATGATCCCTAAGGAAATGATGCCTAATTTCATTATGTTTAGTTCTAAAGTGTTGAATTGGATTTTTGGAGAGATTAATTGCACTGGTATTATCACATTTAATGGAAACTTGTTTCATGTCTATATCATAATCTTTCATTTGTTGGTTAATCCACAACACTTGAGCACTACAACTACCAGCTACTATGTATTATGCCTCAGTTGTGGATTGTGCTACACTATTTTGTTTATTAGAGAACCATTAGCAAGTTCTTGATGTGCTTTTCCTATCTATGTTACATCCACCAAAGTCAGCATCTGAGTAAGCATGTAGTGTAAATGTTGAGTCTCTAGGATACCATAAGCCTAATGAGGGTGTGTCTTTTAGATACCTAAAAATCCTTTTTGTAGCTAGTAAGTGTGATTCTCTAGGTGACGATTGAAATCTAGCACATAAATACACACTAAACATAATATCAGGTCTACTTACAGTAAGATAAAGCAATGAGCCAATCATAGACCTATATAGCTTAATGTATACACACTTACCACTTTCATCCTTATCAAGCTTTATGCTAGTGCTCATTGCAATTGCTTGAGGTTTGTAATTATCCATTCCAAATCTTTTGAGCAAGTCATTGGTGTACTTAGCTTGATTGATGAAGATCCCATCCTTAGTTTGCTTTACTTGAAGTCCCAATAAATAGGTGAGCTCTCCCATCATACTCATTTCAAATTCACCTTGCATAATTTTAGAAAACTCTTAGCATAAAGATTCTTTAGTTGATCCAAATATAATATTATCTACATAAACTTCAACAACTAGTAAATCTTTATTCTTAGTCTTGATAAACAATGTTGTATCAACGTTTCCTCTTGAAAATCCCTTTTCTATTGAGAACTTTGAAAGTCTCTCATACCAGGCTCTAGGAGCTTGTTTCAAACCATAAAGTGCCATTGAGAGTTTGTAAACATGATTAGGATATTTAGGATCCTTAAAACCAGGGGGTTGTTCAACATAAACTTCTTCACTTATAAAGCCATTTAAGAATGCACTTTTCACATCCATTTGATATAATTTAAAATTCTTATAACATGCAGAGGTAAGAAACATTTAAATGGCTTCTAGTCTAGCTACCGGAGCATAGGTTTCAACATAATCTATGCCTTCTTCTTATCTATAACCTTGAGCTACCAACCTAGCCTTGTTTCTTATGATCACATTATTTTCATCCATCTTGTTCTTGAAGATCCATTTTGTTCTAATTATAAGATGATCACTAGGTCTAGGAACCAAATTCCACACTTGACTCCTCTCAAATTGATTTAGTTCCTCTTGCATAGCTAGTATCCAATTATTATGTTCTAAGGCCTCATTTACATTTTTGGGTTCAGTTTGTGAGACAAATCCTATATATTGGCATACATTTCTAAGTGAAGATCTTATCCTAACTCCTAGATTTGGATCACCTATAATCTGACAATCTTTGACATAACCTAATTCTCTTGGTGCTCTAGGTTTTTTTCCTAGCATTTCTAGTTCTTTTTCATCTTCTTCCTTTTTGTTAATGTCAAGATTTTCTTGTTAGTTATCTTCTATCCTTGAGGATTCCTTCAAAATCTCATCAAATATTTCTATATCCTCATCATTGTTATGAACTTTAGATGCATCATTTGATTCATCAAATATTACATGAATTGACTTTTCTACCATCAATGTTCTTTTATTGTACACTCTATATGCTTTTGAATTTAAAAAATAGCCTAAAAAGACTCCTTCATCACTTTTAGCATCAAATTTTCCCAAGTTGTCTTTTCCATTATTTAAGACAAAACATTTGCAACTAAAAGGATGGAAATAACTAATATTTTGTTTCTTTCCCTTGTAAAGCTCGAAAGGAGCTTTCTTCAAAATAGGTCTAATCATTGCTCTATTTATAATGTAGCATGAGGTGTTAATGGCTTCATCCCAAAAAACTTAGGTAGATTATGTCACGACCCAATTCCATTCTCTTTAACCGAAAATCACTAAAATTTTTTTCGCGTTTTACTGTTACCTTACCCGATCGTGAACTAACTCACCACACACTGTTGGGCTGTGAGTCAATAATAAACACCACATCTCATTCATTGTCAGTTAGATAAAACGATGTCATACATTTGCATTTAATCTTGTACTTATACAAAAGCATGTTTTACTGACATCTACATCCCCCATAATTACAACTCAAAAGAATACTGTGCTTTTACATTATTTAGATACAAAAAGAATCACTGTGTATATACCTCTAAGCGATGGAGATGCAGCGGAGTCCAAAATACCACGCCTCAATCCTCACTGGGCTACTATGCACGCTCTGTAGGGGGGAAATAGAGAGGGATGAGCAACCACATGCTTAGTAAGGCAATAATGCAAGCATGTTAGATAACTACTCTATCTACATGCTGATAGTGTTATGCATAAATCATTTATGGTAGGAGCATGAGGAATAAAACTATGCCATATGAGTATACATATATATCATGTATCAAAATCATGTACATTGGCATATAAAACATGGTAAAAACATCATGTATAAATCATCTCATGCTCGATCTCATTTAAATTCATAAAAGGGGCAATTCATTAAGAAACCTCCTTTTTAAACCCACGTCATAAAACTCTTTCTCAACACAAACAATCACATCACATCAATTCACAATCACAACCTCACAAATCAAATCCACGAGGCTCGACCCCTCCTTCGGGTCTACCTTAAATAAGCACAATCACACTTAGAGATTTAAAATCATGTTGTAGTAAGTAAATCAAGCAAAGAGACAAGTTACTATATCTCAAGTGACTACGTTGGCCAATCGTCACATATCATCCCAGACCACACGGATCTCGGTGTGCGGGGTATCATGCTGGTACGAAGGTGGGTTAGTTCTTCGCCAGACTTTCTCAAATCAAGTAACCAACACGCGGTACATCGTACTCCATGTGATATACACGGTACATCGTACTCTACGGACCCATAACATGGTTGGGGGTGCCTGTCATAGGTCTTATCTACTCCATACCAAGTGTAACCTTTATAGTCTCAAAAGCGCGTGGGAGTAACCTCAATACCAGGTCCTAGCCCCTCATGGCCTTGCTCGCCCCTGTTGGGTTCCCTGATTCAGGTCCTAGCCCCTCACCCCACTCAAGAGGTCTGTTAGGCCTGTTGGGTTCCCTGAATGGATTATGTCAGGTCCTAGCCCCTCACCCTCACCCCACTCAAGAGGTCTGTCAGGCCTGTTGGGTTCCCTGAGTTAATCCGTATCTCTCACCACGGCCTCATACATACCACAGTGTGAAAACCAGCGCGAGCTACGCTCTAGCGCGAATTCATGCATCAAAACCAATCACTTCGTACGAGCAACGCTCTAGTACGGCATTTATGCATAAAATATGAAGAAACCACGTACGAGCATAGCTCCAGTACGGTTTATAAAGCATTGTCACAATTCAAATCAAAGTGCGAGCTAAGCTCAAGCACATTTCACACAAGTGAAAACATAGAAATCCAATGTGAGCGAGGCTCTAGCGCGATTTATGTCATACAAATACGATAGGCAGCTCATACACACAATCAAACAATCCCGGTAATCGGGTTTAGCACTCACAAATGCTTTTCCACAACATCAACAAAACACTAGCCGGCCCATCTACAAGCTTGCTTAAAACCAAGCAATTTCGTTTTGCAAAACGTCAAAACATTAGATTTATGCAATTATTAGCCTTACTATCCCATTTCATAAAATCCACTTCAAAACCAAAATCACGCATATACTCATCATCATTCACGAATACCATCAATCATTTACTTGAGCAACCATGCATTTCATAAAACACCCAATATTCACCCATAAGTACAAAGTACGAGCAGCTACCTCTATATACTCACAAAATTCCCTTACCTGGAATCGCGATGCGTGATTCCACTTCCTTAAGCTACTTACTCGTACAGTTTGATTCGTCTCCAATGAACTCTTCGGGACTGCACAAAATTGTATCCCACATTATATTCGATCCATATAATATGACATCGTGCGTTCACTATGGTCAATTCGACCTATAGTTTTCTATTAACGCTAATGAGGCCTCGTTTCATTACTTTACCCAAAACTCGAGCCTATGGATTCTTTTAGGCCTATTAACTCATCCTAAATCGATATTAAATCGATATCAAGCCCATAGTGTTCATATTTCATTGATTTCCTCACTATGGCATTTATCAAGCATTTACATACTCATTTTCATAATTCCACTTAAACTCACATTATAACTCCACATAACCATTCCAAATCATCTACATTACTCATTTAACAACTTATCTTAACCCATAAACCACCAACTCCCTAATTCATACTTTCTCACACTAGAGGCATTCCATTTTATAGGTTACATTAGTTTCTAACACAACCTAGGTGTTTCCATCCATACATACTCATGCCAAACAACTCCAAATTCAATTAAATAGATAATGTACTTGGATTGGAGTGTTAGAATCTTACCAAATATGATTTTTCTTCTTGCTCCAAATGTCAATGCCCTTATCTCCTTCAATACCCACAATGGGATTTTGGGTTCCAACTATGTTGTTCTCTTCCTCAAGATGAACAACTTAATATCTAATGGTCTCCCCTTAATTCTTGCTAGAAATGGCTGAATTTAGAGAGAGAAAGTTAGGTTTTTGGGTTAGAAATGGAAGATTTGTGTTTTTCCCGAAATTTCCAGATTTTCAGCCCTCCTTATATAGAAATAGCTTGGGGAGATCGATCTGGTCCAAGAGGAGATCGATCAGGTCCCCTTAAATCTCTCATTTTCATGAAATTTTAAGCATGAGATCGATCTGTCGAAGCATGAGATCGATCTGGTCCCAAACAGAGAGCTAAGGAGATCGATCTGGGTGCTTGAGGATCGATCTTTTCATCACCGAATGCTTGGGACATCGATCTAGCCCCATTAGAGATCGATCTGCTCTATTCCATTGCCCAAGTAAGAGCATTCTGGCTCTTCCAGATCGATCTCTCATCCTATGAGATCGATCTGGCCTTCATGTTTTCCAGATTTCCTGCAGTTTTCTTGCTGCAACTCATACCAACACATCCTTAATCTGTTGCCATGGCCATTTTCTCATCCATCCACCTTTATAACTTGAAAATGGCATCCATTCATACCTTATGCACATTGAAACTTGTGTGCATTCATTGTATGTCCAAAGGTATGCTACATAAAACCAAATGGAAGTATAACTTCATTCCATTTTACTACACTACTCATTTTGAGTTTCAATCACATCCATCACTTATAAGAACTCATTTCTTCATATTCATACTCAATGGAACTTGTATGTACGTTACAAATCATATTACACATACGTACATTGGATCCATGGACTTACATCAACCATACTTTACATTACAAGTCCATTCACATTCATTACACATCAAAACTTTACATATACGGGGTCTCACAGATTATTTTCACATAACATTGTTCTAGCCATTTCCTCTAAGGTTCTATTTCTCCTCTTAACAACCCCATTTTGTTGTGGTGTCCTAGGAGTTGAAAAGTTATGGCTAATCCCTTGATCATTGCAATGTTCATCAAAACCAAGATTTTCAAATTCCTAGCCATGATCACTTCTAATACTAGTTATAACATACCCTTTTTCATTTTGGGCTAATTTTGAATACGTAACAAATTTTTCTAAAGCTTTATTCTTAACTCTTAGGAAAAATACCCATGTAAATCTAATATAATCATCTACAATAACAAACCAATAATGCTTACCTCCTAGACTTGTGGTTCTTGTTGAACCAAAAAGATCTAAGTGAAGTAGTTGTAGTGGTCTAGAAGTTGACACATAATTTTTAGGTTTAAATGTTATTCTTTTATGTTTTCCCTTGCACATGCTTTACATATCTTGTCATTTTCATATGATACCTTAGGTAGACCAACTACAAGATCCCTTTTTGCTAGCTTAGATAATGTGTGCATACTTGCATGTCCTGGTCTTCTATGCCATAACCAAGGTTCTTTTTCCCTAGCTACCATTAAACAAATATTTTCACTACTTAGATCATTCAAATGTATTATATAAATATTTCCTTCTCTATGTCCTAAGAATGCTATTTTATTAGTTTTAGTATGTACAACATGACACTTCAAAGAATCAAAAATTACTTTGTAACCTTTGTCACAAAGTTGGCTAGTACTAAGTAGATTATGTTTTAGGCCTCTAACATACAAAACATTATCTATGGAGAAGGAATCGTTACCAATAGCACCACTTCCTTTAATTTGGCCTTTGGAGTTGTCTCCAAAAGTGACTTCTCCACCAACCTTTGATTTGAATGAGTTGAAGTGGCTTTTGTCTCCCTTCATATGTCTTGAGCATCCACTATCAAGATACCATGTTTCCTTTGATTTTGCCTTCAAGCAATTCTCAAGATTCTACAAATATCATTAATCCTTTGTTTTAGGTACCCAAATTTTCTTGGGTCCTTTAGAGTTAGTAGATAAAGGTTTTGATCCTTTTGGGATCCATTTTAATATCAAATCAATGTCTTTAGAATTTAAAACATTCTTAGGCACCCAAATCTTTCTAACTATTTTTCCTCTAAATGTGGTCATTTTCATATTACATTTATATGATGTATGTCCTCTTCTATTACTGTCACGACCCTCAACTTACCAAAATACGTACAAATTTTTCGCATTTTCATGCATCAATCCTTAATCATCCTTCCTCGATCGTGAACAACCACACGCTTAACAGTTGGGCTGTGTGTCGACGTCTAACTCACTCCACCATACCAATTCAATTTGAAACATTATTTATGAGTAAACACTTGTATAAATGTATATATATCAGAGTTGTTACATGTGTTTACATTGTTTTACATCCCCAGTGGTTACATACAAAATGCTACTGTGCTATGTCTAGTTTAGATACAAAATAATCAAGGTGTGTATACCTTTAGCGATGGGATGCAGCGAAATTACCAAAAAGGGAACGCCTCCAGTCACGCTCAATCTATACTCAAATCTCTGTAGAGAGGGGAAAATAAGGGGGGTGAGCAAACCACACGCTCAGTAAGGCAATCATGCGAACAGGTAGATACTGTACTATCTACGTGATCGTGATGCCATGCTCAAAAGCATTTAATTCGTTGTTTATCTCAAAACATGAGTGTATGATTGTGTTAATGGTATGTAAAGCATTCATGCTATTAAAATTCAGTGCACATTTCAACTCAAAGCATGGTATAAATCATCATGCATAATTCACAATAAAAGCATGGCATTAAACATCATGCATTTTCACAATAAGGCATGGCATTAAACATCATGCATCCGTGCACTTTAAAAACCATTAACAAATCAATCCAACGTCAGGTCCCAGCCCATCCCTCGGGCTTTCCTGACCACAATCACTTCAAACATGGATTTATTCTCAAATAGCATTAGACATGTGAGATAGGCAGTTCAACAATAGGTAATAACCTCAAGGCCTATGTACATAACCTGTGATACCGGCTACACGGATCAGGTGTGCGGAATATCACCACCATCTGCTTCCACACGGGAGGTGGGTCAAATCCTACCCGCCGGTCCATAGCAGATCTCGTCCGAAGACGGTACATCACATCACAACACGGTACAATGTACTCCATGCTACATGCACGGTACAACGTACTCCGTGGACCCCTAGCCTTATCCCTCGTTCGGGCTCATCAGCTGTTCCTCCAACCCTTATCCCTCGTTCGGGCTCATCAAGTGGATCTCCAACCCTTATCCCTCGTTCGGGCTCATCAGGTTGTTTTAACATGCCATGTCTCAAAACAATGCACGTGTGAGCCTATTTAATCGATGTGACACCAAGTCTACTCGAAGCTCCAAACACGGCAACATGCAAGGTGGGCATCCAGTGCGAGACAAACTCAAAGCACAATGCCAAAACAATATGAAATCCATGTGAAAACTAGTGCCTCTTGCACTCTTTCATACTCACGAAATCATGTAGGTGGCTCAAAACTTACAAAATATGGTTAACAAAACCAAAACATACTCATTTCTTTTGCAAATCATTTCAATGTTAGCCAACCTACCAATCATTTGCTAAAAAGCAATAAAACATGATTTTCAAAGCAATATGCTTTTGTTTTCATGCACATTTCTCAAACTCCCAACTTTTACCCTTCAATCACCCAACAACATTTCCTATTCTCATGCATTCTAGCAAAACATTTAAGCGCCCAAATTGCGCACAATATCTCTAAGAGTCCACACAATTCCCTTACCTCAATTTACTTGGTGTGACTCCTTTCCTTTTAGCTTCTCACGCTCTTGGCTCAACTCGGCTCGACGTATCCTCGGAAGCTGCGATTCATTCATTAAATCGATTGAGTTAACGTATTTAACCCATAATTGACCTCACTAGTCAATATTATCCACTTATGCATTTTACAAATGTCTTAATCCACATTTTACCTCTTTTAGGCAAATCTCACAATTTATCCACCAACAACATCTTAAAATCATACCCATAACACTATTAATAACTTCTATATATATCTCATTTCTCATTAATCTCCATCAATTTCACTTTCTCACACTAAACAATTTCTAGGTCAAAATCATTCCAATGCATTCTAGATAGTTTCTAACCATCCATACTCATGCCAAACAACTCCAAAATCAATTAAATAAACAATGTACCATAGTTGGAGTGTTAAAATCTTACCAAATTTGATTTCTCTTCTTGCTCCAATGGCAATGCCCTTAACTCCTCCAATACCAACAATGGGAAAATGCTTTCCAACTATGTTGTTCTTCTCTTTGATAGGAACAACTTTGTCTCTAATGGTCTCTCTTCAAACCTCACTGAAAATGGCTGATTTTTGAGAGAGAATGTTAGGTTTTTGGGTTGAAAGTGGAAAGTTTGTGTTTTTCCCGAAATTTTCTGATTTCCAGCACTCCTTATATAGAAATAGCTTGAGGAGATCGATCTGGTCCAAGAGGAGATCGATCTGGTCCCTTAAAATCCCTCTTTTTCATGGTATTTTTAAGCCTGAGATCGATCTGTTGAAGCATGAGATCGATCTGTCAAGGCATGAGATCGATCTGTCGAAGCATGAGATCGATCTGCTCCCAAACAGAGAGCTAAGGAGATCGATCTGGGTGCTTGGGGATCGATCTTTTCACTACCAAATGCTTAGGAGATCGATCTGGCTCCATTGGAGATCGATCTGCTCTATTCTTTTACCCAAATAAGAGCATTCTGGCTCTTCCAGATCGATCTCTCATCCCATGAGATCGATCTGCCCTTCAAAATTTCCAGATTTTCTGCAGTTCCTCTGCAACAACACTTACCAAACATCCTTAATTTGCTACCATGATCATTTCCTCATTCATTCATCTTTGAGACTTGAAAATGGCATCCATCCTCACTTCACACACATTAAAACTTGTGTAGAATCTTTGTATGACCAATGGTACTTAATATAAACAAAAATGGAAGTGCACATCTTATGCAATTCTACTTCCATTTTACCAAACTACTCATAATCCATTCTACACACATTCTCCACATGTTTTAAGTCCATTTCTTCACATTCATACATAATGTAACTTGTGTGTACAAATACCACTCTCATTAGAAGTGTGTACATTACTTATGGACTTACATCACATATACTTCACTTATGAATTCATAGTACAACTCTATTTACATTTCTATGTACATATATACCCTTATACATATACGGGGTCTCACAATTACAATGTGAGCAAGTAGTAGAAGACTCATGCATATTCTTTCTAACCAAGAAATTTTTTAGATGAGTTTCTTTATTTTTACCATCATATCCTAACCCATTTCTATCAAAGAATGCCCTTTGTGTCTCTAACATGTGATCTAGCTTTTGTTGTCCCATGTAGAATTTAGTAGAGGAATTATGCAAATTAGTATTATTTTCTTTTAAGTCATGTATTTCTAAATTTGCATTTTCCAATTTCTTTTCACATTCTATTTTAGCATTTAAGAGTACTTCATTTTCTTTTTTTAGTTTTGAAGTCATCTTCTTGTATTTCAAATTCATACATTCAAACTCCATGGTAAGATCATCAAATGCATCTTGAACTCATCAAAAGAATAATCATTAGGATTAGAAGTCACCTTTTCATCTTCAAGTGCCATGAAGCATAGATTGGCAATTTCTTCACTTGTATCATCATCAAAGTTGTCACTATCGCTCCTGGTTGCCATCATTGCCTTCTTTTTTTACACTTCATGTCACTTGATTTCTTTAGTAAAGGACAATTAAATATAATGTGACCAGGCTTTTTGCATTCATAGTAAACAATAGAATCTCTATCTTTCCTACTTAACTCTCCCTTGTCTTGTTCTTTCCTATGGATTTTCCTAGAACTACCATTTTCCCTTATTTTCATAAATTTCTTGAACCTTTTTACAAACATTTCCATTTCTATATCTTCCTCATTACAATCATCCCTTAGTTCTTCATGAGTGACATATTTTAGTGTTACTCCTACCTTTTTGGGAATTTCTTCATTTCTTTTGAGTTTCATCTCATAAGTGAGGAGTGGCCCAATTAGTTCATCTAGAGATAATGAATGAGGGTCCTTTGATTCCTCAATGGCAGTTACTTTGGCTTCCCAAGTTTTAGGTAAGCTATTTAAATTTTTCTTAACCATTTCTATGTTAGTATAAATCTTAACTAAAGATTTAAGTCCATTTATAATATCTGTAAATCTAGTAAACATTTCACTAATGGACTCTCCCTCTTTCATTCTAAACAACTCATAATCATGAGTAAACATTCCTACTTTTGTTTCCTTGACTTTAGTAGTTCTTCATGAGTTATTGACAATTTATCCCACACTTGTTTTGCATTTTCACATGTAGAAACTCTATTGTACTCATTTGGACCTAAAGCACAAAATAATGTGTGCATTGCCTTAGCATTTAATTGAATAGTTTTTATGTCATAATTATGCCACTCATCTTCCTCCTTAGGAACTTCTTTTCCATATACTTTCTTAGTTGGGATTTGAGGTCCTTTAACTATAATTCTCCATACTTCATAATCATGGCTTGAATAAATAACATCATCCTAGTCTTCCAATAGGCATAATTCTCACCATTGAACATGGATGGTCTAACCGTAGAATGCCCATCCCCTACCATATTGGTTACTACACTAGCTTGAGCCATAGGATCTTTCTAAACTCTTAAGATTTCACTCCAATCTAATCCAGAGTCCAAGCTCTGATACCAATTGTTGGCTCAACCGAAAAGGGGGTGAATTGGTTTTACAAGGAAATTACTAAATTTAAGTTTTCTTGACTAAGAATACACTTCAAATAAATAAATGACAGTTAAACTTTATGAAGTAAATGTGCAGTAAATAAACAGGTAAGGGAGAGAAGATGCAAACATAATAATTTATAGAGGTTTGACAAAATCTCTTACCTACTTCCTCTCTTCTTGACTTTCCAGTCAAGCAGTCACTTTCACTACTACAATTTGAGCTTTACACTTTCCTTTTACAGGTTAAGGAATAACCTCTCTACCTCTTCATAAATAAAGCTATTCACTTTCTTTTACAGAAGCTTAAATACAAAAGAACTCTCTCTCCTTTTTCTTTTGGATGAGAATGAATACAACAGTGAATTTATCAGAGGTAGGTAAAAACATGAAAACAACTTGTTGTAAGCTTTGAATGTGGATTTAATGCACTCCTAATTGAAGACACAAAGAATATGCTTGAAGAACTTCTCAAGTTTTCTTGTTGTCCCCTGAATGTCTTAATGAGTGCAATTTATAGGCTCAGCAAGTTGGTGAAGCATTAAATGTAGTTTTTCCCGTTGAAGATTTTATAGAAAGAGCCATTGGGAACCTCCAGTAGAGTGCCAGATTGATCTTCATCTTGACAAGATCGATCTTCTAATTCAAATTCCTGTAATTTCAAAGCAATCCAAAGTAAGGAGATTGATCTCATTTTTGGAGGGATCGATCTCATAATAGATACAATGTACAGATCAATCTGTCGAACCATCAGATCAATCTTAGAAACTTTCTGTTTAAGGAAGATCGATCTTCAGATTGATCTTGCAAGTGTTCTCGTGTGAAGGAGATCGATCTCATAAACTTACTATCTTGAGAAGATCGATCTCTATCCCTAGGAGATCGATCTCATAAACTTTTTGTCTAACAGAGATCGATTTGTAGATCGATCTAAGATACAACCTTGTCTTAGAGGAGATCGATCTCTAACTTGACCAGATCGATCTCCTTTTGACCAAATCGATCTCATAACCCTTGGAGATCGATCTCTACTTCCTTAAAACCCAGTAATCTATATTGAGTCCTTCAACTTTTAAGCAGATCGATCTCTTATCCTAGGAGATCGATCTCTCATCCTTTAAAACCCAGTTTTTTGGTGACTCCGAGCATCACTGATCAGGTATGCTGGGATGTCAATCACCGTGGGAGTGGTCAGCTACCCAAACTGTAAGACCCATAAATTTCCATGTAATAATTATTATTCTAAAATATACAGATAAGTTATATTATATATGAATCATAAGAAATGGATGTTTGTAAGTTTTATGTGTGAATGAATTGCAAAATGAGTATAAAATCAATTGGATGGAAGTTTAACTTAGAAAATCTGAGCAAATTGTAGCTAGAATGTTGCAGGAAGTAGGGCAGATTGATCTCATGCAAGGAGAGATCGATCTCATAGCCTGAAAAACATAATACCAAGCATTTTGCTAGAAGGCGATCGATCCCTCACACAATAAGATCGATCTCATGTTGTCTCAAGTTGGACCAGATCGATCTCCTCCCATAGGCAGATCGATCTCCATTGGTCTTTGGATAGGTCAGATCGATCTCCTCTTAAGGCTAGATCGATCTCCAAAGCCTTCTGCCTTCAACAGATCGATCTCATGCACTTTAACAGATCGATCCCCTGCCTGTAAATTGTCAAAATTTTGAAGGATTCAAGCAAGGGCAGATCGATCTCCCCCATTAGGAGATCGATCTCCTAAGGCATTTCTTATAAAAACTGGGTAGTTGGACCTGTATTTCACGAGAACAAATTCATTCCTCCATTTTTAACAAGTGACCTAGCTTCCTCACTCAAAAATCACCCATTTCCAATCAGTTTTGAGAGAAGTTCCTTTGAGCAAAGCTGTTCCTAGTGAGGGAGAGAACAACATAGTCAAAGATTAGAAGCTCAAACCTTGGATTGAAGGATAAAAGAGGATTTGTCCCAAATTGGTAAAAAGTGAAAAAAAGGCCATGCTAGGTAGGATTTCTATACACCATTGTCTAGTATGTTAATGTAGATATTATGAAGAGTGATTTGGTGTATATAATGTTGGTTAAAATGTTCATATACATGCTTAAACATCTATGACCTAGAATGGGCTTAGTGAGAGAAAATTGAAATGACATAGAGCTAATGATGATTTGAGCATGTAGAAGAGTTAATGAGCATGTATAGATAATTCTAAGATGACATTGTGAAATCCATAAGTTGGATTAGATGAGGATTGATAATGGCATGATAAGTGTTTAATGAAATACCATAAAGAAAGAAAACGATGAACTAGAGGCATTATGAGTACAATGCCAGTTCAATATGAATCAATAGACTCGAGGAGTTTAACGGATTCTCGAGAAACGAATAGAATAGTTGAAATAGACTTAAGAGGGAGTAAAGTCTGATAAGATGAAATGAGCTCAAATTGGTGTAAAATGGCCCAATACATTGAATTAAACTTCATATAAGAAAAAATGTAGCATGTTGGAGTATATTAATGTGAATTGTAATTCATTGTAGATCCTGGAGACATAATTGGAGTTGATAAGGTCGAATCACAAGCGTTGGAAATAAAGGAAAGCGATTCGAATGTGATTCGAGGTAAGGGACCTATGCGAGCTATTAGAGATAGCTATACGTATGTTTTCTTACCTGCTGTGTGCAAATATATGCAATAAGTATATAGATATTGGTATATCTTGGTAGAAAACTACGTATGAGAATAAGCCTACAAGAATGCGTTGTATGACTTCCATGTTATTGTTGTGAAAAGAGGTTTTAAAAACGTTTTGAGAAAGAGAAATAATAGATGGGCTATCGGTTTAGAAATTTGCTTGAAAAGCTTTTAACGAGTGATTGAAGGGAGATTGCCCTCTCACTCATACTCAGTGAATGAAGGCATCTATTTCTTTTCTGTGTAAACCTATGCTAGAGCTAATGTGGCATTTGTAGATCTACCAGCCTTGCTCGCATAACCTTTTTAAGAAAGGATTTTTGAGAAAAGTAAAACTGTGCTCGATGCCTCTGGTGATGCTGTGTGTTCCACTCAAGAGCTCGCACTAGATTTTGGGAATCGTGCTGGAGCTAAAGAGTACTGCTTCTTGCTCTGATTATGCTCACATGTGACCCCCTCGATTTGAAGTGATAAGACAAAACCGTGCTCGATACCTCAGGTATGCTGTGTGCTCTAACACTGAGTTGCTCGCACGTGGTCTCTTGAGGTTTACTGTGTGATAAGTAAAATAGTGCTCGATGCCTCAAGTATGCCGTGGTATCTTATGCTGAGTTGCTCGCACGTGGTTTATGATATTGTTGTGTGATGAATAAAATCATACTGGAGCCGTCGTGTATTGCTTAGTGATCTTGCACAGACCTGCTCGCACGTGATTTTGAGACAACAGAGATGGGTGATAAGGATCCATGGGAGCACGATGTACCATGAGCGTTAGCCATGGGGTACGATGTGCCGTGACATCTTATTGATTCTGTGTGAGCTGAAGGGATGGTTGATCTACCTCCCCAAGCATAGGGTTCCCGTACACCTGATCAGTGTTGCCTGGAATCCAGAGTATGGCCATAAGTCTTTTAATCTGTGTGATACAACATTGTGTTGCTACTGTGTGAGGTGACAAATGTTCCCCCTGTTGTGTGATACAAGGTGATATAAAATCCCATTATATGTCTCATATTAATTGATTTAAAAAGAGATTTGTAAATGTGTTATGTGTGAATTGATAAATAAAGCTGTATGGTTTTTAAATATTGAACTGTGTGATCCTGTGTGAATTGATGATGTATATGCATTTACCCATCTGGCTAATTAATGATTTTGCATTTGATCGAAGCTATTTTCAAAGAATGCATATGTTTATTAAGGAAAATAAATGTTTATATTTTAAGCATGTAGATAGTATAGTTATCTACCTACTTTCATATTTTTCTTACTGAACGTGTTAACTCGCCCCTTTATTTCCTCCACAGATACTACGCAGTAGTGAGTTACTGCAGTTGACCTTGGTGCAATGTTGTCCATTTCTCTAGCAGTATAGAGGTATACATCTATGAGAGAAAAATTTTGTATCCTATAATTTAATGCACAGGTTAGTGATCTTTTGTACAAAAGGGATGTATATGATAGAAATTGATGTAAACGTTTCTGCATATGTATAAAAGAACAATTTCTATTTCATTATATGAATTTTAAATTATGAATGGATGAGCTGTGGATATGGATGTTGACTCACAGCCCAACTGTAAGTAGTAAGTTAAGTCACGGGAAGAGGGTTGTGATAGAGATTGGTATTAGAGCTCGAATTGGACCAATGTGTGTTAGTATCCATAGTTAGGAAAATATACATCCCTAAAGTACTGTGCATTATCTGGATATAATTGTGTATATCAAGCTGGAAATGTAACTAAGACATTTGTTATTGAGTATGTAGGATGTCTGATAGACGATGTACTCGTCAATGAGAGAGTTTACGCTCTCAGGGGCATAGAGATGAGCCCGAGAGGCGCAGTGGGTCCAGTTATAATAGTGATCCACTCGATCTTAGTGAGGCCACTGAGGCACGTATCGAGCAGTTAGAGCGCAGTGTAGACACAGTTATGGAGATGTTTACACAAACAATGACCAGATTTGAGGGTAGATAGGAGAACCCTGTTGGTCAAGTACTGCACCTGAGAGACACGAGCCAACACAGCCTGCACCGAAACCTCAGTTTGCAGAGGCAGAGATACCTGCACCCCCTCCAGTTCAGGACATTCCCCCACCAGTTCAGGATCCTGTAGCTCCACAACAGGTTGGTGGAGAGGGAGTTTATGACTATGACCTGGGCAGGCTGAGACAGTTTAGGAAGTTTGGATCACTTTCATTCAGTGGGCTGAAAGACCCAGTTTTCGAAGAGCATTAGATTCGAAGTATGGAGAAACTCTACAGATTCTTCCATTGCTCTGCCACAGAGAAGGCCACTTTTGCTACCTTTGCATTAGAGGGTGAGGCCGAGCATTAGTGGATGGCCACAAGCCGATTCTGAGTGGACGTCACGCGGTGGTGACTTGTGATATATTTCTGGATGCCTTTAGGAGGCAGTACATTCCAGCCACTGCTCAGAGGAAGATGTAGATGGAGTTTCTGACCTTGACTTAGGGGAACCGTACAGTGGATGAGTATGAGTACAGATTCGCATCCCTGGGTAGATATGAGACAGTGACCATGGGTTGTCAGGACAAGAAGGTCCAAAAATTTCTTGACGGGTTGAGACCGTCGATTAGAGCTTGATGCCACTATTTAACATTACCACCTACGACGAGGCAGTACGCAGAGCTCACCTATGTGAGCAAGACTATGAGTTTCATGCCTCAGAGTTGAGTAAGAGTGGTCAGTGCAGAGATAGGGATGAGAAGAGGTCAGTTGAGGATAAGGGATTCAGAAAGGGGTAGAGATTATTTGGTAAGGGACCAAAGATTAAAGAGGTACGAGAGAGGCCTGCGAAGCCTCCAGCTTATTCAGCTTACCCAGCTTTACCTCCAGCTTTGAGGGGTATAATTATTGGAGGACCTCGACCTACCACTGAATAGTGCATTATATGTGGTAATATCATGGGAGTAGACCATGCCCTTCGATGAGATCATGTTATAGATGTGGTAAACCAGGGTATATAGCTCATGAATACCCAGAGTTGGTTGATACCACCACGCAGAAGAGCAAAGAGCCCGAGAATACAGTTGATACATCTACTCCTTGGAGGAAAGCCACAGCTAAAGAGAAAGGGAAGCAAGCTATTGGTCGAGGGCGAGTGTTTGCTTTGGACTAGGCATCTGTAGAAGCTTCTATGGATGTGATTAAAGGTACCATCCTAGTCTTTGATTTTAAAGCATTAACATTGATTGATCCTGGTGCCACACATTCATTTATATCACCTACAATTGCATGTAAATTACTTGAACATGTGAAACCAGTACCTCTAGGGAGGATGTTGCTTATAAGTACTCCATTGAGAGATAATGTAGTAAATGAGTATATATTTAATGGTTGTAAGTTAAAAGTAGGGGAAAAGGATATGTTGGCCAATCTTATTCTGTTAAACATGACGGACTTTGATGTAATACTAGGAATGGATTGGTTAGCTGCAAGCCATGCTGTTTTAGATTGTTATGCTTGTGAAACCCCATATATGTTTAACTGTGTATATATGTAAATGGAATTATAATGTGGATGATTTTGGACCAAAAAATTATGAATTCATAGGTATGGTGATGTACTTGTAAAGTGAAGTATAAGTGATATAAAGTCTATAAATTCAATGTACACACTTGTAATAAGAGTTTGTGATGTACGCACAAGTTTCATTATGTATAAATATGAAGAAATGGACTTTTGTATGTGATGAATATGAGTGCAATGAAAGATGAGTAGTGTGGTAAAATGGAAAGAAGTTGCATGAGTTGTATAGACCTTTGTAATTCCATTAAGTTGTGTATTGTATACTCTTGGTTATACAATGATTTCACACAAGTTTCAATGAGTATAAAGTATGAATGAATGTCATTTTCAAGTCTCAAAGGTGGTTTGATGAGAAAATAACTATAGCAGCAAATTAAAGATGTTTGGGTGTGAGTTATGCAGAAAACTGCAGCAAAATCTAGGAAGTATGAATACCAAATCGATCTTATAGGATGAGAGATCGATCTGGAAAAGCCAAAAATGCTCTTATTCGAGTAATGGAACAGGTTAGATCGATCTCCAATAGGGCCAGATTGATCTCCTAAACATTCTATAATGAGAAGATTGATTCTCAAGATAAATAGATCGATTTCCTTAGGTCTCGGGTTAGAACAGATCGATCTCCTTAACTTTTTGCTTGAGAGAAATCGATCTTAAGGCCTCAACAGATCGATCTCATACCTTCAAAATGTCACGAAAATGAGGGATTTAAGAGGACAATATCAATCTCAAGCGTCAACAGATCGATCTCATCAAGCAATTATATAAATAGGAGTAGTTAAAATCTGCATTTCACGGGAACAACCACTTCCTTTCCATTTTTAACCCAAAAACCTAGCTTTCTCACTCCTAAATCCAGCCATTTTCACAAAGATTTAAGGGAAAGCTATTAGATACAAAGGTGTTCACATCTATGAGAAGAACAACATAACTTGGAGTCATTGCCCCATTTATTGTATTGAATGAGCTAGGAGCATTGTCATTTGGAGTGAGAAGGAAATCCAAAGAGGTGAGTTTCCAAAGCACCAACTCAAGTACATTTGTTTAGTATTGATTTTGGAGTTGATTGGTGTGCTTATTAATCGTAGAAACTATCTAGAATGCAATGGAACAATTATAACCTAGAAATGAGTTGGTGTGAGAAAGTGAAATGTATTGGAATTAATGATGAATAAGATATCTTTAGGTGATAATGGTGTTGTGGGTATGATTCTAAGATGGTATTATGGAATGAATTGTGGGCCCAAAATGGGTAAAATGTATATTTAAGGCATTGGGTAAAATGCATAAGTGAATGACAGAGTAAGGGTAGAGTGTTTCACATCAAGTACTAAACAAGGAACTAAGTGGGTTACTAGAAGGCTTGATAATGGCCAAATGCAAATTGGGCCAAACTTAATGAAATAGGCTCAAAGAATTACATTGACTAGTTGGAGTCAAAATATGAGTTAACAACATTAACTCAAGTGATTGATGAATGAATTGCAGCTCCCGAGGATACACCAGAGCAAGTTGAGCTAAAAGTGTAAAAAGCTAAGAGGAAGAGAGTTGCACCCCGAGTAAATCGAGGTAAGGGAATTGTGTAGACTCTTAGAGATATTTGTGCGTATTTTTGGTGCATTATGTTTTCTAGAATGCATATGGTAATCGGAAATGAAATGGGTGATTGAAGGCCAAGAGTTGGGTGGGTTTTTATGAGAAATGTGCATGAAAACAAAAGCATGATACTTTGAAAACCTTGTGTTATTTGCTTTTTAGCAAGTGATTGGTAGGTTTAGGGTTTGGTTTATAACCATGTTTTGCAAAGAATTGAGCAACCTACATGGATTTTGTGAGAATGAAAGAGTGCTAGAGTATGACTCGCACGAGATTTGATGTGTTTTTACACGCATCAATGTTGAAGCTTAGCTCGCACTAGTTTTCACATGGATTTCTATGATGTTGTGCTAGAGGTTAGCTTGCACATATTTTATACTGGTTTTGACATGGTGCTAAAGCATAGCTCGCATTAAATGTCCACCATAATTGTTGCCGTGCTTGAGATTGCTCGCACGTGATTTTATGACATGATTGATAGTCATGCTAGGAGCTTCTTGTAGACTGGGTGTCGCATCGAATAAATAGGCTCGCACGTGCATTTTGAGATGTGACGTGATATGATGTTTTGATGTGGGTCCTCGGAGTACGCTGTACCATGCAGGTAGCATGGAATATGTTGTACCATGTTGAGATTGTGATATACTGTCTTCAGATGATGTTTAGATCTGCTATGGATCGACGGGTTGGACGTGACCCACCTCCCGTGTGGAAGCAGATAGAGGTGATACCCTGCACACCTAATCAGTATAGCCTAGGATCACATGATATGGCTATAGTCCTAAAGGAGATTTCCCTGTTATATTATCTATCTCACATGTCTTTTGTTTTATGAATAAATCCATGTTTGAAACGCTTTGTGGTTCAGGGCAGTCCGAGGGAGGGGCTGAGTCCTGACAAGTGTTGATTTTATAAGATGAGAAAGCATGATAATGGCTTTAAAGTGCACTGATGCATGATGATTTTCCATGCCTTGTGAATTAAATATGCATGATGGTTTTCCATGCTTTGAATTGATTTATGCATTGAATTAAATAGCATGATTTGCTTTACATGCAATTAACACAAGCATGAACTACTGCTTTTGAGGTGTGAATGAGAAATTGTATGGTTTTGAGCATGGCATCATGATCACGTAGACAGTGTAGTATCTACCTATTCGCATGATTACCTTATTGAGGGTGTTGTTTACTCACCCCCTTATTTTCCCCCCTCTACAGAGCATTGAGTATAGACTGAGGGCAATTGGAGGTTTCCTTTTTATATCTGCTGCATCCCATCTCGTAAGGTATACACAATGATATAATTTTGTATCTAAACTTGCCATAACACAACAACATTTTGAATGTAACCTTTGGGGATGTAAAGCAATGTAAACACATGTAAACAACACTCTGATTTATTTATACAAGTGTTTACTTCTAAATTAAAATGCAAATTAAATTGTTATGGTTGGATGAGGTAGACATTGACACACAGCCTAACTGTTGAGAGTGTAGCTGATTATGATCAAGGTAAGGTAAGGACGAATAATAAATAATGTATGAAAACCAAAAAATTTGTGACGATTTTTGGTAAGTTAAGGGTCGTGACAATGCTAAGACAGTAATGTTTTCTACACTTAAAAAGTATATAGTAGGATTTGTTAAGTAATGAAAGAAGTAGTAAATTATTTCCAAGGATGGATGACTTTACTAACAAATGTGGTCATAATATGTTGAAGGTTTTATAGCATATGTGGTTGATCTAGATAAGGTACACCTAGAATCAGTTAACATCCCAGTGGTTATGGAATTCCCCGATATCTTTTCGAAAGAATTACCAGGGTTGCCACTAGATAGAGAGATGGAATTCTGTTTTGATTTGGCGCCTAGAACGGAACCGATATCCAAACCACCATATAGAATGGCTCCAGTGGAATTGGAGGAGCTAAAGAAACAGTTGCAAGAGTTATTGGACAGGGGGTTTATCAGACCGAGTGTATCACCTTGGGGAGCACCGGTACTATTTGTAAAGAAGAAAGATGGGAATCTTTGACTGTATATAGATTATCGGTTGTTGAATAAGGCTACCATCAAGAATAAGTACCCCTTTCCATGAAAAGATGATCTATTAGATCAGTTACGGGGAGTTCAAGTCTTTTCGAAGATTAATTTGAGTTCTGGGTATCATCAGTTGAGGATTCAGGGTGGAGATGTGCCCAAGACAGCGTTTTAGACCCGTTATGGCCATTATGAGTTTCTGGTTATGCAATTTGGGTTGACGAACGCTCTTACAACGTTTATGGATCTAATGAATGATGTATTTAAGCCATACTTGGACAGCTTCGTGATCGTATTTATAGATGACATATTGGTGTACTCGAAGTCCAGGAAAGAGCAAGAGCAGCATTTGAGAGCAGTGTTATAGACCCTCCGAGATCAAGAGTTGTATGTTAAACTCAACAAGTGTAATTTCTGGGAGAGTGAGATATCATTTTTGGGTCATGTAGTCTCAAGAGATGGGGTAGCAATGGATCCGTTCAAGATAGGGGCTGTGATACAGTGGGAAAGACCCAAGACGGTTATAGAGATCCGCAGTTTTCTAGGTTTAGCAGGTTATTACCGACGGTTTATCGAGGGATTCTCTAAGCTGGTTGCTCCGTTGACACGTCTCACTCGAAATAATGTGGCATTCAAGTGGGATGATAAATGTGAAAGAAGTTTCTACGAGTTAGAACACAGACTGACCACCGCACCTGTTCTCACCATACCCACCAGCTCAGGAGGTTACTCAGTGTTTACAGATGCCTCGGGACAAGGACTGGGCTGTGTGTTGATGCAGGATGGGAAGGTAGTACCCTATGGATCCAGACAGCTTAAGAACCATGAGAGGAACTACTCGACCCATGATTTAGAGTTACCAGCCATGGTATTTCCATTAAAGATTTGGCACCACTACTTATATGGTGAAATGTTTCAAGTGTATACAGATCATAATAGCCTTAGATATATGTTTTCATAGAAAGAGTTGAATATGCGGCAAAGACGATGGATAGAGCTTCTAAAGGATTATGATTTCCAGATATTGTACCATCCAAGGAATACTAATGTTGTGGCAGATGCCTTGAGCAGAAAGAGCCTCGGAATGGTATCGCACATGATGGTCAAGGAATATGAGCTGCTCGAGCAGTTTGCTCACCTCAGGTTGGATATAGACCCTCCTAATGTTGACAGTGACTGTGTGATAGCTAGCCTGTGAGTAGAACCAAATTTAATTGGCCGGATACGATAGGTGCAGCATGCCGATCTACTGTGTGAGGATCGTGCGAGTCTGATTCAGAGGGGTGATGTGGCCGATTTCTTCGTGAGTGATGATAGCCTACTGAGGTTTAGAGGCAGGATTTGTGTTCCCGATGACCCAGAGCTAAAGAGATTGATTTTAACAAAAGCTCATTCATCTAGATATATATTAAATTCGGGGAGTAACAAGATGTATCAGAACCTCCGAAAAGTGCATTGGTGGTCAGAGATGAAAAAGGATATCGCAGAGTTTTTGGCAAGATGTCTTGTATGTCAGCAAGTGAAGGTCAAGCATTAGAAGCCTACAGGACTATTACCTATACCGACTTGGAAATGGGAGCATGTAACCATAGATTTCATCATGGGACTGCCAAAGACTAAGATGAACCATGATGCTATTTGGGTAATGGTAGACAGATTAACGAAATTTGCCCATGTTTTTGGCCATGAGGTCAATAGATACTTTGAGTACTTTGGCCGAGTTGAATGTTCCAGAGATAGTAAGGCTACATGGTGTTCCAATGAGCATCATATCAGATAAGGACTCCCGCTTAACTTTCCACTTCTGGGAACATTTTTAGGATGCTATGGGAACCCAGTTAAGTTTCAGTATCGCTTTTCACCCTCATACCGATGGTTAGTCAGATAGAACTATCCAAACGTTAGAGGATATGTTGAGAGCGAGTGTTATTGATTTTAGAGGCTCCTGTGATGGTCACCTACCGTTGGTCGAATTTGCATACAACAATAGTTATCACTCGAGTATCAGGATGGTACCATATGAGGCATTATATGGTAGAAGGTGTCGATCCCTATTCGTTAGGAAGAAGTGGGTGATAGAAAGACTTTTGCTCCCAATTTGGTATAACAAGCCTTTGAGGTTGTTTAGTTGATATGTGAGAGATTGAGAACAGCTCAGAGTAGGCAGAAAAGTTACGCTGACATGAGACGGAGGCCACTAGAGTTCACTGTGCGTGACTCAGTATTTTTGAAGGTTTCTCCCTTGAAATGGATTATGAGGTTCGGTAAGAAGGGTAAGTTGAGCCTTGGACATATCAGACCATTTGAGATATTGGAGCGTGTCGGAGATAAGGCCTATAGGCTAGCATTGCCACCGGAGCTAGCAGGCATTCATAATGTCTTCCACGTATCGATACTTCGAAAGTACCATCCAGATCTGACTCATGTGATTCGGTATGAGCCATTGGAGCTCAAGGACGATCTGACATTGTGAGATCTGAGAATTTTACACATATCCAATTATGTAATGTGAACTTGAAATGTAATTTATTGAGTTGAATGTAATGTACTCATACATTGAGGTGGTATGGAATGAATTTCTAAGTGATGAATGAGTCATTGACTCGAAATTCAATAATTTCTCCTTTATTGATCAAGATTTCTTAAATCCATATTTATAACGAAATTTTATCGTTAAATTTATACCAGATTTCAGGTCTTATAACCTTTTTACCATTGCACGTATTAGGGACCAAATCAAACCGACTTCCCTTCTTGGATCCACTATCTTTGCTCATTTTGAACTCGTATCTTTCGTCTAACGATTTAAATCCCTTTAATTTAAATTACTGCTCCTCATTTATCATGTTCCGTATTTTCATACCTCCACTACATCAATCACATTCATATTCTCAATTTATCCGTATTATGATTCCAAATAATGAACATAGTGGGAAAAATTTGGGTTTCACATTATTGTTATTAACTCGACTTTATAGGTTCTCGAAGCAAAGGATTGATCCCCAAGCTTAAAGAATCAATCCCTTAGTGCCTAGGATGCCTTCAACGGCTACTTTTTGAGGGTTTTGATAGGATGAAAAGTATTTAAAGCATCACCAACTCAATGGGCATATAAATACAAGCGTTGAAGATGTTGGAACCAAGAAATACACTTGAAGCAATTCATTGAAAGCTGAAAATCAATTTCTGAAGCTCTATTCATGTAATCATCTATCATTTTCTTCAATTCATATTTATTGTAAACACCTACTATTAAGAGGTCTCCATGTTTACAACAACTTTTCATTAATCAACGAGAGTGTAACCCTTGTAAGGCTAATCTTGTAAGAGTTTGGGTAGCCGTTCTTCCTAAGCTTGTAAAAATAAGTGTAAGAGGTTCCTTCTAAAGCCTTAAAAAGGAAGTGCAATTGATTCTTAAAGTAATGGAATCAGCTCCTTAATAAGAAAGGACAATAAGAGAGGACGCAGGCAAAAGATTGAATGAAACATCTGTAACTCTTTGTGTTTGCTTGTCTAAACTCTACTCTCTTTCCTTTATTGTGCTTTATATTCATATTTCCTTATTGTTGAACTGAGTAAAGTATTTAAAAAACCTTTTAAGTTATTAATTTTAGTAAAAAACTGATTCACCTTCTTTAAGTTGAGCCAATAATTGGTATCATAGGTTATGCTCTTGAGTTGAAAAAGAGTAAAAGCTTAAAAGTAAATCGATCCAAATGGCTCAAAATAGTATTGCTATAAGTTTAGTAGGGGAAGGGCACTTAATGCTTAGGTATCCATTGTTCAATGGGTGGAAATATGCCTATTGGAAGATTAGGATGATGTTATTCATTCAAGCTAATTATGAGGTTATGAGAATTACAGCCAAGGGACCACTAGTTCCAATTAAGAAGTTAAATGGTGTAGATGTCTCTAAGATAGAAGATGAATGGGACAATAATGATTTTAAGATGACTCAATTAAACATCAAGGCCATGTACACTTTATTTTGTGCATTAGGGCCATATGAGTATAATAGAGTGTCCTTATATGAAAATGCTAAACAAGTATGGGATAAACTTGTATCACAAATGAACGAAAAATACAAGTAAAAGAAACAAATGTAGGAATGTACACTCATGACTATGAACTATTTAGGATGAAATCGAAAGAAACAATTAGTGACACGCTTACTAGGTTCATTGATATCATAAATGGTTTTATGTCACTAGGAAAATCACACTTTAATGTAGAAATGGTTAAGAAAATTATAAATAGCTTGCTAAAATCTTGGGAGGCTAAAGTGACCATTATAAAGGAGTTAAAGAATCCTCATACACTTCCTTGATGAGCTCACAGGCTCACTACTCATTTATGAGATAAAAATTAAGGGGAATCAATATCCTTATAAGAAAGTAGGAGTAGCATTAAGACCTTCCATTCATGATGATATAAGAAAGGATAAATATGAGAGTGGTGATAAGGAGGATATAGAGATGGCAAAGTTTGCCAAGAGATTCAATAAGTTTAGGAAAATGAAATCCAGTGGAAACTTTAAGAGAAATCAAAGAAGAGATAATGCTAGAGGTGAACCTAGTAGGAGAAAAAAACCTTATTATTTGTTATGAATGTAAGAAACTAAGTCACATTAAATTTGATTGTGCATTAATTAGGAAACTACAAGATAAAAAAACAAAAGAAGAAGACAATGGTGGCCACTCGGTGCAATAGCGATAGCTCCGATGAAGAAAATGTTGAGGATGAGGTTGCCAACCTTTACTTCATGGCCATGGATGAATATAAGGTAAATTCTAGACAATGAGTTAAAAAGGCCCTTGAGAAAAAGGGTTGAATAATTGAGCCTTTTTTTTTGAAAATTAATTGAGCTTTTTTTAATTTCATTTTCACTTATTTGAACTTTTTCCTCAAAGAAAACCATTATGTTTTTTTACCACATGTAATGAAAAATGATGTATGGATGTAACAATTTTCATCTATAAAAGGTTTTAATTAAGTGAAAATTGAAATATAAGGGCTCGATTGTAATGCCCCAGAAGCGCAGTAATTTGGGGTTAACCCGTTTATTATGATTTTTTTTTTAACTTAATTTCTTACTTAGGTTGTGTTCCTGTACAGTGTTGGTTTCTTAGTTTCTTCCTTTGCTTAATCCTTTAATCATTTAAGGTTTATTAAAAATTTTGGTAGCATAACCTCTTATACCTTAACGTAACCTCCTGCAATAACAACAATTTATAATTGCAAACATTTGTTTTTATCTTCTTAAATTTATCATTTAACGATTCAACATACTCCATAACTAAATCAGTCATATCCCTACTCAACAAATTCAATAAACTTTATTTGTTTCCAAAACCACTTATTCTTACAACTCCATAAAATTTTGATTACATCCCCAAACGTATTTACACCCCAGTATCTGTACAATATAAATGTGTGGAAATAAACATCAAATGATATACCTGAGCGTGTTTTAAAGATAGTCTGGGAGGCTCAAAATCCACCAGTCAATCTCGAGTATGTGAGAACTGAGAATTTTGTATACCCCAGTCATGAGAATTGTAATTTGGTGTACGCAATTATGATATGTTAATGTACACACAAGTTTTAAATATGATAAAGTATAAGAAGATGAGGTTTTTAAGTCTTGAATGTGTATGGATTGAAATATGGACTATGGGGTAGATTTTGGGAAGTTTTACATTGAGTGTTCTGCAAATTGATGTAGCAGCAGCGTAATCTGTGAAGGCCAGACCCATCTCCAAGGATGAGAGATCGACTCATGGCTCCAGAATGCAGGAAATGTGCAAGAACTGATAGGCAGATCGATCTCATAGGCAAAAATATGGATCTCAAAATGTTTCTGTAAAGAGAAGATCGATATCCTCAAAGAGCAGATTGATCTCATGAAGTATTCTGTAAATAGAAGATCGATCTCTTCAAGGAGAAGATCGATCACATGAAGCAATTATGAGATCAGTCTCACCCCACAACAGATCGATCTCCTAGGCATAAAATTACCCCAAAACGTTCCCAAATTCAAAAAGAGATCGATCTCATCAAGGACCAGATCGATCTCCTACCTTCGGCCTATATAAGGACCCCTTTGTTTTCCTGGAAATTGATCTCTCTCTCTCCCCCCAAATCGCCATTTTCGTAACCCTAGCTTCCTCTCTCCTCCAAAACCCCCATGTCCGTTCACATCACAGGCAAAGGCAAGAAGGAAAGTTGTTCCTTATCCAAAGGAGAACAACATACTTGGAAATCGAAGGACGAATTGAATCAAGGTGTGAATAGAGCTCTTCATAAGTTTTGGATAAATTTCTAAGCTTTAATCTTTGATAATGAGGTGATTTTGGTGATTGTGACTATGGATGTTGTGATAAAATAGCTAGGAAATGATTAGAGTTGATGAAATTGTGATTTTGTTGGAGTGATGATGATATTATACAATTTGTGGTAATTTTGGGATATTGGCTATAAATTGGAATTGAGGCAATGAGGTGATTTTGGCATGGATATTATGCATGAAAAATATAGGATTTGAAATGTAGTGGATGAGAATGTGGATTAGGATAGGAATACGAGAAAAATGAGGTTTGTAATATTTAATGAGAATATGAGCAAATATCTGCTCGATGATGTGATTGAGATGAATTATTGATGTTTTAGCATCGTTTGGACAGCCCGGGAGTTCCAAAGAGGAATGCGAGGCTAGTTCGTCGTTTGGGGGAACGATTGCACTATACGAAGTGCAACGAGGTAAGGGAAAACTTAAACTCATTTGTGTATGCGATTTTGTGATGATATTGGAGCATGAAATGTGATTTGATAAAACAAGCATGTTTTATGAGTTGTGAATGAGTTGTTGCACACGATTTTATAGCCGGTTAGGGCCCAATTTTTATGAGTTGTAAACTAAATGTGAAAATGTGTTACAGCCGTTTTGAGTTTTAAAAAGTGAAAAGTAATTTGGGCTCTACATTAAGGTATACTGAGATTTGAGAAATGTGTGCATGGTTTTACCAGTTTGAGGTTGGTTTTGACATGTTTTGTGTTGCGTACAAAACGGTTTTGAGATGACTTTTATGAGAAAAATTATTATAAGTGCTACATGAAGGCAAAACGGTTTTATATGATAATGGCTATTACTGAGACTTAGGCGTGTCATGTTGAATACACATCGGGCTTTGCTCTTGTAGCATGTAAGGCCGAGTTGTGCTCTAGCAGCACGTAAGACCGACGCCTCCATTCTAGCAATGTGAGATGACTCCGTTCCACGGTAGCGATAGGTGGCATTGCTCTGATAGCATGTAAGGTCGGGCCATGCTTTGATAGCAAATAAGACCGATGGTTGTACGACTCTGATCAAGTCTACAACGAACCATGGCCATGGGTGTATTATTGTCGACGAAATCCTTCGATTGGGGATGTCCGCCTAGGGGACGAGTTAAATTGTTTTGATATGCCATGACAAATTTTTATATGAGTTTTATTTTCCTAGTCTCGTTTTACACATGAGATTGTGTTTAGTGGCTACGCCACGTGCATTACTATTGCGGTGATATTCATCACGTTTTATAAGAAAAGCTATTATCGCATCTTGTTTTCTACATGCTTGTAACTGTGGTTTTTATATTAAACCAATTATTCTCTTGTTTCTGCATGAGCTTTGAGAAATGAGTTAAGATGGTGTTTTGATTATTCATGCTACACTTTTCTACTGAGTTTATTGGGTTTTCACTCACAAGATAAAATGATTGTGCTGTGCAAATCATTATTTTGTTAATGAATCCTTTACCCCCTTAATGAGCGATTTAGAAGCTCACCCTATTTTATCTCCCCCTAGATTTCTTCAAGTGAAGAGAGTTTCCCTGTGACGTACGGAGTAGTGGCTAGTGGAGGACTTGAGCTCCAGGCCATATATTATACTTTGAGGTATATTTTAATATTTCATGTACCCAGACCTAAGTTGTATTTACAGACACTTGATGAACAGTGATGTATGGGATGTATTAGGACTAATTAATTTAGAATTGAAGAATGGATATGATGTAATATATAGATATTGGATGATGAGATCCTGAGGTGTAAATTATAATTTATATATGATGATGCATGACACTGCATAGGAATGCATCTAGAATTGTGAAATGATGTAAATAAATTTTAAATTTGCCCTGTTTTTCACGCTTCTGGGGCATCAGAGAGCACCTCGCAAGTAGTTGAACTATCTTACTGCAAGTAATTTGAAATGATTAAAATGGGAATGAGCTTCTGAAAAAGCTCAATAAGGAAGACATTTAAAATAGTCCTAATAACCCCAACGATATAACGAAAATCATGGTTAACATGTTAATTAAAAGATTTCGTACTTACTTTAATCAAACCAGATAAGCTTACTTACTTATTGTAGTAGAACAATATTTACTTACTTCAAAAGAAAACATACATTCATACATACTTATTTAGTCAAATTTACATACTTACTTACTTTAATGAAGCCTACTTACCTACTTCTATAATTCAAAACTTTCATATACTAAAACATGGAGACTAAGCTAAATTCATATAGCTATCATGCAGACAGAAATATCATCCTTCGTAGAGGGAATAAAATATCGATGGCCATGGTAGGGGTTGTAGACTGGATCAGGGTCGTACAACAAAACAGACATAGTATCTGAATAACTAGGACACAACTAGAGCATGGGCACTAGTGGCACTCGTCGTGCGGGCACGAGATACTATAGAACAGGCACCACGTATAGTGAAAACAAGCACCACAAAGGCAAAGACGAACACTACACTGGCAAAACGAAATAGGCACTACAAGTGATGGTGCCGGGCACCACAAGTAGTGGGCATGACATGCATATAGCATACACTATTAGGGGGGCCTCTAGTCTCAAAAAATCTTACTTTCCTACTTGTTTTCATACTTACTTAAAAATCAAATAATTTCCATTATAAAATATTAATGTATTAAGGACATATATATCATAGGTAAAAATGTTTGGCTTCAGGATTAAACCGAGTGTTATTCCTTTCGAAAATTTCTAGTAAAAGGTTTCGGATTTCACATGTAAATTTTTCAGGCTCACTTTAAACCATTTAAGATATATAAATAAGCAAAGAAGTCATTATTATTTTAAATTTGTATCCCTTACCTAAACAGGGCTAGGGCAGTACTAAATCGTCGGGTATCAGGTTTACCTCGTTTTACGTGCTAATACCTCGAGCTGCCCAACGATAGTTTCAAAACCATTAAATGATGATCAAAACCATCTTAACATACTTAAACATGCCTCAACTTACATAAATCCTACTAGACTCGACCATTTTACCAATTTTCCTTACTTTCTCGATTTTACCGATAAAAGTGTCGATTTAAGCTATTTTCGATAATTTATTTTCTCCTAACTTCAAACTTATAAACGTAATAACCTAAACACTTATTAAAGTCTATAGTTATCATATAGCAACTTATCAAATTTACCAATTCTCACACTTTTCAATTTTCCACTAAACCGAGCTATAAACCGGACTTTTTGGTAATAATTTAACATTCTACAACATTCCATTCAACCAAATTTCACCTTCTCCCTAATACACCTAGCCTAGCCGAAACTAAAACTCACTCTAGAAATTATTTATTCAATTTCTACTTAAGCAAAAACCATTCAAATTCATCAAATAACAACATATATCATCACCATCATCTTCCATAAACTTCTCACCTTGTTTGACCAACTTTTGACCACTCTTTCTTGCTCCAAAAATGATTCTCAAGTGTAGATAAACATGTATACAACTTAGAATCATAGAAAACAAGCTTAAAAACCAATTAAGAAACTTAAAATTCAAAGTTTCTCTTACCCTAAAAACAAGGCAGATTTTGTCATTATTCTTCTCTCTAGCTTTTTACCTAGCAAATAAGCTTATTTAAGGCTGGATTTTTTATATCTTGCAGAGGACTTAGGAAGGAAGATTTTGTTCTTTTGACCAAACTCTAAAAGTGGTCGAAAGGTGGTCGAAAAAATTGCACAAGTCTGGCCTAGAGAAGACGCCTGTAGTGGAATGGGAGGGGTGTAGCTCTTAGGTTTTAGGTCGGCTTAAGGCTTTATTTGGCTTTCCAGAAATAGCATGGAGTGCTCTTTAATTCTAGAAAAAATATTGGTCAAAGGTCTTCAAATTTTTATTTTTGTTGGGCCAACAGATTCCTCGACCTAGCCTGCTAACAACTCTGTTTTTGTAAAATCCGTAAAAGATATTTTCAGCCCAATTTCTTCAAATTTTCCACTTCTCATGTGTTATGGTAAGTCCCTAGTATGTCCTATAAAAATTTTGGACCATCTTGTTTTAGAAATGTTTCCCGTTTGAGCCCATGTTTTCCAATTTAGTCATTACCGATTGAAATTTCTTAAATTTTTCAGTTACTTTGAAATTTAATCCGACTAATGAGTCCTCAATATTTCCACTCAATTTTCATTCCCCAAGTCAATTATGCCTTATACTAATTTCCTATGGCCTTAAAATAATTTTTATGAATTTATGAAGTTTATTCCGAATTTATTTCACTTTCTAGGACCAATTTCTTGGTTTTGTGTTATCTCAAAGTTTTACTAACTTTTTCGCTTCCAATACTTTAGTTTCACATTCTAACCACCAAAGCATACTTATACATGTAATCTTTAAGAAATACTTAAATTTAAAAATTACCTCAATTTTTTCGCCCCAAGCTTAATGCCACTAACCCGAGTGCTTCGGTTATTTCAAGCTTGCATAATATTATTCTGAGTACCTTAATTGCTTTTTAGTTTCCAAATAAATAATAAAATGAAAATTTTGGGCTTCACATTTCTCCCCACCTTTTAGGAATTTGGTCCTCCAAATTCAGGTTGGTCCATCGAATAGTTGAGGATACTTATATTTCCTGTGGCTCTTTAGCTTCCCTGTAGTTTTTTCTGTCGAGTGGTATTGCTAGAGAACCTTTACTAACGGGATTGTTTTGGACTGAAGCACCTTCTCTCCTTTGTTAAGAATCTGGACCGGTTGTTCAACATAACTTATATCTTCTTATATGTCCAACGATCTATACTTAATAACATAAGAAGGGTCCGACCGATACTTCCTGAACATAGAAACATGGAAGACACCATGTACCCCAGACAACTATGGAGGTAAGGCAAGTCTATAGGCTACATCTCCCATTTTCTCTAATATTTCAAATGAAGCAATAAATCAAGGACTGAGCTTCCCTTTCTTCTCGAATCTCATGACACCCTTCATCGGTGATACCTTTATAATTATTGAATCCCTAATTTGAAATTCCAGTGGTCGCCTACGCACATCGGCGTAGCTTTTCTATCTACTCTGGATGGCTCTTAATCTATCACATATAGTACGTACGCCTTGAGCTGCATGCTCTGCAAGATCAAGAGCAAAGATTTTTCGGTCACCCACTTCTTTCTAAACAACTGAGGACCTACATCTCCTACCATACAGAACCTCATAAGGTGTCATACCGATGCTAGTATAGTAACTATTATTGTATGCAAACTCTGCAAGGGGAAAATGATTATCCCATGATCCCTTAAAATCCAATGCACACGCCCTTAACATATCCTTCAAGATCTTAATGGTCCACTCAGACTGACAATCAGTTTGAGGATGATAGGCGGTGCTTAAATTAAGTTGAGATCACATGGCTTCCCAAAAACCTATCCAGAACTTGAAAGTGAACCAGGAATCTCTATCAAAAGTAATGCTCATGGGATCCTCATGCAACCGTACCACCTCTTTGACATACAAGTTTGTCGACTTATCCAGTGAATCAGTGCTCTTGATGGTAAGAAAAAGGGCACTCTTTGTCAATCTGTCTACAATAACCCAGGTTACATCATGGCCCTTTTGAGTCCTCAATAAGCCCATAATAAAATCCATCGTAATATGCTCTTATTTCCATGTAGGCACATGTAGTGACTTAAGAAGCCTAGCTGGCTTTTGATGCTTAATCTTAACCTGTTGACGGATCAAACATCTAGCCAAAAATTCTGCTTCATCTTGTTTCATAACAGTCCACTAATGCACCTTACGCAGATCATGGTAGATCATGGTACTGCCTAGGTGCATGGTGTAACGGGAATAGTGGGACTCTCTTAAAATCTGCTACTTCAGGGCATCCTCGTTCAGGACACAGATACAGCCTCTGAACTTCAATAGCCTATCATCACTGACTGAAAAATCTAACTGCAAAGTCTGCTAGGCTTGGCTATGTGACGCCCAGCAAACGTGGAAATATAGGCCAATTTTAACTTTTGAAATCCTTTACTTAAGTCATATTCCTATCAGTGCTGATTTCTTAACCCTTTTATTTCGTAAAAATTTTGCCAACATAACAACCTATTTTAATCCTAACCCTTCAACAAGGTACAAAAAGCAGTTTATAATCGTAACCAATTGATTTTAATTTCCTTTTCTTACTGAACAGTACATCCATTCTCATTTCCATACTTTAACATTCTGGAATATAAAATATTATGCAAACTGCGTATTTACAACTTTAGTTACTTTCATTCTTACTTAACTTACATCCCAAAACGTTCTTTACAACGTCTGTCTATGCTTTACAAAACGTTTGGCAGTAAAGTAAAAGTATACATTACCTGTACAAAAGTAACTAAAAAAAAGAGTCGGGTCTACTTGCCCACGACCACAGTACGACAAGTGTAGGAGACTGATTACTGCAAATACTCTGTAAAGTAAAAGAAATGGGTGAGCTCTTCAAGCCCTATAAGACATGCATTTTAAAGCAGTCTTAGCTGTAAAACATGTATAAACAAACATTGTAAATAAAACTATATGAAATATCTCATACATGTCCAAAAATCAAAACATGTTTAGTTTCAAAGTTCGAGTCAAATCACATGAGATATCATGACTAGCACATGAAATTTGTAGCTAGTGTAACTTGTTGATCATGTAGCATATAAATCTCATAGCTTATAACTTTACTTTAAAACCATATTAAACAATTTGTGGAGACTAAGAAGAGACACATAACAACATGGGTCATGTTCACGTAGACATGTACCTATGGCCAAGGTAAGGGACTGTAGACTGGATCAGGGTCGTACAACGCCCTGCGCCACTAAACAAATATAAATAGAACAATGAGTGGTGAAAACAACGCACCAAGAGGCACAAATACCCGACGCGGTTAAGTCTGCACCACAAGGGACTGAACGTACACCAAGTGGTATGAGGTATGCACCACGACGGTCCAAACTCCACATAGGCAATATATGACAGGTCGCGTAAACTACATGTGGCCTTAGTCTAAAAATAAATTTTTTTCATTCTTTCTCGGGCCTATCAGCCCTTAACTCATAGAATTCAATGCTTTAATTTCAGCTCATATACATAAACATTAATTTACAAGGCATCATTTTCACATAGCAAATCACACTTTAAAAATGTTTCACAGGCATCATGCTTCGGTGGTTTCGGGCCTACATAACATTATTTCGAGTTCTCAATTACTTCTTAGTTTTTCCAAGTAAGAAATAAAGTGGAAAAATTTTGGGTTTCACATTTCTCCCCATCTTTTAAGAATTCGATCCTCCGAATTAAGGCTGGTCCATTGAATAACTGCAGGTACTTCTCTCTCATGTAACTCTCTAGCTCCCATGTAGCTTCTTCTATCGAGTGGTGTCACCAGAGAACCTTTACTAACGGAATCGTCTTAGATTGAAGTACCTTCTCTTTTCTATCAAGGATTCAGATCGGTTGTTCAACATAACTCATGTCTTCTTGAATCTCTAACGGTTCATACTCATTGACATGAGAAGGGTCTAGATAATACTTCTTCAACATGGAAACGTGGAAGACATCATGTATCCTCGACGACTGTAGAGGTAGTGCGAGTCAGTAGGCAACGTCTCCCACTTTCTACAATATTTCAAATGGATGAATGAAGCAAGGACTAAGCTTCCCTGTCTTTTCAAAATGCGTGACACCCTTCATCAGAGACACATTTACAAATACAGAGTCCCGAACTTGAAATTCCAGAAGACGTCTTCGCAAATTTGCATAACTCTTCTGTCTACTCTATGTCATCCTCAATCTGTCACAGATTAGCTGAACACCTCTAGCTGCCTATTCAACCAATTCGAGAGCAAGTATTGTTCTATCACCCACTTCTTCCCACACTATAGGAGATCTACATCGTCTGCCATATAGAGCTTTATAAGGAGCCATCCCAATGCTAGCATGATAACTGTTATTATAAGCAAATTTTACGAGAGGTAAATGATCATCCCATGAGCTGTTAAAGTCCAATGAACATGCCCTTAACATATCCTCTAATGTTTGAATAGTTTGCTCAGACTGACCGTCGATCTGAGGATGGTAGGCAGTGCTTAAATTCAGTCGAGATCACATGGCTTCCTGAAAACAAATCCAAAACCTCGAAGTGAATCGAAAATCTCTATCAGAAGTTATGCTCACAAGAGCTCCATAGAATCGTGCCACCTCTTTGACATATAAATCTGCTAGCTTATCCAAATAATCAGTGCTCTTAATGGTAAGGAAGTAGTACTCTTAGTCAGTCTGTCCACAATCACTCAGACTGCGTCATGACTCTTCTGGGTCCTTGGTAACCCTATAATAAAATCCATAGTGAAATGCTCCTATTTCCAAGTAGGCACCAGTAATCACTTAAGTAGTCCTGCTAGCTTTTGGTGTTCACCCTAATCTACTAGTAGACTAAACATCTAGCCACAAAGTTTACCACATCTCTCTTCATTCTTGTCCAGTAATACACCTTACGAAGATCGTGGTATATCTTAGTACTCCCTGGATGCATGGTGAATCAATAACAATAAGACTTTTTTAGAATACCCTGTCTTAGGGTGTCATCATGTGGCACACAAATACGGCCTCAAAGCTTTAGTAACCCATCATCACTGACCAAGAAGTCTGACTGCGATCTCTCCTCAGTCTGGCTAACCATGTCCAGTAGCTTATGATTATTCCTTTGTCCTGCCTTGATTTGATCCATTATATTGGGCTCCATTTGTAGGCTAGCCATAAACCCATCCTTAAACTCATTAACACTGATTCTGAGCTGGGTGAACTATCCTAGCAAATCTCATTCTCTAATCATCATATAGGACACCATACCCTATCTACTGCGGGCATCTGCTACCACATTCACCTGACTCGGATGGTACAAAATCGAAAGTCATAATCTATAAGACCTGTAAATTTCTATGTAACGTTTATGATTCTGGAATGTACAGACAAGTTAAATTATCTATGAATCATAAAAAAAAAAGATGTTTTTAAGTTCTAAGTGTAGATGAAATGCAAAATGAGTATAGAAGCAATTGAATAGGAGTTTAACTTTGAAAATCTGGGAAAATTGCAACTGGAATGCTGTAGAATGCAGGGCAGATCGATCTCATTGCAAGGAGAGATCGATCTCATTGCCTTGAAATGAAATGCCAAGGCATTCTACAATAGGGAGATTGATCCCTCACTCCAACAGATCGATCTCAAGTTGCCTTGGCTTGGACTAGATCGATCTCCTTCCATAAGGCAGATCGATCTCTATTTGTCTCTAGATAGGCCAGATCGATCTCCTTTTAAGGCTCGATCAATCTCTAAAGCCGTCTGCCTAAAACAGATCGATCCCATTCCATGGTTAGTAAATAGGCAGATCTATCTCATGCAAATAAGCAGATCGATCTCATTCCCTTTGAGCAGATCAATCTCATGCAAATGGACAGATCGACCTTCTGTCTGCATTGTTAAAATTTTGAAGGAGTTTAAGCAAGGCTAGATCGATCTCCCACCCATGAAGATCGATCTCATAAGGCATTTCCTATAAAAACTAGGCAGTTGAATCTGCATTTCACGAAAACAAATCCTTTTTCCTCCATTTTTAACAATGACCTAGCTTTCTCACTCTAAAATCACCACTTTTCAATCAGTTTTAAGAGAAGTTCCATTGGGCAAAGTTGTTCCTAGTGAGGAAAAGAACAACATAGTCAAAGAGTGGAAGCTCAAACCTTGGATTGAAGGAGAAAAGAGGTTTTCCCTAATTTGAAAAAAAGAGGAAAAAGTCAAGCTAGGTAAGATTTCAATACACCTTTTTCTAGTATGTTAATCTAGACATCTTGATGAGTTTATTGGTGTATATAATGTTGGCTGAAATGTTCATATACATGTTTAAATAACCATAACCTAGAATGGGCTTAATGAGAGAAAGTTGAAATGGCAAGGGGTTAATGATGATTTAAGCATGTAGAAATGTTAGTAAGCATGTATAGATGATTTTAAGATAGTTTTGTGAAATACATATGTTGGAAAAGATAATGATTGAAATAGGCTTAGGAAGTGTTTGATAAAATGCCATAGAGAGATAGAATGATGAACTTAAAGGCATTGTGAGATTAATGTTGGTTCAATATGAATCAATAGACTCGAGGAGTCTAATGGATTCTTGAGAAACAAATAGAACGATCGAAATGGACTTAAGGGAGATTAGGGTCCAACAAGTTGTAATAAGGCCATATTGATGTAAACGGACCAATGCATCGATTTGAAATCCATGCAAATTGAGAATAGAGTGTATAAGAGCATACTAATGTGAGTAGCAATTGTTTGCAGCTCCTGGAGACATAATTGGATCCAATGAGATCGGATCACGAGCATTAGATAACAAGGAAGACGATTCGAGCGTGATTCGAGGTAAGGGATTTATGCAAGCTATTAGAGATAGCTATGCGTATGTTTCTTAGCTGATGTGTGCAATGAATGCTATGAAGTATATAGATATTGATATATCTACGTGAAAGCGAAGTGATAAGAAGAAGTTTATTTGCATGAATTGTATGACTTCAATGTCTTGTTGTGAAAAGATGTTTTGTAAGTGTTTTCAGAAAGAGTAATAATAGATTGGCTCCAAGTTTAGTATGCTGCATGAAAAGCTTTTAACGAGTGATTGATAGGGGATTGCCCTCTCACTCATACTTAGTGAATGGATCCATCTATTCCTTTTCTGTGTGAACTCGTGCTTGAGCCAAAGTGGCAACGGTAGATTTACTAGCCTTGCTCGCACTACGTTTTAAAAAGGATTTTTGAGAAAAGAAAAAGGTGCTAGAGCTGAGTGAAGATGTGTGATCCACTCGAGAGCTTGCACTAGATTTTGGGAAACCATGCTAGAGCCATCGAGTACTGCTAAGTGATCTTGCTCTGATTATGCTCGCATGTGACCCCCTTGATTTAAAGTTATTGGACAAAACCATGCTCGATGCCTCAGGTATGTTGTGTGCTCTTATGCTGAGTTGCTCACACGAGAGTTTATGAGTTTGTTCTGTGATAAGTAAAACCGTGCTGGAGCCGTTGTGTATTGCTTAGTAATCTTGTACAGACATGCTCGCACGTGATTTTAAGACAATGGAAATGGGCGATAAGGATCCATGGGAGCACGATGTACCATAAGTGTTAGCCATGGAGTATGATGTGCCGTGATATCTTAGTGATTCTGTGAGGGCTGAAGGGATGGTTGTGTCACGACCTAATTCCATTCTCTTTAATCGAAAATCACTAAAAATTTTTCGCGTTTTACTGTTACTTTACCCGGTCGTGAACCAAACTCACCACACACTGCTGGGCTGTGAGCCAATAATAAACACCACATCTCATTCATTCTCAATTAATTAAAACGATGTCATACATGTGCATTTAATCGTGTACTTATACGAATACATGTTTTACTGACATCTACATCCCCCATAATTACAACTCAAAAGAATACTGTGCTTTTACATTGTTTAGATACAAAAAGAATCACTGTGTATATACCTCTTAGCGATGGAGATGCAGCGGAGTCCAAAATAATACGCCTCAGTCCTCACTGGGCTACTATGCACGCTCTGTAGGGGGGAAAATAGAGTGGGATGAGCAACCACACGCTCAGTAAGGCAATAATGCAAGCATGGTAGATAACTACTCTATCTACATGCTGATAGTGTTATGCATAAATCATTTATGGTAGGAGCATGAGGAATAAAACTATGCCATGTAAATATACATATATATCATGTATCAAAATCATGTGCATTGGCATATAAAACATGGTAGAAACATCATGTATAAATCATCTCATGCTCAATCTCATTTAAATTCATAAAAGGGCAATTCTTTAAGAAACTTCCTTTTTAAACCAACACCAAAAACACCACCAAATCAGCTCACAATCAAAACCACATTTTCATTCCACAATTCATGCATGTGTATAAATCTAGGTCACTATATCAAAAGTGCCTATGTGAACCATTACATCATAAATCATCCCAGACCACACGCATCCAGGTGTGCGGGGTATCATGCTGGCACGAAGATGGATTATCCCTCGCCAGACTTTCTCATCACATAACCATCATGCGGTACATCGTACTCCATGTGATATACACGGTACAGCGTACTCCGCAAACTCATATCGTGATTGGGGGTGCCATTCCTAGGTCTTATCTACCCCATACCAAGAGTTTTCCATATCCGTGAAGGAGAGCCTCCCTTCCGAACAGAGCCTCCCCGCTTAACAGAGCCTCCCTGCCTCCTCGGGCTTAAGGATGTTAGCTTAAGGATGTAGGGCTTAAGGATCCTTCCGTAAGAGAGCCTCCCCACCGAACAGAGCCTCCCCGCCTAACAGAGCCTCCCCGTCTCTTTGGGCTTAAGGATGTTAGCTTAAGGATGTAGGGCTTAAGGATCTTACTATAACCATGTAGGAGAGCCTCCCCGCCTAACAGAGCCTCCCCGCCTCTTTAGGCTTAAGGATGTTGGGTTAAGGATCCCACCGTAAGAGAGCCTCCCCACCAAACAAAGCCTCCCCGCCTAACAGAGCCTCCCCGCCTCTTTGGGCTTAAGGATGTAAGGCTTAAGGATCTTACCCACTTTCACAACCTTATACGTATCCCATTGTGCAAACTTGTGCGAGCAAAGCTCTAGCACGACTCATGCATCTTCTCATAAAGAGGCGCGTACGAGCATAGCTCTAGTACGGTTATACTCATAAGACAACCATTCAAAATCCACGTACGAGCAGAAGCTCCAGTACGGTTTATAAATATCATTATAGTTTCCAAATCAAGGTGAGAGCTAGGCTCTAGCACGTCTCATACAAATGAAAACATAGAAATCCAGCGCGAGCGAGGCTCTAGCGCGATTTATGTCATACAAATATGATAGGCGGCTCATATACAATTTATCAATCCCGATAATTCGGGTTTAGCACTCACAAATGCTTTTCCGCAATAACAATACAATACTAGCCGACCTATCTACAAGCTTGCTTAAAACCAAGCAATTCCTTTTGGAAAAACATCAAAACATTAGATTTATGCAATTTTTAGCCTTACTATCCCATTTCATAAAATCCACTTCAAATCCAAAACCACGCATATACTCATCATCATTCACGAATACCATCAATCATTTATTTGAGCAATTCATGCATTTCATACAACACCCAATATTCACCCACAAGTTCAAAGTACGAGCAGCTACCTCTATATACTCACAAAATTGCCTTACCTGGAATCGCGATGCGTGATTCCACTTCCTTAAGCTGCTTACTCGTATGGTTCGATTCGTCTTCAACGAACTCTTCGGGACTGCACAAAATCGTATCCCGCATTATATTCGATCCATATTATGCAACCCTTGTGCTTGCTATATCCAATATAATCTATAGCCTCTATTAAAGCTTATTTGGCCTCGTTTCATCACTTTACCCATAACTCGAGTCTATGGATCTTCTTAGGCCTATTAACTTATTCAAAATCGATGTTAAATCGACATTAAGCTCATAGTGTTCATATTCCATGAATTCCCTCACTATGGCATTTATCAATCATATACATATCCATTTTCACAATTCCTCCAACTCACCATGTAATTCCATCTAACCATCTAAAATCATAAACATCACCCCAATAACAACTTTAGCATGCCATAAACCATAAGCTCATTCAATCCCACATATCCTCACATTATACCCATTTTAGATTTCTAGGTCACACCAATTCCACTACATTCCTAGGTAGTTTATACATCAATACTCATATCAATCAACTCCAAAATCAATTAAATAGCTAATGCATTTGGATTGGAGTGTTAGAATCTTACCAATATGATTTCTCTTCTTGCTCCAATTGGTAATGCCCTTAACTCCTTCAATTCCAAGAATGGGAAAATGCCCTCTCACTATGTTGTTCTTCTCCTTGATAGGAACAACTTTGCCTCTAATGATCTCTCTCCAAATCTCACTGAAAATGGCTGATTTTTGAGAGGGAAAATTAGGTTTTTGGGGTTGAAATTGTAAGGTTAAGTGTTTTTCCGAGATTTCCAGATTTTCAGCTTTCCTTATATAGAAATGACTTGAGGAGATCGATCTGGTCCAAGAGGAGATCGATCTGGTCGCTTAAAATCCCTCTTTTTCACGACATTTTTAAGCCTGAGATCGATCTGTCGAAGCAATCAGATCGATCTGTTGAAGCATGAGATTGATCTGTCGAAGCATGAGATCGATCTGCTCCCAAACAGAGAGCTAAGGAGATCGATCTGGGTCCATTGGAGATCGATCTGCTCTATTCTTTCGTCCAAATAAGAGCATTCTGGCTCTTCCAGATCGATCTCTCATCCTATGAGATCGATCCGGTCCTCATGTTTTTCAGATTTCCTGCAGTTTCCTTGCTGCAATTCATACCAACACATCCTTAATCTATTGCCATGGCCATTTTCTCATCCATCCACCTTTATAACTTGAAAATGGCATCCATTCATACCTTATGCACATTGAAACTTGTGTGCATTCATTGTATGTTCAAAGGTATGCTACATAAAACCAAATGGAAGCATAACTCCATTCCATTTTGCCACACTACTCATCTTGAGTCTCAATCACATCCATCACTTGCTAGAACTCATTTCTTCATATTCATACTCAATGAAACTTATGTGTACGTTACAAATCATATTACACATACGTACATTGGATCCATGGACTTACATCAATCATACTTTACACTACGAGTCCATTCACATTATTTGATCCAATTACACGCATTACCATTATACATATACGGGGTCTTACATTCTCCCCTCCTTCAAGGAATTTGGTCCTCCAAATTAGAACCAAGTCACTCTTCAAAAAGTTGGGGGTACTTCTCCCGTATCAAGTTCTCCAATTCCCACGTGGCCTCTTCTGCCGTGTGGTGTTGCCAAAGAACTTTCACCAAGGGAATTATCTTATTCCGCAACACTTTCTCTTTTCTGTCCAATATCCGAACCGACTTCTCAACATACGTCATACTCTCATGGAGCTCCAACGGCTCATATCTTATCACGTGTGCCAGGTTCGGGTGATACTTCCGAAGCATCGAGACGTGGAAAACGTTGTGGACATTCGCCAAGTCCGGTGGCAATGCCAACCTATACACCTTATCTCCCACTCTCTCCAAAATCTCGAAGGGTCCGATATATCTAGGGCTCAGTTTGCCCTTCTTACCAAATCTCATAATACCCTTCGATGGTGATACCCTCAGAAACACCGACTCACCCTCATCAAAGTCCAGTTGTCTTCGTCTCTTGTCAGCATAACTCTTTTGTCGGCTCTGAGCTGTCCGTAATCTCTCACATATCAACTGGACGTCCTCAGATGCCTACTGCACTAAGTCCAGAGCAAAAATCTGTCTGTCACCAACCTCTTCCCATCCAATGGGGGAACGGCATCTACGCCCGTACAATGCCTCATAGGGTGCCATCCCGATACTAGCATGATAGCTATTATTATAAGCGAACTCGGCTAACTGCAGGTGGTCATCCCAGGAGCCTCTATAATCCAGCACACACGCTCTCAACATATCCTCGAGGGTCTGTATAGTCCTCTCTGACTGCCCATCTGTCTGAGGATGAAAAGCGGTGCTAAAACTCAGTCGGGTCCCCAGCGCATCCTGAAAATGTTCCCAGAAATGGGAAGTGAAGCGGGCATCCCTATCAGAAACAACGCTCACTGGTACACCATGTAGCCGTACTATCTCTCGAATATACAGGTTTGCCAACTGACTCAGTGTATCGGTAGCTCTCATAGCCAAGAAATGGGCGGACTTAGTCAACCGGTCCATAATAACCCACATGGCATCATGACCTCTACGGGTCCTCGGCAACCCCATCATAAAATCCATGGTGACATGCTCCCACTTCCATGTCGGTATCGGTAGAGGCTGCAATAATCCTGCAGGCTTCTGATGCTCTACCTTCACTTGCTGACAAACGAGACACTTAGCGACATATTCCACAATGTCTCTCTTCATTCCAGACCACCAATAAACCTTCCGAAGGTTTTGATACATCTTGGTACTTCCCGGATGTATCGTATACTTTGATGAGTGAGCCTCTGATAAAATCGTTCTCCTGATCTCAGGATCCCTGGGAACGCATACTCTGCCTCTGAACCTCAATAAGCCATCAGCACTCTGCTCAAAATCAATACCCACACCTATCTGTATCTGCCTCAGCCAATCGATGCACCGTCGATCACTCTGCTGGGCTTGCCGAATACGGCCAATCAATTCTAGCTCCAGTCTTAAACTAGCCATGATCTCAAGTCTCTCAGATCCAAGTGGGGTTACATCCAAACTGAGGTTCGCAAAGTGTTCTAACAATTCATGTTCTCGTACCATCATATAAGACACCAACCCAAGGTTCTTTCTACTCAAAGCATCGACAACTACATTTGCCTTACCTGGGTGGTACATGATTTCACAATCATAGTCTTTCAGGAGTTCGAGCCATCTCCTCTGTCTCATATTCAGCTCTTTCTGTGAGAACAAGTACTTAAGGCTCTTATGATCTGTGAACACCTGAAATTTCTCACCATAGAGATAGTGGAGCCATATTTTCAAAGCAAATACTACAGCCGCCAACTCCAAATCATGTGTCTGGTAGTTCCTCTCATGATCTTTCAACTGTCTAGATCCATAGGCAACTACCTTCCAATCCTGCATAAGCACACAGCCCAGTCCCTGGTGTGATACATCCGTATACACCGAGAATCCTCCTGAGCTGGTAGGAATGGTGAGAACTGGAGCAGTTGTCAATCGACGCTTAAGCTCCTCAAAACTCCTCTCACATGCCTCATCCCACACAAACTTAACATCTTTTCGCGTGAGGCGTGTCAATGGAGCAGCTAGTCTGGAGAAACCCTCTACAAATCTCCGATAATATCCTGCCAATACCAGGAAACTCCTGATCTCAGTTACTGTCTTGGGCTGTTCCCACTGTACAACTGCCTCTATCTTGGATGGGTCCACTGATACCCCATCCTTTGACACAACATGCCCCAGAAATGAGATCTGTTCCAACCAAAAGTTACACTTGCTGAGTTTGGCATACAATTCTCTCTCTCGGAGGGTCTGCAGAACTATCCTCAAGTGCTCCTCATGATCTTCCCTGGACTTGGAATACACCAAAATATCATCAATAAACACTATTACAAACTTGTCCAGGTATGGCTTGAATATATCATTCATCAATGCCATAAATGCTGCGGGAGCATTCGTCAATCCGAATGGCATCACCAAAAACTCGTAGTGGCCATAACGGGTACGAAATGCTGTCTTGGGTACATCTCCACTCCTGATCCTCAACTGATGGTACCCTGACCGCAGATCTATCTTAGAAAATACTTCGGCTCCCTGGAGCTGATCCAACAAATCATCGATTCTTGGAAGGGGATACTTGTTCTTAATGGTGGCCTTATTCAACAACCGGTAATCTATACACAGTCGGAGGCTTCCATCCTTCTTCCTTACAAATAGAACCGGTGCTCCCCAAGGTGAGACACTCGGTCTAATAAACCCCTTCTCCAATAACTCTTGCAGCTGTTTCTTCAGCTCTTCCAATTCTATCGGAGCCATTCTATAGGGTGGTTTCGATATCGGCTCTGTACCAGGCACTAACTCAATGCAAAATTCCATTTCCCTTTCAGGTGGTGGTCCTGGTAATTCGTCCGGAAAGACATCAGGGTAATCCGCAATTACGGGTATGTCCCTCAATTCCGGGTGTGCCTCATCTATATCGACCACGTATGCAATGAACCCTTCACATTATCCTCTCCATCGTTAGTAACATAAACCATCACTCCACATTCAACATTTATCATAAACAAATAATTTATCTCTTAAGCAATAAGCATTTAAAATCATACTCTTTTATTTACCACAATTATACAAGTTTCATATCATTTCTTTTCATAAAAAATTTACAATAAGATTGTCTAATCCTGAAAACATCAACGTTTTGGCATGACAATCCAACACAACACGATTGGTAGCCAACCAATCCATTCCCAAAATTACATCAAAATCATTCATATTCAATAAAATCAGATTGGCTATCATTTCCTTCCCCTCTATCTTTAACTTACATTCCCTACATACATGCTCAGTCAATTGACTATCATTCATGGGTGTGGAAATCATCAACCTGTTATCCAACAATGTTGGTTTCACATATTTCAACAATTTATGTGCAAAGGAAGGTGATATGAAAGAATGCGTGGCACCAGGATCAAATAATACAAATGCTTCTAAATCAAAGATTCGGATGGTACCTTTAATCACATCCGTCGAAGCATCCGCGGTGTCCTGATCCAGTGCATGTACTCTTCCTCTGCTCACACCCTCAGCCTGTTTCCCTTTTTCCTCAACTGTAGCCCTCCTCCTCGGGGCTGCTGTCTTAACTGGAGCTCCCTCAGGCTCCTTGCCCTTCTGTGGGGTAATCTCCATCTTCTCGGGACAATACTTAGCCATATGTCCTGGTCTCTCGCATCTAAAACACACCATAGGGGTCATCAGACAGGGCCTATTCCCATGAAATCTCCCACATCTCCTACACTGATCAGCAGTAGGCCGTGGTCCTCCAATAGTCATGCCCCTTGGCGCAGTCAAGGCTGGGTATACGGGAGGTCTAGCAGCTCTCTCCGGCACCTCCTCAATCTTTGGCCTCTTCTCGAAAAATCTTTGGCCATCTCTCTTGGCCACTCTTCCAATCCCGGATCTCTTCCGGTCCCTGTCCTTTCTAACACTGACTCTCCCAAGCTCGGAGGCATTTCGCTCAAAGTCTTGCTCACATAACTGAGCCTTATGTACAGCCTCCTCATAAGTCACAATATCGAAGGGAGCTAGCTTAGTCCGGATGGCCAATCTCAATCCATCCATGAACTTTTGTATCTTTCAGGTCTCACTACCCATCGTGTCAGGGTCATATCTTCCCAATGACATAAACTTGGACTCATACTCGTCCACAGTCCGGTTCCCCTGAACCAAATTCATAAATTCCATCCGCAATTTCCTCTGTGCGATAGCTGGAATATACTGTCTCCTGAAGGCCTCTAGAAATATCTCCCACGAGATCTCAGAGTGTCTGTCCCTCAAAATAACCTCGGTGGACCTCCACCAATGTTCGGCCTCGCCTTTCAGCATAAACACGGCAAAGGCAACCTTTTCACTTGAAGTACATCGGAAAAACCTATACAGTTTCTCCATCTCATACACCCAATCCTCCGTAATCACTGGGTCCTTCACCCCTCTAAACACTGGGGGCTTCAGCGCTTGAAACTCTTGCAACCTGTTCAAGTCGCAGTCATAACCCAAATCACTACCGCTCTGCTGTGGAGCGATAGGAGAAGCTATATCCTGGGCTGGAGGTGGTGTAACTGTAGCTGTCTCAGCAGTCTGAGGTCTCTCCGCCTCTGCAGCTGCCTGTTCAGTAGTAGGCTGTGCCGCGGGACCTCATCTGTCACCGTCGCCCAAGGCCTGCGTGACTATCTCCACCAAACTCTCAATACTCCGCTCCAACCTAGTGAAGCGAGCCTCAGTATCACCTGCTCTCTCAGCAGGGTTCTGTAGAGCCTGCTCAGTCTGTGGCTCCGCACGGCTCTCAGGCCTACCTCTACGGCCTCTAGCACGTGCACTCACCCCTCTACCTTGGCCTGTAACTGGCATAGTGCCTAGCTTCCTATATTATAATAATTTATTAAGCTCAATCCATCACGGAATACATAGTTATATCTAAACAAAAGCACAGTACTATGGGGATGTACTTTCCTACGTATTATTAATGACTCACATCAGACCAACACAGCTCTGATACCAATCTCTGTCACGACCCAATTCCATTCTCTTTAATCGAAAATCACTGAAAATTTTGTGCGTTTTACTGTTACTTTACCCGGTCGTGAACTAAACTCACCACACACTGTTGGGCTGTGAGCCAATAATAAACACCACATCTCATTCATTCTCAATTAATTAAAACGATGTCATACATGTGCATTTAATCGTGTACTTATACGAATACATGTTTTACTGACATCTACATCCCCCATAATTACAACTCAAAAGAATACTGTGCTTTTACATTGTTTAGATACAAAAAGAATCACTGTGTATATACCTCTTAGTGATGGAGATGCAGCGGAGTCCAAAATAATACGCCTCAGTCCTCACTGGGCTACTATGCACGCTCTGTAGGGGGGAAAATAGAGTGGGATGAGCAACCACACGCTCAGTAAGGCAATAATGCAAGCATGGTAGATAACTACTCTATCTACATGCTGATAGTGTTATGCATAAATCATTTATGGTAGGAGCATGAGGAATAAAACTATGCCATGTAAATATACATATATATCATGTATCAAAATCATGTGCATTGGCATATAAAACATGGTAGAAACATCATGTATAAATCATCTCATGCTCAATCTCATTTAAATTCATAAAAGGGCAATTCTTTAAGAAACTTCCTTTTTAAACCAACACCATAAACACCACCAAATCAGCTCACAATCACAACCACATTTTCATTCCACAATTCACGCATGTGTATAAATCTAGGTCACTATATCAAAAGTGCCTATGTGAACCATTACATCATAAATCATCCCAGACCACACGCATCCAGGTGTGCGGGGTATCATGCTGGCACGAAGATGGATTATCCCTCGCCAGACTTTCTCATCACATAACCATCATGCGGTACATCTTACTCCATGTGATATACACAGTACAGAGTACTCCGCAAACTCATATCGTGATTGGGGGTGCCATTCCTAGGTCTTATCTACCCCATACCAAGAGTTTTCCATATCCGTGAAGGAGAGCCTGCCTGCCGAACAGAGCCTCCCCCGCTTAACAGAGCCTCCCTGCCTCCTCAGGCTTAAGGATGTTAGCTTAAGGATGTAGGGCTTAAGGATCCTTCCGTAAGAGAGCCTCCCCACCGAACAGAGCCTCCTCGCCTAACAGAGCCTCCCTGCCTCTTTGGGCTTAAGGATGTTAGCTTAAGGATATAGGGCTTAAGGATCTTACTATAACCATGTAGGAGAGCCTCCCCGCCTCTTTGGGCTTAAGGATGTTGGCTTAAGGATCCCACTGTAAGAGAGCCTCCCCACCAAACAGAGCCTCCCCGCCTAACAGAGCCTCCCCGCCTCTTTGGGCTTAAGGATGTTGGCTTAAGGATGTAAGGCTTAAGGATCTTACCCACTTTCACAACCTTATACGTATCCCATTGTGCAAACTTGTGCGAGCAAAGCTCTAGCACGACTCATGCATCTTCTCATAAAGAGGCGCGTACAAGCATAGCTCTAGTACGGTTATACTCATAAGACAACCATTCAAAATCCACGTACGAGCATAAGCTCCAGTACGGTTTATAAATATCATTATAGTTTCCAAATCAAGGTGCGAGCTAGGCTCCAGCACGTCTCATACAAATGAAAACATAGAAATCCAGCGCGAGCGAGGCTCTAGCGCGATTTATGTCATACAAATATGATAGGCGGCTCATATACAATTTATCAATCCCGACAATTCGGGTTTAGCACTCACAAATGCTTTTCCACAACAACAATACAATACTAGCCGACCTATCTACAAGCTTGCTTAAAACCAAGCAATTCGTTTTGGAAAAACATCAAAACATTAGATTTATGCAATTTTTAGCCTTACTATCCCATTTCATAAAATCCACTTCAAATCCAAAACCACGCATATACTCATCATCATTCACGAATACCATCAATCATTTATTTGAGCAATTCATGCATTTCATACAACACCCAATAGTCACCCACAAGTTCAAAGTACGAGCAACTACCTCTATATACTCACAAAATTCCCTTACCTGGAATCGCGATGCGTGATTCCACTTCCTTAAGCTGCTTACTCGTATGGTTCGATTCGTCTTCAACGAACTCTTCGGGACTGCACAAAATCGTATCCCGCATTATATTCGATCCATATTATGCAACCCTTGTGCTTGCTATATCCAATATAATCTATAGCCTCTATTAAAGCTTATTTGGCCTCGTTTCATCACTTTACCCATAACTCGAGTCTATGGATCTTCTTAGGCCTATTAACTTATTCAAAATCGATGTTAAATCGACATTAAGCTCATAGTGTTCATATTCCATGAATTCCCTCACTATGGCATTTATCAATCATATACATATCCATTTTCACAATTCCTCCAACTCACCATGTAATTCCATCTAACCATCTAAAATCATAAACATCACCCCAATAACAACTTTAGCATGCCATAAACCATAAGCTCATTCAATCCCACATATCCTCACATTATACCCATTTTAGATTTCTAGGTCACACCAATTCCACTACATTCCTAGGTAGTTTATACATCAATACTCATATCAATCAACTCCAAAATCAATTAAATAGCTAATGCATTTGGATTGGAGTGTTAGAATCTTACCAATATGATTTCTCTTCTTGCTCCAATTGGTAATGCCCTTAACTCCTTCAATTCCAAGAATGGGAAAATGCCCTCTCACTATGTTGTTCTTCTCCTTGATAGGAACAACTTTGCCTCTAATGATCTCTCTCCAAATCTCACTGAAAATGGCTGATTTTTGAGAGGGAAAATTAGGTTTTTGGGGTTGAAATTGTAAGGTTAAGTGTTTTTCCGAGATTTCCAGATTTTCAGCTTTCCTTATATAGAAATGACTTGAGGAGATCGATCTGGTCCAAGAGGAGATCGATCTGGTCGCTTAAAATCCCTCTTTTTCACGACATTTTTAAGCCTGAGATCGATCTGTCGAAGTAATCAGATCGATCTGTTGAAGCATGAGATCGATCTGTCGAAGCATGAGATCGATCTGCTCCCAAATAGAGAGCTAAGGAGATCGATCTGGGTCCATTGGAGATCGATCTGCTCTATTCTTTCGCCCAAATAAGAGCATTCTGGCTCTTCCAGATCGATCTCTCATCCTATGAGATCGATCCGGTCCTCATGTTTTTCAGATTTCCTGCAGTTTCCTTGCTGCAATTCATACCAACACATCCTTAATCTATTGCCATGGCCATTTTCTCATCCATCCACCTTTATAACTTGAAAATGGCATCCATTCATACCTTATGCACATTGAAACTTGTGTGCATTCATTGTATGTTCAAAGGTATGCTACATAAAACCAAATGGAAGCATAACTCCATTCCATTTTACCACACTACTCATCTTAAGTCTCAATCACATCCATCACTTGCTAGAACTCATTTCTTCATATTCATACTCAATGAAACTTTTGTGTACGTTACAAATCATATTACACATACATACATTGGATCCATGGACTTACATCAATCATACTTTACACTACGAGTCCATTCACCTTATTTGATCCAATTACACGCATTACCATTATACATATACGGGGTCTTACAGGTTGATCTGCCTCCCCAAGCATCGGATTCTCGTACACCTGATCAGTGTTGCTTGGAATCTAGACTATAGCCATAAATCTTATATTTGTGTGGTATGACATTTTGTCACTACTGTGTGAGGTGATATGTGTCCCCCTTGCTATGTGATACAGGGTGATATGATATCTCATTATATGTCTCATGTAAATTGATTTTTAAGTGATCTGTTAAATACAAAGCAATTGCACAGTGTGTGATGTGTGGATTGATCAGTAAGCTGTGTGATTTTTAAAGAGTATATTATATGATTTGATAATGAAATATGCATATACCCATCTAGCGAATTAATGATTTTGCAATTTATAGAAGCAATTTTCAAAGAATGCATATGTTTTATAAGGAAAATAAATGTTTTTATTTTAAGCATGTAGATAGTGTAGTTATCTACCTGCTTTCATATTTTCCTTACTGAGCGTGTTAGCTTACCCCCTTATTTCCTCCTCCACAGATACTACACAGTAGTAAGTTACTGCAGTTGTCCCTGCTATGGTGTTCTCCAGTTCTCCAGTAGTATAGAGGTATACACTTATGAGAAAATTTTTGTATCCTATAAATTAATGCACAATATAGTTATGTTTTGTACGAAAGGGATGTATATGATAGAAACTGATGTAAACGTTTCCGCATATTTATAAAAGAACAGTTTCTATTTCATTAAATAAATTTTAAATTATGAATGGATGAGATGTGAATATGGATGTTGACTCACAGCCCAATTGTTAGTAGTAAGTTGAGTCACGGGAAGAGGGTCGTGACATAATCCTCCAGGAGCTCTATCCACCTCTGCTGTCTCATATTAAACTCCTTTTGATAAAAAATATATTTGAGACTCTTATAGTCGATGAAAATCTGGAATCTTTCACCATATAAGTAATGTCACTATATCTTCAGTGCAAAAATTACTGCGGCCAATTCCAGGTCATGAGTGGGATAGTTACGCTCATGGTCCCTAAGTTGACGAGGGCCATAAGCAACCACTCTACCATTCTACATCATTACACAGCCCAAACACTAGCAGGAGGCATCACTGTAAACTGCAAATCCTCCTGAACCACTCGAAATAGTCAAGACTGCTACTGTGGTCAACCGACATTTGAGCTCTTGGAAGCTTTACTTACACTACTCAAACCACTTAAATGGGGCATGCTTACGAGTCAGTCTAGTTAGTGGGGCTACAATCTAAGAAAATCCTTCCATAAATCTTTGGTAGTACCCTGCCAATCCCAGGAAACTCTAAACCTCTATCACTGTCTTTGGTCTCTCCTATTTCATTATTGTGTTCGCCTTAGATGGATCAATAGACACCCCATCCTTAAATATAATATGTTTGAGGAAGGTAATCTGTTCCAACCAGAATGCACACTAACTAAATTTCCTATACAGTTTCTTCTCACGGAGGGTTTGGAGCACAATCCTCAAATGCTGCTTGTGTTCCTCTCGGGACTTGGAATAAATCAGTATCTCATCAATGAACACAATCACAAACCTATCCAAAAACCCCCAAAAAAATCATTCATTAAATTCATGAAGGCATCATGGGCGTTAGTCAGTCCAAAAGGCATCACCAAAAATTCATAATGCCCATATCGGGTCTAAAACGTTATCTTCGGTACATCAGCCTCCTTAATTCTCAACTGATGATAACCCAATCTCAAGTCTATTTTAGAGAACAATGAAGCCCTTCTTAACTGATCACACAAATCATCTATTCTTGGCAGGAGGTACTTGTTCCTTATCGTTACCTTATTCAACAACCTATAGTCAATACATAAACGGAGACTGCCATCTTTCTTTCTGACAAACACTACTAGAGCACCCCATGGAGACATAGTTGGCCTAATAAATCCCTTATCGAGCAATTCTTGCAACTGCTTTTTCAATTCCTCCAATTTAACCAATGACATTTGATAAGGTGGCTTGGAGATAGGTTGAGTGTCAGGCACTAGGTAAATTGTGAACTTAACTTCCGTGGTAGTTTGACGACAACGAGGAAGCAGACCTGCAGACCAAAACTATACTCTATTCTACTATGTTCCTCATCGTCTTTTACTGTTCATCTTCTTCAGACTCTTATTTCTTAGATTTAGACATTCTGTCCTCTTGGTCCCGTTTCTGTTTCTTCATCCTTGAGCTATGTTAAAGATAGTCGCATGGCATAAACTATGGCCTAATGTTGCGTCCAGCTGATAAGCAAAACCCGATAGGAGCTGGGATAGTACGGGTCGTGAGTGTAGTGATTTGTAGTCGAGCACCCAACAGTTTTTGCAGAACCGAGAAAGAGGAACGAAGCCATGTACTGTCCTGAAGCAAAGCAGGGTCTAGGACAATACCAGGAGCGGACAGACTGGAAGCAAAGCCAGGACAGCTTGAGCTGGGCAGGACTTCATTTGGAGAAACCGTGCATTCTCTAGACGGGTTTGGACAGGAAGCAGCTGGGAAAGGAATGAGCAAGGGCAGGTCCATGGTGTTGGTGCTAGTAACACAGGATAATAGAACCATAATACAGAACATGCAAGCAGCAGAGCACATGACAAGATCGAGAGCAGGAGCTGCTGCTGTAAACTTGTGGGATTCTTCCCTGCATTGAATAGCTGATGTGTGTGAGGCTAGAGTTGTGCAGAGAAGGAAGAAGCGCACGAAATAGAGAGCAGAGTTGGTGGGAGTTGCAGAGCAGGAGCTAGACACGCCTGGGCAGCAAAATGAAAATGAAGCAAAGAAGACGTGTATAGTGCAGTTGTCGGGACCAGCATGGTTTCCAATTTTGGTTAAGGCCTTGTTTGGCCATATTACATTGTTGCTATAGTTTAATGCATTATTAGTATTTCCATTCCTTTGTTAGTTATTTGTTAGGTAGTTTAATCAATTAAAATGGTAGGTTAGTTTTAATATTTTTTTGCATGTTAATTTAATTTTTAGTTTTAATTTTTTAGTTAGTAGTTAATTTTATATTATATGTTTTAGGACTTTATTTTAGTTTAGTATTTTATGAGTTACCTTTAGAATTAATTTAGATTAAATTTGTTACATGCATTAGTTAGATTCTATTGTTAAGTTAGTAATTAATATAGTTAGGATTAGTTTAGAGTTAATATTTTAGACATGTAGTTTTATAGTTATTTTCTTAATTTCCTAGGATTTTATTTTCATTAAATTTTAGTTTAGTTTAATTTGCATTTTTATTAATTAGTTTAATTACATGCATATTTTATTTTAGGTTAGTTTAATTGTAGTTTAATTAATCTTGTTTTGTTATTTTCATATTTGCACTTTATTTTAATTGCGTTAATGAATTTTTAACTGTTTTAATTATTTTTGTAGGTACTTGCCTTTAATTACTCGGAGCGTTGTAAGTAATTTTAGCTCGGTTTTATTTTCTTTATTTTATAGTTTTTATTATTTTCAGTATTGTTATCGATGTAGATCACTCCCTTAAAATTTATAATTTGTTAGAATATACTTAGGGTAAGATTAACCGGTACTTAATTAGGCTAATCAACTTCTCTGTGGGATGATAATTCGGGACTCAAATCCCATTATTACTTGTACGACCCGTGCACTTGCGGATAATACGTTTAGCTCGTATCAAGTTTTTGGCGCCATTGCCGGGGAAGTTTTAATTAGTCCTTATTTAATATCAGTGAAATTATGCTTAGGTGTAATTCTAACTTGTAAATACTTAGGTTGTAAATATTTAGAAGTTTAATCTAGATTAGTTAATTTTCTCTATCATAAAAATTAAAAAAAAAATTTGAAAAATTAAAAACTTATAAATGTTTTTTTTCTAAGGACTTTTTTGTATTTGCATGTGTAGAGCTAAGAGTTATGATTGCTTTCCTCTAGATCCTGAAATTGAACGAACCCTTAGGAAAATTCGAAAGGAATCTAGGAAATTTATAGCTTAGCTGCAAAACACTATGGCAAAAAATAGGGAAATCAAGTCCGTTGGAGATTATGCGGTGCTGACGATTGGTGGATATTATACTGGCATTAGGCCACCAGTTGTCCCTGCTAACAATTTCAAAATTATACCTTCCATCCTCCAGATGATCCAATCCTCTTTACAGTTCAGTGGGCTTCAGCACGATGACCCACATGCTCACCTTGGGCAATTCCTGGACTTATGCAACACGTTCAAGCACAATGGATTATCTGATGATGCGCTTAAACTTAGACTATTCCTTTTCTCACTTAGGGATAAGGCGCGACATTGGTTTACCTCCTTGCCTCCAGGATCCATTTCTACATGGGACGAGTTAGCCCATCAATTTTTAGCTAAGTTTTTCCCTCCCTCTAAAATGGCAAAACTCTGTAGCGACATATCTTCCTTTGCCCAGTTCGATTTAGAATCTCTTTACGAAGCTTGGGAACAATATAAGGAGCTTATTGGGAAGTGCGCTCATCATGGCCTATCTTTGTGGCTACAAGTCCAGACCTTCTACAACGGACTTACGAACCAAAATAGGACCATCGTTGACACTGCTGCGGGTGGAGCTCTAATGTGCAAAACAGAGGAGGAAGCTTACGAGTTGTTAGACAAGATGGTAGCTAACAATTATTTATGGTCCTCGGAGAGGTAATTGCCCAACAATTCGGCGGGTATCTATGAGCTCGACATGCTGTCTACCTTAACCTCTCAGATTGCTAACCTTACGAAGAAGGTAGAGTCGCTCAGTACCCAACATAATCCTTCCACTAATCCTAACCCTGTGTTTTCTATCCAAAGTCGTTTTCTTTCCTACGAGCTGTGTAGTGGTACCCACTCTGTAGATAGGTGTCCACCAATAATTAGGTTGTGTATTAATGTCAATCTCATCTAATCAAATCATTTCAATTTATAATTCATTTAAATGTAAACACTTGTATTTCTAAATCATAGTTGTTGTTTACATGTGTTTACAATCCTTTACATCCCCAAAATTTACATTCAAAGATATTACTGTGCTTTGACAAGTCTAGATACAAAAACTATACAAATGTGTATACCTTGTGTGATGGGATTCAGCGGACACCAAAATTCAGTCCTCAGTCACTCTCTATCTACTGAAGGTGCTCTGTAGAGAGGGAAATAAGGGGGGTGAGCAAACCACACGCTCAGTAAGGCAATCATGCGAGCAGGTAGATAACTGCACTATCTACGTGATCATGATGCCATGCTTAAACCACACAGTTACTTGTCATACCCAAAATATAACAATTCATGCTCGTGTTCATGATATGTAAAGTAGTTCATGCTATTTAAAGCAGTGCACAATTCTTAAAGAAAGCATGGAAAATCATCATGCGTAAATTGAAATCAAAGCATGGTAAATCATCATGCAAGGTGCACTTCAAAGCATTTTAAAAACTCAACTTAAATCGATACAAATCACCATTTGTCAGGACTCAGCCCCTCCCATGGACTGTCCTGACCCACAAACACATTTCAAATATGGATTTATCATAAAACAAGACATGTGAGATAGGCATGTAATATTAATAAGGGTAATAACTAGGACTACGTCCATATCCTCTGTGATCCTAGTGTGCGGGGTATCACCTCTATTTGCTTCCGTACGGGAGGTGGGTCACCTCACACAGTAGTAACAATGTCATATCACTCAGATACATAAAAGACTTATGGCCATAGTTGGATTCTAGGCAACACTGATTAGGTGTACGGGAACCTTACGCTTGGGGAGGCGGATCAACCATCCCTTCAGCTCATACTCAAATCATGGCACATCATACCAATGGCTAACGCTCACGGTACATCGTGCTCTCGTGGATCCTTATCACTGATTTTCGTAGTCTCAAAATCTCATGCGAGCAGGTCAGTGTCAGACACACATCAATACACGACGGCTTTAGCATGGTTTATACTCATTTCATCACATTCACAAATCACGTGTGAGCAAGTCAATGCAAGACACACAGCAACACATAACAGCACTAACACGATTTTACTTAGTGTAAGACACACAGCATACCTGAGGCATCGAGCACGGTATAATAGGAATTCACATGCGAGCATAGTCAGAGCAAGACGCATAGCAATACTCAAGGGATCTAGTATGATTCCCAAAATCTAGTGCGAGCATCTTGAGTGGAGCACACAGCATCACCCGAGGCATCGAACACTCATTCATTTTCTCAAAATTCCTTTGAAAATAACGTGCGAGCAGGGCTGGTCAGTCTACTGTTACCTCTCATGCTCTAGCACGAGTTCACACAGAAAAGAAATAGAAAGGGCTCCATTATAGTCATGAGTGAGAGGAAAAATCTCCTTTCAATCACTCTCTAAAAGCATTTCATGCAATTTATCAAAATCAAGAGCCTGTCTATTGTTATTCTTTCTCCAAAATGTTTGCAAAACCTCTTTACACAACATTAACACAGAAGTAATGCAAATCATATTATAGACTTATTCTCATAAGTAGTTTTCACCTAGATATACAAATATCTATATATACATCACATACATTCGCACATAGCAGTGGTAAAATACACGTATAGCCATCTCTATAGCTCGCATAAGTCCCTTACTTCGAATCATACTTGAATTTCTTTCCTTGATTCCAATAACTTGTGATCCGATCTTGTCAACTCCCACTTTATCTCCAGGAGCTGCAAGTGTCCACAATTCTCATCAGTATATTCTCATATACTTCATTCCACTTGCATGATATTTAGATCAATGCATTTTGGCCATTTATATCTCATTTGGCCTCTTTATACCATTATTGGACTTTATTCTTTCTTAAGTCCATTTCACTTGTTTTATTTGTTTCTCGGGAATCCATTAGACTCCTCAAGTGCATTGATTCCATATTGAACCGACATTTAGCTCCCCATGCCATTAGTTCATCATTTCATTTCATTGAGGCATTACATCAAACACCTCATATGCTCCAATTTCAGCCTTTATCCATTCTAAATTATGGATTTCACCAAACTGTTACACTAGCATATATACATGCTCAATAACATCTACGCATGCTTAAATCTTCATTACTCTCACGCCTCCTCAACAAATCCTCATTTTAGCACATTTAACCATTTTATAGGTCTGGAGAGTTTAGCATCTTCGAAGATGTTTTAATCATAAATCTATAAACCAATCTACTAACACAAGTATATAGATTAACATATATGAGATTGGAGTATTGAAATCTTACAAATCTTAACTTTTCTCCACTTTGCATAATTTAGGGGAAAACTCCTTTTCTACTTCAATGGCTCAACTCAACCTCTAGTTTCCAACTATGTTGTTCTCTTCCTCTATAGGAACAACTTCACTCAAATGAGTTTCTCTCAAATCTCTATGGAAAGTGTTGAGAATCTTTAGAGAAGTTTTAGGTTACTTTGATTAAAAAACGGAAGGGTTTCTGTTTCTCTCGAGAGCTAAGGAAATCGATCTAGTTGCATTGAGGACCGATCTCCTCACCACAGAATGCTTAGCAGATCGATCTGGTCCCATTGGAGATCAATCTACCCTATTCTATTGCTCAAATAAGAGCATTTTTTACTCTTTCAAATCGATCTTTCCTTCTATGAGATCGATCTGGCATTCATATTTTCCAGATTTTGCTGCAATTTTCTACAGTAACTCACACAAAACATCCTTAATTTTGCTGCCAGTCATTTTCTCATCCAACCACCTTTAAGAGTTGAAAATGACATCCATTCATACTTTTTACACATTAAAACTCGTGTGCATTCATTGTATAACCAAAGGTATACAATATAAAACTAAATGGAAGTACAAAGATTTACGCAACTCATGTAACTTCATTCCATTTTACCACACCACTCAAAACTCAATATTTTTACATTCCACTCATGGAAATATCCTTCTTACACTCATTATACATTTTAAAATTTGCGTGTATTCATTTCACAATCCAATATACACCTTCCATAATTAAATGGGAGTTTACAAAAATTAAGGGTATTACAAAATCAGTTTTCATTACAATTACATAGCTCGGTATACACATTTGTATCTAAACAATGCACATTAACATGGGGATGTACACTTTCATAACTACTAACACTGACTCAATTCAGCCTAAGCATGCTGTGATACCACCTCTGTCACGACCCTTTCCATTTAGAAATCCATGTAAATTCGACGAATTTTCTATTTCACACACACAATTTATGGTTGGGCATTGAGTCAATGTTAGCCACTCAATCACTTTCTTTCCATTCATTTCATCCCATAATAAAATAGGCAGACAAATTTTTTTTTTCTTTTTGTTTTCTTAAACTATAAATGTATACATCAGAGTTTACAATAATTTACATCCCCCATGTTTACAAAATACATTATTGTGCATATACATGTTCAGATACAAAAGTCACTAATTGTGTATACCTTATACCAATCGAAAGCTATGCCAGAGGATGCAAGAGAACGGCAGCGGATACACTATTAGAAATACTCTGTAGAGGAGGAGAAGAAATGGGGTGAGCTAACACGCTTAGTAAGGAAAATATGAAGGTAGGTAGATAACCATACTATCTACGTGCTCATAATGCATGCTCATGATCATTAAAAAGCAGTTGTATTTAATGAAAATAAAAGTAATCTATTCGAAATCATTAATTTGATAGAAAGCTCATTTATTCACTTTAGTTCAATTCACTGAAAATAATAGCAATCTATAGAAAAATCATTAATTCGATAAAAAACTCATTTCACTTTCAACACATTCAATAAACACATTTCTTTTCATTTCATTTTCAAATTAATACTCCTCCGGTACTGTCAATAAATGATTATATAAAAATCACAAATCATAGTTGAAATTGTTGAGACTAAGTAGGGATATGCAATCATTAGTGGACATATAGCCATAGTCAGTGACCCCAAGCAATCACGGATCAGGTGTGCAAGGGTGTCAGTAGCCTATGGAGGTAGGTCAATCTAACCGGTCGGCTAATCTCTACCCTCTCATCAGTCCGAAGACTCAAACATGGTTTCAATGTACTCATGTATCATCACACGATACAATGTACCCTATGGACAATCACATCGTACAACGTACTCCATGGATCCCGTCCATCCAGCCTATGTCATGGACTTGATCAGTATCCCATATGCTCGAGGCTACCTGAGAGTAGGCAGGCTTTTACGACCTCAGCATCAATCATTAACCATACCCTTGTCTCATATACCAGTGCGAGGAAGTCAATGTGACACACAGTCTACACAAGGTCTCCAGCACGATTTCATCATCAATAACATAAAAATTATGTGCGAGTAGAATTGTGTAATCTGTAGTTAACACACGTCTCCAACATAATTTTATCATCAATATCATTTAAATCTCATGCGAGCGGGTCAGTGTAAGATCACACAACAATACACGACGGCTCCATCAAGGTTTTCTCATCAACAACATTTAAAATCACGTGCGAGCAAAGCTCTAGTACTATTCATTTATCAAACATGTCAAAATCTAATAGGAGCAAGGCTCCAGCACCATATTGTTTATCAAACCATATCAAATCTAGTGTGAGCTAGGCTTCAACACTATATCATGTAAAAATCATATAGAATCCTATGCGATCCAGTCTGTGTAAATCACATAATCCGATGGCTCTAACACAATTTCACATATAACATTGACAGATGGCTCAAATCTGGTGAAAATGGTTCTAAAAATTAAGTTCAGCACGTGAAACGATGCAAGTGGAGTGACTTCCTATTTTGTCACCCATCGTAGGATTGCTCCGACTCAAGCACGTTTAACTTTGAAAAATGTGTAATTTAATGCAGACTATAAAATCTTGAGACAATCTATGATTACACTATTACAAAACAGTATTTTACGAGAAAAACACTGAAATCATGCATTATCTCAAATTATGCATTTTCAATATTCAACGATGTGAATGGGCCCTATCATAAGGGTAATAGCGTAATTTATCAATTACTAGGCTCATTTCCTAGATTTTTCATGCTTCTACATTCTCTATAATATTTATTCACATATTGGGATTTATAAAAATATGTATAGCTAACCCTAAAAGCTATCATAAATCCCTTACCTGGATTCCATTCGATTGCGATTTTATCTTTTTCACTGTCGATCACCCGGTCTGTATAGCTCCAATTATATTCTTCGGAGCTAAGATTTCGTGATGGCACGAAATTTGAGGCTCGATGGAAGTCACGTTCGTCATCTATTGTCGCGCTACACATTTATAGATTTAAACCGGGTCAATTTTGGTCAAATATAAATTCAATAAATCTTTCAAAAATTAAATCGATCAATTTCGATTGCTTACCGACTTATCCTTAGCCTGATGCCTTAGCCTGATGCATCATCGAATTTTTCTTTCTTGTTTTCCAGGCTAAATCGGTTCGAATCGGTTGAGTCCCTCTATTCATTGAACCGGTTCGAATCGGTTTAGTGTCATCTTTGCGGTTCAGACACTTTTTCGGTCAGTTCCCGACCCCGTTTTGTTCAAGTGAGGTCGCGTGGTGGAGAGGAACCTTCGTTTGGCTCAGGCTGGGGTAGATCGGTGCCAGATTTCGCCCGATTTCCTCCTCTCCCATAACCTCTCCCTCTTCGATCAAGTTGATTTCTGATGAGGTGTCAGACCCGTATTTTATGTAACTTGTTCATTATGATTCCTATGTGTATGAACACTCTATTATTATAGTCGAATCATAAGAAGAGTATTTACTAGATTTAAAGTGTATGTGAAATGATTTAGCACTCATAAGCTACATAAAAGCCTAATGTGAGCTATAAGAGTCACAGGCTAAACCGAGTGGATCTAAATCATTCTGACTGAAGAGAAGAACTTAAAATGAGAAAATATAGAGAGCTTCTGAAGGAAAGTCAGTTTGATTTAGTTCCGAACACAGAGAGCGAGAGTAAAAGCTAAAAAGGGTAAAATAGACCTTTTTAGCAAGTTAAGGTATTTAAGGTATTTCGAGCATATTTTGTCCGACCCAAATTACCTAAAATCACTACAAATTTTTCGCTTTTCGATTATTATTTAACCCTTACCTTTCTCTGATCGTGACCATCTTACCAAACAGTTGGGCTATGATTCGGTGTTAGTCACTGTCACGCCCCGAAAATGCGAAAAATAGGGCAAATTTAAAACTTTTTACTCATTAATTCACAATTAAAGGTGCATTCCTGTGCAGTGTCATACATCATCATAATTATCATGCCTCAGGATCTCATCATAATATAGTGTATATTGAATCATATACATTACTCAATTCCAAGTTAATTAATCCTAATACATCCCATACAATGATATACATCAAGTGTCTGCAATTACAATAATAGTCTGGGTACATGAAAAGATAAAAGGTACCTCAAAATACAATATATGTGGCCTGGAGCTCAAGTCCTCCACTAGCCACTACTCCGTACGTCACAGGGAGATTCTTTTTCACTTGAAGAACTCTGGGGGGGAAAAGAAAACAGGGTGAGCTTCTAAATCGCTCAGTAAGGGGGGTAAGGTACTCATTTCATAAACCAAAATGCACATCACAAAGTATTTATTTGTATGTGAAACTCATTTGAAAACCATAGCATGAAAGTACTCAAACCGACATTCTCATGCCTCAAGTCATGTGAAAACATGAAGTAAAAAGGCTCACTCTAGAGCAATAACAAAGCATGTGAAAACAATGCGATAAACGCTTTCTCAAATACGTGATAAAATCACTGAAATAGTAATGCACGTGGCACAGCCACTAAACACATGTGGCATAGCCACTGATTTAATTTCTCACGTGGCATAGACACTAAACACAAGTGGCATAGCCACTGATTTAGATTCACACGTGGCATAGCCACTATCTCACGTGGCAAAGCCACTGATTTAAATTCACACGTGGCACAGCCACAGAATAGGGTTTCACGTGGCAACGGACACCAAATTGGGTTTCTCACGTTGCAACGGCCACCAAATAGGGTATCACGTGGCAACGGCCACCAATGGGGTTTCTCACGTGGCAACGGCCACCAAATGGGGTATCACGTGGCAACGGCCACCAATGGGGTTTCTCACGTGGCAACGGCCACCAATGGGGTTTCTCACGTGGCAACGGCCACCAATGGGGTTTCTCAAGTGGCAACGGCCACTAAGTATACGTGGCACAACCACAGAATGGGTTATTCTCACGTTACCAGAACGGAGAAGAAATCGGGCTTACATGCTACCAGAGCAATGCCCGGTGTGTACTCAAAGTTACACACCTAAGTCTTATCACACAAGACTGGTTTGCCTTCACGTAGAACTCATAGTGGTTTTTCTCTCATAAAACTCATTTGAAACTGTTTTGTACTCAACACAAAACATAATAAAACTGAGTTCTAACCGGCAAAGCACGCACACATTTCTCAAATCTCGATATTGCCTTAACGTAGAGCCCAGTTATAAACTCATAAAAACATTGGGCTCCAACCGCCTATAAAAACCGTGTGCAATTAAACCTCAACACAAAACCCAACATGCTTGTTTTATAAACCACAATTCATGCTAAAATAGTTTACAATTCACATACACAAATGGTTTAGATTTCCCTTACCTCTTTGCACCTCATATAGTGCAATCGTTTCCCCCGTATCACGGACTAGTCTCGCATTCCACTCTGGAACTCCCGAGCTGTCCAAACGATGTTAAAACATCAATACTCAATTATCTCATAAACCTCAATTCTCAAAATCGAGCATAATTGCTCATAACACCTCAAATCTCTCGATTCTCGTAACTCTACCCTAAACTACAACCTCATTCACAATATCTCAACGTCCTACATTTCTCATGCCAATTATCTATACTAATTCACCACATTGTCTAAATTTCCATTTATAGCACAAATTCTCAAAATTGCCAAAAGTTCCAAATATCAACATTACTCTAACTACATTGCAATTTCATCAATCCCTAATCATTTCTCAACTATTTCAACGCAATGACAACCACCAATATCATCAAAATCATCTCAAATATCAAGATCGAGGTTTAGAAATTACCCAAAGCCTGTGAGACGCACAACCCACGCCTCGATCCGATTCATCCTTCGATTTCCAAGTATGTTGTTCTCCCTTTGGTGAGGAACAACTTTTCTTCTTACCACAACTCTTGATTTGGCCAGAAATGAGTGTTTTGGATGAGTGAGAAAGTTAGGTTTTCGGTAAAATGGGGGTTGGAAGAGAGAGAAAGTGAGTTTGCAGGAGAAAAACACGGGTTCCTTATATAGACTGGAGGTAGGAGATCGATCTGCGTCTTGATGAGATCGATCTGCGTTTGAATTTTGGGGACGATCTGGGTAATTTTATGCCTAGGTGATCGATCTGTCGAGGGGTGAGATCGATCTCTTTATGGCTTTATGAGATCGATCTGCTCCTAAGGAGATCGATCTTCTCCCAAACAGAATCATTTGGAGATCGATCTCTTCCTCATGCGATCGATCTTCTCTCAAACAGATTCATAAGGAGATCGATCCTCTTCCATTGGAGATCGATCTGCTCCTTAAATTCCTCATTCCTTGTCAGTTTTAACTCACCAGATCGATCTCTCCTTCTCCCAAATCGATCTGCTCCTTAAATTTCTCCTTTGTCGTTTATAACTCACCAGATCGATCTCTCCTTCTCCCAGATCGATCTGTCCTCATAGTTTCACATTCATTTTAACACTTAACATATAAATCTCCAATTATCATTCCCACAATTCACTTAGCTCAATAAATTACACTTCAAATTATTATTACATCAATAAAATATGTCTGAAATTCTCAGATCTCACATCCTCCCCACCTTAAATAGAATTTGGTCCTCCAAATTCAACTCAACTAGTCGAATAGATGGGGGTATTTCTCCTTCATGAGACTCTCTAGTTCCAAGGTTGCCTCTTCCCTTGAGTGATGTTTCCACAAAACTTTCACTAATGGGATGCCCTTGGTCCTCAGTACCTTCTCCTTTCTATCAAGAATCTGGACGGGTTCCTCAGTGTAGCTCATGTCCTTCTGTATGTCCATCTCGTCATATCTATGACATGAGAAGGGTCCGAGTGGTACTTCCTCAACATAGACACATGAAAAACGTTGTGTATTCCAGACATCTGTGGGGGTAATGCTAATCTGTAAGCTACCTCTCCCACTCTCTCAAGAATCTCGAATGGTCCCACGTATCGAGGACTCAATTTCCCTTTCTTCCCAAATCGCATGATTGTCACGACCCAATTCCATTCTCTTTAACCGAAATCACTGAAAATTTTTCGCGTTTTACTGTTACCTTACCCAGTCGTGAACTAAGCTCACCACACACTGTTGGGCTGTGAGTCAATAATAAACACCACATCTCAGTCATTCTCAATTAATTAAAACGATGTCATACATGTGCATTTAATTGTGTACTTATACGAATACATGATTTACTGACATCTACATCCCCCATAAGTACAACTCAAAAGAATACTGTGCTTTTACATTGTTTAGATACAAAAAGAATCACTGTGTATATACCTTTTTGCGATGGAGATGCAGCGGAGTCCAAAATAATACGCCTCAGTCCTCACTGGGCTACTATGCACGCTCTGTAGGGGGGAAAATAGAGTGGGATGAGCAACCACACGCTCAGTAAGGCAATAATGCAAGCATGGTAGATAACTACTCTATCTACATGCTGATAGTGTTATGCATAAATCGTTTATAGTAGGAGCATGAGGAATAAAACTATGCCATGTGAATATACATATATATCATGTATCAAATCATGTGCATTGGCATATAAAACATGGTAGAGACATCATGTATAAAACATCTCATGCTCAATCTCATATAAATTCATAAAAGGGCAATTCATTTAGAACTTCCTTTTTGAATCAACAACATAACACCACCAAATCAACTCACAACCCACAACCACATTTTCATTCCACAATTCACGCATGTGTATAAATCTAGGTCACTATATCAGAAGTGCCTATGTGAATCATTACATCATAAATCATCCCAGACCACACGCATCCAGGTGTGCGGGGTATCATGCTGGCACGAAGATGAATTATCCCTCGCCAGACTTTCTCATCACATATCCATCATGCGGTACATCGTACTCCATGTGATATACACGGTACATCGTACTCCGCAACTCATATCATGATTGGGGGTGCCATTCCTAGGTCTTATCTACCCCATACCAAGAGTTTTCCATATTCCGAGAAGGAGAGCCTTCCTGCCTAACAGAGCCTCCCCGCCTAACAGAGCCTCCCTGCCTCCTCGGGCTTAAGGATGTTAGCTTAAGGATGTAGGGCTTAAGGATCCTTTCCGTAAGAGAGCCTCCCCACCGAACAGAGCCTCCCCGCCTAACAGAGCCTCCCTGCCTCTTCGGGCTTAAGGATGTTAGCTTAAGGATGTAGGGCTTAAGGATCTTACCTTTACCATACCCATGTAGGAGAGCCTCCCTGCCTAACAGAGCCTCCCCGCCTCTTTGGGCTTAAGGATGTTGGCTTAAGGATCCCACCGTAAGAGAGCCTCCCCACCAAACAGAGCCTCCCCGCCTAACAGAGCCTCCCTGCCTCCTCGGGCTTAAGGATGTTGGCTTAAGGATGTAAGGCTTAAGGATCTTACCCACTTTCACAACCCTATACGAATCCCATTGTACAAGCTTGTGCGAGCAAAGCTCTGGCACGACTCATGCATCATGCATCTTCTCATAAAGAGGCGTGTACGAGCATAGTTCTAGTACGGTTATACTCATAAGATAACCATTCACAATCCACGTACGAGCAGAAGCTCCAGTACGGTTTATAAACATCATCACAATTCAATTTCAAAGTGCGAGCTAAGCTCAAGCACGTTTCACACAAGTGGAAACATAGAAATCTCGCGCGAGCGAGGCTCTAACGCGAATTATATCACATACACGCGATAGGCGGCTTACGTGCATTCAAAACATCACATAATATGCTTAGTGCCTCGTATGGGCTATTTCACAACATCATTCAAGTTCTAGCCAGCCTATGCTCTTATTTGCTCAAATCAAAGCATTGTGTTTTGTAAAAGCATTCAAAACACATGATTTATGCAATTATTAGCCTTACTATCCCTTTTTCATAACATCCACTTCAAAACCAAAACCACGCATATACCCATCATCTTTCAAAAATACCATCAACATTTATTTGAGCAATTCATGCATTTCATACAACACCCAATATTCCAGTTCAAAATACGAGCAGCTATCTCTATATACTCACAAAATTCCCTTACCTGGAATTGCGATGCGTGATTCCACTTCCTTAAGCTGCTTGCTCGTACGATTCGGTTCGCCTTCAACGAACTCTTCGGGACTGCACAAAATCGTATCCCGCATTATATTCGACCCATACAATTGCAACCCTTGTGCTTGCTATAGTCAATTTAACCTATAGCCTCTATTAAAGCTTATTGGCCTCGTTTCATTACTTTACCCATAACTCGAGTCTATGGATTTTCTTAGGCCTATTAACTCATTCAAAGTCGATATCAAATCGACATAAAGCTCATAGCGTTCATATTTCATGAATCCCCTCACTATGGCATTTATCAAGCATATTCATACCCATTTCCACAATTCTTCCAAACTCACAATGTAATCTCATTTAACCATCTAAAATCATAAACAATACCCCAATAACAACTTTAGCGTGCCACAAATCATAAACTCATTCAATCCCACATATCCTCACATTATACCCATTTTAGATTTCTAGGTCACACCACTTCCACTACATTTTTAGGTAGTTTATCCATCAATACTCATACCAATCAACTCCAAAATCAATTAAATAGCTAATGCATTTAGATTGGAGTGTTAGAATCTTACCAATATGATTTCTCTTCTTGCTCCAATTGGTAATGCCCTCAACTCCTTCAATTCCAAGAATGGGAAAATGCCCTCTCACTATGTTGTTCTTCTCCTTGATAGGAACAACTTTGCTTCTAATGATCTCTCTTCAAATCTCACTGAAAATGGCTGATTTTAGAGAGGGAAAGTTGGGTTTTTAGGGTTGAGATTGTAAAGTTTGGTGTTTTTCCGAGATTTCCAGATTTTCAGCTCTCCTTATATAGAGTTGACTTGAGGAGATCGATCTGGTCCAAGAGGAGATCGATCTGGGTGTTTGGGGATCGATCTTTCCACTACAGAATGCTTGAGAGATCGATCTGGCTCCATTGGAGATCGATCTGCTCAATTCTTTCACCCAATTAAGAGTATTCTGGCTCTCCCAGATCGATCTCTCATCCTAGGAGATCGATCTGGACCTCATGTTTTCCAGATTCCCTGCAGTTTCATTGCTGCAACTCATACCAATACACCCTCAATCTATTGCCATGGCCATTTCCTCATCCATCCACCTTTATAACTTGAAAATGGCATCCATTCATACCTTATGCACATTGAAACTTGTGTGCATTCATTGTATATTCAAAGGTATGCAACATAAAACCAAATGGAAGCATAACTCCATTCCATTTTACCACATTACTCATCTTGAGTCTCAATCACATCCCTCACTTGCCAGAATTCATTTCTTCATATTCATACTCAATGAAACTTGTATGTACGTTACAATTTGTATTACACATACATACATTGAATCCATGGACTTACATCAATCATAATTTACATTACAAGTCCATTCATATTATTTGATCCAATTACACATATTACCCTTTTACATATACGGGGTCTTACATTCTCCCCTCCTTCAAAGAATTTGGTCCTCCAAATTAGAACCAAGTCACTCTTCAAAAAGTTGGGGGTACTTCTCCCGTATCAAGTTCTCCAATTCCCACGTGGCCTCTTCCGCCGTGTGGTGTTGCCAAAGCACTTTCACCAAGGGAATTGTCTTATTCCGCAACACTTTCTCTTTTCTATCCAATATCCGAACCGGCTTCTCAACATACGTCATACTCTCATGGAGCTCCAACGGCTCATATTTTATCACGTGTGCCGGGTCCGGGTGATACTTCCGAAGCATCGAGACATGGAAGACGTTGTGGACATTTGCCAAGTCAGGTGGCAATGCCAATCTATACGCCTTTTCTCCCACTCTCTCTAAAATCTCGAAGGGTCCGATGTATCTAGGGCTCAACTTGCCCTTCTTACCAAATCTCATAATACCCTTCGATGGTGATACCCTCAGAAACACCGACTCACCCTCATCAAACTCCAGTGGTCTTCGTCTCTTGTCAGCATAACTCTTTTGCCAGCTCTGAGCTGTCCGTAATCTCTCACATATCAACTGGACGTCCTCAGATGCCTGCTGCACTAAGTCCGGAGCAAAAATTTGTCTGTCACCAACCTCTTCCCATCCAATAGGGGAACGGCATCTACGCCCGTATAATGCCTCATAGGGTGCCATCCCGATACTAGCATGATAGCTATTATTATAAGCGAACTCGGCTAACTGCAGGTGGTCATCCCAGGAGCCTCTAAAATCCAGCACACACGCTCTCAACATATCCTCGAGGGTCTGTATAGTCCTCTCTGACTGCCCATCTGTCTGAGGATGAAAAGCGGTGCTAAAACTCAGTCGGGTCCCCAGCGCTTCCTGAAAGTGTTCCCAGAAATGGGAAGTGAAGCGGGCATCCCTATCAGAAACAACGCTCACTGGTACACCATGTAGCCGTACTATCTCTCGAATATACAGGTCCGCCAACTGACTCAGTGTATCGGTAGCTCTCATAGCCAAGAAATGGGCGGACTTAGTCAACCGGTCCACAATAACCCATATGGCATCATGACCTCTACGGGTCCTCGGCAACCCCATCACAAAATCCATGGTGACATGCTCCCACTTCCAAGTCGGTATCGGTAGAGGCTACAATAATCCTGCAGGCTTCTGATGTTCTACCTTCACTTGCTGACAAACGAGACACTTAGCGACATATTCCGCAATGTCTCTTTTCATTCCAGACCACCAATAAACCTTCCAAAGGTTTTGATACATCTTAGTACTTCCCGGATGTATCGTATACTTCGATGAGTGAGCTTCTGATAAAATTGTTCTCCTGATCTCAGGATCCCTGGGAACGCATACTCTGCCCCTGAACCTCAATAAGCCATCAGCACCTTGCTCAAAATCACTACCCACACCCGTCTGTATCTGCCTCAGCCAATCGATACACCGTCGATCGCTCTGCTGGGCTTGCCGAATACGGCCAATCAACTCTGGCTCTAGTCTCAAACTAGCCATGATCTCAAGTCTCTCAGATCCAGGTGGGGTTACATCCAAACTGAGGTTCGCAAAGTGTTCTAACAATTCATGTTCCCGTACCATCATATAAGACACCAACCCAAGGTTCTTTCTACTCAAAGCATCGGCAACTACATTTGCCTTACCTGGGTGGTACATGATTTCACAATCATAGTCTTTCAGGAGTTCGAGCCATCTCCTCTGTCTCATATTCAGCTCTTTCTGCGAGAACAGATACTTAAGGCTCTTATGATCTGTGAACACCTGAAATTTCTCACCATAAAGATAGTGGCGCCATATTTTCAAAGCAAATACTACGGCCGCCAACTCCAAATCATGTGTCGGGTAGTTCCTCTCATGATCTTTCAACTATCTAGATCCATAGGCAACTACCTTCCCATCCTGCATAAGCACACAGCCCAGTCCCTGGTGTGATGCATCCGTATACACCGAGAATCCTCCTGAGCTGGTAGGAATGGTGAGAACTGGAGCAGTCGTCAATCGACGCTTGAGCTCCTCAAAACTCCTCTCACATGCCTCATCCCATGTAAACTTAACATCTTTACGCGTGAGGCGTGTCAACGGAGCAGCTAGTCTGGAGAAACCCTCTACAAATCTCCGATAATATCCCGCCAATCCCAGGAAACTTCTGATCTCAGTTACTGTCTTGGGCTGTTCCCACTGCACAACTGCCTCTATCTTGGATGGATCCACTGATACCCCATCCTTTGACACAACATGCCCCAGAAATGAGATCTGTTCCAACCAAAAGTTACATTTGCTGAGTTTGGCATACAATTCTCTCTCTCGGAGGGTCTGCAAAACTATCCTCAAGTGCTCCTCATGATCTTCCCTGGACTTGGAATACACCAAAATGTCATCTATGAAAACAATCACAAACTTGTCCAGGTATGGCTTGAATACATCATTCATCAATGCCATAAATGCTGCGGGAGCATTTGTCAATCCGAATGGCATCACCAAAAACTCGTAGTGGCCATAACGGGTACGAAATGCTGTCTTGGGTACATCTCCACTCCTGATCCTCAACTGATGGTACCCTGACCGCAGATCTATCTTAGAAAATACTTCGGCTCCCTGGAGCTGATCCAACAAATCATCGATTCTTGGAAGGGGGTACTTGTTCTTAATGGTGGCCTTATTCAACAACCGGTAATCTATACACAGTCGGAGGCTTCCATCCTTCTTCCTTACAAATAGAACTGGTGCTCCCCAAGGTGAGACACTCGGTCTAACAAACCCCTTCTCCAACAACTCTTGCAGTTGTTTCTTCAGCTCTTTCAACTCTATCGGAGCCATTCTATAGGGTGGTTTCGATATCGGCTCTGTACCAGGCACTAACTCAATGCAAAATTCCATTTCCCTTTCAGGTGGTAGTCCTGGTAATTCATCCGGAAAGACATCAGGGTAATCCGTAATTACGGGTATGTCCTTCAATTCTGGGTGTGCCTCATCTATATCGACCACATAGGCAATGAACCCTTCACATTATCCTCTCCATCGTTAGTAACATAAACCATCACTCCACATTCATCATTTATCAAAACAATAAATTTATCTCTCAAGCAATATGAATTTAAAATCATACTCCTTTTATTTACAACAACCATGCTAGTTCCATATCATTTCTTTTCATTAAAATTTACAATAAGATTGTCTAGTCCTGAAAACATTAATGTTTTGGCATGACAAGCCATCACAACACGATTGGTAGCCAACCAATCCATTCCCAAAATTACATCAAAATCATTCATATTTAATAAAATCAGATTGGCTATCAATTCCTTCCCCTCTATCTTTAATTTACAATCCCTACACACATGCTCGGTTAATTGACTATCATTCATGGGTGTGGAAATCATCAACATTTTATCTAACAATGTTGGTTTCACATATTTCAACAATTTATGTGCAAAGGAAGGTGATATGAAAGAATGCGTGGCACCAGGATCAAATAATACCAATGCTTCTAAATCAAAGATTCGGATGGTACCTTTTATCACATCCGTCGAAGCATCTACGGTGTCCTGATCCAGTGCATGTACTCTTCCTCTGCTCACACCCGCAGTCTGTTTCCCTTTTTCCTCAGCTGTAGCCCTCCTCCTCGGGGCTGCTGTGTCAACTGGAGCTCCCTCAGGCTCCTTGCCCTTCTGTGGGGCAATCTCCATCTTCTCGGGACAATACTTAGCCATATGTCCTGGTCTCTCGCATCTAAAACACACCATAGGGGTCATCGGACAGGGCCTATTCCGATGGAATCTCCCATATCTCCTACACTGATCAGTAGTAGGTCGTGGTCCCCCAATAGTTATGCCCTTCGGCGCTGTCAAGGCTGGGTATACGGGAGGTCTGGCAGCTCTCTCCTGCACCTCCTCAATCTTAGGCCTCTTCTCGTAAAACCTTTGGCCACCTGTCTTGGCCACTCTTCCAAACCCGGATCTCTTCCGATCCTTGTCCTTTTTAACACTGACTCTCCCAAACTCGGAGGCATTTCGCTCAAAGTCTTGTTCACATAACTGAGCCTTATGTACCGCCTCCTCATAAGTCACAATATCGAAGGGAGCTAGCTTAGTCCGGATGGCCAATCTCAATCCATCCATGAACTTCTGAATCTTTCGGGTCTCACTACCCATCGTGTCCGGGTCATATCTCCCCAATGACATAAACTTGGACTCATACTCGTCCACAGTCCGGTTCCCCTGAACCAAATTCATAAATTCCATCCGCAGTCTCCTCTGTGCGGTAGCTGGAATATACTGTTTCCTGAAGGCCTCTAGAAATATCTCCCACAAGATCTCAGAATGTCTGGCCCTCAAAATAGTCTCGGTGGACCTCCACCAATGCTCGGCCTCGCCTTTCAGCATAAACACGGCAAAGGCAACCTTCTCACTTGAAGTGCATCGAAAAAACCTATACAGTTTCTCCATCTCATACACCAATCCTCCGTAATCACTGGGTCCTTCACCCCTCTGAACACTGGGGGTTTTAGCGCTTGAAACTCTCGTAGCCTGCTCAAGTCGCAGTCATAACCCACATCACTACCGCTCTGCTGTGGAGCGATAGGAGAATCTGTATCCTGGGCTGGAGGTGGTGTATCTGTAGCTGTCTCAGCAGTCTGAGGTCTCTCCACCTCTGCAGCTGCCTGTTCAGTAGTAGGCCGTGCCGCGGGACCGCGTCTGTCACCGGCGCCCAATGCCTGCGTGACTATCTCCACCAGACTCTCAATACTCCGCTCTAATCTAGCGAAGCGAGCCTCAACATCCTCTGCTCTCCCAGCAGGGTTCTGTGGAGCCTGCTCAGTCTGTGGCTCCGCACGGCTCTCAGGCCTACCTCTACGGCCTCTAGCACGTGCTCTCGCCCCTCTACCTTTGCGTGTTACTGGCATAGTGCCTAACTCCCTGTATTATAATAATTCATTAAGCTCAATCCATCACAGTATACACAGTTATATCTAAACAAAAGCACAGTACTATGGGGATGTTCTTTCCTACATTTTATTAATGACTCACATCAGGCCAACATAGCTCTGATACCAATCTCTGTCACGACCCAATTCCATTCTCTTTAACCGAAATCACTAAAAATTTTTCGCGTTTTACTGTTACCTTACCCAGTCGTGAACTAAGCTCACCACACACTGTTGGGCTGTGAGTCAATAATAAACACCACATCTCATTCATTCTCAATTAATTAAAACGATGTCATACATGTGCATTTAATTGTGTACTTATACGAATACATGATTTACTGACATCTACATCCCCCATAAGTACAACTCAAAAGAATACTGTGCTTTTACATTGTTTAGATACAAAAAGAATCACTGTGTATATACCTTTTTGCGATGGAGATGCAGCGGAGTCCAAAATAATACGCCTCAGTCCTCACTGGGCTACTATGCACGCTCTGTAGGGGGGAAAATAGAGTGGGATGAGCAACCACACGCTCAGTAAGGTAATAATACAAGCATGGTAGATAACTACTCTATCTACATGCTGATAGTGTTATGCATAAATCGTTTATAGTAGGAGCATGAGGAATAAAACTATGCCATGTGAATATACATATATATCATGTATCAAATCATGTGCATTTATAAAACATGGTAGAGACATCATGTATAAAACATCTCATGCTCAATCTCATATAAATTCATAAAAGGGCAATTCATTTAGAACTTCCTTTTTGAATCAACAACATAACACCACCAAATCAACTCACAACCCACAACCACATTTTCATTCCACAATTCACGCATGTGTATAAATCTAGGTCACTATATCAGAAGTGCCTATGTGAATCATTACATCATAAATCATCCCAGACCACACGAATCCAGGTGTGCGGGGTATCATGCTGGCACGAAGATGAATTATCCCTCGCCAGACTTTCTCATCACATATCCATCATGCGGTACATCGTACTCCATGTGATATACACGGTACATCGTACTCCGCAACTCATATCATGATTGGGGGTGCCATTCCTAGGTCTTATCTACCCCATACCAAGAGTTTTCCATATTCCGAGAAGGAGAGCCTTCCTGCCTAACAGAGCCTCCCCGCCTAACAGAGCCTCCCTGCCTCCTCGGGCTTAAGGATGTTAGCTTAAGGATGTAGGGCTTAAGGATCCTTTCCGTAAGAGAGCCTCCCCACCGAACAGAGCCTCCCCGCCTAACAGAGCCTCCCTGCCTCTTCGGGCTTAAGGATGTTAGCTTAAGGATGTAGGACTTAAGGATCTTACCTTTACCATACCCATGTAGGAGAGCCTCCCTGCCTAACAGAGCCTCCCCGCCTCTTTGGGCTTAAGGATGTTGGCTTAAGGATCCCACCGTAAGAGAGCCTCCCCACCAAACAGAGCCTCCCCGCCTAACAGAGCCTCCCTGCCTCCTCGGGCTTAAGGATGTTGGCTTAAGGATGTAAGGCTTAAGGATATTACCCACTTTCACAACCCTATACGAATCCCATTGTACAAGCTTGTGCGAGCAAAGCTCTAGCACGACTCATGCATCATGCATCTTCTCATAAAGAGGCGTGTACGAGCATAGTTCTAGTACGGTTATACTCATAAGATAACCATTCACAATCCACGTACGAGCAGAAGCTCCAGTACGGTTTATAAACATCATCACAATTCAATTTCAAAGTGCGAGCTAAGCTCAAGCACGTTTCACACAAGTGGAAACATAGAAATCTCGCGCGAGCGAGGCTCTAACGCGAATTATATAACATACACGCGATAGGCAGCTTACGTGCATTCAAAACATCACATAATATGCTTAGTGCCTCGTATGGGCTATTTCACAACATCATTCAAGTACTAGCCAGCCTATGCTCTTATTTGCTCAAATCAAAGCATTGTGTTTTGTAAAAGCATTCAAAACACATGATTTATGCAATTATTAGCCTTACTATCCCTTTTTCATAACATCCACTTCAAAACCAAAACCACGCATATACCCATCATCTTTCAAAAATACCATCAACATTTATTTGAGCAATTCATGCATTTCATACAACACCCAATATTCCAGTTCAAAATACGAGCAGCTATCTCTATATACTCACAAAATTCCCTTACCTGGAATTGCGATGCGTGATTCCACTTCCTTAAGCTGCTTGCTCGTACGATTCGGTTCGCCTTCAACGAACTCTTCGGGACTGCACAAAATCATATCCCGCATTATATTCGACCCATACAATTGCAACCCTTGTGCTTGCTATAGTCAATTTAACCTATAGCCTCTATTAAAGCTTATTGGCCTCGTTTCATTACTTTACCCATAACTCGAGTCTATGGATTTTCTTAGGCCTATTAACTCATTCAAAGTCGATATCAAATCGACATAAAGCTCATAGCGTTCATATTTCATGAATCCCCTCACTATGGCATTTATCAAGCATATTCATACCCATTTCCACAATTCCTCCAAACTCACAATGTAATCTCATTTAACCATCTAAAATCATAAACAATACCCCAATAACAACTTTAGCGTGCCACAAATCATAAACTCATTCAATCCCACATATCCTCACATTATACCCATTTTAGATTTCTAGGTCACACCACTTCCACTACATTTTTAGGTAGTTTATCCATCAATACTCATACCAATCAACTCCAAAATCAATTAAATAGCTAATGCATTTAGATTGGAGTGTTAGAATCTTACCAATATGATTTCTCTTCTTGCTCCAATTGGTAATGCCCTCAACTCCTTCAATTCCAAGAATGGGAAAATGCCCTCTCACTATGTTGTTCTTCTCCTTGATAGGAACAACTTTGTTTCTAATGATCTCTCTTCAAATCTCACTGAAAATGGCTGATTTTAGAGAGGGAAAGTTGGGTTTTTAGGGTTGAGATTGTAAGGTTTGGTGTTTTTCCGAGATTTCCAGATTTTCAGCTCTCCTTATATAGAGTTGACTTGAGGAGATCGATCTGGTCCAAGAGGAGATCGATCTGGGTGTTTGGGGATCGATCTTTCCACTACAGAATGCTTGAGAGATCGATCTGGCTCCATTGGAGATCGATCTGCTCAATTCTTTCACCCAATTAAGAGTATTCTGGCTCTCCCAGATCGATCTCTCATCCTAGGAGATCGATCTGGACCTCATGTTTTCCAGATTCCCTGCAGTTTCATTGCTGCAACTCATACCAATACACCCTCAATCTATTGCCATGGCCATTTCCTCATCCATCCACCTTTATAACTTGAAAATGGCATCCATTCATACCTTATGCACATTGAAACTTGTGTGCATTCATTGTATATTCAAAGGTATGCAACATAAAACCAAATGGAAGCATAACTCCATTCCATTTTACCACATTACTCATCTTGAGTCTCAATCACATCCCTCACTTGCCAGAATTCATTTCTTCATATTCATACTCAATGAAACTTGTATGTACGTTACAATTTGTATTACACATACATACATTGAATCCATGGACTTACATCAATCATAATTTACATTACAAGTCCATTCATATTATTTGATCCAATTACACATATTACCCTTTTACATATACGGGGTCTTACAATGATACCCTTACTCGGTGATACTCTCAGAAATACTGCATTACCAACCTCAAACTCAAGTGGCCGTCTACGCACATCCGCGTAGCTTTTCTGTCTACTTTGTGCAGCCCGTAACCTCTCACATATGAGTTTCACACTCTGTACGGCTTGCTCAACAAGCTCGGGAGCATTTATCTTTCTGTCACCGACTTCTTCCCAAGCTACAGGGGATCTACACTTCCTACCATATAGAGCCTCAAAAGGTGTCATTCCAATACTCGCATGATAGCTGTTATTATATGCAAACTCTGCTAGGGGCAGGTGATCATCCCATGATCCCTTAAAATTCATCGTACACGCCCTCAACATATCCTTCAGGGTCTGAATAGTCCTCTCTGACTGACCATCTGTCTGAGGATGATAGGCGGTACTAAAACTCAATCGAGATCCCATGGACTCTTGAAACTGGGTCCAAAATCTGGAAGTAAACCGAGAATCTCTATCAGAAGTAATACTCACTGGAGCCCCATGTAATCTAGCTATCTCGCTGACATATAGCTCAGCTAAGGCATCCACCGTATCTGTGCTCTTGATGGCAAGGAAGTGGGCACTCTTGGTCAATCTATCCACAATGACCCATATCGCGTCACGACCTCTTCGGGTCCTCGGTAAACCCATAATAAAGTCCATAGTGACATGCTCCCATTTCCATGTAGGTACAGGTAAGGGCTGTAGTAGTCCTCCGGGCTTCCGATGCTCAGCTTTCACTTGCTGGCATACTAAACACCTGGCCACGTACTCTACCACGTCTCGCTTCATACCACTCCACCAATACACCTTTCTCAAGTCTCGGTACATCTTAGTACTCCCTGGGTGCATGGTGTATCGCGAGCAGTGGGATTCTCTTAGTATCTGTCTCTTCAGGGTATCATCGTCCGGTACACAAATCCGTCCTCTGAATCTCAACAATCCATCCTCACTGATGGCAAGATCCGACAGTGAACTCTGTTCAGCTTGGCTAACCATATCTATCAATCTCTGATCACTGCGCTGCCCAGTTCTAATCTGATCCATGATCTGAGGCTCTATCCGCAGGCTAGCCAAAAATCCAGTCTCTACCTCTTTAACTCTGATCCGAAGTTCGGCAAACTGCTCTAACAAATCCCATTCCCTGATCATCATAGCAGATATCATACTCTTCCTGCTCAGGGCATCAGCAACTACATTCACCTTACCCAGATGATAAAGAATCTCACAGTCATAATCCTTAAGGAGTTCCATCCATCTCCTTTGTCTCATGTTTAACTCTTTCTGATCAAAGAGATATCTCAAACTCTTGTGATCAGTGAAGATCTGGAATCTTTCCCCATATAAGTAATGTCGCCAGATCTTCAAAGCAAATACCACAGCGGCTAACTCCAAATCATGCGTGGGGTAATTCCGCTCATGGTCTTTCAGCTGTCGCGATCCATATGCGACCACTCTTCCGTGCTGCATAAGCACACACCCCAATCCTTGGTGAGATGCATCACTATACACCAAGAATCCTCCTGATCCCTTAGGGATAGTTAACACAGGTGCCACTGTCAATCTCCTTTTTAATTCCTGAAAACGGAGCTCACATTGATCAGTCCATACAAATGGAGTCCCTTTGCGCGTGAGCTTAGTCAAAGGGGCGGCAATCCTGGAAAATCCTTCCACAAATCTTCTGTAATACCCTTCCAAACCAAGGAAGCTTCGTACCTCAGTAACTATCCTCGGTCTCTCCCAATTAAGCACAGCCTCCACCTTGCTTGGGTCCACTGATACTCCTTCCTCTGAGACTATATGACCAAGGAAAGCTATCCGGTTCAGCCAAAACTCACACTTACTAAGCTTTCCGTACAATTGCTTATCTCGGAGTATCTGAAGTACTAACCACAAATGCTGTGCATGCTCCTCATACGACCGAGAGTACACCAGGATATCATCAATAAAGACTATCACAAACTTATCCAGATAGTCTCTGAACACCTCGTTCATCAATCTCATAAATGCTGCAGGGGCGTTCGTCAATCCAAAGGACATCACCAGAAATTCATAATGGCCATACCTTGTCCTGAAGGCCGTCTTTGGAATATCCTCTTCTTTGATCCTCAATAGGTGATAGCCCAATCTCAGATCAATCTTAGAAAAGACTGATGCCCCTCTCAGCTGATCAAATAGATCATCAATCCTGGGCAATGGGTATTTATTCTTTACCGTGGCTTTATTCAACAGCCGGTAGTCTACACATAATCTGAGACTACCATCCTTCTTCTTAACAAATAGTACTGGTGCTCCCCACGGCGAAACACTGGGTCTAATAAACCCTTGATCCAATAGCTCTTGTAGTTGTTTCCTCAATTCCTCAACTTCCACTAATGCCATCCTGTAGGGAGGTTTAGAGATCGGCTGAGTATCCGGTACCAAATCAATGGTAAACTCCAGCTCTCTCTCTGGTGGTAAACCTGTCAATTCATCTGGGAAAACATCCAAAAATTCACACACCACAGGTATATCCTCAATCCTCGGATGTTCCCGCTCATCGTCTGAGATGAGTGTCTCATAACCTTCACATAAACAATCATATTTAATATTCTCCAAAATAATATTAAAATTCTCAAATTACTTACTAGAATTCCACATATTCATTTCCTCAACATCTCAATCGCACACTGTAAGGTTCAGGTAAGGAGAAAGTTACAATCTTAGTGTAGCAGTCTAAACTCACTCGATTGGTCGCCAACCAATCCATTCCCAAAATTACATCAAACCCATGAATATTCAACAGGATTAGATCTGCTAACATCACTCTATCTCCCACCTTTATTTCACATCCTTTACAGATTAACTCAGTTCTCTGGGATTCACGCATAGGGGTATTTACATGTAGTATGTATTCTAGAGGTTCAAACTTCAAGTTTAATCTACATGCAAAATGCTCAGAAATAAACGAATGCGTGGATCCTGAATCAATCAACACATGAGCTTTATGATTACAGACAGAGAGTGTACCTCTTATAGTTTCTGCCGAAGTGTCTGCGGTCTCCTTATCCAGGGCGAACACACGTCCCTGTGCCACAGGTTTCTTCCCTTTCTCTGCCGCAGTGGCCCTTCTCCGGGGATCCACTCTCTGAGGCTGTTGTCTAGTGGGCTCCAATACATGTGGTTTCTGAGGTTGAGGGCAATCCTTCACTATGTGACCCATGTCTCCACATCTAAAACATCCATGGATCGACCCAGTACAACATCCCTCATGTATTCGACCACAATCTCTGCAAAACCTTGTCTCAGGCCTGACATCTCGAGGGGTCTCTCAAATATTAGGGTAACCTCTGGGTCTCTCTAATCTGCCCTTCTGTACCTCAATCCTTCCTCTTCTGAAGGAACCTCTCCGAGCCTCTGTTTGGAAAATCGCTGGCCTCTTGCCCTTATCTCTATTCACTGCTCGGAGCTCATTCTGGGATTGTACCATCTCAATTCCTCTTTCAATCTCTTGTGCTCGTCTCAGAGCATCTCCAACCTCAGTAATACATAGCCCTATCAATCTATCTCTGATGACGGGCTTCAACCCATACACAAACTTCTCTGTGCGGAGCTCTTCACTCTTGAAGGTCTCTGGGTCATATCTCAATAGCGCTGTGAATTGGCTCTCATAGTCATCCACAGACATGTCACCCTGTACCAAACTTAAAAACTCGGCCTGTTTCTTTCTCTGGGCGGCTCGTGGTACATATTGGGCCCTAAAGGCTGTCTGGAACTCTTCCCAACCAATCACACCATGGTGGGACATCAAAATACCTTGGGTAGTACCCCACCAATCTCGAGCTCTCCCCTTCAGCATATAGGCACTCATACTGACCCTCTCAGCATCGGTGCACCCCAGAAAATCAAATATAATTCTCAATTCCGTCAACCACTCCTCAGCCTCTGTAGGATCCTTCTTTCCCTTAAATGTGGGTGGATTCATCTTCAGAAAATCCCTTAGTCGGACCATACTTCTATCCTCAGGCTGAGTGACGGGAGGCACTGGGGGTATGGGAGGTCCTTGTGGTGGTGTAGGAGTAGTATCCGAGGCATTAACTCCAAAGTGTTGCGCGAATAACGCTGCCATCTACTCAAAACCTTGCCTCACATCGGTCTCAATCCGATTAAATCGAGAGTTAGGACTCTCTGGTTGTGGGACAGGTGGCGGAGGGGACTCTGCCTGCCTCCTCGAACGACCTCGTCATTTACTCATTCTCTATCTCAACTCGTCTCCTGCGCGTACATATCACAATCGATTGAAATCTCAATCCTCAATTTCAGTTCATGACCAGACTATTACAGACACTTGGGATGTATTCTATTTCACTTAACCGACACTGACAGTACTAGACACCCTAAGCTCTGATACCAAGAAAACTCTGTCACGCCTCGAAAATGCAGAAAATAGGGCAAATTTAAAACTTTTTACTCATTAATTCACAATTAAAGGTGCATTCCTGTGCAGTGTCATACATCATCATAATTATCATGCCTCAGGATCTCATCATAATATAGTGTATATTGAATCATATACATTACTCAATTCCAAGTTAATTAATCCTAATACATCCCATACAATGATATACATCAAGTGTCTGCAATTACAATAATAGTCTGGGTACATGAAAAGATAAAAGGTACCTCAAAATACAATATATGTGGCCTGGAGCTCAAGTCCTCCACTAGCCACTACTCCGTACGTCGCAGGGAGATTCTTTTTCACTTGAAGAACTCTGGGGGGGCGAAAGAAAATAGGGTGAGCTTCTAAATCGCTCAGTAAGGGGGGTAAGGTACTCATTTCATAAACCAAAATGCACATCACAAAGTATTTATTTGTATGTGAAACTCATTTGAAAACCATAGCATGAAAGTACTCAAAACGACATTCTCATGTCTCAAGTCATGTGAAAACATGAAGTAAAAAGGCTCACTCTAGAGCAATAACAAAGCATGTGAAAACAATGCGATAAACGCTTTCTCAAATACGTGATAAAATCACTGAAATAGTAATGCACGTGGCACAGCCACTAAACACACGTGGCATAGCCACTGATTTAATTTCTCACGTGGCATAGACACTAAACACACGTGGCATAGCCACTGATTTAGATTCACACGTGGCATAGCCACTATCTCACGTGGCAAAGCCACTGATTTAAATTCACACGTGGCACAGCCACAGAATAGGGTTTCACGTGGCAACGGCCACCAAATAGGGTATCACGTGGCAACGGCCACCAATGGGGTTTCTCATGTGGCAACGGCCACCAAATGGGGTATCACGTGGCAATGGCCACCAATGGGGTTTCTCACGTGGCAACGGCCACCAATGGGGTTTCTCACGTGGCAACGGGCACTAAATATACGTGGCACAGCCACAGAATGGGTTATTCTCACGTTACCAGAACGGAGAAGAAATCGGGCTTACATGCTACCAGAGCAATGCCCGGTGTGTACTCAAAGTTACACAACTAAGTCTTATCACACAAGACTGATTTGCCTTCACATAGAACTCATAGTGGTTTTTCTCTCATAAAACTCATTTGAAACTGTTTTGTACTCAACATAAAACATAATAAAACCGAGTTCTAACCGGCAAAGCACGCACACATTTCTCAAATTTCGATATTGCCTTAACGTAGAGCCCAGTTATAAACTCATAAAAACATTGGGCTCCAACCGGCTATAAAAATCGTGTGCAATTAAACCTCAACACAAAACCCAACATGCTTGTTTTATAAACCACAATTCATGCTAAAATAGTTTACAATTCACATACACAAATGGTTTAGATTTCCCTTACCTCTTTGCACCTCGTATAGTGCAATCGTTTCCCCCGTATCACGAACTAGTCTCGCATTCCACTCTGGAACTCCCGAGCTGTCCAAACGATGTTAAAACATCAATACTCAATTATCTCATAAACCTCAATTCTCAAAATCGAGCATAATTGCTCATAACACCTCAAATATCTCGATTCTCGTAACTCTACCCTAAACTACAACCTCATTCACAATATCTCAACGTCCTACATTTCTCATGCCAATTATCTATGCTAATTCACCACATTGTCTAAATTTCCATTTATAGCACAAATTCTCAAAATTGCCAAAAGTTCCAAATATCAACATTACTCCAACTACATTGCAATTTCATCAATCCCTAATCATTTCTCAACTATTTCAACGCAATGACAACCACCAATATCATCAAAATCATCTCAAATATCAAGATCGAGGTTTAGAAATTACCCAAAGCTTGTGAGACGCACAACCCACGCCTCGATCCGATTCGTCCTTCGATTTCCAAGTATGTTGTTCTCCCTTTGATGAGGAACAACTTTCCTTCTTACCACAACTCTTGATTTGGCCGAAAATGGGTGTTTTGGATGAGTGAGAAAGTTAGGTTTTCGGTAAAATGGGGGTTGGAAGAGAGAGAAAGTGAGTTTGCAGGAGAAAAACACGGGTTCCTTATATAGACTGGAGGTAGGAGATCGATCTGCCTCTTGATGAGATCGATCTGTGTTTGAATTTTGGGGACGATCTGGGCAATTTTATGCCTAGGAGATCGATCTGTCGAGGGGTGAGATCGATCTCTTTATGGCTTTATGAGATCGATCTGCTCCTAAGGAGATCGATCTTCTCCCAAACAGAATCATTTGGAGATCGATCTCTTCCTCATGAGATCGATCTTCTCTCAAACAGATTCATAAGGAGATCGATCCTCTTCCATTGGAGATCGATCTGCTCCTTAAATTCCTCATTCCTTGTCAGTTTTAACTCACCAGATCGATCTCTCCTTCTCCCAGATCGATCTACTCCTTAAATTTCTCCTTTGTCGTTTATAACTCACCAGATCGATCTCTCCTTCTCCCAGATCGATCTGCTCCTTAAATTTCTCCTTTGTCGTTTATAACTCACCAGATCGATCTCTCCTTCTCCCAGATCGATCTGTCCTCATAGTTTCACATTCATTTTAACACTTAACATATAAATCTCCAATTATCATTCCCACAATTCACTTAGCTCAATAAATTACACTTCAAATTATTATTACATCAATAAAATATGTCTGAAATTCTCAGATCTCACAGTCACCTCTCACCTATTTACCATTCTATTTCCTTAATCACATTCACATATCAAAGTTTACTATCTTTTGACTTTAACTAAATACATACACAATGGTATTTACATAACCTTACATCCCCGACAACATATCCATTTACAGTACTGTGTATTACATATTCAAATACAAAATTATATAAATGTGTATACCTGACTCTCGATGAGAAGCAGCAGATACTAAGAATGTAAGTCCTCAGCCGCTCAATAACTATTGCGAGTGCTCTGAAAAGATGGGAAAATAAAGAGGGTGAGCAAACCATATGCTCAGTAAGGTAATTATGCTAGTAAGTAGATAGCTTCACTATCAACATGCTCATAATGCCATGCCCTTAAAATCTATTTCTTTTCATTAAAATCTCAAGCACAAAACCATGCATACATCAAAGACATGGTTTATAAAAACTATTTGTGCATATAGAAATCATGTAATTCATGCATCAAAGACATTTTATGTGACATCATTAAATCATACTTAGCATGAGGTAAATCAAGATGATGCATCACTTCATGCCATGTAAAACAAATCATGAGAAACAATTCTTTTCATGAATCTTATCATTAACGCATGGAAAACTCATGATGCTACTGCATTTAAATCATTTCACTAAAACTGCAGTATAAAATGACCCCTCAGGGTTAACCATCTCATAAATCAATCTCATTAAAAATTCATTATAAAATTCTGTTATAAAAGTCACCTTTCTTTCAGGGACACATTTCATAAAATCGTTTGAAAAACCTATCATCATAATAGAAAATCATAAAATCGGGGGCCTGACCCCTCCCTCCGGTGTACCCTAGTCTATCAAGACCACAAGATATATCATGTGAGCAAGTAGGTGACTATATCAATAACGAGGAGGACTATGGCCATAACCTAGTGATCCCTGGCTACACGGTACCTAGTGTGCGGGGTATCACACCTGAAACGGAGGTGGGTCAATCCTGTCGCTAGAATAACATAACATCAGGATTGCGAGGGAAAGGCTTGCTGCCTTGTGGCTAATGCCACTCTACTCTAACAATCCCCAAGGTACAGCATACTCCGCGTGACATTCATAGTACAACGTACTCCGTGAACCCAAGCTCAATCAGGGGTGCCTACAATAGGTCTTATCCACCAATACCATCTCTATCTCAGTATGCACATGTGGGCATATAATCTCACTGTGACACATAGTCTACAAGAGGATCCAACACGGCTATATGCATGTCATATAAATCCCTGTGCGAGTGAAGCTCTAGCATGTTTCCATGCGTATTCATGATATCTAAAAATCTCATGCGAGCGAAACTCTAGCATAGTTTCATAAAGATCAGTAAAATCTACGTAAGAGTAGTACTCCAGTATGACTTTAAAATGAGTTATAAATTAATCTATAGAAAATCACGTACGAGCAAGCTCTAGCATGTTTTATATATAAAATCCATCAAAGCCTCGTGCGAGTTACACTCCAGTAGGAATGAAAGCTCAAGTAAATCAAAACTTCGTACGAGCAATGCTCCAGTACGACTTTATGCATAAATACATCAAATCTCATGTGAGGTACACTCCAGCACGACTTTATGCAATGTCATATCAAAACAGGATGCGAGCTAGGCTCCAGCACCTCTCATGCATGTCAAATCATTAAAACTAGTGTGAACAAGCCCTTCAGCACCTTTTTATACAAATCAAGTCAAAACAAATCAAAACATTCAAAACAAAGTGCGAGCTAAGCCCCAGCACTTCTCATGCATTTCACAATTATAAAAATCAGTGCGAGCAACCGCTCTAGCACATTTCTTGGATATGATGTCACGCCAGTCAATGCGAGCAACCGCTCAAGCACATTTTATGCACACTCACAAACATAGATATAGTGTGAGCTATGCGTCAGCACTATCTGTGTCCATATAAACTTGATAGTTGGCCCATTTTCCAAGTAATTTTTATTTAAATCTTAATAACACTTACGTACTGTTATATTGTGAAATTTATGCAATTACTGGCCAATCTATTGATTTGCTTTGTTTAAAAATCACGAAAATTCCTAAAATTTGAAAATTCCTTAAATCATGCATTTCATGCATGTCATGCTTTCACCATCCTTAGGTGAATTTTCCCTTAGTATGGGTAAAATAGCATTTTACCTATTTCGAGTCCTTAAAATCTTTAATTTATTTATAGGACCTTTATACATATTCTGTGTATACATACATATTCAGTGTATACAAAAGCTATTAAAATACACGTAGCTACCTCTAGCTACTCACACAATTCCCTTACCTCATTTTCTATATAGTCTGACCTTTCCACTGATGTCTCATCATGCAGTCCAATTTGCTCTCAATCAAATCTCTGGAACTGCATATAAATATACATCGGGTCAAATTCAATACAATTAATTGTATTTCATATTTTTTGGGCTTAATTTAAATCATTAGGCCCGTTTACCCATATTGAGCCCACTTGCACCATAATGGGGCTTAATCTACCTTAAGCCCGTTTTTCACTTACTATTCACATATCGAGTCCTATTGGGCTCATTGGGCCCATCAGTATTTATTGAGCCTCGTTCTAAACTCTCAGATAGCTTAATGAATTATTTACGACAATTTATCTTAAATTCCAGAATTTAATTCATTTTATGCGAAAATTAAATCCGTAATTTATACGGTAAATTTCTAATAAGCATAACGATGTAAATTGTCGTAAATAAGGGTTAGTTACTCGAGATTCCACGATAGTATGCAAATCGAGGCTAACTCGAGTCCTTGTTTGATGTCAATTGTCGAGCTACACAATTACATATTTTTTCGAGAAATTTTCAGTCGAATATTAATCAAATTAAATATTCTGAAATTTAAATCGGTCAATTTTGACCGTTTAACGACTTACCCGTAACTCGATTGCATCACTGGGATTTTTCCCCAATTTTTCCTCTGTTTCTTCCCTTTTTTTTCTTTTCTTCTCTTTTTGGCTGAACCGGTCCGGTCCGGTTCGGCTTACCGTCACTGCGCTGAACCGACCGTACTGGTTCAGGCTTCATTTTGTCGTTTCGACGTCGTCCGACCGGTGCTCGGCATGATTCTAGTGCCGTTTGGCTCAGCTGCGCCTGGGCATTCATTATCAGGCCTTATGTTGGATCGAAACGGGGCCGATGGCTGGCAATCCAGGCTTCTCTCTCGCGGCCTCTCCTCTTCCGATCTGTTGATTCCGATGGGATCCACAACACGTCACGGCAGCTGGTGGGTCGCCCGTTGTTGGGCTTCCTTTGCCTGCCCTCGTCGGCCCCTCAACCTTGCTGGTGGTCGTCGGACGGAGGGAAACCGTTTCCTCAGTTTCAGCTTGTCCCTTCTTCTTTTCTCAAAAATCGCAAAACGTGATTTCCAGTTTTTTTTCATTTTCTTTATTTATTTATAATTTATTTTAATTATTATTTTAATCATTATATTATATTCAATAATAATCCAAAATATCTAACAAAAATTATTATTTTATTCAATAAATGAATTTCTCGATTTTATTTCGCCTTTTCGGTATATTTTTTTGATTATTTTCGGGATAATTTTTCGAAGTGAAAATTTCGGTTTATTCCAATAAATTCATATCTTGATCAATTTAACTCGAAATTTAATTATTTCTTCGTTATTGGTCAAGATTTCTCATCCCATATTTATAATTAAATTTTATTGTCACGATAAATATCTAATTTCGATCTTTTGACCGTTTTACCCTTGCACGTGTTCGGGAATTCCATTTCAATCCTTCATTTGATTTTTTTTCTCATTTCGTGTTTTAAATAAAATCGGGTCTTACAATCTCCCCCACTTAAGAAATTTGGTCCTTCAAATTAGAACCAAGTCAAATGAGTCTAGAAGCAACTTCGAGTACGTCTATCGCATCTTACTCTTTAATTCTCATGTAACTTTTTTCAGAGTGTAATACTACCAATGGACTTGACTAGGGAGATCATCTTAAACCTCAACACTTTCTCCTTCCATCTAATACACGAATCGATTTTTCAATTTACGTTATACTTTCATTGAGCTAAGCTGTTGGAGCTAATATTCGATCACAAATACTGGGTCCGGATAGTATTTTCGAAGCATCATAAGATAGCACACATTGTGGATGCCTGCTAATTCAGGTGGTAACGCCAACCTATGGCCTTATCTCCCACTTTGTCCAATCTATCAAAGGATTCCATCTAATGAAACTCAATTTGCCTTCTTTTTGAATCTCGTTATGTCCTTATGCTATGTCCTAAGGGCATGTAAATTCCAACAATACTGATTCACCCTCGGTGAATTCCAATGGTTTTTGTCTCTTGTCAGCATGGCTTTTTCGTCTGCTCTGAGGTGTTCTTAATCTCTCACAAATCAACTGAACATCCTTCGAGGTTTGTCTTACAAATTCGGGAGCAATTCTCTATCTGTCACCCACTTCTTATCCAAGTCGGGGAACAACCCCTAAGGCCATACAATGCCTTATATAAAATATTAATTGGCGAATTCAATTAATAGCAACTGATCATCCTAGGAGTTTATAAAATCAATGGCACAAGCTCTCATCATATCCTCCTGAACCTGTACAGTTCTCTCTGACTGACTATCTGTCTAAGGATAAAAAGTTGAGCTAACTCTCAGTCGGGCTCCCATAGCTTCCTGAAAAATATTCCCAAAAGTGGGAAGTGAAGCGGGAATCCCTATCTGATATCATGCTCACTGGAACGTTACATAATGCTCCACAATTTTCCTTACATAACTCCACCTACGCACTTAGAGTATCTGGGGATTTCCATAGCCAGAAGGTGGGTAGACTTAATCAATCTATCGACTATCACCTAGGTAGACTTAATCAATCTATCGACTATCACCTAGATAGCCTCGTGATTTATCTGGGTCCTTTGTAACCCATCACGAAATTCATTGTAACTTGCTCCCATTTTCGTGTCAATATAGGTAGAGGCTGCAATAACCCTACAACTTCTTTTGCTCTGCCTTAATCTGCTGACGTACGAGTCACTTTTCCATAATCTCTACAATGTCTCTTTTCATATCTGACCACCAATACCCTTTTCAGAGATTCTGATATATTTATTACTTCCCGGATGCACTGTATATCCCGAAGAGTGAGCTTCTAACAATAACACTATCTTAACAACTAGGGTCTTGGGGAGCACTTATACTGTCTCTAAACCTCTGTAAGTCATCATCACTCATTGTGAACTCGTCACTGTACCTTTTTGAATTTGACCCACACCATCGACACCATGTCGATCATCACGCTAAGCCTGGCAAATTTGGTCACACAAATCCGGTTCTAACCTTAGGCTAGCTGTCACATAATCACTGTTATCATCAAAAGGGATCACATCACTACTGAGGCTCACAACTGCTCTAACAGCTCACACTCCCTGACCATCATATGTAATACCATCCCAAGGCTCTTTCCGCTCAAGGCATCAGCCTTTCCTAGTGGTACGATTTTCACAATCATACTTCCTTAGAAGCTCTAACCCTCTTGGTTATCTCATATTCTACTCTTTCTATGAAAACAGATACTCGGGGCTTTTACGATCAGTGCATACCCAAAATTTCTTACCATTTAAGTGGTGGCGCCATACCTTCAGTGTAAACGCTACGGCTGCCAACTCTAAATCATGGGTCGGATAGTTTCTCTCATAGTCCTTGAACTATCTGGATCCATAAACGACTATCTTCCCATTTTACATCAATACACAACACACTCATTATTTTGAGGTATCCATATACACTGAGAACCTCTTGAGTTGTTGGTTATGGTGAGAATAATTATGGTAGTCAGTTTATTACTTCAATATACCAAAACTCACCGAAGCTACTTTCATACTTATTATCCTACTCGTATGCAATCTTTTTCCAAAAGAGATGTATCAACTGAGCAGCCCATTTCAAGAAACTCACAACACCTCGTCTATAAGACAATTTCCAATTGCTACTGATGCTCTTCCCTGGACTTCGAATACATCAAAATATCATCGCTAAAGATGACAACCAATTGGTCCAGGTAAGGTTTAAATACCTCATCGTAGTTGAGTTCCACTAAATATTTCAATCACCCATATCCTGACCTATGTACGCATAAACATATAATGTCATTTTGAAATCGCTTCCGTTCAAGATACTAACCCGCGTCATTTCCTTTTTCTTATATTAATGGCTTTTATAAAATTTTAATTTTTTTAAACATCCATGATTAATCGAATTCTACCAGTAAAGGTACCCAAATTTTAAATGTATATATTACGATTGTCGATTTCAATTTATAGGTTATGTGTGTGCTTCTAGACACTGTCAAGTCTTCAGGCGATGAGGTATTTTGAAATACCTTTATTAACCCTCAGACTTGACCACATGGACTGGGTGTGGATATATATCCTCCCCTTATCCTTAGTCGTAATTCATATTCACTACATATCGCTTAATCCAAATTACTTTACATATCAAAGATATCCTTACCTTGCATACACCTCTTATTCCAATATATCTCGTATTCAGGATCTATCACATCTCAAGGCTTATCTCCTTTCATATATCACTTATAACAAACTCTTTCATTATTTATTAAACTTACAATACACTTTTCAGGGGTGAAAACATCACTCTCTTAGGATAGCAATCTAAACAACATAGTTTATAGCCGAATCAATCCATTCTCAAATATTACTTCAACATTATTCATATTCCCTTGAATAAAATCGGCTGACATATCCTTTTTTCCCCTCTTTTCAACTTACAATCCCTCTACCCATATTCAATTAGTGATAATCAGCTAACTATCATCATCTTGCCTAAGGATACAGGTTTCACATCTTTCACTAGCTTATAAGCAACTGAAGGCGGTATGAATAAATGCGTGGCTCCAGGATCAATTAAAATAATTACTTCATTATTCACAACCAGTGTCGTATCTTCCACCACATCAGATGAAACATCAGTAGTGTCTTGGTCCAAGGCATACACTCGCCCTCGTGCAACATCTTATTTTCGTGGTATCTACCACACATTCTACACTGTTCCGTAGCAGGTCGGGGTCCTCTAATCACAATACCCCTCAAAAGTACTGTATTTGGATACACTAGGGCCTTACCAATCATTGTCCCCTGTGACTCAACTGCTCTAAGATTTTACCGAACTACCTTTTTTCTATTCTGACATCTCTGTCATTCTCTATTCTCTTTTTATCTCAATTTCCTCCCTTATTCCCTTTTCCAATCTTAGAGACGTGCAACTCATTATCTTATTCACACAACTGTAGTCTGCGCACTACCTCGGCAGAGGTAGTGATATCTAACGGGGTCAATCGGACTCTAATTGACAATCTGAGCCCTTCCATGAACTTTCATACATTTCGACTCTCACTGTTCATAGTGTCGGAGTCATATCTGGGCAGGTATATAAATTGAGATTCATACTCCTTAATCAACCAGTTCCCCTGGGTCAGAGTAAAGAATTTTATTTGTAATTTCCTTTAAACAGTGTTCGGGATATTCAGTCATCGGAATACATCTAGAATTATGTTCTCATGTCCAATATGGATGTCTAACTCTGAAGATGGGTTGAGCGGACTTCCACCAATGCTCCGACTCGCCCTCAAATCTCATACATACTCTGAGCAATTAGCTCTCAAAATATTCTTCACACTCCACTCTAACCTCGCGAAGAGTGCCTCATTACTGTTCGATTTCTCTGTCGTACTCTATTCGATCTCTCTATTGGACTCTGTGGGGCATACTCAATACCAGCCTCCACGTTAATCTCATCTTGAGTCTCATGTGGTGACTCAGTACGACTCTCAGGCCTACCTCTACGGCCTCGAGCTCATGTACTCGTTCCTTCTACCATAGTGGCTATCAATTAATGAGTCTATTCTGGCATTTAAAACCAAATTCTTAGCTGCAGTTCCATCTCGATATACACAATTGTATCTAAACAATGTAAAGTACATGGGGATATAAACTTCATTAACCACTAACACCGACTCATATCAAGCTAACTTAGCACTGATACCAAAAATTGTCACGACCCAAATTACATAAAATCACTACAAATTTTTTGTTTTTCGATTATTATTTAATCCTTACCTTTCTCTCATCATGACCATCTTACAAAACAGTTGGGCTATGATTCCTTGTTAGTCACCTCTCACCTATTTACCATTCCATTTCCATAATCACATTCACATATCAGAGTTTACTATCTTTTGACTTTAACTAAATACATACACAATGGTATTTACATAACCTTACATCCCCGACGTCATATCCATTTACAGTATTGTGCATTACATATTCAGATACAAAACTATACAAATGTGTATACCTGACTCTCGATGGGAAGCAGTGGATACTAAGAACTTAAGTCGTCAGTCGCTCAATAACTATTGCGAGTGCTATGAAAAGATGGGAAAATAAGGGGGTGAGCAAACCACACGCTCAGTAAGACAATTATGCAAGTAGATAGCTCAACTATCTACATGCTCATAATACCATGCCCTTAAAATTCATTTCTTTTCATTAAAAGCTCAAGCACAAAACCAAGCATACATCAATGACATAGTTTATCAAAACTATTTGTGCATATAGAAATCATGTAATTCATGCATCAAAGGCATTTTATGTGACATCATTAAATCATACTTAGCATGAGGTAAATCAAGATGATGCATCACTTCATGCAATGTAAAACAACTCATGAGAAACAATTCTTTTCATGAATCTTATCATTAACGCATGGAAAATTCATCATGCTACTGCATGTAAATCATTTCATTAAAACTACAGTATAAAATGACCCCTCAGGGTTAACCATCTCATAAATCAATCTTATTCAAAATTCATTATAAAATTATGTTATAAAAGTCACCCTTCTTTCAGGTACACATTTCATAAAATCCTCTAAAAAACCTATCATAATAGAAAATCATAAAATCGGGGGCCTGACCCCTCCCTCGGGTGTACCCTGGTCTATCAAGACCACAAGTTATATCATGTGAGACAAGTAGGTGACTATATCAGTAACAACGAGGACTATGGCCATAACCTAATGATCCCTGGCTACACGGTACCTAGTGTACGGGGTATCACACTTGAAACGGAGGTGGGTCAATGCTGCCGCCAGAACAACATAACATTAGGATTGCGAGGGCAAGGCTTGCTACCTCGTGGCTAATACCACTCCACTCCAAGAATCCCCATGGTACAGCGTACTCCGTGTGACATTTCACATTACAACGTACTTTGTGAACCCAAGCTCAATCAAGGGTGCCTGCAATAGGTCTTATCCACCCATACCATATCTGTCTCAGGATGCACATGTAGGCATATAATCTTAGTGTGACACATAGTCTACAGGAGGCTCCAACACAGCTATATGCATGTCATATAAATCTCTGTGTGAGAGAAGCTCTACACGGCTCCATGCATATTCATGATATCTAAAAATCTCGTGCGAGCGAAGCTCTAGCACGGTTTCATAAAGATCAGTAAAATCTGCGTACGAGTAGCACTCCAGTACGACTTTAAAATGAGTTAAAATTAATCCATAGAAAATCATGTACGAGCAAGCTCTAGCACGTTTTATGTAAAAAATCCATCAAAGCCTCGTGCGATTTACACTCCAACACGAATAAATGCTCAAGTAAATCAAAACTTCGTACGAGCAATGCTCCAGTACGACTTTATGCTTAAATACATCAAATCTCGTGCGATGTACACTCCAGCACGACTTTATGCAATTTCATATCAAAACAGGATGTAAGCTAGGCTCCAACACCTCTCATGCATGTCAAATCATTAAAACTAGTGCGAGCAAGCGCTCCAGCACCTTTTTATGCAAATCAAGTCCACACATTCAAAATAAAGTGCGAGCTAAGCCCCAGCACCTCTCATGCATTTAACAATAATAAAAATCAGTACGAGCAACCGCTCTAGCACATTTCATGCATATGATGTCACACCAGTTAGTGCGAGCAACTGCTCAAGCACATTTTATGCACACTCACAAACGCAGATATAGTGCGAGCTATGCGCGAGCACTATCTGTTTCAATATAAACTTGATAGTTGGCCCATTTTCCAAATAATTTTCTTTTAAATCTTAATAACACTTACGTAGTGTTATATTGTGAAATTTATGCAATCACTGGCCAATCTATCGATTTGTTTTGCTTAAAAATCACGAAAATTCATTAAATCTGAAAATTCCTTAAATCATGCATTTCATGCATGTCATACTTTCACCATCCTTAGGTGAATTTTCCCTCAGTATGGGTAAAATAGCAGTTTACCTATTTCGAGTCCTTAAAATCTTTAATTTATTTATAGGACCTTTATACATAGTTTACCTATTTCGAGTCCTTAAAATCTTTAATTTATTTATAGGACCTTTATACATATTCTATGTATACATACATATTCAGTGTATACAAAAGCTATTAAAATACGCGTAGCTACCTCTAGCTACTCACACAATTCCCTTACCTCATTTTCTGTACAGTCTGACCTTTCCACTGATGTCTCGTCATGCAGTCCGATTTGCTCTCAATCAAATCTCTGAAACTACGTATAAATATACATCAGGTCAAATTCAATACAATTAATTATATTTCATATTTTATGGGCTTAATTTAAATCATTGGGCCCGTTTACCCATATTGGGCTCGATTGCACCATAATGGGCCTTAATCGGCCTTAAGCCCGTTTTCCACTTACTATTCACATTATCGAGGCCTATTGGGCTCATTGGGCCCATCAGTATTTATTGAGTCTCGTTCTAAACTCTCGGATAGCTTAATGAATTATTTACGACAATTTATCTCAAATTTCAGAATTTAATTCATTTTATGCGAAAATTAAATCCGTAATTTATGCGGTAAATTTTTAACACGCATAACGATGTAAATTGTCATAAATAAGGGTTACTTACTCGAGATTCCCCGATAGTATGCAAATTGAGGTAGGCTCGAGTCCTCGTCTGACGTCAATTGTCGAGCTATACAATTACATATTTTTTTGGATAAATTTTCAGTCGAATATTAATCAAATTAAATATTTTAAAATTTAAATCGATCAATTTTTACCGCTTACTGACTTACCCGTAGCTCGATTGCATCACTGAAAATTTTCCCCAATTTTTCCTCTTTTTCTTTAATTTTTTTTTCTTTTCTTTTCTTTTTAGCTAAACCGGTCTGGTCCGGTTCAGCATACCGTTACTGCTCTAAATCGGCCGTACCGGTTCAGGCCTTATTTTACCATTCTGGCATCATCTAGTCAGTTCCCGACGAGATTGTGGTGCCGTTTGGCTCGACTGCGCCTGGGCGTTCATTATCGGGCCTCGTGTTAGATCGAAACAGCGCTGATGGCTGCCAATCCAGGCTTCTCTCCCGCGGCCTCTCCTCTTTAGATCTACCGATTCTGGCAAGATCCACGACGCGTCACGGTCGCTTGTGGGTCGCTCGGTGTTGGGCTGCCTTCGTTGACCCTCGCTGACCCCTCAGCCTCGCAGGTGGTCGTCGGACGGAGGGAAACCGTTTCCTCGGTTTCGGCTTCTCCCTTCTTCTTTTTCTAGAAATCGCAAAATGTGATTTCCAATTTTTTTTCATTTTCTTTATTTATTTATAATTTATTTTAATTATTATTTTAATCATTATATTATATTCAATAATAATCCAAAATATCTAAAAAAATTATTATTTTATTCATTTTTCCAATAAATGAATTTCTCGGTCTTATTTCTTCTTTTCGGTATATTTTTCGACTATTTTCATGATAATTTTTCGAAGTGAAAATTCTGATTTATTCCAATAAATTCATATCTTGATCAATTTAACCTAAATTTTAATTATTTCTTCGTTATTGATCAAGATTTCTTAATCCCATATTTTTAATTAAATTTTATTGTCACTATAAATACTGAATTTTGATCTTCTGACCGTTTTACCCTTGCACGTGTTCGAGAATTCCATTTCAATCCTTCATTTGATTTTTTTTTTCTTATTTCATGTTTTAAATAAAATCGGGTCTTACATATTTACCTAACGAAAACAGCTAAAACGTAAAGACGAGAGTGTAAGACATAAGATATGACACTTTTAAAAATTTGAGAAAAAGTCAACTTAGTCAATGATTAAGGAAGAAGTCAACTATAGTTAAGAAAAGTGGACTTTTACCATAGTTGACTAACCATGCTTAAAAATTTACGTAAGTATGAAGAAATTTTGGGGAAAAATATTTTTGGTAAGAATACAAGATAATCATCTCCAAAAGTAAGGAAAAATTATTCGGAAGGATTCCGAATTAAAATTAATGGATAAAAACGTAATGGACCTAAGTGAAGATTTTAAAACCCATTAAGGTATACTAAACGTAGATCAAAATTCTTAGGTCCCCTAGACCGAATTGTTGGACCGATTGATAGGCCAAATATTTAGATAATTAAAGGCCCGAGGTATAGAAAAACTTTCAGCCCGAAAGCCCATTAAGAAAGCCCAAACCAAGAGGCCCAATTGTAAAGCCCAAACCAAGAGGCCCAATTGTAAAGCCCATTAGGGTTAAATATCTAACCATAATTAAAGCTAACTAAGACTCATTAGATGACTCATTAGGTGACTCATAACTAAACCTTAGGAAGTCAATTTTAATGGCTGAAAAGTAAGGCTTAATGGCTAAGTAAATGGCTTATAAAATCAGCCACACCATTGTCATCTTCACCATACCATTCTCGGCTACACAAGGAAACCATTGAAATATATTTATCCAAGCTTTCTCTCACTAGAAATCACTGGATTTAGGCATATTTGGAACTTGCATTCTTCATTAAAGTTATTTCAAATTGAGAGGAGAGTGATGTAGGTTGGAATTGGCTATCAAGAAGCCATAGTGTGCAAACCGTGAGGCTCCAAAGTTTCGACAAAGTGTGAACACAAATACTACGTATATTTTCAAGCTTTCAAATTCATATATGTTAATGTATGAATGATTTTAAGTATATTGGTATATGTTTTAAGCATTGAAACATATGAAATCACTATGATCATGGTTAGGCCGAGAGTGACTAGTGAAATATTGATGAATGCCCATATGATATTAAGGTATAAATGAGTTGAAATACATGTGTTAATGATTATGGTATAGTTAGAATTAATCAATTTGATTAATTAATACATGTATTAAGTTGGCAATCAAGGTGTTTGATAAAATGCCTAAATGAACTATGTGATGCTTAAGAACATTGCCAACCAAGTGTTTGTGAAAATGCCTAAGTGAAGTGGCTAAGGACATGGACATGGACGGCATGCCATGGTGTGACTGACAGCATGGGTGCTCTCGGCCATGGCATGTGGTCGAGAGGTCCAATGGGCCAAGCCTAATTGGTTTTGATCCAATGTGATGCAATGGGTCAAGTATAAGCCCAATAAGATTTGGTGGGCCCCACAAGCCCAATAGGCCCAACGAAAATAAATAGTAAAATGGAAATGAGATTAAGGCATAGTTAGGCCTATTAAGGTTTATTAAAGACCATTAAGGGAAATAGACTGTATTTAATGTAAAATAAAGTAGGGAAAAGATAATTAACTTGATAAATGGTTATATGCAGCTCCAGAGATTATTGGAGAAGCAAATCGGATTGCTGGATCGAGCAGCGTTGAGAAAGTAAAATTTCTTGAGTAATTGCAGGTAAGAGACTTTTGTGAGTTGTTAGAGATACTTGCACATATTTTCATATGCTTTTACATTCACTTAAAAACTCTGAGGGTCAGAGAAAGTGAATAAAAATTATTGCGACCCGATAGTGACAAATTACGATTTTACCCTTAGTTAGGAAAAAAGTCAACTTTTGTGAAAAGTTGTCAAAAGCATGAAAACCACCATTTTGAGTGTTTTACTGCTGTTTAACAGAAGAATAAATAGATGGGCTAATGATTTTAAGGTTGATGTGAATTAAGCACACTTTATAGTGCTGATTTTGATATTTTGAAAATCATCCCTTTTTAAAGAGCCATCTATCAAATTATGTGATAATAAATCAAGTTAGAGCACAGCTCGCACTTGATTTCATATATTTTCCACATATATTAGTGCTGGATTGTGATTCACACTAGATTTCCATGGCATGCATGATAGAGTGCTGGAGTTATTACTCGTACTCAATTATATATGATTTATGCATGAGAGAGTGCTGTAGCGATTAGCTCGTACTTGAATTTTACATAAGATACATGACAGAGTGTTGAGCGTTGCTCATACTCGATTCTTCATAATTTATACATGACATAGTACTTGAGCTATTGCTCGTACTTGATTTGATGAGTTTTGTGCATAGCATGGTACTGGAGCTATTGCTCGTACTTGATTTGAAACATGAACTATGCATGACCTAGTTGCTGGAGGTCTACTCACACTAGAGTTTGAGTTGTGATGTGAAACAGTGTTTGAACGAAGTGTCGACTGTGAGTCACGGTCAAGGGCGCGCACTGTAATTTATGTGATATATAATACATGTTAAAAATCATGCTTGATTTCCTCGTGTAGACTGAGTGTCACACTATGAGAGGTTCGCATGTAGATTTAGAGACGTGGTATGATATTCCATGGTTTGAAGGCTAAGACCTATGGCAGGCACCCCGACTGTGATGTAGAGTCCACAGAGTACATTATACCGTGCGAATGGCATGGAGTACACTGTACTGTCTGGTGTTGTGGAGTTGAGGATGTTATAGCTGGCGGTTGTGAAGGACTGACCCCCCTCCCGTTGTAGCAGTGATACCCTGCACACCGAGATCTGTGTTGCCTGGGATCACCATTATAGGATATGGCCAACGTCCAAGATATTATTGCATTTCACCATAGAGTCTCACATGATATATCACCTAACTGACTGATTTATTTATTGTACGGATAGACCTGAGGGATGGGTCGAAATTCGATTTTGTGTTATGAATGATTTAAATGTCATATTTACTATGATTTAAATATACATGGCATGATTTATCTAAAGGCATTGTGATATTATAAAGATGCATTGTTTTGCACTACACACCTACATTTGAGAAAGCAAGCATGATTTTTGTACATGGGATTTAATCTGTACAAGTATATATATATATATATATATTTAAATACATGCTTTTAAAATGAGTTAAGGAAATGATATTTTTGAGGCATAGCATTATTTTGAGTAGATAGTTTAGATGTCTACTTGCTTGCCTGATTTCCTTACTGAACGCGTTGTATGCTCATCCCCATTTCTTTTACATCTCTCTACAGAGCACCAGCAGTAGAGCGAGTGTGCTTGAGGGATAGTATTCTTGTTGTCTGCTGCTATTTCCTATCGATTGACAGGTATACATTTTTTGTACGGTTATGTATCCAAGCATAGAAACAGCACAGTGATGTATATGATATATATTTTGGGGAATGTATTTGTATTAGATTTTATATGATCTCACATGTATTATAAAAGAAGTTACAGTCAGTAACAGTACATTGACATGTATGTATGATAATGGATGACATGGTATGCGAGAAAGCCAGCATCGAATCATAGCCCAACCATTCATGAGAGGAAAGGTAAGTTAAAATGCAAAAAATTTGTAGTAGTTTTGGTTAAGTCAAGAAAGGTCTTGACAGAATGGTATCAGAGCTGAGGTTGGTCTGATGTGAGTCGGTGTTAAAATATAGGAAAGTGTAGATCCCCATAGTACTGTGCTGTGTTTAGATACAACTGTGTATACCAGATGGGAGACGAACTAATTTATGATTGTGAATGTAGGAACTTTGTCTATATGGCAAATACTCATAGTGGTAGAGGGACTAGAGGTAGGGCTTGAGGTTGTGGAGATAGGCCTGAGAGACGAGCTACTACCGAACCATTACCTACCCATGAGACTCCAGGTGCTACTAAGGCACCAGAGTGTGCTGAGATGCACTTTACCAGATTAGAGCATAGTTTAGAAATTGTAGTAGAGATATTGGCACAGACGATGTCTGGTAGGCAGGGATAGGAAGCAGGAGCTACGACAAGAGAGGTAGTTTCCCCTGATACACTTACACAGACAGCTCATGCACCACAGACTATAGATACTCCTACACTCCCACTAGTTTTGGGTAGTAGTGGATTAGGGTACGGATGAGATCTAGATCGATTGCGACAGTTCTAGAAGTTTAGACCTCCAACTTTTAGTGGGGTCAATGACCCTATAGCTGTTGAGGAGTGGGTCGCTGTGATGGAGAAGCTTTATGGATTCTTCGAGTGTACGACATTGGAGATGATCACATTTGTTGCATTCTTACTGAAGGGAGCTACAGAGCATTGGTGGAAGTCCACCAGACCCATATTGAGAGACCAACATACAGATATTAGTTGGGAGACATTTCGAGATGCCTTTAGGAGGCAATTTGTTCCAGATACCGTTCAACGGAAACTACAGACTGAGTTTTTGGGACTGAACTAGGGGAGTTTATTCGTGGATGAGTATGAGACTCAATTCCTATCCTTGGGGAGATATGACACAGATACCATGTATAGTGAGGCCAAGAAGGTCCACAGGTTCATCGATGGATTGAGACTGGTTCTGCGATCCAGGTTGGTCCCATTAGATATAATCACCTATGAGGAAGCAGTGCGCAGGGTGCAACTATGCGAGCAAGATTATGAGAGAAATGCTTTTGAGTTTAGGAAGTTTAGCCGGAGCTGAGATATACAAAGGAAGAGGTCGGCTAGAGATAGAGGTTTCAGTTATCGAGGAGGGAGGAAACTCTTCAGGAAGAGACCACAGGTTGAGGAGGTACGAGAGAGACCTGCTAGACCTCCTGCTTATCCGACCATAGCTCTAGCAAAGGGTATTATTATAGGAGGACAGAGACCTACTACCGATCAATGCAGAAGATACGGTAGACAACATGGAGGTAGATCATGTCTGCTGACTCCTATAGTGTGTTTTCGATGTGGGAAACAATGGCATATTGCTAGAGCTTGCCCAGAGATGGTTGAGACTACTCCACTGAAGGGCAGGGAGCAAGAGAGAGCTCCAGTTGATCCTTTTGCTTCGAGGAGGAGAGCGACAACAAAAGAAAAAGGGGAAGCAAGTGATTGGTCAAGGGCGCGTATATGCTTTGGACCAAGGTACAACTAATGCTTCATTGGATGTGATACGACGTAACATTCTGATTTATGATATTGTAGCATTTGTTTTAATTAATCCTGGTGCCACGCATTCTTTTGTATTGCCTTCATTTACATGTAAATTAGCAAAACATGTAGAGCGTATACCGTTATGTATTTAATGATTGCAAGTTGAGAGTAGGGAATAAGGAGATGACAACCAATCTAATATTGCTAAGTATGAGTGACTTTGATATAATCTTAGGAATGGATTGGTTATCTGCAAACCATGCTATTTTAGATTGTCATGCTAAGACAGTTATGTTTCCCAACCCTACTAGATATGTTGTAAAGTGTAATAAAAATAAATGAAAGAAGTAGTTATGATTATAATATGATATACTGACTTAGAAAACCTATAACATATCAAGGTTTCATAACGTACGTGGTAGATATGGATAAGGTACATACAGAGTTGTTAGATATTACTGTGGTCAGTGAGTACCTAGATGTTTTTTCGGATGAGTTGCTAGGGTTACCACCAGAGAAAGAGATAGAGTTCTGTATAGATTTGGTGCTTGGTACGGAGCCTATTGCAAGACCACCATATCGCATGACCTTAGTTGAGCTGGAGGAGTTGTTGGATAGGGGTTTCATTAGACCAAGTGTTTCACCTTGGGGAGCACCAATTTTATTTGTGAGGAAGAAGGATGGGAGCCTCTGATTGTGTATAGATTACCGATTGTTGAATAAGGCCACCATCAAGAATAGGTATCCCCTTCCACGAATTGATGACTTGTTAGATCAGCTTCGGGGAGCACAAGTCTTTTCCAAGATTAATCTGAGGTCTGGGTATCATCAGCTGAGTGTTCGGAGTGGAGATCTACCCAAGACAGCGTTTCGTACCCGATATGGCCATTATGAGTTCTTGGTCATGCCATTCGGATTGACGAATGCTCCAGCTGCTTTCATGGCTTTGATGAACGATGTGTTCAAGCCATATTTGGATCAGTTTGTTATCATCTTTATCGATGACATATTGTTGTATTCGAGATCCAAGGAGGAGCATGAGGAGCACCTCAGGATAGTATTGCAGACTCTACGAGAGCAGAAGTTATATGCTAAGCTCAATAAGTGTGACTTTTGATTGTCACATATCTCGTTTTAGGGACATGTTGTATCGAGGGATGGTGTATCAGTCGATCCATCTAAGATAGAGGCTATAGTTCAGTGGGAACAGCTAGGGACAATCACCGAGATTAAGTGTTTTTTGGGTTTAGCTGGATATTATCAGAGATTCGTTGAGGGATTTTCAAAGTTGGTTGCTACGTTGGCATGTCTTACTTGAAAGGTGTACCGTTCATATGGAACGAGGATTGTGAGAAGAGTTTTCAGGAGTTGAAGCGTCGATTGACCATTGCTCTGATTCTCACTATCCTTACCAGTTCAAGAGGATTTGCAGTGTATACCGATGCTTCGCATTAGGGACTGGGCTGTGTATTGATCTAGGATGGGAGGGTAGTTGCTTATGGATCCAGACAGCTGATTGATCATGAGAAGAACTATTTATCCCATGATTTGGAGTTAGCAGCAGTAGTGTTTGCGTTGAAGGTATGGCACCACTTGTATGGCGAGAAGTTTCAAATATTTATCGACCACAAGAGCCTCAAGTATTTGTTCTCATAGAAGGAGCTGAACATGAGACAGAGAAGATAGCTAGAGCGTCTGAAAGATTATGATTGTGAGATACTTTATCATCTGGGTAAGGCTAATGTTGTAGCTGATGCTTTGAGTAGGAAGAGCCTAGGGATGGTATCATATATGATGGTTAGGGAACAAGAGTTGCTAGAGCAGTTTGCTAGACTCAGTCTGGGAGTTGTGCCTTCTGACATGGATACAGGCTATGTGATAGCTAGTCTATGCTTGGAGCCGAATCTGTTGGATAGGATCAGAGTGGCTTAGCAGACTGATCCATTTTGTATGGATATGAGTGGTCAGATGCAGAAGGGCACAGTGACTGATTTTGAGTTAAGTTCTGATGGACTACTGAGGTTCAGAGGCAGATTGTGTGTTCCCGAGGATCCAGGACTTAGGAGATTGATATTTGCAGGAGCTCATTCATCGAGGTATATGTTACATCCGGAGAGTAACAAGATGTATCAAAACCTCCGGAAGGTATACTGGTGGTAGGATATCAAGAGAGATGTAGCAGATTTTGTGGCAAAGTGTCTCGTATGTCAGCAGGTGAAAGTAGAGCATTAGAAGCCTACAAGGTTATTGTAGTCTCTACCTATACCGACATGGAAAATAGAGCATATCACTATGGATTTCGTGATGGGTTTACCGAGGACCCGTAGGAATCACGATGCTATATGGGTAATAGTAGACAGACTGACGAAGTTAGCCCACTTCCTAGCTATGAGAGCTACCGATACTCTGAGCATATTGGCAGAGCTGTATGTCCGCGAGGTAGTGAGGTTACATGGTGTACCAGTAAGCATAGTCTCTGATAGGGATTCCCGTTTCACTTCCCACTTTTGGGAACATTTTCAGGAAGCCAAGGGAACCGAGTTGAGTTTGAGCACCGCTTGCCATCCTCAGATAGATGGTCAGTCAAAGAGGACTATACAGACTCTGGAAGATATGTTGAGAGCATGTGTGCTAGATTGTAGAGGCTTCTGGGATAACCACTTGCCACTAGCCGAGTTTGCCTACCACAACAGTTATCATTCGAGTATCGAGATGGCACCGTATGAGGCTTTATATGGTCGTAAATGTCGTTCCCCTATTGGATGGGAAGAAGTGGGTAACCGTAAGATTTTTGCTCCTGACATGGTTACACAAGCATCTGAGGACGTCTACTTGATTATAGAGAGACTGAGGACAGCTCAGAGTAGACAGAAGAGTTACGCTGACAGGAGACAAAGGCCACTAGAGTTTGCAGTTGGTAAATTAGTGTTTCTGAAAGTTTCTCCTTCCAAGGGCATAGCGAGATTTGGGAAGAGAGGAAAGTTGAATCCTCACTATATTGGACCCTTTGTGATACTTGATCAAGTGGGAGATGTAACGACCCTTGACTCGTGAAAATCGGGGGAAATTTTTTTTTAATTTACCCACTTATTCTCTTATTCACTTAGGTTGTATTCCTATGCAGTGTCAAAACACTTTTCCTAATTCTTTACTCGTAATTATAATTAATTTTTCATACTTTAACTTATATGGCCGATAGAAATTTCGGCAGCATAACGGCTTATATATGAGCCTACCCACCTGCAATTCAGTTGTTTTCGATAGTCCTAGATATCCACAACTACCAAGTATGCTTTCCAACAATCCTAGACATCTACAACTACCAAGCATACTTTCCCAATCCACTTTTACAACTCAATATATCGATATCGATTAATACCAATCTTCTTACAACCTAATCCCAAGAATGATATCCTTTACATCATTTCCTTACAAATTACATCCCAACAAAATATTTCCAATATACGTGTCTGTGCGTACATATATGTCTGGTACAGAAATGTAAATGTATACCTTTCTGCGTGTACAAAAAGTAACCTATGGTAGCTCTTCCCACCAGCCTACGTCTTGTACGCGGCAGGTAGCGTCTACAGATACATTGCAAATGATATGAAGGTAGAGGGGTGAGCTTTTGGGGAAAAGCCTAGTAAGATAATATTCTTAAAGCAGTTCTGATATATAAAAGCATTTGAAGTTGTTCATAGAACGAAACTTGATGCAATACATAAACTTCCATTTCATGCTTAATCGTCATAAAGCATGCGTGTCATTAAAACCAATAACATGTTTAACCATTTTACAACTTTTCAAAGACCTTTCATGAACATTTCATAAATCATTTCGTAAACATTTCATGAATATTTCATAGTCATTTCGTAAACATTTCATGCATATTTCATAATCATTTCATAGACATTTCATGAATATTTCATAATCATTTCGTAAACATTTCATGAATAATTCATAATCATTTCGTAAACATTTCATGAATATTTCGTAATCATAAAAACACATATTCATTCATCATAGTCGATTTTCATAATCAAATCGAGGAGACTAGGCTATAACTAAGTCATGCGATACGTGTCATTCTCCGTGGAGAGTCATCATACCTATGGCCATGGTAAAGGGGACTGTAGACTGGATCAGGTTCGTACAGCAATAATAATTATAAACATGGGTAGTATCTTCTTATTTCTTATCATATACTAGCACATAGCTAGGGCACGGGCACCTGTGGCACTCACCGTGAGGGGAACATTCATGCATGCTGCGCGGGCACGAGATACTACCAAAACATCATCATAAACCACTAGTAGCACGACATCTTCCACACAGGTTGAGTCAAGTGCTAAAAGGGCCAACGTACCAGCACCCCAAGTGGTGCAGCCGGAACACCACATGAAGTAAGCATGCATGAAGCCTATAGTCTTAAAACAGAGTTTCAAAATCTTTCTTGGGTTTCATAACCCATAAACTTATATCGAGTAATAAAATCGAATTCCTTGAAATCTGAAACTCTTTCATAAAACAAAAAGACTGTGTGGCACTTTGTTCCCGTAGGACTCAAGAGGTGGCCCCTACAATCCCCTTTCAAAAACAAATTTCTTTCCTTAAATACTTTTGAAATTGTCGAAAGTTTCTTTAACAATATGGATATAAAAACATAAATAAATGTAAAACATCCATACACTTCATACCTTAGGAAATTCATTTCACAACAAGGAAAACACTCGGAGAACATTTCGACAATTTAAAACATGCTTCGCAAGTATGAAAACATTGATAAATCATTTCAAATCATATGTTCTTTCATAAGATCATTTATCGGTGAAACAAATATGCATTATCAGAACTAAGTTAAATAATACCCCTTACCTCGTTCACCTAATGGTAGCGAAATTCTACCCAGTCTCAAAAATGCCTCGATTAGCGTGTCGAGTTCTCGAGCTGTTCAAAAACAACTTCAATCATCATGTATAGGTCATTATTACTCAAACATATTTCAAATATACATTTACTTTTCTAAAAATAACCATTTTCGACATTTTTGTCAACTTTGTTCCTTTTCTCGTTCCTACAGATTTAAGCTCCGGTTTAAGCCATTTTGACAAATTTACTATCCTAATTCCAAATCCATCATCAAAATAGCCTAAATATATCTTCCACATATTCCATTCATACTCATAAACATCCATATTATCGAAACTTACACTTTTCGGTTTTACCGAGCTTTAAACCAGTCTCTTAATATTTTTCTCTAACATTTATTCATTTAAAACAATCTTCATACACCTTACTACCCATTACCCTTCTGGCCGAATCCTTAAACAGCCAAAATTCATTTCTTCATTTTCTTTTAACATCATCACCATCCAAGGAAATTTCTAGCATTAACACTATTCATCATCTTCATCTTCCATAATTTTTTTTTTAATCCACTCAAAACATTCCAGCGTTTCTTCTAATCTATTCCCAGCAGAAAAGCATCCATTATACAACTCACATTTTCCCCAAAACATATTAAAATCCAACCACATTACATCAAAATCTCAAAGGATTCACTTACCTGAACAGAACAGTTTTCTATCTAGGACTTCACTTCGACTTTTACCTTAGAAAATGAGCTCTGTTTCTGATGATTTTTTTATATGTTGTAGAGGGTTGAGTGGGGAAGATATTTTCCCCTAATGGCCATCTCCCAATTCGGCCTGGAAGGGCCCCGAAAAAATTGCACAATCTCGGTAAACAGTACCACTTACGGGAATGAAGAAGAGAGGAAGAAGTGGTTGGTTCTCTCGGGCTGGTAAGGCAAATTGAGTGATTCCAGAGGCTTTGGTTAGCTGACTTAATTAGTTTATGATGTGGAGCATATGGGAGGCGTTGTATGAGGGGAAGGTAATCAAATCCAAGGATTCTTATGGGCTGGGCAGATTTCATGCCCTGTTTTGTAAATTCCCAAAAAAATATTTTTAGTCTAATTTCTCTGAAAATTTCACTTCTCCAATATTCTATCATGTCTCTAGTATCTCTCATGAAAATTTGGGGGTCACTTATTTAAGAAATATTTCCAAAATCGAGCCATTTTCCTTGATTCCGTCAAAACCGAGCTAAACGGTTTGAGTTCACTACTTCACTTTAAAAATTCATTTAATTACCTAAACCTCCATATTTCCACTTGATTTAATTTTTTTTCCAATTACTTTACCTTATACTATTTTCCCATGGTCTCAGAATAATTTTCTTGAATTTCTATAATTTATTTCAAATTTATTTCTTAACTAGGCCATTTTTTCTCGGTTTATCGTAAACTCGAGTTTTATTAGCTTTTTCACTTCTATTACTTTAGTTTTCACTTCCTAACATTATTTTATGAAGTTACATACATTCTTAAGCGAATTTTCTGGTTCAAAGCGTTACCTCAATTTTCATGCCATCAGGCCCCACGTTACTAACTGAGTGCTTTGATCGTCTTCGGGCCTACATAACATTATTCCGAGTTTTTTTTTTTGTCACTTCTTAACATTCCAAATAACTAACATAGTGTGAAAATTTTGGGTTTCACATTTCTCCCCACCTTTAAAGAATTCGATCCTTCGAATTCATCTTTGTCCTTCAGAATAGATGAGGGTACTTCTCCTTCATGAGGCTATCTAGCTCCCATGTAGCTTATTCAACCGAATGGTATTACCAAAGAACCTTTACTAGAGGAATATTTTTCGATCGGAATACCTTTTCCTTTCTGTCCAAAATTCGGATAGGTTGCTTAATATAGCTCATGTCCTCTTGAATGCTTAAGGGCTCGTACTTAATGATATATGAGGGATCCGGGTTATACTTCCTTAACATTGAGACGTGGAAGACATTATGTACCCCAGAAAGCTACGGGGCAAGGCAAGTCTATAGGTTACGTCTCCCACTCTCTCTAGAATCTCAAATGGACCAAATGAAGCGAGGACTCAGTTTCCCTTTCTTTTCATAGCTCATGATACCCTTGCTCGGGTATACTTTTAGAAATACGGAATCCCCTAATCTGAACTCAAGTGGCCGCCTATGCTTATCCGTATAACTCTTCTACCTACTTTGTGTAGCCTTAAGTCTATCACAGAATATCCGAACACCTTCTGCTGCATGCTCCACCAAATCAGGAGTCAAAATCTTTCTATCACCCACTTTTTCCCATGCCACTGGAGACCTACATCTTCTATCATACAAGGTCTCATATGGTGTCATCTCGATGCTAGCATAATAGCTGTTGTTATAAGCAAACTCTGCAAAATCCCGTTTCATTTCAGGCTATCAAAACAACCTTCGTCAATTTTTTTTTGGTACATTTTTGTACTACCAGGGTGTAGAATGTACTTACTATTATGGGCTTAAATCAAGATTAACCTCCATATTAATGATCAATCACATGTCAAATTAACAATAATTCGAGAGTTGTAACTTAAATCCAATCACACTTCAATTACTCTCTCTAATATGTCATTCGAATGGAGTCGTGAAAACCTCAAAGTTATTGTTCATAACATTGTCCGGGATCAACATAATTCCTTGTTAACCAAATTTCTTAGAATAAAATTTCCAAATCATGTTAAGTAATTATAACCACATAAAACTTTAAATCTGAATAATCATCTTGACAAATTTTTCAGTCACTTATAAACTATTGGATATTAATTCTCTTTTCGTTTTCACCGTATCAGAATATTTATCATTAATTGATCATCATACACTACAATAAAGATGAAATCAATATAACAAGAATTTGTAATAGACATAAGTTTTTTTTTACACCCAACAATTCAAACTTAAATCTATGAGTATGCAACCCATCTCTAATCTTAATTATCAATGGCTTTCAAGTCCCATAGATCAATTATAGATGACGATGGAACTCTTCGCAGAGCTTATAATATCATAATCCAAAATTTTCTATTAGCCAAATACACTATTAACTTGAACTAAAAGTTAAGAGCTTAGGAACAATAGAAAGAAAATTAGTCGATAACTTCAATCATTATTACTCAAAATAATAAAATTCATATCAAGATCACAACTCCAAACACCAATCACATATATCACATAATCTCATTGATTCCTCAATCTTTGGAAGCGTTATCACAATTTAATCACTTTTATCATTAACCAATTAATAACACTCCATGTAGAACTTTAGAGATTATCCTGCAACGACTTGAATAATTTATCGATTCATATCCTCAAGTTGAGCTTTTCTCTTTCTTTTACTAACCAAATCACTTTAATTAAGTAATTATCCTCTTTAAATGCAAGGTTGATTCCAGCCAATAGAAAATCTTACATTATACAATAATAAATTTTCTGCTGATGATCTCCAATTACTGCCTAAAATCTACATTCCCACATAGCATTCCTTTGCACTTGATATTGAACAATTAATCCATATTCCATAGTTCATACGATTTCGTTAGAATGAAATTCATTTCTTCATCTTCACAAGTAATGGTATCCTGACTTCCAACACGAATATAACGACTGTCAATTTCAATTTATAGGTTATGGATTAGGGTATTTCTAGACACTGCCCAGTCTCTCAGGCAGGGAGGTATTTTGAAATACCTTTGTTAGCCATCAGACTTGACCACACAAACTGGTTATGGATTTAAAGATTTAAGGTTTAATCCCAATAGAAAGTAGGATACCATAACTTATCACAATTTCACATCTATCCTTTAGTCAGAACTTATTCTCAATTCATACCACTTGGTTCCGAATCACTTCACATACAAAGATATTCTTACTTTGCATACACTTCTTATTCTAATGTAACTTGTATTCAAAATATATCATTTTTCAAACTTGTTTCATTTCGTACCTCAATTATATCAGAACTCTTTTCTTATTCCAATTAAGTCTTGCATTCGAAACATAAGCAATATCAATTTACAATCTTTAAGCTCGATACGTAATTTATATTCCAAAGTGTCCCTATATCTCAAACTTTGTATCATCTTTAAGAATTTTGGGTCTTCCCCACTGATCTATAATTTCTGCGTTGGAAGAATCCAATTAACTCTCGTTCTTAACATATCGTGACCAAGAAGACTCCGGGTCTCCTTAACAATTAATGCTAGTACACATCAAAGTGAATCACCCAGTCTGATAATCTCCTTTTCATGTAACCCTTATAATTGTTTTCTCAGCATTTTTAATCCAAGCAAAGTCACTCAGTACAGTGGTTTGAGTAATTGATTCGATACCACCTGCTAAATCAATTCTAGAACTTCTCTTTTTATTTTAGGGGTAACTTGTTAAATCATTTGATCATGTGTCAGAAAACTTTCCCTGTTTACAGGGATGTTTCTATACTCCGAACACGCCATATCTTTATCAATCATGTAAGCAATGCGACTTTTAGAGTCTTATTTATATCGTTAGTTCCCTGATTCATTCTTCCAATATAGTGACTACGTTCTTTCATTATCACTATTTCCTTTGTAGACCTTTTTTCCGTCATTCTCTTTATCTAACAGTTCTTGCAACTCCCTTTTCAATTCCTAAAGATCCACAAAGTCAATTCGGCAAGGAGACTTTGAGATTGGTTGTGTCTCTAGTGTCAAATCTATAGTGAATTTCAACTCTCTCTAGTTGTAGTCCCTGTAGTTCCTCAGGAAACACATCCGGAAACTTGCATACCACAAATATGTCCTGAATACTTGGACATTCTCGACTAGTATCAGAGATGAATGCAATATAACTTTCACATCAACACGTTCATCAAAAACTTTCATTAATAGTCAAAATCATACACTTTACTCCTTAACTGCAAAGCATACATTAAACTTACTAGGTAAGGAGAAGGTTGCATTCTTAATGTAACAATCTAAACTTACACTGTTGGTGGCTAGCCAATCCATACTCAAAATTACATCAAAGCCATACATGCTCAACAAAATTAGATCTGCTAATAGGATCCTATCTCCTACCTTGATTTCACAATTCCTACATACCACATTGAGCCTAGGTAAAGATCTTTCCATGAGTGACAGGCTTCTTACCTTTCTCTACCACGGTAGCCCATCTCTGTGGGACTTGTCTCTGGGGAGCTTGCCTTTCAGGTTGTCATGGTGGCTCTGGGGGCTGTGGAAACTTATTCAGTGGGCAATCCTTAATCAGGTGTCCCCTCTGTCCACACCTAAAACAGCTCCATGTGGACCAGTGACATGTAATTCTATGAAATTTACCGCATCTAGTGCAAAATTTGTCATAATGCTGGAAGCCTCTGGTAGTCTGTAGGGTAGCTATAGGAGCCGTGGGCCTATCAATCCTAGCCTGAGACTCATCTGTCCTCTGTCTCTTAGGTTGGCCCCTCCGAAAGTCCTGTCTCACAGACTCCGTTCGCTTACTCTTATCCTTGTTCTTTCTCCTAAATGCTGAGGCTTCATTTTCGAGAAATTCCTCATTTTACCGATATGCCTCTTCTCCCTCCAGGCCTGTACAGGAGGTTGAGGCGCCATAGGTACTGGAGGAACTTGTAAAGGAGGAGGTTATGGTGCTTGTAGAGGAATCGACATCGGAGTAGGAAATGGTGTCGTGCCAACTGAATCCGAAACGTTTGCCCTTAGATGTTGGGCAATCATGGCAGCTATCGACTCTAAACCTCGCTCGAGGCGCTGCTCCAACCGCTGCTCAAACTGAGCCATACGAGTACGAAGACTCTCTGGCTCGGGTGAAGAAGGTGGAGGTGACCGAGCCTGCCTCCGAAGACGTCCACGTCTTCCACTCATCATGCAAGTGATCTAATACCTGCATGTAATTCTAAAGATCAAGTCTTACATTTATAAGGTATACATCACCTACTACCAAACAAGCACAAACATTTAGGATGTAATTTTTATCCTTGTTTTCGACACTAACAGTACTCGATAACCTTCGCTCTGATACCACTTGAACTGTAACTGTCACGACCCAAATTACCTAAAAATCAGAGTAAATTTTTCGCTTTTTCATTTATTATTTAATTGTTATCTTTCTCTCATCGTGACCATCTTACCAAACAGTTGGGCTATGATTCGGTGTTAGTCACCTCTTACCTATTACCATTCCATTTCCATAATCACATTCACATATCAGAGTTTACTATCATTTGACTTTAAATAAATACATACTCATTAGTATTTATAATCCTATATCCTCGACTTCATAACCATTTACAGTATGGTGCATTACATGTTCATATACAAAACTATAAAAATGTGTATACCTGTCTCTTGATGAGAAGCAGCAAATACCCAGAATGCAAGTCATCAGCCACTCAATAACTATTGCAAGTACTCTGAAAAGATGGGAAAATAAGGAGGGTGAGCAAACCACACACTCAGTAAGGCAATTATGCAAGTAAGTAGATAGCTCCACTATCTACATGCACATAATGCCATGCCCTTAAATCCATTTCTTTTCATTAAAATCATCAAGCACAAAGTCATGCAACCATCAATGACTTAGTTTATAAAAATGTTCATGCATATATAAATCATACTACTTATGCATCATAGCATTTTATGTGACATCATTAAATCATAATAAGCATGAATTAAATCAAGATCATGCAGTCTTTCATGTCATGTAAGACAAATTATGGATTTCAAATGAAAGCATGGAAAACTTCACATGCTACTGCATTTAAATCAATTCATTAAAACTGCAGTAAAAACTAACCCTTCTGGGTCAATCAAGTCATAAAACAATCTCATAATTCCATTTCAAACTCATAAAACAATTCGTTAAAATTCATTATAAAACTTCGGTTATAAAACCACCCTTCTTTCAGGGTCACATATCATAAAATTATCTGAAATCTAGCAATCACAGTATAAAATCATAAAATCGGGGGCTTGACCCCTCCTTAGGGTCTACCATGGTCTATCGACCAATAGTTATATCATGTGAGACAAGCAAGTGATTATATCAGTAACATCGAGGACTATGGCCATATCCTAGTGATCCCTGGCAACACGGTACGTAGTGTGTGGGGTATCACACCTGAAACGGGAGGTGGGTCGTCCTACCCACCAGAATAGCATAACACCATAATTGCGAGGGCAAGGCTTGCTGCCTCATGGCTAATGCCACTCCACTCCAACAATCCCCAAGGTACAGCGTACTCCGCATGATATACACGGTACAACGTACTCCGTGAACCCAAGCTCAATCAGGGGTGCCTGCAATAGGTCTTATCCACACATATCATCTCTGTCTCAGTAAGCACGTGTGAGCATATCATCTCACTGTGACACACAGTCTACAGGAGGCTCCAACACGGCTATATGCATGTAATATAAATCCCTATGCGAGCGAAGTTCAAGCACGGCTCCATGCATATTCATGATATCCGAAAACCTCGTGCGAGCAAAGCTCTAGTACGGTGTCATAGAAATCAATGAAATCTGCGTACGAGCAGTGCTCCAGTACGGCTTAAACTGATTATAAATTCAAATAAAATCCACGTACGAGAAATACTCTAGTACGGATATGTATAAAAACTCAGTGAAAACCTCGTACGAGAAAAACTCCAGTACGACATTCAGATGAATTATAAAACCATATAAAACTTTGTGCGAGCAATGCTCCAGCACAAATAAATGCTCGAGTAAATCAAATCTCGTGCGAGTTACACTCCAGCACGGCTTTATGCATAATTAAATCAAATCTCGTGCGAGTTACACTTCAGCACGCAATATCAAATCAAAACAGGATGCGAGCTAAGCTCCAGCATCTCTCATGCATGTCAAATTATTAAAAGTAGTACGAGCAATCGCTCCAGCACCATTTTATGCATACCACGTCAAAACAAATCAAAACATGTCAAAACATGTCGAAACAGAGTGCGAGCTAGGCTCCAGCAGCTCTCATTTCACAATAATAAAAATCAGTGCGAGCACCATGCTCTAGCACATTTCATGCATATGATGTCACACAAGTCAGTGCGAGCAACCACTCCAGCACATTTATGCACATTCACAAACGCAGATATAGTGCGAACTACATGTCGGCACTATCTGTTTCCATATAAACTTGATAGTTGGCCTATTTTCAAAGAAATTTCATTTTAAATATGAATAACACCTACGTAGTGTTATCTTGTGAAATTTATGCAGTTTCTGGCCAATTTATCGATTTGCTTTGATTACAATCAATAAAATTCTTTAACTCAAAAAATTCCTTAAATTATGCATTTCATGCATGTCATGCTTTCACCATCCTTAGGTGAACTTCCCTCAATAGGGGTAAATTAGTCTTTTCACCTATTTCGATCCTTAAAATCTTTAAACCATTTTCAAGACCTTTATACATAATCAAGGCATACATACATATTCAGTGTACAGAAAAACTATTAAAATACGTGTAGCTACCTCTAGCTACTCACATAATTCCCTTATCTCATTTTTCTGTACAGTCTGACATTTCCACTGATGACTCGTCACGCAGTCCGATTTGTTCTGAATCCAATCTTCGAAACTGCGGATACACATTCATCAGGTCAATTACAATACAATTTAATTGTATTTCATACTTTTTGGGCTTAATTTAAATCATTGGGCCCGTTTACCCATATTGAGCCCGATTGCAACATAATGGGCCTTAATCGACCTTAAGCCCATTTACTACTCTTTATCGAGACCTATTGGACTCATTAGGCCCATTAGTATTTATTTAGCCTCGTTCTAAATTATCGGATATCTCAATTTAGTATTTACGATAATTTCTCTAATTTTCCAGAATTTAATTCATAAATGCAAAATTTAAATCTATAATTTACGCGATAAATATTAATCACGCATAACGATGCAAAATTATTGTAAATAAGGGTTACTTACCCGAGATTCCATGATAGTACCCAAATCGAGGCTATCTCGAGCTCTCGGTTGATATCAATTATCGAGCTACAAAATTTAAATATTTTTTCTGGTAAATTTCCAGTCGGATATTAATCAAATTAAATATTCTGTAATTTAAATCGATCAATTCGACCACTTACCGACTTACCCGAAGCTCGATTGCATCAATAGAATTTTCCCCAATTTTTTCTTTTTTCCTTTCCTTTTTGGCTGAATCGGTCCGGTCCTGTTCAACCCGGTTCAGACCGCCGGTTCGGTCCAGTTCGATTCGACCGGTTCAGTCCGGTTCGGCCGGTTCAGTTACAATTTGGTCGTTCCGATGCCGTCCGGCTGGTTCTCCATCCGATTCCACTGCCGTTCGGTTCGACTGCACATGGGTTTCCTAAATCGGGCCTCATTGTTGCTCGAATCGGCACCAATGGCCACCGATCGACGTTTCTTCCCCGCGGCTTCCTCCTCCATTTTCGACATTTTTTCGGCGACTTACACGGCGCGTCTTGGCCGCTGGTGGTTCGCCCGGTGCTGGGCTGCGTTCGTCGGCCCTCGTCGGCCCCTAAGCCTCGCTGGTGGCCGTCGGCTGAAGGGAATTGGTTCCCTCGGTTCGCGTCTTCCGTTTTCACCATTTTTACTTATGTTTCCCCGATTTCGTTTTCAGAATTTTCGTTTTTTTTCTTTTATTTATTTATTTATTTATTTATAATTTATTTTTAATATTATTTTATTCACTAAAATAATATTAAAATCCACAAATATCTTAAAAAAATTATATTTTATTCATTTAATCCATAAATAAATTTATCAGTCCGATTTTACCTTTTCGGTATATTTTTCGATTATTTTCGAGACTATTTTCTGATACGAAAATTTCGGTTTATTCCAATAAATTCATATCTTGATCAATTTAACCCGAAATTTAATTATTTCTTCGTTATTGATCAAGATTTCTCTAACCATTATTTTTAATTAAATTTTCTTGTCCCGATTAATATTGAATTTTGGTCTTTTGACTGTTTTACCCTTGCACTTGTTCGAGAATACCATTTTAGTCCTGTTGCATTTTTAAATGCACTTGAAAATTTCTATTTATTTCCTTTTTGCTCTTACGATAAAATCGGGTCTTACAGTAACGACCCTTGAGCCTTGAAAATCGGGGGAAATTTTTTTTTAATTTACCCACTTATTCCCTTATTCACTTCGGTTATATTCCTGTGTAGTGTCAAAAACACTTTTCCAAATTCTTTACTCGTAATTATAATTAATTTTTTGTACTTTAACTTATATGGCCGATAGAAATTTCGGTGTCAAAACACTTTTCCTAATTCTTTGCTCGTAATTATAATTAATTTTTCATACTTTAACTTATATGGCCGATAGAAATTTTGGCAACATAACGGCTTATATATGAGCCTACCCACCTGCAATTCAGTTGTTTTCGACAGTCCTAGATATCCACAACTACCAAGCTTGCTTTCCAACAGTCCTATATATCTACAACTACCAAACATACTTTCCCAATCCACTTTTACAACTCAATATATCGATATCGATTAATACCAATCTTCTTACAAACTAATCCAAAGAATCATATCCTTTACATCATTTCCTTACAAATTACATCCCAACAAAAGTATTTCCAATATACATGTCTGTGCGTACAGATATGTCTGGTACAGGAATGTAAATGTATACCTTTCTGCGTGTACAAAAAGTAACTTGTGGTAGCTCTTCCCACCAACCTACGTCTTGTACGCGGCAGGTAGCGTCTATAGATACACTGCAAATGATCTGAAGGTAGAGGGGTGAGCTTTAAGGGAAAAGCCCATTAAGATAATATTTTTAAAGCAGTTCTGATATATAAAAGCATTTGAAGTTGTACATAGAACGAAACTTAATGCAATACATAAACTTCCATTTCATGCGTAATCGTCATAAAGCATGCGTGTCATTAAAACCAATAACATGCTTAACCATTTTACAACTTTTCATAGACCTTTCATGAACATTTCATAAATCATTTCGTAAACATTTCATGAATATTTCATAGTCATTTCGTAAACATTTCATGCATATTTCATAATCATTTCATAAACATTTCATGAATATTTCATAATCATTTCGTAAACATTTCATGAATAATTCATAATCATTTCGTAAACATTTCATGAATATTTCGTAATCATGAAAACACATATTCATTCATCATAGTCGATTTTCATAATCAAATCGAGGAGACTAGGCTATAACTAAGTCATGCGATACGTGTCATTCTCCGTGGAGAGTCATCATACCTATGGCCATGGTAAGGGGGGCTATAGACTGGATCAGGTTCGTACAGGAATAATAATTATAAACATGTGTAGTATCTTCTTATTTCTTATCATATACATAGCTAGGGCACGGACACCTGTGGCACTCACCGTGCGGGGAACATTCATAAGTGCTGCGCGGGCACGAGATACTACCAAAACATCATCGTAAACCACCAGTAGCACGACATCTTCTGCACAGGTTGAGTCAAGTGCTAAAGGGGCCAACGTACTGGCACCCCAAGTGGTGCAGTCGGAACACCACAAGAAGTAACCATGCATGAAGCCTATAGTCTCAAAACAGAGTTTCAGAATCTTTCTTGGGTTTCATAACCCATAAACTTATATCGAGTAATAAAATCGAATTCCTTGAAATCTGAAACTCTTTCATAAAACAGAAAGACTGTGTGACACTTTGTTCCCGTATGACTCAAGAGGTGGCCCCCACAATCCGCTTTCGAAAACAAATTTCTTTTCGTTAAATACTTTTGAAATTGTCGAAAGTTTCTTTAACAATATGGATATAAAAACATAAATAAATGTAAAACATCCATACACTTCATACCTTAGGAAATTCATTTCACAACATGGAAAATACTCGGAGAACATTTCGACAATTTAAAACATGCTTCGAAAGTATGAAAACGTTGATAAATCATTTCAAATCATATGTTCTTTCATAAGATCATTTATCGGTGAAACAAATATGTATTATCAGAACTAAGTTAAACAATACTCCCTATCTCGTTCACCTAATGGTAGCGAAATTCTATCGGGTCTCGAAAATGCCTCGATAAGCGTGTTGGGTTCTCGAGCTGTTCAAAAATAACTTCAATCATCACGTATTGGTCCTTATTACTCAAACATATTTCAAATATACATTTACTTTTCTAAAAATGACCATTTTCAACATTTTCGTCAACTTTGTTCCTTTTCTCGTTCCTACCAATTTAAGCTCTAGTTTAAACCATTTTTACAAATTTACTATCATAATTCCAAATCCATCATCAAAATAGCCTAAATATAACTTCCACATATTCCATTCCTACTCATAAACATCCATATTATCGAAACTTACACTTTTCGGTTTTACGGAGCTTCAAACCGGTCTCTAAATATTTTTCTCTAACATTTATTCATTTAAAACAATCTTCATACACGTTACTACCCATTACCCTTACTGGCCAAATCCTTAAACAGCCCCAAAAATTCATTTCTTCTTTTTCTTTTAACATCATCATCATCCAAGGAAATTTCTAGCATTAACACTATTCATCATTTTCATCTTCCATAATTTTTTTTTTAATCCACTCAAAACATTCCAGCATTTCTTCTAATCTATTCCCAGCAGAAAATTATCCGTTATACAACTCACATTTGCCCTAAAACATATTAAAATCCAACCACATTACATCAAAATCTCAAAGGATTCACTTACCCGAACAGGACAGTTTTCTGTCTAGGACTTCACTTCGACTTTTAGCTTATCAAATGAGCTCTGTTTTTGATGATTTTTTTATATGTTGTAGAGGGTTGAGTGGGGAAGATATTTTTATCTAATGGCCATCTCCTAATTCTGCCAGGAAGGGCCCCGAAAAAATTGCACAATCTCGGTGAACAGTACCACTTACGGGAATGAAGAAGAGAGGAAGAAGTGGTTGGTTCTCTCGGGCTAGTTGGGCAAATTGAGTGATTCCAGAGGCATTGGTTAGCTGACTTAATGAGCTTATGATCTGGATCATATGGGAGGCGTTGGATGAGAGGAAGGTAATCAAATCCAAGGATTCTTATGGGCTGGGCAGATTTCATGCCCTGTTTTGTAAATTCCCAAAAAAATATTTCTAGTCCAGTTTCTCTGAAAATCACTTCTCCAATATTCTATCATGTCTCTAGTATCTCCCATGAAAATTTGGGGTCACTTATTTAAGAAATATTTCCAAAATCGAGCCCTTTTCCTTGATTCCGTCAAAACCGAGCTAAACAGTTTGAGTTCACTACTTCACTTTAAAAATTCATTTAATTACCTAAACCTCCATATTTCCACTTGATTTAATTTTTTTCCAATTACTTTCACCTTATACTATCTTCCCATGGTCTCAGAATAATTTTTTTGAATTTCTATAATTTATTTCAAATTTATTTCTTAACTAGGCCAATTTTTCTCGGTTTATCGTTAACTTGAGTTTTATTAGGTTTTTCACTTCTATTACTTTAGTTTTCACTTCCTAACATTATTTTATGAAGTTACATACATTCTTAAGCGAATTTTCGGGTTCAGAGCATTACCTCAATTTTCATGCCATCAGGCCCCACGTTACTAACCGAGTGCTTTGATCGTATTCGGGCCTGCATAACATTATTCCGAGTTTTTTTGTCACTTCTTAACATTCCAAATAACTAACATAGTGTGAAAATTTTAGGTTTCACAGGAGATAAGGCTTATAGGTTGGCATTGCCACCGGACTTATCAGGTGTCCATAACGTCTTCCACATATCAATACTTCAGAAGTATTACTCGGATCTGGCACATGTGATTAGTTATGAACCATTGGAGCTCCAGGAGGACATGTCATATATTGAGAGACCGATTTGGATACTGGATAGGAAGGAGAAGGTATTGAGATCGAAGACTATCAGATTAGTGAAGGTTCTTTGGCAGCATCATACTTCAGAGGAGGCTACTTGGGAGCTGGAGAGTCTGATGCGAGAGAAGTACTCCCATCTAGTTGATGACTGACTTGGTTCTAATTTGGAGGACCAAATTTTCTTAGTAAGGGAGGATTGTCAGACCCGTATTTTATGTAGCTTGTTCCTTATAATTCCTATGTGTATGAACACTCTATTATTATAGTTGAATCATAAGAAGAGTATTTACTAGATTTAAAGTGTATGTGAAATGATTTAGCACTCATAAGCTACATAAAAGCCTAATGTGAGCTATAAAAGTCACAGGCTAAACCAAGTGGATCTGAATCATTCTGACTGAAGAGAAGAACATAAAATGAGAAACTATAGAGAGCTTATGAAGGAAAGTCAGTTTGATTTAGTTCCGAACACAGAGAACGAGAGTAAAAGCTAAAAAGGGTAAAATAGACTTTTTTAGAGAGTTAAGGTATTTAAGGTATTTCGAGCATATTTACCTATCGAAAACGGTTAAAACGTAAAGACGAGAGTGTAAGACATAAGATATGACACTTTCAAAAATTTTAAAAAAAGTCAACTTGGTCAATGATTAAGGAAAAAGTCAACTATAGTTAAGAAAAGTGGATTTTTACCATAGTTGACTAACCATGGTTAAAAATTTACCCAAGTATAGAAAAAATTTTGGGAAAAAATATTTTTGGTCAGAATACAAGATAGTCATCCCTGGAAGTAAGGATAATTTATTCGGAAGGATTTCAGATTAAAATTAATGGATAAAAACGTAATGGGCCTAAAGTGAAGATTTTAAAGCCCATTAAGGTATACTAAACATAGATCGAAATTCTTAGGTCCCTTAGACCGAATTGTTGGATCGATTGATAGGCCAAATATTTAGACAATTAAAGGCCCGAGGTATAGTAAAAATTCAGCCCGAAAGCCCATTAAGAAAGCCCAAATCGAGAGGCCTAATTGTGAAGCCCATTAGGATTAAATATCTAACCATAGTTAAAGCTAACTATGACTCATTAGATGACTCATTAGGTGACTCATAACTAAACCTTAGGAAGTCAATTTTAATGGCTAAAAATTAAGGCTTAATGTCTAAGTAAATGGCTTATAAAATCAGCCACACCATTGTCATCTTTACCATACCATTCTCGGCTACACAAGGAAACCATTGAAATACATTTATCCAAGCTTTCTCTCACTAGAAATCACTAGGATTTAGGCATATTTGGAACTTTCATTCCTCATGAAAGTTGTTCCAAATTGAGAGGAGAGTAACATATGTTGGAATTGGCTATCAAGAAGCCATAGTGTGCAAACCGTGAGGCTCCAAAGTTTCAGCAAAGTGTAAACACAAATACTAGGTATATTTTTAAGCTTTCAAATTCATATATGTTAATGTATGAATGATTTTAAGTATATTGGTATATGTTTTAAGCATTGAAATATATGAAATCACTACGATCATGGATACGCAGTGAGTGAATAGTGAAATATTGATGAATGCCCATATGATATTAAGGCATAAATGAGTTGATATACATGTGTTAATGATTATGGTATAGTTAGAATTAATCAATTTGATTAATTAATACATGTATTAAGTTGGCAATCAAGGTGTTTGATAAAATGCCTAAATGAACTATGTGATGCTTAAGAACATTGCTAACCAAGTGTTTGTGAAAATACCTAAGTCAATTGGCTAAGGACATGGACATGGACTGTCACACCCCACTTCTGGGAACCCTTCTATCCATACATTCTCTACTACGGTTGGGCTGTGAGAAGATGCAATTACTAAAATTCATTCATTTATAGCGGAAGATTTAAATCTTTAATTCACACTCCCAGGTATGTATGTAGATATATAAAATCAATTGTATAAATACCATGTGCTTACATATCATCCCCATAATACTGTTTACAATTCCAAGATATAACTGTGCGATACGATATATTAGATACAAAATACTCGTGTATACAAATCTTATACCTTTACGAAATTGTGGGAGCTGCTCAACACAAAAGACCTAGAGACCACCGCTCTCTTACTTCTCAGTACCTGGAGGGGGGAAATAGTGGGATGAGCAAACCACAGCTCAGTAAGGAAATGTATGCTAGCAGGTAGATATTGTACTACCTACATAGCCCATGCATGCATAAACCAAAACCATGTTTTCGTTATAAATGGAAATATCATACGAAAAATGCATTTAAACATATATTTCTCAATAGCATTTTCGTGTAAATCAAATATCAAGCTTCCATTTAAAACATGCTCATAAATAGTGCCTTCACGGCATAAATGTGAAATCAGAGATTTATCAAAAACACAAAATCTCTTTCTTCCCTTAATTCACTTTTTCTGCAAATCTCTTTCTTTTCTGAGATTATCTCTGTTTCTCGAATCTCTAAGACAGGCATGGAATTTTCGACAATCAAATATCCACAACATATGGCCATAGTCAGTGATCCCGAGCCTTACTGATCAGGTGTGCACAGGGCATCACTTCGCCTGAAGGGGAATGGGTCAATCCTGCCCTCCGGCTTATCTCAATCAACCTCATCTCCTCGTATACTCATGGTAAAGATACGCCATGTGTCATCTACGCGATACTCATACTCACGTGCACCTAGCACGGTACATAGTATACCAACGGACAACTACACTGTTCTACGTACGACCGTGGACCCAAGTCCATACTCCAACTCCGATGGACTTTTCATCCTAAACCATGTCTCATATACCAGGCGAGCAAGCAGCGTGACACACAGTCATCGCAAGGCTCCAGCGCAGTACGATCTATCATTAAGGTCCAGCCCGTTCAAATGGCCGTCGGCTGGTATCCCCTTGGGTCCCAGACCCCCAGGTTTACCTCAACTCAATAAAACAGGTGCGAGCAAAGTTCCCGCACTTTCTCAAAACCATCGCGCGAGTTAAAACTCCAGTACGGTACATCAAAGGCATTAAAATCGGGTGTGAGCTAGCGCTTTAACACCAAATCTCATCTCAAAATTGATAGATGACTATTTTCTCTTTTTAAAACTCAAAGCATGTTTATTCATACAGTATGCCCCTTCATGCTAAAACATGTAAAATTAGCCAACCTATCATCAACGTTTCTCAATCATCAAGATAAATGTAAAATAGAGAAAAACATTGAAAACATGCATATCATGCTATTTCCTTACCCTATCCCATTTCTCAATACATATATACATCATAGTACTTTTCATGCTTCCATATCATTTGATAGAATTATAATATCGTACTAGTTCTATCAATATATCTATGAAATTGCTGTAAAATACGCACGAACATCCCTATAGCTAACACACAGTCCCTTACCTCACTTTACTTGTGTGCAACTATCCTCCTCTACGCTTCTCTCATTCTCATCTCGACTTGCTCCGGCGTATCATCCGAAATTGAAATTCATCCATCAAACACTTGAGTTGGCGTTTCTAACTCTTATTCAACTAAGCATTTATCCAATGCCTTAAATACACATTTTACCCCTTGTGGTAAATCTCATAATTTTATCCCAATATCAACATGCCCAAACCATGCCCACAACATAATCATCTTCTCAAGATATCTCATTCATCATTAACACTTCTACATTCCACTTTCTCACACTAGACCATTTCTAAGTTATATTCATTTCATGGCATTCTAGGTAGTTCTACCCATAATGTGCACACCCAATCAACTTCATAATCATTTACTAGACCAATGTACTTGGATTTATGCACTAGAAACTTACCTCATTGGATTTCCTATTTACTCCAATTAGAAATGCCTTTTATTCCTTCAATCCGACAAATGGGGAAATGCCTCTAGACTATGTTGTTCTTCTCTTAGACGTGAACGACTTTGTCTCTAATAGGTTTTCCTCAAATCTTACTGAAAATGGATGGATTTAGGAGTGAGAAAGCTAGGTTTTAGAGTTAAAGTGAAAAGAAATGATTTATCCTGAAATCTGCAGATTCAACTGCTCCTATTTATAGATTTAACTTGATGAGATCGATCTTTCTTGGGTGGAGATCGATCTGGTCCTCTAAAAATCCCTCTTTTCTAAGACATTTTGAAAGCAGGAGATCGATCTGTCGAGGCTTGAGATCGATCTGCTGTCAAACAGAAGCTTAGGGAGATCGATCTGGTCTTAGGGGAGATCGATCTGCTTCCAACCCAAGAGCTAAGGAGATCGATCTGATTCCTTTGGAGATCGATCTGCTCCATTCCATTACTCACATAAGAGCATTTTGGCTCTTCCAGATTGATCTCTCATCCTATAAGATCGATCTGACCTTCACATTTCCAGATTTCTTGCAGTTTTTCTGCAACAACTCCCTTCAAAACTTCCTCAATTTACCTCCATAGTCCTTTCCTCATTCATCCCTCCTTGAGACTTAAAAATGTCATCCAATCACACTTAGTACATATTAAAACTTGTGGGAAAATCTTTGTATAACCAAATATACACGATATTACCCGAATGGAAATATACACTTATGTAAATCTTTTCTTCCATTTTACCACACTACTCTTATTCCATTTCAATCACATTCTTCTCGTATTTAAGTTCATTTCTTCATACTCATTCATAACGCAACTTGTACGTACAATCACGACTCTTATTACAATTGTATACATAATCTTATGAACTTACATTGCATATACTTTGTATTACGAATGTATTATCATACTTATGATTTCATTTACATTTCTAAGTACCTATATACAACTGTACATATACGGGGTCTCACATGGACGGCATGCCATGGTGTGACCGACGACATGGGGTGCTCTCGGCCATGGCATGTAGCCAAGAGGTCCAATGGGCCAAGCCTAATTGGTTTCGGCCCAATGTGATGTAATGGGTCTAGGATAGGCCCAATAAGAGTTGGTGGGCCCCACAAGCCCAAAAGACCCAACGAAAATGTATAGTAAAATGGAAATGGGCTTAAGGCATAGTTTAGCCCATTAAGGTTTATTAAAGCCCATTAAGTGGAATAGACTGTATTTAATGTGAAATACAATAGGAAAAGTATAATTAACCTGATAAATGGTTATATGCAGCCCTAGAGATTATTGGAGGAGAAAATCGGACTACTGGATCGAGCAGCATTGAGAAAGTAAAATTTCTTGAGTGATTGCAGGTAAGGGACTTTTGTGAGTAGTTAGAGATACCTGGACATATTTTCGTCTGCTCTTACATTCACTTGAAAACTCTGAGGGTCAGAGAAAGTTAATAGTAATTATTGTGACCCGATAGTGGCAAATTATGATTTTGCCCTTATTTAGGAAAAAATTCAACTTTTATGAAAAGTTGAAAAAAGCATGGAAACCACTACTTTGAGTGTTTTACTGCTGTTTAGTAGAAGAATAAATAGATGGGCTAATGATTTTAAGGTTGATGTGAATTAAGAACACTTTTTAGTGGTGATTTTGATATTTTAAAAATAATCCCTTTTTAAAGAGCCATCTATCGAATTATGTGGGAATAAATCGTGCTAGAGCACAGCTCGCACTTGATTTCATATATTTTCCACATATATTAGTGCAGGATTGTGATTCATACTAGATTTCCATGACATGCATGATAGAGTGCTGGAGTTATTACTCGTACTCAGTTTTATATGATATATGCATGAGAGAGTGCTGGAGCGATTAGCTCGTACTTGAATTTTACATGAGATACATGACAGAGTGCTAGAGCGTTACTCGTACTCGATTCTTCATGATTTATACATGACATAGTACTTGAGTTATTTCTTGTACTTGATTTGATGAGTTTTATGCATAGCATGGTACTGGAGCTATTGCTCGTACTTGATTTGAAACAAGAACTATGCATGACCTAGTGCTAGAGGTTTACTAGCACTAGAGATTAAGTTTGTGATGTGAAACAGTGTTTGAGCAGAGCGTCGACTATGAGTCGCCCTCAAAGGCGCGCAATGTAATTTATGTGATATATAATACATGTTGAAAACCATGCTTGATTTCCTTGTGTAGACTGAGTGTCACACTATGAGAGGTTCACATGTGGATTTAGAGACGTGGTATGATATTCCATGGTTTGAGGGCAATGGCAGGCACCCCGACTGTGATGTAGGGTCCACAGAGTACGTTGTACTGTGCGAGTGGCATAGAGTACATTGTACCGTGTGGTGTTATGGAGTTGAGGAGTTGATAGCTGGCGGTTGTGATGGACTGATGTCACGACCCAAACTACCCAAAAATCAGAGTTAATACTTCGCGCTTTGTTATTTTTATTACTTAAACTCTTACCTGTCCTCGAATCGTGACCACACTCCATTAATAATTGGGTTGTGCGTCAATGCCAGTCCCACCATTCAATTACCATCTAACTTATTTCTTCTCCAGTCATTTATAATTGTTTACATTATTTATACATCCCCTAAAGTTACTTACAAACATGCTACTGTGCTATGCTTATTTAGATACAATACATACAAGTGTATATACCTTAAATGATGGGCAGCAGCGGGTACCCGGAATGCAGTACTGAGTCGCCTCAACTTCAACTGGAGATTATCTGTGGGAGAAAATGAAAGGGGTGAGCACATCAAGCTCAGTAAGGCAATCATACGAACAAGTAGGTAACCATACTACCTACATGAACGTGGTGCCATGCATAAACCACCCTTTTTCCACACATTTAAAACAGATGATATGAAAGTTATGATGTTATGTAAATCGAGTTTGCACAGAAAATTCAACATGCAATTATTTCAAATCATTTCTTTCTCAATTAAAATTTTCACAATAAAGTCAGGACTCGACCCCTCCTTCGGGTGATCCTGACTCACACAAAACCATGAAAATCGGTATACATCACACATGGGTTTAAAAAGCATGGAAATAACCATCATGCACATTTAATTAAAAACCCAGTTTAAATCATTGAAATCGTCGACATGCGAGACGAGGTAATATCTGTATAACGGCAATAACTAGGACTGGCCATATGTGTCCTCGTGAGTCCCTCTAGCTTCACAGATCCCAGTGTGCGAGGTCTCACCCTGATCGGGAACCGCCCGGGGGGTGGGTCAATCCAACCCGTCAGTCTTATCCGATCTCACGCATCCGAAGATGCCGTATCTAAAGATACCCCGTATCACAAGATACCGTATCCAAAGATACCCCGTATCACAAAGATACCGTATCCAAAGATACCCCACGGTACATCGTACTCCATGCTACTTGCACGGTACATCGTACTCCATGGACCCATATCACTCTAGGTACTCCAGCCCAAATGACCTGCTTCCCACAGAGAGGTTTTGTTTCTCAATACTCATGCCATGTCTCAAAACGCACGTGCGAGCCTATTAAATCGGTGACACACAGTCCACCCAATCCTCCAAGCATGGCTCATCGCATGTTCTCATAAAATCAGTGCGAGCGAGGCTCAGCACTCTCATCAAATCAAGTAAAATCAGCAGAGCCCGCTTTACATCCCCACAAGGCCGCCAACCTCATCCCTCACTCTCACCCTATTTAAGAGGTCTTTTGAGCCTGTTGGGCCTTTTGGCTGACTCCAAGGGCAGACAGCGCTACTCCACAAATCCAGTAAAACTAGTGCGAGCTAGGCTCTAGCACTCTATATATAAATCACCTGAAAATCTTATAAAATCTGGTGCGAGTTAGACTCTAGCACCGTGTCACGAAACAAGCATGTGAAATCTGGTGCGAGTTATACTCTAGCACCTATGCATGTCAAACTCTAGTGAGAGCTCTCGCTCCAGCACTAATGCATGCATCACACAAATCAAACATCGTGCGAGCTGAGCTTTAGCACGTCACATGTAAATAAAAAACACGTAGGCGGCTCGGTTATCTCCAAATAGTTTTCACAGAAATTACATCGTTTAAGGTATGCAATGCTATGAATTTTTCTTTAAAAGTGAGCCAGCCTACTCATGCATGTGTTAAAATACCTCCAGAACGAGCAGGAACCTCTTGTCCTTGCTCCTCCCAATTTTTCCTAAATTTGTAAGTTCTACCCTTAACAAGGGTATTTTAGTAATTTGCCCATTCGGGGTACTAAAATTATTAATTGACCTCTAGACCCTTCAGGAAATTTTTTTAAAGACTACAAATGAACTTAAAATTGCGTAAAGTTACCTCTAGCAGTCCGCAGAATTCCCTTACCTTATTTTCCTGTCGAGTCTGACCTTTTCTTTTCCACTGTTGTCACGTCGCACAGTCCGTTATGCTCCCAATCAAATGCCCGAAACTGCGTATCAATATTCCTCAAGTCAGATATTATACAATTTAATTGTATTTCCTATTTTTTGGGCTTAATTTAAATCATTGGGCCCATTTACCCCTATTGGGCCCGATTGCACCTTAATGGGCCTTAATCGGCCTTAAGCCCGTTTTCCACTTAATTTTTACTTTATCGAGGCCTATTGGGCTCATTGGGCCCACTAATAATTTATTGGGCCTCGTTCTAATTCTTGAATAGCTAAATCGATTATTTACGACAATTTATCTAAATTTCCATAATTTAATTCAATTTATGCGGAATTTAAATTCATATCACGCATAACGATGTAAATTGTCGTAAATAAGGGTCACTTACCCGAGATTCCATGCTAGTACGAAATTCGAGGCTGTCTCGAGCTCTTGGTGGATGCCAATTATCGAGCTACACAATTTCATAATTTTTCGGGTAAGTTTTCAGCCCAAAATTAATTAAATAAAATATTCCAAAATTTAAATCAGTCAATTTGACCGCTTATCGACTTACCCGAAGCTCGATTGCATCGCTGAAATTTTCTCCAATTTTTCCTCTTTTTCTTTTTCCCTTTTTCTTCCTTTTTTCCTCTCTTTTTGGCTGAACCGGTTCAGTCCGGTTCGGTCCGGTTCAGACCGCCGGTTCACTCCGGTTCGACCGGTTCACCACCTTGCCTGCCGGTTCTGTGCCGGCTTCCACCGCCAGTGGCTCCGGAAGGTCGTCCGCATCTCGAATCTACCCTCCGTTTCGGTCGAGGTCGCCGGAACGCCGCCGGTTCGGCTCTTCTCCCTCGACCGTCGGAAACCCATTTCTTCCCTTGGTCATCGCCGGCATTTCCCGCCATTTCGTCGGCTGATACCGGTGCAGAAAGGACCGCCGTCGCCTGGGCTTTCGAAATCTGGCCTCGGATCCTCCCGAATCGCCGCTGTTCGCCGCCGGTAGCCATTTCTTTCCCACGGCCTTCTCCTCCGTTTTTCGGCGTTCTCCGGCGTCCTTGGCGCACGTCACAGGTGGCAGACGATTCGCCTGGCGTCGGGCTTCCTTCGTCGGCCCTCGCCTGGGTTCAACGGCCGCCGGTGGCTCGCCGGACTCCTCGGTCGGCTGCTTTGTTTCCATTTTCTCTGCTTCTCTTTCTCTCTCCCCGACCCGTTTTCAGATTCTTTTTTTTTTTCAATTCATTTATTATTTATCTTTTATTATTTATTTATTTTATTAATATTTTAATCATTAAAATACATTAAAATGCCCAAAATATCTACCAAAAATTATTATTTTATTTCAAATTAACTAATTTAATTTAATTTATTTATTATATTTTAACCCTTTTTCGGGTATAATTTCTCTGTATTTTCGGGATATTGTCCCGAATGACTTTTCAGTATATTTTTCGATTATTTTCGGGATTATTTTTCCGAACTAAAAATCTCGATTAATTCTCATAAATTAATATCTTGATCAATTTAACCAAAAATAAATTTATTTCACCTTTATTGACCAAGATTTCTCAGATCCATGTTTTTAATTAAATTTTTCTTCTCGAATTTATACCGACTTTCGATCATTTGACCATTCTGCCCTTGCACGTGTTTGGGATTAATTTAACCCGACTTCTCTTCAGAATACTCATTCATTTCGTATTTTAAATAATTTCGGGTCTTACAATTCTCCCCCACTTAAGGAATTTGGTCCTCCAAATTAGAACCAATTCATATGAGTCTATAGACTACTCCGGGTAAATCAATCGTAGCACACTTCTTTAATTCTCATGTGACCTTTTTTCGAAGTGTATTACTACCAAAGGACTTTAATTAGGGAGATCATCTTAAACCTCAATACTTTCTCTTTCCTGTTTAATGCCCGAATCAACTTATCAATATACTTATATTTTCATTAAACTGAACTTTTGGAGTTCATATTCGATTACTTATGCTGGATCTGGATAGTATTGCCGAAGCATCAAAAATTGAAACACATTGTGGGTGCCTGTTAATTCAGGTGATAACACCAACTTATAGGTCTTATCTCCCACTTGTCCAATCTCTCAAAATATTCCATCCAGCGCAACTCAATTTACCTTCTTCCAAAAGTTCGCTATGTCCTTATTCTCTTAGGACGAGTAACTTTCAACCATACTAATTCACCAAGGGTGAATTCCAATACTTTTCTACCTGCTCTGAGGTGTTCTTAATCTCTCATCCTTAACTAAACATCCTCAGAGACTTATTATCCAAAAGTCGAAAATAATTCTATCTGTCACCCACTTTTTCTTATCCAATTTGGGGAACAACCCCTACAGCCATACACTGCCTCGTATCTTGTTATCCCGATACTCAAGTGACAATTGTCGCTATTGGCGAATTCAATTAGAAATCAACTGATCATCCCAGGAGCTTATAAAATCAATGGCACACGCTTTCATCGGATCCTCCAGAACTTGTACAGTCCTCTCTGACTGACCATCTGTCTGAGGACGAAAAGCTGTGCTAATACTCAGTCGGGTTCCCATAGCTTCCTAAAAATATCCTCAGAGGTGGGAAGTGAAGCGGGAATCCCTATATGATACCATGCTCACTGGAACGTTACTTAGTGTTCCACAATCTTCCTTACACATAAATCCTCATATATACTCTGAGTATTTGGGGATTTCATAACCAAAAGGTGGGTAGACTTAGTCACTCTATCGACTATCATCCGAATAGCCTCGTAATTCACCTGGGTCCTCTGTAACCCATCACGACATTCATGGAGACTTGCTCTCATTTTTCGTGCCGTGTCGATATAGGTAGGTGCTGTAATAACTCTGCAGACTTTTAATACTCTACCTTATTCTGTTGACATACTAGGCACTTTTTCACAATATCTATCATGTCTCTTTTAACATCTGACCACCAATACCCTTTTCGAGATTTTAATATATTCTTATTACCTTCCGTATGCACTGTATATCCTGAAGAGTGAGCTTCTGACAAAATTACTATCTCATCAACTGGTCCTGAGGAGCACTCATACTGTCTCTGAACCTCTCTGTAAATCATTATCATACTCTGTGAACTCTATCACTGTACCTTTCTGAATCTGACCCACACTATCGACATCATGCCGATCATCATGCTAAGTCTGTCAAATCCGGGCACTCTCATCCGATTCTAGTCTCAGGCTAGCTGTCACACAATCACTGTCATCATCAGAAGGGATCACATCAATATTGAGGCTCATAACTGCTCTAGCAGCTCACGCTCCCTGACCATCATATGAGGTACCATCCCGAAGCTCTTTCTGCTCGAGGCATCTGCCATCACATTAGCCTTTCCTGGGTGGTACAATTTTCACAATTAAAATCTCTCAGAAGCTTTATCCCACTATGTATTCTCATATTCGCCTCTTTCTGTGAAAACAGATACTCGGGCTTTGTGATCGGTGCATATCCACAATTTCTCACCCTGTACATAATAGTACCATATCCTCGGTATAATTACTGTTGCCAATTTTAAATCATGGGTCAGATAGTTTATTTCATGATCAAGGAGTTGTCTGACTCCAAAATTGACTATCTTCCCATTATACATCAATACACAACCCCTTCATAATTTTGATGTATCCATGCTCACTGAGAACCTCTTGAGCTGTTGGATATGGTGAACTTAATCACGGTGGTCAGTTCATACTTCATTACACCGAAATTCATGTCACATCTATCATCTTATTTATCATCTTATTCAAAGACCACGTTTTCCATAGTTAAACGTGCCAACCAAGTAGACCATATTAAAACTTGCAACAACCATCTGTAAAAGCAATTTCCAATTATTGCTTACAATTGCCCTAGACTTTAACTACACCCAACATATCATCGATAATGATGATTACAAATCGGTCTAATCCTTGATTTATTTAAGCATAAGCGTATAAGATCCTTCAAAATCGCTTACGTTTTCAGGTACTAACCTGCGTCATTTCCTTTTTCTTATCTTAACGGCTCTTATTAAATTTTACTATGTTAACCTTTATGATTTGTCTAATTTTAATATTCTTATCGTCTTAGTAAAGGTATCCTAACGCTAAAGGTATTTATTACAACGATCGATTTCACGTTATAGGTTATATATATATACTTTTAGACACTGTCAAGTCTTCAGGCGGGGAGGTATTTTGAAATACCTTTATTAACCTTCAGACTTAACCATAATTACTTTATATACCAGTCCATGTGGTCACAATTTATATTCGCTACTAATTGCTTTAATCCTAATTACTTCAATCCGAATTACTTCGTATACGCACTCTTACTCTAATACATCTTGTATTTGGGATCAACATATCTTATCTTAAAGATTATCTCCTTAGTGTATCTATTATAACGAAACTCTTGTCATTATTCATTTCGTGAGTATAATCCTTTACACCTTTAATTTCAACTGTTACACCCCTTTTTGTAACTTAAAATCTCTATATCCATATTCTGTTAATTAATCCTCCTCTATTGGGGTACTCATTTATCAGTATTGTGCCCAATGATGTAGGCATTCATGCCTTTTACTCACTTATATACGAATGAAGGCGGTATGAATAAATGTGTGGCACCAGAATCAATGAACATATGTACTTCATTATTCATAACAAGTGTGGTATCTTACACCACATCCATGAAACATCAATAGTGTCCTGGTCCAAGACATCCTCTCGCCTTCGTCCAACAGCCTACTTTCCCTTTTTCTTTTCGGCTATGGCCTCCCTATTCGTTACAGCTATACCAACGAAGTTTTTTTTTTCTCTGTCTCTTTACCTTTCTGTGGGGCGATCTCGCCCAACTCTGTGCAATCAAAAATCAATGGTCCGTCATACTACACTTAACGGCCATTTTCATCAATACAGTGTAAGTATAGACCCTCCTTCCGTGGTATCTACCACACATTCTACAGTGATCACACTGCTACTCTGCTTCGTAGCAGGTCGGGGTCCTCCAATCACAATGCCCCTCAAGAGTGCCAAAATTGGATGCACTGGGGTCTTACCATTTATCTTCAAGAGTGCCAAAATTGGATGCACTGGGGTCTTACCATTTATCTTACTCCATGACTCATCAAATTAAATCTTTCACCAATTACCATTTTTCCATTTTAACATCTTTGTCATTTCTCGATTCTCTTTTCTGTCTCTATTTCGGCCCTCACTACCTTTCCTAATCTCAGAGGCGTGCAATTCATGTTCTTATTTACCTAACTGTAAATCTGCACACTGCCTCGATATAAGTAATATCTCATGGACCAATCAGACTCAAATTAAAAAGTTGAGCCATTTCATGAACTTTTAGACATCTCGACTGTCACTTGTTCATAGTGTCGAGGTAATATCTACCAAGGAATATAATTGAGTTTTATACTCATAAATTATACTCTTCAATAAATCAAATCCTCTGGGTCAGAGTAAGGACTTTTATCTATCATTTCTTTTAAACAATGTCCAGGATATCCTGTCACCGAAATACATCCATAAACATTTCTCATCTTAGCTCTGGATGTTTAATACTTAAGATGGGTCGAGCGGACTTCCACTAATGCTCCGCTGCGCCCTCTGATCTTATTCATAATCTGAGCAATTAGCTCTTCAAAATAATCTCCACACTCCGCTCCAATCTCGCGAAGCTTGTCTCAATACTATCCGATCACTCTGTCGGACTCAGTGGGGCATGCTTAACATCAACCTCTATTTCAATCTCATCTCGATTCTCATAGGTTAACTCAGCACGACTTAGCAGACTCAGGTCTACCTCTAAGACCTCTGCCTCGTGCACTATCTCATCTAACGCGACTCATATTAGGCATTCCTGCATTCTCGACCATTTCTTAGTCAAAACCCATCTCGATATACACTATTGTATCTAACCAAGCACAGTAACACGGGGATGTAATTTTCTAATTACTGACACTGACACACATCAGACCAATTGCTGCTCTGATACCACCTTTATATGTCACGACCCAAACTACCCAAAAATCAGAGTTAATTTTTTGCGCTTTGTTATTTTTATTACTTAAACTCTTACCTGTCCTCGAATCGTGACCACACTCCATTAATAATTAGGCTGTGCGTCAATGCCAGTCCCACCATTCAATTACCATCTAACTTATTTCTTCTCCAGTCATTTATAATTGTTTACATTATTTATACATCCCCTAAAGTTACTTACAAACATGTTACTGTGCTATGCTTATTTAGATACAATACATTCAAGTGTATATACCTTAAATGATAGGCAGCAGCGGATACCCGGAATGCAGTACTGAGTCGCCTCAACTTCAACTGGAGATTATCTGTGGGAGAAAATGAAAGGGGTGAGCACATCAAGCTCAGTAAGGCAATCCTACGAACAAGTAGGTAACCATACTACCTACATGAACGTGGTGCCATGCATAAACCACCCTTTCTCCACACATTTAAAACAGTTGATATGAAAGTTATGATGTTATGTAAATCGAGTTTGCACAGAAAATTCAACATGCAATTATTTCAAATCATTTCTTTCTCAATTAAAATTTTCACAATAAAGTCAGGACTCGACCCCTCCTGCGGGTGATCCTGACTCACACAAAACCATGAAAATCGGTATACATCACACATGGGTTTAAAAACCATGGAAATAACCATCATGCACATTTAATTAAAAACCCAGTTTAAATCATCGAAATCGTCGACATGCGAGACGAGGCAATATCTGTATAACGGCAATAACCAGGACTGGCCATATGTGTCCTCGTGAGTCCCTCTAGCTTCACGGATCCCAGTGTGCGAGGTCTCACCCTGATCGGGAACCGCCCGGGGGGTGGGTCAATCCAACCCGTCAGTCTTATCCGATCTCACGCATCCGAAGATGCCGTATCCGAAGATACCCCGTATCACAAGATATCGTATCCGAAGATACCTCGTATCACAAAGATACCGTATCCGAAGATACCCCACGGTACATCGTACTCCATGCTACTTGCATGGTACATCGTACTCCATGGACCCATATCACTCTAGGTACTCCAGCCCAAATGGCCTGCTTCCCACAGAGAGGTTTTGTTTCTCAATACTCATGCCATGTCTCAAAACGCACGTGCGAGCCTATTAAATCGGTGACACACAGTCCACCCGATGCTCCAAGCACGACTCATCGCATGTTCTCATAAAATCAGTGCGAGCGATGCTCAGCACTCTCATCAAATCAAGTAAAATCAGCAGAGCCCGCTTTAAATCCCCACAAGGCCGCCAACCTCATCCCTCACTCTCACCCTATTTAAGAGATCTTTTGAGCTTGTTGGGTCTTTTGGCTAACTCCAAGGGCAGACAGCGCTACTCCACAAATCCAGTAAAACTAGTGCGAGCTAGGCTCTAGCACTCTATATATAAATCACCTGAAAATCTTATAAAATCTGGTGCGAGTTAAACTCCAGCACCCTGTCACGAAAATCATGTAAAATCTGGTGCGAGTTAGGCTCTAGCACCGTGTCACGAAACAAGCATGTGAAATCTAGTGCGAGTTATACTCTAGCACCTATGCATGTAAAACTCTAGTGCGAGCTCTCGCTCCAGCACTAATGCATGCATCACACAAATCAAACATCGTGCGAGCTGAGCTCTAGCACGTCACATGTAAATAAAAACACGTAGGCGGCTCGATTATCTCCAAATAGTTTTCACAGAAATTACATCGTTTAAGGTATGCAATGCTATGCATTTTTCTTTAAAAGTGAGCCAGCCTACTCATGCATGTGCTAAAATACCTCCAGAACGAGCAGGAATCTCTTGTCCTTGCTCCTCCCAATTTTTCCTAAATTTGTAAGTTCTACCCTTAACAAGGGTATTTTAGTAATTTGCCCATTCGGGGCACTAAAATTATTAATTGACCTCTAGACCCTTCAGGAAATTTTTTTAAAGACTGCAAATGAACTTAAAATTGCGTAAAGTTACCTCTAGCAGTCCGCAGAATTCCCTTACCTTATTTTCCTGTCGAGTCTAACCTTTTCTTTTCCACTGTTGTGACGTCGCGCAGTCCGTTATGCTCCCAATCAAATGCCCGGAACTGCGTATCAATATTCCTCAGGTCAGATATTATACAATTTAATTGTATTTCCTATTTTCTGGGCTTAATTTAAATCATTGGGCCCATTTACCCCTATTGGGCCCGATTGCACCTTAATGGGCCTTAATCGGCCTTAAGCCCGTTTTCCACTTAATTTTCGCTTTATCGAGGCCTATTGGGCTCATTGGGCCCACTAATAATTTATTGGGCCTCGTTCTAATTCTTGAATAGCTAAATCGATTATTTACGACAATTTATCTAAATTTCCATAATTTAATTCAATTTATGCGGAATTTAAATTCATATCACGCATAACGATGTAAATTGTCGTAAATAAGGGTCACTTACCCGAGATTCCATGCTAGTACGAAATTCGAGGCTGTCTCGAGCTCTTGGTGGATGCCAATTATCGAGCTACACAATTTCATAATTTTACGGGTAAGTTTTCAGCCCAAAATTAATTAAATAAAATATTCCAAAATTTAAATCGGTCAATTTGACCGCTTATCGACTTACCCGAAGCTCGATTGCATCGCTGGAATTTTCTCCAATTTTCCTCTTTTTCTTTTTCCCTTTTTCTTCCTTTTTTCCTCTCTTTTTGGCTGAATCGGTTCAGTCCGGTTCAGACCGTCGGTTCACTCCGGTTCACCGCCGGTTCACTACCTTGCCGACCGGTTCTCTGTCGGCTTCCACTGCCAGTGGCTCCGCAAGGTCGTCCGCATCTCGAATCTACCCTCGGTTTCGGTCGAGGTCGTCGGAACGCCTCCAGTTCGGCTCTTCTCCCTCGGCCGTCGGAAACCCATTTCTTCCCTTGGTCGTCGCCGGCGTTTCCCGCCATTTCGTCGGCTGATACCGGTGCAGAAAGGACCGCCGTCACCTGGGCTTTCGAAATCTGGCCTCGGATCCGCCCGAATCGCCGCCGTTCGCCCCCGGTGGCCATTTCTTTCCCGCGGCCTTCTCCTCCTTTTTTCGGCGTTCTCCGGCGTCCTTGGCGCGCGTCACCGGTGGCAGACGATTCGCCTGGCATCGGGCTTCCTTCGCCGGCCCTCGCCTGGGCTCAACGGCCGCCGGTGGCTCGTCGGACTCCTCGGTCGGCTGCTTCGTTTTCGTTTTCTCTGCTTCTCTTTCTCTCTCCCCGACCCGTTTTCAGATTCTTTTTTTTTCAATTCATTTATTATTTATCTTTTATTATTTATTTATTTTATTAATATTTTAATCATTAAAATACATTAAAATAACCAAAATATCTACCAAAAATTATTATTTTATTTCAAATTAACTAATTTAATTTTATTTAATTTATTTATTATATTTTAACCCTTTTTCGGGTATAATTTCTCTGTATTTTCGGGATATTGTCCCGAATGACTTTTCAGTATATTTTTCGATTATTTTCGAGATTATTTTTCTGAACTAAAAATCCCGATTAATTCTCATAAATTAATATCTTGATCAATTTAACCCAAAATAAATTTATTTCACCTTTATTGACCAAGATTTCTCAGATCCATGTTTTTAATTAAATTTTTCTTCTCGAATTTATACCGACTTTCGATCTTTTGACCATTCTGCCCTTGCACGTGTTCGGGATTAATTTAACCCGACTTCTCTTCATGAATACTCATTCATTTCATATTTTAAATAATTTCGTGTCTTACAAATGACCCCCCTCCTGTTGCAGCAGTGATGCCCCGCACACCGAGATCTGTGTTGCCTGGGATCACCATTATAGGATATGACCATAGTCCAGGATATTATTGCATTTCACCACAGAGTCTCACATGATATATCACCTGACTGACTGATTTATTTATGGTACAGATAGACTTGAGGGATGGGTCGTAATCCGATTTTGTGTTATGAATGATTTAAATGTCATATTTACTGTGATTTAAATATACATGGTATGATTTATCTAAAGGCATTGTGATATTATAAAGATGCATTATTTTGCACTACATGCCTACATTTGAGAAAGCAAGCATGATTTCTGTACATGAGATTTAATCTGTACAAGTATATATATATATATACATTTAAATACATGCTTTTAAAGTGAGTTAAGGAAATGATATTTTCGAGGCATAGCATTATTTTGAGTAGATAGTGTAGATGTCTACTTGCTTGCCTAATTTCCTTACTGAGCGCGTTGTATGCTCATCCCCCTTTCTTTTACATCTCTCTACAGAGCATCAGCAGTAGAGCGAGTGTGCTTGAGGGATAGTATTCCTGTTGTCCGTTGATATTTCGTATCGATCGACAGGTATACATATTTTGTACAGTTATGTATCTAAACATAGAAACAGCACAGTGATATATACGATATATATTATGGGGAATGTATTTGTATTAGATTTTATATGATCTTACATGTATTATAAAAGAAGTTACAGTTAGTAACAGTATATTGACATGTATGTATGATAATGGATGATATGGTATGCAAGAAAACTAACATCGAATCACAGTCCAACCATTGATGAGAGGAAAGGTAAGTTAAAATGCGAAAAATTTGTAGTAGTTTTGGTTAAGTCGGGAAGGGTCTTGACACGAGGCATGGCACGTGACAACGCTCGGAGGATCCCTCGGTGCCGGTCGTCCCTTCGCCAGCCGTCTCTCCTCCGTTGTCCTCGCCGTTCGCTACTGATGATGAAAATCAGAGGAGGATCGAGTTTTTTGATTCCTCCTCTGTTTCACGTTTTCCAATTTCCTTACTTTTTACTTTTTTTTTTTTGTTTTCTCTTTACTTTTTTTTCTACTATATATTATATTATATTTTAATATAATATCATATAATGCATAAATATCTTATAATATAATATTATTATAATAAGAATATAATAATAAAAATAATAAAATATATATCATTATTATATATTATTATTATTATTATATTATTATTACAATGTATTATATATATATTGATATCCACACACGTATATATTTAGATGGTTAATTTTTTTTTCTATATATACTTTATATACATATAGACATCATTATTTATTTTTATTTTCTTGGAAATATTTTTTCATATTTCCAAAATAATTCCCGAGGTGTCAAATTTCGGGTTATCACCATAAATTCATATCTTGATCTATTGGACCTGAAATTCAATTATTTCTTCTTTATTGATCAAGATTACATGAATCCATGTTTACAATGTCAACTTCTTAAAGAAATGACACCGAATTTTAGGTCTTACACTTATTATAGTCAAATAATATTTGCTTACTTACTTCGAAAGAAAACATACATACATGCATACTTATTTAGTCAAATTTACATACTTACTTTAATGAAGCTTACTTACTTTCATAATTCAAAAATTTCATATACTAAAACATGGAGACTAGGCTAAATCCGTATAGCTATCATGCCGACAGAAATATCATCCTCCGTAGAGGGAATAAAATATTGATGGTCGTGGTAGGGGCTGTAGACTGGATCAAGGTCATACAACAAAACAAGCATAGTATCTGAATAACTAGGACACAGCTAGAGCACGGGCACTAGTGGCACTTGTCGTGCGAGCACGAGATACTATGAAACAAGCACCACGTGTAGTGAAAACAAGCACCGCAAAGGTGAAGACGAGCACTACATGGGCAAAACGAAACAAACACTACAAGTGGCGCAGCTGGGCATCACAAGTAGCGGGCATGACATGCACACAGCATACACTATTGGGTACCCTCTAGTCTCCGAAAATCTTACTTTCTTATTTGTTTTCATACTTAAAAATCATAAAATTTCCATTATAAAATAGTAATAGATCAAAGACTTATATACCATAGGTAAAAATGTTTGGCTTCAAGATTAAACCGGGTATTATTCCTTTCAAAAATTTCTATTGAAAGGTTTCAGATTTTCCATTTAAATTGTTCAAGCTCACATTAAACCATTTAAGATATATAAATAGGCAAGAAAGTCATTACTACTTTAAATTTGCATCCCTTACCTAAATGGGGCTAGGACAACACTAAATCGTTAGGTATCGGGTTTACCTCTTGAGCTACCTAAGATAGTTTCAAAACCATCAAATAATGCTCAAAACCTGTCATAACCCATTTTCTAGCAAAAATCACTACAAATATTTCGCTTTATACATTAACTTTCCCCGTCGTGAACAATTTTAACACTAACTAGTTGAGCTATGACTCGGAGTTAGATACCTCTTACCATATACCATGTCATTTAACATTTATATAAAATAATTATAAACAGTTAAACTACTTACACTGTAACTTTCTTATTTCATACGTGTCTACAAATATTAACATCCCCCAATTTTACATTCCAAAAGTATTAATGTGTTGTACTTGTTTAGATACAAAACAATATTAATGTGTATACCTCTCAGCAATAGGCAGTAGCTGACACTGGGAGTGCAAGTCTCTACTCACTCTCAATCACTATGGATGTTCTGTAGAGATGGAAAGTGAAAATGTGAGCACAACTTGCTCAGTAAGGGAATAATGTAAGCAGGTAGACAGCTACACTATCTACATACTTATAATGCCATGATATAAAAATCATTTACATTTGGAGCATGAGGTAAAATAAAACCATGCCACATGAATATGTATAGAATATATGAAAACTCATAAAATCAAGCGTGATAACACATGGAAAAGTCATCATGTAAAACATCTCATGCTCATCATATCAAAACTCATCAATTTCATCACAAATCAATTGAATCAAGGCTAAACCCGCCCTTCGGGAATACCTTGGTGTATAAACCACATTTCTTTCAAATCATAAATAAGGGTGTAACCCCTCCTTTATGTCTACCCAGATCTATCAATATAGTATGATATCACGTGAGGCATGTAGCTTACATTATAGAAACAAATTGGGAACTATAGCCATAAATAAATCCCTGTGATCCCAGGCTACGCGGATCCTGGCGTGCGGGGCATCACAACTGCAATGGGAGGTGAGGTCAACTCTGCCCGTGCAAATAACTCAACCATCTAGTCATTAAGAATACGCAGTACAACGTACTCCGTGTGATATACACGGTACAACGTACTCCATGGACCCACATGGTCTGGGGTGCTTGCCATAGGACTTAACCCACATCACGGTTCGGGGGTACCTGCCATAGGTTTTATCCACCCTATACCATGCCGGTAACCAACTCATGTCTCAAAATACGCATGTGATATATCATCTCACAGTGACATACAGTCTACAAGAGGCTACAACATGGTTTATGTATGTCATGATATCTAACATCTCATGCGAGCAAAGCATCATCACGATTTTTTGTAAAGCATGTAAAATCCTCGTACGAGCAACGCTCCAATACGACTTTCATGCATAGTAAATCAATATAAAATCACGTACATGTAAGGCTCTAGTATGGCATTCATGCATAGTATCAATAAAACCTAGTGCGAGCAGGGCTCCAGCACTATCAGTATGAGGTAAAACATCAAAATTCAGTGCAACCGAGGCTCTAACACTAATTGTACTCATACAAATATGATATGTGGCTCCATTTTAAATAAAGTATTTCAAAAATGTAACTTAGCACATAATTCGTGCTGTTTCATGCAATAACTAAAAGCAATAGCCAACATATCCTTATTTCACTCACATCAAACCAATACATTATGATAAAACATCAAAATCATGAAATTCGTGCATTTTAAGATCCTTAATACCCTTTTCATAAAATTCTCTACCGGGGGTAAAATCATTATTTTTCCTTATTTTCATAATTTTTTTTCAAAAATTATTATTTTATTTCTAGATAGCTTAGAGAATTTAACGCCTTGTAAATCCCCTCGAAAATACGTATAGCTACCTCTAACAACTTACAAAATCCACTTACCTCGAATCTCGTCGAGCGTAGTACAAGTTCCACCACTGAAAGCTCATACAATCCTATTTGCTCCTATTCTAGTCTTTTGGAGCTGCATTTAACCATTTATCGGGTTAAATACAATATATTTACGTATGTTTCACTTTTACAGAGCTTAATTTAAAGCATTGGGCCCGTTTACTCTTATTGGGCCCAATTGCACCTTAATGAGCCTTATTCCGTTTTAAACTCATTTTCGCTTACTATTTACTTCATCAAGGCCTATTAGGCTCATTCGGCCCATCAACAATTATTGGGCCTCGTTTTAGGTTCTTTGGATAGCTCATACAGTTATTTACGACAATTGATTTCCAATTCCAAAACATAATTCATTTTATATGAAGTTAATCCGTAACTTATGCAATGAATTTCTAATGCGCATAACTATACAAATTGTTGTAAATGAGATTTATTTACCCAAGATTCTATGATGCTACGTAAATTGAGGCTGCCTCGAGCTCTCGTTTGTTGCCAATCGTCGTACTACACATTTATATATTTACCGGGTCAATTTCGGTCAAATATAATTTCAATTAAATATTTCAAAAATTAAATCGATCAATTTTGACCGCTTACCGACTTACCCGTATCTCAATCGGATCATCGATTTTTTTTATTTTTTTCCTATTTTTCTTCTCTTTTTCCTTTCTTTCTTGGTTGAACCGGTCCAGTCCAGTTCAGCACAGTTCCCTTTTCACTGAACCGACCGTACCAGTCATTCCTCACTTTACCATTCACGAAGTTTTTGGCCGTTTCTCGGCTCCCCTTTACCACGATTCAACTGGTCTTTGGTTGGGGAACGTTCAGCTGGCCTTGGATCAGACGGATCGGCACTGGTGCTGCTAGATTTCTCTCTTCTCTCCTTGGCAATCTCCCTGTCTGATCTCCTCTTTTCGGCATCGTCGGCGCACGTGCTGGCGCTTAGTGGCTCTCACGTGGTCAAGCTTCCTTCGCTGGCCCTCGAGTGCCTTTCTCTCCAGTCGGTGGCTCGTCGGTGCACGAAAATAGTTTCCCTCGATTTCGTCTTCCTTTCCTTTTCTTTTTCGCAGTTTCGCGATTTCTGATCTTCTTTTATATATATATAAAATATATTATATTATTATTTTAATAAAATGAAATACATCATTTTTACACAATTATCTTTCACACCAATATATTTATATATTTAACTAATTAAATATATATTTATCTTATTTTATTATTTTTCAGAGTATTATTCCCATATTTTCGAGATAATTTCCCGTGGTGAAAATTTTAAGTTATCGTAATAAATTCGTATCTTGATCAACTGGACTCGAAATTCAATGATTTCTTCTTTATTGATCAAGATTTCCTAAATCCATGTTTAAAATGATAATTTCTTTCTGAATTTCGGGTCTTTTGACCTATTTACCCTTTTTCACATTTTACGTACATGTCTAACTACTTCATTCACATTTATATGATCAAAATCATCCATCTTATAATTCCATTAACATATAATAATATCATATATACATGGGATCTCACAAAACCATCTTAACATACTTAAACATGCCTCAACTTACAAAAATCTCACTCAACTTACCAATAAAAGTGTCGGTTTAAGCTATTTCCGATAATTTCTATTCTTCTAACTTCAAACTTATAAACTTAATAACCTAAACACTTATTCAAGTCTCTAGTTATCATATGACAACTTATTGAATTTTCCAATTCTCACACTTTTCAATTTTCCACTAAACTGAGCTATAAACCAGACATTTTGGTATTAATTTAACATTTTACAACATTCAATTCAACCAAATTTCATCTTCTCCCTAATACACCAAGTCTAGATGAAACTACAACTCACTCTAGAAATTATTTCTTCAATTTATACTTAAGCAAATATCATTCAAATTCATCAAATAACAACATATATCATCACCATCATCTTCTATCAACTTCTCACCTTGTTTGACCAACTTTGATCACTCCTTCTTGCTGTAAAAATGATTCTCAATTGTAGATAAACATGTATACAACTTAGAATCATCAAAAACAAGCTTAAAAACCAATCAAGAAACTTAAATTTCAAAGTTTCTCTTACCCCAAAAGCAGGACAAATTCTGTCTCTGTTCTTCTCTCGAGCTTTTCACCTAGCAAATAAGCTTTTTTAAGGTTGGAGTTTTTATATGTTGCAGAGGACTTAGGAAGGAAGATTTGTTCTTCTTAACCGAACTCTAAAAGTGACCAGAAGGTAGCCAAAACAATTGTACAAGTTTGGCCTAGAGAAGACACCTGCGGTAGAATGGGAGGGGTATAGTTCTCTGGTTTTTAGTCGGTTTAAGGCTTTATTTAGCTTTCCAAAAAAAGCATGGAGTGTTCTTTAATTTTGGAAAAAATCTTGGTCAAAGGTCTTCTAGAAGGTCTTCCAATATGGCATTTTTGTTGGGCCAACAGATTGCTGGGCCTAGCCTACTAACAACTCTATTTTTGTAAAATCAATAAAAAAATATTTCCCGCCCAATTTCTTTCAAATTTTCACTTCTCATGTGTTATACTAAGTCTCTAGTATGTCCCATAAAAATTTTGGACCCACTTGTTTAAGAAACATTTCCCGTTTGAGCCCATTTTGTCCAATTTAGTCAGTACCAATTGAAATTTCTTAAAGTTTTCGGTTTACTTTAAAATTTAATCCGACTACCGAGACCTCAATATTTCCACTCAATTTTCATTCCCCAAGTCTATTATTCCTTTTACTAATTTCCTATGGCCTCAAAATAATTTTTATAAAATTATGGACTTATTCCGAATTTATGGAACTTATTAGGCCCAATTTCTCGGTTTAGTGTTATCTCAAGTTTTTACTAAGTTTTTCGATTCCAATACCTTAGTTTCACCTTCTAACCACCAAATCATACTTATACATGCAATCTTTAATAAATAATTAAATTTAAAACCTTACCTCGATTTTTGTACCGCAAGCTTCGTGGCACTAACTTGAGTGCTTCGATTATTCTGGGCCTGCATAATATTATTTTGAGTATCTTAATTGCTTTATAGTTTCCAAATAAATAATAAAACAAAAATTTTAGGTTTCACATCGATTGATTGCGAAAAAATGTTATTCGTTTAATTGATAAAACCAATTTTTTAGAGTTTTTTTGACCTTCTAAACTAAATTCTAATTCCAATGACTATTCATTCGATGAGATTCAAGATGCATTTGATAAACTTGTCATGGAATTTGAATCCATGAACATGAAGTATAAGAAAATGATATACAATTTGAAAAAGGAAAATGAAATGCTTTTGAATGCTAAACTTGAGTGTCAAAAGAAATTGGATGATGTAAATTTAGAGACTAGTGACTTATATAAAAAGTATTTAATGGGTCAACAAAAGCTAGACCATATGCTAGAGACCCAAATAACATTCTTTGATAAGGATGGGTTAAGTTATAATACAAATAAGAAAGAAACTCATCTAAAAATCTTACTTGTTAGAAAGAAGAATGTGCCTAATCTAGCTCTTACATGTTCCCTATGCAATAGGATAGGCCACACTTCACAAACATGCCCCTCTAGGAAAACCACTTTAGAGAAAAAGTAGTTAGAATAGTATGAGTTCAAAGCATGTTATAAATTCAAGTGATTCTGATTTGAAATCAATATGGATACCTAAGGGTTCAAAGATTGTTTGTACTAACTCTTAAGGATCTAAAAAAGTTTGTGTACCTAAGACCAAAACTTGATGTGTAAGTTTATAGGAGAATGAGAATTGCTACAAGGCAAAGTCAAAGGAGCCTTGGTACCTTTATAGTGGATGCTCAAGACACATGACCGATGACTAGAGCCAATTCAATACCTTGAAACCTAAAAATGGTGAGAAGTTACATTTAGGGACAACTCCAAAGGGCAAGTTGAAGGGATTGGCTCTACTGATAACTCTTCTTCTAATATTAATAATGTTTTGTTAGTTAGAGGTTTAAAGCATAATTTATTTAGCATTAGTCTATTGTGTGACAAAGGTTTTAAAGTTATTTTTTATTATAAGAGTTGTCATATTGTTGATGCTAGGTAAAATAAAGTATTGTTCATAGGACATAAATAAGGAAACATATATCTTATGCATCTAAATGAGCTAAATAGTCAAAATGTATGTTTTATAGCTACAAAATAAAATGAACATTGGTTGTGGCATAGAAGACTAGGCCATGCAAGCATGTATGTTTTGTCTAAGTTGTCTAAGAGAGAACTTGTGGTAGGTTTGCCTAAATTGAAATATGAAAATGATCAAGTATGTGAAGCTATGCGAGAGGAAAATATAAGAGAGTATCTATTAAATCTAAGAAGTGTGTGTCAACTTCTAGGCAATTATAACTACTTCACTTAGATTTTTTTTGGTCCAATTAAAGCTACAAGTCTGAGAGGATAACATTATGGATTTTTCATTGTAGATGACTTCACAAGATTCACATGGGTTTGGTTTTTAAGTGTTAAAAATAAAACTTTAGAAAAATTCATCACATTTTTTGAAATCGCTCAAAATGAGAAGGGCTATACTATTACTAGTATTAGAAGTAGCTGTGGCAAATGGGTGAGTCAAATCATGTTCGGGTTCGATTATTTTGGATCACATCATTTTGGGTTAAGGAAAAATCAGATCATTTTGGGTTTAGATCATTTAAGGTTTAGGGAAGGTCAGGTTCAGGCTAAGGAAAAATTGGTTCACTTTGGATTAGAATCATTTTAAGTTTGGATCAACTTGGTTTCAGGTCAATTTGAATTCGATTCAATTTGGGTTCGGATTAGATAGAATTTTAGTTGTTAACTTTTTAGTCAAATCGAGTTAATCAAGTTTAGGTTCAGGTTGGGCCGAGCGGGTTTTTTGGGTTACGCCTTTGTTGCCTCTAGTGTAATGTTTCTTGTATGAAAATGAAATGAAATCATATTTTTAATAATCACATAAGTAGTGAAAATAAATCTTCTTCTTGCATGTCCTATAATAAAATTATGATTGATTCAAAATATTCAATAATCAGTATGTATTCTTTAAAAAATATATATTTATCAATATTCAAAAATTAATTACATCTTTTTCATTTTATTTTTATTATTTATAATAATTGTTAACTCTAGGCATTTGAAGTGATTTATTATTTTCTAATTATACATCTCCTTAATTTCTCTTATTTTTTATAAAATAATTGAAAGCATTAAATGTAGGTGATATAGTTGTTGTATTATAAAATAGATTTGTCATTAAATAATTCTACATCAATTGTTGTAGAATTTTGCTTTTTGTTAAGTTCAAATGAATTCAATATAAAAGTGAATATTTAAGTTCAACCAGATTCAAAGAAATATAGCACTCATATTATTAAAAAATACATTTTTACCATAGTATAATATTTTGATCATTAATCTGACATTTAAAAGCTTAATGCTAGTATTAATTTAAGCTTGAATCTTGTTAGATATGGGTTAATTTAGATTCAGATCAATTAAAGTTTGCATCAATTTGGATTCAGATCAATTTAGGTTCGATTCTATTTGGATTTAGATCAATTCTGGTTTGGATCAAGTCAGGTTTTGCTTTATCTGAATTCAGATGAACTTGGATTTAGATCAATTCGAGTTCAGATCAGTATGAATTCAGATTGACTTGGGTCCGGATTAATTTGGATTCGTATCGAGTATGGTTAGTGTTGTTGACTTTTTTAGTCAAGTCAAATCGATCAGATTTGGATTTGGGTCAATTGGGTTACTTTTTCGGATTAGGTCAGTTTTTACTACCTTTAATTAAAAGTGATCATGGAAAAAATTTTGAAAACCTTGGTTTTAATGAGTATTGTAATGATTAAAGCATTAGCCATAATTTTTCTACTCCTAGAATACCTCAACAAAATGGGGTAGTTGAAAGGAGAAACAAGACTTTAGAGGAAATGGCTAGAACTATACTTTGTGAAAATAATTTACCAAAATACTTTCAGGCCGAGGCCATTAGCACTTCATATTATGTTATAAATAGAGCAATGGTTAGGCCAATTTTAAAGAAAACCCATATGAGCTTTACAGAGGAAAGAAACCAAACATTAGCTACTTTAATCCTTTGGGTTGTAAATATTTTGTTTTAAACAATGGAAAAGATAATTTGGGAAAGTTTGATGCAAAAAGTAATGAAGGTATTTTCTTGGGTTACTCTTTAACTTCTAAAGCATATAGATTTTTCAATAAGAGAATACTTATGGTTGAAGAATTTATCCATGTGATCTTCGATGTGTCTAACTCTTCCTCTTGGAAAAATATTATCAATAATGATATAGAAATATTTGATGAAGTTGTAGTTGAACCACCACAAGAAAATGAAGTAAATGAAAAATAAGAGATCTTAACTTAAATGAGAAAAAGGAACTTAAAGAGCTTAATTATGCTAAAGATGGTGAAATAGTTGGTGATCTAACTCTTGGAGTTAGAACTAGGTCCTCACTTAGAAATTTATGCTAATATGTGGCTTTTACACCTCTATTTGTACCTAAAAATGTCATAGTAGCCTTTAAAGATGAAAATTGGATTATGGCCATGCAAGAGGAACTAAATCAATTTGAGAGAAGTAAAGTTTGGAATTTAGTTCCTAAACTTAGTGATCATCCCATCAGTGTCACTAAATGGATATTTAAGAATAAAATAAACGAAAGTAATGTCATTGTGAGAAAAAAGGCCAAGCTAGCAGCTCAAGGCTATTGGCAAGAAGAAGGAATAGACTATAATGAAACTTATGCTCTAGTAGCTAGATTAGAAGCTAATAGGATGATGATTACCTTTGCTTGTTTTAGGAATTTCAAACTTTATCTAATGGATGTCAAAAGTGCTTTCCTAAATGGTATTATTAATAAGGAGGTATATGTAGAACAACTTCCTGATTTTAAAGATCCTAAATCCTCAAATCATGTTTTCAAACTTTCAAAAGCTTTATATGGTTTGAAACAAGCTTCTAGAGCTTGGTCTGAAAGGCTTTCAAAAATTTTGATTAAAAAAGGTTTTTGAAGAGGTATAGTTGTCACAACCCTCAAACCACCGAAATCCACTACAAATTTCGGCCATTTTTAAATTTAATATTTGACTCGTTATTTATTGATTAATCTCTACCTTTGCTTTACCTGATCGTGAATTGCTACACCACCAACAGTTGGGCCGTGCATCGATGTCAATCTCATCCAACCAAATCAAATAAGATTTCAATTCATTTAAAAGTAAGCACTTGTATTTATTAATTAGAGTTATCATTTACAGGTTTTTACAAACTCTCTACATCCCCAAAAATTACATTTAAAGTTATCACTGTGCTTGTACATATCTAAATACAAAAACTACACAAATGTGTATACCTCGTGTGATAGGATGCAGCGGACACCAAAAGCCAGTCCTCAGTCACCCACTACCTACTGCAAGTGCTCTGTAGAGGGGGAAAATAAGGGGGGTGAGCAAACCATGCGCTCAGTAAGGCAATCATGCGAACAAGTAGATAACTGCACTATCTACGTGATCATGATGCCATGCTTAAACCACATAATTATTGTCATACTTCAAAACGTGTGCTCATGGTTGTGTCTATGCCATGTAAAGCAAGTCATGCTATATAAATCAGTTCACAGTTATTAAAGTATAGCATGGAAAAGTCATCATGTGAAATCAAGTCAAAGCATTGAAAAACATCATGCAGTGTGCACTTGAAACATTTCTAATTCATAACACAAGCCCATATAAAATCATTCACTCATCAGGATTCAGCCCCTCCTATAGATGATCCTGACCACTACACACATATTCAAAAACATGGATTTATCATTCATCAATAGACATGTGAGATATGCATACAATATAATAATGGAAATATCCTCTAAGACTATGGCCATATTCTCTGTGATCCCAGGCTACACGGATCCTAGTGTGCGGGGTATCACCTCTATCTCCTTCCGCATGGGAGGTGGGTCACGTCCAACTCGCCAGTCCATAGCAGAATCCATCATTTGAAGACGGTATAAAATTATCACACACGGTACAGCGTACTCCATGCTACTTGCACGATACAACATACTCCGTGGACCCATATCATCACATCATATACTGCCACATCTCAATACGCATGTACGAGCCTATTTAATCAATTTGACACATAACCTACTCGAAGCTCCCAGCATGGCTCACAACATGTCATAAAACCACGTGCGAGTAGTTTTCAAGCACGTCAACAAGTATGATGGATATCTAGTGCGAGCTATGCTCTAATACCCTATCAAAACTCATGTGAAAACAAGTGTGATCTAGGCTCCAGCATAATGTCATAAAATCCATGTAAAACTACTACGAGTTAAGCGCCTGCACTCATGGATATAAAACTCTAGTGCGAGCATTTGCTCTATCACTAATGCACATATAAAACTCATCAAATCTCGTGCGAGCCATGCTCTAACACGCTACATTTTCCACAAAACTCATGTAGGTGGCTCATTCCTTGCAAAGCGTGGTTATTAAAATCAAATTAAGCTATTTTTAAGGAAATCATTTAAAAATGCTAGCCAACCTACCAATGCACATGCTCAAAAGCATTGAAATACTCAAGAACCTTATGTTCTTGTTTTTCATAAACATTTTCTCAAAATCCTAATTACATTACCCTCCAAATCATTCATTTCATTCTTATCACCACAAATATTCTAGAAAATCAAAATATGCCCAAAATGCGCACAGGTATCTCTAAGAGTCCACACAATTCCCTTACCTCGATTTACTCGGAAGCAATTCTTCTTTCCTTTCTCGCTTTTCACGATTTGGCTAAATTTGCTCCAGATGTACCCCCGGGAGCTGCAAATATACATCAATCATATGAGTTAATACCCAAAACTCATATTCCAACTTCAACGAGTTCGATATATCTTGTTGAGCCTATATCATTGAGTTTGGCTCATTATTGTATTTAGCCATTGTTACGCCATTTCTAGCCAATTTATCTAGTAACTCCCTTAGTTGCTTATTAGGCACTTGGGACTGCATACTCTACCCTTAATTCTCTCATTCATTCATACATTTCACCAATTTCATACATGTACATTTTACCATTTGGTCAATCTTATAATTCATTTCACACCACCATCTTAAAATCATACTTACAACACCATTATCACCTTAAGATATCCCATTCATCATGAACTCCACCATATTTCATTTCTCACACCATGCTATTTCTAGGTCATTGTTGGTCCATTATATCCTAGGTAGTTTTAACCATTGAAATGTACACCAATCTATCCATAAGAACATTTAGGTAAATACATTTAGAGTTGGTGCATTCGAAACTTACCTAGCTTGCTTTTCCTTTTGTCCAAATCTGGAATACTCCTTTGCTTCTTCAATCCACTGAGTTGGATATTGGCTTTAAGATATGTTGTTCTCCTCCCCCAAGGTGAACAACTTTGCTCTAATATCTTTTTCTCAAATCCTTATGGAGAGAGGTGGGTATTCTAGAGAAAGAAAGCTTAGTATTTGGGTGAAAAAAAGAGAAAGATCAAGTTTCCTACAGATTGGAGCTTTTTACCGTTGGGTTTATATGGAAAAAAGGGTGAGCAGATCGATCTAGTTAGGTAGGGGATCAATCTGGTCTTGGTTGTTTTACTCTTGAAATGTTCAGGCATTACAGAGTGAGATCGATTCGTTCAATGGGGAAGAGATCGATCTCTCTTTAGCAGAAGCTTAAGGAGATCAATCTGCTCATGGGGAGAGATCGATATTCTCTTCACAGAATGTTATGAGGATCGATCTGCACTTAAGGGAGGATCAATCAAAGCTTGGTAGAGGCTAATGCAGATCGATCTGGTCATTAAGGAGATCGATCTGCTTGATAGGGAGATTAATTTGCCTTAGCAATTTCACTTGAAATGGCTGTGTTTGGCATAAGAGATCAATCTGCCTTGAATGGGATATCCATCTGGCCTTGATCTATAGCCCCTTTTCTACAATTTTCTAGATTTTTTTATGGTAAGTTCCTATTCCATTGCTCCAACACTCATTTTGCGTTTTAATTCCACTTTGAGCATAGAAAGGCATATTTCCTAAGATTTTCACGTTATGAAACTTATGTGCATTACTTGGAATTTGGAATTGATATACAATTTCGTAATCTATGCTTTATCGTTGCATGTCTTAAGTCCTTATCTAACCTTTACATTTATCCATGATACTCATTCATTCTCCTTTGCAATTCATTCACATTTGCATGATTTACAATCATTTGTCTTATAATTCCATTACATAAATTACCAAGTTATACATATATGGGGTTTGACATTCTCCCCCATATAGAAAATTTGGTCCTTCAAATTAGAACCAAATTAGTCTGTGAATAACTCGGGATACTTCTCCAGTATCAAACTCTCTAACTCTCATGTAGCTTCTTCTGCAGCATGGTGCTGCCAAAGAACTTTCACTAGGGGAATCGTCTTGGATCTCAATACCCTCTCCTTCCTATCCAATATCTGAATCGGCTTCTCAACATATGTCATGTTCTCATGGAGCTCCAATGGCTCATATCTTATCACATGTGCCAGAGCCGGTTGGTACTTCCGTAACATAGAGATGTGGAAGACATTATTAACGCTCGCTAGCTTAGGTGGTAGCGCTAGCCTATAGGCATTATCTCCCACTCTATCCAATATCTCAAAGGGTCCAATGTAACAAGGACTTAGCTTCCCTTTCTTCCCGAACCTCGTTATACCCTTGGAAGGAGAAACTCACAAAAACATTGATTCACCCACTGCGAATTCCAATGGTCTCCCTCTCTTGTCAGCATAACTCTTTTGTCTGCTCTAAACTGTCCATAAGCTCTCACAAATCAATTGGAGATCCTCAGAGGATTGTCTTACTAAGTCAGGAGCAAATATCACTCGGTCACCAATCTCTTCCCATCCAATAGGGGAACGACATCTACGTCCATACAAAGCCTCATATGGTGCCATCTCGATACTCGAATAAAGACTTTTATTATAGGCGAACTCTACGAGTGGCAAATGGTCATCCTAAGAGCCTCCCAAAATCCAATGCAATCTCTCAACATATCCTCTAGGGTCTGTATAGTCCTGTCTGACTGACCATCTGTCTGAGGATGAAACGTGGTGCCAAAACTCTGTTGGGTCTCCATCGCTTCCTAAAAATGTTCCCAAAAGTAGGAAGTGAAGCAGGCATCCCTATCAGAAACAACGCTCACTGGAACACCATGCAACCTCACTATCTCACGCACATATAGTTCTTCCAATGTACTCAGAGTATCAGTGGCTCTCATAGCTAGGAAGTTTGCCGACTTCATCAACCTATCCACTATCACCCAAATCGCATCGTGATTCCTATGGGTCCTAGGTAAACCCATCACGAAATCCATAGTGACATTCTCTCATTTCCAAGTCGATATAGTTATAGGTTGTAATAGCCCTACAGGCTTCTGATGCTCTACCTTCACCTGCTGACAGACGAGACACTTAGCCATAAATTTAGCTACATCTCTTTTCATTCCTGACCACCAATACACTCTTCGAAAATTTTGGTACATCTTGTTACTTCCCAGATGCAGTGTATACTTCGTCGAGTGAGCCTCTGTCAAGATGAACCTTCTGATCTCTGGATCATTGGGAACACATATCCTACCCCTGAACCTCAGCAACCCATCTGAACTCAACTCAAAAGTAACGTCTGTGCCCCTCTTTATCTTCCTGACAATATCATTGCACTGCTGATCAACCCGTTGAGCCTGCCGGATACGATCTATCATCTCAGGTTCCAATCGCAGGCTAGCTGTCGTAAAGCCACAATCAGCATCAGGTGGGGTCACATCCAAACTGAGGTTCATGAACTATTCCAACAGCTCATGTTCCCTGATCATCATATACGATACCATCTCGAGGTGTTTTCTACTCAATTCATCAGCCACCACATTTACTTTACCCGGGTGGTATAAGATTTCGCAATCATAGTCCTTTAGAAGCTCAATCCACCTCCTTTGTCTCATGTTTAACTCTTTCTGCGAGAACAGATACTTAAGGCTCTTGTGGTCCGTAAACACTTGGAACTTCTCTCCATAAAGATAATGGCGCCATATTTTCAAGGTAAATACCACGACCACCAGCTCTAGATCGTAGGTCGGGTAGTTCTTCTCGTGATCCTTCAATTGTCTTGATCCATAGGCTACTACCTTCCCATCTTGTATCAGTACGCAGCCCAGTCCTTGGTATGAAGAATCTGTGTATACAGAAAAACCTCCCGAGCTGGTAGGAATGATGAGAATCAAAGCTGTGGTCAATCTCCTCTTCAACTCCTAATATCTCTTCTCACATTTATCGTCCCACACAATTTCAACATTCTTTCCTGTGAGGTGCGTCAAGGGAGTAGCTAATCTTGAGAATCCCTCCACAAACCGTCGATAATATCCTGCTAAGCCTAAGAAACTTCTGATCTCTGTAACTATCTGGGCTCTCTGCCACTGAACCAATGCTTCAATCTTGGATGGGTCTACAGACACACCATCCTTCGATACTATATGACCCAGAAAATAGATATATTCTAACAAAAAGTCACACTTACTGAGTTTAGCGTACAACTTCTTCTCTCAGAGGGTCTGTAGTACTATCATTAGGTGCTGCTCATGCTCCTCTCTAGATCCCGAATACACCAGAATATCGTCGATGAATACGATAACAAATCTATTCAGGTACTGGTGAAACACCTCATTCATCAATGACATAAAAGCTGCGGGAGCATTCGTCAACCCGAATGTCATAACCATAAACTCAAAGTGACTATAATGGGTGCAGAAAGCTGTCTTGGGTACATCTCCATCTCGAATTCTCAACTGATGGTACCCAGATCTCAAATCTATCTTAGAAAAGACGTGCACTCCCCGAAGTTGATCCAACAAGTCATCGATGCATGGAACGGGGTACTTATTCTTAATGGTCGTCTTATTCAACAACCGATAGTTAATACACAATCGGAGGCTCCCATCCTTCTTCTTTACAAATAGAACTGGTGCTCCCCAAGGTGATACACTTAGTCTGATGAACCACTTATCCAAAAACTCTTGTAACTTTTTCTTCAACTCCTCCAATTCAATCGGAGCCATTCTGTATGGTGGCTTGGATATTGGCTCTGTACAAGGTGCCAAGTCTATACAAAACTCTATCTCTCTTTTTGGAGGTAATCCTAGTAATTTATCTGGAAAGACATCAGGAAATTCCCTAACCACTCTGATGTCTCAGAATTTCGGGCATGTCTTATCTGCCTCAACCATGTACGTAATATAACCTTTCAAAATATCAATCATAATATCAGTACAAAGATTCTTATATTTCATTTACAACCATAACTGCTTTCATTACTTTTCAAGGGGATTTACATTACATTTCTTGGGGAAACTTACGGTAACACTATCTACCACTGGAAATGTTACCGTCTTAGAAAAACAATCTACTACGGCCCAATTGGTAGCCAACCAATCCATTCCTAGGATTACATCAAAGTCTCCCATATGCATTAAAATAAGGTCGGCTGACATTTCCTTTCTCCCTACTTTTAACTTACATTCTCTAAGTGCATACTCCACTAACTGACTATTATTCATTTGGGTGCTTATTAGTATCCTCCTACTCAACGGGGCAAGCTTCACATTGTCACGACCCAATTCCATTCTCTTTAAAATCACTGAAAATTTTTCGCGTTTTACTGTTACCTTACCCGGTCGTGAACTAAACTCACCACACACTGTTGGGCTGTGAGTCAATAATAAACACCACATCTCATTCATTCTCAATTAATTAAAACGGTGTCATACATGTGCATTTAATCGTGTACTTATACGAATACATGTTTTACTGACATCTACATCCCCCATAAGTACAACTCAAAAGAATACTGTGCTTTTACATTGTTTAGATACAAAAAGAATCACTGTGTATATACCTCTTAGCGATGGAGATGCAGCGGAGTCCAAAATAATACGCCTCAGTCCTCACTGGGCTACTATGCACGCTCTGTAGGGGGAAAATTGTCACGACCCAAACTACCCAAAAATCAAAGTTAATTTTTCGCGTTTTATTATTTACTTAAATTCTTACCTATCCTCGAATCGTGACCAACACTCCACTAATAATTGGGCTGTGCATCAATGCCAGTCCCACATTCAATTACCATCTAACTTATTTATTCTCCAGTCATTTATAATTGTTTATATTATTTATACATCCCCTAAAGTTACTTACAAACATGTTACTGTGCTATGCTTATGTAGATACAATATGTACAAGTGTATATACCTTTTATTGATGGGCAGCAGCGGATATCCGGAATGCAGTACTGAGTCGCCTCAACTTCAACTGGAGATTATCTGTGGGAGAAAATGAAAGGGGTGAGCACATCAAGCTCAGTAAGGCAATCCTACGAACAAGTAGGTAACCATACTACCTACATGAACGTGGTGCCATGCATAAACCACCCTTTCTCCACACATTTTAAAACAATGATATGCGTTATGATGTTATGTAAAACACATTTGCACGGAAAATCAACATGCAATTATTACAAATCATTTCTTTCTCAATTAAAATTTTCACAATAAAGTCAGGACTCGACCCCTCCTGCGGGTGATCCTGACTCACACTAAACCATGGAAATTGAGTCTCTCAAAAGCATCGATATCGAAAACATACGTATATATATATACAAGATACGAGACTAGGCAATACTGTATATCGATAATAACCAGGACTGGCCAATATGTCCTCGTGAGTCCCTCTAGCTTCACAGATCCCAGTGTGCGAGGTCTCACCCTGATCGGGAACTGCCCGGGAGGTGGGTCAATCCAACCCGTCAGTCTTATCCGATCTCACGCATCCGAAGATGCCGTATCCGAAGATACCCCGTATCACAAAGATACCGTATCACAAAGATACCCCGTATCACAAAGATACCATATCCGAAGATACCCTATATCACAAAGATACCGTATCCGAAGATACCCCACGGTACATCGTACTCCATGCTACTTGCACGGTACATCGTACTCCATGGACCCATATCACTCTAGGTACTCCAGCCCAAATGGCCTGCTTCCCACAGAGGTTTTCATAACTCAATACTCGTTGCCATGTCTCAAAACGCACGTGCGAGCCTATTAAATCGGTGACACACAGTCTACCCGATGCTCCAAGCACGGCTCATCGTATGTTCTCATAAAAATCAGTGCGAGCGATGCTCAGCACTCTCATCAAATCAAGTAAACTTGGCAGAGCCCGCTTTACATCTCCACAAGGCCGCCAACCTCATCCCTCACTCTCACCCTACTTAAGAGGTCTTTTGAGCCTGTTGGGCCTTTTGGCTGACTCCAAGGGCAGACAGCGCTACTCCACAAATCCAGTAAAACTAGTGCGAGCTATGCTCAGCACTCTGCATATAAAATTGCATGAAAATCTTATAAAATCTGGTGCGAGTTAGACTCTAGCACCGTGTCACGCAAAAGCATGTGAAATCTGGTGCGAGTTATACTCTAGCACCTATGCATGTAAAACTCTAGTGCGAGCTCTCGCTCCAGCACTAATGCATGCATCACGCAAATCAAACATCGTGCGAGCTGAGCTCTAGCACGTCACATGTAAATAAAAACATGTAGGCGGCTCGGTTATTTCCAAATAGTTTTCACAGAAATCACAACAATTAAGATATGCAATGCTATGCATTTTTCTTTAAAAGTGAGCCAGCCTACTCATGCATGCGTTGAAATACCTCCAGAACGAGCAGGAACCTCTTTTCCTTGCTCCTCCCAATTTTCCCTAAATTTTTAGATTCTACCCTTAACAAGGGTATTTTAGTAATTTTACCTATTCGAGGCACTAAAATTGTTCTTCGACCTCTAGACCCTTCAGTTAATTTTAAAGGACTGCGTATGAATTTAAAATTGCGTAAAGTTACCTCTAGCAGTCCGCAGAATTCCCTTACCTCGATTCTCGTCGAGTCTGACCTTTTCTTTTCCAATGTTGTCTCGTCGCGCAGTCCGATATGCTTCCAATCCAATGCCCGAAACTACGTATTAATATTCCTCAGGTCAGATAACATACAATTTAATTGTATTTAATACTTTCTGGGCTTAATTTAAATCATTGGGCCCGTTTACCCCTATTGGGCCCGATTGCACCTTAATGGGCCTTAATCGGCCTTAAGCCCGTTTTTCACTAAATTCCCACTTTATCGAGGCCTTTTGGGCTCATTGGGCCCTCCAATAATTTATTGGGCCTCGTTCTAATTCTCGAATAGCTAAATTTAATATTTACGACAATTTAACTAATTTCCATAATTTAATTCAATTTATGCGAAATTTAAATCAATATCACGCATAACGAGGTAATTGTCGTAAATAGGGGTCACTTACCCGAGATTCCATGCTAGTTTGCAAATCGAGACTGTCTCGAGCCCTCGGTGGATGTCAATTCGTCGAGCTACACAATTAAATATATTTTTCGGGTAAACTTTCAGTCGATAATTAATTAAATAAAATATTCCAAATTTAAATCGGGTCAATTTGACCACTTATCGACTTACCCGAAGCTCGATTGCATCATAGGAATTTTCTCCAATTTTTTTCTCTTTCTTTTTCCCTTTTTTTCCTCCTTTTTTCCCCTCTTTTTGGCTGAACCGGTTCAGTCCGGTTCGGACCGGTTCAGACCGCCGGTTCACCCCGGTTCGACCGGTTCACCCCTTTTCCGGCCGGTTCTCCGCCGGCTTCCACCGCCAATCGCTCCGCTGGGTCGTCTGCATCACGAATCTGGCCTCGGTTTAGGTCAAGCTCGCCGGAACGCCGCGGGTCCGGCTCTTCTCCCTCGGTGTCGGAACCCATTTTCTTTCTCTTCGTCGTCGCCGGCGTTTCCCGCCGTTTTGTCGGCTGAGACCGGTGCAGAAATGATCGCCGTCACCTGGGCTTTCTGAATCGGGCCTCGACTGGGGTCGAATCGCCGCCGTTCGCCGCCGGTGGCCAACTCTTTTCCCGCGGCTTCACTTCCGTTTTCCGCCGGATTCAGACTGTTTCGTCGGCCGGTACCGGTCTCAAAAGGACCGGCTCCTCCTCCTGATCACACCGGTACCCGCCGTTCACCTCCAGCTGCCGTGGATTGCCGGTGCCGACTCCGTTTTTCCCCCCGGCTTCTCTCCCTCCGTTCGGCTGTTTCCGACCTCCTTAGCGCGCGTCGCCGGCGACAATAGCTTCGCCGGCCTCTCCTCTTGCTGCTCGGCCCTTCGTCGGAGGTCAAAGGTCGCCGGTGGTGGCTCGTCGGTCGACCACGCGCGTCTCCCATTTCCTTTTCCTTTACTGCTTCACTTTCTCTCTCCCCGATAACGTTTTCCAATTCTCTTTTTTTTTTTTTATTAAATTATTTTTATTATTATTTATTTATTTTAATTATTACACTATTCCTTAAAATACTCTATAAAAATCCAAAATATCCCTTAAAATTATTATTTAATTCTAAATTAATTAATTTAATTTAATTTAATTTATTTATTATATTTTAACCTCTTTTTCGGGTATAATTTCCCTGTATTTTCGGGATATTGTCTCGGGTGACTTTTCGGTATATTTTTCGATTATTTTTGGGATTATTTTTCCAAACTAAAAATTTCGATTAATCCCGATTAATTCCAATAAATTAATATCTTGATAAATTTAACCCAAAATAATTTTATTTCATCTTTATTGACCAAGATTTCTCAAATCCATATTTTTAATTAAATTTCCTTATCGAAATTATACCGACCTTTGGTCTTTTGACCATTTTACCCTTGCACGTGTTTGGGATTAATTTAACCCGACTTCCCTTCACAAATACTCCTTTATTTCATATTTACTTTTCATATTTTAATTAAATTCGGGTCTTACAACTCTCCCCCACTTAAGGAATTTGGTCCTCCAAATTAGAACCAATTCATATGAGTTTATAGACTACTCCGGATACATTGATCGTATCATACTCTTAAATTCTTATGTGACCTTCTCCGGAGTGTATTACTATCAAAGGACTTTAATTAGGGAGATCTTCTTAAACCTCAATACTTTCTCTTTCCTGTTTAATGCCCGAATCGATTTATCAATACACTTATATTTCCATTAAATTGAACTTTTGGAGTTCATATCCTATCACCTCTGCTGGATCCGAATAGTATTCCCGAAGCATCAAAAGCTGAGACACATTGTGGGTGCCTGTTAATTCAGGTGATAACGCAAACCTACAGGTCTTATCTCCCACTTGTCCCATCTCTCAAAATATTCAATCCAGCGTATCTCAATTTACCTTCTTCCAAAAGCTCGCTATGTCCTTATTCTCTTAGGACAATAAACATTTTAATCATATTAATTCACCAAGGGTGAATTCCAATACTTGCCTATCTGCTCTGAGGTGTTCTTAATCTCTCATCCTTAACTAACCATTCTCAGAGACTTATTATCCAAAGTCGAAAATGATCATATCTGTCACCAACTTTTTCTTATCCAATTTAGGGAGCAACCCCTACAGCCATACACTGCCTCATATCTTGTTATCCCGATACTCAACTGCCAGCTGTCGTTATTGGCAACTTCAATTTGAAATCAACTGATCGTTCCAGGAGCTTAAAAATCAAGGGCACACGCTTTCATCGGATCCTCCAGAACCTGTACAGTCCTCTCTGACTGACCATCTGTCTGAGGATGGAAAGCTGTGCTAATACTCAGTCGGGTTCCCATAGCTTCCTAAAAATATCCTCAGAGGTGGGAAGTGAAGCGGGAATCCCTATATGATACCATACTCACTGGAACGCTACTTAATGTTCCATAATCTTTCTTACACATAAATCCTCATATATACTCTGAGTATTTGGGGATTTCATAACCAAAAGGTGGGTAGACTTAGTCAACTTAGCGACTATCATCCAAATAGCCTCGTAATTCACTTGGGTTCTCTATAACCCATCATAAAATTCATGGAGACTTGCTCCCATTTTCCATACCGTGTCGATATAGGTAGGTGCTGCTATAACTCTGCAGACTTTTAATACTCTACCTTACTCTGCTGACATACTAGGCACTTTTTCACAATCTCTACTATATCTCTTTTCACATCTGACCACCAATACCCTTTTCGAGATTTCAATATATTCTTTACTTCCGTATGCACTGTATATCCCGAAGAGTGAGCTTCTGACAACATTACTATCTCATCATCTGTGGTCCTGGGGAGCACTTATACTGTCTCTGAATCCTCAGTAACTCATCATCACCCACTGTGAACTCTATCACTGTACCCTTCTGAATCAGACCCAAACTATCGACATCCGGTCGATCATCACGCTAAGCCTGGCAAATCCGGGCACTCTCATCCGATTCTAATCATCAGGCTAGCTGTCACACAATCACTGTCATCATCAGAAGGGATCACATCACTACCGAGGTTCACAACTGCTCTAGCAGCTCACGCTCCCTGACCATCATATGTAATACCATCCCGAGGCTCTTTCTACTCAAGACATCAGTCATCACATTAGCCTTTCCTGGGTGGTACAATTTTCACAATCACAATCTCTCAGAAGCTCTAACCCACTATGCATTCTCATATTCGTCTCTTTCTGTGAAAACAGATACTCGGGCTTTATGATCAGTGCATATCCATAATTTCTCACCATGTACATAATAGTACCATATCCTCGGTACAAATACTGTTGCCAACTTTAAATCATGGGTCAGATAGTTTATTTCATGATCAAGGAGTTGTCTGACTCCATACTTGACTATCTTCCCATTATACATCAATACACAGCTCCATCATAATTTTGAGGTATCCATACTCACTGAGATCCTCTTGAGCTGTTGGGTATGGTGAAATTATTCACGGGGGTCAATTCATACTTCATTACACCGAAGTCTATGTCACATCTCTCATCTTATTCCGAGACCACGTTTTCATAATTAAACGTGTCAACAAGGTATACCATTTTAAATCTCGCAATAATCCATCTGTAAAAGCCATCTTCCAATTGTTACTTATAAATCGCCCTAGACTTTAACTACACCCAATATATCATCGATAATGATGATTACAACTCGATCTAAACCTTGACTTATTTACGCATAAGCGTATAAGATCCTTCTCAACCGCTTACGTTTTCAGGTACTAACCTGCGCCATTTCCTTTTCCTTACCTTAACGGCACCTATTAAATTTACTATGCTAACCTTCATGATTTGTCGAGTTTTAAATACTCTTATTGTCTTAGTAAAGGTATCCTAATGCTAAAGGTATTTATTACATCGATCGATTTCACATTATAGGTCATATATATATATATTTTTAGTCGCTGTCAAGTCTTCAGGCGGGGAGGTATTTTGAAATACCTTTATTAACCTTCAGACTTAACCACAACTACGTTATATCTCAGTCTATGTGGTCACAATTTATATTCGTTACTAATTGCTTTAATCCTAATGACTTCATATCGTAAGGATGTTCGTACCTAACATACGCCTCTTACTCCAATACATCTTGTATTCAGAATTAAGCATATCTCATCTTAAAGATTATCTCCTTTCGTATATCCCTCATGACGAAACTCTTGTCTTTATTCATTCCGTGAATACAATCCTTTACTCCTTTAATTTCAACTGTTTCACCCCTTTTTATCACTTGTCAACACTTACAGTATACTCTTCAGTGATGTTTTCACCCCTGTTTTCAACTTAAAATCTCTATATCCACATTCCGTTAATTAATCCTCCTCTATTGGGGTACTCATTTATCGGTATTGTGCCCAATGATGTAGGCATTCATGCATTTTACTCACTTATATGCGAATGAAAACGGTATGAATAAATATGTGGCACCAGGATCAATGAATATATGTACTTCATTATTCATAACAAGTGTGGTATCTTACACCACATCCATGAAACATCAATAGTGTCCTGGTCCAAGACATCCTCTCACCTTCGTCCAACAGCCTACTTTCCTTTTTCTTTTCGGCTATGGCCTCCCTTTACGTCGCAGCTATACCAATGAAGTTTTTTCTGTCTCTTTACTTTCCTGTGGGAAAATCTCGCTCAACTCTGAGCAATCAAAATTAATGGTCCGTCTTATCGCACTTAACGGCCATTTCATCAATACCGTGTAGGTATAGACCCTCCTTCCGTGGTATCCACCACACATTCCACAGTAATCACACTGCTACTCTGCTTCGTAGCAGGTCGGGGTCCTCCAATCACAATGCCCCTCAAGAGTGCCAAAATTGGATGCACTAGGGTCTTACCAATTATCTTACTCCATGACTCGTCAAATTAAATCTTTTACCAATTTCTATTTTCCCATTTTAACATCTTTGACATTTCTCGATTCTCTTTTCTGTCTCTATTTTAGCCCTCATTACCTTTCCCAATCTCAGAGGCGTACAATCCATGTTCTTATTTACCCAACTGCAAATCTGCGCACTGCCTCGGTATAGGTAATATCTCATGGGCCAATCAGACTCTAATTGGAAAGTTGAGTCGTTTCATGATCTTTAGACATCTCGACTGTCACTTGTTCATAGCGTCGAGGTAATATCTGCCAAAGAATATAACTGAGTCTCATACTCATAATCAATCATACTCATCAGTAAATCATTTCCACTGGGTCAGAGTAAGGACTTTTATCCATAATTTCCTCTAAATAATGTCCGGGATGTTCTGTCACCGGAATACATCCATAAACAATTCTCATCTTAGCTCCTCAAAATGATACCCATGCTCCGCTTCAATCTCGCGAAGCGTCTCTCAATACTGTCCGATCACTCTGTCGGACTCTGTGGGGCATACTCAACATTAGCCTCCATTTCAATTTCATCCTGATTCTCACAGGTCAACTCAGCACGACTTAGCAGACTCAGGTCTACCTCTACGACCTCTGCCTCGTGCACTATCTCATCTAACGCGACTCATATTAAGCATTCCTGCGTTCTCAACCATTTCTTAGTCAAGCCTATCTCGATATACACTATTGTATCTAACTAAGCACAGTAACACGGGGATGTAATTCCTAATTACTGACACTGACACACCCAAACTACCCAAAAATCAGAGTTAATTTTTCGCGTTTTATTATTTACTTAAATTCTTACCTGTCCTCGAATCGTGACCAACACTCCACTAATAATTGGGCTGTGCGTCAATGCCAGTCCCACATTCAATTACCATCTAACTTATTTATTCTCCAGTCATTTATAATTGTTTATATTATTTATACATCCCCTAAAGTTACTTACAAACATGTTACTGTGCTATGCTTATGTAGATACAATATGTACAAGTGTATATACCTTATGTTGATGGGCAGCAGCGGATATCCGGAATGCAGTACTGAGTCGCCTCAACTTCAACTGGAGATTATCTGTGGGAGAAAATGAAAGGGGTGAGCACATCAAGCTCAGTAAGGCAATCCTACGAACAAGTAGGTAACCATACTACCTACATGAACGTGGTGCCATGCATAAACCACCCTTTCTCCACACATTTTAAAACAATGATATGCGTTATGATGTTATGTAAAACACATTTGCATGGAAAATCAACATGCAATTATTACAAATCATTTCTTTCTCAATTAAAATTTTCACAATAAAGTCAGGACTCGACCCCTCTTGCGGGTGATCCTGACTCACACTAAACCATGGAAATTGAGTCTCTCAAAAGCATCGATATCGAAAACATACGTATATATATATACAAGATACGAGACTAGGCAATACTGTATATCGGTAATAACCAAGACTGGCCAATATGTCCTCGTGAGTCCCTCTAGCTTCACGGATCCCAGTGTGCGAGGTCTCACCCTGATCAGGAACTGCCCGGGAGGTGGGTCAATCCAACCCGTCAGTCTTATCCGATCTCACGCATCCGAAGATGCCGTATCCGAAGATACCCCGCATCACAAAGATACCGTATCACAAAGATACCCCGTATCACAAAGATACCGTATCCGAAGATACCCTGTATCACAAAGATACCGTATCCGAAGATACCCCACGGTACATCGTACTCCATGCTACTTGCACGGTACATCGTACTCCATGGACCCATATCACTCTAGGTACTCCAGCCCAAATGGCCTGCTTCCCACAGAGGTTTTCATAACTCAATACTCGTTGCCATGTCTCAAAACGCACGTGCGAGCCTATTAAATCGGTGACACACAGTCTACCCGATGCTCCAAGCACGGCTCATCGTATATTCTCATAAAAATCAGTGCGAGCGATGCTCAGCACTCTCATCAAATCAAGTAAACTTGGCAGAGCCCGCTTTACATCTCCACAAGGCCGCCAACCTCATCCCTCACTCTCACCCTACTTAAGAGGTCTTTTGAGCCTGTTGGGCCTTTTGGCTGACTCCAAGGGCAGACAGCGCTACTCCACAAATCCAGTAAAACTAGTACGAGCTATGCTCAGCACTCTGCATATAAAATTGCATGAAAATCTTATAAAATCTGGTGCGAGTTAGACTCTAGCACCGTGTCACGCAAAAGCATGTGAAATCTGGTGCGAGTTATACTCTAGCACCTATGCATGTAAAACTCTAGTGCGAGCTCTCGCTCCAGCACTAATGCATGCATCACACAAATCAAACATCGTGCGAGCTGAGCTCTAGCACGTCACATGCAAATAAAAACATGTAGGCGGCTCGGTTATTTCCAAATAGTTTTCACAGAAATCACAACAATTAAGATATGCAATGCTATGCATTTTTCTTTAAAAGTGAGCCAGCCTACTCATGCATGCGTTGAAATACCTCCAGAACGAGCAAGAACCTCTTGTCCTTGCTCCTCCCAATTTTTCCTAAATTTTTAGATTCTACCCTTAACAAGGGTATTTTAGTAATTTTGCCCATTCGGGGAACTAAAATTGTTCTTCGACCTCTAGACCCTTCAGTTAATTTTAAAGGACTGCGTATGAATTTAAAATTGCGTAAAGTTACCTCTAGCAGTCCGCAGAATTCCCTTACCTCGATTCTCGTCGAGTCTGACCTTTTCTTTTCCAATGTTGTCTCGTCGCGCAGTCCGATATGCTTCCAATCCAATGCCCGGAACTGCGTATTAATATTCCTCAGGTCAGATAACATACAATTTAATTGTATTTAATACTTTATGGGCTTAATTTAAATCATTGGGCCCGTTTACCCCTATTGGGCCCGATTGCACCTTAATGGGCCTTAATCGGCCTTAAGCCTGTTTTTCACTAAATTCCCACTTTATCGAGGCCTTTTGGGCTCATTGGGCCCTCCAATAATTTATTGGGCCTCGTTCTAATTCTCGAATAGCTAAATTTAATATTTACGACAATTTAACTAATTTCCTTAATTTAATTCAATTTATGCGAAATTTAAATCAATATCACGCATAACGAGGTAATTATCGTAAATAGGGGTCACTTACCCGAGATTCCATGCTAGTTCGCAAATCGAGACTGTCTCGAGCCCTCGGTGGATGTCAATTCGTCGAGCTACACAATTAAATATATTTTCTGGGTAAACTTTCAGTCGATAATTAATTAAATAAAATATTCCAAATTTAAATCGGGTCAATTTGACCGCTTATCGACTTACCCGAAGCTCGATTGCATCATAGGAATTTTCCCCAATTTTTTTCTCTTTCTTTTTCCCTTTTTTTCCTCTTTTTTTCCCCTCTTTTTGGCTGAACCGGTTCAGTCCGGTTCGGACCGGTTCAGACCGCCGGTTCACCCCGGTTCGGCCGGTTCACCACCGGTTCACCCCTTTTCCGGTCGGTTCTCCGCCGGCTTCCACCGCCAATCGCTCCGCTGGGTCGTCCGCATCACGAATCTGGCCTCGGTTTGGGTCAAGCTCGCCGGAACGCCACCGGTCCGGCTCTTCTCCCTCGGCGTCGGAACCCATTTTCTTTCTCTTCGTCGTCGCCGGCGTTTCCCGCCGTTTTGTCGGCTGAGACCGGTGCAGAAATGATCGCCGTCACCTGGGCTTTCTGAATCGGGCCTCGACTGGGGTCGAATCGCCGCCGTTCGCCGCCGGTGGCCAACTCTTTTCCCGCGGCTTCACTTCCGTTTTCCGCCGGATTTCGGCGGTTTCGTCGGCCGGTACCGGTCTCAAAAGGACCGGCTCCTCCTCCTGATCACACCGGTACCCGCCGTTCGCCTCCAGCTACCGTGGATCGCCGGTGCCGACTCCGTTTTTCCCTGCGGCTTCTCTCCCTCCGTTCGGCTGTTTCCGACTTCCTTAGCGCGCGTCGCCGGCGCCAATAGCTTCGCCGGCCTCTCCTCTTGCTGCTCGACCCTTTCCGGAGGTCAAAGGTCGCCGGTGGTGGCTCGTCGGTCGGCCACGCGCGTCTCCCATTTCCGTTTCCTTTACTGCTTCACTTTCTCTCTCCCCGATAACGTTTTCCAATTCTCTTTTTTTTTTTATTAAATTATTTTTATTATTATTTATTTATTTTAATTATTACACTATTCCTTAAAATACTCTATAAAAATCCAAAATATCCCTTAAAATTATTATTTAATTCTAAATTAATTTAATTTAATTTAATTTAATTTATTTATTATATTTTAACCTCTTTTTCGGGTATAATTTCCCCGTATTTTCGGGATATTGTCCCGGGTGACTTTTCGGTATATTTTTCGATTATTTTCGGGATTATTTTTTCGAACTAAAAATTCCGATTAATCCCGATTAATTCCAATAAATTAATATCTTGATCAATTTAACCCAAAATAATTTTATTTCATCTTTATTAACCAAGATTTCTCAAATCCATATTTTTAATTAAATTTTCTTATCGAAATTATACCGACCTTTGGTCTTTTGACCATTTTACCCTTGCACGTGTTTGGGATTAATTTAACCCGACTTCCCTTCACAAATACTCCTTTATTTCATATTTACTTTTCATATTTTAATTAAATTCGGGTCTTACAAAAATAGAGTGGGATGAGCAACCACACGCTCAGTAAGGCAATAATGCAAGCATGGTAGATAACTACTCTATCTACATGCTGATAGTGTTATGCATAAATCATTTATAGTAGGAGTATGAGGAATAAAACTATGCCATATGAGTATACATATATATCATGTATCAAAGTCATGTAATATTGGCATATAAAACATGGTAAAACATCATGTATAAATCATCTCATGCTCGATCTCATTTAAATTCATAAAAAGGGCAATTCATTAAGAAACCTCCTTTTTAAAACCCACGTCATAAAACTCTTTCTCATCACATACAATCACATCACATCAATTCACAATCACAATCTCATTTTCATTTCACAATTCAAATCCACGAGGCTCGACCCCTCCTTCGGGTCTACCTTAAACAATCACAATCACACTTAGAGATTTAAAATCATGTGGTAGTAAGTAAATCAAGCAAGGAGACAGTTTACTATATCTCAAGTGACTATGATGGCCAATCGTCACATATCATCCCAGACCACACGGGTTCCGGTGTACGGGGTATCTTGCTGGCACGAAGGTGGGTTAGTTCTCCGCCAGACTTTCTCAAATCAAGTAACCACCACGCGGTACATCGTACTCCATGTGATATACACGGTACATCGTACTCCGCGGACCCATAACATGGTTGGGGGTGCCTGCCATAGGTCTTATCTACCCCATGCCCAGTGTAACCTTTATAGTCTCTAGAGCGCGTGGGAGTAACCTCAATACCAGGTCCTAGCCCCTCATGGCCTTGCTCGCCCCTGTTGGGTTCCCTGATCCAGGTCCTAGCCCCTCACCCTCACCCCACCTAAGAGGTCTGTCAGGCCTGTTGGGTTCCCTGGATGGATTATGTCAGGTCCTAGCCCCTCACCCTCACCCCACCTAAGAGGTCTGTCAGGCCTATTGGGTTCCCTGAGTTAATCCGTATCTCTCACCACGGCCTCATAAGTACCACAGTGTGAAAACCAGCGCGAGCTACGCTCTAGCGCGATTTCATGCATCAAAACCATTCACTTCGTACTAGCAACGCTCTAGTACGGCATTTATGCATAAAAATATGAAGAAACCATGTACGAGCATAGCTCCAGTACGGTTATATGCATAAGAAAAACCACTCAAATCCACGTACGAGCGTAAGCTCCAGTACGGTTTATAACATCATCACAATTCAAATTCAAAGTGCGAGCTAAACTCAAGCACATTTCACACAAGTGAAAACATAGAAATCTCGCGCGAGCGAGGCTCTAACACGAATTATATCACATACACGCGATAGGCGGCTCACATGAATTCAAAACATCTCATAATATGCTTAGTGCCTCATATGGGCTATTTCACAACATCATTCAAGTACTAGCCAGCCTATCCTTTTATTTGCTCAAATCAAAGCATTGTGTTTTGTAAAAGCATTCAAAACACATGATTTATGCAATTATTAGCCTTACTATCCCTTTTTCAATAACCATTTCAAACAACCAAATCTCATACAAATACTCATACACCATCAAAACACATTTCTATAAGTCCATGCACATTTCCAAAGCCCTATATATACCCACGAGTTCAATATACGAGCAGCTACCTCTATATACTTACAAAATTCCCTTACCTGGAATCGCGATGTGTGATTCCACCTTCTTAAGCTGCTTACTCGTACGGTTCGGTTCGCCTTCAACGAACTCTTCGGGACTGCACAAAATTGTATCCCGCATTATATTCGATCCATACAATGCAACCCTTGTGCTTGCTATAGTCAATTTAACCTATAGCCTTTATTAAAGCTTATTGGGCCTCGTTTCATTACTTTACCCTTAGCTCGAGTCTATGGATCTTCTTAGGCCTATTAACTTATTCAAAATCGATGTTAAATCGACATTAAGCTCATAGTGTTCATATTCCATGAATTCCCTCACTATGGCATTTATCAATCATATACATATCCATTTTCACAATTCCTCCAACTCACCAAGTAATTCCATCTAACCATCTAGAATCATAAACATTACCCCAATAACAACTTTAGCATGCCAAAAACCATAAGCTCATTCAATCCCACATATCCTCACATTATACCCATTTTAGATTTCTAGGTCACACCAATTCCACTACATTCTTAGGTAGTTTATCCATCAATACTCATACAAATCAACTCCAAAATCAATTAAATAGCTAATGCATTTGGATTGGAGTGTTAGAATCTTACCAATATGATTTCTCTTCTTGCTCCAATTGGTAATGCCCCCAACTCCTTCAATTCCAAAAATGGGAAAATGCTCTCTCACTATGTTGTTCTCCTCTTTGATAGGAACAACTTTGCCTCTAATGATCTCTCTCCAAATCTCACTGAAAATGGCTGATTTTAGAGAGGGAAAGTTGGGTTTTTGGGGTTGAAATTGTAAAGTTTGGTGTTTTTCCGAGATTTCCAGATTTTCAGCTCTCCTTATATAGAAATGACTTGAGGAGATCGATCTGGTCCAAGAGGAGATCGATCTGGTCCCTTAAAATCCCTCTTTTTCACGGCATTTTTAAGCCTGAGATCGATCTGTCGAAGCAATGAGATCGATCTGTTGAAGCATGAGATCGATCTGTCGAAGCATGAGATCGATCTGGTCCCAAACAGAGAGCTAAGGAGATCGATCTGGGTGCTTGGGGATCGATCTTTCCACTACAGAATGCTTGAGAGATCGATCTGGCTCCATTGGAGATCGATCTGCTCAATTCTTTCGCCCAAATAAGAGCATTCTGGCTCTCCCAGATCGATCTCTCATCCTAGGAGATCGATCTGGACCTCATGTTTTCCAGATTTCCTGCAGTTTCATTGCTGCAACTCATACCAACACACCCTCAATCTATTGCCATGGCCATTTCCTCATCCATCCACCTTTATAACTTGAAAATGGCATCCATTCATACCTTATGCACATTGAAACTTGTGTGCATTCATTGTATATTCAAAGGTATGCAACATAAAACCAAATGGAAGCATAACTCCATTCCATTTTACCACACTACTCATTTTGTGTTTCAATCACATCCATCACTTGCCATAACTCATTTCTTCGTATTCACACTCAATGAAACTTGTATGTACGTTACAATTTATATTACACATACATACATTGAATCCATGGACTTACATCAATCATACTTTACATTACAAGTCCATACATATTATTTGATCCAATTATTCATATTACCATTACACATATACGGGGTCTTACATTCTCCCCTCCTTCAAGGAATTTGGTCCTCCAAATTAGAACCAAGTCACTCTTCAAAAAGTTGGGGGTACTTCTCCCGTATCAAGTTCTCTAATTCCCACGTGGCCTCTTCCGCCGTGTGGTGTTGCCAAAGCACTTTCACCAAGGGAATTGTCTTATTCCACAACACTTTCTCTTTCCTGTCCAATATCCGAACCGACTTCTCAACATACGTCATACTCTCATGGAGCTCCAACGGCTCATATTTTATCACGTGTGCCGGGTCCGGGTGATACTTCCGAAGCATCGAGACGTGGAAGACGTTGTGGACATTTGCCAAGTCCGGTGGCAATGCCAATCTATACGCTTATCTCCCACTCTTTCCAAAATCTCGAAGGGTCCGATATATCTAGGGCTCATCTTGCCCTTCTTACCAAATCTCATAATACCCTTCGATGGTGATACCCTTAGAAACACCGACTCACCCTCATCAAACTCCAGTGGTCTTCGTCTCTTGTCAGCATAACTCTTTTGTCGGCTCTGAGCTGTCCATAATCTCTCACATATCAACTGGACGTCCTCAGATGCCTGCTGCACTAAGTCCGGAGCAAAAATTTATCTGTCACCAACCTCTTCCCATCCAATGGGGGAACGACATCTACGCCCGTACAATGCCTCATAGGGTGCCATCCCGATACTAGCATGATAGCTATTATTATAAGCGAACTCGGCTAACTGCAGGTGGTCATCCCAGGAGCCTCTATAATCCAGCACACATGCTCTCAACATATCCTCGAGGGTCTGTATAGTCCTCTCTGACTGCCCATCTGTCTGAGGATGAAAAGCGGTGCTAAAACTCAATCGGGTCCCCAGCGCTTCCTGAAAGTGTTCCCAGAAATGGGAAGTGAAGCGGGCATCCCTATCAGAAACAACGCTCACTGGTACACCATGTAGCCGTACTATCTCTCGAATATACAGGTTCGCCAACTGACTCAGTGTATCGGTAGCTCTCATAGCCAAGAAATGGGCGGACTTAGTCAACCGGTCCATAATAACCCATATGGCATCATGACCTCTACGGGTCCTCGGCAACCCCATCACAAAATCCATGGTGACATGCTCCCATTTCCAAGTCGGTATCGGTAGAGGCTGCAATAATCCTGCAGGCTTCTGATGCTCTACCTTCACTTGCTGACAAACGAGACACTTAGCGACATATTCCGCAATGTCCCTTTTCATTCCAGACCACCAAAAAACCTTCCGAAGGTTTTGATACATCTTGGTACTTCTCGGATGTATCGTATACTTCGATGAGTGAGCCTCTGATAAAATCGTTCTCCTGATCTCAGGATCCTTGGGAACGCATACTCTGCCTCTGAACCTCAATAAGCCATCAGCACTCTGCTCAAAATCAACACCCACACCTGTCTGTATCTGCCTCAGCCAATCGATACATCGTCGGCCAATCAACTCTGGCTCTAGTCTCAAACTAGCCATGATCTCAAGTCTCTCAGATCCAGGTGGGGTTACATCCAAACTGAGGTTCGCAAAGTGTTCTAACAATTCATGTTCCCGTACCATCATATAAGACACAAACCCAAGGTTCTTTCTACTCAAAGCATCGGCAACTACATTTGCCTTACCTAGGTGGTACATGATTTCACAGTCATAGTCTTTCAGGAGTTCGAGCCATCTCCTCCGTCTCATATTTAGCTCTTTCTGCGAGAACAGGTATTTAAGGCTCTTATGATCTGTGAACACCTGAAATTTCTCACCATAGAGATAGTGGCGCCATATTTTCAAAGCAAATACTACAGCCGCCAACTCCAAATCATGTGTCGGGTAGTTCCTCTCATGATCTTTCAACTGTCTAGATCCATAGGCAACTACCTTCCCATCCTGCATAAGCACACAGCCCAGTCCCTGGTGTGATGCATCCGTATACACCGAGAATCCTCCTGAGCTGGTAGGGATGGTGAGAACTGGAGCAGTCGTCAATCGACGCTTGAGCTCCTCAAAACTCCTCTCACATGCCTCATCCCATGTAAACTTAACATCTTTACGCGTGAGGCGTGTCAACGGAGCAGCTAGTCTGGAGAAACCCTCTACAAATCTCCGATAATATCCTGCCAATCCCAGGAAACTCCTGATCTCAGTTACTGTCTTGGGCTGTTCCCACTGCACAACTGCCTCTATCTTGGATGGATCCACTGATACCCCATCCCTTGACACAACATGCCCCAGAAATGAGATCTGTTCCAACCAAAAGTTACACTTGCTGAGTTTGGCATACAATTCTCTCTCTCGGAGGGTCTGCAGAACTATCCTCAAGTGCTCCTCATGATCTTCCCTGGACTTGGAATACACCAAAATGTCATCTATGAAAACAATCACAAACTTGTCCAGGTATGGCTTGAATACATCATTCATCAATGCCATAAATGCTGCGGGAGCATTCGTCAATCCGAATGGCATCACCAAAAACTCGTAGTGGCCATAACGGGTACGAAATGCTGTCTTGGGTACATCTCCACTCCTGATCCTTAACTGATGGTACCCTGACCGCAGATCTATCTTAGAAAATACTTCGGCTCCCTGGAGCTGATCCAACAAATCATCGATTCTTGGAAGGGGGTACTTGTTCTTAATGGTGGCCTTATTCAACAACCGGTAATCTATACACAGTCGGAGGCTTCCATCCTTCTTCCTTACAAATAGAACCGGTGCTCCCCAAGGTGAGACACTCGGTCTAATAAACCCCTTCTCCAACAACTCTTGCAGCTGTTTCTTCAGCTCTTCCAATTCTATCGGAGCCATTCTATAGGGTGGTTTCGATATCGGCTCTGTACCAGGCACTAACTCAATGCAAAATTCCATTTCCCTTTCAGGTGGTAGTCCTGGTAATTCATCCGAAAAGACATCAGGGTAGTCCGTAATTACGGGTATGTCCTTCAATTCCGGGTGTGCCTCATCTATATCGACCACATAGGCAATGAACCCTTCACATTATCCTCTCCATCGTTAGTAACATAAACCATCACTCCACATTCAACATTTATCATAAACAATAAATTTATCTCTCAAGCAATATGCATTTAAAATCATACTCCTTTATTTACAACAAACATGCTATTTTCATATCATTTCTTTTCATCAAAGTTTACAATAAGATTGTCTAATCCTGAAAACATCAATGTTTTGGCATGACAATCCATCACAACACGATTGGTAGCTAACCAATCCATTCCCAAAATTACATCAAAATCATTCATATTTAATAAAATCAGATTGGCTATCATTTCTTTCCCCTCTATCTTTAACTTACAATCCCTACATACATGCTCAGTCAATTGACTATCATTCATGGGTGTGGAAATCATCAACATTTTATCCAACAATGTTGGTTTCACATATTTCAATAATTTATGTGCAAAGGAAGGTGATATGAAAGAATGCGTGGAACCAGGATCAAATAATACCAATACTTCTAAATCAAAGATTCGGATGGTACCTTTAATCACATCCGTCGATGCGTCTGCAGTGTCCTGGTCCAGTGCGTGCACCCTTCCTCTGCTCACACCCGTAGCCTGTTTCCCTTTTTCCTCAGCTGTAGCCCTCCTCCTCGGGGCTGCTGTCTCAACTGGAGTTCCCTCAGGCTCCTTGCCCTTCTGTGGGGCAACCTCAATCATCTCAGTGCAGTACCTCGATATATGTCCTGGCCTCCCACAGCTAAAACACGAAACAGGGGGCGCCTGACATGGCCTAGTCCCATGGTATCTCCCACATCTCCTACACTGATCCGTGGTAGGTCGTGGTCCTCCAATAGTTATACCCCTCGGCGCTGTCAAGGCTGGGTATACGGGAGGTCTGGCAGCTCTCTCCTGCACCTCTTCGATCTTAGGCCTCTTCTCGAAAAACCTTTGGCCACCTCTCTTGGCCACTCTTCCAAACCCGGATCTCTTCCGGTCTCTGTCCTTCCTGACACTGATCCTTCCAAGCTCGAAGGCATTTCGCTCAAAGTCTTGCTCACATAACTGAGCCTTATGTACAGCCTTCTCATAAGTCACAATATCGAAGGGAGCCAGCTTAGTCCGGATGGCCAATCTCAATCCATCCATGAACTTCTGAATCTTCCGGGTCTCACTACCTATCGTGTCCGGGTCATATCTCCCCAAGGACATAAACTTGGACTCATACTCGTCCACAGTACGGTTCCCGTGAACCAAGTTCATAAATTCCATCCGCAGTCTCCTCTGTGCGGTAGTTGGGACATATTGTCTCCTGAAGGCCTCTAGAAATATCTCCCATGAGATCTCAGAGTGTCTGGCCCTCAAAATAACCTCGGTGGACCTCCACCAATGCTCGACCTCGCCTTTCAGCATAAACACGGCAAAGGCAACCTTCTCACTTGAAGTGCATCAGAAAAACCTATATAGTTTCTCCATCTCATACACCCAATCCTCCGTAATCACTGGGTCCTTCACCCCTCTAAACACTGGGGGTTTCAGCGCTTGAAACTCTCGCAACCTGCTCAAGTCGCAGTCATAACCCACATCACTACCGCTCTGCTGTGGAGCGATAGGAGAATCTGTATCATGGGCTGGAGGTGGTGTAACTGTAACTGTCTCAGCAGTCTGAGGTCTCTCCGCCTCTGCAGCTGCCTGTTCCGTAGTAGGCTGTACTGCGGGACCTCGTCTGTCACCGGCGCCCAAGGCCTGCGTGACTATCTCCACCAGACTCTCAATACTCCGCTCTAATCTAGCGAAGCGAGCCTCAGTATCACCTGCTCTCTCAGCAGGGTTCTGTGGAGCCTGCTCAGTCCGTGGCTCCGCACGGCTCTCAGGCCTACCTCTACGGCCTCTAGCACGTGCTCTCGCCCCTCTACCTTTGCGTGTAATTGGCATAGTGCCTAACTCCCTGTATTATAATAATTTATTAAGCTCAATCCATCACAGTACACACAGTTATATCTAAACAAAAGCACAGTACTATGGGGATGTACTTTCCTACATTTTATTAATGACTCACATCAGGCCAACACAGCTCTGATACCAATCTCTGTCACGACCCAATTCCATTCTCTTTAAAATCACTGAAAATTTTTCGCGTTTTACTGTTACCTTACCCGGTCGTGAACTAAACTCACCACACACTGTTGGGCTGTGAGTCAATAATAAACACCACATCTCATTCATTCTCAATTAATTAAAACGATGTCATACATGTGCATTTAATCGTGTACTTATACGAATACATGTCTTACTGACATCTACATCCCCCATAAGTACAACTCAAAAGAATACTGTGCTTTTATATTGTTTAGATACAAAAAGAATCACTGTGTATATACCTCTTAGCGATGGAGATGCAGCGGAGTCCAAAATAATACGCCTCAGTCCTCACTGGGCTACTATGCACGCTCTGTAGGGGGGAAAATAGAGTGGGATGAGCAACCACACGCTCAGTAAGGCAATAATGCAAGCATGGTAGATAACTACTCTATCTACATGCTGATAGTGTTATGCATAAATCATTTATAGTAGGAGCATGAGGAATAAAACTATGCCATATGAGTATACATATATATCATGTATCAAAGTCATGTAATATTGGCATATAAAACATGGTAAAACATCATGTATAAATCATCTCATGCTCGATCTCATTTCAATTCATAAAAAGGGCAATTCATTAAGAAACCTCCTTTTTAAAACCCACGTCATAAAACTCTTTCTCATCACATACAATCACATCACATCAATTCACAATCACAACCTAATTTTCATTTCACAATTCAAATCCACGAGGCTCGACCCCTCTTTCGGGTCTACCTTAAACAATCACAATCACACTTAGAGATTTAAAATCATGTGGTAGTAAGTAAATCAAGCAAGGAGACAGGTTACTATATCTCAAGTGACTATGATGGCCAATCGTCACATATCATCCCAGACCACACGGGTTCCGGTGTGCAGGGTATCTTGCTGGCACGAAGGTGGGTTAGTTCTCCACCAGACTTTCTCAAATCAAGTAACCACCACGCGGTACATCGTACTCCATGTGATATACACGGTACATCGTACTTCGCAGACCCATAACATGGTTGGGGTGCCTGCCATAGGTCTTATCTACCCCATGCCCAGTGTAACCTTTATAGTCTCTAGAGCGCGTGGGAGTAACCTCAATACCATGTCCTAGCCCCTCATGGCCTTGCTCGCCCCTGTTGGGTTCCCTGATCCAGGTCCTAGCCCCTCACCTTCACCCCACCTAAGAGGTCTGTCAGGTCTGTTGGGTTCCCTGGATGGATTATGTCAGGTCCTAGCCCCTCACCCTCACCCCACCTAAGAGGTCTGTCAGGCCTGTTGGGTTCCCTGAGTTAATCCGTATCTCTCACCACGGCCTCATACGTACCACAGTGTGAAAACCAGCGCGAGCTACGCTCTAGCGCGAATTCATGCATCAAAACCATTCATTTCGTACTAGCAACGCTCTAGTACGGCATTTATGCATAAAAATATGAAGAAACCATGTACGAGCATAGCTCCAGTACGGTTATATGCATAAGAAAAACCACTCAAATCCACGTACGAGCGTAAGCTCCAGTACGGTTTATAACATCATCACAATTCAAATTCAAAGTGCGAGCTAAACTCAAGCACATTTCACACAAGTGAAAACATAGAAATCTCGCGCGAGCGAGGCTCTAACACGAATTATATCACATACACGCGATAGGCGGCTCACATGAATTCAAAACATCTCATAATATGCTTAGTGCCTCATATGGGCTATTTCACAACATCATTCAAGTACTAGCCAGCCTATCCTTTTATTTACTCAAATCAAAGCATTGTGTTTTGTAAAAGCATTCAAAACACATGATTTATGCAATTATTAGCCTTACTATCCCTTTTTCAATAACCATTTCAAACAACCAAATCTCATACAAATACTCATACACCATCAAAACACATTTCTATAAGTCCATGCATATTTCCAAAGCCCTATATATACCCACGAGTTCAATATACGAGCAGCTACCTCTATATACTTACAAAATTCCCTTACCTGGAATCGCGATGTGTGATTCCACCTTCTTAAGCTGCTTACTCGTATGGTTCGATTCGCCTTCAACGAACTCTTCGGGACTGCACAAAATCGTATCCCGCATTATATTCGATCCATACAATGCAACCCTTGTGCTTGCTATAGTCAATTTAACCTATAGCCGCTATTAAAGCTTATTGGGCCTCGTTTCATTACTTTACCCTTAGCTCGAGTCTATGGATCTTCTTAGGCCTATTAACTTATTCAAAATCGATGTTAAATCGACATTAAGCTCATAGTGTTCATATTCCATGAATTCCCTCACTATGGCATTTATCAATCATATACATATCCATTTTCACAATTCCTCCAACTCACCAAGTAATTCCATCTAACCATCTAGAATCATAAACATTACCCCAATAACAACTTTAGCATGTCAAAAACCATAAGCTCATTCAATCCCACATATCCTCACATTATACCCATTTTAGATTTCTAGGTCACACCAATTCCACTACATTCTTAGGCAGTTTATCCATCAATACTCATACAAATCAACTCCAAAATCAATTAAATAGCTAATGCATTTGGATTGGAGTGTTAGAATCTTACCAATATGATTTCTCTTCTTGCTCCAATTGGTAATGCCCCCAACTCCTTCAATTCCAAAAATGGGAAAATGCTCTCTCACTATGTTGTTCTCCTCTTTGATAGGAACAACTTTGCCTTTAATGATCTCTCTCCAAATCTCACTGAAAACGGCTGATTTTAGAGAGGGAAAGTTGGGTTTTTGGGGTTGAAATTGTAAAGTTTGGTGTTTTTCTGAGATTTCCAGATTTTCAGCTCTCCTTATATAGAAATGACTTGAGGAGATCGATCTGGTCTAAGAGGAGATCGATCTGGTCCCTTAAAATCCCTCTTTTTCACGGCATTTTTAAGCCTGAGATCGATCTGTCGAAGCAATGAGATCGATCTGTTGAAGCATGAGATCGATCTGTCGAAGCATGAGATCGATCTGGTCCCAAACAGAGAGCTAAGGAGATCAATCTGGGTGCTTGGGGATCGATCTTTCCACTATAGAATGCTTGAGAGATCGATCTGGCTCCATTGGAGATCGATCTGCTCAATTCTTTCGCCCAAATAAGAGCATTCTGGCTCTCCCAGATCGATCTCTTATCCTAGGAGATCGATCTGGACCTCATGTTTTCCAGATTTCCTGCAGTTTCATTGCTGCAACTCATACCAACACACCCTCAATCTATTGCCATGGCCATTTCCTCATCCATCCACCTTTATAACTTGAAAATGGCATCCATTCATACCTTATGCACATTAAAACTTGTGTGCATTCATTGTATATTCAAAGGTATGCAACATAAAACCAAATGGAAGCATAACTCCATTCCATTTTACCACACTACTCATTTTGTGTTTCAATCACATCCATCACTTGCCATAACTCATTTCTTCGTATTCACACTCAATGAAACTTGTATGTACGTTACAATTTATATTACACATACATACATTGAATCCATGGACTTACATCAATCATACTTTACATTACAAGTCCATACATATTATTTGATCCAATTATTCATATTACCATTATACATATACGGGGTCTTACACACATACTTAAACAATTTACATGCAAATACTGGTGATTCAAATGAATGTGTAGCACCAGGATCTATCAAAACATAAGCTTCAAGATCAAAGATTAAAGATTAAAATGGTACCTTTCACCACATTTGATGACTGATCTGCAGTATCTTGGTCCAAGGCGTGCACTCACCCTCGACCAACCACCCACTTTCCCTTCTCTTCAGCTATTTCCCTCCATCTCGGAGTAGGAGTATCAACAGGAGCTCTCTCCGGCTCCTTGCCCTTCTATGGGGCACCCTCAGTCATCTCCGAGCAATTCTTGATCACATGCCTTGGTTTCCCACATCAAAATCATATTGTAGGAGATCCATAACATGGTCGAGTCCTATGGTACCTACCGTACTTATTGCATTGTTCTGTCGTAGGTCGTGGCCCTCCAATCTCTATCCCCTTTGCTAGAGCTATGGCCAGATACACGAGAGGCTTAATTGTCCTCTTTCGGATTTCCTCAATCCTCAGCCTCTTCATAGAAAATCTCATGCTTCCCTTATAACTGAAGCCTCTATCCACTGTGGGTCATTTTCTGTCTCTGTCCCTCACTATACCAACCTTTCCATATAATGAGGCTACTCGTTTGATATCTTGTTCACATAACTGTGCCCTGTGCATTGCCTCCTCGTAGGTCGATATATCGAAAGAAACCAAACAGGACCTGATGGCTGGTCTCAGTTCGTCCATAAATTTTTGGACCTTTTTGACCTCACTGTTCATCGTATCAGGATCATATTTGCCCAAGGAGATAAATTTAGTCTCATATTCATCTATCGATCTGTTCCCCTAGGTCAAATCAAAAAACTCCAGCTACAATCTCCATTGCGCAGTATCCAGAACATATTACCTCCAAAAGGACTCCAAAAATACATCCCAGCTAATCTTTGTATGTCGGGCCATCAAAATGGGTTGGGTGGACTTTCATCAATGCTCTGCTGATCCTTTCAGCATCAATGAGACAAATGCTACCATCTCGGTAGCAGTGCACTCAAAGAATCCATATAGTTTCTCAATCTCATTTACCCAATCCTCTGTAGCTACTAGGTCCTTAACCCCACTGAAAGATGGTGGGTTAAACTTCTGAACTACCGTAGTCTATCCAAATCACATCCATAGCCCCAATCTCTACTCCTCTTTGGTGGAGCAACAGTAGATGGTGTTTCCTGTACTGATGAGGGTATGGAATATCCGTAGTATTAGGTTCTGGTTCTTGGGCTGGCTATGCAGGCATCTCAGGAGCAATAGGCGGTTCATCATCATCACCCTGTACAGCTGGCTGTTGCCCGCCCCCAGCTCTAGGTATTGTTTGGCCAATCAATCCTAATATCATCTCTAAGCTCTGCTTAATCCTCGCGAAACGTTTCTCAGTACTCTTCGATCTCTTTTCCAGACCCTGTGGGGCATGCTCAACATCAGCCTCCACTTCAACCTCCTCGTGAGCCTCATGTCGTAACGGCATAGTACGACCCCCAGGCCTACCCCTCTGGCCTGTAGCTCGCGCTCTCACCCCTCTGCCGCGACTGGTATTAGGCATTTTGCCAAGATTCCTACATTCAAACTTAATTCTTAGTCAAACCTGTCACGACCCAAATTACCTAAAAATCATAGTAAATTTTTCACTTTTTCATTTCTTATTTAATTCTTACATTTCTCTCATCGTGATCATCCTACAAACAGTTGGGCTATGATTCGGTGTTAGTCACCTCACACTATTTACCATTCTATTTCCATAATCACATTCACATATCAGAGTTTAGTATCCTTTGACTTTAACCAAATACATACATAATGGTATTTATAACTCTACATCCCTGACATCATATCCGTTTACAGTACTGTACATTACATATTTAGATACAAAACTATACAAATGTGTATACTTGTCTCTCGATAGGAAGGAGCGGATACTAAGAATGCAAGTCCTCAGTCGCTCAATAACTATTGTAAGTGCTTTGAAAAGGTGGGAAAATAAGGGGGTGAGCAAACCACACGCTCAGTAAGGCAGTTATGCAAGTAAGTAGATAGCTCCACTATCTACATGCTCATAATGCCATGCCCTTAAAATCCATTTCTTTTCATTAAAATCTCAAGCACAAAATCATGTATTTCATCATGACTTAGTTTATAAAACTGTACGTGCATATATCATTTATACTACTTATGCATCAATAGCATTTTATGTGACATCATTAAATCATACTTAGCATGAATTAAATCCAAATCATGCACTATTTCATGCGATATAAAACAAATCATGAGATACAATCCTTTCATGAATTTATCATTAAAGCATGGAAAACACATCATGCTACTGCATTTAAATCATTTCATTTAAAATGCAGTATAAAATAACCCAAAGGGGTTAAGCATCTCATAATTCAATTCCAAACTCATAAAACAATTCATTAAAATTCATTATAAAACTTTGGTTATAAAACCACCCTTCTTTCAAGGTCACATATCATAAAATCATAAAATCGAGGGCCTGACCCTTCCCTTGGGTCTACCCTGGTCTATCGAGACCATAAGTTATATCATGTGAGACATGTAGGTGACTATCAATAACAACATAGGACTATGGCCATAACCTAGTGATCCCTGGCAACACGATACCTAGTGTGCGGGGTATCACACCTGAAACGAGAGGTGGGTCGGTCCTACCCGCCAGAACAGCATAACATTAGGATTGCGAGGGCAAGGCTTGCTGCCTCGTGGCTAAAGCCACTCCACTCCAACAATCCCCATGCTACAGAGTACTCCGCGTGACATACACGGTACAACGTACTCCGTGAACCCAAGCTCAGTTAGGGGTACCTGTAATAGGTCTTATCCACCCATATCATCTCTGTCTCAGTATGCACGTGTGAGCATATCATCTCACTGTGACACACGGTCTATAGGAAGCTCCAACACGGCTATATGCATGACATATAAATCCCTGTGCGAGCGAAGCTCTAGCATGGTTCCATGCATATTCATGATATCTAAAAATCTCGTGCGAGCGAAGCTCTAGCACGGTTTCATAAAAATTAGTAAAATTTGCGTATGAGTAACACTCCAGTACGACTTGTAAATAAGTTATAAATCTATATAAAATCATGTGCGAGCAATGCTCCAGCACGAATGAATGCTCAAGTAAATCAAAACATCGTACGAGCAATGTTCCAGTATGACTTTATTTATAAATACATTAAATCTCATGCGAGTTACACTCTAGCACGTCTTTTATGCAATATCATATCAGAACTGGATGCGAGCTAGGCTCCAGCACCTCTCATGCATGTCAAATCATTAAAATGAGTGCGAGCAATCGCTCCAGCACCTTTTTATGCATATCAAGTCAAAACAAATCAAAGCATTTCAAACAGAGTGCTAGCTAAGCTCTAGCACCTCTCATGCATTTCACAATAATAAAAATCAATGCGAGTAACCGCTCTAGCACATTTCATGCATATGATGTCACACAAGTCGATGCAAGCAACCGCTCAAGCACATTTATGCACACTCACAAACGCAGCTATAGTGCGAGCTATGTGCCGGCACTATCTGTTTCCATATAAACTTGATAGTTTGCCCATTTTCCAAAGAAATTTCATTTAAATCTAAATAACACTTATGTAGTGTTATCTTGTGAAATTTATGCAATTATTGGACAATCTAACGATTTACTTCGTTTAAAAACTACGAAAATTCCTTAAATCATGCATGTCATGCATGTCATGCTTTCACCATCCTTAGGTGAACTTCCCTCAATAGGGATAAAATAGTCTTTACCTATTTCGAGTCCTTAAAATCTTTAAACCATTTTTAGGACCTTTGTACAATATCAATGTCTACATACATATTCAGTGTATACAAAAGCTATTTAAAGTATGCGTAGCTACCTCTAGCTACTCACACAATTCCCTTTCCTCATTTTTCTGTACAGTCTGACCTTTCCATTGATGTCTCGTCATGTAGTCCGATTTGCTCTCAATCAAATCTCCGAAACTGCGTATAAATATACATCAGGTCAAATACAATACAATTTATTGTATTTCATATTTTCTGGCTTAATTTTAATCATTGGGCTCGTTTACCCATATTGAGCCCGATTGTACCATAATGGGCCTTAATCGGCCTTAAGCCCGTTTTCTACTTACTATTCACATTATTGAAGCCTATTGGGCTCATTGGGCCCATTAATATTTATTGAGCCTCATTCTAAATTCCTTGATAGCTTAATGAATTATTTACGACAGTATATCTCTAATTCCAGAATATAATTCATTTCATGCGGAATTTAACTCCGTAATTTATGCGATAAATTTTAACACGTATAACGATGCAAAATTGTCGTAAATAAGGGTTACTTACCCGTGATTCCATGGTAATACGCAAATCAAGGTTGTCTCAAGCTCTCGGTTGACGCCAATTGTCGAGCTACACAATTAAATATTTTTTTGGATAAACTTTCAGTCGAATATTAATCAAATTAAATATTCTGAAATTTAAATCGATCAATTTCAACCGCTTATCGACTTACCCGTAGCTTGATTGCATCACTGGAATTTTTCTCATTTTTTCCTCTTTTTCTTTCTTTTTTTCTTCTTTTTCCTTTTCTTTTTGTCTGAACCGGTCCAGTCGGGTCCGATTCAGCGCAGAAGCTTCTTCATTGAACCATCGATTGGTTCAGGGCTCCTTTGGTTGTGTAGACGTCATCCGACCGGTTCCCGACGTGCTACTGCCACCATTCGACGCGTGTCGGCCTGGGGAACACGAGGCTGGCCTCGATCGAGACCAATCACCGTCGGTGGCCGTCGGATTCCCTTCTCTTCTCTGCGGCTTCAACCTCGTCGATTTGCCTTTTTCGGCGCCGTTGGAGCTCGTTGCCGGTGGCAGAAGGATCGCACGGTACCAGGCTTCCTTTTTCGGTCGCGTGCCTAGCCGTGGGGTCGTCGGTGGTAGCCATCCGATGGTGAATCCCTTGGGCTCGGCTTTGTCGGTTTGGGTTCTCTCCTCGCGTATTCTCTCTCCCCGATTCCCAAATTCAGATTTCTAATTTTTCTATTTATTTTTTTAATATATTTTTATTCATTAAAATAATAATAATAAAAATCCCAAAAATTCATATTAAATTCATTTAATCCGTAAATGAATTTCTCAGTTCGATTTTACCTTTTAAGTATATTTTTTTACTATTTTTAGGATCGTTTTTTGAGGAAAAAATGTCAAAAATATTAAATAAATTCATATCTTGATCAATTGGACTCGAAATTTAATTATTTCTTCGTTATTGATCAAGATTTCTCAATCCCACATTTTTAATTAAATTTTCTTGACCCAATTAATACCTAATTTTGATCTTTTGACCGTTTTACCCTTCACATGTTCGGGAATACCATTTCAATCCTTTTGCATTTTTTCTCATTTCATGTTTTAAATAAAATCGGGTCTTACAATCTCCCCCACTTCAAAAATTTGGTCCTTCAAATTAGAACCAAGTCAAAAGGGTCCATAACAACTCCGGGTACGTCCATCGCATCATACTATTTATTTCTGATGTGACTTTTTTTGGAGTGTAATACTACCAAAAGACTTTGACTAGGGAGATCGTCTTAAACCTCAACACCTTCTCCTTTCGTCTAATACCCGAATCGATTTTTCAACATACGTTATACTTTCATTGAGCTAATCTATTGAAGCTCATATCCGATCACCTATGCTGGGTCCTGATATTATTTTCAAAGAATCAAAAGATGGGACACATTGTGGATGCGTGCTTATTCAAGTGGTAACGGCAACCTACAGGCCTTATCTCCCACTTTGTCCAATATCTTAAAGGATTCAATCTATTGTCTTTCCAATTTGAGAACAATTCTTTATCTATCACCCACTTCTTCTTATCCAAGTTAGGAAACAATGCCCTACGAACATACAATGCCTCATATAAGATGTTATCTCGATACTCAAGTGACAACTGTCATTATTGGCGAATTCAATTAGTAACAATTGATCATCCCAGGAGCTTATAAAATCAATGGCACACACTCTCATCACATCCTCCAGAACCTATACAGTCCTCTCTGACTGACCATCTGTCTGAGGACTAAAAGCTGTGCTAACACTCAGTCGGGTTCCCATAGCTTCTTGAAAAACAATATTCCCAAAAATGGGAAGTGAAGCGGGAATCCCTATCTGATATCATGCTCACTGGAACACTACATAATGTTTCATAATTTTTCCATACACATAGTTTCCTTACACACTTAGAGTATCTGGGGATTTCCATAGCCAGAAGTAAGTAAACTAAATCAATCTATCGACTATCACCCAGATAGTCGAGTGATTCCTCCGGGTCCTCTGTAACCTATCATGAAATTCATGGTAACTTGTTCCCATTTCCGTGTCAATATAGGTAGAGGCTGCAATAATCCTGCAGACTTTTAGTACTTTACCTTACTCTGCTGACATACGAGACACTTTTCCACAATTCTAGAATGTCTTTTTTTTTATATTTGACCACCAATACCCTTTTTGAAGATTCTGACATATTTATTATTTCCTGGATGCACTGTATATCCCAAAGAGTGAGCTTCTGACAATAACACTATCTCAGCAACTATCGTCTTGGGGAGCACTTATACTGTCTTTGAACCTTTATAAGTCATCATTACTCACTGTGAACTCTATCACTATACCCTTCTGAATCTAACCCACACTATCGACACCATGCCGATCATCACACTAAGCCTGGTAAATCCGATCACACGAATTCGATTCTAACCTCAGGCTAGCTGTCACAAAATCACCATAATCATCAGAAGGGATCACATCACTACTGAGGCTCATAACTGCTCTAGCAGCTCATGTTCCCTGACCATCATAGGTAATACCATCCTAAAGCTCTTTCTGTTCAAGGCATCATCCATTACATTAGCCTTTCCTGGGTGGTACAATGTTCACAATCAAAATCCGTAGAAGCTTTAACCCTTTTGGCTATCTCATATTCGATTCCTTCTGTGAAAACAGATACTCGGGGCTTTTACAATCAGTGGATACTCAAAATTTCTTACCGTATAAGTGGTAGCTTCATACTTTCAGTGTAAACGCTACGACTGCCAACTCTAAATCATGTGTCAGATAGTTTCTCTCATGGTCCTTGAACTATCTGGATCCATAAACGACTATCTTCCCATTTTTACATCAATACACAGCCCAATCCTTATTTTGAGGTATCCACGCACAGTAAAACCTCTTAAGCTGTTTGTTGTGGTGAGAATAATTACGGTGGTCAGCTTATTACTTCAATATACCAAAACTCACCGAAGCTACTTTCATACTTATCATCCCACTGGCATGCAATCTTTTTCCAAACAAGACATGTCAACTGAGCAGCCCATTTCGAGAAACTCAAAACACCTCATTTGTAAGATAGTTTCCAGTTGCTACTCATGCTCTTCCCAGGACTTCGAATACATCAAAATGTCATCGCTAAAGATGACAACCAATCGGTCCAGGTAAGGCTTAAATACCTCATCGTAGTTAAGTTCCACTAAATATTTCAATCACCCATATCCTTGACCTATGTACGTATAAACGTATAATGTCATTTCGAAATCGCTTCCGTTCAAGATACTAACCCATGTCATTTCTTTTTTTCTTATATTAACGGTTTTTATAAAATTTTAATTTTTAAACCTTCATGATTAATCAAATTCTATATTTCTTTATTGTACCATTAAAGTTACCCAAATTTTAAATGTATATATTACGACTATCGATTTCAATTTATAGGTTATGTGTACGTTTCTAGACGCTGTCAAGTCTTCAGGCAGAGAGATATTTTGAAATACCTTTATTAATCCTCTGACTTGACCACATAGACTGGTTTTGGATATATCCACCTCTTATCCTTGGTCGCAATTTATATTCCCTACATATAGCTTAATCCAAATTACTTTACAGATCAAAGATATCTTTACCTTGCATACACCTCTTATTCCAATATATCTCGTATTTAGGATATATCACATCTCGAAACTTATCTCCTTTCATATATCACTTATAACAAACTCTTTCATTACTTATTAAAACTTACAATACACTTTTCAGGGGTGAAAACATCACTATCCTAGTATAGTAATCTAAACATCATAGTTTACAGCCGAATCAATCTATTCTTAAATATTAATTCAAAATTATTCATATTCCATTGAATAAAATCGGCTGACATATCCTTTTTCCCTCGTTTTCAATTTACAACCCCTATACCCATATTCAGTTAGTGAAAATCAGCTAACTATCATCATCTTGCCTAAGGGTACAGGCTTCACATCTTTCGCTAGCTTATAAGCAACTGAAGGCGATATGAATAAATGCGTGGCACCAGGATCAATTAAAATAATTATTTCATTATTCATAACCAGTGTGGTATCTTCCACCACATCCGATGAAACATCAATAGTGTCCTGGTCCAAGGCATACACTCGCCCTTAACCAACATCTTATTTTCGTGGTAACTACCACACATCTTACACTGTTTACACTGCTTACACTGCTACACCGCTTACACCGCTACACTGCTCACACTGCTACACTGCATACACTGCTACAGAGTAGGTCGAGGTCCTGAAATCACAATACCCCTCATAAATACTTAATTTGGATACACTGGGGCCTTAACAATCATCTTACCCCGTGACTCATCAGCTCTAAGCTTTTACCAAACTACCTTTTTCCCGTTCTGACATCACTGTCATTCTCTATTCTCTTTTTGTCTCTATTTCATCCCTTACTACCTTTCCCAATCTCAGAGGCATGCAACTCATGATCTTATTCACACAACTGTAGTTTGCGCACTACCACGACATAGGTAGTGATATCTAACGGGGCCAATCAGACTCTAATTGATAATCTGAGCCCTTCCATGAACTTTAAAACATCTCGACTCGCACTGTTCATAGTGTCGAAGTCATATCTTGGCAGGTATATAAACTGAGATTCATACTCGTCAATCAACCAGTTCCTTTGGGTCAGAGTAAAGAATTTTATCTGTATTTTTCTTAAGCAGTGTCCGGGATATTCTGTCACTGGACTACATTTAGAATTATGTTCCACATCCATTCTAGATGTCTAACTCTTAAAATGGGTCGAACGGACTTCCACCAATGCTCCAACTTGCCCTCAAATCTCATACATACTCTGAGCAATTAGCTCATAAAATATTCTCCAAACTTTGCTCCAACCTTGGAAGCGTGTCTCAATACTGCCTGATCTCTCTGTTAGACTTTGTTGATCTCTCTCTTGAACTTTGTGGGGCATACTCAACATCAGCCTCCACTTTAATCTCATCTTGAGTCTCATGTAGCGACTCGGTATGACTCTCGAACGTACCTCTACGAGCTTGAGCACGTGTACTCGCCCCTATGTCATAGCGGCTATCAGTTAATGAGTCTATTTTTGCATTTAAAAATCAAATTCTTAGCTGCAATTTCATCTCAATAGACACAATTGTATCTAAATAATGCACAATACATGGGGATGTAAACTACCTTAACCACTAACACCGGCTCATATCAGGCCAACTTAAGCTCTGATACCACTTGTCACGACCCAAATTACCTAAAAATCAGAGTAAATTTTTCTCTTTTTCATTTATTATTTAATTCTTACATTTCTCTCATCGTGACCATCCTACAAACAATTGGGCTATGATTCAGTGTTAGTCACCTCACACTATTTACCATTCAATTTCCATAATCACATTCACATATCATAGTTTACTATCCTTTGACTTTAACTAAATACATACACAATGGTATTTATAACTCTACATCCCCGATATCATATACGTTTATAGTACTGTACATTACATATTTAGATACAAAACTATACAAATGTGTATACATGTCTCTCGATGGGAAGCAGCAGATACTAAGAATGTAAGACCTTAGCCGCTCAATAACTATTGCGAGTGCTCTGAAAAGATGGAAAAATAAGGGGGTGAGCAAACCACATGCTTAGAAAGGCAATTATGCATTAAGTAGATAGCTCCACTATCTACATGCTCATAATGCCATGCCCTTAAAATCCATTTCTTTTCATTAAAATCTCAAGCACAAAATCATGTATTTCATCATGACTTAGTTTATAAAACTGTACGTGCATATATCATTTATACTACTTATGCATCAATAGCATTTTATGTGACATCAATCAAAATCATGCACTATTTCATGTGATATAAAACAAATCATGAGATATAATCCTTTCATGAATTTATCATTAAAGCATGGAAAACATATCATGTTATTGCATTTAAATCATTTCATTTAAAACGCAGTATAAAATAACCCAAAGGGGTTAAGCATCTCATAATTCAATTCCAAACTTATAAAACAATTCATTAAAATTTGTTATAAAATTTCAGTTATAAAACCACTATTCTTTCAGTGTCACATATCATAAAATCATAAAATCGGGGGCCTGACCCCTTCCTCGTGTCTACCCTGGTCTATCGAGACCACAAGTTATATCATGTGAGACATGTAGGTGACTATCAGTAACAACATAGGACTATGGCCATAACCTAGTGATCCCTGGCAACACGGTACCTAGTGTACGGGATATCACACTTGAAACGTGTTAGACCCAGATTTTATGTAGCTTGTTCCTTATGATTCCTATGTGTATGAACACTCAGTTATTATAGTTGAATCATAAGAAGAGTATTCACTAGATTTAAAGTGTTAGTAAAATGATTTAACACGCAAAAGCTACATAAAAAGCCTAATGTGAACTATAAGAGTCACAGGCTAAACCGAGTGGATCTGAATCATTGTAACTGAAAATAAGAACTTAAAATGAGAAAGTATAGAGAGCTTATGAAGGAAAGTCAACTTGATTTAGTTCCAAACACAGTAAACGAGAGTAAAAGCTAAAAAGGGCAAATTGGAACTTTTTGGAGAGTTAAGGTATTTAAGGTGTTTCGGGTGTAATTATCCACTGAGAATGGTTGAAACATAAAGACGAGAGTGTAAGACATAAGTTATGACACTTTCAAAATTTTAAGAAAAAGTCAACCTGATCAATGATTTAGGAAAAAGTCAACTATAGTTAAGAAAAGTGGACTTTTATCATCGTTGACTAATCATGGTTAAAAATTAACCTAAGTATGGAGAAAAAATTAGGGAAAAAAATTCTTGGTCAGAATACAAGATAATCATCCCCGAAAGTAAGAAAAATTTATTCGAAAGGATTCCAGATTAAATTTAATGGTTAAAAACGTAATGGGCCTAAGGTGAAAATTTTAATGCCCATTAAGGTATACTAAACGTAGATCCAAATTCTTAGGACCCTTAAACCGAATTGTTGGACCAATTGATCGGCCAAATATTAAGACAATTAAAGGCCCGAGGTATAGTAAAAATTTCAGCCCGAAAGCCCATTAAGAAAGCCGAAACCAAGAAGCCCAAATGGAAAGCCCATGAGATAATTATCTAACCATAGTTAAAGATAAACATGACTCATAAGGTGACTCATTAGGTGACTCAATGATAATTCTATATTTTTTGAATTATTTGTGCTTAATTTCCTAATTAATTATTTAAATCCCCAATTTATTTTGTTAATTATCCCTTTTATTTAATTAAAATTCTCACGTTTGCAGATAAATTAAATCCGAATGAATTTTGAATATTTCGGTAGAAAATGGACCGAAATTGAACTAAAATCGAGATTGGACCACGCGGACAACACGAGCCTAGCACATCCAATTGGACAAAAAGACAGATGACATAGAAATATTATTTTTCAAGGAGCCAATGGTGTGAAGACAAGTGGCTAAACAATGCCAACTCATCTAGGATGAAAAAATTACAATTGTACCCCTAAGTTTGTAGATAAATAAAAAAAGATGGCAATTGAAAAAGGGGGCAGCTTTAGTTTTTTTTTTTTTTTTTTAGGTTAAACATTTATTGTTAGGTTTTATTTTTCTTAGGTTTTCTTTTAATTTTTTTTCGGCTGGTGACAGCAGCCACGATTCATCATATTTCTTCTAGGATTTGTTCAATTTCCATTCCATTATTATTTTACTGTTTGAGTTTTAATTAAAAGTTATTATTTTTATATTATTGCTCTCGATTTGCTTCCTATTTCGGTTTTTCTTTCATTGATTTTCTACTGCTTATTCATATCTCGCTACAGTCACTCTTTATGCTTCAATTGTTATTGCCATTATCTTGTTCTGGTGTTTTGATACGGGTTGGGTGCTGGGTATTGTTCTAGCACCGTTGGTATAGTGGATCGACATTGGCAGACTTGAGGAAGAAGCATTACTCGGCTAAAGCTTCTCCCACGTTTTACTGCGTTGCTATTTTTTTGTTTTTGTTTCATCAGTTGCCCGATTACTTTATGTTGTTTTCCATGTTCTTCTCAGTTTTGCTTTCTTTATGCTTCTCGGTTATGTTAAATCCAGTATTTTATTTCCTAGTGTAGCTTTGGGTTTTTGCTTCCTATTTGTAGTTATTTTTGTTTTGTTTTTGTTCAATCTCGGTTTGCTTCCTGTTTAAAGTTTATTTTTGTTTTGCTATTGTTTAATCAAGCTCTCGGTTTTGTGGTGCAACAGAGTAGGGTGAGAGGTTATGTAAGCTGGTGACAGTGACTAAACATCCTCTCTTGCTCCGTTGCATCCATTAGCTGACTGTTCACTCTATTGTTGGTTCACGTGAGCTAATGTTCTGATTACTGCTTGTGCATTTTATATGTGCATTTAATCTTCTTTTATTTCATTAAGTGGAAGCAATTGCTGCATTTCATGTTAGAAAGTCTTTATTTATCCCACTAGATTTGTTAGCTAATTCATGTTTGATAAAAGTTGATTTTAATAGGTGCATTTAGAGGCATTATTGTTGTTGCTCTGTTCGGCTCTATTAAGTTGGTAGTGTACTATTTAGTTGGTATTTTACTGGAATGTTTATGCAATGGTAGTGGTATTCTGAGAAGAGTAAAACAGGTCCAAGAGGAGTAGTTGGAATAACCTCAGCAGCTGCAAACCTTGAGGAATATCCTGCTCAGGTATTGGTTGCTGCCGCTGTCGAAGCAATCCTTGGGTGCCCGGCTATTGTACACGATTTGAGCTGGTGCAAAACCGAAGCAAAACATAGCAAGGAGCCAACCCGTGTACATGGCATCATGTTGTTATTCAGGGAATGTGGCATGTGCAGCAGAGCAGCATCAATGGACAGCCGAGAGCAGCAGCACACAAGCAGAGACGGACAATGCAGGAGCGAGAGATGGAAATTGCAGGAGTTGAGGGAGCAGGACAACCGAGAGCAGTCTGGATCACTTGGGGCAGTAGGACATAGCAGACCGAGAGTGCCTGGAGCAGCAGAAATGGACCTTGCCTGGAACAGCAGCATGGTCAGAACCGAGACGCAGAGTGCAGCAGGGACAGTAGCCAAAAACGTGAAAGTCTAGAAATAAGCATTTGGAAAGACACGTGAACAGTGTTTAGAGGGACATTTGGATGGTTTAAATTTGCTTAAGGCTTGTTTGGCATTTACCTTATGCACAATAATCCATTTTTCTTGATTAGTTATGAAGTAGATTTAATTATGTCTTTAGCTCAATTTTATTTTTATCATGCATTAGTTAAGTTAGATTAAATTTGTTACATGCATTAGTTAAATTTTATTGTTAAATTAGTAATTAGATATAGATAGGATTAGTTTAGAGTTAATATTTTAGACATGTAGTTTTATAGTTATCTTCTTAATTTCCTATGATGTTATTTTCATTAAGTTGTAGTTTAGTTTAAATTGCATTTTGATTAAGTAGTTTAATTGCATTTTAGGTTAGTTTAATTTTAATTTAATTATTCTTGCTTTGTTATTTTCATAATTGCATTTTATTTTAATTGCGTTAATCAATCATAACTGTTTTAATTATTTTTGTAGGTACTGTGTTTTAATTGCGTTAAGTTCAGTAAGTAAATTTCAGCTCGATTTTATTTTCTTTATTTTATAGTTTTATTATTTTCAGTATTTTTAATTTCAAACTTAATAGATCATCGATAATCAAAAATTCATAATTTGCTAGGATATACCATAGGGTAAGATTAAGCGGTAGTTAATTAGGCTAACCAACTTCTCTGTGAGACGATAACTCGAGACTCAAATCCCATTATTACTTGTACGACCCGTGCACTTGCGGTAATACCCTTACGGCGTGTCAAGTTTTTAGCGCCGTTGCAGGGGAAGTTTTAATTAGTCGTTAATTAATATCGGTGAAATTATGCTTAGGTGTAAATCTAGCTTGTAAATATTTAGGTTGTAAATATTTAATCTAGATTAGTTAATTGAAAAATTTTTAAAAAAATCAAAAATTTAAAAATTCAAAAACATTTTCTAAGGACTTTCTGATGTTTGCATACGTAGAGCCAAGAGTTTTGATTGCTTTCCTCTAGATCCTGAAATTGAATGTACTCTTAGAAAAATTCGAAAGGACTCTAGGAAATTTATAGCTCCGCTGCAAAACACGATGATAGAAAATAGGGAAATTAGAACCGTTGGAGATTATGCAATGCCGATGATTGGAGGATATTATTTCGGCATTAGGCCACCAGCTGTCCCTACAAATAACTTTGAAATTAAGCCTGCAATCCTCCAGATGATTTAGACTTCATTGCAGTTCAGTGGGCTCTCTTATGACAACCCACATGCTCACCTTGGGCGATTTGTGGACTTGTGCAACACGTTTAAACATAATGGATTATCTGATGATGCGCTTAGGCTTAGACTATTCCCCTTCTCACTTAGGGATAGGGCACGACACTGGTTAACCTCCCTGCCTCTAGGATCCATTTCTACATGGGACGAGTTAGCCCATCAATTTCTATCTAAGTTTTTTCCTCCCTCTAAAATGGACTAACTCCGTAGTAACATATCTTCCTTTGCCCAATTTGATTCGAAAACTCTTTACGAAGCATGGGAACTATATAAGGAGCTTCTTAGGAAGTGCCCTCACCATGGCCTACCTTTGTGGTTGCAAGTCCAGACATTTTATAACAGACTTACAAGCCAAAATATGACCATTGTTGATGCTGCTGCGGGTGGAGCCCTAATGTGCAAAATAAAGGAGGAAGCTTATGAGTTGTTAGAAAAGATGGCTGCTAACAACTATCTATGGTCCTCAGAGAGGCAATTACCTAAGAAGTTAACGGGTATTTATGAGCTCGACACGCTGTCTACCTTGACCTCTCAAATCGCTAATCTTACAAAGAAGGTAGAGTCGCTCAGTACCCAGTATAATCCTTCTACCAGTCCTAATCTGATTTATTCTGTCCAAAGTCCTTTTCTTTCTTGCGAGCTGTGTAGTGGTACCCACTCTGTAGATAGGTGTCCGCTCAACTTAGAATCGGTTCAGTATGTTGTCCCTTCTCAAACGCAACATAACAACCCTTTTTTAAACACATATAATCCAGGGTGGAGGAAGCATCCTAGCTCTAAACCTGTAGGACTCCCTGGTTTTCAAGCCCCATCGGTTCAGGTACCACCACAGTTGCAATTTTCATACCATCCACCACACCATCCATCCCCACCTCATCACTACCACCACCACCACCACCACCACAACCCTTGCAGCCCCGACATTACCACGCACCAATAGCTGAGAAGAAGCCCTCGCTTGAGGAAATGTTCATGACTATCTTGCAAAATCAAGCTGCCTCAATTAAGAACTTAAAAGTTCAGGTTAGACAAATAGCTAGTGCTCTTAGCCAACATCCTTAAGGGACCCCTCCGAGTAACACTGAAGTTAATCCTGTTAAGCAAAGGGAGGGTAAAGAACATGTTAGATCCATCACCCTGAGGAGTGGCAGAAAGCTAGATGAGCCACAAGTTAAGTTTGGACCTGAACAACCCATAGTTTATAAACCCATAGGTTCTAATGAAGCAGCTCAGAAGGAGCAGGAACATCAGGATCAGGCTGCAAAGGAAACAAAGCTAGGCACTTCTTCATCTATACCTTCTTCTTCTTTATTGCCTTCCTCATCCTCTGATTCTACACAGGTTCCCACTATATTGCCTTAGTCAAACAACCAGTACCTTTTCCTCAGAGGTTCCAAAATCAAAAACTGGAACAACAATTTGCTAAATTTCTTGAGGTTTTTAAGAAACTTCACATCAACATTCCTTTTGCAGATGCCTTAGAGCAAATGCCAAGTTATGTGAAGTTTTTAAAGGATATCCTCTCGAGGAAGAGAAGATTGGAAGATTATGAGACGGTGGCCTTAACTGGTGAATGTAGTTTAATTATCCAGAGGAAATTACCCACCAAGCTCAAGGATCCCGGGAGTTTTACCATACCCTACACTATTGGAAATCTATTCTTTGGTAAAGCCCTGTGTGATTTAGGAGCTAGTATCAATCTAATGCCTTTGTCTATCTATCAGAAGTTAGGAATAGGGGATGTCAAGCCCACTACAGTGACCCTTCAGCTAGCAGATCGATCAATCAAATATCCAAAGGGGGTCATTGAGGATGTCTTAGTAAAAGTGGACAAGTTTATTTTCCTTGCAGATTTTATTATACTAGATATGGAGGAAGACAGGGAAGTCCCTATTTTTGTAGGCAGACCTTTCCTAGCTACTGGTAGGAGGATAATTGATGTGCAAAAGGGGAAGTTAACGATGAGAGTCCAAGACCAAGAAGTAAAGTTTAATGTTTTCAAACCTTTGAAGCTCCCTGATGACTCTCAGGAGTGTTTTAAGATGGAGGTCAAGGAAGATAAAATGTTTGAACATAAGAAATCTGAGAGAAAGAGGGAAGTAGATAGAGGTCGGGAGAATTTAACTGTTAACATTTTGTCACCACTTTGGATGACCCTCCTACTCTTCGCACTGCTCCTGAGTGTTGTTTTCTTTAGCTGCATTTGAAGTGGTTGTGTTTTTCTTTTCACCTTATATATAGTTCTTTTTCTTTTTCTTTAATGTTATTTCTTTCTTTGTTTATTTTACAGGTTTATTTTCTAGTTTGACGCTTTCAATCAAAGCTTCAGTTGTTCATCAACATCGGATAGGGGAGTACTCTGTTCTTGAGCTTAATTGTTTATATTATCTGCACACTGAGGACATTGTTCACTTTAAGTTTGGGAGAGGGGGGATATCACTTGAGCATTTTTCAAAAATTTGGGCAAAATTGAAAAAAATTTCAAAATTTTTTCGAAAATTTGAGCTTAAATTGTTTGATTTTGGGATGATTTAGTACTTAGCATGTAGTTTTCCCATATTCCGATGATATGACCCCATGATTAAGTCTGATTTTGATTGACTAAGAAGCATGATTATAGGAAAAGCATGAAGTTGAGTTCTTGAATGGGTCTTGATTCTGATTGTGATTTCCTCATTTTATGCACATGTCATGTCATGAATCTGTATATTTATTTAGAGAAAGCTTATGTGGACATAGGATTTCATTTGTTCAATTGATTTTATGCATCATATTCTAGAATTTGTTTGATCTTGTCTCGAGGTGAAATATTAGATCACACTTAATTAGGGAGATGATTTAGGCCATCTTTGGATCGTTTGAGCCTTTCGAGCTATCCCTATACATACTTTATCTCTAGTCACCCATCTGGGCGAAATAAGCCTTTCTCTGTAAATACACCTGCTTATAATTTTCTTTAGCTTAAATACTTTGTTCCTATCTCCTATCCCGAAAGCATGAAAGTCATTGGGATATATTTTGAGCTTTGTACATATGGGTATCTGGTGATAGTGAATGTCAAAAAAAAAAAGGAAAATTGGAAAAAAAAAGAAAAAGAAAAAGAAAAGAAGAAAGATGAAAAATACAAAAATAAAATAAAATATTTAGCAAAAGAAATAAGTTTGGGGGAAATAATTTGAGCTCTTACATTAGAGATCCTAGGAAGTAATGCATGTTAAGGGGTAAGTAAACCTAAATCGACTTTATCATACCCTAACCCCAGCCTGACATTACAAGCTTAATGAAGTCCTATTGATCTTTGATTGAGTGTGACTACATTAGTGGAGAGAGAAGTGAAAAGAAAACTTAAGGGAATGATCACATGTTATTGACTTTACATTCACTGTGTTTGCATAATCTGTCACGCCCCGAAAACGCGGAAAATAGGGAAAATTTAAGAAAATTTTACTCATTAATTCACAATTAAGGGTGTATTCCTGTGCAGTGTCATGCATCATCATATTTATCATACCTTAGGATCTCATCACTAGATAACATGTATCATATCATATACATTACTCAATATTAAGTTAATTAATCCTAATACATCCCATACAATGTTATACATCAAGTGTCTACAATTACAATAATTGTCTGGGTACATGAAAAGACAAAAGATACCTCAAATACAATATATGGCCTGGAGCTTAAGTCCTCCACTAGCCACTACTCCGTACGTCACAGGGAAATCTTTTTTCACTTGAAGAAATCTTGGGGGAAAGAAAACAGGGTGAGCTTCTAAATCGCTCAGTAAGGGGGTAGGGGACTCATTATATAAACCAAAATGCACATCACAAAATATTTATTTGTATGTGAAACTCATTATACTCATTTGAAGTCCATAGCATGAAAGTACTCAAAACGACATTCTCATATCTCAAATCATGTGAAAACATGAAGTAAAATGCTCAGTATAGAGCAGTAACAAAGCATGTGAAAATAATGCGATATTCGCTTTCTCAATAAACGTGATAAAATCACTGTAATAATAATACACATGGTGCAGCCACTAAACACACGTGGCATAGCCACTGACACGTGGCACAACCACTAAACACACGTGGCATAGCCACTAATTTAAATTCACATGTGGCACAGCCACAGGATAGGGTTTCACGTGGCAACGGCCACCAAATAGGGTTCTCACGTGGCAACGACCACCAAATAGGGTTCTCACGTTATCAGAACGGAGAAGGATCGGGCTTACATGCTACCAGAGTAATGCCCGGTGTGTACTCAAAATTACACACCTAAGTCTTATCACATAAGACTGGTTTGCCTTCACGTAGAACTCATAGTGGTTTTTCTCTCATAAAACTCATTTGAAAACTATTTTATACTCAACACAAAACATATTAAAACCGAGTTCCAACCAGCAAAGCACGCACACATTTCTCAAATCTTGATATTGCCTTAATGTAGAGCCCAATTATAAACTCATAAAAACATTGGGCTCCAACCGGCTATAAAAATCGTGTGCATTCTCATCAAAACACAACTCATCAAACATGCTTGTTTTATAAATCACAAATCATGCTATATAGTTCAAAATCACATACACAATTGGTTTAGTTTCCCTTACCTCTTTGCACCTCGTATAGTGCAACTGTTTCCCCCTTGTCACGGACTAGTCTTGCACTCCACTCTGGAACTCCCGAGCTGTCCTAATGATGTTAAAACATCAATATTCATCATCACAGTAACCTCAATTCTCAAAATCGAGCATAATTGCTCACAACACCTCAAATCTCTTAATTCTCGTAACTCTACCCCAAACTACAATCTCATTCACAACATCTCAACGCCCTACATTTCTCATGCTAAATTATCTATGCTAATTCACCACATTGTCTAAATTTTCATTTATAGCTCAAAATTTCCAAAATTGCTAAACATCATTATCACTCCAACTACATTGAAATTTCATCAATCCCTAATCATTTTCCAGCTATTTCAACACAATGCCAACAACTATCATTACCAAAATCATCTCAAATATCAAGATCGAGGTTTAGAAATTACCCAAAACTTATGGAGAGCTTATCTCTTGCCTCGATTCAATCTGTCTTACGATTTCCAAGTATGTTGTTCTCCCTTTGATGAGGAACAACTTTCCTTCTTGCCACAGCCTCTGATTTGGACGAAAATGGGTGCTTTGGATGAGTGAGAAAGCTAGGGCTCGGTGAAAAATGGGGGTTAGAAGAGAGAGAAAATAAATTTGCAGGAGAAAGCAGGGGTTCCTTATATAGACTGAGGGTAGGAGATTGATTTGGCTCTTGGTGAGATCGATCTTCATTTGAATTTGGGGACGATTTGGGGTAATTTTATGCCTAGGAGATCGATCTGTCGAGGGGTGAGATTGATCTCTTTATGGCTTTATGAGATCGATCTGCTCCTTGAGGAGATTGATCTTCTCCCAAACAGAAACGTTTGGAGATCGATCCCTCCCTCATGAGATCGATCTTCTCTCAAACAGAATCATAAGGAGATCGATCCTCTTCCATTGGAGATCGATCTGCTCCTTAAATTCCTCCTTCCTTGTCATTTTTAACTCACCAGATCAATCTCTTCTTCCCCAAGATCAATCTGACCTCTTAGTTTCACACTTATGTTAAACACTTATACATAAATCTCCAAATATAATTTTCACAATTCACTTAGCTCAATAAATTACACTTCAAGTTCTTATTACATCATTAAAATATATCTAAAATTCTCAGATCTCACATAATCTAATCCGGATAATGTACTGTGAAGTGACTTTGACATTTTTCACACACTCACGAGGAGTCCAATTTGGGTTAGGACTTATGATTGAATAATTTTGAATGCTGGACTTGTAATTGTGAATCTCTAAGATCATAGTCTGTACTTTTTCTTTGAGGATAATATTGAGAAAATTATTATGTTTAGTACTTGTCATTCCTACAATTATTTTGTTTTGCTTGAGAACAAGCAAAAGCTCAAGTTTGGGGGTGTGATAATTCTATATTTTTAGAATTATTTGTGCTTAATTTCCTAATTAATTATTTAAATCCCCAATTTATTTTGTTAATTATCCCCTTTATTTAATTAAAATTCTCATGTTTGCAGATAAATTAAATTCGGATGAATTTTGAATATTTCGATAGAAAATGGACCGAAATTGAGCTAAAATCGAGATTGGACAACGTGGACAACACGAGCCTAGCACATCCAATTGGACAAAAAGACAAATGACATGGAAATATTATTTTTCAAGGAGCCAACGGTGTGAAGACAAGTGGCCAAACAATGCCAACTCATCTAGGATGAAAAAATTACAATTGTACCCCTAAGTTTGTATATAAATAGAAAAATATGGCAATTGAAAAAGGGGGTAGCTTTAGGTTTTTTTTTTTTGTAGGTTAAACATTTATTGTTAAGTTTTATTTTTGTTAGGTTTTCTTTTAATTTTTTTTTCGGCTGGTGACAGCAGCCACGATTCATCATATTTCTTCTAGGATTTGTTCAGTTTCTATTCCATTATTATTTTACTGTTTGAGTTTTAATTAAAAGTTAGTATTTTTATATTGTTGCTCTCGATTTGCTTCCTATTTCAGTTTTTCTTTCTTTGATTTTCTACTGCTTATTCATATCTCGCTACAGTCACTCTTTATGCTTCAATTGTTATTGTCATTATCCTGTTCTGGTGTTTTGATACGGGTTGGGTGCTGGGTATTGTTCTAGCACCGTTGGTACAGTGGATCGACATTGGTAGACTTGAGGAAGAAGCATTACTCGGCTAAAGCTTCTCCCACGTTTTATTGCGCTGCTATTTTTTTTTTGTTTCATCATTTGCCCGATTACTGTATGTTGTTTTTCCATGTTCTTCTCAGTTTTGCTTTCTTTATGCTTCTCGGTTTTGTTAAATCCAGTCTTTTATTTTTCAAGTCTTAATACATAGAATTTATTTCCTAGTGTAGCTCTAGGTTTTTGCTTCCTATTCGTAGTTATTTTTCTTTTGTTTTTATTCAATCTCGGTTTGCTTCCTGTTTGTAGTTTTTTTTGTTTTGCTATTATTTAATCAAGCTCTCGGTTTTGTGGTGCAGCCGAGTAGGGTGAGAGGTTATGTAAGCTGGTGACAGTGGCTAAACATCCTCTCTTGCTCCGTTGCATCCATTAGCTGACTGTTCACTCTATTGTTAGTTCACGCAAGTTGATGTTCTGATTATTGCTTGTGCATTTTATATGTGCATTTGATCTTCTTTTATTTCATTAAGTGGAAGCAATTGTTGCATTTCATGTTAGAAAGTCTTCATTTATCCCACTAGATTTGTCAGCTAATTCATGTTTGATAAAAGTTGATTTTAATAGGTACATTTAGAGGCATTATTGTTGTTGCTCTGTTCGGCTCTGTTAAGTTGGTAGTGTACTATTTAGTTGGTATTTTACTGGAATGCTTATGCAGTGATAGTGGGATTATGGGAAGAACAAAACAGGTGCAAGAGGAGTAGTTGGAATAACCTCAGCAGCTGCAAACCTTGAGGAATATCCTGCTCGGGTATAGGTTGTTGCCGCTGTCGAAGAAATCCTTAGGTGCTCGGCTGTTGTACACGATTTGAGCTGGTGCAAAATCAGAGCAAAATGTAGCAAGGAGCTAACCTGTGTACATGGCATCATGTTGCTGTTTAGGGAATGTGGCTTGTGCAGCAGAGCAGCATCAGTGGATGGCCGAGAGCAGCAGCACGATAGAAGCATAGACGGACAATACATGAGCGGGAGCTGGAAATTGCAAGAGTTGAGGGAACATGACAACCGAGAGCAGTCTGGATCACTTGGGGTAGCAGGACACAACAGACCGAGAGTGCCCAAAGCAGCAGAAATGGACCTTGCCTGGAACAGCAGCATAGTCAGAACCAAGATGCAGAGTGCAGCAAGGACAATAGCCAAAAACGTGAAAGTTTGGAAATAAGCATTTGGAAAGACATGTGAACAGTGTTTAGAGGGACATTTGGATGGTTTAAATTTGCTTAAGGCTTGTTTGGCATTTACCTGGTGCACAATAATCCATTTTTCTTGATTAGTTCATGAAGTAGATTTAATTATGTCATTAGCTCATTTTTTTTTTTATCATGCATTAGTTAAGTTAGATTAAATTTGTTAAATGCATTAGTTAAATTTTATTGTTAAATTAGTAATTAGATATAGTTAGGATTAGTTTAGAGTTAATATTTTAGACATGTAGTCTTATAGTTATTTTCTTAATTTCCTAGGATATTATTTTAATTAAGTTTTAGTTTAGTTTAAATTGCATTTTGATTAAGTAGTTTAATTGCATTTTAGGTTAGTTTAATTTTAGTTTAATTAATCTTGCTTTGTTTTTTTCCTAATTGCATTTTATTTTAATTGCGTTAATCAATCTTAACTGTTTTAATTATTTTCGTAGGTATTGGGTTTTAATTGCATTAAGTTCGGTAAGTAAATTTCAGCTCGGTTTTATTTTCTTTATTTTATAGTTTTATTATTTTCAGTATTTTTAATTTCAAACTTAGTAGATCACCGATAATCAAAAATTAATAATTTGCTAGTATATACCATATGGTATGATTAAGCGGCAGTTAATTAGGCTAACCAACTTCTCTGAGGGATGATAACTCGAGACTCAAATCCTATTATTACTTGTACGACCCGTGCACTTGCGGTAATACCCTTAGGGCGTGTCACTCATGACTAAGGCTTAGGAAGTCAAGTTTAATGGCTGGAAAGTAAGGCTTTATGGCTAAGTAAGAGGCTTATAAAATCAGCCACACCATTGTCATCTTCATCACACCATTTTCGGCTAGAAGAAGAAACCATTGAAACAAATTATCCAAGCTTTCGCTTACTAGAAATCACTAGGAATTAGGCATATTGGGAACTTGCATTCATTATGAAAGTTGTTCCAAATTGCATTCTTCATGTAAGTTGTTCCTAAATGAACTATGTGATGTTTAAGAATGTTCCCAACCAAGTGTTTGTGAAAATGCCTAAGTGAATTGGCTGAGGAAAAGGACATGGCCGGCATGCCATGGTGTGACCGACGGCATGGATAGCTCTCGGCCATGGCATGTGGCAGAGTGGTCCAATGGGCCAAGCCCAAATATTTTAGGCCCAATGTGATGTAATGGGTCAGGATAAGCACAAGAAGAGTTTGTGGGCCCCACAAGCCTAATAGGCCCAACGAAAATGAATAGTAAAATGAAAATGGGCTTAAGGCATAGTTAGGCCCATTAAGGTTTATTAAAGCCCATTAAGGGAAATAGACTGTATTTAATATGAAATATAGTAGGAAAAGTATTATTAACCTGATAAATGGTTATATGCAGCTCCAGAGATTATTGGAGGAGCAAATCGGATTGCTGAATCGAGCAGCGTAGAGAAAGCGAAATTTCTTGAGTGATTGCAGGTAAGGGACTTTTGTGAGTAGTTAGAGATACCTGCACATATTTTCGTCTGCTTTTACATTCACTTAAAAACTCTGAGGGTCAGAGAAAGTGAATAATAATTATTGTGACCCGATAGTGGCAAATTACGATTTTGCCCCTAGTTAGTCAAAAAGTTAACTTTTATGAAAAGTTGTAAAAAGCATGGAAACCACCATTTTGAGTGTTTTACTGCTGCTTAGCAGAAGAATAAATAGATGAGCTAATGATTTTAAGGTTGATATGAATTAAGCACACTTTATAATGCTGATTTTGATATTTTGTAAACCATCCATTTTTAAAGAGCCATCTATCATATTATGTGAGAATGAGTCGTGCTGGAGCACAGGTCGCACTGGATTTCATATATTTTCCACATATATTAGTGTTGAATTGTGATTCGCACTAGATTTCCATGACATGCATGATAGAGTGCTGGAGTTATTTCTCGTACTCAATTTTATATGATTTATGCATGAGAGAGTGATGGAGTGATTAGCTCGTACTCGAGTTTTTCATGAGATCCATGACAGAGTGCTGGAGTGTTGCTCGTACTCAATTCTTCATGATTTATACATGACATAGTACTGGAGCTATTGCTCGTACTTGATTTGATGATATTGTGCATAGCATGGTACTGAAGCTATTGCTCGTACTAGATTTAATACATGAACTATGCATTGACCTAGTTGCTGGAGGTTTACTCGCACTAGAGTTGAGTTTGTGATGCGAAACAGTGTTTGAGCGGAGTGTCGACTGTGAGTCGCGCTCAAAGGCGCGCAGTGTATGTGATATATAATACTTGTTCAAAACCAAACTTGATTTCTTGGTGTAGACTGAGTGTCACACTGTGTGAGGATTCGCATGAGGATTTAGAGACGTGGTATGATATTCCATGGTTTTGAGGGCTAAGACCTATGGCAGGCACCCCGACTTTGATGTAGGGTCCACGGGTGTACATTGTATCGCGCATGTGGTATGCAGTCCACTGTACCGTGTGTTGTTATGGAGTTGAGGAGGATATAGCTGGCGGTTGTGATGGACTGACCCCCCTCCCATTGTAGCAGTGATACCCCACACACTAGGATTTCGTGTAGCTTGGTATCACATGTTAGATATGATGATAGTCCAGGATACTATTTACATTTTCACCATAGAGTCTCACATGATATATCACCTGATTGAATGATTTAATTGTGGATAGACCTGAGGGATGGGTCGGACTCCGATTTTCTGTTGTGAATGATTTAAATTCCATATTTACTATGATTTAAACATACATTTCATGATTTATCGAAAGGCATTGTGATATTATAAAGATGCATTGTTTTGCACTACATGCCTAAATTCGAGAAAGAAAGCATGATTTCTGTTCATGGGATTTAATTTGTACAAGTATATATAGATGTATATTTAAAGACATGCTTTTAAAGTAAGTAAAGGAAAAGATGTTTTCAAGGCATAGCATTATTTTGAGTAGATAATGTAGATATCTACTTGCTTGCCTGATTTCCTTACTGAGCGCATTGTATGCTCACCCCCTTTCTTTACATCTCTTTACAAAGCATCAGCAGTAGAGTGAGAGCTATTGAGGGATAGTATTCATGAGTCCACTGCTATTTCCTATCGATCAACAGGTATACATATTTTGTACAGTTATATATCTAAACATAGAAACAGCACAGTGATGTATACGATATATATTATGGGGAATGTAATTGTAGTAGAATTTATGTAATCTCACATGTATTATAAAAGAAGCTACAGTCAGTAACAACATATTGACATATATGTATAATAATGGATGATATGGTATGCGAGGAAGCTAACATTGAATCACAGCCTAACCATTGATGAGAGGAAAGGTAAGTTAAAATGCAAAAAATTTGTTGTGATTTTGGTTAAAGTCATGAAGTCAGGATAGGTCTTGATAGAATGGTATCAGAGCCGAGGTTGGTTTGATGTGAGTCCGTGTTGGAAAATAGGAAAGTGTACATCCCCATAATATTGTATTGCATTTAGATATAATTGTGTATACCCGATACGAGATAGACTAATTCATGATTGTGAATTCAGGAACTTTGCCTATATGGCAAATAGTCGTAGTGGTAGAGGTACGAGAGGTAGGGCTCGAGGCCGTGGAGATAGGCCTGAGAGACGAGCTGCTGCCGAACCATTACCTACGCATGAGACTCCAGGTGCTACTGAGGCACCAGAGTGTGCTGCGACGCGCTTTACGAGATTAGAGAGTAATCTAGATATGATTGTATAGATATTGGCACAGATGATGCCAGGTAGGCAGGGACAGGAGGTAAGAGCTGCGACAGGAGAAGTAGTTGCCTCTGATACACCTACGCATACAGCTCTTGCACTGAGGCATGTAGATACTCCTACACCCCCATCAGTTTTGGGTGGTAGTGGATTTAGGTACGGATGTGATCTGTATCGGTTGCGAGAGTTCCAGAAGTTTAGACCTCCATATTTTAGTGGGGCCAAAGACCCTGTAGCTGCTGAGGAGTGGGTGGCGGAGATGGAGAAGTTTTATGCATTCTTCAAGTGTACGATATCGGAGATGGTCACATTTGCTGCGTTCCTACTGAAGGGAGCTGCAGAGTATTGCTGGAAGTCCACCCGACCCATATTGAGAGCCAGACACACAAATATTAGTTGGGAGATATTTCGGGAGGCCTTTAGGAGGCAGTTTGTTCCCGACACCGCACAGCGGAAACTACAGGCAGATTTTTTGGGACTGACCCAGAGGAGTTTGTCAGTGGACGAGTATGAGACTCGATTCCTATCTCTGGGGAGATATGACCTAGATACCATGTATAGTGAGGTCAGGAAGGTCCACATGTTTATCGATGGATTGAGACCGGTTCTGCGGTCCAGATTGGTTCCATTAGATATAACCACCTATGAGGAAGCAGTGCGTAGGGCGCAACTGTATGAGCAAGATTATGAAAGGATTGCTTTTGAGTTTTTGGAAGATTAGCCGGAGTCGAGATATACAGAAGAAGCGGCCGGCTAGGGATTTCAATTATCGAGGAGGGAGAAAACTCTTCAGTAAGAGATCACGGGTTGAGGAGGCACGAGAGAGATTTGTTAGACCTCCTACTTATCCGACCGTAGCTTCATCAAAGAGTATTACCATAGGAAGACAGAGACTTGTTGCCGATTAGTATAGAAGATGCGGTAAACAACATGCAGGTAGACCGTGTCCGCTGACTCCTATAGTGTGTTTTCGATGAGGGAGAGAAGGGCATATTGCTAAAGCTTACCCAGAGATGGTTAAAACTACACCGTTGAAGGGCAGGGAGCCTGATAGAGCTCCAGCTGGTACGTCTACTCAGAGAGGTAGAGCGACGACAGAAGAAAAGGGAAACAAGTGATGGGTCGAGGGCACGTATATGCTTTGGACCAGGGAACAGTTGATGCCTCATCGAATGTGATATGAGGTAACATCCTGATTTATGATATTGAAGCATATGTTTTAATTGATCTTGGTGCCATTCATTCTTTTGTATCGCCTTCATTTGCATGTAAATTAGCAAGACATGTAGAGCGTACACCATTATGTATGATGATGTTGATCAGTACGCCTATGAATAGTAGTCAACTAGTAGAATATGTATTTAATGGTTAAAAGTTGAGAGTAGGGAACAAGGAGATGACAGCCAATCTAATATTACTAAGTATGAGTGATTTTGATATAATCTTAGGAATAGATTGGTTATCTGCAAACCATGCTATTTTAGATTATTATGCTAAGACAGTTATGTTTCCTAACCCTACTAGATGTGTTGTAAAGTTTAATAAAAATAAAAGAAAGGAGTAGATATGATTATTATATGATTACTGACTTAGAAAACCTTCAACATATCAAGGTTTCATTGCGTACGTGGTAGATGTGGATCAGGCACATTCGGAGTTATTAGATATTACTGTGGTCAGTGAGTACCCAGATGTTTTTCCGGATGAGTTGCCAGGGTTACCACCAGACAGAGAGATAGAGTTTTGTATAGATTTAGTGCCTGGTACGAAGCCTATTTCGAGACCACCATATCGCATGGCCTTGGTTGAGCTGGAGGAGCTCAAGAGACAGTTATAGGAGCTGTTGGATAGGGGTTTTGTTCGATCGAGTGTTTCACCTTGGGGAGCACCGATTTTGTTTGTGAGGAAGAAGGATGGGAGCCTCTGATTGTGTATAGATTACCGATTGTTGAATAAGGCCACTATCAAGAATAGATATCCCCTTCCACGCATTGACGATTTGTTAGATCAGCTACAGGGAGCACATTTCTTTTCCAAGATTAACCTGAGGTCTGGGTATCATCAGCTGAAAGTTCAGAGTGGAGATGTACCCAAGACAACATTTCGTACCCGATATGGCCATTATGATTTCTTGGTCATGCCATTCAGATTGAAGAATGCTCCAACTGCTTTCATGGCTTCGATGAACGATATGTTCAAGCCATATTTAGACCAGTTTGTTATCATCTTTATCGATGACATATTGGTGTATTCAAGATCCAAAGAGGAGCATGAGGAGTACCTCAGGATCGTATTGCAGACTCTACGAGAGCATGAGTTATATGCTAAGCTCAGTAAGTGTGACTTTTGATTGTCACAGATCTCGTTTTTGGGACATGTTGTATCGAGAGATGGTGTATCAGTTGATCCATCTAAGATAGAGGCTGTAGTTCAGTGGGAACAGTCGATGACAGTCATCGAGATTAAGAGTTTTCTGGGATTAGCAAGATATTATCGGAGATTCATCGAGCGTTTTTCTGAATTGGTTGCTCCATTGACATGTCTTACTCGAAAGAATGTACCGTTCGTATGGAACGAGGATTGTGAGAAGAGTTTTCAGGAGTTGAAGCGTCGATTGACCACCGCTCCAGTTCTCACTATCCCTACCAGCTTAGGAGGAGTTGCAGTGTATACCGATGCTTCGCATCAGGGACTGGGCTGTGTATTGATGCAGGATAGGAGGGTAGTTGCTTATGGATCCAGACAGCTGAAGGACCATGAGAAGAACTATTCGAACCATGATTTGGAGCTAGCTGCAGTAGTGTTTGCGTTGAAGGTATGGCACCACTACTTATATGGCAAGAAGTTCCAGATATTTACCGACCACAATAGCCTTAAGTATCTGTTCTCACAGAAAGAGCTGAACATGAGACAGAGATGATGGCTAGAGCTTATGAAGGACTATGATTGCGAGATACTTTATCATCTGGGTAAGGCTAACGTTGTAGCCGATGCCTCGAGCAAAAAGAGCCTAGGGATGGTATCGTATATGATGGTTAGGGAACATGATATGCTAGAGCAGTTTACTGGCCTCAGTTTGGGAGTCGTGCCTTCTAACATAGATACAGGCTATGTGATAGTTAGTCTATGCTTGGAGCCGAATCTATTGGACATGATCAGAGTGGCTCAGCAGACTGATCCATTTTGTATGGATGTGAGTAGTCAGATACAGAAGGGCACAGTGACTGACTTTGAGTTGAGTTTTGATGGACTACTAAGGTTCAGAGGCAGATTATGTGTTCCTGAGGATTCAGGACACAGGAGATTGATATTAGCGGAAGCTCATTCGTCAAAGTATACCTTACATCCGGGGAGTAACAAAATGTATCAGAACCTCCGTAAGGTATATTGGTGGTCGGGTATAAAGAGAGATGTAGTAGACTTTGTGGCAAAGTGTCTCGTATGTCAGCAGGTGAAGGTAGGGCATTAGAAACCTGTAGGGTTATTGCAGCCTCTACCTCTACCGACATGGAAACGGGAGCATATCACCATGGATTTCGTGATGGGTATACCGAGAACCCGTAGGAATCACGATGCTATATGGGTGATCGTTGACAGATTGACGAAGTCAACCCATTTCCTAGCTATGAGAGCGATCGATACTCTGAGTTCATTAGCAGAACTCTATGTACTCGAGGTAGTGAGGTTACACAGTGTACCAGTGAGCATAGTCTCTGATAGGGATTCCTGCTTCACTTTCCACTTTTGGGGATACTTTTAGGAAGCCATGGGAACCCAGTTGAGTATGAGCACTGCTTTCCATCCTCAAACTGATGGTCAGTCAGAGATGACTATACAGACTCTGGAGGATATGTTGAGAGCATGTGTGCTAGATTTTAGAGGTTCCTGGGATGACCACTTGCCACTAGCCGAGTTCGCCTACTACAATAGTTATCATTCGAGTATCGGGATGGCATCGTATAAGGCTTTGTATGGCCGTAGATGTCTTTCCCCTATTGGATGGGAAGAAGTGGGTGACTGTAGACAGAAGAGTTATGCTGATAGGAGATGTCGGCCACTAGAGTTTGCAGTTGGTGAATTCGTGTTTTTGAAAGTTTCTCGTTCCAAGGGCATAGCAAGATTTGGGAAGAGAGGGAAACTAAATCCTCGCTATATTGGACCCTTTGAAATACTTGACCGAGTGGGAGATAAGGCTTATAGGTTGGCATTGTCACCGGACTTATCAGGTGTCCATAACGTCTTCCACATAACGATTCTTCGGAAGAATCACCCGGATCCGGCACATGTTATTAGTTACGAGCCATTGGATATTTGAGAGGACATGTCATATGTTGAGTGACCGATTCAGATATTGGATAGGAAGGAGAAGGTATTGAGATCGAAGACCATCGAGTTAATGAGGATTCTCTGACAGCATCATACTTCAGAGGAGGCTACTTGGGAGCTAGAGAGTCTGATGCGAGAGAAGTACCCTCACCTATTTGATGACTGACTTGGTTCTAATTTGGAGGACCAAATTTTTTGAGTAGGGGAGGATTGTCAGACCCGGATTTTATGTAGCTTGTTCCTTATGATTCCTATGTGTATGAACACTTAATTATTATAGTTGAATCATAAGAAGAGTAGTCATTAGATTTAAAGTGTTAGTAAAATGATTTAACATGCAAAAGCTACATAAAAAGCCTAATGTGAACTATAAGAGTCACAGGCTAAACCGAGTGGATCTGAATCATTCTGACTAAAAATAAGAACTTAAAATGAGAAATTATAGACAGCTCATGAAGGAAAGTCAGCTTGATTTAGTTCCGAACACAGAAAACGGGAGTAAAAGCTAAAAAGGGCAAATTGGACCTTTTTGGCAAGTTAAGGTATTTAAGGTGTTTCGGGTGTAATTATCCACTGAGAACGGTTGAAACATAAAGACAAGAGTGTAAGACATAAGATATGACACTTTCGAAATTTTAAGAAAAAGTCAACCTGATCAATGATTTAGGAAAAAGTCAACTATAGTTAAGAAAAGTGGACTTTTACCATAGTTGACTAATCATGGTTAAAAATTAACCTAAGTATGGAGAAAAAATTGGGGAAAATATTCTTGGTCAGGATACAAGATAATCATCCCCGAAAGTAAGGAAAATTTATTCGGAAGGATTCCTAATTAAATTTAATGGTTAAAAACGTAATGGGCCTAAGGTGAAAATTTTAAAGCCCATTAAGGTATACTAAACGTAGATCGAAATTCTTAGGACCCTTAGACTGAATTGTTGGACCAATTGATCAGCCAAATATTAAGACAATTAAAGGCCCAAGGTATAGTAAAAATTTCAGCTCGAAAGCCCATTAAGAAAGCCCAAACCGAGAAGCCCAAATGGAAAGCCCATGAGATAAATATTTAACCATAGTTAAAGCTAAACATGACTCATAAGGTGACTCATTAGGTGACTCATGACTAAGGCTTCGAAAGTCAAGTTTAATGGCTGGAAAGTAAGGCTTAATGGCTAAGTAAGTGGCTTATAAAATCAGCCACACCAATGTAATCTTCATCACACCATTTTCGGCTAGAAGAAGAAACCATTGAAACAAATTATCCAAGCTTTCTCTCACTAGAAATCACAAGGAATTAGGCATATTTGGAACTTGCATTCTTCATGAAAGTTGTTCCAAATTGCATTCTTCATGAAAGTTGTTCCTAAATGAACTATGTGATGTTTAAGAATGTTCCCAACCAAGTGTTTGTGAAAATGCCTAAGTGAATTGGCTAAGGAAAGGGACATGGCCGGCATGCCATGGTGTGACCGACGGCATGGATAACTCTTGGCCATGGCATGTGGCCGAGAGGTCCAATGGGCCAAGCCCAAATATTTTAGGCCCAATGTGATGTAATGGGTCAGGATAAGCCCAATAAGAGTTTGTGGACCCCACAAGCCTAATAGGCCCAACGAAAATGAATAGTAAAATGGAAATGGGCTTAAGGCATAGTTAGGCCCATTAAGGTTTATTAAAGCCCATTAAGAGAAATAGACTGTATTTAATATGAAATACAGTAGGAAAAGTATAATTAACCAGATAAATGGTTATATGCAGCTCCAGAGATTATTGGAGGAGTAAATCGGACTACTGAATCGAGCAGCGCAAGAGAGTGAAATTTCTCGAGTGATTGCAGGTATGGGACTTTTGTGAGTAGTTAGAGATACCTGCGCGTATTTTCATCTGCTTTTACATTCACTTAAAAACTCTGATGGTCAGAGAAAGTGAATAATAATTATTATGACCCGATAGTGGCAAATTACGATTTTGCCCCTAGTTAGTCAAAAAGTCAACTTTTGTGAAAAGTTGTAAAAAGCATGGAAACCACCATTTATGTGTTTTACTACTGTTTAGCAGAAGAATAAATAGATGAGCTAATGATTTTAAGGTTGATATGAATTAAGCACACTTTACAGTGCTGATTTTAATATTTTGTAAGCCATCTCTTTTTAAAGAGCCATCTACCATATTATGTGAGAATGAGTTGTGCTGGAACACAGCTCGCACTGGATTTCATATATTTTCCACATATATTAGTGTTGAATTGTGATTCGCACTAGATTTCCATGACATGCATGATAGAGTGCTGGAGTTATTTCTCGTACTCAGTTTTATATGATTTATGCATGAGAGAGTGCTGGAGCGTTACTCGTACTCGATCCTTCATGATTTATACATGACATAGTACTGGAGCTATTGCTCGTACTTGATTTGATGATATTGTGCATAGCATGGTACTGGAGCTATTGCTCGTACTTGACTTAATACATGAACTATGCATTGACTTAGTTGCTGGAGGTTTACTCGCACTAGAGTTGAGTTTGTGATGTGAAATAGTGTTTGAGCGGAGTGTCGACTATGAGTCGCGCTCAAAGGCGCGCACTGTATGTGATATATAATACATGTTGAAAACCATACTTGATTTCCTGGTGTAGATTGAGTGTCACATTGTGAGAGGATTTGCATGAGGATTTAGAGACATGGTATGATATTCCATGGTTTTGAGGGCTAAGACCTATGGAAGGCACCCCGACTGTGATGTAGGGTCCACGGGTATACGTTGTACCGTGCATGTGGCATGCAGTATACTGTACCATGTTTTGTTATGGAGTTGAGGAGGATATAGCTGGCGGTTGAGATGGACTGACCCCCTTCTCGTGCAGCAGTGATACCCCGCACACCAGGATTCCGTGTAGCTTGGGATCACATGTCGGATATGATCATAGTGCAGGATACTATTTAAATTTTCACCACAGAGTCTCACATGATATATCACCTGATTGACTGATTTAATTACAGATAGACCTGAGGGATGGGTCGGACTCCGATTTTGTGTTGTGATTGATTTAAATGCCATATTTACTGTGATTTAAACATACATGGCATGATTTATCTAAAGGCATTGTGATATTATAAAGATGCATTGTTTTGCACTACATGCCTAAATTTGAGAAAGAAAGTATGATTTCTGTACATGAGATTTAATCTGTACAAGTATATATATATATTTAAAGACATACTTTTAAAGTAAGTAAAGGAAATGATGTTTTCAAGGCATAGCATTATTTTGAGTAGATAATGTAGATATCTACTTGCTTGCCTGATTTTCTTACTAAGCGCATTGTTTTCTCACCGCCTTTCTTTACATCTCTTTACAGAGCATCAGCAGTAGAGTGAGAGCTATTGAGGGATAGTATTCCTGAGTCCACTGCTATTTCCTATCGATCAACAGGTATACATATTTTGTACGGTTATGTATCTAAACATGGAAACAACACAGTAATGTATACGATATATATTATGGGGAATGTAATTGTAGTAGAATTTATGTAATCTCACATGTATTATAAAAGAAGCTACAGTCAGTAACAACATATTGACATGTACGTATAATAATGGATGATATGGTATGCGAGGAAGCTAACATCGAATCACAGCCCAACCATTGATGAGAGGAAAGGTAAGTTAAAATGCGAAAAATTTGTTGTGATTTTGGTTAAAGTCATGAAGTCAGGATGGGTCTTAACAGAATGGTATCAGAGCCGAGGTTGGTCTGATGTGAGTCGATTTTAGAAAATAGGAAAGTATACATCCCCATAATATTGTGTTGTGTTTAGATATAATTATGTATACCCGATAGGAGATAGACTAATTCATGATTGTGAAAGCAGGAACTTTGCCTATATGGCAAACAGTCGTAGTGGTAGAGGTACGAGAGGTAGGGCTCGAGGCCTTGGAGATAGGCCTGAGAGACGAGCTGCTGCCGAACCATTACCTACGCATGAGACTCCAGGTGCTACTGAGGCACCAGAGTGTGCTGAGATGCGCTTTACGAGATTAGAGCGTAATCTAAAGACGATTGTAGAGATATTGGCATAGACGATGCCAGGTAGGCAGGGACAGGAGGCAGGAGCTGCGACAGGAGAAGTAGATACCCCTGATACACCTACGCATACAGCTCATGCACTGAGGAATGTAGATACTCCTACACCCCCATCAATTTCGGGTGGTAGTGGATTAGGGTACGGATGTGATCTGTATCGGTTGCGAGAGTTCCAGAAGTTTAGACCTCCATCTTTTAGTGGGGTCAAGGACCCTGTAGCAATTGAGGAGTGGGTGGCGGAGATGCAGAAGCTTTATGGATTCGTCAAGTGTATGACATCGGAGATGGTTGCATTTGCTGCGTTCCTACTGAAGGGAGCTGCAGAGCATTGGTGGAAGTCCACCTGTCAGGACCCCAGTTTCAATCCTTGACTTTAACCAAAAATCACTATAAATTTTTCGCATTTTAACTTACCTTTCCTCTCTTCACTGGTTGGGCTGTGATTCGATGTCAGAGTCTTCACTTACCATAATATCCATTCTCATACATACATGTCAATATATTAATTCTGACTGTAGGAGCTTTCATTATACATGTAAGATTATATAAAATCTAATATAAATACATTCCCCATAATATATAACGTATACATCACTGTGCTGTTTCTATGTTTAGATACACAACTGTACATAATAAGTATACCTGACGAATCGATAGGAACTAGCAGTGGACTCTGGGACACTCTCCCACGATAACTCTCGATCTACTGACGCTCTGTAGAGAGATGTAAAGAAAAGGGGGTGAGCATAACGCGCTCAGTAAGGAAATCAGGCAAGCAAGTAGATATCCACACTATCTACTCAAAATAGTGCTATGCCTTGAAAACATTTATTTCCTTTCTCACTTTAAAAGCATGTCTTGAAATATATTATATATGTACTTGTACAGAATAAATCTCATGTACAGAAATCATGCTTTACTTCTCAAAAGTAGGCATGTAGTGCAACACAATGCATTTATATATAAATCATGCCTTTATGTAAATCATGCCATGTATATTTAAATCACATATAAATATGGCATCAAATGATTCACAACACAAATCGGAGTCCGACCCATCCCTCAGGTCTGTCCGTAGTTTAAATCAGTAAATCAATCAAGGTGATATATCATGTAAGACTCTGTGGTACATGTAAATAGTATCCTGGATTATGATCATATCCGATGTGATCCCAAGCAACACAGTACTAGGTGTGCGGGGCATCACCGCTGTAACGGGAGGGGGGTCAGTCCATCACAACCGCCAGCTATATCCTCCTCAACTCCATAACAACACATGGTACAGCGTACTCCTCGTGCCACTCAGACACGGTACAAAGTACACCCGTGGACCCATTCTCACGGCCAGAGTGCCTACCATAGGACTTAGCTCTCACTCCCGTGGAACTTATCAACATCACAGTCAGGGTGCCTAACAGAGGTCTTAGCCCTCGCGCCTGTGGAAATATCATACCACGTCTATACCAACCTCATGCGGATATCCTCTCTAGCTATGACACACAGTCACGCAAGGTCTCAGGCATGGGTTTCAACATGTATTACATATCACATACAGTGTGCGTTTTGAGTGCGACTCACAGTCGTTACTCCGCTCAAACACTGTTTCACATCATAAAACTCAACTCTAGTGCGAGCACTCTCTAGCAACTAGGTCAATGCATAGTTTATGTATTAAATCAAGTACGAGCAATATCTCTCAGTACTATGCTATGCACAATATCAAAATCAAGTACGAGCAATAGCTCCCAGTACTATGTCATGTATAAACCATGAAGAATCGAGTACGAGCCACGCTCTAGCACTCTGTCATGCATATATCATTCAAAGCTGAGTACGAGTAAAACTCCAGTACTCTATCATGCATGTCATGAAAATCTAGTGCGTATCAAAATCCAGCACTAATATTATGTGAAAAACATATGAATCCCAGTGCGAGCTGTGCTCTAGCACGATTCATTCTCACATAATATGATAGATGGCTATTTAAAAAGGGATTGTTTATAAAACATCAAAATCAGCACTAAAAGTGTGCTTAAGTCATATCAACCTTAAAATCATTAGCCCATCTATTTATTTTCATGTTAATAACAATTAAACACTCACAATAGCATTTTCCATGCTTTTTGCAACTTCTCACAAAAGTTGACTTTTTGACTAACTAGGGGCAAAATCGTAATTTGCCACTATCGGGTCGCAATAATTATTATTCACTTTCTCTAACCCTCAGAGTTTTTAAGTGAATGCAGAAGCAGTTGAAAATAAGTGCGGGTATCTCTAACTACTCGCAAAAGTCCCTTACCTCGGATCACGTCAAGTGACCTCACTTCCTCGGTGCTGCTCAATCCCGCAGTCCGATCAGCTCTCGATGTAAATTTCGGAGCTGTAAATAACCATTCCTCAGGTTAATTATCATTTTCCTACTGTATTACACATTAATACAGTTTAATTTCCCTTAATGGGCCTTAAAATCCTTAATGGGCCTAACTAGGCCTTAAGTCCATTTTCATTTTACTATTCACTTTTGTTGGGCCTATTGGGCTTGTGGGGCCCACCAACTCTTATTGGGCTTGTCTTAGGCCCATTACACCCTATTGGGCCTAAAAATATTGGGCTTGGCCCATTGGGCCTCTCGGCCACGTGCCTTGGCCGAGAGCTTAACCATTCTCGGTTTCCACCATGGCATGCCATACATGCCTATTTCCTAGCCATTTTCACTTAGGCATTTCCACATACACTTGGTAGGCAATATTACCAATCATCCTATTGTTCATTTAGGCATTTTATCAAACACCTTGATTGCCAACAATTTACATGTATTAATTTATCAATTTGATTAATTCTAATTATTCCATTAACATTAATACATGTATACTAATCCATTTATGTCTTAAAATCCAATTGACATATTTCAATATCTCATTGATCACTCTCGGCCTAACCCTCTAAATGGTGATTTAATATGTTTCAATGCTTAAAACATATATCAACATACTTGAAATTATTCATACATTAACATTTATGAAATTGGAAATTAGAAAATATACCAATTGTAGTGTTCACCCTTTGGCCGAAACTTTGGAGGCTCTCGGTTTGCACTCTATGGCTCCTTGATAGCCAAATCCAACATATGTTAATCTCCTCTCAATTTGGAACAACTTCTATGAAGAATGCAAGTTCCAAATATGTCTAATTCCTAGTGATTTCTAGTGAGAGAAAGCTTGGATGGTTATGTTTCAATGGTGTTCTTCCCTAGCGGGAAGTGTGTGATGAAGAAGACAATGGTGTGGCTGCATTTATAAGCCACTTACTTAGCCATTAAGCCTTACTTTTCAGCCACTATGCTTGACTTTCCAAATCTGAACCATGAGTCACCTTATGAGTCATAGTTAACTTTAACTATGGTTAGATATTTATCTCATGGGCTTTTCCAATTGGGCTTCTCGGTTTGGGCTTTCCTAATGGGCTTTCGGGTTGAAATTTTTACTATACCTCGGGCCTTTTGTTGTCTCAAAATTTGGCCAATCAATTGGTCCAACAATTCCGTCTAAAGGACCTAACATTTTCGATATACATTTAGTATACCTTAATGGGCTTTAAAATTTTCACCTTAGGCCCATTACGTTTTTAACCATTAAATTTATTCCGGAATCCTTCCGAATAAATTTTCCTTACTTCCGGGGATGATTATCTTGTATTCTGGCCAAGAATATTTTTCCCCAAATTTTTCTCCACACTTAGGTAAATTTCTAACCTTGATTAGTCAACTATGGTAAAAGTCCACTTTCTTAACTATAGTTGACTTTTTCTTTAACCATTGACTAAGTTAACTTCTTCTTAAATTTTCGAAAGTGTTATATATCATGTCTTACACTCTCGTCTTTATATCCCAACCGCTCTCGGTGGATAATTTCACCCGAAACTCCTTTTCTCACCGAAAAGGTCCATTTTACCCTTTTTAGCTTTTACTCTCGTTTTGTATGTTCGGGTCTAAATCAAGCTGACTTTCCTTCATGAGTTCTCTACGCTCTCTTATTTTAAGTTCTTATTTTCAGTCAGAATGATTTAGAATGACTCGGTTTAGCCTGTGATACTCATCATTCACATTAGGCATCTTATGTAGCTTTTTGCGTGTTAATTCATTATATTAACACTTTAAATCTAGTAAATACTCTTCTTATGATTCAACCATAATTACATAGTGTTCATACACATAGGAATCATAAGGAAATAAGCTACAAAAAATTTGGGTCTGACACCACCCGACCCATATTGATAGCCCGACACACAGATATTAGTTGGGAGATTTTTCGGGAGGCCTTTAGGAGGCAATTTATTCCTGACGCCGCACAGCGAAAACTACAGGCAGATTTTTTGGGACTGAACCAGAGGAGTTTGTCAATGGACGAGTATGAGACTCGATTCCTATCTCTGGGGACATATGACCCAGATACCATGTATAGTGAGGTCAGGAAGGTCCACAGGTTTATCGATGGATTGAGATCGATTTTACGGTCCAGATTGGTTCCATTAGATATAACCACCTATAAGGAAGCAGTGCGCAGGGTGCAACTGTACGTGCAAGATTATGAAAGGAATGCTTCTGAGTTTAGGAAGTTTAGCCGGATTCGAGATATACAGAAGAAGAGCCCGGCTAGGGATTTCAGTTATCAAGGAGGGAGAAAACTCTTCAGTAAGAGTTCATAGGTTGAGGAGGCACAAGAGAGATTTGTTAGACCTGCTGCTTATCCGACCGTAGCTCCATCAAAGAGTATTACCATAGGAGGACAGAGGCCTATTACCGATTAGTGCAAAAGATATGGTAAACAACATGGAGGTAGACCGTGTCCGCTGACTCCTATAGTGTGTTTCCAATGCGGGAGACAAGGGCATATTGCTAGAGCTTGCCCAGAGATGGTTGATACTACACCATTGAAGGGCAGGGAGCCTGATAGAGCTCCAGCTGGTACGTCTGCTCAGAGAGGTAGAGCGACGACAGAAGAAAAGGGGAAACAAGTGATGGGTCAAGGGCGCGTACATGCTTTGGACAAGGGAACAGCTGATGCTTCATCGAATGTGATACGTAGTAACATCCTGATTTATGATATTGAAGCATATGTTTTAATTGATCCTGGTGCCACGCATTCTTTTGTATCGCCTTCATTTACGTGGTAACATCCTAATTTATGATGTTGAAGCATATGTTTTAATTGATCCTGGTGCCACGCATTCTTTTGTATCGCCTTCATTTGCATGTAAATTAGCAAGACATGTAGAGCGTACACCATTATGTATGATGATGTTGATCAGTACGCCTATGAATAGTAGTCAACTGGTAGAATATGTATTTAATGGTTGAAAGTTGAGAGTAGAGAACAAGGAGATGACAACCAATCTAATTTTACTAAGTATGGGCGACTTTGATATAATCTTAGGAATGGATTGGTTATCTGTAAACCATGCTGTTTTAGATTGTTATGCTAAGACAGTTATGTTTCCTAACCATACTAGATATGTTGTAAAGTTTAATAAAAATAAATGAAAGGAGTAGTTATGATTATTATATGATTACTGACTTAGAAAACCTTCAACATATCAAGGTTTCATTGCATACGTGGTAGATGTGGATAGGGCACATTCAGAGTTATTAGATATTATTGTGGTCAGTGAGTACCCAGATGTTTTTTTGGATGAGTTGCCAGGGTTACCACCAGACAGAGAGATGGACTTCTATTTAGATTTAGTGCCCAGTACGGAGCCTCTTTCGAGATCACCATATCGCATGGCCTTGGTTGAGCAGGAGGAGCTCAAGAGACAGTTGCAGGAGCTGTTGGATAGGGGTTTTGTTCGATCGAGTGTGTCACCTTAGGGGAGCACCGGTTTTGTTTGTGAGGAAGAAGGATGGGAGCCTCTGATTGTGTATAGATTACCGATTGTTGAATAAGGCCACCATCAAGAATAGGTATCCCCTTCCACACATTGACGATTTGTTAGATCAGCTATAGGGAGCACAGTTCTTTTCCAAGATTGACCTGAGGTCTGGGTATCATCAGCTGAAAGTTCGGAGTGGAGGTGTAACCAAGACAACATTTCGTACCCGATATGGCCATTATGATTTCTTAGTCATGCCATTCGGATTGACGAATGCTCCAGCTGCTTTCATGGCTATGATGAACGATGTGTTCAAGACATATTTAGACCAGTTTATTATCGTCTTTATCGATGACATATTGGTGTATTAAAGATCCAAGGAGGAGCATGAGGAGTACCTCAGGATCGTATTGCAGACTCTACGAGAGCAGGAGTTATATGCTAAGCTAAGTAAGTGTGACTTTTGATTGTCACAGATCTCATTTTTGGGACATGTTGTATCGAGAGATGGTGTATCAGTTGATCCATCTAAGATAGAGGCTGTATTTCAGTGGGAACAGCCGATGACAGTCACCGAGATCAGGAGTTTTTTGGAATTAGCAGGATATTATCGAAGATTCGTCAAGGGATTTTTGAAATTGGCTGCTCCGTTGTCATGTCTTACTCGAAAGAATGTGTCGTTCGTATGGAACGAGGATTGTGAGAAGAGTTTTCAGGAGTTGAAGTGTCGATCGACCACCGCTCTGATTCTCACAATCCCTACCAGCTCAGGAGGATTTACAGTGTTTACTGATGATTCTCTTCAGGTACTGGGCTGTGTATTGATGCAGGATAGGAGGGTAGTTGCTTATGGATCCAGACAGCTGAAGGGCCATGAGAAGAACAATTCGAACCATGATTTGGAGCTAGCTGCAGTAGTGTTTGCGTTGAAGGTATGGCACCACAAGAGCCTCAAGTATTTGTTCTGACAGAAAGAGCTGGACATGAGACAGAGAAGATGGCTAGAGCTTCTGAAGGACTACAATTGCGAGATACTTTATCATCCGGGTAAGGCTAACGTTATAGCCGATGCCTTGAGCAGGAAGAGCCTAGGGATGGTATCGTATATGATGGTTAGGGAACATGATTTGCTAGAGCAGTTTGCTAGCCCCAGTTTGGGAGTCGTGCCTTCTGACATAGATACAGGCTATGTGATAGCTAGTCTACGCTTGGAGCCGAATCTGTTGGACAAGATCAGAGTGCCTCAGCAGACTGATCCATTTTGTATGGATGTGAGTAGTCAGATGCAGAAGGGCACAGTGACTGATTTTGAGTTGAGTTCTGATGGACTACTGAGATTCAGAGGCAGATTATGTGTTCCCGAGGATCCAGGACTCAGGAGATTGATATTGGCGGATGCTCATTCGTCAAGGTATGACTTACATCAAGGGAGTAACAAAATGTATTAGAACCTCCGTTAGGTATATTGGTGGTCGGGTATGAAGAGAGATGTAGCAGACTTTGTGGTAAAGTGTCTCGTATGTCAGCAGGTGAAGGTAGGGCATCAAAAACCTGCAGGGTTATTGTAGCCTCTACCTATTCCGACATTGAAACGAGAGCATATCACCATGGATTTCGTGATGGGTCTTTCGAGAACCCGCAGGAATCACGATGCTATATGGGTGATCGTCGACAGACTGATGAAGTCAGCCCATTTCCTATCTATGAGAGTGACCGATACTTTGAGTTCATTAGCAGAATTGTATGTACTCGAGGTAGTGAGGTTACACAGTGTACCAGTGAGCATAGTCTCTGATAGGGATTCCTGCTTCACTTCCCACTTTTGGGGACATTTTCGGGAAGCCATGAGAACCCAGTTGAGTTTGAGCACCACTTTCCATCCTCAAACAGATGGTCAATCAGAGAGGACTATACAGACTCTGGAGGATATGTTGAGAGCATCTGTACTAGATTTTAGAGGTTCTAGGGATGAGCACTTGCCACTAGCCGAGTTCGCCTACGACAATAGTTATCATTCGAGTATCGGGATGGCACCGTATAAGGCTTTGTATGGCCGTAGATGTCTTTCCCCTATTGGATGGGAAGAAGTGGGTGACCGTAAGATTTTTGCTCCTGACATGGTTACACAAGCATCTAAGGACGTCCACTTGATAGTAGAGAGACTGAGGACAGCTCAGAGTAGACAGAAGAGTTACGCTGATAGGAGATGTAGGCCACTAGAGTTTGTAGTTGGTGAATTCGTGTTTTCGAAAGTTTCTCGTTCTAAGGGCATAGCGAGATTTGGGAAGAGAGGGAAACTAAATCCTCGCTATATTGGACCCTTTAAGATACTTGACCGAGTGGGAGATAAGGCTTATAGGTTGGCATTGCCACCGGACTTATCAGGTGTCCATAATGTCTTCCACATATCGATGCTTCAGAAGTATCACCCGGATCCGACACATGTGATTAGTTACGAGCCATTGGAGCTCTGAGAGGACATGTCATTTGTTGAGCGACCGATTCGGATATTGGATAGGAAAGAGAAGGTATTAAGATCGAAGACCATCGAGTTAGTGAGGATTCTCTAGCAGCATCATACTTCAGAGGAGGCTACTTAAGAGCTAGAGAGTCTGATGCGAGAGAAGTACCCTCACCTATTTGATGACTGACTTGGTTCTAATTTGCAGGACCAAATTTTCTGAGTAGGGGAGGATTGTCAGACCCGAATTTTATGTAGCTTGTTCCTTATGATTCCTATGTGTATGAACACTCAATTATTATAGTTGAATCGTAAGAAGAGTATTCACTAGTTTTAAAGTTTTAGTAAAATGATTTAACACGCAAAAGCTACATAAAAAGCCTAATGTGAATTATAAGAGTCACAGGCTAAACCGAGTGGATCTGAATCATTCTGACTAAAAATAAGAACTTAAAATGAGAAAGTATAGAGAGCTCATGAAGGAAAGTTAGCTTGATTTAGTTCCGAACACAGAAAACGAGAGTAAAAGCTAAAAAGGGCAAATTGGACCTTTTTGGCGAGTTAAGGTATTTAAGGTGTTTTAGGTGTAATTATCCACCGGGAACGGTTGAAACATAAAGACGAGAGTGTAAGACATAAGATATGACACTTTCAAAATTTTGAGAAAAAGTCAACTTGGTCAATGGTTAAGGAAAAAGTCAACTATAGTTAAGAAAATTGGACTTTTACCATAGTTAACAATCATGGTTAAATATTAACCTAAGTATGGAGAAAAAATTGGTGAAAAATATTCTTGGTCAAAATACAAGATAATCATCCCTGTAAGTAAGGAAAAGTTATTCGGAAGGATTCCTAATTAAATTTAATGGTTAAAAACGTAATGGGCCTAAGGTGAAAATTTTAAAGCCCATTAAGGTATACTAAACGTAGATCGAAATTCTTAGGACCCTTAGACCAAATGTTGGACCAATTGATCAGCCAAATATTAATACAATTAAAGGCCCGAGGTATAGTAAAAATTTCAGCCCGAAAGCCCATTAAGAAAGCCCAAACCGAAAGCCCAAATGGAAAGCCCATGAGATAATTATCTAACCATAGTTAAAGCTAAACATGACTCATAAGGTGACTCATGACTAAGGCTTAGGAAGTCAAGTTTAATGGCTGGAAAGCAAGGCTTAATGGCTAAGTAAGTGGCTTACAAAATCAGCCACACCATTGTCATCTTCATCACACCATTTTCGGGTAGAAGAAGAAACCATTGAAACAAATTATCCAAGCTTTCTCTCACTAGAAATCACTAGGAATTAGGCATATTTGGAACTTGCATTCTTCATGAAAGTTGTTCCAAATTGAATGAAGAGTGACATATGTTGGAATTGGCTATCAAGGAGCCATAGAGTGCAAACCGTGAGCCTCCAAAGTTTTGGCCAAGTGTGAACACAACTATTGGTATATTTTCAAGTTTTCAATTTCATATATGTTAATGTATGAATGATTTTAAGTATATTGGTATATGTTTTTAGCATTGAAACATATGAAATCACTATGATCTTGGTTAGGCCGAGAGTGAGTAGTGAAATATTGATGAATGTCCATATGATTTTAAGGCATAAATAGGTTAATATACATGTGTTAATGCTTATGGTGTAATTAGAATTAATCAAATTGATTAATTAATACATGTATTAAGTTGGCAATCAAGGTATTTGATAAAATCCCTAAATGAACTATGTGATGTTTAAGAATGTTGTCAACCAAGTGTTTGTGAAAATGCCAAAGTGAATTGGCTAAGGAAAGGGACATGGTCGGCATGCCATTGTGTGACCGACGGCATGGATAGCTCTCCGCCATGGCATGTAAGACCCCGTATATGTATAATGGTAATGTGTGTAATTGGATCAAATAAATATGAATGGACTTGTAATGTAAAGTATGATTGATTTAGGTCCATGGATTCAATGTACTTATGTGTAATATGATTTGTAATGTACACACAAGTTCCATTTTGTATGAATATGAAGAAATGAGTTCTTGCAAGTACTGGATGTGATTGGAACTCAAAATGAGTAATGTGGTAAATGGAAGGAAGTTGCATGAATATAAATGCTTCCATTTGGTTTTATATAGCATACCTTTGGACATACAATGAATCCACACAAGTTTCAATGTGCATAAGGTATGAATGGATGCCATTTTCAAGTTATAAAGGTGGATAGATGAGAAAATGGCCATGGCAATAGATCAAGGATGTGTTGGTATGAGTTGCAGCAAGGAAACTGCAAGAAATCTGGAAAGTATGAATGCCAGATCGATCTCATAGGATGAGAGATCGATCTGAAAGAGCCAAAATGCTCTTATTTTGGGCAATGGAATAGAGCAGATCGATCTCCAATGGGGCCAGATCGATCTCCTAAGCATTCTGTGATGAAAAGATCGATCCTCAAGCACCCAGATCGATCTCCTTAGCTCTCTGTTTGGGACCAGATCGATCTCATGCTTCGACAGATCGATCTCATGCTTAAAATTTCGTGAAAATGAGAGATTTAAGGGGACCAGATCGATCTCCTCTTGGACCAGATCGATCTCCCCAAGCTATTTCTATATAAGGAGGGCTGAAAATCTGAAAATTTCAGGAAAAACACAAATCTTCCATTTCTAACCCAAAAAACCCAACTTTCTCTCTCTAAAATCAGCCATTTCCAACAAGAATTGAGGGGAGACCATTAGAGATTAATTTGTTCATCTTGAGGAAGAGAACAACATAGTTGGAACCCAAAATCCCATTGTGGGTATTGAAGGAGATAAGGGCATTGACATTTGGAGCAAGAAGAAAAATCATATTTGGTAAGATTCTAACACTCTAATCCAAGTACATTATCTATTTAATTGATTTTGGAGTTATTTGGCATGAGTATGGATGGATGGAAACACCTAGGTTGTGCTAGAAACAAATGTAACCTAGAAAATGAATGCCTCTAGTGTGAGAAAGTATGATTTGGGGAGTTGGTGGTTTATGAGTTATGATAAGTTGTTAAATGAGTAATGTGGATGATTTGGAATGGTTAGGTGGAGTTATAATGTGGGTTTAGGTGAAATTATGAAAATGAGTATGTAAATGCTTAACAAATGCCATAGTGAGGAAATCAATGAAATATGAACACTATGAGCTTGATATCGATTTAATATCGATTTGGAATGAGTTAATAGGCCTAAAAGAATCCATAGACTCGAGTTTTGGGTAAAGTAATGAAACGAGGCCTCATAAGCGTTAATAGAAAACTATAGGTCGAATTGACTATAGTGAACGCACGATGTCATATTATATAGATCGAATATAATGCGGGATACGATTTTGTGCAGTCCCAAAGAGTTCGTTGAAGACGAACCAAACCGTACGAGTAAGCAGCTTAAGGAAGTGGAATCACGCATCGCGATTCTAGGTAAGGGAATTCCGTAAGTATATAGAGGTAGCTGCTCGTATTTTGTGGGTGTATAGGGCTTTGGAAATGTGTATGGATTTATAGAAATGTGTTTTGAAGATGTATGGATGTGACTACGAATAATTGTATGAGGATTTGGTGGTTGAAATGGTATTGTAAGGAAATGGGATAGTAAGGCTAATAATTTGCATAAATTTAATGTTTTGATGTTTTTCAAAATGGAATTGCTTGGTTTTAAGCAAGTTTGTAGATGGGTCGGCTAGTGTTTTATTATTGTTGTGGAAAAGCATTAGTGAAGTGCTAAACCCGATTGCCGGGATTGTGTGATTGTGTATGAGCCACCTATCGTATTTGTATGACATAAATCGCTCTAGAGCCTCGCTCGCGTTGGATTTCTATGTTTTCACTTGTGTGAAACGTGCTTGAGCTTAGCTCGCACTTTGATATGAATTGTGATGATGTTTTATAAATCATACTGGAGCTTACGCTCGTACTTGGATTTGAGTGGTTTTTCTTATGCATATAACCGTACTGGAGCTATGCTCGTACATGGTTTCTTCATATTTTTATGCATAAATGCCGTACTAGAGCGTTGCTCGTACGAAGTGATTGGTTTAGATGCATGAATTCGCGCTAGAGCGTAGCTCGCGCTGGTTTTCACACTGTGGTATGTATGGGGCCGTGGTTAGAGATACGGATTAACTCAGGGAACCTAATAGGCCTGACAGACCTCTTGAATGGGGTGAGGGTGAGGGGCTAGGACCTGACATAATCCATTCAGGGAACCCAACAGGCCTAACAGACCTCTTGAGTGGGGTGAGGGTGAGGGGCCAGGACCTGAATCAGGGAACCCAACAGGGGCGAGCAAGGCCATGAGGGGCTAGGACCTGGTATTGAGGTTACTCCCACGCGCTCTTGAGACTATAAAGGTTACACTTGGTATGGGGTAGATAAGACCTATGGCAGGCACCCCCAACCATGTTATGGGTCCGCGGAGTACGATGTACCGTGTATATCACATGGAGTACGATGTACCGCGTGGTGGTTACTTGATTTGAGAAAGTCTGGCGGAGAACTAACCCACCTTCGTACTAGCATGATACCCCGCACACCTGGATCCGTGTGGTTTGGGATGATATGTGACGATTGGCCAACGTAGTCACTTGAGATATAGTAACCTGTCTCCTTGCTTGATTTACTTACTACCACATGATTTTAAATCTCTAAGTGTGATTGTGATTGTTTAAGGTAGACCCGAAGGAGGGGTCGAGCCTCGTGGATTTGAATTGTGAAATGAAAATGAGGTTGTGATTGTGAATTGATGTGATGTGATTGTATGTGATGAGAAAGAGTTTTATGACGTGGGTTTAAAAAGGAGGTTTCTTAATGAATTGCCCTTTTTATGAATTTAAATGACATCGAGCATGAGATGATTTATACATGATGTTTTACCATGTTTTATATGCCAATTTTACATGACTTTGATACATGATATATATGTATACTCATATGGCATAGTTTTATTCCTCATGCTCCTACCATAAATGATTTATGCATAACACTATCAGCATGTAGATAGAGTAGTTATCTACCATGCTTGCATTATTGCCTTACTGAGCGTGTGGTTGCTCATCCCTCTCTATTTTCCCCCTACAGAGCGTGCATAGTAGCCCAGTGAGGACTGAGGCGTGGTATTTTGGACTCCGCTGCATCTCCATCGCTTAAAGGTATATACACAGTGATTCTTTTTGTATCTAAACAATGTAAAAGCACAGTATTCTTTTGAGATGTAATTATGGGGGATGTAGATGTCAGTAAAACATGTCCTTGTATAAGTACATGATTAATGCAAATGAATGACATCGTTTTATTTAACTGTGAACGAATGATAAGTGATGTTTATTATTGACTCACAGCCCAACAGTGTGTGGTGAGTTAGTTCACGATCGGGTAAGGTAGCAGTAAAACGCGAAAAATTTTTAGTGCTTTTTGATTAAAGAGAATGGAATTGGGTCGTGACAGAGATTGGTATCAGAGCTGTGTTGGCCTGATGTGAGTCATTAATAAAACGTAGGAAAGTACATCCCCATAGTACTGTGCTTTTGTTTAGATATAACTGTGTATACTGTGATGGATTGAGCTTAATGAATTAATATAATACAGGAAGTTAGGCACTATGCCAGTTACACGCAAAGGTAGAGGGGCGAGAGCACGTGCTAGAGGCCGCAGAGGTAGGCCTGAGAGCCGTGCGGAGCCACAGACTGAGCAGGCTCCACAGAACCCTGCTGAGAGAGCAGAGGATACTGAGGCTCGCTTCGCTAGGTTAGAGCGGAGTATTGAGAATTTAGTAGAGATAGTCACGCAGGCCTTGGGCGCCGGTGACAGACGAGGTCCCGCGGCACAGCCTTCTAATGAACATGCAGCTGCAGAGGCGGAGAGACCTCAGACTGCAGAGACTGCTACTGCTACACCACCTCCAGTACAGGATATAGATTCTTCTATCGCTCCACAGCAGAGCGGTAGTGATGTGGGTTATGACTGTGACTTGAGCAGGTTGCGAGAGTTTCAAGCACTGAAACCCCCAGTGTTTAGAGGGGTGAAGGACCCAGTGGTTACGGAGGATTGGGTGTATGAGATGGAGAAACTATATAGGTTTTTTCGATGCACTTCAGCGGAGAAGGTAGCCTTTGCCGTGTTTATGTTGAAAGGCGAGGCCGATCACTGGTGGAGATCCACCGAAGCTATTTTGAGGGCTAGACACTCCGCGATTTCATGGGAGATGTTCTTGGAGGCCTTCAGAAGACAGTATATTCCAGCTACCGCACAGAGAAAATTACGGATGGAATTTATGAACCTGTTTCAAGGGAACCGAACTGTGGACGAGTATGAGTCCAAGTTTATGTCCTTGGGGAGATATGACTCGGACACGATGGGTAGTGAGACCCGAAAGATTCAGAAGTTCATGGATGGATTGAGATTGGCCATCCGGACTAAGCTAGCTCCCTTTGACATCTTGACCTATGAGGAGGCTGTACATAAGGCTCAGTTATGTGAGCAAGACTTTGAACGAAATGCCTCCGAGCTTGGGAGAGTCAGTGTTAGAAAGGACAGAGATCGAAAGAGATCCGGGTTCGAAAGAGTGGCCAAGAGAGGTGGCCAAAGGTTTTTCGAGAAGAGGCCTAAGATCGAGGAGGTACAGGAGAGAGCTGCTAGACCTCCCGTATACCCAGCTTTGACTGCACCGAGGGGTATAACTATTGGAGGACCACAACCTACCACAGATCAGTGTAGGAGATGTGGGAGATACCATGGGACTAGGCCATGTCAGGTGCCCCCTGTTTCGTGTTTTAGGTGTGGAAGGCCAGGACATATATCGAGGTTCTGCACTGAGATGATTGAGGTTGCCCCACAGAAGGGCAAGGAGCCTGAGGGAGCTCCAGTTGAGACAGCAGCCCCGAGGAGGAGGGCTACAGCTGAGGAGAAAGGGAAACAAGCTGCGGGTGTGAGCAGAGGAAGAGTACATGCACTGGATCAGGACACCGCAGATGCTTCGACAGATGTGATTAAAGGTACCATCCGAATCTTTGATTTAGAAGCATTGGTATTATTTGATCATGGTGCCACACATTCTTTCATATCACCTTCCTTTGCACATAAATTGTTGAAATATGTGAAACCAACATTGTTGGATAAAATGTTGATGATTTCCACACCCATGAATGATAGTCAATTGACTGAGCATGTATGTAGAGATTGTAAGTTAAAGATAGAGGGGAAGGAAATGATAGCCAATCTAATTTTATTGAATATGAATGATTTTGATGTAATTTTGGGAATGGATTGGTTGGCTACCAATCGGGTTGTTATGGATTGTCATGCCAAGACATTAACATTTTCAGGATTAGACAATCTTATTGTAAATTTTTGATGAAAAGAAATGATATGAAACTTGTATAATTGTGGTAAATAAAAGAGTATGATTTTAAATGCATATTGTTTGAGAGATAAATTATTTGGTTATGATAAATGTTGAATGTGGAGTGATGGTTTATGTTACTAACGATGGAGAGGATAATGTGAAGGGTTCATTGCATACGTGGTCGATATAGATGAGGCACACCCGGAATTGAGGGACATACTTGTAATTGCGGATTACCCTGATGTCTTTCCGGATGAATTACCAGGACTACCACCTGAAAGGGAAATGGAATTCTACATAGAGTTAGTGCCTGGTACAGAGCCGATATCGAAACCACCCTATAGAATGGCTCCGATAGAATTGGAAGAGCTGAAGAAACAGCTACAAGAGTTGTTGGAGAAGGGGTTTATTAGATCGAGTGTCTCACCTTGGGGAGCACCGGTTCTATTCGTAAGGAAGAAGGATGGAAGCCTCCGACTGTGTATAGATTACCGGTTGTTGAATAAGGCCACCATTAAGAACAAGTATCCCCTTCCAAGAATTGATGATTTGTTGGATCAACTCCAGGGAGCCGAAGTATTTTCTAAGATAGATCTGCGGTCAGGGTACCATCAGTTGAGGATCAGGAGTGGAGATGTACCCAAGACAGCATTTTGTACCCGTTATGGCCACTACGAGTTTTTGGTGATGCCATTCGGACTGACGAATGCTCCCGCAGCATTTATGGCATTGATGAATGATGTATTCAAGCCATACCTGGACAAGTTTGTGATAGTGTTTATCGATGACATTTTGGTTTATTCCAAGTCCAGGGAAAATCATGAGGAGCACTTGAGGATAGTTCTGCAGACCCTCCGAGAGAGAGAATTGTATGCCAAACTCAGCAAGTGTAACTTTTGGTTGGAGCAGATCTCATTTCTGGGGCATGTTGTGTCAAAGGATGGAGTATCAGTGGATCCATCCAAGATAGAGGCAGTTATACAGTGGGAACAGCCCAAGACAGTTACTGAGATCAGAAGTTTCCTGGGATTGGCAGGATATTATCGGAGATTTGTAGAGGGTTTGTCCAGACTAGCTGCTCCATTGACACGCCTCACACGAAAAGATGTTAAGTTTGTGTGGGATGAGGCAGGTGAGAGGAGTTTTGAGGAGCTTAAGCGTCGATTGACGACTGCTCCAGTTCTCACCATTCCTACCAGCTGAGGAGGATTCTCGGTGTATACGGATGCATCGCACCAGGGACTGGGCTGTGTGCTTATGCAGGAAGGGAAGGTAGTTGCCTATGGATCTAGACAGTTTAAAGATCATGAGAGGAACTACCCGACACATGATTTGGAGTTGGCGGCTGTAGTATTTGCTTTGAAAATATGGCGCCACTATCTCTATGGTGAGAAATTTCAGGTGTTCACAGATCATAAGAGCCTTAAGTACTTGTTCTCGTAGAAAGAGCTGAATATGAGACAGAGGAGATGGCTCGAACTCCTGAAAGACTATGATTGTGAAATCATGTACCACTCGGGTAAGGCAAATGTAGTTGCCGATGCTTTGAGTAGAAAGAACCTTGGCTTAGTATCTTATATGATGGTACGGGAACATGAATTGTTAGAACACTTTGCGAACCTCAGTTTGGATGTAACCTCACCTGGATCTGAGAGACTTGAGATCATGGCTAGTTTAAGACTAAAGCCAGAATTGATTGGCCGTATTCGGCAAGCCCAGCAGAGTTTCGACGGTGCATCGATTGGCTGAGGCAGATACAGATAGGTGTGGGTATTGATTTTGAGCAGAGTGCTGATGGCTTATTGAGGTTCAGAGGCTGAGTATGCGTTCCCAGGGATCCTGAGATCAGGAGAATGATTTTATCAGAGGCTCACTCATCGAAGTATACGATACATTCGGGAAGTACCAAGATGTATCAAAACTTTCGGAAGGTTTATTGGTGGTCTGGAATGAAGAGAGACATTGCTGAATATGTCGCTAAGTGTCTCGTTTGTCAGCAAGTGAAGGTAGAGCATCAGAAGCCTGCAGGATTATTACAGCCTCTACCGATACCGACATGGAAGTGGGAGCATGTCACCATGGATTTTGTGATGGGGTTGCCGAGGACCCGTAGAGGTCATGATGCCATATGGGTTATTGTGGACCGGTTGACTAAGTCCGCCCATTACTTGGCTATGAGAGCTACCGATACGCTGAGTCAGTTGGCGAACTTGTATATTCGAGAGATAGTACGGCTACATGGTGTACCAGTGAGCATTGTTTCTGATAGGGATGCCCGCTTCACTTCCCATTTCTGGGAACATTTTCAGGAAGCGCTGGGGACCCGACTGAGTTTTAGCACCGCTTTTCATCCTCAGACAGACGGGCAGTCAGAGAGGACTATACAGGCCCTCGAGGATATGTTGAGAGCGTGTGTGCTGGATTTTAGAGGCTCTTGGGATGACCACCTGCAGTTAGCCGAGTTCGCTTATAATAATAGCTATCATGCTAGTATCGGGATGGCACCCTATGAGGCATTGTACGGGCGTAGATGCCGTTCCCTTATTGGATGGGAAGAGGTTGGTGACAGACAGATTTTTGCTCCGGACTTAGTGCAGCAGGCATCTGAGGATGTCCAATTGATATGTGAGAGATTACGAACAGCTCAGAGCCGGCAAAAGAGTTATGCTGACAAGAGACGAAGACCACTAGAGTTTGATGAGGGTGAGTCGGTATTTCTGAGAGTTTTACCATCGAAGGGTATTATGAGATTCGGTAAGAAGGGCAAGCTGAGCCCTAGATATATCGGACCATTCGAGATTTTGGAGAGAGTGGGAGATAAGGTGTATAGGTTGGCATTACCATCGGACTTAGCAAATGTCCACAACGTCTTCCACGTCTCGATGCTTCAGAAGTATCACCCGGACCCGGCACACGTGATAAGATATGAGCCGTTGGAGCTCCATGAGAGTATGACGTATGTTGAGAAGTCGGTTCGGATATTGGATAGAAAAGAGAAAGTGTTGCGGAATAAGACAATTCCCTTGGTGAAAGTTCTTTGGCAACATCACACGGTGGAAGAGGCCATATGGGAATTGGAGAACTTGATACGGGAGAGGTACCCCCAACTTTTTGAAGAGTGACTTGGTTCTAATTTGGAGGACCAAATACCTTGAAGGAGGGGAGAATGTAAGACCCCGTTTATGTATAATGGTAATGTGTGTAATTGGATCAAATAAATATGAATGGACTTGTAATGTAAAGTATGATTGATTTAGGTCCATGGATTCAATGTACGTATGTGTAATATGATTTGTAATGTACGCACAAGTTCCATTTTGTATGAATATGAAGAAATGAGTTCTTGCAAGTACTGGATGTGATTGGAACTCAAAATGAGTAATGTGGTAAATGGAAGGAAGTTGCATGAATATAAATGCTTCCATTTGGTTTTATATAGCATACCTTTGGACATACAATGAATGCACACAAGTTTCAATGTGCATAAGGTATGAATGGATGCCATTTTCAAGTTATAAAGGTGGATAGATGAGAAAATGGCCATGGCAATAGATCAAGGATGTGTTGGTATGAGTTGCAACAAGGAAACTGCAAGAAATCTGGAAAGTATGAATGCCAGATCAATCTCATAGGATGAGAGATCGATCTGGAAGAGCCAAAATGCTCTTATTTGGGCAATGGAATAGAGCAGATCGATCTCCAATGGGGCCAGATCGATCTCCTAAGCATTCTGTGATGAAAAGATCGATCCTCAAGCACCCAGATCGATCTCCTTAGCTCTCTGTTTGGGACCAGATCGATCTCATGCTTCGACAGATCGATCTCATGCTTAAAATTTCATGAAAATGAGAGATTTAAGGGGACCAGATCGATCTCCTCTTGGACCAGATCGATCTCCCCAAGCTATTTCTATATAAGGAGGGCTGAAAATCTGAAAATTTCAGGAAAAACACAAATCTTCCATTTCTAACCCAAAAAACCTAACTTTCTCTCTCTAAAATCAGCCATTTCCAACAAGAATTGAGGGGAGACCATTAGAGATTAATTTGTTCATCTTGAGGAAGAGAACAACATAGTTGGAACCCAAAATCCCATTGTGGGTATTGAAGGAGATAAGGGCATTGACATTTGGAGCAAGAAGAAAAATCATATTTGGTAAGATTCTAACACTCCAATCCAAGTACATTGTCTATTTAATTGATTTTGGAGTTATTTGGCATGAGTATGGATGGATGGAAACACCTAGGTTGTGCTAGAAACAAATGTAACCTAGAAAATGAATGCCTCTAGTGTGAGAAAGTATGATTTGGGGAGTTGGTGGTTTATGAGTTATGATAAGTTGTTAAATGAGTAATGTGGATTATTTGGAATGGTTAGGTGGAGTTATAATGTGGGTTTAGATGAAATTATGAAAATGAGTATGTAAATGCTTAACAAATGCCATAGTGAGGAAATCAATGAAATATGAACACTATGAACTTGATATCGATTTACTATCGATTTGGAATGAGTTAATAGGCCTAAAAGAATCCATAGACTCGAGTTTTGGGTAAAGTAATGAAACGAGGCCTCATAAGCGTTAATAGAAAACTATAGGTTGAATTGACTATAGTGAACGCACGATGTCATATTATATAGATCGAATATAATGTGGGATACGATTTTGTGCAGTCCCAAAGAGTTCGTTGAAGACGAACCGAACCGTACGAGTAAGCAGCTTAAGGAAGTGGAATCACGCATCGCGATTCCAGGTAAGGGAATTCTGTAAGTATATAGAGGTAGCTGCTCGTATTTTGTGGGTGTATAGGGCTTTGGAAATGTGTATGGATTTATAGAAATGTGTTTTGAAGATGTATGGATGTGACTACGAATAATTGTATGAGGATTTGGTGGTTGAAATGGTATTGTAAGGAAATGGGATAGTAAGGCTAATAATTGCATAAATCTAATGTTTTGATGTTTTTCAAAACGGAATTGCTTGGTTTTAAGCAAGTTTGTAGATGGGTCGGCTAGTGTTTTGTTATTGTTGTGGAAAAGCATTAGTGAAGTGCTAAACCCGATTGCCGGGATTGTGTGATTGTGTATGAGCCGCCTATCGTATTTGTATGACATAAATCGCGCTAGAGCCTCGCTCGCGCTGGATTTCTATGTTTTCACTTGTGTGAAACGTGCTTGAGCTTAGCTCGCACTTTGATTTGAATTGTGATGATGTTTTATAAATCATACTGGAGCTTACGCTCGTACTTGGATTTGAGTGGTTTTTCTTATGCATATAACCGTACTGGAGCTATGCTCGTACATGGTTTCTTCATATTTTATGCATAAATGCCGTACTAGAGCGTTGCTCGTACGAAGTGATTGGTTTAGATGCATGAATTCGCGCTAGAGCGTAGCTCGCGCTGGTTTTCACACTGTGGTATGTATGAGGCCGTGGTGAGAGATACGGATTAACTCAGGGAACCCAATAGTCCTTACAGACCTCTTGAGTGGGGTGAGGATGAGGGGCTAGGACCTGACATAATCCATTCAGGGAACCCAACAGGCCTAACAGACCTCTTGAGTGGGGTGAGGGTGAGGGGCTAGGACCTGAATCAGGGAACCCAACAGGGGCGAGCAAGGCCATGAGGGGCTAGGACCTGGTATTGAGGTTACTCCCACGCGCTCTTGAGACTATAAAGGTTACACTTGGTATGGGGTAGATAAGACCTATGGCAGGCACCCCCAACCATGTTATGGGTCCGCGGAGTACGATGTACCGTGTATATCACATGGAGTACGATGTACCGCGTGGTGGTTACTTGATTTGAGAAAGTCTGGCGGAGAACTAACCCACCTTCGTACCAGCATGATACCCCGCACACCGGGATCCGTGTGGTTTGGGATGATATGTGACGATTGACCAACGTAGTCACTTGAGATATAGTAACCTGTCTCCTTGCTTGATTTACTTACTACCACATGATTTTAAATCTCTAAGTGTGATTGTGATTGTTTAAGGTAGACCCGAAGGAGGGGTCGAGCCTCGTGGATTTGAATTGTGAAATGAAAATGAGGTTGTGATTGTGAATTGATGTGATGTGATTGTATGTGATGAGAAAGAGTTTTATGACGTGGGTTTAAAAAGGAGGTTTCTTAATGAATTGCCCTTTTTATGAATTTAAATGAGATCGAGCATGAGATGATTTATACATGATGTTTTACCATGTTTTATATGCCAATTTTACATGACTTTGATACATGATATATATGTATACTCATATGGCATAGTTTTATTCCTCATGCTCCTACCATAAATGATTTATGCATAACACTATCAGCATGTAGATAGAGTAGTTATCTACCATGCTTGCATTATTGCCTTACTGTGCGTGTGGTTGCTCATCCCTCTCTATTTTCCCCCCTACAGAGCGTGCATAGTAGCCCAGTGAGGACTGAGGCGTGGTATTTTGGACTCCGCTACATCTCCATCGCTTAAAGGTATATACACAGTGATTCTTTTTGTATCTAAACAATGTAAAAGCACAGTATTCTTTTGAGATGTAATTATGGGGGATGTAGATGTCAGTAAAACATGTCCTTGTATAAGTACATGATTAACGCAAATGAATGACATCGTTTTATTTAACTGTGAACGAATGATAAGTGATGTTTATTATTGACTCACAGCCCAACAGTGTGTGGTGAGTTAGTTCACGATCGGGTAAGGTAGCAGTAAAACGCGAAAAATTTTTAGTGCTTTTTGATTAAAGAGAATGGAATTGGGTCGTGACATGGCATGTGGCCAAGAGGTCCAATGAGCCAAGCCCAAATATTTTAGGCCCAATATGATGTAATGGGTAAGGATAAGCCCATTAAGAGTTTGTGGGCCCCACAAGCCCAATAGGGCCAACGGAAATGAATAGTAAAATAGAAATGGGCTTAAGGCATAGTTAGGCCCATTAAGGTTTGTTAAAGCCCATTAAGGGAAATAGACTGTATTTAATATGAAATAAAGTAGGAAAACTGTAATTAACCTGATAAATGGTTATATGCAGCTCCAAAGATTATTGGAGGAGCAAATCGAACTGCTGAATCGAGTAGCGCAGAGAAAGTGAAATTTCTCAAGTGATTGCAGGTAAGGGACTTTTATGAGTAGTTAGAGATACCTGCACATATTTTTATCTGCTTTTACATTCACTTAAAAACTCTGAGGGTCAGAGAAAGTGAATAATTAATTATTATGACCCGATAGTGACAAATTATGATTTTACCCCTAGTTAGTCGAAAAATCAACTTTTGTGAAAAGTTGTAAAAAGCATGGAAACCACCATTTTGAGTGTTTTACTACTGTTTGGTAGAAGAATAAATAGATGAGCTAATGATTTTGAGGTTGATATGAATTAAGCACACTTTATAGTGCTAATTTTGATATTTTGTAAACCATCCATTTTTAAAGAGCCATCTATCATATTATGTGAGAATGAATCGTGCTCGAGCACAGCTCGCACTGGATTTCATATATTTTCCACATATATTAGTGTAGAATTGTAATTCGCACTAGATTTTCATGACATGCATGATAAAGTGCTGGAATTATTTCTTGTACTCAGTTTTATATGATTTATGCATGAGAGAGTGCTGGAGCGATTAGCTCGTACTCGATTTTTTCATGAGATGCATGACAGAGTGCTGGAGCGCTGCTCGTACTCAATTCTTCATGATTTATACATGACATAGTATTGGAGCTATTGCTCGTACTTGATTTGATGATATTGTGCTGAAGCTATTATACTGAAGCTATTGCTCGTACTTGATTTAATACATGAACTATGCATTGACCTAGTTACTGGAGGTTTACTCGCACTAGAGTTGAGTTTGTGATGTGAAACAGTGTTTGAACAGAGTGTCGACTGTGAGTCGCACTCAAAGGTGCGCACTGTATGTGATATATAATACATGTTGAAAACCATGCTTGATTTCCTGGTGTAGACCGAGTGTCACACTGTGAGAGGATTCACATGAGGATTTAGAGACGTGGTATGATATTCCATTGTTTTAAGGGCTAAGACCTATGGCAGGCACCCCGACTGTGATGTAGGGTCCACGGGTGTACGTTGTATCGTGCATGTGGCATGGAGTACACTATACTGTGTGTTGTTGTGGAGTTGAGGAGGATATAGCTGGCGGTTGTGATGGACTGACCCCCCTCCCGTTGCAGCAGTGATGCCCCGCACACTAGGATTCCGTGTAGCTTGGGATCACATGTCGGATATGATCATAGTCGAGGATACTATTTACATTTTCACCATAGAGTCTCACATGATATATCACCTGATTGACTGATTTAATTGCGGACATACTTGATGGATGGGTCGGACTCCGATTTTATGTTGTGAATGATTTAAATGCCATATTTACTATGATTTAAACATACATGGCATGATTTATCTAAAGGCATTGTGATATTATAAAGTTGCATTGTTTTGCCCTACATGCCTAAATTTGAGAAAGAAAGCATGATTTCTGTACATGGGATTTAATCTGTATAAGAATATATATATTTAACGACATGCTTTTAAAGTAAGTAAAGGAAATGATGTTTTCAAGGCATAGCATTATTTTGAGTAGATAGTGTAGATATCTACTTGCTTGCCTGATTTCCTTACTGAGCGCGTTGTATGCTCTCCCCCTTTCTTTACATCTCTCTACAGAGCATCAGCAGTAGAGTGAGAGCTATTGAGGGATAGTATTCATGAGTCCACTGCTATTTCCTATCGATCGACAGGTATACATATTTTGTACGGTTATGTATCTAAACATAGAAATAGCACAGTGATGTATACGATATATATTATGGGGAATGTAATTGTAGTAGACTTTATGTAATCTCACATGTATTACAAAAGAAGCTACAGTCAGTAACAGTATATTGACATGTATGTACAATAATGGATGATATGGTATGCGAGGAAGCTAACATCGAATCACAGCCCAACCATTGATGAGAGGAAAGGTAAGTTAAAATGTGAAAAATTTGTAGTGATTTTGGTTAAAGTCAAGAATTGAGATGAGGTCCTGATAAAACGGGAGGTGGGTCGGTCTTACCCGCCAGAACAACATAACATAAAGATTGCGAGGGCAAGGCTTGCTGCCTCGTGGCTAATGCCACTCCACTCCAACAATCCCCACGCTACAGCGTACTCCACGTGACATACACGGTTTAACATACTCCGTGAACCTAAGCTCAGTCAGGGGTGCCTGCAATAGGTCTTATCCACCAATATCATCTCTGTCTCAGTATGCACGTGTAAGCATATCATCTCACTATGACACACGATCTACAGGAGCTCCAACATGACTATATGCATGTCATATAAATTCCTGTGTGAGCGGAGCTCTAGTACGGCTCCATGCATATTCATGATATCTGAAAATCTCGTGCGAGTGAAGCTCTAGCACGGTTTCATAAAAATCAGTAAAATCTACGTACGAGTAACACTCCAGTACGACTTTAAAATAAGTTATAAATCCATATAAAATCATGTGCAAGCAATGCTCCAGCACGAATGAATGCTCAAGTAAATCAAAACATCGTACGAGCAACTCTCCAGTACGACTTTATGTATAAATACATTAAATCTCGTGCGAGTTACACTCCAGCACAGCTTTTATGCAATATCATATCAAAACTGAATGCGAGCTAGGCTCCAGCACCTCTCATGCATGTTAAATCATTAAAACGAGTGCGAGCAATCGCTCCAGCACCTTTTTATCCATATCAAGTCAAAACAAATCAAAACATTTCAAATAGAGTGCGAGCTAAGTTCTAGCACCTCTCATGCATTTAACAATAATAAAAATCAGTGCGAGCAACCGCTCTAGCACATTTCATGCATATGATGTCACACAAGTCGGTGAGAGCAACCGCTCAAGCACATTTATGCACACTCACAAACGCAGCTATAGTGCGAGCTATGTGCCGACACTATCTGTTTCCATATAAACTTGATAGTTCGCCCATTTTCCAAAGAAATTTCATTTAAATCTAAATAACATTTACGTAGTGTTATCTTGTGAAATTTATGCAATTATTGGCCAATCTATCGATTTACTTCGTTTAAAAACCACAAAAATCCCTTAAATCAGAAAATTCCTTAAATAATGTATTTCATGCATGTCATGCTTTCACCATCCTTAGGTGAACTTCCCTCAATATGGGTAAAATAGTCTTTACCTATTTCGAGTCCTTAAAATCTTTAAACCATTTTTAGGACCTTTGTACAATATTAATGTATACATACATATTCAATGTATACAAAAGCTATTTAAAGTACGCGTAGCTACCTCTAGCTACTCACATAATTCCCTTACCTCATTTTCTGTACAGTCTGACCTTTCTACTGATGTCTCGTCATGCAGTCCGATTTGCTCTCAATCGAATCTCCGGAACTGCGTATAAATATACATCAGGTCAAATACAATACAATTTATTGTATTTCATATTTTCTGGGCTTAATTTTAATCATTGGACCTGTTTACCCATATTGAGCCCGATTGTACCATAATGGGCCTTAATTGGCCTTAAGCCCATTTTCCACTTACTATTCACATTATCAAGGCCTATTGGGCTCATTGGGCCCATCAATATTTATTGAGCCTCATTCTAAATTCCCGGATAGCTTAATGAATTATTTACGACAATATATCTCTAATTCCAGAATATAATTCATTTCATGCGGAATTTAAATCCATAATTTATGCGGTAAATTTTAACATGCATAACGATGCAAAATTGTCGTAAATAAGGGTTACTTACCCGTGATTCCATGATAATATCCAAATCGAGGCTGTCTCGAGCTCTCGGTTGACGCTAATTGTCGAGCTACACAATTTAATATTTTTCTGAGAAAACTTTTAGTCGAATATTAATCAAATTACATATTCTGAAATTTAAATCAGTCAATTTTGACCGCTTACCGACTTACCCGTAGCTCGATTGCATCACTGTAATTTTTTCCAATTTTTCCTCTTTTTCTTTCATTTTTTCTTCTTTTTCCTTTTCTTTTTGGCTGAACCGGTCTGGTCCGGTTCAGCGCAGAAGCTTCTTCACTAAACCGTCGACCGGTTCAGGGCTCCTTTGGTCGTGCCAGCATCGTCCGACCGGTTCCCGACGTGCTACTGCCACCGTTTGACGAGTCTCGGCCTAGGGAACACTCGACAGGCCTCGATCGGGACCAATCACCGTCGGTGGCCACCGGATTCCCTTCTCTTCTCTATGGCTTCAACCTCGCCGATCTGCCTTTTTCGACGTCGTTGGAGCGCGTTGTCGGTGGTAGAAGGATCACACGGTACCGAGCTTCCTTTTTCGGTAGCGTGCCTGGCCTTGGGGTCACCGGTGGTGGCCGTCCGATGGTGAATCCCTTGGGCTCGACTTTGTCGATTTAGGTTCTCTCCTCGCGTATTCTCTCTCCTCAATTCCCAAATTCAGATTTCTAATTTTTCTATTTATTTTTTTAATATATTTTTATTATTATTCTATTCATTAAAATAATAATAATAATAATAATCCCAAAAATATCCCAAAAATTCATATTAAATTCATTTAATCCGTAAATGAATTTTTGAGTCTGATTTTACCTTTTCGATATATTTTTTCACTATTTTTGGGATTGTTTTCCGAGGTAAAAATTTTGAAAATATTAAATAAATTCATATCTTGATCAATTGGACTCGAAATTTAATTATTTATTTGTTATTGATCAAGATTTCTCAATCCCACATTTTTAATTAAATTTTCTTGTCCCGATTAATACCGAATTTTAATCTTTTGATCGTTTTACCCTTCATGTGTTCGGGAATACCATTTCAATCCTTTTGCATTTTTTCTCATTTCGTGTTTTAAATAAAATTGGGTCTTACAAAACCTATCTCGATATACACAATTGTATCTAAACAAGCACAGTAACAAGGGGATGTAATTTTCCTAAATTTTAACACCGACACATATCAGACAAACTCGGCTCTGATACCAGTCTCTATCACAACCCTCAAACCACCAAAATCCACTACAAATTTTGGTCATTTTTAAATTTAATATTTCACTCGTTATTGACTGATTAATCTCTACCTTTGCTTTACCTGATCGTGAACAGCTACACCACCAATAGTTGGGTCGTGCATCGATGTCAATCTCATCCAACCAAATCAGTTAAGATTTCAATTCATTTAAAAGTAAACACTTGTATTTCTTAATCAGAGTTATCATTTACAGGTGTTTACAAACTCTTTACATCCCAAAAAATTACATTTAAAGTTATCACTGTGCTTGTACATATCTAGATACAAAAACTACACAAATGTGTATACCTCGTTTGATGGGATGCAGCAGACACCAAAAGCAATCCTCAGTCGCCCACTATCTACTGTAAGTGCTCTGTAGAGGGGGAAAATAAGGGGCTGAGCAAACCACGCGCTCAGTAAGGCAATCATGCGAACAGGGTAGATAACTACACTATTTACGTGATCGTGATGCCATGCTTAAACCACATAATTATTGTCATACTTCAAAACGTGTGCTCATACTTATGTCTATGCCATGTAAAGCAAGTCATGCTATATAAATCAGTGCACAGTTATTAAAGCATAACATGGAAAAGTCATCATGTGAAATCAAGTCAAAGTATGGAAAAGCATCATGCAGCGTGCACTTGAAACATTTCTAATTCATAACACAAGTCCATATAAAATCATTCACTCGTCAGGACTCAGCCCCTCCTATGGACGATCCTGACCACTACACACATATTCAAAAACAGATTCATCATTCATCAGTAGACATGTGAGATAGGCATACAATATAATAAGGGAACTATCCTCTAGGACTATGGTCATATCCTCTGTGATCTTAGGCTACATAGATCCTAGTGTGCGAGGTATCACCTCTATCAGCTTCAGCACGGGAGGTGGGTCACGTCCAACCCACCGGTCCATAGTAGAATCCATCATCAGAAGATGGTATAAAATTATCACACATGGTACAACGTACTCCATGCTACTTGCATGGTACAACTTACTCTGTGGACCCATATCATCACATCATATTCTGCCACATCTCAATATGCACATGCAAGCCTATTTAATCGGTGAGACACACAGCCTACCCGAGGCTCCCAGTATGACTCCCAACATGTCATAAAACCACGTGCGAGTAGTTCTCAAGCACGACAACAAGTATGATGGACATCTAGTGCGAGCTATGCTCTAACACCCTGTCAAAACTCATATGAAAACAAGTGCGAGCTAGGCTCCAGCACAATGTCATAAAATCCATGTAAAACTAGCGCGAGTTAAGCTCTTACACTCATGCATATAAAACTCTAGTGCGAGCATTTGCTCCAGCACAATGTCATTAAATCTCATGTGAGCCATGCTCTAACACGCTTCATTTTCCACAAAACTCATATAGGTGGCTCATTCCTTGCAAAGCATGGTTATTAAAACCAAACCAAGTTATTTTCAAGCAAATCATTTAAAAATGCTAGCCAACCTACCAATGCACATGCTAAAAAGCATTGAAATACTCAAGAACCTCATATTCTTGTTTTTCATGAACTTTTTCTCAAAATCCCAATTGCATTACCCTCCAAATTATTCATTTCATTCCTATCACCATAAACATTCTATAAAATCAAAATACGCGCAAAATGCGCATAGGTATCTCTAAGAGTCCACACAATTCCCTTACCTCGATTTACTCGGAAGCAATTCTTCTTTCCTTTTTCACGATTTGGCTCAATTTGCTTTGGATGTACCCCTGAGAGCTGCAAATATACATCAATCATATGAGTTAATACCCATAACACATATTCCAACTTCAACAAGTTCGATATAACTTGTCGAGCCTATATCATCAAGTTTGGCTCATTATTGTATTGGGCCATTGTTATGGTATTTCTAGCCAATTTATCTAGTAACTCCCTTAGTTCCTTATTAGGCACTTAGGAGTGCATACTCTACCCTTAATTGTCTCATTCATTCATACATTTCACTAATGTCATACATGTACATTTTACCATTTGGTTAATCTTACAATTCATTTCACACCACCATCTTAAAATCATACTTACAACAGCATTATCACCTTAAGATATATCATGAACTCCACCATATTGCATATCTCACACCATGCTATTTCTAGGTCATTGTTGGTTTATTATATCCTAGGTAGTTTTAACCATTGAAATGTACACCAATCTATCCATAACAAGATTTAGGTAAACACAATTAGAGTTGGTGCATTGGAAACTTACCTAGCTTGCTTTTCCTCTGGTCCAAATTTGGAATACTCATTTGCTCATTCAATCCAATGAGTTAGATGTTGGCTTTAAGATATGTTGTTCTCCTCCCTAAGGTGAACAACTTTACTCTAATGTCTTAATCTCAAATCCGTGTGGGAGAGGTGGGTATTCTAGAGAGAGAAAGCTTAGTATTTGGGTGAAAATGGAGAAAGATCAAGTTTCCTACAGATTGGAGCATTTTACCTTCGGGTTTATATAGAAAAAGGGAGAGGATATTGATATGGTTAGGTAGGGGATCGATCTGCTCTTGGTTTTTTTACTCTTGAAATGTTCAGGCATTACAGGGTGAGATCGATCTGTTTAATGGGGAAGAGATTGATCTCTCTTTGGTAGAAGCTTAAGGAGATCGATATGCTTATGGGGAGAGATCGATCTTCTCTTCACAGAATGCTATGGGAGATCGATCTAAGCTTGGCAGAGGCTAATACAGATCGATCTGGTCATTGAGGAGATCGATCTGCTTGATAGGGAAATCTATCTGCCTTAGCAATTTCACTTGAAATGGCTATGTTTGGCACAAGACATCGATCTACCTTGAATGGGAGATCGATCTGGTATTCATCTGTAGCCCCTTTGCTGCAATTTTCCAAATTTTTTAATGGTAAGTTCCTATTCCATTGCTGCAACACTAATTTTGCATTTTAATTCCACTTCGTGCATGGAAAGGCCTATTTCCTAAGATTTTCATGTTATGGAACTTGTGTGCATTGCTTGGGATTCGGAATGGATATACAATTTCATAATCCATGCTTTATTGTTGCGTGTTTTAAGTCCTTATCTAACCTTTACATGCATCCATGATACTCATTCATTCTCCTTTGCAATTCATTCACATTTGCATGATTTACAATCATTTGTCTTATAATTCCATTACATATGTTACCAAGTTATACATATATGGGGTCACGCAATAGTAGATACAACTTTGTTTACCAAAACCAACTGTAGTGACATATTAGTAGTTCAAGTGTATATAGATGATATTATTTTTTGTTCTACTAATGTGTCCTTGTGCAAGGAAGTTTCTAAACTTATACAAGGTGAATTTGAAATTAACATGATAGGGAATCTTACTTATTTTTTAGGCCTTTAAATAAAGTGAACCATGGATGAAATCTTCATCAATCAAGAAAAACACACCAAGGACTTGTTCAAGAAGTCAACTTGATATTAAGAGAGAAACTAAATATCCAAAGATATATAATTATGTCAAAGATGGTGAAATTGTTTGAGATCTAACTCTTGGAGTAAGAACTAGGTCCTCACTTAGAAATGTGGCCTTTGCATCTCAACTTGAACCTAAGAAAATTAGTGCAGCACTAATGGACGGAAATTGGCTTAAGGCTATGCTAGAAGAACTAAATCAATTTGAAAAAACCAAAGTATGAGACTTGGTGTCTATGCCTATTGATCATTCAATCATTAGCACAAATGGATATCCAAACATAAGATGGATGACAATAGTGTCATAGTGAAGAGTAAAGCTAGGCTAGTTGCAAAAGGTTATATGCAAGAAGAAGGCATAGACTATTATGAGACATATACTCCAATAGCTAGATTAGAAGCTATTAGGATGTTGCTTGCCTTTGTTTGTTTAAAGAATTTTATATTTTATCAAAAAGATGTTAAAAGTGCTTTCTTTAATGGTTATATAATTGAAGAGGTATACGTAGAATAACTTCCTGATTTTAAAAATCCAAATTTTCTAAATCATGTGTTTAAACTTTGAAAAGTTTATATGGTTTTGAAATAAGCTCTTAGAGCTTGGTATGTGTCACGACCCTTTTTATCCATTTCATCTAAAAATCAATATAAATTTTTCGCTTTAACCGTTAACTTGCCCGGTTATGAACAACCCTCACAAATACAGTTGGGTTGTGAGTCAATAATAATCACCATTTCCATACATCTTTCAATCAATTAAGAACAATTCTATACATTTGAATGCTAAGTCATGTACTTATACATGACATGTTCACTAACATTTACATCCCCCATATTACATTTCAAAATGATTATTATGCTATCACATGTTTAGATACAAAAAGAATTCCCGTATGTATACCTCTGGATGACGAAGAGCAGCGAATATCCAAAAATAACGCCTCAGTCCTCACTAGGCTACTGTGCGTGCTCTGTAGAGGAGGAAAGATGGAGCGATGAGCAACCTTACTCTCAGTAAGGCAACAATGCAAGCATGGTAGATAACTACACTATCTACATGCTTATAATGTCATGGCATAAATCGTTTATATGTGGAGCATGAGGAAATAATAAAACTATGCCAAATGTATATACATATATCATGCACTGAAAACATGCAAACAGGCACGTTAAACATGGAAAATCATCATCTGAAAACCTCTCATGCTCATTATAATAAAAACTCATCACAAAATAGCCCTAAGGATTCATCACTTTCTCAAAACACATCAGAATTCATCGCAAATAGCAAAAACCATCTTTTAAAACATAATCCCACAAGGCTCAACCCCTCCCTCGGATCTACCCTAGACAACACAAATCACACTCAGCAAACAAAACCATGTGATATCATGCGAGATAGGTGGTCACTACATATATCAAAGACTATGTTGGCCAACTATGTCATAAACATCCCATGCCAAACGGATCCAGGTGTGTGGGGCATCATGTTGGAACGAATGTGGGTTAGTTCTTCACCAGATTTTTAAATCATCATCACTACCACGCGGTACATCGTACTCCATGTGATCTACATGGTACAACATACTTTGCGGGCCCATATCATGGTTGGGGGTGCCTGCCATAGGACTTATCTACCCCATGCCATGTGTAACCTACATAGTCTCAAGTGCGCGTGCGAGCATTATGTTTTCATGTAAGAGAGCCTCCCTACCGAACAGAGCCTCCCCACCCCTACGGGCTTAAGGATGTTGGGCTTAAGGATCTTATCAGCTCCACGGCTCATATGTACCACAATGTGAAAATCCAGTGCGAGTGAAGCTCTAGCACGTTTTCATGCATCATTAACAAATATCCTTTTACAAGCAACACTCTAGTACGATTTTATGCATAACGAATAATGAAGAAATCACGTGTGAGAATAGCTCCAGTACGGTTATATGCATAAGTAAATCAAGAAAAACCCACGTTTGAGCTAGCAGCTCCAGTACGACTTACAAAACATCATTGACTCAAAATATGCTACGAGCTAGGATCCAGCACATCTCATGCATATTGAAAACATAAAAATCAGGTGCGAGCAAGGCTCTAGAATAATTTAACTGATATAAGTATGATAGATGGCTCTATTTCGACAAAACACTCTTAAAAACCAAAGTTGGTGTCACGACCCAATTCCATTCTCTTTAACCGAAAATCACTGAAAATTTTTCGCGTTTTACTGTTACCTTACCCGGTTGTGAACTAAACTCACCACACACTGTTGGGCTGTGAGCCAATAATAAACACCACATCTCATTCATTCTCAATTAATTAAAACGATGTCATACATGTGCATTTAATCGTGTACTTATATGAATACATGTTTTACTGACATCTACATCCTCCATAAGTACAACTCAAAAGAATACTGTGCTTTTACATTGTTTAGATACAAAAAGAATCACTGTGTATATACCTCTTAGCGGTGGAGATGCAGCGGAGTCCAAAATAATACGCCTCAGTCCTCACTGGGCTACTATGCACGCTCTGTAGGGGGAAAATAGAGTGGGATGAGCAACCACACGCTCAGTAAGGCAATAATGCAAGCACGGTAGATAACTACTCTATCTACATGCTGATAGTGTTATGCATAAATCGTTTATAGTAGGAGCATGAGGAATAAAACTATGCCATGTGAATATACATATATATCCTGTATCAAAATCATGTGCATTGGCATATAAAACATGGTAGAGACATCATGTATAAATCATCTCATGCTCAATCTCATTTAAATTCATTAAAGGGCAATTCTTTAAGAAACTTCCTTTTTAAACCAACACCATAACACCACCAAATCAATTCACAATCACAACCACATTTTCGTTCCACAATTCACGCATGTGTATAAATCTAGGTCACTATATCAAAAGTGCCTATGTGAACCATTACATCATAAATCATCCCAGACCAAACGCATCCAGGTGTGCGGGGTATCATGCTGGCACGAAGATGGATTATCCCTCGCCAGACTTTCTCATCATATATCCATCATGCGGTACATCGTACTCCATGTGATATACACGGTACAGCGTACTCCGCAACTCATATCGTGATCGGGGGTGCCATTCCTAGGTCTTATCTACCCCATACCAAGAGTTTTCCATATTTCGTGAAGGAGAGCCTCCCTGCCGAACAGAGCCTCCTCGCCTAACAGAGCCTCCCTGCCTCCTCGGGCTTAAGGATGTTAGCTTAAGGATGTAGGGCTTAAGGATCCTTTCCGTAAGAGAGCCTCCCCACCGAACAAAGCCTCCCCGCCTAACAGAGCCTCCCTGCCTCCTCGGGTTTAAGGATGTTAGCTTAAGGATGTAGGGCTTAAGGATCTTACCGTACCCATGTAGGAGAGCCTCCCCGCCTAACAGAGCCTCCCCGCCTCTTTGGGCTTAAGGATGTTGGCTTAAGGGTCCCACCGTAAGAGAGCCTCCCTGCCAAACAAAGCCTCCCCGCCTAACAGAGCCTCCCTGCCTCCTCGGGCTTAAGGATGTTAGCTTAAGGATGTAAGGCTTAAGGATCTTACCCAATTTCACAACCCTATACGAATCCCATTGTACAAGCTTGTGCGAACAAAGCTCTAGCACGACTCATGCATCATGCATCTTCTCATAAAGAGGCGCGTACGAGCATAGCTCTAGTACGGTTATACTCATAAGACAACCACTCAAAATCCACGTACGAGCAGAAGCTCCAGTACGGTTTATAAATATCATTATAGATTCCAAATCAAGGTGAGAGCTAGGCTCCAGCACGTTTCATACAAATGAAAACATAGAAATCCAGCGCGAGCGAGGCTCTAGCGCGATTTATGTCATACAAGTGTGATAGGCGGCTCATATACAATTCATCAATCCCGGCAATTCGGGTTTAGCACTCACAAATGCTTTTCTACAACAACAATACAATACTAGCCGTCCTATCTACGAGCTTGCTTAAAACCAAGCAATTCGTTTTGGAAAAACATTAAAACATTAGATTTACGCAATTATTAGCCTTACTATCCCATTTCATAAAATCCACTTCAAATCCAAAACCACGCATATACTCGTCATCATTCACGAATACCATCCATCATTTATTTGAGCAATTCATGCATTTCATACAACACCCAATATTCACCCACAAGTTCAAAGTACAAGCAGCTACCTCTATATACTCACAAAATTCCCTTACCTGGAATCGCGATGCGTGATTCCACTTCCTTAAGCTGCTTACTCGTACGGTTCGGTTCGCCTTCAACAAACTCTTCGGGGACTGCACAAAATCGTATCCCGCATTATATTCGATCCATACAATGCAACCCTTGCGCTTGCTATAGTCAATTTAACCTATAGCCTCTATTAACGCTTATATGGCCTCGTTTCATTACTTTACCCATAACTCGAGTCTATGGATCTTCTTAGGCCTATTAACTTATTCAAAATCGATGTTAAATCGACATTAAGCTCATAGTGTTCATATTCCATGAATTCCCTCACTATGGCATTTATCAATCATATACATACCCATTTTCACAATTCCTCCTACTCACCAGGTAATTCCATCTAACCCTCTAAAATCATAACATTACCCCAATAACAACTTTTGCATGCCATAAACCATAAGCTCATTCAATCCCACATATCCTCACATTATACCCATTTTAGATTTCTAGGTCACACCAATTCCACTACATTCCTAGGTAGTTTATACATCAATACTCATATCAATCAACTCCAAAATCAATTAAATAGCTAATGCATTTGGATTGGAGTGTTAGAATCTTACCAATATGATTTCTCTTCTTGCTCAATTGGTAATGCCCTTAACTCCTTCAATTCCAAGAATGGGAAAATGCCCTCTCACTATGTTATTCTTCTCCTTGATAGGAACAACTTTGCTTCTAATGATCTCTCTCCAAATCTCACTGAAAATGGCTGATTTTAGAGAGGGAAAGTTAGGTTTTTGGGTTGAAAATGGGAGGTTAATATGTTTTTCCGAGATTTCCAGATTTTCAGCTCTCCTTATATAGAAATGGCTTGAGGAGATCGATCTGGTCCAAGAAGAGATCGATCTGGTCCCTTAAAATCCCTATTTTTCACGGCATTTTTAAGCCTGAGATCGATCTGTTGAAGCAATGAGATCGATCTGTTGAAGCATGAGATCGATCTGTCGAATCATGAGATCGATCTGGTCCCAAACAGAGAGCTAAGGAGATCGATCTGGGTGCTTGAGGATCGATCTTTTCACTTACAGAATGCTTGGCAGATCGATCTGGCTCCATTGGAGATCGATCTGCTCTATTCTTTCGCCCAAATAAGAGCATTCTGGCTCTTCCAGATCGATCTCTCATCCTATGAGATCGATCTGGACCTCATGTTTTCCAGATTTCCTGCAGTTTCTTTGCTGCAACTCATACCAACACATCCTTAATCTATTGCCATGGCCATTTTCTCATCCATCCACCTTTATAACTTGAAAATGGCATCCATTCATACCTTATGCACATTGAAACTTGTGTGCATTCATTGTATGTTCAAAGGCATGCTACATAAAACCAAATGGAAGCATAACTCCATTCCATTTTACCACACTACTCATCTTGAGTCTCAATCACATCCATCACTTGCTAGAACTCATTTCTTCGTATTCATGCTCAATGAAACTTGTATGTACGTTACAATTTATATTACACATACATACATTGAATCCATGGACTTACATCAATCATACTTTACATTACAAGTCCGTTCATATTATTTGATCCAAGTACACACATTACCCTTATACATATACGGGGTCTTACATTCTCCCCTCCTTCAAGGAATTTGGTCCTCCAAATTAGAACCAAGTCACTCTTCAAACAGTTGGGGGTACTTCTCCGTATCAAGTTCTCCAATTCCCACGTGGCCTCTTCCGCCGTGTGGTGTTGCCAGAGAACTTTCACCAAGGGAATTGTCTTATTCCGCAACACTTTCTCTTTTCTGTCCAATATTCGAACCGGCTTCTCAACATACGTCATACTCTCATGGAGCTCCAACGGCTCATATTTTATCACGTGTGCCGGGTCCGGGTGATACTTCCGAAGCATCGAGACGTGGAAGACGTTGTGGACATTCGCCATGTCCGGTGGCAATGCCAACCTATACGCCTTATCTCCCACTCTCTCCAAAATCTCGAAGGGTCCGATATATCTAGGGCTCAGCTTGCCCTTCTTACCAAATCTCATAATACCCTTCGATGGTGACACCCTCAGAAACATCGACTCACCCTCATCAAACTCCAGTGGTCTTCGTCTCTTGTCAGCATAACTCTTTTGCCGGCTCTGAGCTGTCCGTAATCTCTCACATATCAACTGGACGTCCTCAGATGCCTGCTGCACTAAGTCCGGAGTGAAAATCTGTCTGTCACCAACCTCTTCCCATCCAATGGGGGAACGACATCTACGCCCGTATAATGCCTCATAGGGTGCCATCCCGATACTAGCATGATAGCTATTATTATAAGCGAACTCGGCTAACTGCAGGTGGTCATCCCAGGAGCCTCTATAATCCAGCACACACGCTCTCAACATATCCTCGAGGGTCTGTATAGTCCTCTCTGACTGCCCATCTGTCTGAGGATGAAAATCGGTGCTAAAACTCAATCGGGTCCCCAGCGCTTCCTGAAAATGTTCCCAAAAATGGGAAATGAAGCGGGCATCCCTATCAGAAACAACGCTCACTGGTACACCATGTAGCCATACTATCTCTCGAATATACAGGTTCGCCAACTGACTCAGTGTATCGGTAGCTCTCATAGCCAAGAAATGGGCGGACTTAGTCAACCGGTCCACAATAACCCATATGGCATCATGACCTCTGTGGGTCCTCGGCAACCCCATCACAAAATCCATGGTGACATGCTCCCACTTCTAGGTCGGTCTCGGTAGAGGCTGCAATAATCCTGCAGGCTTCTGATGCTCTACCTTCACTTGCTGACAAACGAGACACTTAGCGACATATTCTGCAATGTCTCTTTTCATTCCAGACCACCAATAAACCTTCCGAAGGTTTTGATACATCTTGGTACTTCCCGGATGTATCGTATACTTCGATGAGTGAGCCTCTGATAAAATCGTTCTCCTGATCTCAGGATCCTTGGGAACGCATACTCTGCCTCTGAACCTCAATAAGCCATCAGCACTCTGCTCAAAATCAATACCCACACCTGTCTGTATCTGCCTCAGCCAATCGATACACCGTTGATCGCTCTGCTGGGCTTGCCGAATACGGCCAATCAACTCTGGCTCTAGTCTCAAACTAGCCATGATCTCAAGTCTCTCAGATCCAGGTGGGGTTACATCTAAACTGAGGTTTGTAAAGTGTTCTAACAATTCGTGTTCCCGTACCATCATATATGACACCAACCAAAGGTTCTTTCTACTCAAAGCATCGGCAACTACATTTGCCTTACCCGGGTGGTACATGATTTCACAATCAAAGTCCTTCAGGAGTTCGAGCCATCTCTTCTGTCTCATATTCAGCTCTTTCTGCGAGAACAGGTACTTTAGGCTCTTATGATCTGTGAACACCTGAAATTTCTCACCATAGAGATAGTGGCGCCAATTTTCAAAGCAAATACTACGGCTGCCAACTCTAAATCATGTGTCGGGTAGTTCCTCTCATGATCTTTCAACTGTCTAGATCCATAGGCAACTACCTTCCCATCCTGCATAAGCACACAGCCCAGTCCCTGGTGTGATGCATCCGTATACACCGAGAATCCTCCTAAGCTGGTAGGAATGGTGAGAACTGGAGCAGTCGTCAATCGACGCTTGAGCTCCTCAAAACTCCTCTCACATGCCTCATCCCATGTAAACTTAACATCTTTACGCGTGAGGCGTGTCAACGGAGCAGCTAGTCTGGAGAAACCCTCTACAAATCTCCAATAATATCCTGCCAATCCCAGGAAACTCCTGATCTCAGTTACTGTCTTGGGCTGTTCCCACTGCACAACTGCCTCTATCTTGGATGGATCCACTGATACCCCATCCTTTGACACAACATGCCCCAAAAATGAGATCTATTCCAACCAAAAGTTACACTTGCTGAGTTTGGCATACAATTCTCTCTCTCGGAGGGTCTGCAGAACTATCCTCAAGTGCTCCTCATGATCTTCCCTGGACTTGGAATACACCAAAATGTCATCTATGAAAATAATCACAAACTTGTCCAGGTATGGCTTGAATACATCATTCATCAATGCCATAAATGCTGCGGGAGCATTCGTCAATCCGAATGGCATCACCAAAAACTCGTAGTGGCCATAACGGGTACGAAATGCTGTCTTGGGTACATCTCCACTCCTGATCCTCAACTGATGGTACCCTGACCGCAGATCTATCTTAGAAAATACTTCGGCTCCCTGGAGCTGATCCAACAAATCATCGATTCTTGGAAGGGGGTACTTGTTCTTAATGGTGGCCTTATTCAACAACCGGTAATCTATACACAGTCGGAGGCTTCCATCCTTCTTCCTTACAAATAGAACCGGTGCTCCCCAAGGTGAGACACTCGGTCTAATAAACCCCTTCTCCAACAACTCTTGCAGCTGTTTCTTCAGCTCTTCCAACTCTATCGGAGCCATTCTATAGGGTGGCTTCGATATCGGCTCTGTACCAGGAACTAACTCAATGCAAAATTCCATTTCCCTTTCAGGTGGTAGTCCTGGTAATTCATCCGGAAAGACATCAGGGTAGTCCGTAATTACGGGTATGTCCTTCAATTCCGGGTGTGCCTCATCTATATCGACCACATAGGCAATGAACCCTTCACATTGTCCTCTCCATCGTTAGTAACATAAACCATCACTCCACATTCAACATTTATCATAAACAATAAATTTATCTCTCAAGCAATATGAATTTAAAATCATACTCCTTTATTTACAACAAACATGCTATTTTCATATCATTTCTTTTCATCAAAGTTTACAATAAGATTGTCAAATCCTGAAAACATCAATGTTTTGGCATGACAATCCATCACAACACGATTGGTAGCCAACCAATCCATTCCCAAAATTACATCAAAATCATTCATATTCAATAAAATCAGATTGGCTATCATTTCCTTCCCCTCTATCTTTAATTTACAATCTCTACATACATGCTCAGTCAATTGACTATCATTCATGGGTGTGGAAATCATCAACATTTTATCCAAAAATGTTGGTTTCACATATTTCAACAATTTATGTGCAAAGGAAGGTGATATGAAAGAATGCGTGGCACCAGGATCAAATAATACCAATGCTTCTAAATCAAAGATTCGTATGGTACCTTTTATCACATCCGTCGAAGCATCTGCGGTGTCCTGATCCAGTGCATGTACTCTTCCTCTACTCACACCCGCAGCCTGTTTCCCTTTTTCCTCAGCTGTAGCCCTCCTCCTTGGGGCTGCTGTCTCAACTGGAGTTCCCTCAGGCTCCTTGCCCTTCTGTGGGGCAATCTCCATCTTCTCGGGACAATACTTAGCCATATGTCCTGGTCTCTCGCATCTAAAACACACCATAGGGGTCATCGGACAGGGCCTATTCCCATGGAATCTCCCACATCTCCTACACTGATCAGTAGTAGGTCGTGGTCCTCCAATAGTCATGCCCCTTGGCGCAGTCAAGGCTGGGTATACGGGAGGTCTAGCAGCTCTCTCCCGCACCTCCTCAATCTTTGGCCTTTTCTCAAAAAATCTTTGGCCATCTCTCTTAGCCACTCTTCCAATCCCGGATCTCTTCCGGTCCCTGTCCTTTCTGACACTGACCCTCCCAAGCTCGGAGGCATTTCGCTCAAAGTCTTGCTCACATAACTGAGCCTTATGTACAGCCTCCTCATAGGTCACAATGTCGAAGGGAGCTAGCTTAGTCCGGATGGCCAATCTCAATCCATCCATGAACTTCTGAATCTTTCGGGTCTCACTACCCATCGTGTCCGGGTCATATCTCCCCAAGGACATAAACTTGGACTCATACTCATCCACAGTACGATTCCCCTGAACCAAATTCATAAATTCCATCCGCAATTTCCTCTGTGCGGTAGCTGGAATATACTGTCTCCTGAAGGCCTCTAGAAATATCTCCCACGAGATCTCAGAGTGTCTGGCCCTCAAAATAACCTCGGTGGACCTCCACCAATGCTCGGCCTCGCCTTTCAGCATAAACACGGCAAAGGCAACCTTCTCACTTGAAGTGCATCGGAAAAACCTATACAGTTTCTCCATCTCATACACCCAATCCTCCGTAATCACTGGGTCCTTCACCCCTCTAAACACTGAGGGTTTCAGCGCTTGAAACTCTCGCAACCTGATCAAGTCGCAGTCATAACCCATATCACTACCGCTCTGCTGTGGAGCGATAGGAGAATCTGTATCCTGGGCTGGAGGTGGTGTAACTGTAACTGTCTCAGCAGTCTGAGGTCTCTCCGCCTCTGCAGCTGCCTGTTTCGTAGTAGGCTGTGCTGCGGGACCTCGTCTGTCACCGGCGCCCAAGGCATGCGTGACTATCTCCACCAGACTCTCAATACTCCGCTCTAATCTAGCGAAGCGAGCCTCAGTATCACCTGCTCTCTCAGCAGGGTTCTGTGGAGCCTGCTCAGTCTGTGGCTCCGCACGGCTCTCAGGCCTACCTCTACGGCCTCTAGCACGTGCTCTCGCCCCTCTACCTTTACGTGTAACTGGCATAGTGCCTAACTCCCTGTATTATAATAATTCATTAAGCTCAATCCATCACGGTATACACAGTTATATCTAAACAAAAGCACAGTACTATGGGGATGTACTTTCCTACATTTTATTAATGACTCACATCAGGCCAACACAGCTCTGATACCAATCTCTGTCACGACCCAATTCCATTCTCTTTAACCGAAAATCACTGAAAATTTTTCTCGTTTTACTGTTACCTTACCCGGTCGTGAACTAAACTCACCACACACTGTTGGGCTGTGAGCCAATAATAAACACCACATCTCATTCATTCTCAATTAATTAAAACGATGTCATACATGTGCATTTAATCATGTACTTATACGAATACATGTTTTACTGACATCTACATCCCCCATAAGTACAACTCAAAAGAATACTGTGCTTTTACATTGTTTAGATACAAAAAGAATCACTGTGTATATACCTCTTAGCGGTGGAGATGCAGCGGAGTCCAAAATAATACGCCTCAGTCCTCACTGGGCTACTATGCACGCTCTGTAGGGGGAAAAATAGAGTGGGATGAGCAACCACACGCTCAGTAAGGCAATAATGCAAGCACGGTAGATAACTACTCTATCTACATGCTGATAGTGTTATGCATAAATCGTTTAGAGTAGGAGCATGAGGAATAAAACTATGCCATGTGAATATACATATATATCCTGTATCAAAATCATGTGCATTGGCATATAAAACATGGTAGAGACATCATGTATAAATCATCTCATGCTCAATCTCATTTAAATTCATTAAAGGGCAATTCTTTAAGAAACTTCCTTTTTAAACCAACACCATAACACCACCAAATCAACTCACAATCACAACCACATTTTCGTTCCACAATTCACGCATGTGTATAAATCTAGGTCACTATATCAAAAGTGCCTATGTGAACCATTACATCATAAATCATCCCAGACCACACGCATCCAGGTGTGCGGGGTATCATGCTGGCACGAAGATGGATTATCCCTCGCCAGACTTTCTCATTACATATCCATCATGCGGTACATCGTACTCCATGTGATATACACGGTACAGCGTACTCCGCAACTCATATCGTGATCGGGGGTGCCATTCCTAGGTCTTATCTACCCCATACCAAGAGTTTTCCATATTCCGTGAAGGAGAGCCTCCCTGCCGAACAGAGCCTCCCCGCCTAACAGAGCCTCCCTGCCTCCTCGGGCTTAAGGATGTTAGCTTAAGGATGTAGGGCATAATGATCCTTTCCGTAAGAGAGCCTCCCCACCGAACAGAGCCTCCCCGCCTAACAGAGCCTCCCTGCCTCCTCGGGCTTAAGGATGTTAGCTTAAGGATGTAGGGCTTAAGGATCTTACCGTACCCATGTAGGAGAGCCTCCCCGCCTAACAGAGCCTCCCCGCCTTTTTGGGCTTAAGGATGTTGGCTTAAGGGTCCCACCGTAAGAGAGCCTCCCTGCCAAACAGAGCCTCCCCGCCTAACAGAGCCTCCCTGTCTCCTCGGGCTTAAGGATGTTAGCTTAAGGATGTAAGGCTTAAGGATCTTACCCACTTTCACAACCCTATACGAATCCCATTGTACAAGCTTGTGCGAGCAAAGCTCTAGCACGACTCATGCATCATGCATCTTCTCATAAAGAGGCGCGTACGAGCATAGCTCTAGTACGGTTATACTCATAAGATAACTACTCAAAATCCACGTACGAGCAGAAGCTCCAGTACGGTTTATAAATATCATTATAGATTCCAAATCAAGGTGCGAGCTAGGCTCCAGCACGTTTCATACAAATGAAAACATAGAAATCCAGCGCGAGCGAGGCTCTAGCGCGATTTATGTCATACAAGTGTGATAGGCGGCTCATATACAATTCATCAATCCCGGTAATTCGGGTTTAGCACTCACAAATGCTTTTCTACAACAACAATACAATACTAGCCCTCCTATCTACGAGCTTGCTTAAAACCAAGCAATTCGTTTTGGAAAAACATCAAAACATTAGATTTACGGAATTATTAGCGTTACTATCCCATTTCATAAAATCCACTTCAAATCCAAAACCACGCATATACTCGTCATCATTCACGAATACCATCCATCATTTATTTGAGTAATTCATGCATTTCATACAACACCCAATATTCACCCACAAGTTCAAAGTACGAGCAGCTACCTCTATATACTCACAAAATTCCCTTACCTGGAATCGCGATGCGTGATTCCACTTCCTTAAGCTGCTTACTCGTATGGTTCGGTTCGCCTTCAACTAACTCTTCGGGGACTGCACAAAATCGTATCCCGCATTATATTCGATCCATACAATGCAACCCTTGCGCTTGCTATAGTCAATTTAACCTATAGCCTCTATTAACGCTTATATGGCCTCGTTTCATTACTTTACTCATAACTCGAGTCTATGGATCTTCTTAGGCCTATTAACTTATTCAAAATCGATGTTAAATCGACATTAAGCTCATAGTGTTCATATTCCATGAATTCCCTCACTATGGCATTTATCAATCATATACATACCCATTTTCACAATTCCTCCTACTCACCAGGTAATTCCATCTAACCCTCTAAAATCATAACATTACCCCAATAACAACTTTTGCATGCCATAAACCATAAGCTCATTCAATCCCACATATCCTCACATTATACCCATTTTAGATTTCTAGGTCACACCAATTCCACTACATTCCTAGGTAGTTTATACATCAATACTCATATCAATCAACTCCAAAATCAATTAAATAGCTAATGCATTTGGATTGGAGTGTTAGAATCTTACCAATATGATTTCTCTTCTTGCTCCAATTGGTAATGCCCTTAACTCCTTCGATTCCAAGAATGGGAAAATGCCCTCTCACTATGTTGTTCTTCTCCTTGATAGGAACAACTTTGCTTCTAATGATCTCTCTCCAAATCTCACTGAAAATGGCTAATTTTAGAGAGGGAAAGTTAGGTTTTTGGGTTGAAAATGGGAGGTTAATATGTTTTTCTGAGATTTCCAGATTTTCAGCTCTCCTTATATAGAAATGGCTTGAGGAGATCGATCTGGTCCAAGAGGAGATCGATCTGGTCCCTTAAAATCCCTCTTTTTCACGGCATTTTTAAGCCTGAGATCGATCTGTTGAAGCAATGAGATCGATCTGTTGAAGCATGAGATCGATCTGTCGAATCATGAGATCGATCTGGTCCCAAACAGAGAGCTAAGGAGATCGATCTGGGTGCTTGAGGATCAATCTTTTCACTTACAGAATGCTTGGCAGATCGATCTGGCTCCATTGGAGATCGATCTGCTCTATTCTTTCGCCCAAATAAGAGCATTCTGGCTCTTCCAGATCGATCTCTCATCCTATGAGATCGATCTGGACCTCATGTTTCCAGATTTCCTGCAGTTTCTTTGCTGCAACTCATACCAACACATCCTTAATCTATTGCCATGGCCATTTTCTCATCCATCCACCTTTATAACTTGAAAATGGCATCCATTCATACCTTATGCACATTGAAACTTGTGTGCATTCATTGTATGTTCAAAGGCATGCTACATAAAACCAAATGGAAGCATAACTCCATTCCATTTTACCACACTACTCATCTTGAGTCTCAATCACATCCATCACTTGCTAGAACTCATTTCTTCGTATTCATGCTCAATGAAACTTGTATGTACGTTACAATTTATATTACACATACATACATTGAATCCATGGACTTACATCAATCATACTTTACATTACAAGTCCATTCATATTATTTGATCCAAGTACACACATTACCCTTATACATATATGGGGTCTTACAGTTGGCACCTCGCTTGTGCTATTTCTCAAATCATGAAGTCACTAGCTAGCCTATTCGTCAATTTTGCTTAAACAAAGCAATGTATTTCATAGAGATATCAAGACAGGTGATTATGCAATTATTAGCCTTATTATCCCCTTTATAAGAATTATTTCAAAAACCAAATCCCATACATATATACTTGTAATCATTCACATATATCATCAATCACTTTTCTAGATAACCATGCATTTTACAAAGCCTTATATTCACCCACAAAATACGAGCAACTATCTTTATATACTCATGAAATTCCCTTACCTGGAAATTACGTCGAATGATTTCCTATTCTTTAGAGCTGCTGGTTTGTGCGGTACGATTCAAAATTCGCCTCCAACGAAATCCAAGGCTACACGAAATCATATATCACATCAATTTGGTCCAATATGACACAATTGGTCCCATTAACATTTATAAGGCCTCACTTCCTCTTAAGCTCATTTTGATTGCTTTATTAATTTCTCAAGAGTTTCTTTGAATTCTTTTAGGACTATTGATTTACACTAAATCGGTATTAAGCTCATAGTGTCCCTAGTCCATCATTTACTTCACTATGGCAGTTTATTAAACACCTCATATACTATTTTCATAACTTGCCTAATCTCACAATGTAGCTTCATTCAATCATCCCAAAATCTTGCATATTACTTCACTAACACCGTAGCATACTTCATTTATCATCAACTCACCCATATCATATTTTCTCATACTAGACTTATTCTAGGTTTTACTTGTTCTATTACATTCTAGGTAGTTTCTATCATAAATTCATATACCCATCTACTCACCAATAATAATTGGATAAATGTACTTGAGTTAGTGTATTAGAAACTCACCTAGCTAGATTTCTTCTTTCTCAAATAAGAACACTTCTTTGCTCATTCAATCCAACCAATGAAGTATTGGTTTCAAGCTATGTTATTCTTCTCTTTATAGTGAACAACTTTACTGTAATAGCTTTTTCTCAAATCTTTGTGGAAATGGCATAGTTTTAGAGAGAGAAAGCTAGGTTTAAGGTTGAAAATGGAAGAATGAACTTGTTTCCAGTGAATATACAGATCCAACTACTCAACTCTTATAAAAATGGCATTAGGAGATCGATCTGCAAAGGGTGGAGATCGATCTGGCCTTGCTAAAATCCTTCAGTTTTTTGGCATTTAGCAGGCAAGGGATCGATCTGTTGGATGCATGAGATCGATATGCCATATTGTATGAGATTGATCTGCACAATGGAAATAGGATCGATTTGTTTCAGGCCGAGAGTTTAGGAGATCGATCTGGCCATTAAGAGGAGATCGATCTGATCCAACCTGAGGCCAATGGAGATCGATCTACTTGAGTGAGGGATCAATCTCCCTCTTGTAAAATGCTTGGCATTGTGTTTTCCAGACAATGAGATCGATCTCTCTTTGCATGGGATTGATCTGGCCTTCATCCTGCACCCTTTTTCTGCACATTTTCCCAATTAAACTCCTACTCAATGATTTCAACACTCATTTATCAATCCATTCACACTTAGAACTTAAAAAAGTTTATTTCTTGTATTTCATATGTAATGTAACTTGTCTATACATCAAATAATTATATACATTACATAGAAATTTATGAGTTTTACATTCCTCCCCTTCTTCAAGAAATTTGGTCCTCCAAATTAGAACTAAGTTAATCTGAAAATAACTCCAGGTACTTCTCTTGCATCATACTTTTTAGCTCCCATATAGCTTCCTCTGGAGTGTGATATTGCCAAAGAACATTCACTAAGGGAATCATTTTCAATCTCAGCACCTTCTCATTCCTATCCAAAATTTGAACCGACTTTTCAACATACGTCATACTCTCATTGAGCTCTAATGGCTCATATCTTATCACATGTGCCGGGTCAGGGTGGTACTTCCAAAGCATAGAGACATGGAAGACGTTATGAACACTTGCTAAGTCTGGTGGCAACGCCAACCTATAAGCCTTATCTCCCACTCTCTCCAAAATCTCGAAGTGTCCAATATACCAAGGGCTTAACTTTCCCTTCTTACCAAATCTCATAATTCCTTTAGAGGGAGAAACTCTCAAGAATACAAACTCACCCACAACAAACTCCAGTGGTCTCCGTCTCCTGTCAACATAACTCTTTTGTCGGCTCAGAGCTGTCTGTAATCTCTCAGATATAACTAGATGTCCTAAGAGGCCTGTTGTACTAAATCGGGAGCAAAAATATGTATGTCACCAACCTCTTCCCATCCAATAGGGGATCGACATCTACATCCATACAGTACCTCATATGGTGCCATCCCGATACTTGCATGATAGCTGTTATTATAGGCGAATTGGTTAACAGTAGGTGATCATCCCAGGAGCCTCCAAAATCCAGCACACACGCTCTCAACATATCCTTCAAGGTTTGTATAGTCCTCTCTGACTCACCATCTGTCTGATGATGAAATGCGATGCTAAAGCTTAATTGGGTTCCCATTACTTCCTGAAAATGTTCCCAAAAATGGGAAGTGAAGCGAGCATCCCGATCAGAAATAACGTTCACTGGTACATCATGTAACCAAACTATCTCTCGAACATACAAGTTCACCAACTGACTCAGAGTATCGGTAGCTCTCATAGCTAAGAAATGGGTTGACTTCGTCAACCGATCCACAATAACCTAAATGGCATCATGACCTCTATGGGTCCTAAGTAAACTGATCAAAAAATCCCTGGTGACGTGCTCCCATTTCCCTGTCAATATCGGTAGAGGCTGCAATAACCCTGCAGGCTTCTGATGCTCTACCTTCACCTACTGACAGACAAGACATCTAGTGACATATTCAGCAATGTCTCTCTTCATTCCAGACCACTAATAAACTTTCTAAAGGTTTTGATACATCTTAGTACTCCCCGGATGTATCATATACTTCGATGAGTGAGCCTTTGATAGAATCACTCTCCTAATCTTAGGATCCTCTAGAATGCACACTCTACCCTTGAACCTCAGTAATCCATCAGTCGTCACTTTGAAATCAATACCCATACCTGTCTATGCCTGACTCAACCAATCGATACACTGTGGATCACTTTGCTGAACCTATCGAATACGACCAATCAACTCTGGCTCTAATCTCAAACTAGCCATAATATCTAATCTCTCTAAACCAGGTGGGGTTATATCCAAATTGAGGTTTGCAAATTGCTCCAACAACTCATGTTCCCTAACCATCATATAAGATACCAACCCGAGGTTCTTCTTGTTAAAGGCATCGACAATTACATTCGCCTTACCCGGGTGGTACATGATCTCACAATCATAATCTTTCAGGAGTTCAAACCATCTTCTCTGTCTCATATTTAACTCTTTTTATGAGAATAGATACTTAAGGCTCTTATAATCCGTATATACCTGAAATTTCTCACCATAGAGATAGTGGCACCATATCTTCAATGCAAACACTATGACTGCCAACTCTACATCATGAGTTGGATAGTTCCTCTCATGATCTTTTAATTGTCTGGACCTATAGGTAACTACCTTCCCATCCTACATAAGTACACAGCCCAGTCCCTGGTGTGATGCATCCGTATGCACAGAGAAACCTCCTTCGCTAGTAGGAATGGTGAGAATAGGACTAGTGGTCAACCGACGCTTAGGCTCCTGAAAACTCCTCTCACATGCCTAATCCTACATAAACATAACATCTTTTCGCGTGAGGTATGTCAACGGAGCAGCTAGTCTGGAGAAACCCTCAATAAATATTCGATAATAACCTGCCAATCCCAAAAAGCTTATAATCTCAATGACTGTCTTGGGCTATTCCCACAGTATAAGTACCTCAATCTTGGATGGATCCACAGATACCCCATCCTTCGATATAAGATGGCCCAAAAATGAGATTTGCTCTAACCAAAAGTTACACTTATTGAGTTTGGCATACAATTCCTTCTCTCAAAAGGTTTGCAAAACTATCCTCAAATGTTGCTCATGATATTCCCTGGACTTGGAATAAATAAAAATATCATCAATGAACACAATCACAAACTGGTCCAGGTATGGCTTAAATACATCGTTCATTAATGCCATAAATGGTGCGGGGGGTATTTGTCAATCCGAATGGCATAACCTAAAACTCGTAGTGGCCATAATGGGTACAAAATGCTGTTTTAGGTACATCTCCACTCCGTATCTTCAACTGATGGTACCCAGATCGTAGATCTATCTTAGAAAAGACTTGTGCTCCCTGAAGCTGATCTAACAGATCGTCAATGCATGGAAGGGGGTACTTCTTCTTAGTGGTGGCCTTATTCAACAACCGGTAATCTATACACAGTCAAAGGCTTTCATCCTTCTTCCTTACAAACAGAATCGAAGCTCCCCAAAGTGAGACGCTCGATCTAATACCCCTTCTCTAGCAACTCTTGTAGTTCCTTCTTTAGCTCTTCCAACTCTATCAGAGCCATTCTATATGGTGGCTTAGATATCAGCTCTATACCAGGCACTAACTCTATACAAAACTCCATTTCCCTATCAGGTGGTAGCCTTGGTAAATCGTCCGAAAAGACATTAGGAAATTTTGCAACTACTGGAATGTCTCTCAATTTCGGGTGTACCTTATCTATATCAACCATGTATGCAATGAACCCTTCACATAATCCTTTCTACCGTTAGCACCATAAGTCATCACTTTAACATTCACAATTAACAAATAAATTCATCCCTCTAATATGTTGAATTAAAATTATACTTCTTTCATTTACAATCATCATGTTTTTCATTTCTTTTCAACAAAGCTTACAATAAGATTATCTATTTCTGGAAACATTAATGTCTTAGCATGAAAATCCATAACAACACGATTTGCAGCTAACCAATCCATTCCCAAAAATTACATCAAAATCACTCATATTTAATAAAATTAAATCGGCTGCCATATCCTTTCCCCTATCTTTAACTTACAATTCTTATATACATGCTCTGTCAACTGACTATCATTCATAGGTATGGGTCTTACATGCTTCAACAATTTATGTGCAAAGGAAGGCGACATGAAGGAATGTGTGACACCAGGATCAAACAATACAAATGCTTCTAAATAAAAAATTAAGATGGTACCTTTAATCATATCTGTCGAAGTGTCGACGATGTCCTGATCCAGTGCATGTACTCGTTCTCTGCCCACCATCTGTTTCTCTTTTTCTTCAGTTGTAGCTCTCCTCCTCAGAGCAGCTATCTCAACAGGAGCTCTCTTTGGCTCTTTACCCTTCTGTGGGGCAGTCTCAATCATCTTAGGATAATACCTAATGATATGCCCTGACTTCCCACATCTATAACATGAAATAGGGGTCGTCAGACAAGGCCTAGTTCCATAAAATCTGCCACATCTCCTACACTGCTCAGTAGTAGGATGGGGTCCTCCAATGATCATACCCATCGGTAGAGCTAAAGCTGGGTACATACGAGGTTTAGCAGCTCTCTCCTACACCTCTTCAATCTTAGGTCTCTTCTCAAACAATCTTTGGCCTCCTTTTCTGACTGCTCTATCAACTCTGGATCTCTTTTGGTCTCTGTCCTTTCGACCGCTAGCCTTCCCAAGTTCGGAGGCATTTCGCTCAAAGTCCTACTCACACAACTGTGCCCTGTGCACTACCTCATCGTAAGTGTGAATGTCGAATGGAGCTAATTTAGTCCGGATGGATAATCTCAATCAATCTATGAACATCTGGACCATTCGATTCTCATTGCTCATCGTATCCGGGTCATATCTTCCCAAAGATATGAACCTCGACTCATACTCATCCACAGAACAGTTCCCCTGAACCAAGTTAATGAACTCCATCCGTAATTTCCTTTGTGCAATGGCTGAAATATATTGCCTCCTAAAGGCCTCCAAGAATATCTCCCATGTGATCACGAAGTGTCGGGCTCTCAGAATAGATTCGGTGGATCTCTACTAGTGCTCTACCTCGTCTTTCAGCATAAATATTGTAAAGGCCACTTTCTCAGCCGACGTACATATAAAGAACCTATACAGTTTCTCCATCTCATAATCCCAATCTTCAGTAATAATCGGGTCCTTCACCCCTCTGAATAATGGAGGTTTCAACTCTTAGAATTACCTTACCCTACCCAGCTCACAGTAATAACCCATGTCACTTTCGCTCGACCGTGGAGCAATAGGAGAAGTAGTATCCTGAACTGGGGGTGTAACAGTCTCTGTAGCCTGAGGTCTCTCCGCTTTTGCACCTGCCTGTCTAGTCGTCTTGTCTATCACCAGCACCCAATGCCTGTGTGACTATCTCAATGAGGCTCTCGATACTCCGCTTTATCCTAGCGAAGCGCGCCTCGATATCATCTGGCCTCTCAGTAGGGTCCTGTGGAGCCTGGTCAGTCTGTGGCTTCGCACGGCCTTCGGGCATATCCCTACAACCTCTAACACGTGCATCGGCCCCTCTACCTCGTTGTGTAACAGATATAACGCCTAACTTCATGTATTCATAATCATTTATTAGTCTCGTTCCATCTCAGTATACACATTTATATCTAAACAAGAGCACAATAATATGAGGATGTAATTTTTTATTCCTACTTATTATTACCAACTCACATCAGGCCAACTTGGCTCTGATACCAATCTCTGTCACAACCCTCTTTATCCATTTCATCTAAAAATCACTATAAATGTTTCGCTTTAACCGTTAACGTGCCCGGTCTTGAACAACCCTCACAAATACAGTTAGACTGTAAGTCAATAATAATCATCATTTCCATACATCTTTTAATCAATTAAGAACAATTCAATACATTTGAAAGTTAAGTCATGTACTTATACATGACATGTTCACTAACATTAATATCCCTCATATTAAAATAGAATTATTTGTGCTTAATTTCTTAATTAATTATTTTAATTCCTAAATTATTTTATTAATTATCCCCTTAATTTAATTAAAATTCTTTAATTTGCAGGTAAAATAAATCCGGATGAAACGCAGTCGTTTCAGTAAAAAATGGGCTGAAAACGAGGTAAAAGGAGACTAACCACTACCATTTCGCAATCTGACTCACCATTCGTCTGGACACGTGAGATGCCAGGTGTTTGTATTTTATTTACCTCAAAAAGATAAGATCGATAGATACTGTGCCCACCTTTTGGCAGACATACATCAGCCCACATCGCACAACCAAGTGGACAAGAAGACGAATGACATGGAAATATCTTCTCTGAAGTGAATGGAATGAAGACAAGTGGCCAAACAATGTCAACTCATCTAGGATTGAAAATTACCTTTGTACCCCCAAGTTTGTGTATAAATAGAACATGATGAGCAATTCAAAAACCAAGTAGTCTAGAGTAGAATTTTAGGGTAAATTAGAGTAGAGGTAGATTTTAGAATAGCTTAAAAGTTTTATTTTGAAAAGCTTTATTGTTAGGTTTTATTTTCTCTCCTAGTTTTTCATTTTTTTAGCTTTCCCGTTGGCTTCATTATTATTTTTATTTGGCAGCCACCATTGTTCTTGTTTTCACTTGGCTACTGTTTATGGCACACTTAAGATTTCTTTAATGAGAACAAATTTTCATTTAGCCTTTCTTCCAATCTCGATTTCACTCTTTACCTTAAGATATATTTCATAATATTCAACCTGATAGCAAATGTTTCATTTTTGTTCCTTGCACTTTTATTTTACACTTTGTTTATTCTACATTAGTTCGTTTATATGCTTCATCATTTGGTCCGAGACCGAATTCATTCCTGGAGGCTACCGATTGCTTTACTCACTTATGTGTGGTGTTGAGCAATTATGGGTAGCTGAGAATGTGTTTAGGAAACCATACTCTCTTATTTTCTTTTACCCAATCCCTCATTCGATTATTCATGTCTGTTTATATAGGACTGCTTTATTTAGCGATTTTCTATTTTAGTTCTTGAATACTCCGGTTTAGTTCTCCTTTTAAGTTATCTCACGGTAATTTTTTTCTTTTTCTGCTTTCCTCACGGTTCTAATGTTTTAATCTCCTACATCTTAGTTTCTTTCTGCAGCGTGCGATTGTCTTCACTGATCGGGTTTCCATTTTCGGGTGGTACCGAGAGGTGGGCTTCTGATGGTGACTGCTGAAGCAGAGAAAGAGGATGCGGCTGCTGAAGCTGGCATGTTAGCTGTCGTTCGGTGCCAAACATTAACAGTAGTTTAGTGTTGCAATGGATATAGATCACATACATTCTTTGTTCTGTCCTGTTCTTGATCATCTTTACTGTTCATCTTTGTGTTGTTTTTATTCTGCATTAATTTGTTGTTTACTGCTACATTTTGTGAGGCACAAGCTGAGGTAGAGTGATGCTGGTTGGAGAACTAAGCAGGAGCTAGCTTCTCGAGGCAACGAAGGCTGGTAACAATAGCTACGCTGCTTCATTCCAACTTGTTACTTCAATTCTTCAATGCTGGTTTTACAGTGTTTAGGCTCCTCTAAGATTCTAGATTAATGCATTTGTTGTTTAATTCTTCTATTGTGATTCTGATCATTTAATCTTATCCCTATCTTTCGTTATCGACTGGATTTAGCAGCAGCATTGCGTGGACGGCTGGAGTAGAGGATAGGAGCTAGATGTGGCAGTCCAATGCAGGGGACAAAGTTTCAGTTCAGAAAAATGTTGTAGAGCAAGGCACAACAGCTGGTTTTGGCCTGACCTGAATCGGATCCTGAAGCACTGCCAAGGAGAAGCTGCTGACAGGAATTGTTGCAGATTACCAGTACGTGGCTGCTGCATGAAGGTGAACTTCTGATGACCTATTGCTGCACGTGAGGTAAGGAAGCAACAGTCTGGTGCAAAGGGTGATGTTGCAAAGAAGAAAAAGAAATTGTTCTATAGATTGCTGACTGTCCAAAACTGTACAAGGCCGTGTTTGGCATCTGGGAAATGTCCCAATTTAATGTTTCATGGAATTCTATTATTTTGTTGAACTGTTATTATTCCTTATATTATTTGTTAGCTTAAAGTAATGTGCATAGTAGCTAAATTTTCTTTGTTAGTTTAAGGCTTTGTTTTAATTGCATTAATAGTTAATTTTTGACCATAATAGGATTTAAGGCTTTAATTTAAGTAGTGTTCATATATAGCATTTAGAGTAGAATTATTTCATTCATTTTGAATTTAATCTTCATGTTAAAATTTAAAAATTCAAAAATATTTATTTCTCATGCATTATTTAGATGTTACTTTTGTTTATTTACTTAGACATTTATTTAAGTTAGTAATTAGTTAGAGTTATATTTAATTTAGGGTCATTTATAGGTATTTAGTTTCTTAGTTATATTTAGGAATTTTATTAAATTTTTAGAATTTTATTTTATTAGATTTTATGTTAGTTTAATTTGCATTTTTATTTTTGATAATTAGATTAATTGTATGCACATTTTATTTTTATTGTCTGGTTTTATTCGAATTAATTTTATTTTTTTATTTTCCTATTTGCTTGCATTTTAGTTTGTTTGCACTAATTAAAGCTTTGTTATTTATCTTTTGTAGGTTATTGCTTTTATTTGCTTGGAGCGTTGTAAGTATTCTTTGCTCTATTTTTATTACTTTCTTTATTTTATAATTTTTATTGTTTTTCAGTACTTTTTAATTTAACCCTTGTAGATCATCCACTAAATTCTCATAATTTACTAGGATATACTTAAGTTAAAATTAACCGATACTTAATTAGACTAATTAGATTCTCTGTGGGACGATAATCCGGGACTCGAATCCCATTATTACTTGTACGACCCGTGCACTTACGGTTAACACGTCTAGATAATTTAGAGTGGGCATAGACGTCATTAAGTTTTTGGCATCGTTGCCGGGGAATCACAATTAGCCGTTAATTAATATCAGTGAAATTATGCTTAGGTATAATTCTAGTTTTGTAAATACTTAGGTTGTAAATATTTAGATCCTTAATTTAGTGTAGTTAATTTTCTCTTTATTAAATTAAAAAAAACATTTCCTAAGGACTCTTAGATGTTTACATGCGTAGAGCCAAAAGCTATGATTGCTTTCCTTTAGATCTTGAAATTGAACAAACACTTAGAAAAATTAGAAAGGATTCTAGGAAATTAGTAGCTCCGCTGCAAAACATCATGGCTGAAAACAGAGAAATTAGGACTGTAGGTGATTATGTTGTACCCACTGTTAGAGGTTATTATACTGGCATTAGGCCACCAGCTGTCCCTGCAAACAATTTTGAAATTAAGCCTTCGATCCTCCAAATGATCCAAACTTCGCTACAGTTCAGTGGGCTTCCTCATGACGACTCACATGCTCACCTAAGGAAATTTTTGGATCTGTGCAACACCTTCAAGCATAATGGATTATCGGACGATGTGCTTAGGCTTAGGCTATTCTCTTTCTCGTTTAGGGATAGAGCGCGACATTGGTTAACCTCCTTAGCTCCAGGATCCATTTCCACTTGGGACAAGTTAGCCCATCAATTTTTAGCTAAGGTCTTTCCTCCCTCAAAGATGGCTAAACTTCGCAGTGACATATCTTCCTTTGCCTAAATCGATTCTGAATCTCTTTATGAAGCTTGGGAACAATATAAAGACCTTCTACGGAATTGTCCTCATCATGGCCTACCCTTATGGCTGCAAGTCCAGACCTTCTAGAATGGACTCACTAGCCAAAATAAGACTATCGTTGATACTGCTGCGGGAGGAGCTCTAATGTGTAAGACCGAGGAGGAAGCTTACGATCTGTTAGATAAGATGGCAGCTAACTATTACCAATGGTCTTCAGAGAGGCAGCTGCCTATGAAGTCGACGGGTATCTATGATTTAGACACACTGTCTACCTTGACTTCTCAAATAACCAACCTTACGAAAAATGTAGAGTCAGTCGTACCTAACATAATCCTGCCACCAGTCCTAATCATGTTTTACCTGTACAAAGTCATTTTCTTTCTTGCAATTTGTGTGGTGGTACACACTCTGTAGATAGGTGTCCACTTAATTTAGAATATGTTCAGTATGTTGCCCTACCTCAGAAGCAACAGAACAACCCCTTTTCCAACACTTACAATCTAGGGTGGAGGAACCATCCTAATTTTTCCTGGAGCCAAATTCAAAGGCAATCTTCTAATTCCAGACCTGTAGGGCCCCCTGGTTTTCAAACTCCACCAGTTCATGTACCACCACATCAGCAATTTCCACATCATCCACCTAATCATTCCCATCCACGACCTTAATTTCAGCATCTTCCACCACCACCACCACTTATGTAGCCCCAGCACTTACCTGCACCAGTAGTTGAGAAGAAACCCTCGCTTGAGGAGATGTTCACCACTATCCTGCAAAATCATGCAGCTTTAATTAAGAATTTAGAAGTTTAGGTTCGACAAATAGCTAATGCTCTTAGCTAGTGTCCACAAGGGACCCTTCCTAGTAACACCGAAGCTAATCTTATTAGGCAGAGGGAGGGTGAGGAACATGTTAAAGCCATCACCCTCAGGAGCGACAGAGAGCTAGATGATCCACAAGTTAAGTCTAATCTTGTTAAGCCTATAGTTGCAGACCCCTTAGGTTCTAAAGAGGCAGTTCAAAAAGAACAGGAACATGATAATCAGGCTATAAAGGAATCGAAATTGTGACGCCTCGGAAGCGCGGCAGGGCAAATTTAAAATTTATTTACATCATTTCACAATTCGAGGTACATTCCTGTGCGGTGTCATGCATCATCATATATGAATTATAAATTTACACCTCAGGATCTCATCATCCAACATCTACATATTACATCATATTCATTCCTCAGTTCTAGATTAATAAATCCTAATACATCCCATACATTATTGTTCATCAAGTGTCTATAAATACAACTTAAGTCTGGGTAGATGAAATATTAAAATATACCTTAAAGTACAATATATGGCTTGGAGCTCAAGTCCTCCACTAGCCACTACTCCATACGTCGTAGGGAAACTATTTTCACTTGAAGAAATCTTGGGGGAAATAAAATAGGGTGTGCTTCTAAATAGCTCAGTAAGGGGTTAAGGGACTCATTTATAAAATAATGATTTGCACAGCACAATCAATTTATTTTGCGGGTGGAAACTCAATGAACTCAGTAGAAAAGTGTAGCATGAATAATTAAAACATCATCTCAACTCATTTCTCAAAGCTCATGTAGAAACATGATAATAAATGGCTCAAACCATGATTACAAGCATGTATAAAACATGATGCGATAATGGCTTTTCTCATAAAACGTGATGAAAATCACAATAATAGTAATGCACGTGGCACAGCCACCAAACACAATCTCATATGCAAAACGAGACTAGGCAAATAAAACTCAAATAAAAACTCATCGTGGCACATCAAAACGATTGAACTCCTCCCCTAGGCGGACATCCCCAATCGAGGGATTTTGTTGACAATAATACACCCATGGCCATGGTTCGCTGTAGACTTGATCAGAGTCATACAGCCGTCAGTCTTACATGTTATCAAAGTACGACTCGATCTTACATGCTATCAGAGCAATGCCACCCATCGCTGCCGCGGAGCGGGGTCATCTCACGTTACCAGAACGGAGGAGTCGGTCTTACATGCTACTAGAGCATGACCCGATCTTACATGCTACAAGAGCAAAGCCCGATGTGTATTCAACATGTCACGCCTAAGTCTTAGTAATAGCTATTATCAAATAAAACTATTTTGCCTTCACGTAGCGCTCATAATGGTTTTTCTCATAAAACTCATCTCAAAACCGTTTTGTACTCAACAAAAAACATGTCAAAATCGAGCTCAAACCAGCAAAACCATGCAGACATTTCTCAAATCTCAGTACGCCTTAACGTAGAGCCCAAATCACTTTTCACCTTTTAAACTCAAAACAGTTGTAAAACAATTTCATATTTAGTTTACAACTCATAAAAATTAGGCCCCAACCGACTATAAAACCATGTACAATAACTCATTCTTAACTCATAAAAAAATGCTTGTTTTCTCAAATCACATTTCATGCTATAATATCTTCACAAAATCACAGACACAAATGAGTTTAAGTTTTCCCTTACCTTGTTGCACCTTGTATAGTGAAATCGCTCCCCAAAACGACGAACTAGCCTCTCATTCCTCTCTGAAACTCTTGGGCTATCCAAACGATGTTAAAACATCAATAATTCATCTCAATCACATCATCGAGCACATATTTGCTCATATTCTTATTAAATACTACAAACCTCATTTTTCTTATATTCCTATCCTAATCCACATTCTCATCCACTAAATTTCAAATCCTATATTTTTCATACATAATATCCATGCCAAAATCACCTCATTGCCTCAATTACAATTTATAGCTAAAATCGTTAAATTACCACAAATTGTATAATATCCTAATCACTTCAACAAAATCACAATTTCACCAACTTTAATCATTTCCCAGCTATTTTATCACAACACTCATAGTCACAATCACCAAAATCACCTCAATATCAAAGATTAAAGCTTAGAAATTTACCCAAAACTTATGGAGAGCTCTATTCACACCTCGATTTGATTCGTCCTTCGATTTCCAAGTATGTTGCTCTCTTTTGGATGAGGAACAACTTTCCTTCTAGCCACAACCCTTGATTTAAATGGAAATAGGCAATTTGGAGGAGAGGGAAAGCTAGGGATTTTGGTTTCTGAAGAGAGAGAGAATAAATTTCCAAAAAAACAAAGGGGTCCTTATATAGGTCGCAGGTAGGAGATCGATCAAGTCCTTGATGAGATCGATCTCCTTTTGAATTTGGGAACGTTTTGGGGTGATTTTATGCCTAAGAGATCGATCTGTCGTGGGGTGAGATCGATCTCTTAATTGCTTCATGAGATCGATCTGCTCCTTGAGGAGATCGATCTTCTGTTTACAGAATGCTTCATGAGATCGATCTACTCCTTGAGGAGATCGATTTTCTATTCACAGAAACATTTTGAGATCTGTCTGCTTGCCTATGAGATTGATCTGGCTATTAGTTCTTGCACATTTTCTGCATTCTGGAGCCATGAGATCGATCTCTCACCCTTGGAGATCGATCTGGCCTTCACAGATTGTACTGCTGCTACATTAATTTGTAGAAATCTTAATGTAAAACTTCCCAAAATCTACCCCATAATCCATAATTCAATCCATACACATTGAAGACTTAAAGACCTCATTTTATTATACTTCGTCATATTTAAAACTTACGTGTACATTAACATATCATAATTACATACACCAAATTACAATTCTCATAACTGGGGTATACAGAATTCTCAGTTCTCACATCCTCCTCACCTTTAAAGAATTTGGTCCTCCAAATTCAGCTCAACTCATCAAACAGATAGGGGTACTTCTCCATCATGAGACTCTCCAATTCCCAGGTTACCTCTTCCATTGAGTGATGTTTCCACAAAACTTTCACTAATGGGATGCTTTTGGTCCTAAGTACCTTCTCTTTTCTATCGAGAATCTGGACGGGTTCCTCTGTGTAGCTCATGTCCTCTTGTATGTCCATCTCTTCATACTCTATGACATGATAAGGATCCGGGTGGTACTTCTTCAACATAGATACAAGAAAGATGTTGTGTATTTTGGACATCTGTGGGGGTAATGCCAACCTGTAGGCTACCTCTCCCACTCTAATGGTCCGATGTATCGAGGACTCAATTTCCTTTCTTTCTAAATCGCATGATACTCTTACTTGATGATATCTTCAAAAATACTGCATCACCAACATCAAACTCCAGTGGTCGTCTACGCACATCCGCGTAGCTTTTCTGTCTACTCTGTGCAGGTCGTAATCTCTCACATATGAGTTTCACACTCTGTACAGCCTGTTCAACAAGCTCGGGAGCATTTATCTTTCTATCACCCACTTCTTTCAATGCTACAAGGGATCTACACCTCCTACCATATAGAGCCTCAAAAGGTGCCATTCTAATACTCACATGATAGCTATTATTGGACACAAACTCTGCTAGGGGCAGGTGATCATCCCATGATCCCTTAAAATCCATCGTACACGCCCTCAATATATCCTCCAGGGTCTAAATAGTCTTCTCTGACTGACCATCTGTTTGAGGATGATAGGCGGTACTAAAGCTCAATTGAGATCCCATGGACTCCTGAAACTGGGTCCAAAATCTGGAAGTAAATCGAGAATCTCTGTCAAAAGTAATACTCATTGGAGCCCCATGTGATCTAGCTATCTCGCTGACATATAACTCAGCTAAGGCATCCATAATATTGGTGCTCTTGATGGCAAGGAAGTGGGCACTTTTCGTCAGTTTATCCACTATGACCCATATCGCATCACGACTCCTTCGGGTCCTCGGTAAACCCATAATAAAGTCTATGGTGACATGCTCTCATTTCCATATAAGCATAGGTAAAGGCTGCAATAATCCTTTAGGCTTTCGATGCTCGGCTTTCACTTGCTGGTACACTAAACACCTGACCATAAAACCTGCCACGTCTCGCTTCATACCACTCCACCAATACACCTTTCTCAAGTCTCGAAACATCATAGTACCCCTTGAGTGCTTGGTGTATCGCGAGCAGTGGATTCTCTCAATATCTGTCTCTTTAGGGTATCATCTTCCAGTACACAAATTCGTCATCTGAATCTCAACAATCCATCCTCACTAACTATGAGATCGACTGCGAAGTTTGCTCGGCTTGGCAAACCATATCGATCAACCTCTGATCATCACGCTGCCTCGTTCTAATTTGATCCATGATCTCGGGCTCTATTCACAGGCTAGCCTGAAATCCAGTCTCTACCTCTTTAACTCTAATCCAGAGTTCGATGAACTACTTGAATAAATCCCATTCCCTGATCATCATAGTAGATATCATACTCTTCCTGCTCAGGGCCTGAGCATCTATGTTTACCTTTCTCGGATGGTACAAAATCTCACAGTCATAATCCTTAAGGAGTTCTATCCATCTCCTTTGTCTCATGTTTAACTCTTTCTGATCAAATAGATACCTCAAACTCTTATGGTCAGTGAAGATAAAAAATCTTTCCCCATATAAGTAGTGCCGCCAATTCTTCAAGGCAAACACCAACTCCAAATCATGCGTGGGGTAATTCCACTTATGATCTTTCAATTGTCGCGATCCATAGGCGACCACTCTCCCGTGCTGCATGTGCACACACCCCAATCCTTGATGGGAGCATCACTATACACTGAAAATCCTCCTGATCCCTCAGGGATAGTCAACACAGGTGCCGCTGTTAATCTCCTCTTTAATTCCTAAAAATTGAGCTTAATCAGTCCATATGAACGGAGTCTCCTTGCGCGTGAGCTTAGTCAAAGGAGCGACAATCCTAAAAAATCCCTCAACAAATCTTCTGTAATACCCTACTAAACCAAGAAATCTTTGTACCTTTGTAACTATCTTCGGTCTTTCGCAATTAAGCATAACCTCTACTTTAATTGGATCAACTAATACTCCTTCCTCTAAAACTATATGACCAAGGAAAGCTATTCGATCCAACCAAAACTCACACTTACCAAGTTTTCCATCTAATTGCTTATCTCGGAGTATCTGAAGTACTAACCATAAGTGTTGTGCGTGCTCCTCATAAGACCGAGAGTACACCAAGATATCATCAATAAAGACTATCACAAACTTGTCTATATAATCATTGAACACCTCGTTCATTAACCTCATAAAGGCTGCGGGGACGTTCGTCAATCCAAAGGGCATCACTAGAAATTCATAATGGCAATACCTTGTCCTGAAGGCTATCTTCGGAATATCTTCCTCCTTAATCCTCAATCGGTGATAGCCCGATTTCAAATCAATCTTAGAGAAGACTGAAGCCCCTCTCAGCTGATCAAGCAAATCATCAATCCTCGATGATGGATATGTATTCTTCACCATGGCTTTATTTAACTATCGATAGTCTATGCATAATCTGAGACACTGGGTCTAATAAATCCTTGATCCAATAGCTCCTGTAGTTGTTTCTTCAATTCCTCAAGTTCCACTAATGCCATCCTATACAGAGGTCTAGAGATAGGCTGAGTATCTGGTACCAAATCAATGGTAAACTCCAGCTCTCTCTCTGGTGGTAAACTTGGCAACTCATCTGGGAAGACATCCGAAAATTCACACACTAGTGGTATATCCTCAATATTCGGATATTCCCGCTTATCATCTGAGATAAGTGTTTCATAACCTTCACATGAACAATCATATTTAGTACTCTCAAAAGCAACATCAAAATTTCAATTTGCTTACAAAAATTCCAAACATTTATTTCCTCAATAATTCAAACGTACACTGTAAGGTTCAGGTAGGGAGAAAGTTACAATCTTAGTGCAGCAGTCTAAACTCACTCGATTGGTTGTCAGCCAATCCATTCCCAAAATTACATCAAATCCATGTATATTTAGCGTCATTAGATCTGCTAACATCACTCTATCTCCCACCTTTATTTCACACCCTCTACAGATTAAATCGGTTCTCTAGGACTCACGCATAGGGTTATTTACATGTAGTACATACTCTAGAGGTTCAAACTTTAAATTTAATCTACATGCAAAATGCTCAGAGATAAAAGAATGCGTGGACCCTGGATCAATGAACACATGAGACTTATGATTATAGACACAGAGTGTACCTCTTATAGTTTTTGTAGAAGTGTCTGCTATTTCCTTATCCAGAGTAAACAGCCCGTTCCACTGTAACGGGCTTCTTTCCTTTCTCTGCTGTAGTGGCCCATCTCAGGGGATTCACTCTCTAAGGCTGCTGTCTAGTAGGCTCCGGAGCATGTGGTCTCTGAGGTTGAGGGCAATCTTTTACTCTATAACCCATGTCTCCATATCTAAAACATCCATGGATCAACCCAGTACAACTTCCCTAATGCGATCGACCACAATTTCTACAATCTCTTATCTAAGGCCTGACATCTCGAGGGGTCTCCTTAATGATAGGATAAGCCCTGGGTCTCTCTAATCTACCCTTCTGTACCTCTATCCTTCCTCTTCTGAAGGAACCTCCCTAAACATATGCCTAGGAAATCGTTGGCCTCTTGTGTGAGATCTGAGAATTTCAGACATATTTTATTGATGTAATAAGAATTTGAAGTGTAATTTATTGAGCTAAGTAAATTGTGGGAATTATAATTGGAGATTTATATGTTAAGTGTGTAAAATGAGCATGAAGTATGAGGACAGATCGATCTGGGAGAAGGAGAGATCGATCTGGTGAGTTAAAAATGACGAGGAAGGAGGAATTTGAGGAGCAGATCGATCTCCAATGGAAGAGATCGATCTCCAAATGATTCTGTTTGAGAAAGGATCGATCTCATGAGGAAGAGATCGATCTCCAAATGATTCTGTTTGGGAGAAGATCGATCTCCTTAGGAGCAGATCGATCTCATAAAGCCATAAAGAGATCGATCTCACCCCTCGACAGATCGATCTCCTAGGCATAAAATTGCCCAGATCGTCCCCAAATTTCAAACACAGATCGATCTCATCAAGAGGCAGATCGATCTCCTACCTCCAGCCTATATAAGGAACCCGTGTTTTCTCCTGCAATTTCACTTTCTCTCTCTTCCAACCCCCATTTTTCCGAAAACCTAACTTTCTCACTCATCCAAATCACCCATTTTCGGCCGAATCAGCTGTTGTGGTAAGAAGGAAAGTTGTTCCTCATCAAAGGGAGAACAACATACTTGGAAATCGAAGGACGAATCGGATCGAGGCGTGAGTTGTGCATCTCACAAGCTTTGGGTAATTTCTAAACCTCGATCTTGATATTTGAGCTGATTTTGATGCTATTGGTGGTTGACATTGCGTTGAAATAGTTGAGAAAGGATTAGGGATTGATGAAATTGCCATGTAGTTGGAGTAATGTAGATACTTGGTAATTTTGGTAATTTTGAGAATTTGTACTATAAATGGAAATATAGACAATGTGATGAATTAGCATAGATAATTGGTATTAGAGATGTAGAACGTCAAGATGTTGTGAATGAGGTTGTAGTTTAGGATAGAGTTACGGAAATCAAGAGATTTGAGGAGTTATGAGCAATTATGCTCGATTTTGAGAATTGAGGTTTTTGAGATAATTGAGTATTGATGTTTTAACATCGTTTGGACAGCTCGGGAGTTCCAGAGTGGAATGCGAGACTAGTCCGTGATACGGGGGAAACGATTGCACTATACGAGGTGCAAAGAGGTAAGGAAAATCTAAACCATTTGTGTATGTGATTTGTGAACTGTTATAGCATGATTTGTGGTTTATAAAACAAGCATGTTGAGTGTTTTGTGTTGAGATTAAATTGCACACGATTTTATAGCCGGTTGGAGCCCAATGTTTTTATGAGTTTATAAATGGGCTCTACGTTAAGGCAGTATTGAGATTTGAGAAATGTGTGCGTGTGCTTTGCCGGTTGGAACTCGATTTTATTACGTTTTGTGTTGAGTACAAAACGATTTTTCAAATGAGTTTTATGAGAGAAAAACCATCATGAGTTCTACGTGAAGGCAAACCCGTCTTATGTGATAATACTTAGGTGTGTAGTTGTGAGTACACACCGGGCATTGCTCTGGTAGCATGTAAGCCCGATTTCCTCTCCGTTCTGGTAACGTGAGAATAACCTATTCTGTGGCTATACCACGTATACTTGGTGGCTGTGCCACGTTGAGAAACCCCATTGGTGGCTGTGCCACGTTGAGAAACCCCATTGGTGGCTGTGCCACGTTATACCCCATTGGTGGCTGTGCCACGTTATACCCAATTGGTGGCTGTGCCACGTTGAGAAACCCTATTCTGTGGCTATGCCACGCGAGAAATTAAACCAGTGGCTTTGCCACGTGTGTTTTGTGGCTATGCCACGCGAGAAATTAAACCAGTGGCTTTGCCACGTGTGTTTTGTGGCTATGCCACGTGAGAAATTAAATCAGTGGCTTTGCCACATGTGTTTTGTGGCTATGCCACACGAGAAATTAAATCAATGGCTATGCCACGCGTGTTTAGTGGCTGTGCCACGTGCATTATTTTTACTATGATTTTATCACGTTATTTGAGAAAGCGTTTAACGCGTTATTTTCACATGCTTTGTTATTGCTCTAGAGTGAGCCTTTTTACTTCATGTTTTCACATGATTTGAGATATGAGAATATCATTTTGAGTACTTTCATGCTATGGTTTTCAAATGAGTTTCACATACAAATAAACCTTTTTGTGATGTGCATTTTGGTTTATGAAATGAGTTCCTTACCCCCTTTACTGAGCGATTTAGAAGCTCACCCTATTTTCTTTTCCCCTCAGAGTTCTTCAAGTGAAAAAGGATCTCCCTGCGACGTACGGAGTAGTGGCTAGTGGAGGATTCGAGCTCCAGGCCATATATTTTGTACTTTGAGGTATATTTTATATTTTCATGTACCCAGACTATTATTGTAATTGCAGACACTTGATGTATATCATTGTATAGGATGTATTAGGATTAATTAACTTGTAATCGAGTAATGGGTATAATACAATATTTATTATATCGTGATGAGATCCTGAGGAATGATACTTATGATGATGTATGACACTGCACAGGAATGCACCTTTAATTTTGAATTAATGAGTAAAAAGTTTTAAATTAGCCCTATTTTCTGCACTTTCGGGGCGTGACATCTTGCCCTTATCCCGAGTCATTGCACTGAACTCATTCTGGGATTGTACAATTTCAATTCCCCTCTCAATCTCTTATGCTTGTCTCAGAGCATCTCCAAACTTAGTAATACACAGCCCTATCAATTGATCTCTGATGATGGGCTTTAATCCATGCATAAATCTCTTTGTGCGGAGCTCTTCATTTTTTAAGGTCTCTGGATCATATCTCAATAGAGTGGTAAATCGACTCTCATAATCATCCACAAACATCTCGTCATGTACCAGATTTAAAAACTCTGCCTGCTTCCTTCTCTGAGCAGCTCTTGGTACATATTGGGCTCTAAAAGCAATTTGAAACTCTTCCTAACCAATCACATCCTGGCTGGATATCAGAATACCCTGGGTAGTACCCCACCGTTCTCGAGCTATCCATTTCAACATATAAGCGCCCATACTGACCCTTTCAGCATCAGTGCATCCCAAATAGTCAAATATGACTCTCAACTCAGTCAGCCACTCCTCAGCCTCTACGAGATCCTTTTTTCCTTTGAATGCGGGCGGATTCATTTTCAAAAATTTTTTCAGTCAGACCGTACTTCTGTTATCAGGCTAAGTGACAGGAGGCATCAGGTCCATCTGTACTAGGTGCACGGGAGGTCCTTATGGTGGTGTAGGAGTAGTACCTGAGGCATTAACTCCAAAATGTTATGCGAATAGCGCTGCCATTTGCTCAAAACCTTACCACACATCATGCTCAATCCAGTTAAATCGAGAGTTAAGACTCTCTAATTGTGGGGCAGGTGGCGAAGGTGGCTCTACTTGCCACCTCGAATGACCTTGTCGTCCACTCATTGTCAATCTCAATACGTTTCTTGCGCATACACATTAACTTTGATTGAAATTTCAATCCTCAATTTCAGTTCATGACCAGACTTATACAGACCTTTAGGATGTATTCTATTTCACTTGACCGACACTGATAATACTAAACACCCTAAGCTCTGATACCAAGAAAACTTTGTAACGCCCTGGAAGCGCGAAAAACAAGGCAAATTTAAAATTTATTTACATCATTTCACAATTCTAGGTGCATTCTTGTGCAGTGTCATGCATCATCATATATAAATTATAAATTTACACCTCAAGATCTCATCATCCAACATCTATATATTACATTTTATTCATTCCTCAGTTTCGAATTAATAAATCCTAATACATCTCATATATTACTATTCACCAAGTGTCTGTAAATACAACTTAAGTATGGGTACATGAAATATTAAACTATACCTCAAAGTACAATATATGGCCTAGAGCTCAAGTCCTCCACTAGCCACTACTCCGTACGTCACAGGGAAACTCTCTTCACTTGAAGAAATCTGGGAGGAAATAAAACAGGGATAATGATTTGCACAACACAATCATATTGTTTTATGGGTGGGAACCCAATAAACTCAGTAGAAAGGTGTAGAATGAATAATTAAAACATCATCTCAACTCATTTCTCAAAGCTCATGTAGAAACATGATAATAAATGGCTCAAACCATGATTACAAGGATGTATAAAACAGGATGGGATAATGGCTTTTCTCATAAAACGTGATGAAAATCACAATAATAGTAATGCACGTGGCGCAGCCACCAAACACAATTTCATGTGTAAAACAAGACTAGGAACATCAAACTCATATAAAAACTCGTCATGGCACATCAAAACAATTGAACTCGTCCCCTAGGTGGACATCCCCAATCGAAGGATTTCATCGACAATAATAGACCTATGGCCATGGTTTGATGTAGACTTGATCAGAGTCATACAATCGTCGATCTTAGATGCTATCAAAGCACGACCCGGTCTTACATGCTATCAGAGCAATGCCACCCACAACTGCCGTAGAGCGGGGTCATCTCATGTTACCAAAACGGAGGAGTCGGTCTTACGTGCCACTAGAGCACTGCCCGATCTTACATGCCACAAGAGCAAAGCCCGATGTGTATTCCACATGACACGCTTAAGTTTTAGTAATGGCCATTATCAAATAAAACTGTTATGCCTTCACGTAGAGCTCATAATGGTTTTTCTCATAAAACTCACCTCAAAACCGTTTTATACTCAACACAAAACATGTCAAAATCGAGCTCAAACTGGCAAAATCACGCACACATTTCTCAAATCTCAGTACGCCTTAACGTAGAGCCCAAATCACTTTTCACTTTTTAAACTCAAAACGGTTGTAAAACAATTTCACATTTAGTTTACAACTCATAAAAATTGAGCCCCAATCGACTATGAAACCGTGTGCAATAACTCATTCTCAACTCATAAAAACATGCTTATTTTCTCAAATCTCATTTCATGCTACAATATCATCACAAAATTACATACACAAATGAGTTTATGTTTTCCCTTACCTTGTTACACCTCGTATAGTGCAATCGTTCCCCAAACAACGAACTAGCCTCGCATTCCTCTCTGGAACTCCTGGGCTGTCCAAACGATGTTAAAACATCAATAATTCATCTCAATCACATCATCGACCACATATTTGCTCATATTCTCGTTAAGTACTGCAAACCTCATTTTTCTCATATTCCTATCCTAATCCACATTCTCATCCACTACATTTCAAATCTTATATTTTTCATGCATAATATCCATGCCAAAATCACCTCATTGCCTCAATTCTAATTTATAGCCAAAATCCCAAAATTACCACAATTGTATAATATCATCATCACTCCAACAAAATCACAATTTCATCAACTCTAATCATTTCCTAGCTATTTTATCACAACACCCATAGTCATAATCACCAAAATCACCTCAATATCAAAGATTAAAGCTTAGAAATTTACCTAAAACTTATGGAGGGCTCTATTCACACCTCGATTCGATTCGTCCTTCTTGCCACAACCCCTGATTTGAACGAAAATGGATGATTTAGAGGAGAGAGAAAGTTAGGAATTTCAGTTTTTAAAGAGAGAGAATAAATTTCTAAAAAAACAAAGGGTTCTTTATATAGGTCGAAGGCAGGAGATCGATCTGGTCCTTGATGAGATCGATCTCTTTTTGAATTTGGGAATGTTTTGGGGTAATTTTATGCTTAGGAGATTGATCTATCGTGGGGTAAGATCAATCTCTTAATTGCTTCATGAGATTGATCTGCTCCATGAGGAGATCAATCTTTTGTTTACAAAATGCTTCATGAGATCGATCTGTTCCTTGAGGAGATCGATCTTCTGTTTACATAAACATTTTGAGATCGATATGCCTATTAGTTCTTGTACATTTTTTGTATTCTGGAGCCATGAGATCGATCTCTCATCCTTGGAGATCGATCTGGCCTTCACAGATTGTACTACTGCTACATCAATTTGCAAAAAACTCAATGTAAAACTTCTCAAAATCTACCCTATAGTTTATAATTCAATCCATACACATTGAAAGCTTAAAGACCTCATTTTCTTATAAGTTATCATATTTAAAACTTGTGTGTACATTAACATATCATAATTACATACACCAAATTACAATTCTCATAACTGGGGTATATAGAATTCTCAGTTCTCACAGAAGTTAGGCACTTCTTCATCTTTACCTTCTTTTTCTCGACCTTCCTCTTCATCTAATGCTACACATTTTACCACTACACTTCCACCAGTTAGACCACCAGTACCCTTTCCTCAGGGGTTCCAAAACTAGAAGCTCGATCAGTAATTCCCTAAATTTCTTGAGGTTTTTCAGAAGCTTTACATCAACATTTCTTTCGCAGATTCTTTAAAGCAAATGCCTAGTTATGTGAAATTTATGAAGGTGTAAGACTCGATTTTATCGTATTTCCTTATGATTCACACATTTTATGGATATGGTTATATGCTAATGGAATCATAAGACAGATGATTTGATCATATAAATATGAATGAAGTAGTCGAACGTGCGTTAAATCTGAAAATGGACAATTAAGGAATTTCAAATTAAATTTATGAGATTTGAATTGTCCGGACAGAGATATGAATTTTGAATGAGAAATTAGAGTGGGTCCAAGAAGGAAAGTTGGCCTAAATTGGTCCCGAACGTGTAGAAGGGTAAAACGGTCAAAAGAATAAAATTCAATATAAATTCGATAAGAAAATTTCATTAAAAATATATCTTTTAGGAAATCTTGATCAATAAAGGAGAAATTACTAAATTTCGAGTCCAATTGATCAAGATCCGAAATTATTAAGATTTACCGAAAATTCACTCGGGATAATATTTTGAAAATACGGAGAACATATACCAAAAAAGGTTTAAAATACAATAAATAAATTAAATAAATTAATTTAAATAAAATATATTTTTTTGTTGATATTTTATGATTTTATAGTATTTTAATGAATATAATAATAATAAAATAAATTATAAATATAATAATAAAATAATTTTTTTTTTTAAAAGAGGGAGATCTGGTTTTCGAAGAGAGAGAAAAACCAAAAAATGAAACTGAAATAGAAAACAGAGAACCGAGTGCGTGACTGAAGCCCGACGAGCCACCGGCGACCGACGAGCCCAGACGAGGGTCAGAGAAGATAGAGGACGGCCCGGGGAATCTATTGGTATTGGTAACAAGCGTCGACGACGTAGGATTCTGGCGAATCAACGAACGAAAATTCGAGGAAGAAACCGAGTCGGTTCCGGTGATCCACGGGAGCTGGGCGTGATCGGCTGCCACGTCCATGATCATGAGGAAGAGCTGATCCTTTTGGTACCGATAGCGGCCGACGAAACAGCCGGGAACGTCGACGACAGTGAGGGATCGAAAACGACACCTTTGGGCAGAGAGGAAAGGGGAAGGAAAAGGAAAAGAAAAGAAAAAAAGCGAAAAAAGGAAAGAAAATTTATCGGGGACGACTCAAGATTCGGGTAAGTTGACCAAGGGTCGAGATTGACCTGCGGATAAATTCTAAAAATTAATTTAATATCTTATTTAATGAAAAATAACTCGGATTAATCCAATTGTGCAGTTCTACTACAGAGCCCTAACGAGAGTCGATTGAGCTCCAATTTTTGTACCCCGCATAATATTGGGTAAGTACACTTTAAATACGATAATTTGAATCCATAATGCAGAGTTAAGATTATTTTATGGAGTTCATGGATTCATTCTGCATAAAATGCATTATATTCAAAATTTTAAAGTAATTATCATAAATAGTATACGAGCTATCCGAGAGTTTACAACGAGGCCCAATAAACACCGATGGGCCCAATGAGCCTAATAGACCTTGATAATGTGAATAGTAAGTGGAAAACGGGGTTAAGGCCGATTAAGGCCCAATAGGGTAAACGGGCCCAATGATTTAAATTAAGCCCAGTTAAAGTCAAATATGAATTAATATGTTTGGATTTAACCCGATGAATATTTATAAGCAGTTTCGAAGATTGGATTTAGAGCAAATCGGACTGCGTGATGAGACATCAGTGGGAAAAGTCAGACCGTACAGAAAAATGAGGTAAGGGAATTTTACGGACTGCTAGAGGTAGCTTTACGAAATTTCAACTTCATTTACAGTCTTTTAAATTTTCTGAAGGGTCTAGATTTCAGATAAAATTTTATGCTCGGATGGGCAAATGACCAAAATACCCTTGTGAAGGGTAAAATTTCCAAAATTAGGAAAAGTTAGGAAGAGCAAGAACAAGAGGTTCTTGCTTGTTTTTGAGGTGGTTTGACACATGCATGGGTAGGCTGGCTAACTTTTAAATAAAATGCACAACATTACATAACTTTAATTAATGTTGATTTTCTCAAAAATTGATTTGAGAAATGTAGCCGCCTACGTGATTTTATGAAAATGTGACCTGCTAGAGCTCAGCTCGTACGAGTTTTGATTTGTGTGATGCATACATTAGTGCTGGAGCAAGAGCTCGTGCTAGAGTTTTATATGCATTGGTGCTGGAGTCTAACTCGCACCAGATTTTCATATGATTTTCGTGACAGGGTGCTAGAGTCTAACTCGCACTAGATTTTCACTTGAATTGTTATAACAGAGTGCTGAAACCTAGCTCGCACTAGTTTTATATGATTTTGACAAAGTGCCAGAGCTTAACTCGCACTAATCTTATGATATTTTATGAAATGCGTGTTGAAGGTTGGCTCACATGAGATTTTCCTCGATTTTATGAGAGTGTTGGAGCATCGCTCACATTGGTTTTATGAGAACATGCAATGAGCCGTGCTTGGAGCGTCGGGTAGACTGTGTGTCACACCGATTAAATAGGCTCGCACGTGCGTTTTGAGACAGGGCATGAGTATAGATATGAGATATGGGTCCACGGAGTACGTTGTACCGTGCAAGTAGCATGGAGTACGATGTACCATGCTGGGATTGATTATGTGGTATCTTTGGATGCGAGTGATCGGACAGGGTCGATGGGATGGACTGACCCACCTCTCGGGGCTATCCCCAATCGTGATGAGACCACGCACACTAAGATCCGTGTAGCAGTCAGATCACGAGGACATATGGCCATAGTCCTAGTTATTTGCCTGAGATATATACATATATTGCCTAGTCTAGAATGTTGGTGTTTTGAGAAACTCGTTTGTGGATTTTTGTGTGAGTTTGGATCACCCGAGGGAGGGGTTAGATCTTGACTAAGATAAGATTTTGATGAGAATGAAACTAGGTTTTAAACTAAATTTGCATGATGTTATTTCCATGCTATTTAAACCCATGAATGATGTAAATTGGTTTTACATGACATTCATTGTATCGCATGTCACTATTGCTTTGAAAAGAATTTGATCTCATGGTTTTGTGTGAGTCAAGAACACCCGAGGGAGGGGTTGAGTCTTGGCTTTGTTGTGAAATTTTAACGAGAATGAAATGATTTAAATGGATGTGCATGTTGAGTTTTCCATGCTCTTTGAAATCCATATTTGAACTTGTTTTACATGACATCATGAATTGTCATATCTGTTTTAAAATGTGTGGAGAAAGGGTGGTTTATGCATGGCACCACGTTCATGTAGGTAGTATGGTTACCTACTTGTTCGTAGGATTGCCTTACTGAGCTTGATGTGCTCACCCCTTTCATTTTCCTACACAGATTACCTCCAGTAGACTTTAAGGCAACTGAGTATTGCATTCCTGATATCCACTGCTGCCCATCATTTTGAGGTATATACACTTGTACATATTGTATCTAAATAAGAATAGCACAGTAACATGTTTTTAAGTAATTTTCGGGGATGTATAGATACTATAAACACTTGTAAATGGATGGGAAAGAATTAATGAAAAAATTCATGTGTTTACCTTTCCTTTAATAAGGAATTAAGGTATATAGTGGATGAATGATGGGACTGGTATTGACGCACAACCCAATTGTTAGTGGAGTGGTCACGATCAGAGGACAGGTAAGTATGAAAGAAAAAAATGAAACATTTACTTTGATTTTTGGTAGTTTTGGGTCGTGACAAATGGTGGTATCAGAGAGAAATTGGTCTAATGTGTGTCGGTGTCAATAATTAGGAAGTTACATCTTCGTGTTACTATGCTTGGTTATCAAGATAGGTTTTAACTAAGAAATGGTTGAGAATGTAGGAATATAGGCATTATGCCTAATATTAGTCGCGGTAGAGGAGGTAGAGCACGAGGCAGAGGTCGTAGAGAACGGCTTGAGTTGTTAGTCGAGCTAAGTTGACCTATGAGAACCAGGATGAGATTGACATAGAGGCTGATGTTGAGCATGCCCCATAGAGTCCGACCGATAGATTGGACAATATTGAGACACGCTTCACGAGGTTAGAGCGGAGTGTGGAGAATATTTTTAAAGCTAATTGCTCAAAGTATACATGGGATTTGTGGGCGAGTCGAAGCATTGGTGAAAGTCTGCTCGACCCATCTTAAGAGTTAGACATCCACAGCTGACATGAGAAATATTTCTAAATGTATTCCGGTGACAGAATATCCAAGACACTACTTAAAAGAAAATTACAGATAAAATTCTTTACTCTGACCCAGAAGAACTGGTTGATTGACGAGTATAAAACTCAGTTTATATTCATGGGTAGATATGACCCCAACACTGTGGGCAATGAGAGTTGGGAAGCCCAAAACTTTATGGAAGGGCTGAGATTGTCAATTAGAGTCCGATTAGCCCCGTTAGATATCACTACCTATGCTGAGGCAGTGCGCAAACTACAGTTGTGTGAATAAGATCATGTGTTGCACGCCTCTGAGATTGGGAAAGGTAGTAAGGGCTGAAATAGAGACAAAAGAAAATAGAGAATGACAGAGATGTCAGAGCGGGAAAGAGACCAATGGGTAAGAGATTAGAGTTGTTGAGTCACGGGGTAAGATGATTGGTAAAGCCCCAGTGTGTTCAATTTCAGCACTTTTGAGGGGTATTGTGATTGGAAGACCTCGACATGCTACGATTTATTGTGTATTCAAAGCCCCAGTGTATTCAATTTAGGAATTGTGTCTCGTATGTCACTAGATTAAGGTAGAGTACTAGAAGTCTGCAGGGTTATTGCAGCCTTTACCTATATCGACACCGAAATGAGAACAAGTTACCATGAATTTCGTAATGGGTTACAGAGGACCCAGATGAATCATGAGGCTATCTTGGTGATAGTCGCTAAATTGACTAAGTCTACCCACCTTCTGTTTATGAAATCCCTAAATACTCTGAGTGTGTAGGCAAAGTTATATGTAAGGACGATTATGGAATAGTATGTAGCGTTTTAGTTAGCATGGTATCAGATAGGGATTCCCGCTTCACTTATCACTTCTGGGAATATTTTTTAGGAAGTTATGGGAACCCGACTGAGTATTCGCACAGCTTTCCATCCTCAGACAGATGGTCAGTCAAAGGGGACTGTACAAGTTCTGAAGGATATGATGAGAGCGTGTGCCATTGATTTTATAAGCTCCTGAGATGATCGGTTGATACTAATCTAATTCGACCATAATGACAGTTGTCACTTGAGTATCGGGATAACATTTTATGAGACATGGTATGGCTTTAGGGGTTGTTCCTCGAATTGGATAAGAAGAAGTGGGTGACAGATAGAGAATTGTTCCCGAATTGATAAGACAAACCTCTGAGGATGTTCAGTTGATTTGTGATAGATTAAGAACACCTCAGAGCAAAGAAAAAAGCTATGCTGACAAGAGATAGAAACCATTGAAATTCACCGAGGGTGAATTAGTATTGTTGGAAGTTACATACCCTTAAGACATAACCAGATTTGGAAAGAAGGCAAATTTGAGTTTCGTTAGATTGAATCCTTTGAGAGATTGGACAAAGTGGGAGATAAGGCCTATAGGTTGGCGTTATCACCTGAATTAGCAGGCACCCACCATGTTTCCCATCTTTTGATGCTTCAGAAATACTATCCGGACCCAGCATATGTGATCCGATATGAGCTGTTGGAGCTTAATGAAAGTAGAACGTATGTTGAAAAATTGATTCGGGCATTAAACAGGAAGGAGAAAGTGTCGAGGTTTAAGACGATCTCCCTAGTCAAGTCCGTTGGTAGTATTACACTCCGAAAAAAGTCACATGAGAATTAAAGAGTATGATGCGATAGACGTACCCGGAGTTGTTTATGGATCCATTTGACTTGGTTCTAATTTGGAGGACCAATTTTCTTAAGTGGGGGAGATTACGTAAGACCCAATTTTATCGTATTTCCGTATTATTCACACATTTTATGGATATGATTATATGTTAATGGAATCATAAGACGGATGATTTGATCATATAAATATGAATGAAGTAGTCGAACATATGTTAAATCCGAAAAAGGACAATTAAAGAATTTCAAATTAAATTTATGAGATTTGAATTGTCCAAACAGAGATACAAATTTTGAATGAGAAATTATAGTAGGTCCAAGAAGGAAAGTCGGCCTAAATTGATCCCGAACTTGTAGAGGGTAAAACGATCAAAAGACCGAAATTTGGTATAAATTCGATAAGAAAATTTCATTAAAAATATGGATTTAGGAAATCTTGATCAATAAAGGAGAAATTATTGAATTCCGAGTCCAATTGATCAAGATTCGAAATTATTAAGATTTACCGAAAAATTCACTCGGGACAATATTCTGAAAATATGCAGAAAATATACCGAAAAGGGGTTAAAATACAATAAATAAATTAATTTAAATAAAATATAATTTTTTGTTGATATTTTAGGATTTTATAGTATTTTAATGATTATAATAATAATAAAATAAATTATAAATATAATAATAAAATAATTAAAAAAAGAGGGAAATCTGGTTTTCGAAGAGAGAGAAAAACCAAAAAAAGGAAACTGGAACAGAAAACGGAGAACCGAGCGCGTGATCGAAGCCCGACGACCCACCGACTATCGATGAGCCTAGACGAGGGCCGAGAAAGATAGAGGATAGCCCGACGAATCCATCGATACCGATAACGCGCGCCGACGACGCAGGATTCCTGCAAATCGGTGAATGAAAATTCGAGGAAGAAACTGAGTCGATTCTGGCGATCCACCGCAGCTGGGCGTGATCGGTGGCCACCGACGTGATTGGGAGGAAGAGCCAGTCCTTTTGGTACTAGTAGCGGTCGACGAAATGGCCGGGAACGTCGGCGACGGAGAGGGACCAAAAACGACACCATTTGGCCGAGAGGAAAGGTGAAGGAAAAGGAAAAGAAAAGAAAAAGAAAAAAAGGGGGAAAAGGAAGAAAATTTACCGGGGATGACTCGAGATTCGGGTAAGTTAATCGAGGGTCGAGATTGACCCACGGATAAATTCCAAAAATTAATTTAATATTATATTTAATGGAAAATAGCCCGGATTAATCCAATTGTGCAGTTCTACGACAGACCCCGAACGAGAGCCGATTGAGCTCCAATTTTCGTACCCTGCATAATATTAGGTAAGTATACTCTAAATACGATAATTTGAGTCTTTAATGCAGATTTAAGATTATTTTACGGAGTTTATGGATTAATTCTGCATAAAATGCATTATATTCAAAATTTTAAAGTAATTATCGTAAATAGTAAACGAGCTATCCGAGAGTTTAGAAAGAGGCCCAATAAATATTGATGGGCCCAATGAGCCTAATAGACCTCGATAATGTGAATAGTAAGTGGAAAATGGACTTAAGGCTGATTAAGGCCCATTAAGGTGCAAACGGGTCCAATAGGGGTAAACGGGCCCAATGATTTAAATTAAGCCCAGTTTGTCACAACCCAAATTACCTAAAATCACTAAAAATTTTTCGTTTTTCACTTTTCGTTTATTATTTAATTCTTACCTTTTCTCTTATCGTGACCATCCTACCAACAGTTGGGCTATGATTCGATGTTAATCCCTTCTCACCTATTTACCATTCCATTTCCTTATTTACATTCACACATCAGGATTTACTATCCTTTGACTTTAACTAAATACATTTACAATGGTATTTACATAACCTTACATCTCCAACATCATATACGTTTACAGTACTGTGCATTACATATTTAGATACAAAACTATACAAATATGTATACCTGTCTCTCGATGGGATGCAGCGAATACCAAGAATGCAAGTCCTTAGCCGCTCACTAACTACTGCGAGTGCTCTGAAAAGATGGGAAAATAAGGGGGGGTGAGCAAACCACACGCTGACTAAGGCAATTATGCAAGTAGGTAGATAGCTCCACTATCTACATGCTCATAATGCCATGCCCTTAAATCCATTTCTTTTCATTAAAATCTCACACACAAAATCATGCATTTCATCAATGACATAGTTTATAAAACTATCTGTGCATATAGAAATCATGCAACTCATGCATCAATGGTATTTTATGTAAAAACATAAAATCATAATTTGCATGAAGTAAATCAAGATCATGCATTATTCATGCCATATAAAACAAATCATGAATTTGTAATTTGAGCATGGAAAACTCCTCATGCTACTGCATTTAAATAACTTTGTTAAAGCTGTAGTATAAAATAACCCCTCCAGGTTAATCATCTCATAAAATAAATCTCAAACTCATAAAACAATTCGTTATAAAATTCTGTTATAAAAATCACCCTTCTTTTAGGGTCACATGTCATAAAGTCCTCTGAAATATAGCATCATAGTAAAAATCATAAAATCGGGGGCCTGACCCCTCCCTCGGGTCAACCCTGGTCTATCGAAACCACAAATTATATCATGTGAGACATGTAGGTGACTATATCAGTAACAACGAGGACTATGGTCATCACCTAGTGATCCCTGGCTACATGGTACCTAGTGTGCGGGGTATCACACCTAAAAAGGGAGGTGGGTCGATCCTACTGCCAGAACAACATAACATCAGGATTGCGAGGGCAGGGCTTGCTGTCTCGTGGCTAATACCACTCCACTCCAACAATCCCCATGGTACAACGTACTCCATGTGATATACACGGTACATCATACTCCGTGAACCCAATCTCAATCAAGGGGTGCTTGCAATAGGTCTTATCCACCCATACCAATTATGTCTCAGTATGTACGTGTGGGCATATCATCTCACTGTGACACACAGTCTATAGGAGGATCCAACACGGCTATATGCATGTCATATAATTCCCTGTGCGAGCAAAGCTCTAGCACGGTTTCATAAAAATCAGTAAACTCTATGTACGAGTAGTACTCCACTACGACTTTAAAAGAGTAATAAATCATATAAAACATAAATCATTCAAAACTTCGTGCGAGCAACACTTTAGCACGAGTAAATGCTCAAGTAAATCAAATCTTCATGCGAGCAAAGCTCCATCACGGTTTAATGCATAAATAAATCAAATCTCGTGTGAGTTACACTCCAGCACGGCTTTTATGCAATTAAATCGATTAAATCACATACGAGCAAGGCTCCAGTATGGCTTTTATGCAATTATCATATTTAAACAGGATGCGAGCTAAGCTCCAGCACCTCTCATGCATGTCAAATCATAAAAACTAGTGCGAGAAATCGCTCTAACACCTTTTTATGCATATCAAGTCAAAACAGGGTACGAGTTAGGCTCCAGCATCTCTCATGCATTTCACAATAATAAAATCAGTGTGAGCAACTGTTCTAGCACATTTTATGCACATGATGTCAGACAAGTCAGTGCGAGTAACCGCTCTAGCACATTTTATGCACACTCACAAACACAGATATAGTGTAAGCAATGCGCCAGCACTATCTGTTTCCATATAAACTTGATAGTTGGCCCATTTTCTAAAGAAATTCCATTTTAAATATAAATAACACTTACGTAGTGTGATCTTATGAAATTTATGCAATTACTGACCAATCTACCGATTTTATTTGCTTAAACACCACGAAAATTTCCTTAAATCAGAAAATTCCTTAAATTATGCATTTCATGCATGTCATGCTTTCACCATCCTTAGGTGAATTTCCCTCAATAGGGGTAAAATAGTCTTTACCTATTTCGAGTCCTTAAAATCTTTAATCTATTTTTAGGACCTTTATACATACATACTCAGTGTATACAAAAGCTATTAAATATACGCATAGCTACCTCTAGCTACTCACACAATTCCCTTACCTCATTTTTCTGTACAGTCTGACCTTTCCACTGATGTCTCATCATGCAGTCTGATTTTCTCTCAATCAAATCTCCAGAACAGCGTATAAATATACATCAGGTCAAATACAATAAATTTATTGTATTTCATATTTTCTGGGCTTAATTTAAATCATTGGGCCCGTTTACCCATATTGAGCCCGGTTGCACCATAATGGGCCTTAATCCACCTTAAGCCCTTTTTCCACTTACTGTTCACATCATCGAGGCCCATTGGGCTCATTGAGCCCATTAGTATTTATTGAGTCTCGTTCTAAACTCTCAGATAGCTTAATGAATTATTTACGATAATTTATCTCAAATTCCAGAATTTAATTCATTTAATGCGGAAATCAATTTTGTAATTTATGCGATAAATTTCTAACAGACATAACGATGCAATTTGTAGTAAATAAGGGTTACTTACCTGAGATTCCATGATAGTAAGCAAATCGAGGCTATCTCGAGCTCTTGTTTGACGTCAACTGTCGAACTACAAAATTAAATATTTTTTCGAGTAAATTTTCATTCGAATATTAATCAAATTAAAAATTTCAAAATTTAAATCGGTCAATTTCGACCGCTTATAGACTTACTCATAGCTCAATTGTATCTGTGGGATTTTTCCCCAATTTTTCTCTTTTTCTTTTTTTCCCTTTTTCCTTTCTTTTTCTTCTTTTCTGGCTGAACCGGTTCGGTCCGCTTTAGCCGGGTTCAGACCAGTTCGGTTTAGTCGGTTCAGTCAGATTCCACTGGTTCGATGCTTTGTCGGTAGGTTCTTCACCGGCTTTCGTAGCTAGAAGCTCTGCGGGGTCGTCCAGTGCATGGATCTGCCCTCGGTTTTGCCCGTGGTGGCCGAAAAGTGGTCGGTTCGGCTCTTCTCCCTTCCAGCGTCGGTGCCGTTTCTTTTCTGCCTCCATTGACGGCATTGTCGGCCGTTCTACTGGTCGTTTCTGTCTCGACTCGGCTTGGCAGCACGTGGGGAACCTTCGGTGGTCGGTGGCTGGGGCTGAATCAGCGTCGGCGGCAACGAATTTCCTTTTCTCCCTCTCGGTTCTCTCTTTCTCCTTTCGTCGGAATGCCTCCTCGTCGAATTTCGGGCCGCTAGTGTCGGTGGTGATTCGGTTCTTGTATGGGCTTCCTCGGCATCACGCTTGGGCTCACCGCCGGTTGCCTCCGTCGGTGAGGCAGAGGGAAGCTCGGTCCCTCGCTGGTCTTCGATTTTCCTTCTCGCGATTTTCCCGATTTCATTTTTTTATTATTATTTATAATTTATTTTTATTATTATTTTATTCATTAAAATATTATATTTCAGCCAAAAATGTCTAAAAAATTATATTTTAGTCATTAAATCAATTAAATGAATTGATCAGTCTTATTTAGTCTTTTCGATATATTTTTTAAATATTTTTGGGATAATTTTTCGATGTGAAAATTCTGATTAATTCCAATAAATTCATATCTTAATCAATTGGACTCAAAATTTAATTATTTCTTCGTTATTGATCAAGATTTCTCACTTCCATATTTTTAATGAAAATTTCTTATCGAATTTATACTGGATTTCGATCTTTTGACCGTTTTAGCCTTGCATGTGTTTGGAACCAAATCAGTCCAACTTCCCTTCACGAACACTCACTCATTTTGTGTTTTAAATCTTAATCTCCAGTCTGAATCGTTTAAGTTGTGACCATTTTAATCATGCATTTGATCTTTAAATGCATTCGAAAATTTTTATTCATTCCATTTGCATTTTTCATTCACGTACTACTCTTCTTATGATTCAATTTACATATAACCATTTTTTTTACATCACATGATTCATAAGGAATCTAAAAATCGGGTCTTACACAGTTAAAGTCAAATATGAATTAATACGTTCGAATTTAACCCGATGAATATTTATACGCAGTTTCGAAGATTAGATTGGGAGCAAATCCGACTGCGTGATGAGACATCAGTGGGAAAAGTCAGACCATACAAAAAAATGAGGTAAGAGAATTTTACGGATTGCTAGAGGTAGCTTTACACAATTTCAACTTCATTTGCAGTCTCTTAAATTGTCTGAAGGGTCTAGATTTCAGATAAAACTTTTAGTGCCCGGATGGGCAAATGACCAAAATACCCTTGTGAAGGGTAAAATTTCCAAAATTAGGAAACGTTGGGAGGAGCAAGAACAAGAGGTTCTTGCTTGTTTTTGAGGTGGTTTGACACATGCATGGGTAGGCTGGCTAACTTTTAAATAAAATGCACAGCATTGCATAACTTTAATCAATGGTGATTTTCTCTAAAATTGATTTGAGAAATGTAGTCGCCTACGTGATTTTATGAAAATGTGACCTACTAGAGCTCAGCTCGCACGAGTTTTGATTTGTGTGATGCATGCATTAGTGCTAGAGCGAGAGCTCACACTAGAGTTTTATATGCATTGGTGCTGGAGTCTAACTCGCATAAGATTTTCATATGATTTTCTTGACAGGGTGCTAGAGTCTAACTTGCACTAGATTTTCACTTGAATTATTATAACAGAGTGCTGGAGCCTAGCTCGCAATAGTTTTACATGATTTTGACAAAGTGCTGGAGCTTAGCTCGCACTATTCTAATGAGATTTTATGAAACGCGTGATGGAGCTTGGCTCGCATGAGATTTTCCTTGATTTTATGAGAGCGCTAGAGCATCGCTCGCACTGGTTTTATGAGAACATGCGATGAGCCATGCTTGGAGTGACTGGTAGATTATTTGTCAGACCGATTAAATAGGCTTGCACGTGCGTTTTGAGACAAGGCATGAGTATGGATATGAGATATTGGTCTACGGAGTACGTTATACCGTGCAAGTAGCACGGAGTACGCTGTACCATGTTGGGATTGATTATATGGCATCTTCGGATGTGTGGCATCTTCGAATGCGAGTGGCATCTTCGGTTGTGAGTGATCAGACAAGGCCGACGGGATGGACTGACCCACCTCCCGTGGCGATCCCCGATCGTGGTGAGACCCCGCACACTAGGATCCGTGTAGCAGTCAGATCATGAGGAGATATGGTCATAGTCGTAGTTATTTACCTGAGTATATACATATATTGCCTAGTCTAGCATGTTGATGTTTTGAGAAACTCATTTTATGGATTTTTGTGTGAGTCTAGATCACTCGAGGGAGGGGTTAGATCCAGACTGAGATAAGATTTTGATGAAAATGAAACTAGGTTTTAAACTAAATATGCATGACGTTATTTCCATGCTATTTAAGCCCATGAATGATGTAAACTGGTTTTACATGACATTCATTGTATCGCATGTCACTATTGCTTTGAAAAGCATTTGATTTCATGGTTTGTATGAGTCAGGAACACCCGAGGGAGGGGTTGAGTCCTGGCTTTGTTTTAAAAATTTAACGAGAATGAAATGTTTTAAATGGATTTGCATGTTGAGTTTTCCATACTCTTTGAAATCCATATTTGAACTTGTTTTACATGACATCATGAATTGTCACATCTGTTTTGAAATGTGTGGAGAAAGGGTGGTTTATGCATGGCACCACGTTCATGTATGTAGTATGGTTACCTACTTATTCATAGGATTACCTTACTAAGCTTGATGTGCTCACCCCTTTCATTTTCCAACACAGATTACCTCCAGTAGACTTTGAGGTGACTGATTACTGCATTCCTGATATCTGTTGCTGCCCATCATTTTGAGGTATATACACTTGTACATATTGTATCTAAATAAGACTAGCACAGTAACATGTTTGGAAGTAATTTTCGGGGATGTATAGATACTGTAAACACTTGTAAATGAATGAGAAAGAATTAATGAAAAAACTTATGTGTTTACCTTTCCTTTAATAAGGAATTAATGTATATAGTGGATGAATGGTGGGACTAGCATTGACGCACAGCCTAATTGTTAGTGGAGTGTGGTCAGGATCAGAGGATAGGTAAGTATGAAAGAAAAAAATGAAAAATTTACTCTGATTTTTTTGTAGTTTTGGGTCGTGACAGAATCCTCTCGAGGAAGAGAAGATTGGAGGATTATGAGGCAGTGACCTTGACTAAGGAGTGTAGTGCCATTATTCAGAGATTACCCCCCAAGCTCAAAGATCCAGGTAGTTTTACCATACCTTGCACTATAGTAGATCTGTACTTTGGTAGAGCCCTATGTGATCTAGGAGCCAGTATCAATCTTATGCCTTGGTCTATTTACCATAAGCTAAAAGTAGGAGATGCAAAGCCTACCACAGTGACCCTTCAGCTAGCTGATATATCCATTAAATATTCCAAGGGAGTCATTGAGGATGTATTTGTAAAGCTGGACAAGTTCATTTTCCCTACGGATTTTATTGTATTAGACATGGTGGAAGATAGGGAAGTCCCCATCATACTAGGCAGACATTTTCTAGCTACTGGTAGGATGTTAATTGATGTACAAAAGAGGGAATTAATAATGAGAGTTCAAGATCAGGAGGTGGCGTTTAATGTTTTCAAATCTCTAGGGTTCCCTGATGACTGTCAAGACTGTTTTAGGATGGAGGATATAAGGCTTGAGCATAAGAAATCTGAGAGAAGGATAGAAGTAGATAGAGCTCAAGAGGATTTGACTATCAGCACTCTGTCACCACTTTGGTTGACCCTCCTACTTCTAGCCCTACTGTTGAGTGTCATTTTCTTCAGCTGCATTTGAAGTGGCCTTATTTTTCTTTTCACTTTTTGTATAGTTCTTTTTTTTTCTTTTCCATTTTTTCTTTTGCAGATTGCTTTTCTAGAATTACCTTCTCAATCAAGCATGTATTTCGAAAATTGAAAAATTGTGGGCAAAAATTGAAAAATTGTTTTTCGAAAATATGAGCTTATATTGTTTGATTTTGGGATGATTTAGTACTTAGCATGTAGTTTTCCCATACTCCAATGATATAACCCATGATTTAGTCTGACTTTGATTGAATAAGAAACATGATTATAGGAAAAGCATGAAGTTGAATTCTTGAATTTGTCTTGATTCTGATTGTGATTTCCTCATTTTATGCACATGTCATGTCATGAATTTGTATATTTATTTAGAAAAAGCTTATGTAGACATAGGATTAGATTTGTTCAGTTGATTTTGTGCATCATATTTTAGAATTTGTTTGATCTTATCTCGAGGCAAAATATTTGATCACACTTAATTAGGGAAATGATTTAGGCCATCTTTTGATCGTTTGAGCCTTTCTAGCCACTCCTGTACATATTTTACCCCTAGTCACCCATCTGGGCCAAATAAGCTTTTCTCTGTAAATACACATGCATATTTTTCCTTAGCTTAAACACTCTGTTCCTATCCCTTACCCCAAAAGCATGAAAATTCATTAGGATATATCTTAAGCTTTGTACATATGGGTATTAAGTGATAAAGAAGGAGTATATATGAAAAGAAGAAGAAGAAGAAGAAGAAGAAGAAGAAGAAGAAGAAGAAGAAGAAGAAAAATACAATAATAGAATAAAATGTTTAGCAAAATAAATAATTTTATGGGAAATAATTATGAGCTATTACATTAAATATCCTAGAAGTAATGCATGTTGAGGCGTAATTAAACTTAAATCGACTTTATCATACCTTAGCCCTAACCTTACATTACAAACTTAATGAAGTCTTATTGATCTTTGGTTAAGTGTGACTACATTAGTGGAGAGATAAGTGAAAAGCAAACTTATGGGAATGATCACTTGTCATTGACTTTGCATTCACTGTGTTTACATAATTTGATCCAGGTAATGTACTGTGAAGTGGCTTTGACATTTTCACACACACACACACACACACGAGGAGTCCAATTTGGGTTAAGATTTATGATTGGATGATTCTGAGTGTTGGACTTATAATTGTGAATATTTGATATCAGAGTTTGTACTTTTTCTTTTAGGATAATATTGGGCAGATCAATATGTTTAGTATTTGTCAATTCCTACATGTATTTTGTTTTGCTTGAGGACAAGCAAAAGCTCAAGTTTGGGGGTGTGATAATTCTATTAAAATATAATTATTTGTGCTTAACTTCTTAATTAATTATTTTAATCCTCATATTATTTTATTAATTATCCCCTTAATTTAATTAAAATTCTTTAATGTGCAGGTAAAATAAATTCGAATGAAACTCAGTGGTTTCAGTCAAAAATAGGCTGAAAACGGGCTAAAAGGAGACTGACAACTACCATTTCGCAGTCTGAGTCACCATTCGTCTGGACATGTGTGATGTCGTGTGTTCATATTTTATTCGCCTCGAAAAGATAAGATCGACGAATACCGTGCCCATCTTTTGCAAGACATATGCCGGACCACATCACACAGCCAAGTGGATAAGAAGACGAATGACATGAAAATATATTCTCTGAAGCGAATGGAATGAATACAAGTAGCCAAACAATGCCAACTCATCTAGGATTGAAAATCACCATTGTACCCCCAAGTTTGTGTATAAATAGAACATGATGAGCAATTGAAAAACCAAGTAGTCTAGAGTAGAATTTTAGGGTAAAGTAGAGGAGAGGTAGATTTTAGAATAGTTTAAAGGTTTTATTTTGAAAAGCTTTATTGTTAGGTTTTATTTTCTCTCATAGTTTTTCATTTTTTTAGCTTTCCCGTTGGCTTCATTTTTATTTTTATTTGGCAGCCACCATTGTTCTTGTTTTCACTTGGCTACTGTTTATGGCACACTTAAGATTTCTTTAATGAGAACAAATTTTCATTTAGCCTTTCTTCCAATCTCGGTTTCACTCTTTACCTTAAGATATATTTCATAATATTTAACTCGATGGCAACTGTTTCATTTTTGTTCCCTGCACTTTTATTTTACACTTTGTTTATTCTACATTAGTTCATTTTTAGGCTTCATCATTTGGTCCGAGACAGAATTCATTCCTGGAGGCTACCGATTGCTTTACTGACTTATGTGCAGTGTTAAGCAATTATGGGTAGCTGAGAATGTGTGTAGGAAACTATACTGTCTCATTTTCTTTTACCTAATCCCTCCTTCGATTATTCAAGTCTATTTATATAGGATTACTTCATTTAGCCATTTTCTATTTTAGTTCTTGAATACTCTGGTTTAGTTCTCCTTTTAAGTTATCTCACAGCAATTTTTTTCTGCATTCCTCTCGGTTCTAATGTTTCAATCTCCTGCACCTTAGTTTCTTTCTGCAGCGTACGATTGTCTTCACTGATCAGGTTTCCATTTTCGGGTGGTACCGAGAGGCGGGCTTATGGTGGTGACTGATGAAGCAGAGAAGGAGGATGTGGCTGCTGAAGCTGGCGTGTTAGCTGCCGTTCAGTGCCAAACATTAACAGTAGTGTAATGTTACAATGGACATAGATCATATACATTCTCTGTTCTGCCCTGTTCTTGATCATCTTTGCTGTTCATCTTTGTGTTGTTTTTATTCGGCATTAATTTGTTGTTTACTGCTACATTTTGTGAGGCACGGGTTGAGGTAGAGTGATGCTGGTTGGAGAACTAAGCAGGAGCTAGCTTCTCGAGGCAACGAGGACTTATTACAATAGCTACGCTGCTTCATTCCAACTTGTTACTGTAATTCTTCAATGTTGGTTTTATAGTGTTTAGACTCCTCTAAGATTCCAGATTAATGCATTTGTTATTTAATTCTTCTGTTGTGATTCTGATCATTTAATCTTATCCCTATCTTCTATTATCAGCTGGATTTAGAAGCAGTGTTGCGTGGATGGCTGAAGCAGATGATAGGAGCTAGAGTGTAGGGGACAAAGTTTCAGTACAGAAAAATGTTGCGGAGCAAGGTACAACAGTTGGTTTTGGCATAACCTGAAGCGGATCCTGAAGCATTGTCGAGGAGCAGCTGCTGGTAGGAATTGTTGCAGATTACCAGTACGTGGCCACTGCATGAAGGTGAACTTCTAATGACCTATTACTATACGTGAGGTAAGGAAGCAACAGTCCGGTGCAAAGGGTGATGTTGCAAAGAAGAAAAAGTAATTGTTTTGCAGGTTGCTGACTGTCTAAAAGTGTACAAGGTCGTGTTTGGCATCTGGGAAATGCCCCAGTTTAATGTTTCTTGCAATTCTATTATTTTGTTTAATTGTTATTATTCCTTATATTATTTGTTAGCTTAAAGTAATGTGCATACTAGCTAAATTTCTTTGTTAGTCTAAGGCTTTGTTTTAATTGCATTAATAGTTAATTTTTGACCACAATATGATTTAAGGCTTTAATTTACGTTGTGTTCATATATAGCATTTAGAGTAGAATTATTTCATGCATTTTTAATTTAATCTTCATGTTAAAATTTAAAAATTCAAAAATATTTATTTCTCATGCATTATTTAGATGTTACTTTTGTTTATTTATTTAGACATTTATCTAAGTTAGTAATTGGTTAGAGTTATATTTAATTTAGGGTAATTTTATAGGTATTTAGTTTCTTAGTTATATTTAGGAATTGTATTAAATTTTTAGAATTTTATTTCATTAGATTTTAGGTTAGTTTAATTTGCACTTTTATTTTTGATAATCAGATTAGTTGCATGCACATTTTATTTTATTTTTATTGTCTAGTTTTATTCGAGTTAATTTTATTTCTTTATTTTCCTATTTGCTTGCATTCTAGTTTGTTTTCATTAATTAAAGTTTTTTTATTTATCTTTTGTAGGTTATTACTTTTATTTGCTTGGAGCGTTGTAAGTATTTTTTGTTATATTTTTATTACTTTCTTTATTTTATAATTTTATTGTTTTTCAGTACTTTTTAATTTAAGCCTTGTAGATCACCCACTGAATTCTCATAATCTGCTAAGATATACTTAGGGTAAAATTAATTGGTACTTAATTAGGCTAATTAGATTCTCTGTGGGACGATAATCTAGGACTCAAATCCCATTATTACTTGTACGGCCCGTGCACTTGCGGTTAACACGTTTGGATAATTTAGAGTCGGCTTAGACGTCATCAATTACATTTCAAAATGATTACTGTGCTATCACATGTTTAGATACAAAAAGAATTTCTGTGTGTATACCTCTGGATGACGGAGACCTACGGATACCCAAAAATAATGCCTCAGTCCTTACTAGGCTACTCTAAGCTCTCTGTAGAAGAGGAAAAATAGAGGGATGAGCAAGCACACGCTCAGGAAGGCAATAATGCAAGCATGGTAGATAACTACACTATCTATATGCTTATAATGTCATGGCATAAATCGTTTATATGCGGAGCATGAGGAAATAATAAAACTATACCAAATGTATATACATATATCATGCATTGAAAACATACAAACAGGCACGTTAAATATAGAAAATCATCATGTGAAAACCTCTCATGCTCGTTATAATAAAAACTCATCACAAAACATCCATCAGGATTCATCACTTTCTCAAAACACGTCAGAATTTATCGCAAATAGCAAAAACCATCTTTTAAAACACAATCCCAAAAGGCTCGACCCCTCCCTTGGGTCTACCATGGACAACACAAATCACACTCAGTAAACAAAACCATGTGATATCATGTGAGACAGGTAGTCACTATATATATCAAAGGCTATGTTGGCCAACTATGTCATAATCATCCCAGACCACACGGATCCCGGTGTACGGGGCATCATGCTGGAACGAAGGTGGGTTAGTTCTTCACCAGACTTCTAAATCATCATCACTACCACGCGGTACAGCGTACTCCCTGTGATATACACGGTACAACGTACTCTGCGGACCCATATCATGGTTGGGGATGCCTAACATAGGACTTATCTACCCCATGCCATGTGCAACCTACACAGTCTCAAGTGCACGTGCGAGCATTACACTTTAATGTAACAGAGCCTCCCCACCGAACAGAGCCTCTGTATCCCATTAGGCTGACCTAGTTTCAAAGGCCCTTGGGAGAAGTTGAATCAGGGCAGAAGGGCTCGATCCCAGACCAGGCTCGGCTCAAGGCAGATTCAATTCCTCCTCACCCGAACCCGATAAAACATATTTCGGAGTGGCCTTTTTCTACCCCCGGACTGTCTTCTAATAGGACTTCGACACCCTGCAGGCTCCAAAGTAAGGTCAAAGTCATGTATCCGCTCTCAGATTAGGGTGGAGATCGATCTGGCCTTGCTTAAATCCTTTAGTTTTTCGGCATTTAGCAGGTAGGGGATCGATCTATTAGATGCATGAGATTGATCTGCACAATGGAAATAGGATCGATTTGTTTTAGGCCGATAGTTTAGGAGATCGATCTGGCCATTAAGAAGAGATCGATCTGATCCAACCCGTGGCCAATAGAGATCGATTTGCTTGAGTGAGGGATCGATCTCTCTCTTACAAAATGCTTAACATTGTGTTTTCTAGGCCATGAGATCATTCTCTCCTTGCATGGGATCGATCTGGCCTTCATCCTGCACCCTTTTTCTGCACATTTTCCCAGTTAAACTCCTACTCAATGATTTCAATACTCATTTATCAATCCATTCACACTTAGAACTTACAAACGTTTATTTCTTGTATTTCACATGTAATGTAACTTGTTTATACATCAAATAATTGTATACATTACATAGAAATTTACGGGTCTTACAGTATGAGGCATTCAAAATTCTTAATTGAAAAAAGATTTTCAAGAGGTAAAGTTGACACAACCTTATTTATTCAATCTAAGGGTAATGGTTTGTTAGTAGTACAAATTTATTTTGATGATATCATTTTTTTTTTTACTAATGAATCTTTATACAAATAATTTTCAAAGCTACTTTTGTAAGGCCTGTACATTTACATGTATTCTTTATGATTCCATGCTATACACACTAGTTACATAATATATCAATCATAAGAAATGGATGTTTTTATGCTCAAAGTATCAATAGAATGCAAAATAAATAGTGAAGCATTTAAAAGCAATCTTTCCTTTGAAATTCCAAAGAAATTAGCAACTGAAATCCTGCGAATGAATGCTAGATCGATCTCCTTCATGATAGGATCGATTTTGTAATTCTAGAATGAAATAAAAAAGGTCCCGTAGGCAAGCAGATCAATCTTGATGTAATTCTACATGGAAAGGATCGATCTCTTCCTACAATCAAATCGATCTCGATGTGATTCTACATAGAAAGGATGGATCCCTTCCCAAAGACATATCGATCTCCAATGATTTTTGGCTAGAAAGGAACGATCCCTTCCCAAGAGCATATCGATCCCACAACTTACTTACTGAATATTTGTGTAGTTTAAATAAAAGAACATCAATCTCTCACCCTTGGAGATCGATCTCAAAATGCCCATTTCTATTTAAGAACCCGACATACGAGCCTTCTTCCCCAAATTAACAATATCTCTCCATTTTATCAAAGTGAGCAAGTTTTCTCACTCTAAAATATCATCACCTTCCAAACAGATTTGAGAAAGGTTGCTTTTAGCAAAGTTGTTCCTTGTGAGGAGGAGAACAATATAGTAAAAAACTAGAAGTTGAAGTTCTAGATTGAAGGAGCAAGGTGTTTCCCCATTTTTTGCCAAAAGAGAAAGGTTAAGCTAGGTGAGTTTTCAACACACAAACTTCAACTAAGTTATTCTAGATATTTTATGAGTTGATTGGTGTATGTATTATTGGCTGAAACATCCTTGAGCATGCTTAATCATCCATGACCAAATATGGGTTTAGTGTGAGAAAGTGAGCTATGGTTGATTTAATGATGAATTGATTATACTATGGTGTTGATGATGTTTTACGCATGATTTTGAGATAGTTTTGTGAAACCAATATGTTGGAATAGATGATGATTTAAAGTAGGCATAAGAGGTGTATGATGAAATGCCTTAGTGAAGGAAAGTGATGAACTTAAGGCAAGCACACAAAGTGTTTGTCGAAATAACCATGATAGCTAGGCAACCGTGGTGTCGACCATGGCTAGGCGTGGCGCACCATGCATGATTGAATGGTAAAGTGGACCAAGTGTTGAGTATTCAGCTCAATAAGGCATTATGGGCCTAAGGCCGACCCAATATGAATCAGTAGACTTGATAGGCCTAATAGATTCTCGAGAAATGAATAGTACAATCGAAATGGACTTAAGAGAAAGTAAGAGTAAATAGGCCCAATTAGTTAAATCGATTGCAGTGAAAGTGAAATATAGATAAATAAACTGTATTTAATATAATAAATAATTTTGTGCAGCTCCGAAGATTATATTCGGAGCGAATCGGACAACACGATCAAGCAGCTCTGAAGAAGTGGATTTACTCGACGTGATTTCAAGTAAGGGAATTTTATGAGTATTTAGAGGTAGCGGCACGTATTTTGAGGTTATTTATAGGGAAATAAATTTGCTTGGCTACCTAGAAAAGAAATAACAATTTTTACAGAAAAATTTAGATATAGGTGAAAAAGACGATTTTACCCCTAGGAGTAAATTTTACAAAAAGGGTAGTAAGGCTAATAAATTGCATGAATACCATGTCTTGATATTTTTATGAAATATATTGGTTCGATTTAAGTAAATTTATGGAGAGGCTGTCTATTGATTTCATAATTTCATGAAATAGCACGAGTCAGGTGCTAACTTTGATTTTGAGCGTGTTTTGTTGAAATAGAGCTGCATATCAGATTTATATGAGTTTAATCATGCTAGAGCTTTGCTCGTACTGGATTTTGATATTTTAACATGCATGAAATGTGCTAGAGCCTAACTTGCACCATATTTTGAGTTGAGATGCATGCAAGTCGTACTAGAGCTTTTGCTCTTTTGTGGGTTTCATTTATTTCTTATGCATATAACCATACATGAGCTTTGCTCGTACATGATTTTACCATTATTTATTTTGCATAAAATCGTACTGGAGCATTGCTCATACGAGGATTTTTACTAACTGTGCATGAAATCGTGCTAGAGACTTACTCGCACTGGACTTTTCACACTGTGATATGTAATGAGTCATGCTGGATGCCTCGTGTAGACTGTGTCACATGGATGAGATGCTCGCACAAGCCGTGCTAGATGCTTCGTGTAGACTATTAGTCACACGAATGAGATACTCGCACATGCACTTGAGACTAAGTCAGTTATACATGGTATGTGGTAGATAAGACCTACGGTAGGCACCCTCGACCATGATATGGGTCTATGGAGTACGTTGTACCGTGTATATCACATAGAGTATATAGTACCCTGTGGAGATGATGTTGATTTTTATTCTGGCGGGTAGGATTTGACCCACCTCCCGTTACAACATGATGCCCCACACACTAAGATCCTTGTGGTCTGGGATGATAGTGATAGTTGGCAAGCAGAGTCCTCGATTGTATACAGTGACCACCTGTCTCACATGACATCACATGATTTTATATGCACTAAACATGCTCTGTGTTATCCAGGGTAGACCCGAGGGAGGGGTCGAACCTTGTGTGATATTTTTAAAAAATGATGTATTGTTTTATAATGAAACTGATAAGTTTTAATGTGACGAGAATGAGATGTCATAGAAGATGATTTTTCCATGCTTGTTTTATATACCTGATTTCATGATTTAGTCTTACCTCATGCTCTAAATGTAAGCGATTCGATATCATGACATTATAAGTATGTAGATAGTGTAGTTATCTACTTGCTTGTTTTATTACCTTACTGTATTAGTGAGCTCATCCCTTTCATTTCCCCCCTCTACAGAGTGTACAGTAGTAAGTGAGTGGCTGAGGAGTTGCATCCTAATAATTATATTTTTAATAGAATTATTTGTGCTTAATTTCCTAATTAATTATTTAAATCCCCATATTATTTTATTAATTATCCCCTTTATTTAATTAAAATTCTTTAATGTGCAGATAAAATAAATCCGGATGAAACTCAGTCATTTCAGTCAAAATTAGGCTGAAAACGGGCTAAAGAAGACTAGACCACTTCCAATTTGTAGACCGAGTCACCAGTCGTCTGGACACGCATGATACCAAGTGTCCGCATTTTATTCGCTCCGAAACGATAATATCGATGGACACCATGCCAACCTTTTGGAAGACACATGCCGAGCCACATCGCACAACCAATTTGACAAAAAGACGAGTGACATGGAAATATCTACTCTGCAGCAAATCAAAGGAAGATAAGTGGCCAAACAAGGCCAACTCATCTAGGATGAAAAATTACCATTGTACCCCTAAGTGTGTGTATAAATAGAACATGATGGCAATTGAAAAAATCAAGTAGGGTAAGTATTGTAAGTAGTCTAGGGTAGGAGTAGTGTAGAATTTAGGAGTAGTGTAGTTTAGGGTTAAGAAGTTTCAATAGTTTCTTTTATCTTTCTGTTTAGCCACCATTTTTTACTGTTCACAACAATGTCCATTTTTATTCAAAAGCTTTTCAAGTTAGTTTTTCGTTTTCTTTATAGCCACTATTGATTTGCATTTTGCAGGTTCTCATTTTGTTTACTGTTGACGGCAAACTTAAACCTTCATTAGATAGAAATGGTTACACTTCTCGGTGGTTACAAGCTCTCTTTTGTTTCCAGTTTTTGCCTTACTGTGCATTTGGGTTGGAAGGGCTGGTGACAACAGCAATCTACTCAACCCGTTGCTCTTGTTTCAATTTTATTCATTGCATATTTTTTTCTTTATTTAGTTTATCTTCCATTTTCCAGTTTGTGCATTTTATCAATTTTTATTTTTTTTCTTTTGTTTACAGTCCAGTAGTGTGTCATTTGGGTATTGTTTCATCACCTCTTACTAGTAGTGTCTCCAATTTCTTCAAATCTTATGATGAAAATTTCACTGTTTTGAGAAATTTTTTTTTTTTTGCAAACTGAGGAATTGGGAGTCTGCATTTGTGTTAAAACTTTCTCCAGCTTCGGTTTAATTTTCAGTTACTGCTTTTACTTATATATATATATATTTTTTACTAGTTTTAGCCTTCTACATTTTCTATTCTTCTTGGTTTCAGCGTTATTTGCTTTCTTTTTTGCGCGGTACCGAGGGGGCAGATGATGGGTTGTGACTGCTGGACATGGCACGACTGGGATCATGTAGTGTGCTCCATTTATCGGAGCAAAAGAGCAACGCAGGAGGGCTGAGTTTGCTGGTGTACTAGCTGAATTGGGCAGAGTAACGTTGGCCAGACCGTGAGCTTGCAGTGAACTGGGATCGATAGTCTTCCTCTGTTCTACTCTGTTTCAATCATTCACATACCGTTCATTTTCGTTTTGCTGGATATTGTGCATTTTTCCATGCTTTCAATGTGCTGATTTCTTCTGGTTTGCTATTAGTTTACTCAGTTTCTTTTTGTTTCAAGTTTAGCTTTAGATAATCAAAGATTGTTGTTATACAAGAGCATGAGTGGTTGTTGTGCCAAGAACCGCAGGTTTGGTTTTCTGATCATTTTAATTTTTCTTAATCTGTTTATATTTACTGCTTAGTTTCTCTTCGTTTCATTTAACCATCTCCTTTATGTAGTTGATGTTCAACCCTTATGTTTCTTCAAGCATCATTTCTCTTTTGTTCTCCCATGTTCTATGTATTCATGCACTGTTCACTTTCATTTTCTGGTTGAAGGAGTTGTGGCTTGTGTGTGACCGACTGCAGTGATCAGCTGGGCAGAGAGATAGCCGGTTGCTGTACAGCAGTCGGGACCATTTAGCTGGAAATGTTTTATTAAGGTTGTGTTTGGCAACGTGGAAATGTCCCAATTCAATTTACCATGCATTTCTATTATTTGTTATTTCTTTTACTATAGTTTATTAACTTAGGTAGAGTTAGAGTATTGAATTAATTTGCCTATTAGTTATATTTTCTTAGTTTATTAGTTTAAGGCTTAGTTTTAATTTTATTAATAGTTAATTTTTTTACTACAATAGGAATTAAGGTTTTAATTTAAGTAGTGTTCATGTATAGCATTTAGGGTAGAATTATTTTATGCATTTTTTTAGTTAAATTTCATTTTAAAATTAAAAAAAATCCAAAAATATTTATTTCTCTTGCATTATTTAGATTTTGTTTTGACTACGTTAGAATTTAGATATAATTAGGATTATTTTTAGATTCCTTAGTTTAGATATTTAGAGTTATGGTTATTTTCTTGGAGTTTATTGCATTAAATTTTAAGTTAGTTTAATTTGCATTTTTATTAAGTAGTTTAATTACATGCATATTTTATTTTAGGTTTTTTTTAATTTTAGTTTAATTAATTTTGTTTCTTTATTTTCATATTTGCATTTTAGTTTAATTGCGTTAATTAATTTTAACTATTTTAATTATCTTTTGTAGGTATTTGATTTTAATTACTTGGAGCTTTATAAGTAATTTTTGCTCTGTTTTATTTTCTTTAGTTTATAACTGTTATTGTTTTCAGTAATTTTAATTTCAGCTTTGTAGATCACCTACTAAGAATTCATAATTTGCTAGGATATACTTAGAGTAAGATTAACCGGTAGTTAATCAGGCTAATCAACTTCTCATTGGGACGATAATCCGGGACTCAAATCCCATTATTACTTGTGCGACCCGTGCACTTGCTGATAAAACGCCTAGGTCACTCAGTGTGGGCACTAGTTTCGTACCACATCCTGATATCCGCTGCTTCCCATCACCAAGAGGTATACACACTGGTATCTTTTTATATCTAAACATGTAATAGCACAATAATTATTTTAGAATGTAATATGGGGGATGTAAATATTAGTAAACACGAACAAGTATTGAACCTCAATTATAAAGTATACGTGTTTGCTTTTGAAAAAATTAAAAGATAGATGGCATAGTAGATGGTAAAGAGTGATTAATATTGACTCATAGCCCAACTATTCAGTAGTGAGAATGTTCATGACTGGGAAAGGAAAGGAAAAAGCAAAAAATTTGTAGCGATTTTAGGTAAAAATGGGTCATGACAGAGGTAGTATCAGAGCTGAGTTAACCTGATATGATTTGGTATTAGAAAGTAGGAAAGTTACATCCATATATTACTATGCTTTGTTTAGATATAACTATGTATACCGAGATGAAATTAGACTAATGAATGGTTATGGATGTAGGAATTTAGGCATTATGCCGGTCACTCACCATGGTAGAGGGGCGAGTTCACATGCTAAAGGCCGTAGGGGTAGGCCTGAGAGCGGTGCAGAGACACAAACTGGTCAGGCTCTACAAGATCCTTTTAAGAGACCAAGGGATACCGAGGCACACTTCGCTAGGATTAAGCGGAGTATAGAGATCCTTGTTGAGATAGTCACGCAAACATTAAGGGCTAGTGATAGACGAGGTCCAGTCGGACAACCGGCTGCTACTGGATAGACAGTTGCAGAGAGACCTCAGACTACAGAGACCGTTACACCACCACTAGTTCAGCATACAACTTCTCATGTAGCTCCACAGCCGAGCGGTAGTGATCTGGGGTATGATTGTGAGTTGGATATGTTACGACAGTTCCAGAAGTTCAGACCTCCAATCTTTAAAGGAGTGAAGGACTCGGTTGTTGCAGAGGATAGGATATATGAAATGGAGAAGTTGTATGGGTTCTTCAGGTGTACATCGATTGAGAGGGTTGCCTTTGTCGTATTTATGTCGAAGGGTGAGGTAGAGCACTGGTGGAGATCCACAGTATCTATCCTGAGAGTTCGACAACTAAAGATTACATGAGAGATATTTTTGGAGGCCTTTAGGAGGCAGTATATTCTGGCCACTGTACAACGAAAGTTGCAAATGGAGTTTATGAGTTTGGTTCAGGAGAACCGTTCGTTGATGAGTATCAGTCGTGGTTCATATCCTTGGGGAGGTATGAGCCAGATACGTTGAGCAGTGAGACTCAAAAGGTTCAGAAGTTCATGGATGGATCTAGATTAGCTCTGTTTGACATCCCCACTTATAAGGATGCAGTGCACAGGGTACAGTTGTGTGAGTAGGATTTTGAAAGGAATACCTCTAAGTTTGAGAAGATTATTAGTAGGAGAGACAGAGATCGGAAGAGATTTGAAGGTGATAGTGATATCAAGAGAGGAGGTCAGAGACTGTTTGGGAAGAGAACTAGGATTAAGGAGGTACAGGAGATGACTACTAAGCCTCCTGTATATCTAGCCTTAACACCACCGAGAGGTATAGTCATTGGGGGAACTCGGCCTACTACCGAGTAGTGTAGGAGATATGGCAGATATCATGGTACCAGGCCTTGTCCGATGACCCCTGGAGTGTGTTACAGATATGGAAGCCAGGGCATATCATGAGGTATTGCCCAGAGACGATTGAGACTGCCCCACAGAAGGGCAAAGAGCCAGAGATAGCTTTTGTTAAGACTTCTACTTTGAGGAGGAGAACTGCAGCTGAGGAAAAAGGGAAACAGGTGGTTGGCAGAGGGCGAGTGCATTGATTAGATCAAGACACCGCGAACACTTCAGCGGATGTGATTAACGGTACTATCCTAATTTTTTTATTTAGAAGCATTTATGTTATTTGATCGTGGTGCCACGCATTCCTTTATATCGCCTTTACACGCAAGTTATCGAAGCATGTAAAGCCTACATCATTAGATAGAATGTTGTTGATTTCTACACCTATGAATGATAGTCAGTTGACTGAGTACGTAATAGGGACTATAAGCTGAAAATAAGGGGAAGGGATATGTCAGTCGATCTTATCTTACTGAATATGAGTGATTTCGATGTAATTTGAAGAATGGATTAGTTGGCTATGAATCATGCTATATTAGATTGTTATGTTAAGACAATAATGTTTTCAGGGATAGATAGCCTTACTGTAAGTTTTCCTGAAAAAGTGTACTGTAAGTTTTGTAGAAAAGAAATGAAGGGACATGATTATTGCAAATGGGAAGAGTATAATTTTAATTCAACACATTTAAGAGATGACTTTGCTTGTTAATCATGAATGTTAATATGATGACCTATGTTACTAACGGTGGAAAAAAGATAATTTGAAGGGTTCATTGCATACGTGGTTCACACAGATAAGACACGTCCGAAATTGAGAGACATTCTAGTGGTTGTTGAGTTTCCTGATATCTTTTCGGCTGATTTACCAGGGTTACCACCCGACAGGGAGATGGAGTTTTATATAGAGTTGGTTCCTAGTACAGAGTCGATATCTAAACCACCGTATAGAATGACTCCGATTAAGTTGGAAGAGCTAAAGAAGCAGTTGCAGGAGTTACTTGATAAAGGGTTCATCACACTGAGTATTTCACCACAAGGAGCACCTATCCTATTTGTGCAAAAGAAAGATGAAAGCATCTAACTATGTATTTATTATTGGTTGTCGAATGAGGCTACCATAAAGAGTAAGTGTTTCCTTCCATTATTGATAATCTTGGACTAGTTTCGAAGAGCGAAGATCTTTTTTTAGATCGATTTGAAGTCTGGGTATCATCCGTTGAGGATTCAAAATGTGGATGTGTTCAAGATAACTTTCTGTACCCGTTAGGACATTAATAAACGAGGTATTTAAACTTTACCTATACCAGTTTGTGATAGTGTTTATCGATGATATATTGGTTTATTCCAAGTCCATGGAATATTATGAGCAACACTTAAGGATTGTTCTTCAGACCCTCCAAGAGAAGGAGTTGTATGCCAAGCTCAATAAGTGATACTTTTGGTTGGAGCAGATTTCATTTTTGGGTCATGTTGTATCAAGGGGTGGGGTACCAATAGATCCATCTAAGGTAGAGGAAGTTGTTTAGTGGGAGAGACCTAAGACGGTTATAGAGGTCCGTAATCTTTTGGGTTTGGCAGGTTATTACCGACGGTTTGTGGAGGGATTCACTAAGTTGGCTTCTACGTTAACACGCCTCACTTGGAAGAATGTGGCATTTGAGTGGGATGATCAGTTTGAAAGTAGCTTCTGTGAGCTAAAGCAACGACTAACCACCGCACCAATTCTTACCATACCCACTAGTTCAGGAGGCTTTTCAGTGTATACAGAAGCCTCGAGATGAGGACTGGGCTGTAAGACCTGTATTTTCATATGTAACCCTTATGATTCCCTAAGTGTACATTTGTTTACGTAATATGAATCACAAGTGATGAAAGATCCATAAATTAGATGTACACGCTTGTTATGTGGATTCGTGATGTACACGCAAGTCTCATTAAGTATGAATAATAAGAAATGGACCTCTCTAAGTGAAAAATGTGGAATGAATGCAAACTGTGTAGTGGAGTAAATTTATATGAAGTTAGCTTTGAGAATTTGGGATGACTTTGGCTAAGTATGGCTGCAGAGCAAGGGGAGATCGATCTGAGAAGTAAGCAGATCGATCTCATTGTGCTTAAAATGCCTGACCAGAGCTTCTATAAAAAGGAGATCGATCCTTAGCCCAAGCCAGATCGATCCCCTATGAAGAATAGACCGATCTTCATAAGCCTCAACTTGAAGCAGATCGATCTCATTTCCCTGTAAGATCGATTTGTGAAGCATTCTGCCTAGATGAGATCGATCTCATGCTCTTCGACAAATCGATCTCCTAATCTTGAAAACTAAATGCAGGAAGGCTAAAAGCAACAACATATCGATCCTTCACTTATGGAGATCGATCTCATGAAGTAATTTTTATAAAACAGGGCTGCTGAACAACAATCCACGGGAGAAAACATTAAACCTTTCCATTTTGAAGTAAAGTAACCTAGTTCTTATTCTCTAGACTATCAACACTTTCCATTGAGATTTGAGAAAAGTGTATTACATCAAAGTTTTTCATAGAGTCAAGAAGAACAACATAGTTGGGTACGAGAGGCTGAATCACTAAATCAAAGGAGAAAGAGAGTTTTCCTCGAAATTGTGAAAGAATGAGAAAAGCTGAGATTGGTAAGATTTCAATACATCAATCTCATATATGTTAATCTATATACTTGAATGAGTTGACTGCTATGTATATTTATGATTGGAACATCCTAGTTCATACCTAGCCTGCCAAGACCTATGAATGGTTAATGTGTCAAAATGAGTAAAAGGATTACTAGGCAAGGATTAAATGATGAACTAACTATGTATTGATGTTATTGAGCATGTATATATGTTGGTATAACAGTTTGATGAAGTTCATGTACTAGAAACAATAATGGCTGAAAATGAGTATATGATGTGTTCAATGAAATGGCGCAATGAAATGAAACCATGAATTTGAGGTATTGTAAGCTTAACACCGATTTAATACGAATCAATAGACTTAAGGAGTCTAAGAGATTCTCGAGAATGAGTTATATGCTTGAAATAGACTTATGAAGGATAAAGTCTGATAATGGTGTAACTAGGCTATATGAGATATAAATGGCCCAATGCATTGATTTTAATATCATGCAAGTGAAACGAAGTATACTGATGTGTGTAGTATATGATTTCAACTTTAGAAGATATAATAGGAGTCGATAGGATAAATCATGAGAAGTGGAAATCGAAGGAAAGCGATTCAAGCGTGATTTGAGGTAAGGGACTTATGTGAGCTATTAGAGATATCTATATGTATGTTTTCTTACTTGCTGTGCGCGACTGTATATGAAAAGTATATAGATACTGGCATATCTAAGTAGAAAACTACGTTTGAGAATAAACCTAACCGTAGGAGTTGCATAACTTCTATGACTGTTGTGAAAATAGATTTTTGCAAACGTTATGAGAAAGAATAACAATAGACGGGCTCCTGGTTTAACCATTTAAATGAAATGCTTCTAACGAGTGATTGAAGGGAGATTTGCCCTCTCACTCATAATAGTATATAGAGCCCTTCTATTTCTTTTCTGTGTGAAATCATGCTAGAGCCTAGTGGCAACGGTAGATTGACTAGCCCTGCTCGCACGTTATTTTAAAGGATTTTTGAAGAAACAAAAGAGTCTTTGATGCCTTAGGTGATGCTGTGTGTTCCACTCAAGATGCTCGCACTAGAGTTTTGGGAATCATACTAGAGCCTTTGAGTATTGATGTGTCTTGCTCTGACTATGCTCGCATGTAATTTTCTAGTAATGCCGTGCTCGATACCTCAGGTATGCTGTGTCTTACGCTGAGTTGCTCGCACGAGGTTTTTACGATTATGCTGTGCGTTGAGTAAAATCATGTTAGTGCCGTCATATATTGTTGTGTGTCTTGCATTGACCTGCTCACACGTGGATTATGAACGTTATGTAATGAATACTGTGCTTGAGCCATCGTGTACTGCTGTGTGTCTTGCACTGACCTGCTCGCACGAGCTTTTGAGACAATGGAAATGGGTGATAAGGATCCATGAGAGCATGATGTACCATGAGCGTTAGCCATGGGGTACAATATGCTGTGATTTGAGTATGAGTTGAAGGGATGGTTGATCCACCTCCCTAAGTGTAAGGTTCCCGCACACCTAATCAGTGTTGCCTAGAATATGACTATGGCCATAAGTCCTATATTTATCTGTGTGATAAGTTTCCCTTGCTATGTGTCTGGGATATGATAACCCATGATTATGTCTCATTTACATTGAATCACTGTGTGCAAAATAATTTCTAAAAGTGTACCCAATGCTTTTAAAGGTAAAGCTGTGTGAATAGGCATATTCCCATCTAGCGAATTAATGATTTCGCATTTGATGGAAGTTGTTTTAAAAGATTGCATATATTTTATAAGGAAAATGAATGTATATGTATTTTGAGCATGTAGATAGTGTATTTATCTACCTGCTTTCATATTTTCCTTACTGAGCGTGTTGGCTCACCCCCTTATTTCTCCTCCACAAATTATACGCAGTAGTGAGTATACAGCAGTCATCCCTGCTATCGTGTTGCATCCAGTCATCCAATATAATAGAGAGATATACACTTGAGATGAGAAAACAATTTTGTATCCTATATATTAATGCACAGTAGAGTTTGTATTTTGTATTTTGGGGGATGTATATAATAGAAACCGATGTAAACACTTCCGCACTTATATATAAAATTCCAGTTTCTATTCTACTCTTTTTAACTGAATGTATTAAACTAAAATGGACGAGATATGAATTGGATGTTGACTTATAGCCCAACTGTAAGTGGTGAAGTAAAGGTCACGGATAGAGAGTGAGGGCCGTGACAGAATTAATGGTATTAGAGCTGAGTTGGTTTGATGTGAGTCAGTATCCATAGTTAAGAAAATATACATCCCCAAAGTACTGTGCATTATTAGGATACAATTGTGTATACCAAGTTGGAAAATGTGACTGAGACACTTAATTTAAGTATGCAGGATGTCTGATAGACGACGTACTCGTATAGGAGAGAGTTCGTGCTCTCAAGGGCATAGAGATGAGCCCGAGAGACGTAGTGGGTCTAGTTCTAGTAGAGATCCACCCGATCATAGTAAGGCCGCTATGGAGCATATAGCGCAGTTACAGCATAGTGTAGACACGGTTATGGAGATGTTTACACAGGCTATGGTCAGATTTGAGGGTAGATAGGAGAACCCTACTGGTCAGGCGCTGCACCTGAGAGACAAGAGCCAGTAAGCTTACACCAAGACCTCGAGATGCAGAGGCAGAGATACCTGTACCCCCTCCAGTTAAGGACATTCACCCACCACTTCAGGATGCTGTAGCTCCACAACAAGTTAGTGGTGAGGGAGTTTATGATTGTGATCTCGGTAGACTGAGAGAGTTCCAGAAGTTCGGACCACCTTCATTTAATGGGGTGAAGAACCCAGTATCAACTGAGCATTGGATACGCAGTATGGAGAAGCTCTACCGATTTTTCCATTGCTCCGACATAGAGATAGTCACATTTGCGGCTTTTGTATTAGAGAATGAGGCTGAGCATTGGTGGATGGCCACACAGCTGATGTTGAGTGCCCGACACCCGATTGTGACATAGGATATATTCCTGGATGCCTTCAGGATGTAATGCATTCCAGCCATTACTTAGAGAAAGATGCAGATGGAATTTATGATGTTGACTTAGGGGAACCCGACAGTAGATGAGTATGAGTCTGGGGTCACATCCCTTGGCAGATACGATACAATCACGATGAGCCTTGAGGACAAAAAGTGTCAGACCCAGATTTTATGTAGCTTGTACATTGTGACGCCCCGGAAGCCCGGAAAATAGGGCTAATTTAAAACTTTTTACTCATTAATTCACAATTAAGGGTGCATTCCTGTGCAGTATCATACATCATCACAATTATCATGCCTCAGGATCTCATCATAATATAGTATATATTGTATCATATACATTACTCAATTCCAAGTTAATTAATCCTAATACATCCCGTACATCATTGTACAATAAGTGTCTATAAATATAACTCTAGTCTGGGTACATGAATATTAAATATCTACCTCAGTACACAAAATACGGCCTGGAGCTCAAGTCCTCCACTAGCCTCTAACCCGTACGCCGCAGGGAACTCACTTCACTTGAAGCGATTTGGCGGGAAGAGAAAACAGGGTGAGCTTCCAAATCGCTCAGTAAGGGGGATAAGGGAACTCAGTTATATAAACCATATCACACATCACAAATATGTATTTGTTTATAAAGCTCATTTGAAATCGTAGCATGAAAGTTCTCAAAACATCATCATCTCATAACTCATAAATCATGTGAAAACATGAAGGTAAAAAGGCTCAATATCGAGCACTCACAAGCATGTGTAAATATATGCGATAATGGCTATTCTCAAAATACGTGATAAAAATCACCTCAGTAAATAGCACGTGACAAGGTCACAAAACACAACTCATGTGTAAAATGAGACTAGGCAATAAAACTCAATTAAAACTCGTCATGGCACATCAAATGTGTAATCTCCTCTGGGTGCGCATCCCAGGCATCCTCGTATAGAGGGAACGTCGACAATATGGTCGTATGCATGGTATATTGGACTTATATGTTACCAGAACAAAGCCCGGCCTTACATGCTACCAGAGCAATGCCTCGCCTCATGCACACTATCACGTGGTCCCTGGGTCGGTTCCCAGGCGGCCCACTCTCTCGGTCTTACATGCTACCAAAGCAAGGCCACCCAGCGTTACCAGAACGGGGGTCATCTCACGTTACCAAAATGGAGGTATCTCTCGTTACCAAAGTGGAGGAACATCGAACTTACATGCTACTAGAGCAAGGCCTCCCAATGCTACCAAAACCGAGGAATAATCGGACTTACATGTTACCAGAACAAGGCCTGTGGTCCCTGGGTCGGTTCCCAGGCGTCCCACTATATCGGTCTTACATGCTACTAGAGCAAAGCCTAATGTGTATTCAACATGACACGCCTAAGTCTCACTCATTAGCCATTATCTTATAAAACGTTATGCCTTCACGTAGAACTCATAATGGTTTTCTCTCGTAAAACTCATTTAAAACATTTGTATACTCAACACAAAACATATTAAAACCGAGTTCCAACCGGCAAAACACGCACAAATTTTCTCAAATCTCAATATCGCCTTAACGTAGAGCCCAATTTACTTTTCACGCAAACTCAAAGGTTTATAAAGCAATTTCACACTCAGCTTATAAACTCATAAAATAATGGGCTCCAACCAGCTATAAAAACCATGTGCAATTATATCACAACACAACACCAAACATGCTTGTATTCTCAAATCATGGTTCTTGCTACAACAATTCATCAAAACACATACACAAATGGTTGAGTTTTCCCTTACCTCTTTGCACCTCGTATAGTGCAATCGTTTCCCCCGTATCACGGACTAGCCTCACATTCCACTCTGGAACTCCCGAGCTGTCCAAACGATGTTAAAACATCAATACTCAATTATCACATCAACCTCAATTCTCAAAATCGAGCATAATTGCTCATAACACCTCAAATTTCTCAATTCTCATAACTCCATCACAAACCACAATCTCGCTCACAACACCTCAGCATTCTATATTTCCTATGCCACAATATCTATGTTAATTCACCACATTGTCTAAATTTCCATTTATAGCTCAAAATTCCCAAAATTGCTAAATATCATTATCACTCCAACTACATTACAATTTCCTTAATCCCTAATCATTTTCCAACTACCTCGACACAGTGCCAACAACTATTATCACCAAAATCATCTCAAATATAAGGATCGAAGTTTAGAAATTACCCAAAACTTGTGGAGAGCTTATCTCTTGCCTCGATTCGATCCGTCTTTCGATTTCCAAGTATGTTGTTCTCCCTTGGGTGAGGAATAACTTTCCTTCTTGCCACAACTTCTGATTTGGACGGAAATGGGTGCTTTGGATGTGTGAGAAAGCTAGGTTTCGGTGAAAATGGGGGTTGGAAGAGAGAGAAAGTGAAATTGCAGGAGAAAAACAGGAGTTCCTTATATATGCTGAGGGTAGGAGATCGATCTGGCTCTTGATGAGATCGATCTGCATTTGGATTTTGGGACGATTTGGGGTAATTTATGCCTAGGAGATCGATCTGTCGAGGGGTGAGATCGATCTCTTTATGGCTTTATGAGATCGATCTGCTCTTTGAGGAGATCGATCTTCTCCCAAACAGAAACATTTGGAGATCGATCTCTTCCTCATGAGATCGATCTTCTCTCAAACAGAATCATAAGGAGATAGATCCTCTTCCATTGGAGATCGATCTGCTCCTTAAATTCCTCCTCCCTTGTCATTTTTAACTCACCAGATCGATCTCTCCTACTCTCAGATCGATCTGTCCTCATAACTTCATACTTATTTTAAACACTTAACATATAAATCTCTAATTATCATTCCCCAATTCACTTAGCTCAATAAATTATACTTCAAGTTCATATTACATAATTAAAATATGTCTGAAATCCTCAGATCTCACATCCTCCCCACCTTAAAAGAATTTGGTCCTCCAAATTCAACTCAACTAGTCAAAGAGATGGGGGTATTTCTCCTTCATGAGGTTCTATAGTTCTCACGTTGCCTCTTCCCTTGAGTGATGTTTCCACTTTCACTAATGGGATGCTCTTGGTTCTCAGTACCTTCTTCTTCCTATCACGAATCCGGACGGGTTCCTCAGTGTAGCTCATGTCCTCCTGTATGTCCATCTCGTCATACTCTATAACATGAGAAGGGTCCGGGTGGTACTTCCTCAACATAGACACATGAAAGACGTTGTGTATTCCGGACATCTGTGGGGGTAATGCCAATCTATAGGCTACCTCTCCCACTCTCTCAAGAATCCCAAATGGTCCTATGTATCGAGGACTCAATTTTCCTTTCTTCCCAAATCGCATGATACCCTTACTCGGTGATACTTTCAGAAATACTGCATCACCAACATCAAACTCGAGTGGTCGTCTACGCACATCCGCGTAGCTTTTCGTCTACTCTGTGCAGCCCGTAGCCTTTCACATATGAATTTCACACTCTGTACAGCTTACTCAACAAGCTCGGGAGCATTTATCTTTCTGTCACCGACTTCTTCCCAAGCTACAGGGGATCTACACCTCTTACCATATAGAGCCTCAAAGGGTGCCATTCCAATACTTTCATGATAGCTGTTATTGTACGCAAACACTGCTAGGGGCAGGTGATCATCCCATGATCCCTTAAAATCCATCGTACACGCCCTTAACATATCCTCCAGGGTCTGAATAGTCCTCTCTGACTGACCATCTGTCTGAGGATGATAGGCGGTACTAAAACTCAATCGAGATCCCATGGACTCCTGAAACTGGGTCCAAAATATGGAAGTAAATCGGGAATCTCTATCAGAAGTAATACTCACTGGAGCCCTATGTAATCTAGCTCTCTCGCTGACATACAGCTCAGCTAAGGCATCCACAGTATCAGTGCTCTTGATGGCAAGGAAGTGGGCACTCTTGGTCAATCTATCCACAATGACCCATATCGCATCACGACCTCTTCGAGTCCTCGGTAAACCCATAATAAAGTCCATAGTGACATGCTCCCATTTCCATGTAGGTACAAGTAAGGGCTGTAGTAGTCCTCCGGGCTGTAGTAGCCCTCCGGGCTTCCGATGCTCAGCTTTCACTTGCTGGCATATAAACACCTGGCCATATACTCTGCCACGTCTCTCTTCATACCACTCCACCAGTACACCTTTCTCAAGTCTCGGTACATCTTAGTACTCCCTGGGTGCATGGTGTATCGCGAGCAGTGGGATTCTCTCAGTATCAGTCTCTTTAGGGTATCATCGTCCGGTACACAAATCCGTCCTCTTAATCTCAACAATCCATCCTCACTGATGGTGAGATCCGACTGCGAACTCTGATCACTGCGCTGCCCAGTTCTAATCTGATCCATGATCCTGGGCTCTATCCGCAAGCTAGCCAAAAATCCAGTCTCTAACTCTTTAACTCTGATCCGAAGTTCGGTGAACTGCTCTAACAAATCCTATTCCCTGGTCATCATAGCAGATATCATACTCTTCCTGCTCAGGGCATCAGCAACTACATTCGCCTTACCCGGATGATATAGAATCTCACAGTCATAATCCTTAAGGAGTTCCATCTATCTCCTTTGTCTCATGTTTAACTCTTTTTGATCAAAGAGATATCTCAAACTCTTGTGATTAGTGAAGATCTGGAATCTTTCCCCATATAACTAGTGTCGCCAGATCTTTAAATCAAATACCACAGCGGCTAACTCCAAATCATGCGTGGAGTAATTCAGCTCATGGTCTTTCAACTGTCGAGATCCATATGCGACCACTCTTCTGTGCTGCATAAGCACGCACCCCAATCCTTGATGAGATGCATCACTATACACCGAAAATCCTCCTGATCCCTCAGGAATAGTTAACACAGGTGTCGCTGTCAATCTCCTTTTTAACTCTTGAAAACTGAGCTCACTTTGATCAGTCCATATGAACGGAGTCTCCTTACGCGTGAGTTTAGTCAAAGAAGCGGCAATCCTTGAAAATCCTTCCACAAATCTTCTGTAATACCCTGCCAAACCAAGGAAGCTTCGCACATCAGTAACTGTCCTCGGTCTCTCCCAACTAAGCACAGCTGCTACTTTACTAGGATCCACTGATACTCCTTCCTCTGAGACTATATAACCAAGGAAAGCTATCCGATTCAGCCAAAACTCACACTTACTAAGCTTTCTGTATAATTGCTTATCTCGGAGTATCTGAAGTACTAACCACAAATGCTGTGCATGCTCCTCATACGACCGAGAGTATACCAAGATATCATCAATAAAGACTATCACAAATTTATCCAAATAGTCTCTGAACACTTCGTTCATCAACCTCATAAATGCAGCAGGGCGTTCGTCAATCCAAAGGACATCACCAGAAATTCATAATGGCCATACCTTGTCCTGAATGCCTTCTTGGGAATATCTTCTTCCTTGATCCTCAATTGGTGATAGCCCGATCTCAAATCAATCTTAGAAAAGACTGAGGCCCCTCTTAGTTGATCAAGTAGATCATCAATCCTGGGAAGTGGGTATTTATTCTTCACCGTGGCTTTATTCAACAGCCGGTAGTCTACGCATAATCTGAGACTACCATCTTTCTTCTTGACAAATAAAACCGGTGCTCCCCACGGTGAAACACTGGGCCTAATGAACCCTTGATCCAATAACTTCTGTAGTTGTTTCTTCAATTCCTCAAGTTCCACTAATGCCATCCTGTATGGAGGTTTAGAGATTGGCTGAGTATCTGGTACCAAATCAATGGTAAACTCCAGCTCTCTCTCTGGTGGCGAACCTGACAGCTCATCTGGGAAAACATCCGGGGATTCACACACCACAGGTATATCCTCAATCCTCGGATGTTCCCGCTCATCGTCTGAGATGAGTGTTTCGTAACCTTCACATGAACAATCATATTTAATATTCTCCAAAATAATATTAAAATTCTCAAATTACTTACTAGAATTCCACATATTCATTTCCTCAATATCTCAACCGTACACTGTAAGGTTCAGGTAGGGAGAAAGTTACAATCTTAGTGTAGGAGTCTAAACTCACTCGATTGGTTACCAGCCAATCCATCCCCAGAATTACATCAAACCCATGTATATTAAACAGGATTAGATCTGCTAACATCACTCTATCTCCCACCTTTATTTCACATCCTCTACAGATTAACTCAGTTCTCTGGGATTCATGCATAGGGGTATTTACATGTAGTACATACTCTAGAGGTTTAAACTTCAAATTTAAACTACATGCAAAATGCTCTGAAATAAACGAATGCGTGGATCCTGGATCTATCAACACATGAGCCTTATGATTACAGACAGAAAGTGTACCTCTTATAGTTTCTGCTGAAGTGTCCACAGTTTCCTTATCCAGGGCAAACACACGTCCCTGTGCCACAGGTTTCTTCCCTTTCTCTGCAGCAGTGACCCATCTCTGGGGATTCACTTTCTGAGGCTGCTGTCTAGTAGGCTCTGGAGCATGTGGTATCTGAGGTTGAGGACAGTCCTTCACTCTGTGACCCATGTCACCACATCTAAAACATCCACGGATCGACCCAGTATAACTTCCCTCATGCGATCGGCCACAGTCTCTACAAACCCTTATTTCCGGCCTGTCATATCGAGGGGTCTCCTTAATAATAGGATAAGCTCTGGGTCTCTCAAATCTGCCCTTCTGTACCTCAATCCTTCCTCTCCTGAAGGAACCTCTCCAAACATCTGCTTGAGACATCGCTGGCCTCTTGCCTTTGTAATCACTGCTCCAAACTCATTCTGGGACTGTACAATTTCAATTCCCCTCTCAATCTCTTGTGCTCGTCTCAGAGCATTTCCAAACTCAGTAATACACAACCCAATCAATCGATCTCTGATGATGGGCTTTAATCCATACACAAATCTCTCTGTACGGAGCTCTTCATTCTTGAAAGTCTCTGGATCATATCTCAGCAGAGCGGTAAATCGGCTCTCGTAATCATCTATAGACATGTCACCCTGTACCAAACTCAAAAACTCTGCTTGCCTCCTTCTCTGGGCAGCTCGTGGTACATATTGGGCTCTAAATGCTGTCTGGAACTCTTCCCAACCAATCACATCCTGGTGGGACATCAAATACCCTGGGTAGTACCCCACCAATCTCGAGCTCTCCCTTTCAACATATAGGCACTCATATTGACCCTCTCAGCATCGGTGCACCCCAAATAGTCAAATATAACTCTCAACTCCGTCAACCACTCCTCAGCCTCTGTAGGATCCTTCTTTCCCCTAAACGCAGGTGGATTCATTAGTCCTTCAGTCGGACCATACTTCTGTCATCAGGCTGAGTGATGAGAGGCATTGGGGGTATGGGAGGTCCTTGTGGGGGTGTAGGAGTAGTACCCGAGGCATTAACTCCAAAGTGTTGCGCGAATAACGCTGCCATCTGCTCAAAACCTTGCCTCACATCGATCTCAATCCAATTAAATCGAGAGTTAGGACTCTTTGGTTGTGGGACAGGTGGCGGAGGGGACTCTGCCTGCCTCCTCGAACGACCTCGTCGTTTACTCATTCTCTATCTCAACTCGTCTCCTGCGCGTACATATCAAAATCGATTGAAATCTCAATCCTCAGATTCAGTTCAAGACCAGACTATTACAGACACTTGGGATGTATTCTATTTCACTTAACCGACACTGACAGTACTAAACACCCTAAGCTCTGATACCAAGAAAACTCTGTGACGCTCTGGAAGCGCGGAAAATAGGGCTAATTTAAAACTTTTTACTCATTAATTCACAATTAAGGGTGCATTCCTGTGCAGTATCATACATCATCACAATTATCATGCCTCAGGATCTCATCATAATATAGTATATATTGTATCATATACATTACTCAATTCCAAGTTAATTAATCTTAATACATCCCGTACATCATTGTACAATAAGTGTCTGTAAATATAACTCTAGTCTGGGTACATGAATATTAAATATCTACCTCAGTACACAAAATACGGCCCGGAGCTCAAGTCCTCCACTAGCCTCTAACTCGTACGCCGCAGGGAACTCACTTCACTTGAAGCAATCTGGGGGGAAGAGAAAATAGGGTAAGCTTCCAAATCGCTCAGTAAGGGGGGTAAGGGAACTCAGTTATATAAACCATATCGCACATCACAAATATGTATTTGTTTATAAAGCTCATTTGAAATCGTAGCATGAAAGTTCTCAAAACATCATCATCTCATAACTCATAAATCATGTGAAAACATGAAGGTAAAAAGGCTCAATATCGAGCACTCACAAGCATGTGTAAATATATGCGATAATGGCTATTCTCAAAATACGTGATAAAAATCACCTCAGTAAATAGCACGTGACAAGGTCACAAAACACAACTCATGTGTAAAACGAGACTAGGCAATAAAACTCAATTAAAACTCGTCATGGCACATCAAATGTGTAATCTCCTCTGGGTGCGCATCCCAGGCATCCTCGTATAGAGGGAACGTCGACAATATGTTCATATGCATGGTATATTTGACTTATATGTTACCAGAACAAGGCCCGACCTTACATGCTACCAGAGCAATGCCTCGCCTCATGCACACTATCACGTGGTCCCTGGATCGGTTCCCAGATGGCCCACTCTCTCGGTCTTACATGCTACCAAAGCAGGGCCACCCAACATTACCAGAACGGGGGTCATCTCACGTTACCAAAATGGAGGCATCTCTCGTTACCAAAACGGAGGAACATCAGACTTACATGCTACCAGAACAAGGCCTCCCAACGTTACCAAAACAGAGGAATAATCAGACTTAGATGTTACCAGAACAAGGCCTGTGGTCCCTGGGTCAGTTCTCAGGCGTCGCACTATATCGGTCTTACATGCTACTAGAGCAAGGCCCGATGTGTATTCAACGTGAGACGCCTAAGTCTCACTCATTAGCCATTATCTTATAAAACGTTATGCCTTCACGTAGAACTCATAATGGTTTTCTCTCGTAAAACTCATTTAAAACATTTGTGTAATCAACAAAAAACATATTAAAACCGAGTTCCAACCGGTAAAACACGCACATATTTTCTCAAATCTCAATATCGCCTTAACGTAGAGCCCAATTTACTTTTCACGCAAACTCAAAGGTTTATAAAGCAATTTCACACTCAGCTTATAAACTCATAAAATAATGGGCTCCAACCGGCTATAAAAACCATGTGCAATTATATCACAACACAACACCAAACATGCTTGTATTCTCAAATCATGGTTCTTGCTACAACAATTCATCAAAACACATACACAAATGGTTGAGTTTTCCCTTACCTCTTTGCACCTCGTATAGTGCAATCGTTTCCCCCGTATCACGGACTAGCCTCGCATTCCATTCTAGAACTCCCGAGCTGTCCAAACGATGTTAAAACATCAATACTCAATTATCACATCAACCTCAATTCTCAAAATCGAGCATAATTCCTCATAACACCTCAAATTTCTCAATTCTCATAACTCCATCACAAACCACAATCTCGCTCACAACACCTCACCATTCTATATTTCCTATGCCACAATATCTATGTTAATTCGCATTGTCTAAATTTCCATTTATAGCTCAAAATTCCCAAAATTGCTAAATATCATTATCACTCCAACTACATTGGAATTTCCTTCATCCCTAATCATTTGCCAACTACCTCGACACAGTGCCAACAACTGTTATCACCAAAATCATCTCAAATATAAGGATCGAAGTTTAGAAATTACCCAAAACTTGTGGAGAGCTTATCTCTTGCCTCGATTCGATCCGTCTTTCGATTTCCAAGTATGTTGTTCTCCCTTGGGTGAGGAACAACTTTCCTTCTTGCCACAACTTCTGATTTGGACGGAAATGGGTGCTTTGGATGAGTGAGAAAGCTAGGTTTCGGTGAAAATGGGGGTTGGAAGAGAGAGAAAGTGAAATTGCAGAAGAAAAATAGGAGTTTCTTATATAGGATGAGGGTAGGAGATCGATCTGGCTCTTGATGAGATCGATCTGCATTTAAATTTTGAGACGATTTGGGGCAATTTATGCCTAGGAGATCGATTTGTCGAGGGGTGAGATCGATCTCTTTATGGCTTTATGAGATCGATCTTCTCCGAAACAGAAACATTTGGAGATCGATCTCTTCCTCATGAGATCGATCTTCTCTCAAACAGAATCATAAGGAGATCGATCCTCTTCCATTGGAGATCGATATGCTCCTTAAATTCCTCCTCCCTTGTCATTTTTAACTCACCAGATCGATCTCTCCTACTCCCAGATCGATCTGTCCTCATAACTTTATACTTATTTTAAACACTTAACATATAAATCTCCAATTATCATTCCCCAATTCACTTAGCTCAATAAATTATACTTCAAGTTCATATTACATAATTAAAATATGTCTGAAATCCTCAGATCTCACATACATTATGATTCCTATGTGTATGAACACTCCGTTATTATAGTTGAATCATAAGAAGAGTAATTACTAGACTTAAAGTGTTAGTGAAATGTTTTAACACGCAAAAGCTATATAAAAAGCCTAATGTGAACTATAAGTGTCACAGGCTAAACCGAGTAAATCTAAATCATTTTGACTGAAAATAAGAACTTAAAATGAGAAAGTATAGAGAGCTCATGAAGGAAAGTCAGCTTGATTTAGTCCCGAACATAGAAAACGAGAGTAAAAGCGAAAAAGGGTAAAATGGACCTTTTTGGCGAGATAAGGTGTTTCGGGTGAAATTATCCACCAGGAACGGTTGAAACATAAAGACGAGAGTGTAAGACATAAGATATGACACTTTCGGAATTTTGAAAAAAAGTCAACTTGGTCAATGGTTAAGGAAAAAGTTAACTATAGTTAAGAAAGTGGACTTTTACCATAGTTGACTAATCATGGTTAAAAATTAACCTAAGTGTGGAGAAAAAAATTGGGGAAAAATATTCTTGGCCAGAATACAAGATAATCATCCCCAGAAGTAAGAAAAATTTATTGGGAAGGATTCCGGATTTAATTTAAAGGTTAAAAATGTAATGGGCCTAAAGTGAAAATTTTAAAGCCCATTAAGGTATACTAAACGTATATCGAAATTCTTAGGTCCTTTAGACCGAATTGTTGGACCAATTGATTGGCCAAATATTTAGACAATTAAAGGCCCGAGACATAGTAAAAATTTCAGCCCAAAAGCCCATTAAGAAAGCCAAAACCGAGAAGCCCAAATGGAAAGCCCATGAGATAAATATCTAACCATAGTTAAAGCTAACCATGACTCATAAGGTGACTCATGGCTAAGGCTTGGAAAGTAAAGCTTAATGGCTAAGTAAGTGGCTTATAAAATCAGCCACACTATTGTCATCTTCATCACACCAAATTCGGCTAGAAGAAGAAACCATTGAAATATATTATCCAAGCTTTCTCTCACTAGAAATCACTAGGAATTAGGCATATTTGAAACTTGTTCCAAATTGAAAGGAGAGTGACATATGTTGGAATTGGATATCAAGGAGCCATAGAGTGCAAACCGAGAGCCTTCAAAGATTCGGCCAAAGGGTGAACACAACAATTGGTATATTTTCTAATTTTCAATTTCATATATGTTAATGTATGAATGATTTTAAGTATATTGATATATGTTTTAAGCATTGAAACATATTAAATCACTATGATGTTGGTTAGGCCGAGAGTGAGTGGTAAGACATTGATTTATGTCTATATGATTTTAAGGCATAAATGGATTAATGTACATGTGTTAATAATTATGGTGTAATTAGAATTAATCAATTGGATTAATTAATACATGTAATTAGATGGCAATCAAGCTGTTTGATAAAATGCCTAAATAAACTATATGATGTTTAGGAATGTTCCCAACCAAGTGTTTGTGAAAATACCTAAGTGAAATGGCTAAGAAATAGGCATGGATGGCATGCCATGGCATAACCGATGGCATGGGTAGCTCTCGGCCATGGCATGTGGCCGAGAGGCCCAATGTGCCAAGCCCAAATATTTTAGACCCAATATGATGTAATGAGTCTAGGACAAGCCCAATAAGAGATGGTGGGCCCCACAAGCCCAATAGGCCCAGCGAAAATGAATAGTAAAATGAAAATGGGCATAAGGCATAGTTAGGCCCATTAAGGATTTTTAAAGCCCATTAAGGGAAATAGACTGTATTTAATGTGAAATACAGTTGGAAAAGTGTAATTAACTTGATAAATGGTTATATGCAGCTCCAGAGAGTATTGGAGAAGCAAACCGGACTGCTGAAACGAGCAGCGCAGAGAAACTGAAATTTCTCGAGTGATTGTAGGTAAGGGACTTTTGTGAGTAGTTAGAGATACCTGCACGTATTTTCGTCTGCTTTTACATTCACTTAAAAACTCTAAGGGTCAGAGAAAGTGAATAATAATTATTACGACCCGATAGTGGCAAATTACGATTTTGCACCTAGTTAGTCAAAAAGTCAACTTTTGTGAAAAGTTGTAAAAAGCATGGAAACCACTATTTTGAGTGTTTAACTGCTGTTTAGTAGGAGAATAAATAGATGAGCCTATGATTTTAAGGTTGATGTGAATTAAGCACACTTTATAGTGCTGATTTTGATGTTTTGTAAATCATCCCTTTTTAAAGAGACATCTATCATATTTTGTGAGAATGAATCATGCTGGAGCACAGCGCGCACTAGATTTCATATATTTTCCACATACATTAGTGCTGGATTTTGATTCGCACTAGATTTCCATGACATGCATGATAGAGTACTTGAGTTATTACTCGTACTCAAGTTTTATATGATCTATGCATGACAGAGTGCTGGAGCGATTTGCTCGTACTTGAGTTTTACATGAGATACATGACAGAGTGCTAGAGCATTGCTCGTACTCGATTCTTCATGATTTATACATGACATAGTACTGGAGCTATTGCTCGTACTTAATTTGATGATATTATGCATAGCATGGTACTGGAGCTATTGCTCGTACTTGATTTAATACATGAACTATGCATTGACCTAGTTGCTGGAGGTTTACTCGCACGAGAGTTGAGTTTGTGATGTGAAACAGTGTTTGAGCGGAGTATCGATTGTGAGTCGCACTAAAAGGTGCGCACTGTATGTGATATATAATACATGTTACAAACTCATGCTCGTATCCTTGTGTGACTGAGCATCACATTATGTGAGAGGATAGCCGCATGAGGGTATTAGAGATGTGGTATGATATTCCATGGTTTGAGGGCTAAGACCTATGGCAGGCACCCCGACTGTGATGTAGGGTCCACGGAGTGCATTATACCATGCATGTGGCGTGGGAGTACACTGTACTGTGTGGTGTTGTGGTGTTGAGGAGGATATAGCTGGCGGTTGTGATGGACTGACCCCCCTCCCGTTGCAGCAGTGATGCCCCACACACTAGGATTCCGTGTAGCTTGGGATCACATGTCGGATATGATCATAGTCCAGGATACTATTTGCATTTCACCATAGAGTCTCACATGATATATCACATTGATTGACTGATTTAAATTACGGACAGACCTGAGGGATGGGTCGGACTCCGATTTTGTGATGTGAATTATTTAATGTCATATTTATTGTGATTTAAATATACGTGGCATGAATTACATAAAGGCATGATTTATATAAAGATGCATTGTTTTGCACTACATGCCTACATTTGAGAGAGAAAGCATGATTTCTGTACATGAGATTTAATCTGTACAAGTATAAATATATATATTTAAAGACATGCTTTTAAAGTGAGTTAAGGAAATAATGTTTTCAAAGCATAGCATTATTTTGAGTAGATAGTGTAGATATCTACTTGTTTGCCTGATTTTCTTACTGAGCGCGTTGTATGCTCACCCCCATTTCTTTACATCTCTCTACAAAGCATCAGTAGTAGAGTGAGAGTTATCGAGGGATAGTGTTCCTGAGTCCACTGCTAGTTCCTATCGATCGTCAGGTAAACAAACTTTGTACAGTTATATATCTAAACATAGAAACAACACAGTGATGTATACGATATATATTATGGGGAATGTATTTGTATTAGATTTTATATAATCTTACATGTATAATAAAAGCAGTTACAGCCAGTAATAGTATATTAACATGTATGTATGATAATGGAAAATGTGGTAAGCGAGGACTCTGACATCGAATCACAGCCCAACCATTGATGAGAGGAAAGGTAAGTTAAAAATGCGAAAAATTTGTAGTGATTTTAGATAATTTCATGGATTGAGAATGGGTCCTGACAGAATGGTATCAGAGCAGAGGTTGGTCTGATGTGAGTCAGTGTTAGAAAATAGGAAAGTGTACATCCCCATAGTACTGTGCTGTGTTTAGATATAACTGTGTATACCAAATAGGAGACGGACTAATTCATGATTATGAATGCAGGGACTTTGCCTATATGGCAAATACGCGTAGTGGTAGGAGTATGAGAGGTAGGGCTCGAGGCCGGGGAGATAGACCAGAGGGACGAGCTGTTGTCGAACCATTACCCACGCTTGAGACTCCAGGTGCTACTGAGGCACCCGAGTCTGCTAAGATACGCTTTATAAGATTAGAGCGTAGTCTTGAGACGATTGTCGAGATATTGGCACACACGATGCCAGGTAGGTGAGGACAGGAGGCAGGTGCTGCGACAAGAGAGGCAGTTACCCTTGACACTCCTACACAGACGACTCATGCACCGAGGACAGTAGATACTCCAACACCCCCACCGGTTTCGGGTGGAAGTGGACTAGGGTACGGATGTGATCTACATCGATTGCGAGAATTCCAGAAGTTTAGACCTCCATCCTTTAGTGGGGTCAAGGACCCTGTAGCTGCTGAGGAGTGGTTGGCGGAGATGAAGAAGCTTTATGGATTCTTCGAGTGTACGACCTCGGAGATGGTCGCATTTGCTGCGTTCCTACTGAAGGGAGCTGCAGAGCATTGGTGGAAGTCCACCTGACCCATATTGAGAGCCCGACACACAGACATTAGTTGGGAGATATTTTGGGAGGCCTTTAGGAGGCAGTTTGTTCCCGATACCGTACAATGGAAACTACAGGCAGAGTTTTTGGGACTAAACCAGGGGAGTTTATCTGTGGACGAGCATGAGACTCGATTCCTATCCCTAGGGAGATATGACCCCGATACCATGTATAGTGAGGCTAGGAAGGTCCACAGGTTTATCGACGGGTTGAGACCGATTCTGCGGTCCAGGTTGGTTCCATTAGACATAGCAACCTATGAGGAAGCAGTGCGCAGGGTGCAACTGTGTGAGCAAGATTACGAGAGGAATGCTTCCGAGTTCGGGAAGTTTAGCCGTAGTCGAGACATATAGAAGAAGAGGCCGACTAGAGATTTCGGTTATCGAGGAGGGAAGAAACTCTTCGGTAAGAGATCACGGGTAGAGGAGGCACGAGAGAGATATGCTAGACCTCCTACTTATCCGACTGTAGCCCGAGCAAAGGGCATTGTCATAGGAGGACAGAGACCTGCTATTGATCAGTGCAGAAGATGCGGTAAACAACATGGAAGTAGACCATGTCCATTGACTCCTATTGTATGTTTTCGATGTGGGAAATAGGGGCACATGGCTAGAGAGTGCCCAGAGACATTTGTAACTGCACCACTGAGAGGCAGGGAGCCTGATAGAACTCCAGCTGGTGCGTCTGCTCAGAGAGGTAGAGTGACGACAGAGGAGAAGGGGGAACAAGTGATGGGTCGAGGGCGACTACATGCTTTGGACCAGGGGACAGCTGATGCTTCATCGGATGTGATTTGAGGTTTCATTGGATACGTGGTAGATATGGATAAGGCACATCTAGAGTTGTCAGATATTACTATGGTCAGTGAGTACCCATATGTTTTTCTAGATGAATTGCCAGGGTTACCATCAAACAGAAAGATGGAATTCTGTATAGATTTGGTGCCTAGTACGGAGTGTATTTCGAGACCACCATATCGCATGGCCTTAGTTGAGCTGGAGGAGCTCAAGGGACAGCTACAGGAGCTGTTGGATAGGGGTTTTGTTCGACTGAGTGTTTCACCTTGGGGAGCACCGGTTCTATTTGTGAGGAAGAAGGATAGGAGCCTCCGATTGTGTATAGATTACCGATTGTTGAATAAGGCCACCATCAAGAATAGATACCCCCTTCCATGCATTGAAGACTTGTTAGATCAGCTTCAGGGAGCATAAGTCTTTTCCAAGATTGACCTGAGGTCTGGACATCATCAGCTGAAAGTTCGTAGTGGAGATGTATCCAAGACAGTATTTCATACAAGATATGGCCATTATGAGTTCTTGGTCATGCCATTCGGATTGACGAATGCTCTAGCTACTTTCATGGCTTTGATGAACGATGTGTTTAAGCCATATTTGGACCAGTTTGTTATCTTCTTTATCGATGACATATTGGTGTATTCCAGATCTAAGGAGGAGCATGAGGAGCACCTCAGGATCATGTTACAGACTCTATGAGAGCAAGAGTTATATGCTAAGCTCAGTAAGTGTGACTTTTGGTTGTCACAGATCTCGTTTTTGGGACATGTTGTATAGAGAGATGGTGTATCAGTTGATCCATCTAAGATAGAGGCTGTAGTTAAGTGGGAACAGCTGAGGACAGTCACTGAGATCAGGAGTTTTCTGGGTTTAGCTGGATACTATCGGAGATTCGTTGAGGGATTTTTGAAGTTAGCTGCTTCGTTGACACGTCTTACTCGAAAGAGTGTACCGTTCGTATGGAATGAGGATTGTGAGAAGAGTTTTGAGGAGTTGAAGCGTCGATTGACCACCGCTTCGATTCTCACTATCCCTACCAGCTCAGAAGGATTTGCAGTGTATGCCAATGCTTTGCATCAAGGATTGGGCTGTGTATTGATGCAGAATGGGAAGGTAGTTGCTTATGGATCCAAACAGCTGAAGGATCATGAGAAGAACTATCCGACCCACGATTTGGAGCTAGCAGCAGTAGTATTTGCATTGAAGGTATGGTGCCACTACTTGTATGGCGATAAGTTTCAGATATTTACCGACCACAAGAACCTCAAGTATCTGTTCTCACAAAAAGAGCTAAACATGAGGCAGAGAAGATGGCTAGAGCTTCTGAAGGACTACGATTGTGAGATACTTTATCATCCGCGTAAGGCTAACGTTGTAGCCGATGCCTTGAGCAGGAAGAGCCTCGGGATGGTATCATACATAATGGTTAGGGAACATGATTTGCTAGAGCAGTTTGCTAGCCTCAGTTTGGGAGTCATGCCTTCTGACATGGATACAGGCTATGTGATAGCTAGTCTATGCTTAGAGCCAGACCTGTTGGACAGGATCAAAGTGGCTCAGCAGACTGATCCATTTTGTATGGACGTGAGTAGTCAGATGCAGAAGGGCAAAATGACTGACTTTGAGTTGAGTTCTGATGGACTACTGAGGTTTAGAGGCAGATTGTGTGTTCCCGAGGATCCAGGACTAAGGAGATTGATATTGGTGGAAGCTCATTCGTCGAGGTATACGTTACATCCGGGGAGTAACAAAATGTATCAGAACCTCCGAAAGGTATACTGGTGGTTGGGTATGAAGAGAGATGTAGCAGACTTTGTGGTAAAGTGTCTCATACGTCAGCAAGTGAAGGTAGAGCATAAGAAACTTGTAGGGTTATTACAGCCTCTACCTATACTGACATGGAAATGGGAGCATATCACCATGGATTTCGTGATGGGTTTACCGAGAACCTGTAGGAATCACGATGCTATATGGGTGATCGTCGACAGACTGACGAAGTCAGCCTACTTCCTAGCTATGAAAGTGACCGATACTCTGAGTTCTTTAGCAGAACTGTATGTACGTGAGGTAGTGAGGTTACACGGTGTACCAGTGAACATAGTCTCTGATAGGGATTCCCGCTTCACTTTCCACTTTTGGGGACATTTTCAGGAAGCCATGGGAACCCAGCTGAGTTTGAGCACCGCTTTCCGTCCTCAAACAGATGGTCAGTCGGAGAGGACTATATAGACTTTGGAGGATATGTTGAGAGCATGTGTGCTAGATTTTAGAGGCTTCTAGGATGACCACTTGCCACTAGCCGAGTTCGCCTACAACAATAGTTATCATTTGAGTATCGGAATGGCACCGTATGAGGCTTTATATGGCCATAGATGTCGTTCCCCTATTGGATAGGAAGAAGTGGGTGACCGTAAGATTTTTGCTCCTGACATGGTTATGCAAGTATCTGAGGATATCCACTTGATAGTAGAGAGACTGAGGACAGCTCAGAGCAGACAGAAGAGTTACGCTGACAGGAGACGTAGGCTACTAGATTTCACAGTTGGTGAATCCGTGTTTTTGAGAGTTTCTCCTTCCAAGGGCATAGCGAGATTTGGGAAGAGAGGGAAACTAAATCCTCTCTATATTGGACCCTTTGAGATACTTGATCGAGTGGGAGATAAGGCTTATAGGTTGGCATTGCCACCGGACTTATCATGTGTCCATAACGTCTTCCACATATCGATACTTCGGAAGTATCACCCGGATCCAGCACATGTGATTAGTTACGAGCCTTTGGAGCTCCGAGAGGACATGTCATATGTTGAGAGACCGATTCAGATATTATCTAGGAAGGATAAGGTATTGAGATCGAAGACCATCGGGTTAGTGAAGATTCTCTGGCAGCATCATACTTCAGAGGAAGCTACTTAGGAGCTAGAGAGTCTGATGCGAGAGAAGTACCCTCACCTATTTGATGACTGACTTGGTTCTAATTTGGAGGACCAAATTTTCTGAGTGGGGGAGGATTGTCAGACCCAGATTTTATGTAGCTTGTACCTTATGATTCCTATGTGTATGAACACTCCGTTATTATAGTTGAATCATAAGAAGAGTAATTACTAGACTTAAAGTGTTAGTGAAATGATTTACACACGCAAAAGCTACATAAAAAGCCTAATGTGAACTATAAGTGTCACAGGCTAAACCGAGTAAATCTAAATCATTTTGACTGAAAATAAGAACTTAAAATGAGAAATTATAGAGAGCTCATGAAGGAAAGTCAGCTTGATTTAGTCCCGAACATAGAAAACGAGAGTAAAAGCGAAAAAGGGTAAAATGGACCTTTTTGGCGAGATAAGGTGTTTCGGGTGAAATTATCCACCAGGAACGGTTGAAACATAAAGACGAGAGTGTAAGACATAAGATATGACACTTTCGAAATTTTAAAAAAAAGTCAACTTGGTCATTGGTTAAGGAAAAAGTCAACTATAGTTAAGAAAGTGGACTTTTACCATAGTTGACTAATCATGGTTAAAAATTAACCTAAGTGTGGAGAAAAAAATTGGGAAAAAATATTCTTGGCTAGAATATAAGATAATCATCCCTGGAAGTAAGGAAAACTTATTGGGAAGGATTCCAGATTTAATTTAATAGTTAAAAACGTAATGGGCCTAAGGAGAAAATTTTAAAGTCCATTAAGGTATACTAAACGTATATCGAAATTCTTAGGTCCTTTAGACCGAATTGTTGGACCAACTGATTGGCCAAATATTTAGACAATTAAAGGCCTGAGACATACTAAAAATTTCAGCCCAAAAGCCCATTAAGAAAGCCAAAATCGAGAAGCCCAAATGGAAAGCCCATGAGATAAATATCTAACCATAGTTAAAGCTAACCATGACTCATAAGGTGACTCATTAGGTGACTCATGGCTAAGGCTTGGAAAGTCAAGCTTAATGGCTGGAAAGTAAAGCTTAATGGCTAAGTAAGTGGCTTATAAAATCAGCCACACCATTGCCATCTTCATCACACCAAATTCGGCTAGAAGAAGAAACCATTGAAACATATTATCCAAGCTTTCTCTCACTAGAAATCACTAGGAATTAGGCATATTTGGAACTTGCATCCTTCATGGAAGTTATTCCAAATTGAAAGGACAGTGACATATGTTGGAATTGGCTATCAAGGAGCCATAGAGTGCAAACTGAGAGCCTTCAAAGATTCGGCCAAAGGGTGAACACAACAATTGGTATATTTTCTAATTTTCAATTTCATATATGTTAATGTATGAATGATTTTAAGTATATTGATATATGTTTTAAGCATTGAAACATATTAAATCACTATGATATTGGTTAGGCCGAGAGTGAGTGGTGAGACATTGATTTATGTCCATATGATTTTAAGGCATAAATAGATTAATGTACATGTGTTAATAATTATGGTGTAATTAGAATTAATCAATTGGATTAATTAATATATGTAATTAGATGGCAATCAAGGTGTTTGATAAAATGCCTAAATGAACTATATGATGTTTAGGAATGTTCCCAACCAAGTTTTTGTGAAAATACCTAAGTGAAATGGCTAAGAAATAGGCATGGATGGCATGCCATGGCATAACCGATGGCATGGGTAGCTCTCGGCCATGGCATGTGGCCGAGAGGCCCAATGGGCCAATCGTAAATATTTTAGGCCCAATATGATGTAATGAGTCTAGGACAAGCCCAGTAAGAGTTGGTGGGCCCCACAAGCCCAATAGGCCCAATGAAAATGAATAGTAAAATGAAAATGAGCTTAAGGCATAGTTAGGCCCATTAAGGATTTTAAAGCCCATTAAGGGAAATAGACTGTATTTAATGTGAAATACAGTTGGAAAGGTGTAATTAACCTGATAAATGGTTATATGCAGCTCCAGAGAGTATTGGAGAAGCAAACCGGACTGCTGAAACGAGCAGCGTAGAGAAAGTGAAATTTCTCGAGTGATTGTAGGTAAGGGACTTTTGTGAGTAGTTAGAGATTCCTGCACGTATTTTTGTCTGCTTTTACATTCACTTAAAAACTCTGAGGGTCAGAGAAAGTGAATAATAATTATTGCGACTCGATAGTGGCAAATTACGATTTTGCCCCTAGTTAGTCAAAAACTCAACTTTTGTGAAAAGTTGTAAAAAGCATGGAAACCACTATTTTGAGTGTTTAACTGCTGTTTAGCAGGAGAATAAATAGATGGGCTAATGATTTTAAGGTTGATGTGAATTAAGCACACTTTATAGTGCTGATTTTGATGTTTTGTAAATCATCCCTTTTTAAAGAGCCATCTATCATATTTTGTGAGAATGAATTGTGCTGGAGCACAGCTCACACTGGATTTCATATATTTTCCACATACATTAGTGCTGGATTTTGATTCGTACTAGATCTCCATGACATGTATGATAGAGTACTGGAGTTATTACTCGTACTCAAGTTTTATATGATCTATGCATGACAGAGCGCTGGAGCGATTAGCTCGTACTCGAGTTTTACATGAGATACATGACAGAGTGCTAAAGCATTGCTCGTACTCAATTCTTCATGATTTATACATGACATAGTACTGGAGCTATTGCTCGTACTTGATTTGATGATATTATGCATAGCATGGTACTGGAGCTATTGCTCGTACTTGATTTAATATATGAACTATGCATTGACCTAGTTGCTGGAGGTTTACTCGCATTAGAGTTGAGTTTGTGATGTGAAACAGTGTTTGAGCGGAGTGTCGACTGTGAGTCGCACTCAAAGGCACGCACTGTATGTGGTATATAATACATGTTACAAACCCATGCTCGCATCCTTGTGTGACTGAGTGTCACATTATGTGAGAGGATAGCCATATGAGGGTATTAGAGATGTGGTATGATATTCCATGGTTTGAGGGCTAGGACCTATGGCAGGCACCCCGGCTGTGATGTAGGGTCCACGGAGTACGTTGTACCGTGCATGTGGCATGGGAGTACATTGTACCGTGTGGTGTTATGGACTTGAGGAGGATATAGCTGGCAGTTATGATGGCCTGACCCCTCTCCCGTTGCAGCAGTGATGCCCCGCACACTAGGATTCTGTGTAGCTTGGGATCACATGTCGGATATGATCATAGTCCAAGATACTATTTGCATTTCACCACAGAGTCTCACATGATATATCACATTTATTGACTGATTTAAATTGCGGACAGACCTAAAGGATGGGTAGGACTCCGATTTTGTGATGTGAATTATTTAATGCCATGTTTATTGTGATTTAAATATACATGGCATGATTTACATAAAGGCATGATTTATATAAAGATGCATTATTTTGCACTACATGCCTACATTTGAGAAAGAAAGCATGATTTCTGTACATGGGAATTAATCTGTACAAGTATACATATATATATTTAAAGACATACTTTTAAAGTGAGTTAAGGAAATAATGTTTTCAAGGCATAGCATTATTTTAAGTAGATAGTGTAGATATCTACTTGCTTGCCTGATTTCCTTACTGAGCGCGTTGTATGCTCACCCCCCTTTCTTTACATCTCTCTACAGAGCATCAGCAGTAGAGCGAGAGTTATCGAGGGATAGTGTTCCTGAGTCCACTGCTAGTTCCTATTGATCGCCAGGTATACAGATTTTGTACGGTTATATATCTAAACATAGAAACAGCACAGTGATGTATACGATATATATTATAGGGAATGTATTTGTATTAGATTTTATATAATCTTACATGTATAATAAAAGCAGTTACAGTCAGTAATAGTATATTGACATGTATGTATGATAATGGAAAATGTGGTAAGCGAGGACTCTGACATCGAATCACAGCCCAACCATTGATGAGAGGAAAGGTAAGTTAAAAATGCGAAAAATTTGTAGTGATTTTGGATAAAGTCATGGATTGAGACCGGGGCTTGACAGAAAGGTTCAAAATTTCTTGAGGGACTGAGACCTTCCATCAGAGCGCGACTAGCTCTATTGGACATTACTACCTATGATGAGGCAGTACGTAGAGGTCAGCTATATGAGCAAGACTATGAATTGGATGCCTCAGAATTAGACAAGAGTGGTAAGGGTAGAGATAGGGACCGGAAGAGGTCAGCTGATGACAGAGGGTTCCGAAGGGGTCGAAGGTTATTCGGTAAGGGGCCTAGGATTGAGGAGGTATGAGAGAGACTAGTGAAGCCTCCAGCATATTCAGCTCCACCTCTAGCTTCGAGGGGAATAGTTATTGGTCGACCTTGACCTGCCACAGAGCAGTTTCGGTAATGTGGTAGATCTCATGGGGGTAGACCTTGCCCATTATCGATGAGATCATGTTATAGGTCTAGTAAACCGGGGCACATAGATTGTGAGTGCTCGAAGATGATTGATACAGCCCCACAAAAGGGCAAAGAGCCAGAGAAGGCTACGGTTGAGACACCTACACCTAAGAGGAACTCCACAACTGAAGAGAAAGGGAAACAAGTTATTGGTAGAGGGCGAGTGTTTGCATTGGACGAGGCATCTATAGAAGCTTCCTCGGATATGATTAAATGTACCATCATTGTTTCTTATTTTGAAGTATTAGCATTAATTGATCCTGGTGCCACACATTCATTCATATCGCCTTCATTTGCATGTAAACTATTTGAACATGTGAAACCTGTACCCTTAGGTAGAATCTTACTGATAAGCACTCAAGTGAGGACAATGTAATGACGGAGTATGTATGTAAAAGTTGTAAGTTAAATGTAAGGGAGAAAGACATGTCGAGCGATCTCATCTTATTAGCTATGAAAGACTTTAATGCAATACTAGGAATGGATTGGTTGGCTGCAAACCATGCTGTTTTAGACTGTTATGCTAAGATAGTAATCTTTTTCATCCCTGAAAAGTATGTTGTAAGATTTGAAAAGTAATGAAAGAAGTAGTAAATTATTTCTAAGGATGGATGACTTTGCTAATGAAAGTAAGGATAATGTGTTGAAGGTTTTATTGCCTATGTGGTTGACTTGGACAAGGTGTACCCGAATATAGCTAGCATCCCAATGGTTAGAGAATTTTTCGATGTCTTTCTAGAAGAATTACCAAGGTGGCCACTAAACAGAGAAATGGAATTTTGTATTGATTTGGTGCCTGGAACAGAATAGATATCCAAGCCACCCTATAGAATGGCTCTAATTGAATTGGAGGAGCTAAAGAAATAATTACAAGAGTTGTTGGGCAAGGGGTTCATCAGACCGAGTGTATCACCTTAGGGAGTACCAGTTTTGTTTGTAAAGAAGAAAGATGGGAGTCTCTGACTGTGTATATACTATCGGTTGTTGAATAATGCTACCATTAAGAATAAATATCCCCTTCCAAGAATAGATGATCTATTAGATTAGTTGCAAGGAGCACAGGTCTTTTCAAAAGATCTAAGGTCTGGGTATCATTAGTTGAGGATTAGGAGTAGAGATATACCCAAGACAACGTTTCAGAACCGTTATGGCCATTATGAGTTTTTAGTTATGCCATTTGGGTTTACGAATGCTCCTGCAATGTTTATGGCTCTAATGAATGATGTATTCAAGCCATACCTGAACAGATTCGTAATTGTCTTTATAGATGACATATTGGTATACTCGAAGTCCAGGGAAGAGCATGAGCAACATTTGGGGATAGTGTTACAGACCCTCCGAGATAAAGAGTTGTATGCTAAACTCAACAAGTGTGATTTCTGGCTGAGTGAGATATCGTTTTTGGGTCATGTAGTCTCAAGAGACGGTGTATCAGTGGATCCGTCTAAGATAGAGGTTGTGATACAGTGGGAAAGATCCAAGACGGTTGTAGAGATCCATAGTTTCTTGGGTTTAGCAGGTTATTATAGACGGTTTGTCGAGGGATTCTCTAAGCTGGCTGCTCCATTTACATGTCTCACTCGATAGAATGTGGCATTCGAGTGGAATGATAAATGTGAAAGTAGTTTCTGTGAGCTAAAGCACAGACTGACCACTATACCTATTCTCACCGTACCCACCAGCTCAGGAGGTTATACAGTGTATACAGATGCCTCGGGACAGGGACTGGGATGTGTGTTGATACAGGATGGAAAGGTAATAGCCTATGGATCCAGACAACTTAAGAACGATTAAAGGAACTACCCAACCCATGATTTGGAGTTGGAAGCCATGGTATTCGTATTGAAAATATGGCGTCACTACTTATACGGTGAGAAATTTCAGTTGTATATAGATCATAAGAGCCTCAGATATCTATTTTCACAGAAACAGTTGAATATGAGGCAGAGACGATGGATAGAGCTTCTAAAGGATTATGAGTGTGAGATATTGTACCATCTAGGAAAGGCTAATGTTGTGGCAAATGCCATGAGTAGGAAGAGCCTCGGAATGGTATCGTACATGATGGTCAAGGAATATGAACTGCTTGAGCAGTTTGCTCACCTCAGGTTGGATATAGACCCTCTTGATATTGACAGTGATTGTGTGATAACTAGCCTGCAAGTGGAACCGAATTTGATTGACCGGATACGCCAGGCTCAACATGTCGATCTACTATGTGAGGATCGTGCGAGTCAGATTCAGAGGGGTGATACGATCGATTTCTTAGTGAGTGATGATGGCCTACTGAGGTTTAGAGGCAGGACTTACGTTCCCAATGACCCAAATTTAAAGAGATTGATTTTCACAGAAGCCCATTCATAAAGATACACATTGCATTCAGGAGGTAATAAGATGTACCAGAACCTCTGGAAAGTGTATTGGTTGTCAGGGATGAAAAGAGATATCGCAGAGTTTGTGGCAAAATAGTTGGAAATGGGAGCATGTCACCATGGATTTCATCATGGAATTGCCAAGGACTAAGAGGAACCATGATACTATCTGGGTAGTGGTTGACAGATTGACGAAATCCACCCACTTTCTAGCTATGAAAGCTATAGATACTTTGAGTAGCTTAGCAGAGTTGTATGTACGGGAGATAGTGAGGCTACATGGTGTACCAGCGAGCATCGTATCAGATAGGGATTCCCGTCTCACTTGTCACTTTTGGGAATAATTTCAAGAAGCTATGGGAACTCGATTGAGTTTCAATACTACTTTCCATCCTCAGACCGATGGTCAATCAGAGAGAACCATCCAGATGCTAGAGGACATGTTGAGAGCAAGTGTTATGGATTTTAAAGGCTCTTGGGATGATCACCTATCATTAGCTGAATTTGCATACAACAATAGTTACCACTCAAGTATCAGGATGGCACCATATGAAGCCTTGTATGGTACAAGGTGTCGTTCCCCTATTGGTTGGAAAAAAGTGGGTGAAAGGAAAATATTTGCTCCTAATTTACTACAGCAAGCCTCTAAGGTTGTTCGGCTAATATGTGAGAGATTGAGAACAGCTCAGAGTAGGCAGAAAAGTTACACTGACATGAGATGAAAGCTACTAGAGTTCACTATGGGTGACTCAGTTTTCTTGAAATTTTCTCCCTCAAAAGGGATTATGAGGTTCGGTAAGAAGGGTAAGTTGAGCCCTCGGTATATCAGACCATTTGAGATATTGGAGTCTGTGGGAGATAAGGCATACAGGCTAGCATTGCCACCAAAGCTAGCTGGCATACATAATATCTTCCATGTGTCTATGCTTCAGAAGTACCATCCAGATCCAACCCATGTGATTCGGTATGAGCCATTGGAGCTCAAGAATGATTTATCATATGTAGAGAAACCGATCCAGATACTGGATAGGAAGGAAAAGGTGCTATAGAACAAGACAATTTCGCTTATTAAGGTTCCCTGGCAGCATCATAATTCAGAGGAAGCTACTTTAGAGTTGGAGAACTCTATACTGGAAAAGTACCCCTGACTTTTTTAGGAGTAACTTGGTTCTAATTTGGAGGACCAAATTTCTTAAAGGAGGGGGGGAATGTTAGACCCATATTTTCATATGTAACCCTTATGATTCCCTAAGTGTACATTCGTTTATGTAATATGAATCATAAGTGATGTAAGGTCTGTAAATCAGATGTACACACTTGTTATAGGGATTCGTGATGTACACACAAGTCTCATTGAGTATGAATAATAAGAAATGGACCTCTCTAAGTGAAAAATGTGGATTAAATGTAAAATGAGTAGTGGGGTAAATTTATATGAAGTTAGCTTTGAGAATTTGGGATGAATTTGGCTCAGTATGGCTGCAGAACAAGGGGAGATCGATCTTAGAAGCAAGTAGATAGATCTCATTTTTCTCAAAAGCCTAACCAAAGCTTTTGAAAAGAGGAGATCGATCCTTAGCACAAGCCAGATTGATCCCCTATGAAGAACAGATCAATTCAACCTCAAAAAGATCGATCTCCTTAAGCCTCAACTTAAAGCAAATCGATCTCATTTCCCTGCAAGATCGATATGTGAAGCATTCTGCCTAGATGAGATTGATCTCATGCTTTTCGACAGATCGATCTCCCAAGCTTGAAAACTGAATGCAGGAAGGCTAAAAGCAGCAGCAGATCGATCCTTCACTTATGGAGATCGATCTCATCAAGCAATTTTTATAAAACAGGGCTGTTGAACTGTAATTCACGGGAGAAAACATTAAACCTTTCCATTTTAAAGTAAAGTAACCAAGTTCTTACTCTCTATACTATCACCACTTTCCATTGAGATTTGAGAAAAGTGTATTACATCAAAGTTGTTCATAGAGTGGAGAAGAACAACATAATTGGCTACGAGAGGCTGAATCACTAAATTGAAGGAGAAAGAGAGTTTTCCTCCAAATTGTGAAAAAAAGAGAAAAGATGAGATTGGTAAGATTGCAATACATCAATCGCATATATGTTAATCTATATACTTGAATGAGTTGATTGATATGTATATTTTTGGAACATCCTAGTTCATGTCTAGCCTTCCAAGACCAATAAATGGTTAACGTGTCAAAATGAGTAAAAGGATTACTAGGTAAGGATTAAATGATGAACTAAGAAAGTATTGATGTTATTAAGCTTGTATATATGCTGGTATAACAGTTTGATGAAGTTCATGTACTAGAAACAATAATGGCTAAAAATGAGTATATGAGGTGTTCAATGAAATACTTCTAACGAGTGATTGAAGGGAGATTTGCCCTCTCACTCATAACAGTATATGGAGCCCTTTCTATTTCATTTCTATGTGAAGTCGTGCTAGAGCCTAGTGGTAACGGTAGATAGACCAGCCTTGCTCGCACGTTATTTTAAAGGATTTTTTAGGAAACAAAAGAGTGCTTGATGCCTCGGATCATGTTGTGTTTTCCACTCGAGATGCTTGCATTAGATTTTTGGGAATCATGCTAGAGCCTTCGAGTATTGTTTTGTGTCTTACTCTGAGTATGCTAGCATGTAATTTCCTAGTAATATCGTGCTCGATGCCTCAGGTATGCTGTGTGTCTTACACTTACTTGCTCACACAAGGTTTTTACGATTGTGTTATGTGTTGAGTAAATCAATGTTAGAGCTGTCATGTATTATTGTGTGTCTTTCATTGACCTACTCACTCGTGGTTTATGAATGTTATGTAATGAATATCATGCTTGAGTCGTCATGTACTACTGTGTGTCTTGCACTTACCTGTTCGTACGAGATTTTGAGATAACAGAAATGAATGATAAGGATCCACGGGAGCACGATGAAACATGAACGTTAGCCATGGGGTACGATGTGCCGTCATTTGAGTATGAGCTGATGGGATGGTTGATTCGCCTCCTTAAGCATAGGGTTCCCGCACGCCTGATCAGTGTTACCTAGAATCCGACTATGGCCATAAGTCCTATATTTATCTGTGTGATAAGTTTCCCTTGTTATGAGTCTGGGGATATGATAACCCATGATTATGTCTCATATACATTGATTTGCTATGTGCAAAATAATTTCTAAAAGTGTACCTAATGCTTTTAAAGGTGAAGTTGTGTGATTTTGTGTGATTTTGTGTGAATATGCATATACCCATCTAGTGAATTAATGATTTTGCATTTGATGGAACTTGTTTTAAAAGATTGCATATATTTTATAAGTAAAATGAATGTATATGTATTTTATGCATGTAGGTAGTGTAGTTATCTACCTGCTTTCATATTTTCCTTACAGAGCGTGTTAGCTCACCCCCTTATTTCTCCTCCACAGATTCACGCAGTAGTGAGTATACTGCAGTTGTCCCTACTATCGTGTTGCATCCAATCATCCAGCATAATAGAGAGATATACACTTGAGATGAAAAAAACATTTTATATTTTGTAGATTAATGCACAATACAGTCTGTATTTTGAGGGATGTATATAATAGAAACTGATGTAAACTCTTTCGCACTTGTATATAAAAGTCCAGTTTCTATTCTACTCTTTTTAAATGAATGTATTAAACTAAAATGGATGAGATATGAATTGGATGTTGACTCACAGCCCAACTGTAAGTGGTGAGGTAAAGGTCACGAACAATGAGTGAGGGTCATGACATGGTTTGTGTGTTAATGCAGGACGGGAAGGTAGTTGCTTATGGTTCTAGACAGCTTAAGAACCATGAGAGGAACTACCTGACCCATGATCTAGAGTTGGCAACGGTGGTATTTGCATTGAAGATATGGCACCACTACTTATACGGTGAGAAATATCAGGTGTTTACAGATCATAAGAGCCTCAGATATCTATTTTCATAGAAAGAGTTGAATATGTTGTAGAGACGGTGGATAGAGCTTCTAAAAGATTATGATTATGAGATATTGTACCATCTGGGAAAGGCTAATGTTGTGGCTGATGCCCTGAGCAGGAAGAGTCTCAAAGTGGTATCGTTTATGATGGTCAGGGAACATGGGCTGCTCGAGCAGTTTGCTCAGCTCAATTTGGATATAGACCCTCTTGATGTTGACAGTGACTATGTGATGGTGAGCCTACGACTGGAGCCAGATTTGATTGACTAGATATGACAAGCTCAGCATGCCAATCTGCTGTGTAATGATCATGCAAGTCAGATTCAAAGGGGTGATGTGGCCAATTTCCCAGTGAGTGGTGATGGCCTACTGAGGTTTAGAGGTAGGATTTGCGTTCCCGATGACCCAGAGCTGAAGAGATTAATTTTGACGAAAGCTCATTCATCAAGATATATATTGCATCTGGGAGACAACAAAATGTATCTGAATCTCCGGAGAGTGTATTGGTGGTTAGGGATGAAAACGAATATTACAGAGTTTGTGGTGAAGTGTCTCGTATGTCAGTAGGTGAAGGTAGAGCATCAGAAGCTTGTAGGGTTATTGCAACCTCTACCTATACCAACCTAGAAATGAGAGCATGTCACTATGGACTTCGTGATGGGTTTACCCAGGACCTACTGGAATCACGATGCGATTTGGGTGATTGTGGATAAGTTGACAAAGTCATCCCATTTCTTAGCTATGAGAGCTACCGATACTCAGAGTACATTGGTGGATCTATATATGCATGAAATAGTGAGGTTACATGGTGTCCCGGGAGTATTATTTCGGATAGGGATTCCCACTTCACTTCCCACTTCTGGGAACACTTTCAGGAAGCTATGGGAACTAAATTGAATTTCAGTTGCGCTTTCCATTCTTAGACAATGGTTAGTTAGAGAGAACCATCCAGACGTTAGAGGATATGTTGAGAGCGAGTGTTATGGATTTTAGAGGCTCCTGGGATGATCACCTACCATTAGCCGAATTTGCTTACAACAATAGTTATCACTTGAGTATCGAAATGGCACCATATGAGGCAATGTATGGTAGAAGATATTGTTCCCCTGTTGGTTGGGAAGAAGTGGGTGATAAGAAAGCTTTTGCTCTCAGTTTAGTGCAACAAGCCTCTGAGGTTGTTCAGCTGATATGTAAGAGATTGAGGACAGCTCAGAGCGGGTAGAAGAGTTATGCTGACACGAGACGGAGGCCATAGGAGTTTCTTGTGGTTGATTTAGTGTTCTTGAGAGTTTCTCCCTCGAAATGGATTATGAGGTTCGGTAAGAAGGGTAAGTTGAGCATTCGGTATATCAGGCCATTTGAGATACTGGAGCGAATGGGAGATAAGGCCTATAGGCTCGCATTGCCACCGGAGCTAGTAGGCATTCATAACGTCTTCCATGTATCGATGCTTCGGAAGTACCATCCAGATTCGGCCCATGTGATTCAGTATGAGCCATTGAGCTCAAGGATGATATGTCGTATGTAGAGAGACCGATTCAGATACTAGATAGGAAGGAGAAGGTGTTACGAACCAAGACGATTCCGCTCGTTAAGGTGCTCTGGTAGCACCACACTTCAGACGAGACGACCTAGGAGATGGAGAGCCTGATGCGGGAAAAGTACCCTCGACTTTTCAAGGAGTGACTTGGTTCTAATTTGGGGGACTAAATTTCTTGAAGGAGGGGAGGAATGTAAGGCCCGTACTTTTACATGTATTCTTTATGATTCCACGCTGTACACACAAGTTACATAATATGTGAATCATAAGAAATGGATCTTTTACGCTCTAAGTGTGAATAGAATGCAAAATGATCAGTGAAGCATTTAAAGGCAATCTTTCCTTTGAAATTTTGAAAAAATTAGCAGCTGGAATCCTGTAGATGAACGCCAGATCGATCTCCTTCACGACAGGATCAATCTTGTAATTCCAAAATAAAATCACAAAGGTCTCATAGGCAAGCAGATTGATCTTAATGTGATTCTGCATGGAAAGGATCGACCCCTTCCCATAAGCATATCGATCTCGAAGTGATTCTGCATAGAAAGGATCGATCCCTTCCCAAAGACAGATCGATCAAAAAATGACTTCTAGCGAGAGCAGATCGATCCCTTCCCAAGAGCAGATCATTCCCACAGGTTACTTACTGAATATTTGTGTAGTTTAACTAAAGGAAGATCAATCTCTCACCCTAGGAGACCAATCTCACAATGCCCATTTCTATTTAGAAGCCTGGCAGATGAGCTTTCTTCCCCAAATTAACAATATCTCTCTATTTTAGCAAAGTGAGCAAGTTTTCTCACTCTAAACTATCATCACCTTCCAAACAGATTTGAGAAAGGTTGCTTTTAGCAAAGTTGTTCCTTATGAGGAGGAGAACAACATAGTCAAAAACTAGTAGTTGAAGTTCTAGATTAAAGGAGTAAGGTGTTTCCTCATTTTTGGTCAAAAGAGAAAGGTTAAGCTATGTGAGTTTTCAATACACCAACTTCAATTATGTTAATCTAGATATTTTTATGAATTGATTGGTCTATGTATTATTGTTTGAAACATCCTTGAGCATGCTTAATCATCCATGGCCGAATATGGGTTCAGTGTGAGAAAGTGAGCTATGGTTGATTTAATGATGAATTGATTATATTATGGTGTTGGCGATGTTATATGCATGATTTTGAGATGGTTTTGTGAAACCAATATGTTGGAATAGATGATGATTTAAAGTAGGCATAAGAGGTGTATGATGAAATGCCTCAGTGAAGGAAAGCGATGAACTTAAGGCAAGCACACCAAGTGCTTGCCGAAATAACCATGAGAGCTAAGCAACCGTGGTGTTAACCATGGCTAGGCGTGGTGCACCATGCGTGATCGAATGGTCAAGTGGATAAAGCATTGAGTATTCAGCTCAATAAGGCACTGTGGGCCTTAGGCTGGCCCAATATGAATCAGTAGACTTTATGGGCCCAATAGATTCTTGAGAATTGAATAGTATAATCGAAATAGACTTAAGAGAAAGTAAGGCCCATTGAGACTAAATGGGCCCAATAAGTTAAATCAATTCTAGTGAAAGTGAAATATAGATAAATAAACTGTATGTCATATGATAACTAATTTTTTGCAGCTTCGGAAACTATGTTGGGAGTGAACCAGACTGCGCGATCGAGCAGCTTTGAGGAAGTGGAATTACTCGACGCGATTTCAAGTAAGGGAATTTTGTGAGTATTTAGAGGTAACTGCACGTATTTTGACTGTATTTACAGGGCATTAAATTTTCTTGGCTACATTGGAAAGAAATAATAATTTTTATGAAAAAAATTCGGATATAGGTGAAAAAGACGATTTTACCCCTAGGAGCAAATTTTACAAAAAGGGTAGTAAGGCTAATAAATTGCATGAATATCATGTTTTGATATTTTTATGAAATATATTGCTTCGATTTAAGAAACTTTACGGATAAGCTAGCTATTGATTTCATAATTTCATGAAATAGCACGAGTCAGGTACTAACCTTGATTTTAAGCGTGTTTTGTTGAAATAGAGCCGCCTATCAAATTTATATGAGTTTAATCATGCTGGAGCTTTGCTCACACTAGATTTTGATATTTTAACATGCATGAAATGTGCTGGAGCCTAGCTCACACCATATTTTGAGTTGAGATGCATGCAAGCCGTACGGGAGCTTCTGCTCGTACGTGGGTTTCATTTATTTCTTATGCATACAACCGTACAGGAGCTTTGCTCATACATGATTTTACCTTTATTTATTTTGCATAAAGCCGTACTGGAGCATTGCTCGTATGAAGATTTTTACTAACTGTGCATGAAATCGTGCTAGAGCCTTGCTCGCACTGGACTTTTCACAGTGTGATATGTAATGAGTCTTGTTGGATGTAAGACCTGTATTTCATATGTAACCTATGACTTTGTACGTATGTCTATGTACATGTAATGTGAGTCATAAGTGATGTAAAGTCCATAAAATCATTGTACACCCTTGTAATATGATTTGGGAATGTACACACAAGTTTCATTATGTATGAATATGAAGAAATGGACTTTGGTATGTGATGAATGTGAGTGGAATGCAAAATGAGTAATGCAAAAAATGGAATGAAGTTACATGAGTTGCATAAATCTTTGTACTTCCATTTAGCTTTGTATTGTATACCTTTGGTTATACAATGAATGCACATAAGTTTTAATATGTATAAAGTATGAATGGATGTCATTTTCAAGTCTTAAAGATGGTTGGATGAGAAAATGACTATGGCAGCAAATTAAGGATGTTTTGTATGAGTTATTGCAGAAAACTACAACAAAATCTGGAAAATACGAATGCCAGATTGATCTCATAGGATGAGAGATTGATCTGAAAGAGGAAAACATGCTCTTATTCGAGCAATAGAACAAGGCAAATCGATCTCAAATGGGGCCAGATCGATCTTCTAAACATTCTGGAATGAGTAGATCGATCCCCCACTCAAACAGATCGATTTCCTTAGTTCTCAGGTTGGAGCAGATCGATCTCCTCCCTTCGCCAGATCGATCTCCTCAAGCTACTGCCTAAGAACAGATCAATCTCATGTCCTAAAAATGTCGTGAAAATGAGGGATTTAAGAGGACCAGATAGATCTCCACCCAATGCAGATCGATCTCATCAAGCAATTTCTATATAAGGAGCAGTTAAAATCTGTAATTTGCGAAAACAACCCCATTTCTGCCATTTTCAACCTAAAACCTAGCTTTCTCACTCCTAAATCCACCATTTCTAGTAAGATTTGAGGAAAGACTATTAGATACAAAGTTGTTCATATCCAAGAGACGAACAACATACTTTGGAATCAAAGCTGCATTTGTTGTATTGAAGGAGCGATGGACATTTTCATTTGGAGAAGAAGAGAAACTAGATTGGTAGGTTTCTAATACTTCATCCCAAGTACATTTGTCTATTTATTGATTTTGGAGTTGATTTGTATGTCTATTGATTGTTAAAACTACCTAGGAAGTGATGGAACTAGTGTGACCTAGAAATAGAATGAATATAGTGTGAGAAAATGTGATTTGGATGAGTTGGTGATTTATGGGATTATACTAAGTTATTATTGAAGTAATGGGAACGATTTGAGATGGGTAAATGAAGCCACATTTTGAGGATAGTCAATTTATGGAAATAAGTATATAAGGTGTTTGACAAAGTGCCATGGTGAAGTAAATGATGAAATATGAATACTATGAGCTTAATATCTATTTAATATTGATTTAGCATGAATCAATAGGCCTAAAAGAATCAATAGACTCGAGATTTGAGTAGAACAATAAAACGAGGCCTTATGCTATAGGTTGAATCGACTATAGCAAACATAAGAGTTGTGATGTATTGGATTAAATTCGTACGATATACGATTTTGTGCAGTTCCAGAGAGTTCGTTGGAGATGAATCGAACTACACAAGTAAGCAACTCTATGGAAGTTGAATCACGCGACGCGATTTCCAGGTAAGGGAATTTTGTGAGTATATAGAGATAGGTGCTCATACTTTGAACTTGTGGGTGACTATAGGGCGTTGTAAATTGCAGATTGTTTAAGAAAATGATTGTTGATATGCGTGAATAGCTGCAAGTATTTGTATAGGATTTAGTTTTAAAGTGGATTTTATAAAAGGGATAGTAAGGCTAATAATTTCATAAATCACGTGCTTTGATGTTTTACAAAAACACCTTGCCTTGTTTTGAACTAAATAACAGATAGGCTGGCTAATGTTTGAATACTTTTGAGAAATAGCACATGTGAGGTGCTAAACATGATTTTGAGATTTGTCTTGGTTGATTATGAGCCGCCTATCGTGTTTATGTGAATTAAATCGTGTTGGAGCCTCGCTCGCACTGGATTTCGATGCTTTCACTTGTATAAAACGTGCTAGAGCTTAGCTCGCACCCTGATTTAAATTATGATGATGTTTTGAAAACCGTACTGGAGCTTCTGCTCGTACGTAGATTTCGAGTGGTTTTCTTATGCATTTAACCTACTGGAGCTATGCTTATACGTGGTTTCTTCATGTTTTTATGCATAAATGTCGTAATAGAGTGTTGCTCGTATGAGGACAATTATTGATGATGCATGAATCGTGCTAGAGCTTAGCTCGCACAGGTTTTCACACTGTGGTATGTATGATGCCGTGGTGAGGGTAATTACGAATTGGTGTTCAGGGAACCCAAAAGGGGCGAACAAGGCCATGAGGGGCTAGGACCTGACATCAAAGGAAGATACTCCCACGTGCACTTAAGACTGAGTAGGTTACACGTGGTATGGGGTAGATAAGACCTAGGGTTGGTACCCCCAACCATGATATGGGTCTGCGGAGTACGTTGTACCGTGTATATCACATAGAGAACATTGTACCGTGTGGTTGAGTTACTGATGAGAAAGCCTGGCGGAGAACTAACCCACCTTCGTTCCAGAATGATGCCTCGCACATTGAGATCTGTGTGGTCTAGGATGATTTATGACATAGTTGGCCAACATAGTCAATTGAGATATATTGACCTGTCTCACTTAATATTACATAGTACCACATGGTTTTTATACATGAGTGTGATTGTGATTGTGATTGTTCCGGATATACCCGAGGGAGGGGTCGAGCCTTGTGGGATTTCGAGATTTAAAGAAATGATAAAATTGATTTATGATTAGATATAACGGAATTTGAAAAGAGATTTGTGATGAGATGTGATGTGATTTGAAAATGATGTTTCTTAAATGAATTTCCCTTTTGTGCTGAGTTTTAATGAGATTGAGCATGTGATGGTTTTACGTGTTGATATTTCCATGTTTTATGTCTACTTACATGATATATGTATATACATATGGTATAGTTTTATTTCCTCATGCTCCGATTATAAATGATTTATGCATGACACTATCAGCATGTAGATAGAGTAGTTATCTACCATGCTTGCATTATTGCCTTACTGTGTGTGTGGTTGCTCATCCATTTCTACTTTCCCCTCTATACAGAGCGTACATAGTAGCCCAGTGAGGACTGAGGCGTTGTATTTTGGACATTCGTTGCTTCCATCGCCAAAAGGTATACACACAAGGATTCTGTTTGTATCTAAACATGGAAAGGCATAGTAGTCATTTTGTATTATAATGTGGGGGATGTAAAAGTTAGAAAACATGTCATGTATAAGTGTATAACTTAACTTTCAAATGAATGACACTTCTTTTGATTAATTTGAGAATGAATGATGAGTGATGATTATTATTGACTCACAACCCAACTGTGTAGTGGTGAGTTTGTTCAAGATCGGGTAAGGAAAGGAAAAATGCGAAAAATTCATTGTAATTTTTAGTTAACAAGGACAAAATGAGTCATGACAAAGATTGGTATCAGAGCTGAGTTGGCCTGATGTGAGTAAGTAATAAAACGTAGGAATATTACATCCCCATGTTACTAAGCTTTTGTTTAGATATAACTGAGTATACCATGATGGATTGAGTCTAATAAATGATTATAGATACAGGAAGTTAGGCAATATGCCTATTACACGCCGAGGTAGAGGGCGGGAGCACGTGCTAGATGCCGTAGAGGTAGACCTCAGAGCCCTGATGAGTCACAGACTTACCAGGCTCCTTAGAACCCTATTGAGAGACCAGGGGATATTGAGGAACGCTTCACTAGGAGTGAACGGAGTATTGAGAGCCTAGTGGAGATAGTCACACAGGCAATAGGTGTCGATGATAGACGAGGTCCCACAGCACAGCCTACTACTGGACAGGCAGCTACAGAGGCGGAGAGACCTCAAACGGCAGAGACTGTTACTGTTACACCCCCAACACGGGATATGGCTTCTCCCATCACTCCACAGTCGAGCGACTATGATTTGAGGTATGATTGCGAGCTGAGTAGGCTACGTCAATTTTAGGAGTTGAAACCTCTAGTGTTTAGAGGGGTAAAGGACCTAGTTTTTACAGAGGATTAGGTGAATGAGATGGAGAAGCTATACAGCTTTTTCAGATGTACAATAGCTGAGAAAGTGGCCTTTACTGTGTTTATGTTAAAAGGTGAGGCAGACCATTGGTGGAGATCCACCGAGTCTATTTTGTGGGCTCGACACTTCGATGTCACCTGGGAGATATTCTTTGAGGCCTTCAGGAGGCAGTACATCCCAACCACCGCACAGAGGAAATTGCGGATGGAATTTATGAACTTGGTTTAGGGGAACCGTACTGTGCATGAATATAAGTCGAATTCATGTCTTTGGGGAGATACGACTCGGATACAATGGGAAGTGAGATTCGAAAAGTCCAAAAGTTCGTTGATGGATTGAGATTGGCTATCCAGACTAAGTTAGCTCCCTTTGATATTCATACTTATTAGGCAGTGCACATGGCACAGTTATGCAAGCAAGACTTTGAGAAGAATGTCTCCGAGCTTTGAAAGATTAGTGTCAGGAGAGATAGAGACCAGAAGAGACCCGGGATGGATAGAGTGGCCAGGAGAGGAGGCTAGAGATTTTTTAAGAAGAGACCTATGATTGAGGATGTGCAAGAGAGAGCTGCTAGACCTCCCGTGTACCTAGCTTTGACTGTACCGAGGGGTATTGTTATTGGTGGACCACGACCTACTATTGATTAGTGTAGGAGATGTGGCAAATACCATGGGACTAGACCATGTCAGATACCCCCTGTTTCATGTTATAGCTGTGGAAAGCCCGGACATATTTTGAGGTACTGTTATGAGATGGTTGAGACTACCCCACAGAAGGATAAAGAGCCAGAGAGAGCTCCAGTTGAGATAGCTGCCCCGAGGAGGAGGGCCACGACTGTAGAAAAAAGGAAACAGGCAGTGGTTGTGAGCAGAGGAAAAGTACATTCACTTGATCAGGACACCGCAGATGCTTCGACGGATGTGATTAAAGGTACCATCCTAATCTTTGATTTAGAAGCATTGATATTGTTTGATCTTGGTGCCACGCATTCCTTCATATCGCCTTCCTTTGCAGATAAATTGTTAAAGTATGTGAAACCTACACTGTTGGATAGAATGTTGATGATTTCCACACCTATGAATGATAGTTAATTGATTGAGCATGTATGTAGGGATTGTAAATTAATGATAGAGGGAAAAAATGACAGTCGATTTAATTTTGTTGAATATGAATGATTTTGATGTAATATTGGGAATGGATTGGTTGCTGCCAATCATGTTGTTATGGATTGTCATGCTAAAACATTGATGTTTCCAGAGATAGAAAATCATGTTGTAAGATTTGTGAAATGAAACGAAAGAACATAACCATGATAAATGAAAAGAGTATGATTTTATTTAATCTAGTTGAGAGATGAATTGATTTGTTTATGTTGAATATTGATGTGATGACTTGTGACACTAACGGTGGAAAGAATGATGTGAAGGGTTCATTGCATAAGTGGTTAACATATATAAGGTACACCCAAAATTGAGAGACATACCAATGATTGCAGAATTTTTTGATGTCTTTCGGGATGATTTACCAAGGCTGCCACCTGAAAGGGAAATGAAATTCTGCATAGAGTTAGTGCCTGGTACCGAGCCGATATTTAAATAATTGTATAGAATGGCTCTGATTGAGTTGGAAGAGCTAAAGAAATAGCTACAAGAGTTACTAGAGAAGGGGTTTATTAGACCGAGTGTCTCACCTTTGGGAGCACCGATTCTGTTTACAAGAAAGAAGGATGGAAGCAGCCGACTGTGTATAGATTGCCAGTTGTTGAATAAAGCCACCATTAAGAACAAGTACCCCGTCCACGCATAGATGATTTGTTGGATCAGCTTCGAGGAGAACAGGTTTTTTCTAAGATAGATCTACAGTCAGGGTATCATCAGTTGAGGATACGAAGTGGAGATGTACTCAAGACAGTATTTCGCACCCGTTATGGCCACTATGTGTTTTTAGTTATGCCATTAGGATTGATGAATTCCCCCCGTAGCATTTTTGACATTAATGAATGATGTATTTAAGCCATACCTGGATAAGTTTGTGATTATGTTTATTGATGACATATTGGTATATTCCAAGTCCAGGGAAGATCATGAGGAGCACTTGAGAGTAGTTCTGCAGACCCTCCGAGAGAAAGAGTTATATGCCAAACTTAGCAAGTGTAACTTTTGGTTAGAGCAAATCTCATTTTTGGGCCATGTTGTGTCGAAGGATAAGGTATCAGTGGATCCATCCAAGATAGAGGCAGTTATACAGTGGGAACAGCCCAAGACAATTACTGAGATCAGAAGTTTTCTGTGATTGGAAGGTTATTATCGGAGATTTGTAGAGGTTTTCTCCAGACTAGCTGCTCCATTAACGCGTCTCACGCAGAAAGATGTTAAGTTTGTATGGGATAAGTCATGTGAGAGGAGTTTTGAGGAGTTTAATCGTCGATTAACCACTGCTTCTTCTCACCATTCCTACTAGCTCAGGAGGTTTCTCGGTGTATACAGATGCATCACACCAGGGACTGGGCTATATGCTTATGTAGGATGAGAAGGTAGTTGCCTATGGATCTAGACAGTTGAAAGATCACAAGAGGAACTACCTGACACATGATTTGGTGTTGGCGGCTATAGTGTTTGCTTTGAAAATATGGCGCCACTACCTCTATGGAGAGAAATTTTAGCTTCTTATAGATCATAAGAGCCTTAAGTACTAGTTCTTGTAGAAAGAGTTAAATATGAGATAGAGGAGATCCCTCCAACTACTGAAAGATTATGATTGTGAGATAATATACCACCCGGGTAAGGTAAATGTAGTTGTTGATGCTTTGAGCAGGAAGAACCTAGGGTTGGTGTCTTAAATGATGGTACAGGAACACGAGTTGTTGGAACAATTTACGAACCTCAGTATAGATGTAACCCCACCTAGATCAGAGAAATTTGATATCATGGCTAGCATGAAATTAGAGCCAGAGTTGATTGGTCGTATTCGGTAAGCTCAGCAGAGCGATCGACAGTGTATCGATTAGTTGAGTTAGATACAGGCAGGTGTGGGTATTGATTTTGAGCTGAGTACAGATGGCTTATTGAGGTTCAGAGGTAGAGTATGTGTTCCCGAGTACCCTGAGATCAGGAGACTAATTTTATCAAAGGCTCACTCATCGAAGTACACGATACATCCGGGGAGTACTAAAATGTATCAAAACCTTCAGAAGGTTTATTGGTGGTCTAGAATGAAAAGAGACATTGCAGAATATGTCACTAACTGTCTTGTTTGTCAGTAGGTGAAGGTAGAGCATCAAACGCCTGCAGGATTATTGCAGCCTCTACCGATACCGACATGAAAGTGGGAGTATGTCACCATAGATTTTGTGATGTGATTGCCGAGGACTCGTAGAGGTCATGATGCCACATGGGTTATTGTGGATCGGTTGACTAAGTTAGCCCATTTCTTAGCTGTTAGAGCTACCGATACTCTGATTCAGTTGGCGAACCTGTATGTTCAAGAGATAGTACGACTACATGGTCTACCAATGAGTGTTGTTTCTGAACAGGATGCTCGCTTCACTTCCCATTTCTTGGAAACTTTTCAGGAAGCGATAGGGACCCACTTGAGTTTTAGCACCACTTTTCATCCTCAAACAGATAGACAGTCGGAGAGGACTATACAGACCCTGGAGGATATGTTGAGAGCGCTGGATTTTAGAGGCTCTTGGGATGATCACCTACCATTAGGTGAGTTCACCTATAATAACAGTTATCGGGGGAGTATCAGGACGGCACCCTATGAGGCACTGTATGGACACAAATGTCGATCCCCCATTAGATGGGAAGAGGTTGGTGACAAAATATTTTTGCTTTGGACATAGTGCAGCAGGCATCTGAGGACGTCTATTTGATATATGAGAGATTACGGACAGTTCAGAATCGAGAAAAGAGTTTTGCTGACAAGAGACGGAGACCACTAGTGTTTGATGTTGGTGAGTCGGTATTTTTTAGAGTTTCACCTTCGAATGGTATTATGAGATTAGCCAAGAAGGGCAAGCTGAGCCCTAGATATATTAGACCCTTCGAGATTTTGGAAAGAGTATGAGATAAGGCGTATAGGTTGGCGTTGCCACCAAACTTGGCAAATGTTCATAATATCTTCCATGTCTCTATGCTACGGAAGTATCACCCAAACCTAGTAGATGTAATAAGATATGAGCCGTTGGAGCTCAATGAGAGTATGACATATGTTGAGAAGCTGTTTCGGATATTGGACAGAAAAGAAAATGTGTTAAAGACAAAAACGATCCCCTCAGTGAAAGTGCTTTGGCGATATCACACTCCGAAGGAAGCCACATGGGAATTGGAAAGCATAATGCAAGAGAAGTACTTAGAGTTTTTTTGAGATGACTTGGTTCAAATTTGGAGGACCGAATTTCTTTAAGAAGAGGAGGAATGTGAGACCCGTATTTCATATGTAACCTTATGACTTTGTACGTATGTCTATATATATGTAATGTGAGTCATAAGTGATGTAAAGTCCATAAAATCGTTGTACACCCTTGTAATATGAGTTGGGAATGTACACACAAGTTTCATTATGTATGAATATGAATAAATGGACTTTGGTATGTGATGAATGTGAGTGGAATGCAAAATGAGTAGTGCAGCAAATGGAATAAAGTTGCATGAGTTGCATAAATCTTTGTACTTCCATTAAGCTTTGTATTGTATACCTTTGGTTATACAATGAATGCACACAAGTTTTATTATGTATAAAGTATGAATGGATGTCATTTTCAAGTCTTAAAGAGGTTGGATGAGATAATGACTATGACAGCAAATTAAGGATGTTTTGTATGAGTTACTACAGAAAACTGCAGAAAAATCTGGAAAATATGAATGCCAGATCGATCTCTCAGCCCAAAATGCTCTTATTCGAGAAATGGAATAGGGCAGATCGATCTCCAATGGGGCCAGATCAATCTTCTAAACATTCTAGAATGAGCAGATCGATCCCCCACTCAAACAGATCGATTTCCTTAACTCTCAGGTTGGAGCAGATCGATCTCCTCCCTTAGCCAGATCGATCTCCTCAAGCTACTACCTAAGAACAGATCGATCTCAAACCCTTGATAGATCGATCTCATGCCCTAAAAATGTCATGAAAATGAGGGTTTTAAGAGGACCAGATCGATCTCCACCCAATGCAGATTGATCTCATCAAGAAATTTCTGTATAAAAAGCAGTTGAAATCTGCAATTCACGAAAAATAACCCCATTTCCTCAATTTTCAACCTAAATCCTAGCTTTCTCACTCCTAAATCCACCCATTTCAAGTAGGATTTGAGGAAAGACTATTAGATACAAAGTTGTTCATATCCAAGAGAAGAACAACATACGTTGGAATCAAAGCTACATTTGTTGTATTGAAGGAGCAAGGGATATTTTCATTTGGAGCAAAAATAGAAACTAGATTGGTAAGTTTCTAATACTTCATCCCAAGTACATTTGTCTATTTATTGATTTTGGAGTTGATTTGTATGTCTATTGATGGTTAAAACTACCTAGGATGTGATGGAACTAGTGTGACCTAGAAATGGAATGAATCTAGTTTGAGAAAATGTGATTTGGATGAGTTGGTGATTTATGGGATTATGCTAAGTTATTATTGAAGTAATGGGAACGATTTGAGATAGGTAAATGAAGCCACATTTTGAGGATAGTCAATTTATGGAAATGAGTATATAAGGTGTTTGACAAAGTGCCATAGTGAAGTAAATGATGAAATATGAACACTATGAGCTTAATATCGATTTAATATTAATTTGGCATGAATCAATAGGCCTAAAAGAATCAAAAGACTCGAGCTATGAGAGGAACAATAAAACGATGCCTTATAAGTGTTAATGAAGGCTATAGGTTGAATCGATTATAGAAAACACAAGAGTTGTGCTGTATTGGATTAAATTGGTATGATATACGATTTTGTGTAGTTCCAGAGAGTTCGTTGGAGACGAATCGAACCGCACAAGTAAGCACTCTAAGGAAGTGGAATCACGCGACGCGATTGCCAAGTAAGGGAATTCTGTGAGTATATAGAGATAACTGCTCGTACTTTGAACTCGTGGGTGAATATAGGACGTTGTAAATTGCATGATTGTTTAAGAAAATGATTGTTGATATGCGTGAATAGCTGCAAGTATTTGTATGGGATTTGGTTTTAAAGTGGATTTTATAAAAAGGAATAGTAAGGCTAACAATTGCATAAATCACGTGTTTTGATGTTTTACAAAAACACATTGCCTTGTTTTGAACAAAATAACGGATAGGCTAGCTAATATTTGAATGCTTTTGAGAAATAGCCCAAGTGAGGTGCTAAACACGATTTTGAGATTTGTCTTGGTTGATTATGAGCCACCTATCGTGTTTGTGTAAATTAAATCGTGTTGGAGCCTCACTCGCACTGGATTTCGATGCTTTCACTTGTATAAAACGTGCTGGAGCTTAGCTCGCATCCTGATTTAAATTATGATGATGCTTTGTAAACTGTACTGGAGCTTCTACTCATACGTGGATTTCGAGTGGTTTTCTTATGCATATAGTTGTACTAGAGCAATGCTCGTACGTGGTTTCTTCATGTTTTTATGCATAAATGCCATACTAGAGCGTTGCTCGTACGAGGACAATTATTGATGGTGCATGAATCGTGCTAGAGCTTAGCTCGCACAGGTTTTCACACTGTGGTATGTATGATACCGTGGTGAGGGTAATTATGAATTGGTGTTCAGGGAACCCAAAATGGGCGAACAAGGCCATGAGGGGCTAGGACCTGACATCAAAAGAAGATACTCCTACGTACACTTGAGATTGAGTAGGTTACACGTGGTATGGGGTAGATAAGATCTACGGCTGGCACCCCCAACCATGATATGGGTCAGCGGAGTACATTGTACCGTGTACATCACGTGGAGTACGCTGTACCGCATGGTTGAGTTATTGATGAGAAAGTCTGGCAGAGAACTAACCTACCTTCGTTCCAGCTTGATGCCCCGCACACCGGGATCTGTATGGTCTAGGATGATTTATGACATAGTTGGCCAACATAGTCCATTGAGATATAGTGACTTGTCTCACCTAATATTACATAGTACCACATGGTTTTTATACATGAGTGTGATTGTGATTATCCAGGGTAGACCCGAGGGAGGGGTCGAGCCTTGTGGGGTTTTGAGATTTAAAGAAATGATAAATTTGATTTATGATTAGATATGATGAAATTTGAAAAGATATTTGTAATGAGATGTGATGTGATTTGAAAAGGATATTTTTTAAATGAATTTCCCTTTTGTGTTGAGTTTTAATGAGATTGAGCATGAGATGGTTTTACATGTTGATATTTTCATGTTTTATGCCTATTTACATGATTTTCAATACATGATATATGTATATACATGTGGTATAGTTTTATTTCCTCATGCTCTGATTATAAACGATTTATGCAAAACACTATCAGCATGTAGATAGAGTAGTTATCTACCATGCTTGCATTATTGCCTTACTAAGCGTGTGGTTGCTCATCCCTCTCTACTTTCCCCCTCTACAGAGCACACATAGTAGTCTAGTGAGGACTGAGGTGTTATATTTTAGACATCCGCTGCTTCCATCGCCAAAAGGTATACACAGTGATTCTCTTTGTATCTAAACATGTAAAGGCACAGTAGTCATTTTGTATTGTAATGTGAGGGATGTAAAAGTTAGAAAACATGTCATGTATAAGTGTATAACTTAACTTTCAAATGATTGACACTTCTTTTGATTAATTTGAGAATGAATGATGAGTGATGATTATTATTTACTCACAGCCCAACTGTGTAGTGGTGAGTTTGTTCACAACCGGGTAAGGAAAGGAAAAATGCAAAAAATTTATAATAATTTTCGGTTAAAAAGGACAAAATGGGTCTTGACATTAGATGCCTCATGTAGACTGTATGTCACACGGATGAGATGCTTGCACGAGCCATGCTTGATGCCTCATGTAGATTGTTAGTCACACGGATGAGATACTCGCACGTGCACTTAAGACTGAGTCGATTATACATGGTATAGGGTAGATAAGACCTATGGCAGGCACCCCCGACTGTGATATGGGTCCATGGAGTACGTTGTACCATGTATATCCCATAGAGTATGTTGTACCCTGTGGAGATGATGTTGATTTATATTATGGCGGGTAGGATTTGACCCACCTCCCATTACAGCATGATGCCCCGCACACCGAGATCCGTGTGGTCTGGGATGATAATGACAGTTGGCCAGCAGAGTCTTCGATTGTATACACTGACCACCTGTCTCACATGATATCACATGATTTTATATGCACTATACATGCTTTGTGTTATCTAGGGTAGACCCGAGGGAGGGGTCGAACCTTGTGGGATGTTTTTAAAGAATGATGTATTGTTTTATGATCAAACTGATAAGTTTTAATGTGACGAGCATGAGATGTCATACATGATGATTTTTCCATGTTTTTTTTTATATGCCTCATTTCATGATTTATCTTATATGATAGATATATACATGTGGCATCATTTTTAGTCTTACCTCATGCTCTAAATGTAAGTGATTTTATATCATGACATTATACGCATGTAGATAGTGTAGTTATCTACCTGCTTGTATTATTGCCTTACTGAGCTAGTGAGCTCATCCCTTTCATTTTCCTCTCTCTACAGAGCGTACATAGTAGTTAGTGAGTGGCTGAGGAGTTGCATCCTGATATTCGCTGCTTTCCATCACTAAGAGGTATACACACTGGCATCTTTTTGTATCTAAATATGTAATAGCATAGTAATCATTTCGGAATGTAATACGGGGGATGTAAATATTAGTAAACACGAACAAGTATTGAACCTCAATTATAAAGTATACGTGTTTGCTTTTGAATAAATTAAAAGATAGATGGCATAGTAAATGGTAAAGAGTGACTAATACTGACTCATAACCCAACTGTTTGGTGGTGAGAATGTTCACGACTGGGAAAGGAAAGGAAAAATCGAAAAATTTGTAGTGATTTTAGGTAAAAATGGGTCGTGACAACAGCAAAGTGAATTTGAGATAAGCATGATGAGGGAGCTCACATTCTTTTTGGGCCTCCAAGTAAAGCAATCAAAGGATGGCATTTCATTAATCAAGCTAAGTACACAAAGGACTTGCTCAAGATATTTGGAATAGAGGACTCCAAACCACATTCTATTCTAATCAGCACATCACTTAAGCTTGACAAAGATGATGGAGGTAAATGTGTTGACATTAAACTTTATAAGTCTATGATTGGTTCACTGCTTTATCTTATTGCAAGTAGACATGATATAATGTTTAGCATATTCTTAAGTGTTAGATTCCAATCATCACCTAAAGAGTCACATTTACAAGCCGATAAAAGAACTTTTAGGTAACTTAAGGATAAACCTTTATTAGGGCTATGGAATCCTAGAGATTCAACCTTTGCCCTTCATGCATATTCAGATGCGGACCTTGGTGGTTATAAAGTAGATAGAAAAAATGCATTTCATACATGTCAACTTTTAGTGAATAGATTCACATCATGGTTTTCTAAAAAACAAAATAATATAGTTCAATCCATCACCAAGGTAGAATAAATTGCCATTAGTAGTTCTTGTGCTCAAACCCATAAAATGTGATATTACTAGTGTTATTAATCTCATTAAAATCTCATTCAACATTCTAGAACTAAGCACATTGAAATAAGGCATCACTTTATTAGAGATCATATGCAAAAATGTGATATAGTTCTTGAATATGTGGATACCTCGCATAAATTAGCTAATATATGTACTAAACCTCTAGATAAAGCGAGATTTTCCACACTTATAGGTGAACTTGGTTTAATGAATGCACCATGAGCATGATATGTGATTCTATGATTTTATTGGTGTTCATTGAATTCTTTAGGGTTAAGCAAGCATGATATACATTGACAATAGCTTAAAATGTGTCAAATAAGTCTCAAATATACAAAATGCCTCTTGCATGTCTTGTTTGATCACTAACTACGCTTTACATGTCATATGAAGTGAATTATATCTGTTTCTTGAATTTTGTGATTACAACTCATTTGAACAAGTTAGTTATGCTTTACTAGTGGTAATTCATCTTTGGTTTGGGTCAAAATGCTAATATTTCTAAAAATGACATATCTTGAGGCCAAAATGTTCTTTTTTTTAAATGAAAATCCTCCAAAATTGAAAAATACATGCTCAAATAATTTTTCATCCAATTTCATGCAAGTCCAAAATCATGTTTTTAAGGTGTACATATCATTTATTGGACTTAAATTTATCAAAATATAAATTTTGGTACCTCATAACTTAATTTTTGCTGATAAAATTGTCAAGTTCAAGTCTGGGATCGATCCCTCATACCATAGGATCACCCCCCTGACGATTTTCGCTTAAATTGATTCAGTTCTAAGCTTTTACTTATGTTGCATTCCTATCAGTGTCGAATACTTAACCAATTGATTTTACAAAAATTTCGCCAGCATAACGACGTATTTTGGACTTTACCCACCTGCAAAGTGTAAACACAGTTTATATTCGCATTCCAGTTGCTTTTAATTTCTTTTCTTAATCATCAACACATTTCATCATCATAACAATACTCAACAATATCAAGTTACATACATATCATTAAAACTGCGTATTTACAACTCTTTTTATCAGCATTTACACCTAACTTACGTCCCAAAATTATCCTTTACAATAATTGTCTATGCTTTGCATAATGTCTGGAAAATAAGTGTAATATACCTTGCTTATACAAAAGAAATCCAAAAGATGGTCGGGTTCACTCATCCGCGACCACTATGCTCAAGTGTAGATACGATCACTGAAAATGCTCTGAAAGGGGGAAAGAAAAAGGGGATGAGCTTTTCAAGCTCAGTAATTAATGCATCAAAGCAGTGAGAAGTATATATCAGAAAATAGTAGGCTTTGTGCCATACTTAGTAAAATAATCAATATATTCATATACATTCTTAAAAAGCATTCTTACTTTTAGAAAAGTAAATCATATCAAAACATAGTCTGAAGCTGATCATTCTTTCAAAGTCTAACATACAGAAAACCTTTCTTTAAGGTCAAACAAACAAATACTTTTCTTTGAATTCAAAACAAACATATAATAGAACTTAGTTTCCAAAACTGATTCAAATCGAAACAGATACAGAACTTATCATTTATCTTTCAAATCAGACAAACAAGTAATAGAGACTAGGCATTCACAAATATTAACCATAAGTCATGATCCTTTAACTTTTAGGGTACCTATGGCCATGGTAAAGAGGGATTGTAGACTAGATCAGGGGCGTACAATGCCCTACGCCACAAAACAAATATATCCAAAATAGAGAATGACAATTCAAAATGCTTTGAGTGGCACGAAATACCCAATGTGGTTTGGCATGCATCACAAGGGACTAATCGTAGTTAAGTGCCTAAAGGCATGCACCACGATGGTCCAAACTCCACACGGGCTATGCATAACAAATGTCCAGATTTATATATTGCTTATGTCTCAAAACAAAACTTTTAGAATTCTTTTTCGGGTTTACTAACCCATAAGCTCATAAAATTAAGTTTAAATCAAAATTCTTATAACTTAAAACTCAGTCATAAAATGTGACTTTTGTGTGGCACTTTGTTCCCATAGGATTTAAGAGGTGGCCCCCACAATCATATTCAAAAATCACTTTCACATGACATAAATCGTTTTTCCAAATATCAAAGCACATATAGATATCTTTTCCAGATACTGAAATACATATCAGATATCAATCTTTCAAAATATAAACATATTTAAAATCATCAAACAACATACTGAAAAGATACTCTTAGTGCTCGGAGAAAAGGCTTTTCTTCAGTTGTCACACCCCACTTCTGGGTGCCATTTATCCATACTTACGCTACTACGGTTGGGCTGTGAGGCGATGCAATTACTAAAATTTCAATCATTTTACAGCGGAATATTTAAAAACCTTAATTCACACTCCCAGGTGTGTGTAGATATACAAAATCAATTGTATAATAATATCTTTACATAACATCCCCCATACCATGGTTTACATTCTCGATTTGTAGCAGTGTGATACATTATAATAGATACAAAAGACTTATGTGTATACAAATCTTATACCTTTACAACTGGTGGGAGCTGTCCAACACAAAAAGAGATCCAGAGACCACCGCACTGCCTTACTTCTCAGTATCTAGAAGGGGAAAAGTAGTGGGATGAGCAAACCATAGCTCAGTCAGGAAATGGATGCTAACAGGTAGATACTGTACTATCTACATAGCCCATGCATGCATAAACAAAACCATGTTTTAAATGCATGCATAAACAAAACCATGTTTCTATGTAAATGGAAATATCACTAGAAAAAGCATTCAAACATTCATTTCTCATATAAGAATTTTCATGAAAACAGGTATACGATATTTCCATTGAAAACATGTTATAAACAGTGCTATCTAGCACGAGTATTCAAATCGAGAGATTTATCAAATCACAAACTCTCTTTGCTTTTCTCAAATCATTTCTTTTTTGAGTTTCTTAATTTCTCGTATCTCTAAGACAGGCTTGGAATTTTTAGCAATCTAATATCCACGACATATGGCCATAGTCAGTGATCTCAGGCCTCATTGATCAGGTGTGCACAGGGCATCAATTCGCCTGAAGGGGGATGGGTCAGTCCTACCATCCGGCTCATCTCAATCAACCTTATCTCCTCATATACTCACGGTATAAGGTACGCCATGTATCATCTACGTGATACTCATACTCGCGTGCACCCAGCACGTAACATAGTATACGAACGGACAACGACACAGTTCTACGTACGACTGTAGACCTAACTCCATCTACCAACTCCGCTGGACTTTTCATTCTGAACCATGTCTCATATACCAGGTGAGCAGTCAGCGTGACACACAGTCATCATAAGGCTCCAGCACGATACGATTTATTGTTAAGGCCCAGCCCGTTCCGAGGCTGTCGACTGGCATCCCCTCGGGTCCCAAACCCCCAAGTTTACCTCAACTCAGTAAAAACGGGTGCGACCAAAGCTCCAGCACTTTTCTCAAAAACCATCATGCGAGTTAAACTCCGACGCGACACATCAAAACATGCAGACGTATGCGAGTGAAACTCTAGCATAGTCAAAATCATAAAACGGGTGTAAGCTAGAGCTCCAACACCAATCTCATATCAAATCTGATAGGTGGCTATTTTCTCTTTTTAAAAACATCAAAACAAGTCTATTTACGTAGCATGTCATCCCATGCTAAACATGTAAAATTAGCCAGCCTACATATTATCATTTCTCAATCTCAAAATCAGTATATGGATGAGAAAACATCAATACATCATACATAGATGTAAAAGTATTGAAAACATGCATGTTAGGCTGTTTTTCCTTCCCACAACCCATTTTCACAATATATATGTATATCTAATACTTTCACATTGATTTCCATAGCTCAATAGCTAAACATACCATTTCTAGCATCGTAATTACTCAAATCGCAGTAAAATACGTACAAATACCTCTATCGCTAACACACAGTCCCTTACCTCGAATCGCGCTCGTATTTCCTCTGTCACGTTTGCTCCGTTCACGATCTGGGTTAGTCATGTTTCAAGTATTCAGAGCTGCACGTTTAAATCATCAAGTTATTTTCTGTTTCATCCTCTAAACATACACATTTCACTTATTTTTCTATTCATACTCCTCAAACCCTTAAGTCACATTTCACTCTTCCACAATTATTATTTTACCATTCTTAAGCTTTCCATTACTTTTCTATGTATTTCCTCTTTATAAATCTCCCTTAATATTACTCACCCATCACTACATTAAGCATTCCTATCAACATTTCACATATCATTCAACCCATAAATATCTAGAAACCATATTTAGAAGCTTGAAGGTTGAAGAGCTTACCCCTTTACTTAGTCAAACTTGTGGTAGCTACAACTCCTTCTCTGGATCACACCAATGTGATATTTTTTGGTATGTTGCTCTCCTTGCTTCAAGGAACAACTTCCCCTTCTTGATCTTCTTCCAAAACTGGCTGGAATGTAGTGATCTTTAGAGTGAGAAAGCTTGGGTCTTGAGAGAAAATGGCAGGTGAGGTTTGGTGGGTGGGAAAATCTGAGTTTTCAACCTAATCCCGTGCCACTTTTTATAGATGCAGGCTTATGAGATCGATCTAGTCCTTGTAGAGATCGATCTCTGCAAGGTTTTGTAGTCCTTTTTACCAAACACAACCACTACAAGATCGATCTTCTTCCATTATGAGATCGATCTGTCGAAGGCCAACTTTCCTCTGGGTGTCATGATCCATTTTTCCTAAAATCCCCTATAAATTTTTCTTTACTTTTTCATTTCGTTACCCGTCATGAACAATTTCACTGCTAACAGTTGGGCTATGAGTCGATGTTAGTCCCTTTTGTCATGTTACTTACCTTAACATCTAGTTTCCATATTACATTTACATATCAATTTATTTTAACTAAATACATCCCCAATATTACAATCCGTATACAATACCGTGCCTCTATATGTTCAGATATAATAATTATACGAATGTGTATACCTGGTCTTGATAAGAAGTAGCGGATAATCGAAATGCAAGACTACTGTCGCTCTCTTCTACTAAATGTACCTTGTGGGGTGGAAAATGAAAGGTGAGCGAAACTTGCTCAGTAAGGCAATAATGTAAGCAGGTAGATAACTATAATATCTACATGCTGATAATGTCATGATATAAAATTGTTTATATTTGGAGCATGGGTAAGACTAAAACGATGCCACATGTATTCATATATCATATAAGAGAAATCATGAAATCGACATATAAGCAAACATGGAAAAATCATCATGTATGACATCTCATGCTCGTCACATTAAAACTTATTTCTTTTATCATAAAACAACCACATTAAAACTTATTTGTTTCATCAATAAAACAACCACATCAAGGCTAAACCTATCTCTCAGGAATACGTTGATTCATTAAATCGCATCTCGTTTAAAACATAAATAGGGACATTACCCCTCCTTCGGGTTTGTCCTGGTCTATTCAGACCATATGATATCATGTAAGGCATGTAGGTTACTGTATGAAAAATCAAGGACTATGGCTATATTATGTCCCTGTGATCCCAAGCTACACAGATCCCAGTGTGCAGGGCATCACAACTGCAACGGGAGGTGGGGTCAAATCCTACCCACTAGAATATCAAGTAACATCATCGAGTCATCATGACTGCACAGTACAGCGTACTTCGTGTGACATGCATGGTACAACGTACTCCGTGGACCCATATCATAGTCTGGGGGTGCCTACCGCAGGTTTTATCCACCCCAATACTATGTCGATAACCAACCCATGTCTCAAAGTATACGTGCGAGCATATCAACTCTCTACGACACACAGTCTACAGGAGGCCTCCGTACGACTATATGCATGTCAATTCACGTCTTGTGCGAGCGAAGCTCCAGCACGATGCTATGCATATCATGATATCTAAAATCTCGTGCGAGTGAAGCTCCAGCACGATTTTTATACACGCACAAATTTCTCGTACGAGCAATGCTCCAGTACGGCTTTTATGAGCAATAAATCAGTAAAATTTAGTGCGAGTAAGACTCTAACACTCTTTTTACTCATGTAAATATGATAGGTGACTCAATCTTGATAAAACATCTTTTAAAATCGTAACGGGTACAAACCGGTACTCTTTTCGTATAATTCATGAAATCAACAGCTAATCTATGTGTAGATTTGCTTAAACCAAAGCAATACATTCATATAAAACATCAAAATATGATAATCATGCAATTTATTTACCTTACTACCCTTTTTGTAAATTTTACTCCTAGGGGCAATATCTTCTTTTTTCACCCATCCCCCGGTTTTTGCAAAAATTATTTTTCGTCTCTAGATACTTTAAGAAATTCTAAGCCCAGTAAATCCCCTCAAAAATACGTATAGAAATCTCTATGCACCTACAAAATTTCTTTACCTCGATTCTCTGTATAGTTTGACTTTTCCAATTCTACCGATCACCCGATCCGTTTAGCTCCAAATATGTACTCCGAAGCTGCAGTTAATTATTTACCATGTCAATTTAACCCAATAAATATAATTCTCGTATTTACTACAGTTAATTTACCTAATTGGGTCAATTTACTCTTATTGGGCCCGATCACACCTTAATGGGCCTCGACCCATTTCCAGCCTGTTTCTACTTATTAAATCTCTTCTTCGGGTTTACTGGGCTCATTCAGCTTACCAATAATCATCGGGCTTCGTTCCAAACTCATTGGATAACCCGTATACTATTTACGGTAATTACGTTACAATTCCGAATAATATTCCTTTTTATACAGAATTAATCCGTAAATTTCGTAAAATAATCGAAACTCTATATTAAAGGACTCATATTATAGTAATTAAAATATACTTACCCACTATGATGCGGGGTATAAAAATCAGAGCTCAATCGGCTCTCGTTCGAGCTCTGTCGTAAAACTGCACAATTATATATTTAATTTTGGGTTAATTTTCGATTAAATATAATTTAAATAAATTTCTCGAAAATCAAATCGGTCACTTTTGACCTCGTATCGAATTACCGAAGTCCGGTGTATCCCCGAAAATTATTCCCCTTTTTCCTTTTTCTCTTTTTCTCCTTTTTTCCTCTCTTTCTTGGCTGAATCAGTTCAGTCCGGTTTAACCCGGTTCAGACCAGTCCAATTTAGCCGGTTCAGTTCGATTCGGCCTGTTCAGGGCCTCGCCGATCGGTTTTTTGTCGGCTTCTTCCGCCAGCAGCTCCACGGGGTCGTCCGCAGCTCGGATCTGGTCTCAATTTTGTACGAGGTGGTAGGAAAGTGGCCGGTCCGGCCTGTTCTCCCTCGGCATCGGTACCTATTTTCCTTTTTTGCCATTTTCGGTGCCGTCCGTCAGTTTCATCGGTCGTGGCTACCACCGATCTGCTCGTCTTTGCCTCGAGGATGTTCAGCTGTGGTCGGGTGGGGTTAGATCGACGTCGGTTGCCGTCGATCTTCTTTTCTCCCTCGGGTTCTCTCTCCCTTCGATTTCACCGGATTCCGACGTCGTTGGTGCCAGTGGTGGCTCGCACGGGGTCGGTCACCTCTCGGCTGGGCTCCCTCGATAGGTCCCAGTCATCGGTGGCCCCGTCCGTCGGTGGAGGCAGCCTCGGTTTCCTTTGGGTTGTCTTCGGGCTTCATTTTCGATTTTCAATTTTGGGTTTTCCCGATTTCTTTTTTTTCACTTTTTTTAATTATTATTATTATTATTTTAATTGATTTTATTATTATTATTCATTATTATATTATTATTTTGCCAAAATATCTAAGAAAAAGTATTATTTAATTCATTAAATGAATAAATAATTTTCTCGGTATTATTTAGACTTTTCGGTATATTTTTCGATTATTTTCGGGATTATTTCCCAAGGTGAAAATTTCAATTAATTTCAGTAAATTCATATCTTGATCAATTTAACCTAAAATTTAATTATTTCTTCGTTACTGATCAAGATTCTCAAATCCATTACTTTTAATTAAATTTTCTTGTCGAATTTACTCAGGCTTTGGATCTTTTAACCGTTTTACCCTTCAACGTATTTCAAAAATTTCATTTCAATCCTTTCTTTCACAAACATACTCATTTCGTGTTTTAACTAAAATCGGGTCTTACATAATCTCTCCCACTTAAGAAATTTGGTCCTCCATATTAGAACCAAGTTAAATGGATCCATAAATAACTCTGGGTGCATCTATTATATGATATACTGTCATTCTCAAGTGACTTTTTTCAGAGTGTAATACTACCAACATACTTTAATTAGGGAGATCATATTAAACCTCAAACCTTTCTCCTTCCTGTTTGATACTCGAATCGATTTTTTAATCATACGTTATACTTTCATTGAGCTCTTACAGCTCATATTCGATCACATATGTTGTGTCCGAATAGTATTTTCGAAGCATCAAAAGATGAGACACCTTGTGGATGCCTGTTTATTCAAGTGGTAACGCCAACCTTCAGGCCTTGTCTCCCACTTTGTCCAATCTCTTTCTGAATCTCATTATGTCCCTAGGACAAGTAACTTCCAGCAATACTAATTCACCCTCGGTGAATTTCAATGATTTTCTATCTCTTGTCAGCATAGCTTTTCTATCTGCTCTGAGGTGTTCTTAATCTTTCACAATTAACTGAACATCCTCAGAGGTTTGTCTTACCAGTTCGGGAACAATTTTCTATCTGTCACCCACTTCTTCTTATCCTAATTAGGGAAACAACCCTTACAGCGATACAATGCCTCATCTGAAGTCATCCCGATACTCAAGTAACAACTGTCATTATTGGTGAATTCGATTAGTAACAACTGATCATCCCAGGAGCTTATCAGATAAATGGCACACGCTCTCATCATATCCTCCAGAACCTGTACAGTCCTCTGTGACTGACCATCTGTCTGAGGATGGAAAGTTGTGCTAACACTCAGTCAGGTGCCCATAGCTTCCTAAAAAAATATTCCCAGAAGTGAGAAATGAAGCAAGAATCCCTATATGATACAATGCTCACTGGAAAAATACTTGGTGTTCCACAATTTTTCATACACATAAATCCGCCTATACACTTAGAGTATCTGGGGATTTCCTAACCAGAAGGTGGGTAGACTTAGTCAATCTATCGACTATCACCCAGACAGCCTCGTGATTCATTCGGGTCCTCTGTAACCCATCACAATATCCATGGTAACTTGTTCCCATTTCCATGTCGATATAGGTAGAGACTGCAATAACCCTGCAGACTTCTAGTACTCTACCTTAATCTGCTGACATATGAGACATTTCTCCATAATCTCTCTAATGTCTCTTTTCATATCTGACCACCAATACTCATTTCTAAGATTTCGATATATTTATTACTTCTCGGATGCACTGAATATCCCGAAGAGTGAGCTTCTGACAATAACTATCTCATCACTGTGGTCCTGAGGAGCACTAGTACTGTCTCTGAACCTCAGTAAGCCATCATCACTCTCTGTGAACTCTGTTGCTGTACCCATCTGAATCTGACGCACACAATTACTGTCATCATCAGAGGGGATCACATCACTACTGAGGCTTACAACTGCTCTAGCAGCTCACGCTCCCTGACCATCGTATGTAATACCATCCCAAGGATCTTTCTACTCAAGGCATTAGCCATTACATTAGTCTTTTCTGTGTGGTACAATTTCCACAATCATAATCCCTCACAAGCTCTAACCCTCTTTGTTCTCATATCCGACTCTTTCTGTTAAAATAGATACTCGAGGCTTTTATGATCAGTGCATACCTGAAATTTCTTAACATGTACATAATAGTGTCATATACTCAATACAACCACTATCGTTGTCAACTTTAAATCATGGGCCGGATAGTCCTTTCATGATCCTTAAGTTGTTTGGATTCATAATTGACTATCTTCCCCTTTTGCATCAATATATAGCCCATTCATTATTTTAAGGTATCCATATACTCATGAGAAACCTCTTAATCTGTTGGGTATGGTCAGAATAAATACGGTGGTTAGTTTATTACTTCAATACACCAAAACTCCTGTCACGTCTATCATCCCATTTAAATACAACTTTTTCTAAGTTAAACGTGTCAACAAAGTAATCTATTTCGAGAAATCTCAATAAATCATCTGTAAAAACAATCTCCAATTGTTGCTTATGATTTCCCTGGACTTTAAATACACCAAAAATATCATCAATATGGATGATAACAAATCGGTCCATGTAAAGTTTAAATACCTCATCGTAGTTGTATTCCACTAAATATTTCAATCACCCATATCTTTGACCTATGTACGCACAAACGTATAATGTCATTTCGAAATCGCTTCCGTTCAAGATACTAACCCGCGTCATTTCCTTTTTCTCATGTTAACGGCTTTTATAAAATTTTTAATTAATTTTTAAACCTTCACGATTAATTGAATTCTATATTTCTTTATCGTACAAGTAAAGGTACCCTAATTTTAAATGTAAATATTACGACTGTCGATTTTCAATTTATAGGTTGTGTATACTTTTAGATGCTGTCAAGCCTTCAGGCAGAGAGGTATTTTGAAATACCTTTATTAACCCTCAGACTTGACCACATGGATTGGTTATGGATATATGCACCCCTTATCCTTGGTCGCAATTCATATCTACTACATATCGCTTAATCTAAATTATTTCACATATCAGAGATATTTGTACCTTGCATACGTCTCTTATTCCAATAGATTTTGTATTCAGGATCTATCACATCTAAAAGCTTATCTCCTTTCGTATATGACTTATAAGAAACTCTGTCATTACTCATTCCGTGAGTACAATCATTTACTCCTTTAATTTCAATTGCTACACCCATTTTTTCGGTGCAGAGATACCAATAGGATTTTCTCTGTCTCTTTACCCTTCTGTGGGGCAGTCTTACCCAACTCTGAGCAATCATTAAATAATTGGCCCGTCTTACCACACTTAACGCCAATTTTAGTCAATAAAGTGTAGGTGTAGGCCCTACTTCCGTGGTATCTACCACACATCCTACACTACTTACACTGCTCACATTACTACGGAGCAGTTCGGGGTCCTCCAATCACAATACCCCTCAAAAGTGCTAAAATTGGATGCATTAGGGCCTTACCAATCATCTTACCTCGTGACTCATCAACTCTAATCTCTTATCAACTGGTCTTTTTCCCGCTCTGACATCTCTGTCATTCTCTATTCTCTTCTGTCTCTATTTCGGCCCTTACTACCTTTCTCAATCTCAGAGGCATGCAACACATGATATTATTCACGCAACTGTATTCTGTGCACTGCCTCGACATAAGTAGTGAGCCAATAGGACTCTAATCGACAATTTGAGCCCTTCCATGAACTTTTGAGCTTTTTGACTCTCACTATCCATAGTGTCGGGGTAATACCTAGGTAAGTATATAAACTGATAGTCATACTCATCAATCAACCAGTGTCTCTGGGTCATTGTAAGAAATTTTACCTGTAATTTCCTTTAAGCAGTGTCCGAGATATTCTGTCACCGGAATACATCCAGAAATATTTCTCATGTCAGCTCTGGACATCTAACTCTTCAGATGGGTCAAGCATACTTCCACCAATGCTCCACCTCGCCTCCAACATAAACTTATTTAAAAGTCACCTTCTCACTCGACATACATCAAAAGAATCCATACAACTTCACTATCTCATTCACCTAGTCCTCAGCAACTATTGGTTTCTTTACTTCACTATATACCGGAGGGGTGTGAAAATCTCTATAGTCTAAGGCGTTTGTTTAGGCTTTACCCTGCCTATCCTCAACTACCTGCATAGACTGAGTAAACAACTCTAAAATATTTTCTACACTCCACTCCATCCTCTCAAAATGTGTATCAATACTGTTTGGTCTCTTTATAGGACCTTGTGGAGTATGCTCAACATCAGCCTTAACCTCACTTTCATCTTAAGTCTCATGTGACGACTCATTCGACTCTCAGGCCGATCTCTACGATCTCGAGCATGTGTACTCTCCCCTCTACCATAGCGACTATCAATTATAAAAACTATATTCTTGCATTCGAAACTAAATTCTTAGCTGCACTTCCACCTTGATATACACAATTGTATCTAAATAATGCACAGTACATGGGGATGTAAATTTACTTAACCACTAACATCGACTCATATCAGGCCAACTCAACTATGATACCACCTTTTGTCACGACCCATTTTTCCTAAAAACCCCTACAAATTTTTCCTTACTTTTTCATTTCCATACCCGTCGTGAACAGTTTCACTACTAACAATTGGGCTATGAGTCAATGTTAGTCTATCCTGTCATGTTACTTACCTCAACATCTATTTTCCATATTACATTTACATATCAATTTATTTTAACTAAATACATTCCCAATATTACAATCTGTATACAGTACTGTGCCTCTATATGTTCAAATATAATAATTATATGAATGTGTATACCTGGTCTTGATAAGAAGCAGCGGATAACCGAAATGCAAGACTATTGTCGCTCTCTTCTACTGAATGTACCCTGTGGGGTGGAAAATGAAAGGGTGAGCGAAACTTGCTCAGTAAGGCAATAATGTAAGCAGGTAGATAACTATACTATCTACGTGCTGATAATGTCATGATATAAAATCGTTTATATTTAGAGCATGAGGTAAGACTAAAACGATGCCACATGTATGCATATATCATATAAGAGAAATCATGAAATCGACATATAAAACAAACATGGAAAAATCATCATGTATGACATCTCATGCTCGTCACATTAAAACTTATTTATTTTATCATAAAACAACCACGTTAAAACTTATTTGTTTCATCATTAAAACAACTACATCAAGGTTAAACCCATCTCTCGGGAATACCTTGATTCATTAAATCGCATCTCGTTTAAAAACATAAATAGGGACATTACCCCTCCTTCGAGTTTGTCCTAGTCGATTCAGACCGTATGATATTATGTAAGGCATGTAGGTTACTGTATGAAAAATCAAGGACTATGGCCATATTATGTCCATGTGATCCCAAGCTACACGGATCCCGGTGTACGGGGCATCACAACTGCAACAGGATGTGGGGTCAAATCCTACCCGCCAGAATATCAAGTAACATCATCAAGTCATCATGACTGTACAGTACAGCGTACTCCGTGTGACATACACGGTACAACGTACTCCGTGGACCTATATCATACTCTGGGGGTGCCTGTTGTAGGTCTTATCCACCCCAATACTATGTCGATAACCAACCCATGTCTCAAAGTATACGTGCGAGCATATCAACTCTCTACGACACATAGTCTACAGGAGGCTTCCGCACGACTATATGCATGTCAACTCACATCTAGTACGAGCGAAGCTCCAGCACGACGCTATACATATCATGATATCTAAAATCTCGTGCGAGTGAAGCTCTAGCACGGTTTTTGTACACGGACAAATTTCTCGTATGAGCAATGCTCTAGTACGGCTTTTATGAATAATAAATCAGTAAAATTTAGTGTGAGTAAGACTCTAGCACTCTTTTTACTCATGTAAATATGATAGGTGACTCAATCTTGATAAAACATCTTTTAAAATCGTAACCGGTACAAACCGATACTCCTTTCGTATAATTCAAGAAATCAACAGCCAACCTATGTGTAAATTTACCTAAACCAAAGCAATACATTCATATAAAACATCAAAACATGATAATCATGCAATTTATTTGCCTTACTACCCTTTTTGTAAAATTTACTCCCAGGGACAATATCGTCTTTTTCACCCATCCCTCGATTCTCTCAAAAATTATTATTTCGTTTCTAGATACTTTAAGAAATTCTAAGCCCTGTAAATCCCCTCAAAAATACGTATAGAAATCTCTATGCACTACAAAATTCCCTTACCTCAATTCTCTATACAGTCTGACTTTTCCAATTCTACCGATCACCCGATCTGTTTAGCTCCCAATATGTACTCTGGAGCTGCAGATAATTATTTACCATGTCAATTTAACCCAATAAATATAATTCTCATGTTTACTATAATCGATTTAACTAATTGGGTCAATTTACTCTTATTGGGCCCGATCACACCTTAATGGGCCTCGACCTATTTCTAGCCCGTTTCTACTTATTAAATCCCTTCTTCGGGTTTACTGGGCTCATTCAGCTTACCAATAATCATCGGGCTTCGTTTCAAACTCATTGGATAGCTCGTATACTATTTACGGTAATTACGTTACAATTCCAAATAATATTCTTTTTTATACATAATTAATCCGTAAATTCCATAAAATAATCGAAACTCTGTATTAAAGGACTCATATTATCGTAATTAAAATATACTTACCCACTATGATGCTGGGTATGAAAATCGGAGCTCAATCAGCTCTCGTTCGGGCTCTGTCGTAAAACTGTACAATTATATACTTAATTTCGGGTTAATTTTCGATTAAATATAATTTAAATAAATTTCTCGAAAATCAAATCGATCACTTTTGACCTCGTATCGACTTATTGAAGTCCGGTGTATCCCCAAAAATTCTTCCCCTTTTTCCTTTTTCTCATTTTTTCCTCTCTTTCTTGGCTAAACCAGTTCAGTTCGGTTCAACCCGGTTCAGACCGGTCTAGTTTAGCCAATTTAGTTCAGTTCGGCTAGTTCAGGGCCTCGTCGATCGGTTTTTCATCGGCTTCCTCTACCAGCAGCTCCACGGGGTCGTCCGTAGCTCAGATCTGGTCTCCGTTTTGCACGAGGTGGCCGAAAAGTAGCCGGTCCGGCCTGTTCTCCCACGACGTCGGTACCCATTTTCCTTTTTCGCCTTTTTTTGTGCCGTCCGTCAATTTCGTCGGTCGTGGTCACCACCGATCTTCTCGTCTTTGCCTCGAGGACGTTCGGCTATGGTCGGGTCGGGCTAGATTGGCGCCGATCTTCTTTTCTCCCTCGGATTCTCTCTTCCTTCATTTGTCGGATTCCGACGTTGTTAGTGCCAGTGGTGGCTCGCACGGGGTCGATCACTTCTCGGTTGGGCTCCCTCGATGGGTCCCAGTCGCCGGTGGCCTCGTCCGTCGGTGGAGGCAACCTCAGTTTCCTTTGGGTCATCTTTGGGCTTCATTTTTGGTTTCCAATTTTGGGTTTTCTCGATTTCTTTTTTTTTTTCACTTTTTTTAATTATTATTATTATTTTAATTGATTTTATTATTATTATTCATTATTATATTATTATTTTGCCAACATATCTAAGAAAAATTATTATTTAATTCATTAAATGAATAAATAATTTTCTCGGTATTATTTCGACTTTCCGGTATATTTTTCGATTATTTTCGGGATTATTTCCCTTGGTGAAAATTTTGATTAATTCCAGTAAATTCATATCTTGATCAATTTAACCCGAAATTTAATTATTTCTTCGTTATTGGTCAAGATTCTCAAATCCATTATTTTTAATTAAATTTTCTTATCGAATTTATTCTGACTTTCGGTCTTTTGACCTTTTTACCCTTTAACGTGTTTCGAAATTTTCATTTCAATCCTTTCTGTCACAAACATACTCATTTCGTGTTTGAACTAAAATCGGGTCTTACACTGGGAGATCGATCTGCCTCTTGTAGGAGATCGATCTGCTCTTTACAAAACCCTTAAAGAGGTCGATCTGTCTGGGCTTGAGATCGATCTATCTCAAACAGAGAGTTAAGGAGATCGATCTGCTTCCCTTAAGAATTGATCTTCTCATTACATAATGCTTAGCAGACTGATCTGGCTCCATTAGAGATCGATCAGTTCTATTGCATTACTCATTCAAGAACATTTTTAGCTCTTCCAGATCGATCTCTCATCCTATGAGATCGATATGGCCTTTATATTTCCAGATTTTATTACAGTTTTTCTGCAGCAACTTCACCCAAAACATCTTAAATTTGTTGCCATAGTCATTTTCTCATTCAATCATCTTTGAGACTTGAAAATGGCATCCTTTCATACTTCATACACTTTAAAATTTGTGTAGAGTCTTTGTATAACCAAAGGTACATAATACAAACTAAATGGGAGTTCATAACTCATGCAAATCTTCATTCCATTTACTACACTACTTATTTCCCATTCCACTCACATTCATCACATGTTTAAGTCCATTTCTTCATATTTATACATAATGTAACTTGTACGTACAATCACCAACTCTCAGTACAAGTGTGTACATTTAACTTATGGACTTTATATCACATATGCTTCACATTACTAGTACATCATCATACTTATGAATTCATTTACATATGTTCAAGGATAAACCCTTATGGGTCTCACATTCTCCCCCACTTAGAAAATTTGGTCCTCCAAATTGAACCAAGTCTATTCCTCGAAAAGTTGGGGATATTTCTCTTCCATTAGATCCTCCAACTCCCATGTGACTTCTTCCGATGTATGATGTTGCCACAAAACCTTAAACAATGAAATCGTCTTGTTCCGCAACACCATCTCTTTTCTATCCAAAATCCGGATCAGTTCCTCCACATACAACATGATCTCCTTGAGGTCCAATGGCTCATAGCTAATTACATGCATTGGATCCGAATAGTACTTCCGAAGTATAGAAACATGGAAGACATTGTGTTCTCCTACTAGCTCAGGTGGTGATACTAGCCTATATGCTCCATCTCCCACTCTATCCAAAATCTCGAAGGGGCTAATGTAACGAGGACTTAGTTTTTCGTTCTTCCCGAACCTCGTTATTCCCTTAAAATGAGATACTTTAAAAAATACAGACTCACCCACATCAAACTTAAGTGGTCTCCGTCTCCTGTTAGCATAGCTCTTTTGTTGACCTTGAGCTATTCACAGCCTCTCACATATTATACAAACATCCTCGGAGGCTTGTCTAACCAAATCGGGAGTGAGTAACTCTCTGTCACCAACTTATTCCCAACCAATGGGTGATCGGCATCTACGACTGTATAGTGCCTCATAAGGGGCCATACCAATACTTGAGTGATAACTGTTATCGTAGGCAAACTCAATTAATGGCAAGTGATCATCCCATGAGCCTTTAAAATCCAGCACACACACTTTGAACATATCCTCTAGGGTCTGTATAGTTCTCTCTGACTGACCATTTGTCTGAGGATGAAAAGCGGTGCTAAAGCTCAACTGGGTCCCCATCGCTTCTTGAAAATGTCCTCAAAAGTGGGAAGTGAGGCAGGCATCCTGATCTGAAACAACACTCAATAGGACTCCATGCAATCTCACTATCTCCTGTACATACAAGTTCACCAATGCACTCAAGGTATCTGTAGATCTCATAGCTAAGAACTGTGCTGATTTCGTTAACCGATCTACTATAACCCATATAACATCATGGTTCTTACGGGTTCTCGGTAACCCTATCATAAAATCCATGGTGACGTACTTCCACTTCCATGTCGGTATCGATAGAGGTTGCAACAGTCCTCCTGGTTTCTAATGTTTAACCTTTACTTGCTGACAAATGAGACATCTAGCGACATACTCAGCTATCTCCCTCTTCATTCCAGACCACCAATACACCTTTTGGAGATTCTGATACATCTTACTACTCCCCGAGTGTACTGTATATCTTGATGAGTGAGCCTTTGATAAGATCACTTTCCTCAGCTCCGAATCTTTAGGAACACACATTCTAATTTTGAACCTTAGTATTTCATCTGAACTCAATTCAAATTTTGCACCCTTACCCTTCTGGATTTGGCTAATCATATCAATACACCATTGATCAATTTACTGAGCTTGTCAGATTCTCTCAATCAACTCTAGTTCTAATCTCAAACTAGCAATAAGCCCATAGCTACCAATCTCAGGTAGGGTCATATCCAGACTAAGGTTCATGAATTGTTTCAACAACTCATGTTGTCTAACCATCATATGTGATACCAACCCGAGACTCTTCCTACTCAATGCATCGACAACCACATTTATCTTTCTCGGGTGGTACGAAATCTCACAATCATAGTCCTTGAGGAGTTCTAACCACCTTCTTTGTCTCATGTTTAAGTCCTTCTGTGAGAATAGATATTTCAAACTCTTGTGATCTGTAAAGATCTGAAATCTCTCACAATGCAAGTAGTGGCGTCATATCTTCAATGCAAATACTATAGCCGCCAACTCCAAATCGTGAGTGGGGTAGTTCTTCTCATGATATTTTAGCTGTCTAGATCCATAAGCTAATACCCTCCATCCTGCATCAAAACACATCCTAGCCCTTGATGTGAAGCATCTGTATACACAAAGTAGTTTCTTGAACTGTTAGGGATGATAAGAACTGGCACAGTGATTAACCTACGCTTAAGTTCCTGAAAGCTCCTCTCACATGCTTCATCCCATATAAACTCTACATCTTTTCTTGTAAGACGTGTCAACAAAGCAGCCAATCTAGAAAATCCCTCTACAAATCTCCTGTAGTATCATGCCAAAACTAGAAAGCTCCTGATCTCTGTGACTGTCCTGGGCTATTCCCACTGAACAACGGCCTCGATCTTGGATGGATCTACTGAAACCCCATCCTTCGATACAACATGGCCTAGAAAGGAAATATGCTCTAACCAAAAGTCACAATTACCAAGTTTGGCATACAACTTTCTCTCTCTGAGAGTTTGCAAAACAATCCTTAAGTGCTGCTCATGATCTTCCCTGGATCTTGAATGCACCAATATATCATCAATGAAAATGATCACGAACTGGTCTAGGTATGGCTTAAATATCTCATTCATTGAGCCATAAAAGCTGCTGGTACATTCATCAACCCGAACGACATCACCAGAAATTTGTAATGGCCATAGCGGGTGCAAAAAGCTGTCTTGGGCACATCCTCCTTCCAAATCTTCAATTGATGATACCCAGACCTCATATCTATTTTAGAAAATATCTGTACTCCTCGAAGCTGATCCAATAAATCGTTGATGGGCAGCAAAGGGTACTTATTCTTAATGGTAGCCATGTTCAACATCCGATAATCTATACACAACCTAAGGCTCCCATCTCTCTTCTTCACAAACAATACCAGAGCTCCCCATGGTGAGACGCTCGGCCTTATAAACCCCTTGTCTAGCATATCTTATAACTACTTCCTTAATTCCTTTAGCTCAACTAGAGCCATCCTATATGGTGACTTGGATATCAGCTCTGTTCCAAGTGTTAAGTCGATACCAAATTCCATTTCTCTATCCAGTAGCAATCTTGGTAGGTCGTCTGGAAAGACATCAGGGAATTCTCTAACCACTAGAATGTCCTCCATATCCGGACGTGGTTTGTCCAAATCCACCACATAAGCAATAAAACCTTCAAGACAACATTCAAGTCATTTATACCAATGTACTTTACTTGTCACAAAATTCAAGATTTTATTACTTTTCTAAAATCATACAACACATTCTTCGAGTAGAGAAAATGTAATAGACTTAGTGTAGCAATCTAAGACAGCATGATTGGTAGCTAACCAATCCATTCCCAAGATCACATCAATGTTATACATGTTCAACAAGATCAAGTTGGCTGTCGCACACTTATCTCTTACCCTCACTTTACAATCTTTGTACACTTGTTCTGCTAATTGACTAACTCTCATTAGAGTACTTATTAGCAAAGTCCCATTTAGGTGTGTGGGTTTTGTGATAATTCTATGAAAATAGAATTATTTGTGCTTAATTTTCTAATTAATTATTTAAATCCCCAATTTATTTTGTTAATTATCCCCTTTATTTAATTAAAATTCTCATGTTTGTAGATAAATCAAATCTGGATGAATTTTAAATATTTCGGTAGAAAATGGACTGGAATTTAGCTAAAATCGAGATTGAACCACGTACACAACACGAGCCATGCCACCTAGCACATCTAATTGGAAAAAAAGATAAATAACATGGAAATATTTTTTTCAAGGAGCCAATGGTGTGAAGACAAGTGGCCAAACAATGCCAACTTATCTACGATGGAAAAATTATAATTTTACCCCTAAGTGTGTGCATAAATAGAAAAGGATGGTAATTGAAAAACTATGTAAGTAGGAGTAGGAAATGTAATGTAAGTTAGGAGTAGTGTTAGTGTCGAACTAGTTAGATTAATGGTAAAATAGTTTCTAGTTTTATTTTGATTGTTTTTAAACTTTCCCGTTAATGTTAGCATTTTCCTTATTTTTCACTGTTCATTTCATTTTGATGTTCTTCTCTTGGATATTTTCTAATTCATGGAAATCAATATCATCTTATTGGTTCTGTTAAATCTAGTGCTTTTATTTTTTTTCAAGTTTTATTTAAATAGTTTTTAATTCCTAGTTGCTGCTCTCGGATTCCTAGTTCATTGCTTTTTTTTTTCACCTTGCTTGTTACCACGGGCTGAAGGAGCCATTTGCCACTGACTTGCGATTCAGCAGGGTTGACGCAAAGAATGCTTTCTGAAGCGTGGAAACCTTAGCAGTAGTTTACGTTGCTGGGGTGGACTAGAGGAGTACCTTGCTACTGCTGCGAATTTTGTTTTAGTTTTAGTTTGGTTACTGCATTTGCTGTTGTTTGCTGGAGCCAAGGTTGGTGCTTTCGGATTGGGTTCCTACGCTACTGCTTGGACGAACACTACTATGAACTATGTGCTAGTTATCCCTGCTGGTGCTTTGGCAGTAAGTAGAATGGGCAGGAGTAGAAAGGAGAAGCACGAGCTGCTGGATGTGGCAACCAAATAGTGGCAGTGAACAAGACCAGCTACCTTCCTCTGTTCAGCAATGTTTCATGTTTATTTTATTGTTCATTGTATTTATGAGCTTATTCTGCACTGACTTAGAGTTTGGTAGTTGTAGGGTGTTGTTGCTGTAAAATTGATCTGTTGATAAAGGACGTAGGAGTAGAGGAGCTGCATGGACTGCGGAAGTGGTGGCCGATCCTGCTCGGGCATGTGCTGCTTGGGCTGAGGCAACTCATGGTTGCTGCTGAAGACACGAATTGAGAAAGATGAAATAGTCTGAAGATTGCATCTGTTTTTGCAGGAGCAGTTACGCGGATCTGAGTGCAACAGGTAGTAGATAGCAGAGGACAGACCGAGAGTAGTAGCTGGATGCGTAGAGCAAGTCTGGGCAGGCTGACGTGTTAGAGCTTGGTTACTGATGAATAAAACGTGATGTGTTGAGTCCAAGAAATGAAGAAGTACATGAAACAGAGCAGAGTTAGTGAGAGTTGCAGAGCAGGAACCAGCTGGACACGCCTAGACAACCAAAATCGAGAGCACCTGGAAATGAAAATAAACAATGAAGAAGACGTGCACAGTGGTGTTATCGGGACCACTTTGATGTTTTGCAAATTACTAAGGCCTTGTTTGGCTAGTGCATTGTAGCTAGGGAGATGCATTGTAGCTAATTAATTCATTTTCATGCATTTTTAGTATAGTTTAATTTCAATTTAATTTGTTAGCTTAGTTTAGAGTCTTTAATTAAATTGCATGTTAGTATTCTTGCTTAGTGGTATAGAACTTAGTTTTAATTAGGTTGATAGTTAATTAAGTGTTCATTTAGAATTAGATTAGGGGTAAATTTATTTCATTAAATCTTAAGTTAGTTTAAATTGCATTTTGATTAAGTAGTTTAATTCCATTATTAGGTTTGTTAATTTTAGTATAATTAATCTTGCTTTGTTATTTTCACACTTGCATTTTATTTTAATTGTGTTAATTAATTTTAATTGTTTTAATTATTTTTATAGGTTTTTGATTTTAATTGCTCGGAGCACTGTAAGTAAATTTTGCTCGGTTTTATTTAGTTTTTATTATTTTATTGCTTTCCAGTAATTTTAATTTTAAACTTAGTAGATCACCCACCTTAAATTCATAATTTGCTAGAATATACTTAGGGTAAGATTAACTGGTAGTTAATTAGGCTGATCAACTTCTCTGTGGGATAATAACTTGGGACTCAAATCCCATTATTACTTGTACGACCCGTGCACTTACGGACAATACCTTCTGGGCGTGTCATTCTACAAGTCCTGTCAACTTTGATGCACATGCAGGTGATATGAAAGAATACGTAGCACCAAAATGAAACAAAGCTATAGCTTCCAAATTGAAGATCAAAATTGTACCTTTTATCACCTCAGAAGAGGTATTTGCTAATGCCTGGTCTATCGCATATACCCTGCCTTGACCCACAACTTTCTTTCCTTTTTCTTCAGCCATGGCTCTTTTCCTTGCCTGAGGTGTAACTGTAGGAACTCTCTCTGGCTCCTTACCCCTCTGTGGAACTAGCTCAACTGCCTCTGGACATTCCCTTCCATAATGTCTTAACTTTCCACATCTGAAGCATCATGTACCCTGAAGATGATAAGGCCTACCACCATGATATCGGCCGCATATTCTACACTGATCAGTAGTCGATCAGGGTCCTCCAATCACTATACCCCTGGTTGGTGTCTGAGTTGGAGGCATAAAAGATCTAGCAGACTTTTTCTGTGACTCATCTGCCTCTCTCCAACGCTTACTCATAAATCTCCGACCAAATTTGGCACTCTTGTCATCTCTAAGCTTCCTCAGACCCTTGTCCTTACCCCAACTGAACTCAAAAATCTGCAGGTCATAATACTGCTCACACAATTGGGCCCGTCGTATAGCCTCTCTATATGTAGCGACATCAAACAGGGCCAACATAGCTCAAATCGAATGCCTCAATCCATCCAAAAATCTACGGACCCTGATAGCTTCACTCCTTATAGAGTCCAAATTATATCGGCCTAATGAAGTGAATCGTGACTCATACTCATCTACAATTCGATTCTCTGGAGTCAGATTTAGAAATTCCATTTGCAACCTACGTAGAGCAGTATCTAGGATGTGCTGCTCTCTGAAAGCACCTAAAAACATATCCCACGTGATATCCATACCCTAAGCTCTCAACATAGGCCTGGTGGACTTCCACCAGTGCTCTGCTTTGCCTTATAGTACAAAGGCTGCAAGCGCTACTCTCTCCATAGCCGAACATCTAAAAAAGTCAAACAACTTCTCAATCTGACGGATCCAGTCCTCAACCACTGTCGGATCCTTTACCCTGCTAAAAGAAAGAGGCTTGAAATCCATGAAATGCCTCAACCTCTCCATATCGCAGTCATATCTATACCCCAAATCATCATCATCACACTGCTGTGGGGCTACTGGAAAGGGTACTAGTCGAATGTGTGGATCTCGCGGCCAAATCGGTTCAGGTTGTGCAGGTGCAACATCCTCAGGTTCAGGTGCAGCTAATAGGGTATTCGGTGCAGCCTGTCCCACCGTACCAGGTGTACCCTCAAACCTAGCCATGATCTGACCCATCATGGTCATCATAGTGCAGATTTCTTCCTCTAATCGAGCTATCTGAGGATCGAAAGCCTCTATTTGTTCCTAGGGCTCATGACTAGGGGACGATCTACTGTGCCTCTCAGTCCTGTCATTTCGCCCTTGAGCTATCGAGTTCACTCTCCTCTTACGGTGTCTCTTAGGCTTAACTCATAAGTTTGATACTTCTTGCATTTATAACAAACTCTTCCAGGTGCCCTTTATCCATACGCTATTACGGTTTGGCTGTGAGGCGATGCAATTACTAAAATTTCATTCATTTTACAACGAAATATTTAAAAACTTTAATTCACACTCGTAGGTGTGCGTAGATATACAAAAACAATTGTATAATAATATCTTTACATAACATCCACCATACCATGGTTTACATTCTCGATTTGTAACTATACGATACATTATAATAGATACAAAAGACTTATGTGTATACAAATCTTATACCTTTGCAACTGGTGAGAGCCGTCCAATATCAAAAGAGATCCAGAGACCACCGCACTGCCTTACTTCTCAGTATCTGAAGGGAGAAAAGTAATGGGATGAGCAAACCACAGCTTAGTAAGGAAATGGATGCTAACTGGTAGATATTATACTATCTACGTAGCCCATGCACGCATAAACAAAACGATATTTTAATGTAAATCGAAATATCACTAGAAAATGTATTCAAACAATCATTTCTCATATAAGCATTTTCATGAAAAATGTATACGATATTCCCATTGAAAACATTTCATAAACAGTGCTATCGTAGCATGAGTAATCAAATCGAGAGATTTATGAAATCACAAACTCTCTTGGCTTTTCTAAAATCATTTCTTTTTTGAGTTTTTCAATTTTTTCGTATCCCTGAGATAAGCATGGAATTTTCGGCAATCTAATATCCATGACATATGGCCATAGTCAGTGATCCCAGGCCTCACTGATCAGGTGTGCACAGGGCATCACTTCGCCTGAAGGGGGATGGGTGAGTCCTACCCTCCGGCTTATCCCAATCAACCTCATCTCCTCATATACTCATGGTATAAGGTATGCCATGTGTCATCTATGCGATACTCGTATGTTGAGTTAATGTATTTTGAAATGACAAAACAAGTAAATTCAATAATATAAAGATGATACAAAAACATGTTTAGAGGTTATCAGTACCAGAACTTAAAGTTCTGTTGATGAGAGATCGATCTGGATTATGAGAGATCGATCTCCTGGGTTTTCTATATATAAGAGATCGATATGGGTTGTGAGAGATCGATCTCCTAGGTTTATCTTGGATGAGAGATCGATCTCAGGAAGACATGAGATCGATCTGCCAAGCCTTGAGCCTGTACAAAGGTATTAAGGAAGAGTAAGATCGATCTATAAAGGTTAAGAGATCGATCTGCCCAATACTGGAGTTAAAGGATCGATTTGATCTATGAAGAGATCGATCTCCCTTAATGCAAAGACAGTAGATCGATCTGTAAGATCGATCTACACTCAAACAGAGAGCTTATGAGATCGATCTGATAAGAAAGAGATCGATCTCCTCAAAGTCAGAGAGCTAAGGAGATCGATCTGGGTTATTGAGAGATCGATCTCCCCACTACGAGATTGCATGGCAGATCGATCTGTAGATCGATCTTGCCTTTAACAGAGAGATTGGAAGATCGATCTGCCTATTCGACAGATCGATCTCCCCTATCATTTTCAAATTAAGAGATCGATCTGCTAACCTATGAGATCGATCTCCTTGTGTTATTGTGCTTTGATCTTGCAGGATTTATGACTAAGAGATCGATCTGGCTAAGATGGCAGATCGATCTGGCACTCTACTGGAGGTACCCAACGGCTAGTTTCTACAAAATCTCAATGGGAAAAATAGCATTTAATGCTCCAACTACCAATCCTTCAGTATTTAACCAAGCATTGAAGACAATGAGAATAGAGACACTATTGCTGCACATTTCTTACATTCTCAAGAGTTTAATACTTTCATTCCTTATGTCTTCATTCCTCATTTATTGAGTTTGTTGTATAAGCTTAACTACAAAAGCTATAATTGTCCTACCCACATTAAAAGCTTGATTCTGTATTCATCCTTACCTTAAAAGAGAAGAGGATTGTTCCTCAGTGAGATAAAATTGTAAAAGGGTGAATACATCTTTGTATTGCAAAGGGTAGAGAGGTTATTCCTTAACCTGAAAAAGGAAGATTGTAACTTCTGTTGAAGGAGAAAAAGAAAGCACTTGACAAGAGGGTCAAGGAGAGAGGACGTAGGCAAGAGTTTGGTCGAACCTCTATAAGCGATTGTGTTTGTTTCTCTCTTCCCTATCCTGCATTAAATTGTTTAATTTTACTATATTGCTCACTATCATTTGCTAATTAAATTAGGATTAATTTAAAATTTACCATAAACATTAGAAAATCGATTCACCCCCCTCTCGGTAGAGCCAACAATTGGTATCAGAGCTAGGACTCTTTAATCACATAGGAACAACTTCTTAAGAGTTAGAAACGATCAAATGGCTCACAATAATGTAGTGACTAGTTTGGTAGGAGAGGGGCACTCTACGGTTAGACCTCCTATGTTCAATGGAGAGCATTATGCTTACTGGAAGACTAGGATGATGTTGTTCATTCAAGCAAATGACTATGAGGTGTGGAGGATCATAATTAAAGGACCTCAAATCCCTACAAAGAGAATAGAGGGAAGAGATATCCCTAAAGAAGAAGATGAATGGGATTCAAATGATATTAAATGTGCTCAGCTAAATGATAAAGCTATGCACACATTATTTTGTGCCTTAGGTCCAAATGAATACAATAGAGTCTCCGGGTGTGATAACGCCAAACAAATTTGGGACAAATTGGCAATAACTCATGAGGGTACTACCCAAGTGAAGGAGACTAAGGTAGGGATGCTCACACATGATTATGAGCTTTTTAGGATGAAGGAAGGAGAATCAATTAGTGATATGTTCACTAGATTCACGGATGTTATTAATGGATTAAAGTCCTTAGGAAAGATATACTCTAATATTGAAATGGTCAAGAAAATATTAAATAGCTTACCTAAATCATGGGAAGCTAAAGTGACTGCAATTGAGGAATCTAAGGATCCTCACACATTGTCTTTAGATGAATTAATAGGATCACTACTCACTTATGAGATGAAATTAAGAAGAAATGAAGAGCCACCCAAGAAAGTGGGAGTTGCTCTAAAATCCACTGCTCAAGAGGAGATTAAGAATGAGAGTGGTAGTGAAGAGGACCTTGAGATGGCAATGTTTGCCAAAAGATTTAACAAGTTCATGAGGATGAGAGCTAGTGGTAGTAATAGAAGAATCAATAAGAGAGATCAAGAAGAAGTAGGTAGAAAAGTTTCAATTGTGTGTTATGAATGTAAAAAACCAAGACACATAAAATTTAACTGCCCTCTTCTTAAAAGGTCCAATGATAGGTTCCATAAAAAGAAGGCAATGGTAGCAACATGGAGCGACAGTGACTGCTCAGATGATGACTCAAATGAGGACATTGCCAACTTGTGCTTCATGGCTATTGAGGATGAAAAGGTAACTTCAAACCTTAATGAATATTCCTTTGATGAATTGCAAGATGCCTTTGATGATCTTGCATTATAGTATGAATGCATGAGCATGAAATATAAAAAGATAATATCCAAATTAAGAAAAGAAAATGAGTTGATGCTAAGGGACAAATTAGAATGCGAAAAGAAATTAGAAATTTCAAATCGTGAAATTTGTGATCTTAAAGAGAAAAATGGTAACCTACATAATTCCTTTAATAGGTTCCACATGGGTCAACAAAAGTTGGATAGCATGCTAGAGACCCAAAGGGCATTCTTTGACAAAAATGGGTTAGGATATAATACAAAAAGTACAGAGACTCATCTTAAAAGCTTTGTTGCTAGAAATAGTATAAATAAACTATCAACTTCTTGTTCATATTGCAATAGGAAGGGACATGCATCACATAATTGCAATATAAAAATGAGATCTCTTAAAGGAAAAATAGTAAAAAGGATATGGATTCCAAAAGAAGTAATTCACTCCAAGAATGTCAATGCATTAGCTAAATGGATCCCAAAGGGATCAAGAATTGCATTCACTAACCTCAAAGGACCCAAGAGAATTTGGGTACCTAAGACTTGAGTTGGAATCTTTTTGTAGGTAATTGAGCATGGCCACAAAGCTAAAACAAAGGAAGCATGGTACTTGGATAGTGGATGCTCAAGGCACATGACGGGAGATAGAAGCCACTTCAACTCTTTTAAATCAAAGGTTGGTGGAGAGGTCACATTTGGGGACAACTCCAAAGGCCAAGTTGAAGGAAGTGGCTCAATAGGTAATGACTATTTTTCATTAGAAAAGGTATTACTTGTTAGGGGTCTAAAGCATAACTTACTAAGCATAAGTCAACTTTGTGACAAAGGTTACAAAGTAATTTTTGATTGCATGAAATGTCATGTTGTAGATCCTAAGTCAAACAAAGTACTTTTTCTAGGTCATAGGCAAGGTAATATATATATTGTCTATCTTAATGAACTCAAAAATGAAAATATATGCCTAATGGTAGACAATTAAAAGGAATCTTGGTTATGGCATAGAAGACTAGGTCATGCTAGCATGCATGTGCTATCTAAGTTAGCTAGAAAGGATCTAGTCATAGGTTTACCAAAGCTATCCTTTGATTATGAAGAAATATGTGAAGCTTGTGTTAAAGAAAACACAAAAGAACAACATTTAAGCCAAGAATATTGTATCCACCCCTAGGCCTCTTCAATTACTTCACTTAGATTTATTTGGACCAACTAGAACAACTAGTCTAGGTGGGAAACACTATGGATTTGTAATAGTTGATGATTACACTAGGTTCACTTGGGTGTTCTTTTTAAGAGTAAAAAATGAAGCCTTAGAAAAATTCATAGCCTATACAAAAATTACTCAAAATGAAAAAGGGTATACAATAACTAGCATTAGAAGTGATCATGGCAAGGAATTTGAAAACATAGGATTTGACGAGTATTGCAATGATCAAGGAATTAGTCATAACTTCTCAGCCCCTAGGACACCACAACAAAATGGAGTAGTTGAAAGAAGAAATAGAACCTTGGAAGAAATGGCTAGAACCATGTTGTGTGAGAATAATTTGCCAAAGTATTTTTGGGCTGAAGCTATAAACACATCTTGCTATATAATTAATATAGCTATGATTAGACCCATGCTTAAGAAAACTCCTTATGAGCTCTACAAAGGTAAAAAGCCTAACATTAGTTACTTCCATCCCTTTGGCTGCAAATGTTTTGTCTTAAATAATGGAAAAGATAATTTAGGAAAATTTGATGCCAAAAGTGATGAAGGAATCTTTCTAGGGTACTCATTGAATTCAAAGGCTTATAGAGTATATAACAAAAGAACATTAATGGTTGAAGAATCTATTCATGTTATATTTGATGAGTCAAATGATGTATCTAAAGATTCAACCAATGATGAGGATGTTGGAATATTTGATGAAAACTTGGAGGAAATTCCAAACTTAGAAGATGATTTATTAGAAAAACTTGACTTGAATAAAGAAGATAAAGATGAAATAGAGATATTGGAGAGAGAATCTAGAGCACCAAGAGAGTTAGGATATGTAAAAGATTGTGAAATAGTGGGAGATCCAACTCTTGGAGTTAGAACTAGATCATCTCTAAGGAATATGTGTCAATATATAGCCTTTGTATCTCAAATAGAGCCTAGGAATGTCATTGAAGCCTTAGATGACAATAATTGGTTCCTAGCAATGCAAGAAGAATTAAATCAATTTGAGAGAAGCAAAGTATGGAAACTAGTTCCTAGGCCTAGTGATCACTCTATAATTGGAACTAAATGGATATTCAAGAACAAAATGAATGAAAATAGTGTGATCATAAGGAATAAGGCTAGGTTAGTTGCACAAGGATATAGACAAGAAGAAGGTATAGATTATGATGAAACCTATGCACCGGTAGCTAGACTAGAGGCAATAAGAATGTTACTTGCCTTTGCATGTTATAAAACTTCAAATTGTATCAAATGGATGTAAAGAGTGCATTCTTAAATGGTTTCATTAATGAAGAAGTCTATGTTAAGCAACCTCCCGGGTTTGAAAATCATGAATTCCCTGAACATGTTTTCAAATTATCTAAGGCACTCTATGGCTTGAAACAAGCTCCTAAAGCTTGGTATGAAAGGTTGGCAAAATTTTTAATAGAAAAGGGATTTTCAAGAGGAAAAGTGGATACCACTTTATTCATCAAAAATAAAAATAAGGATTTATTAGTTGTACAAGTGTATGTAGATGATATTATTTTTGGATCAACTAATGAGTCTTTATGTCAAGAGTTTGCTAAGATATGCAAGGTGAGTTTGAAATGAGCATGATGGGAGAACTCACTTTCTTCTTGGGACTTCAAGTGAAGCAAACAAAGGATGGAACCTTCATCAATCAAGCAAAGTATACTAAGGATTTGCTCAAGCGATTTGGACTGGACAATTACAAACCTCAAGCAACTCCTATGGGCACCAACATCAAGCTTGATAAAGATGAAAGTGGTAAGTGTGTAGACACTAAACTCTATAGGTCTATGATTGGCTCATTGCTTTATTTAACTGCAAGTAGACCAGATATTTTGTTTAGTGTATGCCTTTGTGCTAGATTTCAATCCTCTCCTAGGGAATCACATCTATTAGCAACTAAAAGGATTTTTAGATACCTTAAGGACGCTCCCTCACTAGGACTTTGGTACCCCCAAGGACTCCACTTTTACCCTTCATGCATTTTCAGATGCAGATTTTGGAGGATGCAAAATAGATAGGAAAAGTACTTCAGGTACTTGCCAATTCTTAGGAAATAGACTAATTTCTTGGTTTTCTAAGAAACAAAACAGTGTGGCTCAGTCCACAACTGAAGCTGAATACATAGCAGCTGGTAGCTGTAGTGCTCAAGTGTTGTGGATTAAACAACAAATGAAAGATTATGGTATTGACATGAAACAAGTCTCTATTAAATGTGATAATACCAGTGCCATTAATCTATCTAAAAATCCTATTCAACACTCTAGAACCAAGCACATTGAGATTAGGCATCATTTCCTCAGAGACCATGCGCAAAAGGGGGATATAATTCTAGAGTATATTGACACTTTACATCAAATAGCTGATATATTCACCAAACCCCTTGATAGAGATAGGTTTTGCATTCTTAGAGGTGAATTAGGACTTATGAATGTTCCCTAAGATGTTTGTGCTTCAAAATCTTGATTTCAAATTGTCTTAAAAGTGATTTTCAATGATTTTTCTGGGCAACAAGTATGAGAGATCCCATTCATATAGATCGATCTCCATACCTCAAATAAGCCTAAAGCATTAAGGTTAAGCTAGGAAGATCGATCTTCTATCCATAAGATCGATCTCTGTAAGCCTCTGTTAGATAACAGATTGATCTGTGCATACGACAGATCGATCTCCTCAAGTCTCTGTCCTCTGAAGATTGATCTATGCATTTGGCAGATCGATCTCCTTACGCCTCTGTTCAAAATAGATCGATCTGCGCATACGATAGATCGATCTCCTTGGGCTTCTGGAAATGACAGATCGATCTGGCGAAAAATCTCCAAATTTCAAAACTCCAATTCTCAAATCCCTAAAGCTCCTATCGCACATCCTCTCTCAATTCTCCCTCCAGATCGATCTTCGAAAAGAATCTTGCCTAAATCTCTCGTCAATCAGGGTCAAGTAACCTACATTGGTAAATTTTTCTTCAAAATTTATCAATTTTTTGTGTAATCTTAGTTAGGGCAATTTTTACACTGTTTCATTGAATAGGTGTCTAGAGAACTAGCCTTAAGATTCAAACTAGAGTCTAGAACCATGCCTCGACTTAAGAGAGTAGGCCAAAAACCTCCCCGATCTAATATAGAACCCGGGTCATCCTCTCAATCCATTCCTCCCTCTTCCGTTGCTACCTTCAACAGGTGTTTTAAAACACCTGCCAAAAGGAAGCGATATGAAGAATACTTTTCAACCATGCCAATTAAACATTGGCGCACAATCGATTTCTCTTTCCTAAACCGCATTGATTTCCCGTATATGTCCAAATTTGAAGATTTTGGATGGATGTCTTTCCTAAAAATCAATACTCCCATACCTCCAAATATCATTCGCGCATTCTTTTCCAATGCCGAACTCAACTATAATCTCAACGACACTTGTAACATTCTCGGATTTACTACGTATGTCATGGGTAAATCCATTGTCGTCGACACTGAAGTCCTTGCCAAAGCGTTTGACATACATGATGAAGGCTTGACAAACGAAGATGAGGAAGTTCCTTTGGAGTTTGATATTCCCGGGGATAAGGCGAGTGACCTCCCAATGCACCCCCGGTTACTCCACCTCATCATTTCTTAGAATCTTCGTCCTTTTGGTACCCGTCACTCCACTGTTAGACGGTTAGATAGATTCTGGCTTCACCACATTCATTCCACCAGTCAAAAACCCAACCTCATCCACTTTATCTATCAAGACTGGTTGAAGATCGTACGAGGTCAAGCCACAACGATCGTGTTTCCGCAACCACTGGCGTACTTTCTCCACCAACTCGGAATAGATAGCAGTTGCGAAACCTGTGAAATACCCTCTTCAAAGAGCGTCCTCAACATTGGGACACTCCATCACATGGGCTACTACAAAGACTTTCGGGTCGACTAGAAGAAGAAACGGGAACAGCCTTCTGCAGCAGCTATGGAGGAAGATCCCTTCGATGAGCCTGTCGATCCACCGGCTGCACCGACTGCGCGTCCACCATCTCCACCTGCTCAGCCCACTGCACCTGCACCCTCACCTGCTGGCATGGAGCTCATTATGATGATGATGAGTGACCTCAACAGAAAAATCGATGAAGGCTTTACAAGCCTTCATGCAACTCAGCAGCGGATGTTCGAGGAACTGAACCGCAAAGTGGATGACGGTCTTGCAAATCTTCATGAGGCTCAGGAGGCGATGTTTAATGAGCTTCAAGACACTCGCACTCACGTTGAGGATCTCATGGATCGATTTCCTCCTCCACCATAGGACTTAGTTGCTAGATCTAGTTTAGTTATATGTTTTCATTACTCTTTGTTATTTGAACTCAATTTGCTTGAATGAACTGCCATTTGTCCTCTTGTTAACTGAGTTTTAATGAAAATGTTAATTTGAAATGACATGAATATTATTTCTTTCTTGCCATTGATATGACAAAAAGGGGGAGAAGAAAAGAGAACATATGGTTAATTAAAAGATGTGTAAATGGCTTTAAGAAACATCTCTAAAGTTTTAAAAGAATGATTAAAATGAGGGGGAGTTAAGATAGTAACAAGGTCAAAAGCTAAAAGAAAGGGGGAGCTCACAAAAAGGGGGAGCTTCTGCAAATTAACTAAACATGTTGATTGAATAAGTTTTGTCATATCAAAAAGGGGGAGATTGTTGAGTTAATGTATTTTGAAATGACAAAACAAGTAAATTCAATAATATAAAGATGATACAAAAACATGTTTAGAGGTTATCAGTACCAGAACTTAAAGTTCTGTTGATGAGAGATCGATCTGGGTTATGAGAGATCGATCTCCTGGGTTTTCTATAGATAAGAAATCGATCTGGGTTATGAGAGATCGATCTCCTGGGTTTATCTTGGATGAGAGATCGATCTCAGGAAGACATGAGATCGATCTGCCAAGCCTTGAGCCTGTACAAAGGTATTAAGGAAGAGTAAGATCGATCTATAAGGGTTAAGAGATCGATCTGCCCATTACTGGAGTTGAGGGATCGATCTGATCTATGAAGAGATCGATCTCCCTTAATGCAAAGACAGTAGATCGATCTGTAAGATCGATCTACACTCAAACAGAGAGCTTATGAGATCGATCTGATAAGAAAGAGATCGATCTCCTCAAAGTCAGAGAGCTAAGGAGATCGATCTGGGTTATTGAGAGATCGATCTCCCCACTACAAGATTGCATGGCAGATCGATCTTTGCCTTTAACAGAGAGATTGGAAGATCGATCTGCCTATTCGACAGATCGATCTCCCCTATCATTTTCAAATTAAGAGATCGATCTGCTAACCTATGAGATCGATCTTCTTGTGTTATTGTGCTTTGATCTTGCAGGATTTGTAACTAAGAGATCGATCTGGCCAAGATGGCAGATCGATCTGGCACTCTACTGGAGGTACCCAACGGCTAGTTTCTGCAAAATCTCAACGGGAAAAATAGCATTTAATGCTCCAACTACCAATCCTTCAGTATTTAACCAAGCATTGAAGACAATGAGAATAGAGACACTATTGCTGCACATTTCTTACATTCTCAAGAGTTTAATACTTTCATTCCTTGTGTCTTCATTCCTCATTTATTGAGTTTGTTGTATAAGCTTAACTATAAAAGCTGTACTTGTCCTACCCACATTAAAAGCTTGATTTTGTATTCATCCTTACCTTAAAAGAGAAGAGGATTGTTCCTCAGTGAGATAAAATTGTAAAAGGGTGAATACATCTTTGTATTGCAAAGGGTAGAGAGGTTATTCCTTAACCTGAAAAAGGAAGATTGTAACTTCTGTTGAAGGAGAGAAAGAAAGCACTTGACAAGAGGGTCAAGGAGAGAGGACGTAGGCAAGAGTTTGGCCGAACCTCTATAAGCGATTGTGTTTGTTTCTCTCTTCCCTATCCTGCATTAAATTGTTTAATTTTACTATATTGCTCACTAACAGTTGCTAATTAAATTAGGATTAATTTAAAATTTACCATAAACATTAGAAAACCGATTCACCCCCCCTCTTGGTAGAGCCAACATCGTACTCGCGTGCACCCAGCATGGTACATTGTATACCAAAGGACACCTACACAGTTCTACGTACGACCGTAGACCCAAGTCCATCTACCAACTCCAGTGGACTTTTCATCCTGAACCATATCTCATATACCAAGTAAGTAGTCAGCGTGACACACAGTCATCGTAAGGCTCTAGCGCGGTACGATTTATTGTTAATGCCCAGCTAGTTTCGAGCCCGTCGGCTGGCATCCCCTTAGGTTCCAAACCCCCAGGTTTACCTCAACTCACTTAAAATGGGTGCGACCAATGCTCCAGCACTTATCTCAAAAACCATCGTGCGAGTTAAACTCCAGCACGACACATCAAAACATGTAGACGTATCCGAGTGGAACTCCAGCATAATCAAAATCATTAAAACGGGTGTGAGCTAGAGCTCCACCACCAATCTCATCTCAAATCTGATAGGTGGCTATTTTCTCTTTTTAAAAACATCAAAACAAGTTTATTTACGTAGCATGTCATCCCATGCTAAACATGTAAAATTAGGCAGCCTACCTATTATCATTTCTCATTCTCAAAATCAGTATATGGATAAGAAAACATCAATACATCATACATAGATGTAAAAGCATTGAAAACATGTATGTTAGGCTGTTTTTCCTTCCCTCATCCCATTTTCACAATATATATGTATATCTAATACTTTTACATAGATTTCCATAGCTCAATAGCTAAACATACCATTTCTAGCGTCGTAATTACTCAAATCGTAGTAAAATATGTACAATACATCTATCGCTAACACACAGTCCCTTACCTCGAATCACGCTCGTATTTCCTCTATCACATTTGCTCCGTTCACGATCCGGGTTGGTCGTGTTTTAAGTATTTTGAGCTACACGTATAAATCATCAAGTTATTTTCTGTTTCATCCTCTAAACATACACATTTCACTTATTTGTCTATTCATACTCCTCAAACCCTTCAGTCACATTTCACTCTTCCACAATTATTATTTTACCATCTCTTAAGCTTTCCATTAATTTTCCATGTATTTCCTCTTTATAAATCTCCCTTAATATTACTCACCCATCACTACATTCATCATTCCTATCAACATTTCACATATCATTCAACCCACAAATATCTAGAAACCATATTTAGAATCTTGAAGGTTGAAGAGCTTACCCCTTTACTTAGTCAAACTTGTGGTAGCCACAACTCTTTCTCTTGATCACACCAAAGTGAGATTTTTAGGTATGTTACTCTCCTTGCTTCAAGGAACAACTTTCCTATCTTGAGCTTCATCCAAAACTGGCTGGAATATAGTGATCTTTAGAGTAAGAAAGCTTGGGTCTTGAGAGAAAATGGCAGGTGAGGTTTAGTGGGAGGGAAAATATGAGCTTTTAACCCAATCTCGTACCCTTTTTATAGATGGGCTTATGAGATCGATCTGGTCCTTATAGAGATCGATCTTTACAAGGTTGGGTAGTCCTTTTACCAAACACAACCACTACAAGATTGATCTTCTTCCATTATGAGATCGATCTGTCGAAGGCCAATTTTCCTCTAGGAGATCGATCTGCCTCTTGTAGGAGATCGATCTACTCTTTACAAAACCCTTAAGGAGATTAATCTATCTAGGCTTGAGATCGATCTGTCTCAAACAAAGAGTTAAGGAGATCGATATGCTTGCCTTAAGAATCGATCTTCTCATTACAGAATGCTTAGCAGACCGATCTGGCTCCATTAGAGATTGATTTGTTTTGTTCCATTACTCACTCAATAGCATTTTTGGCTCTTCCAGATCGATCTCTCATCCTATGAGATCGTTCTGGCCTTTATATTTTCAGATTTTACTACGATTTTTTTGCAGCAACTTCACCCAAAACATCTTAAATTTGTTGCCATGGTCATTTTCTCATTCAATCATCTTTGAGTCCTGCAAATGACATCCTTTCATACTTCATACACTTTAAAATTTGTGTAGTCTTTGTGTAGCCAAAGGTACATAATACAAACTAAATGGGAGTGCATAACTCATGCAAATCTTCACTCTATTTACTACACTACTTATTTCCCATTCCACTCACATTCATCACATGTTTGAGTCCATTTCTTCATATTCATACATAATGTAACTTGTATGTACAATCACCAACTCTCATTACAAGTGTGTACATTTAACTTATGGACTTTATATCACATATGCTTCACATTACTATTACATCATCATACTTATGAATTTGTTTACATATGTTCAAGGTTAAACCCACACGGGGTCTCACATCAATTTATATAGAAAAATTGCTTTTTAGATTCGGAAAGTCTTTCTTTTAACATTTTGGGCATACTAACTGATTTCATAATTTAAGTAGGGTGTTTGAAAGCTAACACTACTCAGAACACATCCCTTACCTCTTTCGCCTTGGTGCAATGCAATTTTACCAAGTTTTGAAATCATCTCAATTAATGTGTCGAATACTCAAGCATGCCCAAAAGAACATCAAATCATCAAATAAAGGTCAATCTTATATTAATACATTCAAATATGTATTTACTTTCTTAAAGTTTGACCCATCTTGACTTTTTTGCCAACTTTGCTCATTTTCTCGGTTTTACCGATTTAAGTACAAGTTCAAGCTATTCTTGCCAATTTTATTTTGCTAGCTTCATATTCACCATCATAATGGTCTAAATACTCATTCATATTCACAATTCGTGCTTATCATCAAACCTATTTCGTCAAATTTCACTTTTTTTTATTTTTGGTTAAACAAAACTTTATATCGGACTTTTCGGTATAATATTTAACAATTATCAACCTTAAATTAAACCACATTTCACCATTTACAAAAGAATCCTAGGTTGGCCGAAACCCTTAAGTGTCATAGAATTAATTCCATCAATTTCATTCAACAACAAAATCCTTAAAAATCATCAAGTAAGAACATAGTTCATCATCTTCATCATTCATCAACTTCGTCTTACCTTTGATCAAAGTTGACCACTCCTATGATACTCCAAATTGTTCCTTGACTATAAATCATCAATTTTACATCTTAAAATCATCCAAAACAACAACAAAATCCAATCGAAAACATTTAAAATCAAGCTTTCTCTCACCTCATAAACAATACAGTTTCTGTCCCTGACTTTCTCTATAGGATTTCACCTAGCAAATGACCTTCAATGGAGCTGAAATCTTTATATATTGTAGAGGGGTCAAGTAGGAAGAATATGTCCTACTTGGTCGAAGTCAGAAAATGGCTGGAAGGGGCTGAAAAAATCACAAAATCAAGCTTGTACAGTAACGCCTATGGCTAGAAGAAGGAGCTGGTTCTCTCAATTAGCTAAGGTTTTCGGGGTGATTCTAGGGGCCACTTCAAGCTTAAGGAGTGTAGATTTAATCTGGATAAGGCTAAAAGTTTTGGACCCTGGGATGGGCCTCAACTTGGGCTAACATTACTGGTTGTCCAATTTCCTGAAAATAGAACAGCCCATGGCCTGATTTGAAAACTCCTTAAAAAATATTTCTAGACTAGTATCTTCCAAATTATAACTTCTCCAATGTTCTATTATGTCTCTAGTATCTCTCATAAAGATTTTGGGGTCACTTATTTAAGAAATTTTCCCCGATTGAGCTCATTTTACTCGATTCGGTCAATACCGAACAAAATAGCTTGAAGCTTTTGGTTTACTTTAAAAATTCATTTGAACACCGAAACCTTATTATTTCCACTTGATTTTAATTTCCCAAGTCAATCTTACCTTATCCTAACTTCTCATGGTCTCAGAATAATTTGCTTCAATTTTTATAATATAATCCAAATTTATTTCCTTAACTAGGCCATTTTTCTCAGTTTATCATAAACTCGAGCTTCATTAGCATTTTTCACTTTTATTACTTTAGTTTTCTCTTCCCAACATCATTTCATGAACATATAACAATTCTTAAGCAAATTCTTGGGCTCAGAGCCTTACCTTGGTTTTTGTGCCACCAGGCCCAATTCCATTATTCCGAGTACTTGTTATTTCTTAACTTTCAATCACTTATTAATATGGAAATTTTGGGTTTTACATTTCTCCCCACCTTTTAGGAATTCGATCCTTCGAATTCAGACTGGTCCATTAAACAATTGCGGGTACTTATCTCTCATATGGCTCTCTAATTCCTACGTAGCTTCTTCTATCGAGGATTCAGATCAGTTGCTCAACATAAACTCATGTCGTTCGAAATCTCCAATGGTTCATACTCAATGACATGAGAAAGGCAGGGATAATATCTCCTCAACATAGAGACGTGGAAGACATCATGTATTCCTAACAGATGTGGGGGTAGTGCAAGTCGGTAGGAAACGTCTCCCACTTTTTCCTATATTTTAAATGGACCAATAAATCGAGGACTTAACTATGAGACCCCGTATATGTATAGCTGTATATAGGAACATGGGAATGTAAATAAAATCATAAGTATAATGATACATTTGTAATGTGAAGTATATGCAGTGTAAGTTCATAAGATTATGTACGCACTTGTAATAAGAATCGTGATTATACGTACAAGTTGCATTATGAATGAGTAGGAAGAAATGAACTTAAACACGAGAAGAATGTGATTGAAATGGGATATGAGTAGTGTAGTAAAATGGAAGGAAAGATTTTTATAAGTTGTATACTTCCATTTGGGTAATATCGTGAAAATTTGGTTGTACAAAGATTTCCCACAAGTTTTAATATATACTAAGTGTGATTGGATGGCATTTTTAAGTCTCAAGGAGCGATGAATGAGGGAAGGACTATGGAGGTAAATTGAGGAAGTTTTGAATGAAGTTGTTGCAGAAAAACTGTAGGAAATCTGGAAATGTGAAGGCCAGATAGATCTCAAAGGATGAGAGATCGCTCTGGAAGAGCCAGAATGCTCTTATGTGAGTAATGGAATGGAGCAGATCGATCTGCAAAGGAATCAGATCGATCTCCTTAGCTCTCGGGTTGGAAGCAGATCGATCTCCCTTAAGACCAGATTGATCTCCTTAAGCTTCTGTTCGATAGCAGATCGATCTCAAGCCTCGACAGATCGATCTCCTGCCTTTAAAATGTCTTAGAAAAGAGGGATTTTTAGAGGACCAGATCGATCTCCACCCAAGGAAGATCGATCTCATCAAGTTAAAACTATAAATAGGAGCAGTTGGATCTGTAGATTTTCAGGATAAACCATTTCTTTCCACTTCAACTCAAAAACCTAGCTTTCTCACTCCTAAATCCAGCCATTTTCAGTAAGATTTGAGGAAAAGCTATTAGAGACAAAGTTGTTCACATCAAAGAGAAGAACAACATAGTTGGGAGGCATTTTCTCCATTTGTTGGATTTAAGCAACAAGGGCATTTCTAATTGGAGCAAAGAGGAAATCCAATGAGGTAAGTTCTAGTGCACAAATTCAAGTACATTGGTCTAGTTAATGATTATGAAGTTAATTGGGTGTGCACCTTGTGGGTAGAACTACCTAGAATGGCATGAAATGAATATAACTTAGAAATGGTCTAGTGTGAGAAAGTGGAATGTAGAAGTGTTAATGATGAATGAGATATCTTGAGAAGATGATTATGTTGTGGGCATGGTTTGGGCATGTAGATATTGGGATAAAATTGTGAGATTTACCACAAGGGGTAAAATGTGTATTTAAGGCATTGGATAAATGCTTAGTTGAATAAGAATTAGAAACGTTAACTCAAGTGTTTGATGGATGAATTTCAGTTTCGGATGATACGTCGGAGTAAGTCGAGATTAGAGCGCGAGAAGAGTAGAGGAGGATAGTTGCACACAAATAAAGTGAGGTAAGGGACTGTGTGTTAGCTATAGAGATGTTCGTGCGTATTTTATAGCAATTTCGTAGATATATTGCTAGAACTAGTACGATATTATAATTCTATGAAATGATATGGAAGCATGAAAAGTACTATGATGTATATATGTATTGAGAAATGGGATAGGGTAAGGAAATAGCATGATATGCATGTTTTCAATGTTTTTCTCTAATTTACATTGATCTTGATGATTGAGAAATGTTGATGATAGGTTGGCTAATTTTACATGTTTTAGCATGAAGAGGCATGCTGTATGAATAAACATGTTTTGAGTTTTAAAAAGAGAAAATAGCCATCTATCAATTTTGAGATGAGATTTGGTGTTGAAGCGCTAGCTCACACCCGTTTTTAATGCCTTTGATATACCGTGCTGGAGTTTTAACTCGCACGATAATTTTGAGAAAGTGCGGGAACTTTGCTCGCACCTGTTTTATTGAGTTGAGGTAAACCTGGGGGTTTGGGACCCAAGGGGATACCAGCCGACGGCCATTTGAACGGGCTGGACCTTAACGATAGATCGTACCACGCTGGAACCTTGCGATGACTGTGTGTCACGCTGCTTGCTCGCTTGGTATATGAGACATGGTTTAGGATGAAAAGTCCATCGGAGTTGGAGTATGGACTTGGGTCCACGGTCGTACGTAGAACAGTGTAGTTATCCGTTGGTATACTATGTACCTTGCTGGGTGCATGTGAGTACGAGTATCGCGTAGATGACACACGACGTATTCTTACCGTGATTATATGAGGAGATGTGGTTGATTGAGATGAGCCAGAGGGCAGGACTGACCCATTCCCCTTCAGGCGAAGTGATGCCCTGTGCACACCTGATCAGTGAGGCTCGGGATCACTGACTATGGCCATATGTCGTGGATATTTGATTGCCAAAAATTCCATGCCTGTCTCAGAGATTCAAGAAACAGAGATAATCTCAGAAAAGAAAGAGATTTGCAGAAAAAGTGAATTAAGAAAAGAAAGAGATTTTATGTTTTTGATAAATCTCTGATTTCACATTTGTGCCGTGAGGGCACCATTTATGAGCATGTTTTAAATGGAAGCTTGATATTTGATTTACACGAAAATGCTATTGAGAAATATATGTTTAAATGCATTTTTCGTATGATATTTCCATTTGTACTGAAAACATGGTTTTGGTTTATGCATGCATGGGCTATGTAGGTAGTACGATATCTACCTGCTAGCATACATTTCCTTACTGAGCTGTGGTTTGCTCATCCCACTATTTTCCCCCTCCAGGTACTGAGAAGTAAGAGAGCGGTGGTCTCTCTAGGTCTTTTGTGTTGAACAGCTCCCACAATTCCGTAAAGGTATAAGATTTGTATACACGAGTATTTTGTATCTAATTTATCGTATCGCACAGTTATATCTTGGAATTGTAAACAGTATTATGGGGATGAAATGTAAGCACATGGTATTTATACAATTGATTTTGTATATCTACACACATACCTGGGAGTGTGAATTAAAGATTTAAATCTTCCGCTGTAAATGAATAAATTTTAGTGATTGCATCTTCTCACAGCCCAACCGTAGTAGAGAATGTATGGATAGAAGGGTTCCCAGAAGTGGGGTGTGACATTAACTTTCCTTTCTTTCTGAAGTGCGTGACACCCTTCATCGGAGACACCTTTACAAATACAAAGCCTCCAACTTGAAATTCCAGAGGACGTCTTGTCACGACCCTCTTCCCGTGACTTAACATACTACTAACAATTGGGCTGTAAGTCAACATCCATAACCATATCTCATCCATTCGTAAATTAAAATTCATTTAATGAATTAGAAACAGTTCTTTTATAAATATGCGAAAATGTTTACATCAGTTTCTATTATATACATCCCTTTCATACAAAAGATAGCTTTACTATGCACTAATTTACAGGATGCAAAAGTTTTCTCTCATAAGTGTATACCTTTGTCCTGCTGGAGAACTGGAGAACACCGTTGCAGGGACAACTGCAGTAAACTCACTACTGCACAGAATCTGTGGAGGAGGAAATAAGGGGGTGAGCTAACACGCTAAGTAAGGAAAATATGAAAGCAGGTAGATAACTACACCATCTACATGCTTAAAATATAAACATTTATTTTCCTTATAAAACATATGCATTCTTTGAAAATAGCTTCGATCAACTGCAAAATCATTAATTCTTTAGATGGGTATATGTATATTCTTTTAAAACCACACAGAATCACACAACTTAATCTTTAAAAACCACACAGATTCATTTATCATTTCACACAGTGCACACTTATAAATCTCTTTGTACTTAGCAAATTACTTAGTAAATTAATTTACATGAGACATAGTATGGGATATCATATGACCATGTATCACATAGCAGGGGGACATATGTCACCTCTCACAGTAGTGACAAAATATCATATCACACAGATAAAAGAACTTATGGCCATAATCTGGATTCCAGGTAACACTGATCAAGTGAGCAGGAATCCAATTATTGGGAGGCGGATCAACCATCCCTTCAACTCACACAGAATCACTAAGATATCACGGCACATCGTACTTCATGGCTAACGCTCATGGTACATTATGCTCCCGTGGATCCTTATCACCCATTTCCATTGTCAAAATCACGTGCGAGCAAGTCTGTACAAGATCACTCAGCAGTACACAACGGCTCTAGCATAGTTGTACTCATCACACAGCAAACATCATAAAACCACGTGCGAGCAACTCAGCGTAAGATCACACAGCATACCTGAGGCATCAAGCACATTTTTTCTTATCACACAGAAAGCTTATAAAACCACGTGAGAGCAACTCAGCGTAAGATCACAGAGCATACCTGAGGCATCAAGCATAATTTTTTTACTCATCACAGAGAAAGCTTATCAAACCACGTACGAGCAACTCAGCGTAAGATCACACAACTTACCTGAGGCATCTAGCACGATTTTACTTAAAATCACTTTAAATCGAGAGGGTCACATGCGATCATAGTCAAAGTAAGATCACTAAGCAATACTCGATGGCTCTAGCATGATTCCCAAAATCTAGTGCGATCTCTCGAGTGGATCACACAGCTTCACTCAGCTCTAGCACCTTTTGCTTTTCTAAAATTTCTTTTTAAAATGTAATGCGAGCAAGACTGGTAAATCTACTGTTGTTGCTTTAGCTCTAGCATAGGTTCATATAGAAAAGAAATAGATGGCTACATTCATTCAGTATTAGTGAAAGGGAAATCTCGCTTCAATCACTCGTTAAAAGCTTTTCATAAAAAATACTAAACCGAGACCCAATGTATTACTACTCTTTCTCAAAACACTTGCAAAACATCTTTTCACAATAAGAACATTGAAGTCATGCAATTTATGCATATAAGCTTCTTCGTACACTTAGCTCTCATGTAGATATTTCAATATCTTTACACTTTATAGTATTCATTTGCACACAGCAGGTAAGAAACATATGTATAGTTATCTCTAATAGCTCGCATAAATCCCTTACCTCGAATCACGCTCAAATCACTTTCTTTGATTTCCAATGCTCGTGATCCGGTCTTATCGGCTCCAATTTTATCACTAGGAGCTGCAAGCATTTGCTACTCATATTAGTATACTTTAATATACTAAATTCTCATTTGCATGAATTTCGAATCGATGCATTGGGCTATTTTACCTCAATATGGCCTCTGTCATGACCCTTTTTCATTCTCTTTAACCAAATTTAGTACAATTTTTTATCATTTTCCATTTCCATTACCCTGTCGTGAACAACCTCACCATTAACAGTTGGGCTGTGAGGCAGTAATAATCATCGTTAACCATACATAATCCAAGTAATTAAATGAAAATTCATTCATTTGAAAGTGAAGTTATATAGTTACACAATTACATGTTTACCGACATTTACATCCCCCATATCACAATTTAAAATGACTACTGTGCTTTTAAAATTGTTTAGATACAAAAAGAATCTCCATGTGTATACCTCTTAGCAATGGAAGGTTGTAGATGTCTAAAATACAATGCCTCAGTCCTCACTGGGCTACTATGTACGCTCTGTAGAGGGGGGAAATAGATAGGGATGAGCAACCACACACTCTGTAAGGCAATAATGCAAGCATGGTAGATATCTACTCTATCTACATGCTGATAATGTTATGCACAAATCATCTATAATAGGAGCATGAGGAATAAAACTATGCCACATGTATATACATATATCATGTATTGAAAATCATGTACACAAGCATATAAAACATGGAATCATCATCATGTAAACCTCTCATGCTCATCTTCATAAAATCTCATAGTAGAAAGGGAAATTCATTAAGAAACATCCTTTAAAGCACATCTTTTTCTCAAAACACGTTAAAATCCCAACACAATCATTTCTTTATCACAAACATCATTACCATTTCTCTACCAAAATCCCACAAGGCTCGACCCCTCCCTCGAGTCTACCCTGGATAATCACAATCACACTCATGTATAGAAATCATGTGGTACTATGTAATAATCAGGTGAGACATGTCACTATATCTCAAGACTATGTTGGCCAACTATGTCATAAATCATCCCAGACCACACGTATCTCGGTGGGTCAGTTCTTTGCTAGACTTTCTCATCACGTAATCACCATGCGGTACATCATACTCCATGTGATATACACGGTACAGCGTACTCCGCGAACCCATATCATATTTGGGGGTGCCAATCGTAGGTCTTATCTACCCTATACCAAATGTAACCTCCATTGTCTCAAGTGCAAGTGGAGCTTTTCGTATCCATGTAAGAGAGCTTCCCTGCAGAACAAAGCCTCCCCACCCCCTTTGGCTTGAGGATGTTGTGCTTGATGGTCTTACCGTAAGAGGGCCTCCCCACATAACAGAGCCTTCCCACCCCTTCTAGGCTTAAGGATGTAGGGCTTGAGGATCTTACCAGCTTCCAGGCAGCATACGTACCACAGTGTGAAAACTTGTGCAAGCTACGCTCTAGCACGATACATGCATCATAGATAAATCTCCTCATACGAGCAACGCTCTAGTACGACATTTATGCATAAAAACATGAAGAAACCATGTACGGGTATAGCTCCAGTACGATTATATGCATAAAAAAAACCACTTGAAATCCACGTACGAGCAGAAGCTCTAGTGTGATTTATAAAACATCATCGTAATCAAATCAAGGTGCGAGCTAAGCTTCAACACGATTTAACATCACATAAATACGATAGGTGGCTTATACCAAATCAAAACAATCCTAAAACCAGGTTTAGCACCTCACATGTGCTTTTTAACAAAATAATTTAAACACTAGCCAGCCTATCTGTTAATTTGCTCAAAACAAAGCAGTGTGTTTCTCAAAACACTAAAACATGTGTTTTATGCATTTATTAGCCTTACTATCCCCTTTCAAGAATCATTTTCAGAAACCAAATCATATACCATACTCGTAGTAATTCATACATACCAACAACCATTTTCATAAACAATCACGCATTTCATAAATGCCTATATTCACCAATGATTTCAAAGTACAAATAATTATCTCTGTATGCTCACAAAATTCCCTTACCTGGAATCGCGTCGCGTGATTCCACCTCCTTAAAGCTGCATACTTGTACGGTTCGATTCGTCTTCAACGATCTCTTCGAAACTACATAAAAGTCGTATATCACATCGATTTAGTCCATATAACACAACTCTTGTGTTCGTTGTAATCGTTTTAACCCATAGCCTCCATTAACGCTTATAAGGCCTAGTTTATTTCTCTACTCATAACTCGAGTCTATTGATCTCTTTTAGGCCTATTGATTCATACCAAAACGATATTAAGCTCATAGTGTTCATATTTCATCAATTTCTTTACTATGGCATTTTATCAAACATCTTATATACTCATTTGCATAAATCCTCTAAACTCACAATGTGGCTTCATTTAACCATTTTAAATCATTCATATTATTTTAATAACAACTTAGCATGCCCTTAAATCATCAACTCATTCAACCCATATCTTCTCACACTAGATTTATTCTATATTTCTAGGACACACTAATTCCATCACATCCTAGGTAGTTTTAACCATCAATACTCATATAAATCAACTCCAAAATCAATAAATAGACAAATGTACTTGGGTTGAAGTGTTAGAAACTTACAAATCTAGTTTCTCTTCCTGCTCTAATGAAAATACACCTTGCTCATTCAATACCACAAATGAGGTTTTGAATCCAAAGTATGTTGTTCTTCACTTAGATATGAACAACTTTGTATCTAATGGTCTTTCCTCAAATTGTCAGGACCCCAGTTTCAATCCTTGACTTTATCCAAAAATCACTATAAATTTTTCGCATTTTAACTTACCTTTCCTCTCTTCACTGGTTGGGCTGTGATTCGATGTCAGAATCCTCACTTACCACATCATCCATTTCATACATACATGTCAATATATTAATTCTGACGGTAGCTGCTTTTATTATACATGTAAGATTATATAAAATCTAATATAAATACATTCCCCATAATATATAACATATACATCACTGTGCTGTTTCTATGTTTAGATACACAACTGTACATAATAAGTATACCTGACGAATCGATAGGAACTAGCAGTGGACTCTGGGACACTGTCCCACGATAACTCTTGATCTACTGACGCTCTGTAGAGAGATGTAAAGAAAAGGGGGTGAGCATAACGCGCTCAGTAAGGAAATCAGGCAAGCAAGTAGATATCCACACTATCTACTCAAAATAGTGCTATGCCTTGAAAACATTTATTTCCTTACTCACTTTAAAAGCATGTCTTGAAATATAATATATATGTACTTGTACAGAATAAATCCCATGTACAGAAATCATGCTTTATTTCTCAAAAGTAGGCATGTAGTGCAACACAATGCATTTATATATAAATCATGCCTTTATGTAAATCATGCCATGTATATTTAAATCACATATAAATATGGCATCAAATGATTCACAACACAAATCGGAGTCCGACCCATCCCTCAGGTCTGTCCGCAGTTTAAATCAGTAAATCAATCAAGGTGATATATCATGTAAGACTCTGTGGTACATGTAAATAGTATCCTGGATTATGATCATATCCGATGTGATCCCAAGCAACACAGTACTAGGTGTGCGGGGCATCACCGCTGTAACGAGAGGGGGGTCAGTCCATCACAACCGCCAGCTATATCCTCCTCAACTCCATAACAACACACGGTACAGCGTACACCTCGTGCCACTCAGACACGGTACAAAGTACACCCGTGGACCCGTTCTCACGGCCAGAGTGCCTACCATAGGACTTAGCTCTCACACCCTTGGAACTTATCAACATCACAGTCAGGGTGCCTAACAGAGGTCTTAGCCCTCGCGCCTGTTGAAATATCATACCACGTCTATACCAACCTCATGCGGATATCCTCTCTAGCTATGACACACAGTCACGCAAGGTCTCAGGCATGGGTTTCAACATGTATTACATATCACATACAGTGTGCGTTTTGAGTGCGACTCACAGTCGTTACTCCGCTCAAACACTGTTTCACATCATAAAACTCAACTCTAGTGCGAGCAATCTCTAGCAACTAGGTCAATGCATAGTTTATGTATTAAATCAAGTACGAGCAATAGCTCCCAGTACTATGCTATGCACAATATCAAAATCAAGTACGAGCAATAGCTCCCAGTACTATGTCATGTATAAACCATGAAGAATCGAGTACGAGCCACGCTCTAGCACTCTGTTATGCATATATCATTCAAAGCTGAGTACGAGTAAAACTCCAGTACTCTATCATGCATGTCATGAAAATCTAGTGCGTATCAAAATCCAGCACTAATATTATGTGGAAAACATATGAATCCCAGTGCGAGCTGTGCTCTAGCACGATTCATTCTCACATAATATGATAGATGGCTATAAAGAAAAAAGGGATTGTTTATAAAACATCAAAATCAGCACTAAAAGTGTGCTTAAGTCATATCAACCTTAAAATCATTAGCCCATCTATTTATTTTCATGCTAATAACAATTAAACACTCACAATAGCATTTTCCATGCTTTTTGTAACTTCTCACAAAAGTTGACTTTTTGACTAATTAGGGGCAAAATCATAATTTGCCACTATCGGGTCACAATAATTATTATTCACTTTCTCTGACCCTCAGAGTTTTTAAGTGAATACAGAAGCAGTTGAAAATACGTGCAGGTATCTCTAACTACTTGCAAAAGTCCCTTACCTCGGATCACGTCTCGTGACCTCACTTCCTCGGTGCTGCTAAATCCCGCAGTCCGATCAGCTCTCGATGTAAACTCCGGAGCTGAAAATAACCATTCCTCAGGTTAATTATCATTTTCCTACTGTATTACACATTAATACAGTTTAAATTTCCCTTAATGGGCCTTAAAAATCCTTAATGGGCCTAACTAGGCCTTAAGTCCATTTTCATTTTACTATTCACTTTTGTTGGGCCTATTGGGCTTGTGGGGCCCACCAACTCTTATTGGGCTTGTCTTAGGCCCATTACACCCTATTGGGCCTAAAAATATTGGTCTTGGCCCATTGGGCCTCTCGGCCACATGCCTTGGCCGAAAGCTAGCCATTCTCGGTTTTCACCATGGCATGCCATACATGCCTATTTTCTAGCCATTTCCACTTAGGCATTTTCACAAACACTTGGTAGGCAACATTACCAATCATCCTATAGTTCATTTAGGCATTTTATCAAACACTTTGATTGCCAACAATTTACATGTATTAATTAATCAATTTGATTAATTCTAATTATACCATTAACATTAATACATGTGTACTAATCCATTTATGTCTTAAAATCAAATTGACATATTTCAATGTCCCATTGATCACTCTCGGCCTAACCCTCTAAATGGTGATTTAATATGTTTCAATGCTTAAAACATATATCAACATACTTGAAATCATTCATACATTAACATATATGAAATTGGAAATTAGAAAATATACCAATTGTAGTGTTCTCCTTTTGGCCGAATCTTTGGAGGCTCTCGGTTTGCACTCTATGGCTCCTTGATAGCCAATTCCAACATATGTTAATCTCCTCTCAATTTGGAACAACTTCCATGAAGAATGCAAGTTCCAAATATGTCTAATTCCTAGTGATTTCTAGTGAGAGAAAGCTTGGATGGTTATGTTTCAATGGTGTTCTTCTCTAGCCGGAATTGTGTGATGAAGATGACCAAGGTGTGGCTGCATTCCACTTACTTAGCCATTAAGCCTTACTTTTCAGCCACTATGCTTGACTTTCCAAATCTGAACCATGAGTCACCTTATGAGTCACCTTATGAGTCATAGTTAACTTTAACTATGGTTAGATATTTATCTCATGGGCTTTTCCAATTGGGCTTCTCGGTTTGGGCTTTCCTAATGGGCTTTCGGGCTGAAATTTTTACTATACCTCGGGCCTTTTGTTGTCTCAAAATTTGGCCGATCAATTGGTCCAACAATTTCGTCTAAAGGACCTAACATTTTCGATATACATTTAGTATACCTTAATGGGCTTTAAAATTTTCACCTTAGGCCCATTACGTTTTTAACCATTAAATTTATTCTGGAATCCTTCCGAATAAATTTTCCTTACTTCCGGGGATGATTATCTTGTATTCTGGCTAAGAATATTTTTCCCCAAATTTTTCTCCTCACTTAGGTAAATTTCTAACCTTAATTAGTCAACTATGGTAAAAGTCCACTTTCTTAACTATAGTTGACTTTTTCCTTAACCATTGACTAAGTTGACTTTTTCTCCAATTTTCAAAAGTGTTATATATTATGTCTTACACTCTCGTCTTTATATCCCAACCGCTCTCGGTGGATAATTTCACCCGAAACTCCTTTTCTCACCGAAAAGGTCCATTTTACCCTTTTTAGCTTTTACTCTCGTTTTGTATGTTCGGGTCTAAATCAAGCTGACTTTCCTTCATGAGTTCTCTACGCTCTCTTATTTTAAGTTCTTATTTTCAGTCAGAATGATTTAGAATGACTCGGTTTAGCCTGTGATACTCATCATCCACATTAGGCATTTTATGTAGCTTTTGCGTGTTAATTCATTATATTAACACTTTAAATCTAGTAAATACTCTTCTTATGATTCAACCATAATTACATAGTGTTCATACACATAGGAATCATAAGGAAATAAGCTAAAAAAATCCGGGTCTGACACAAATCTTATGGGAAATGAGTTGATTTAGAGAGAGAAAATTAGGTTTTAGGTTGAAAAGGAAGAGTGAGATTGTTTTCCCAAAATTTACAGTTTTTTCTACTCCAATTTATAGAAATTGCTTGATGAGATCGATCTGTCGAGGCATGAGATCGATCTAGTCCTCTTAAATCTCTCATTTTCACACCAATTTAAATGCATGAGATCGATCTGTCGAAGGCTTGAGATTAAGGAGATCGATCTGGCTATGGAGGAGATCGATCTACTCCAACCTGAGAGATAAGAAAATCGATCTGCTTACCTTAAAAATCGATCCTCTCATTACAGAATGTTTAGTAGATCGATCTGGCTCCATTGGATATCGATCTGCCTTGCTCCTATTGCTCGAATAAGAGTATTTTGGCTCTTTTAGATCGATCTCTCATCCCATGAGATCGATCTGGCATTCATATTTTCCAGATTTTATTGCAGTTTTCTGTAGTAACTTACACCAAACGTCCTTCATTTACTGCCACAGTCATTGTCTCATCCAACCACCTTTAAGACATGAAAAATGCATCTATTCATACTTTATACAGATTGCAACTTGCGTGCATTCATTGTATAACCAAAGGTATACCATCCAAAACTAAATAAAAGTATAAAGATCTATGCAACTCATGCAACTTCCTTCTAAGTTACCACACTGCTCATCTTTCATTCCACTCACATTTATCACAAACCAAAGTCCATTTCTTCATATTCATACATAATGAAACTTATATGTATATCACAAACTATTATTACCAGTGTTACATTGAGTTTATGGACTTACATCACTTATGCTTCACATTACATGTACATCACATACTTATGATTTCATAAGGTTTACATCGGAAAATACGGGGCTTACAGCCTTCTTACTTCTTATTGGACCTTACTCTTTCTTAAGTCTATTTCGATCGTTCTATTTGTTTCTCGAGAATCTATTAGACTCTTTAGGTTTATTGATTCACACTGAACCGACTTTACTTTCATAATGTCTTGAGTTCATCATTTTCTTTCTTTATGGCATTTTATCAAACACCTCTTATGCCCATTTTCAATCATCATCCATTCAAACATATGAATTTCAAAAAGTTATCTTAAAATCATCTATATATGCTTACTAACATCTCTACATGCTTAAATCATCATTAACTCCATGCCATTTCAACTTTCTCTCACTAAGGCCATTATAGGTTATGGTTGTTTAAACATGTAAATGAACATTTCAACCAACATTATATATACCAATCAACTCCTCAAAATGTCTAGATTAACATACTAGAAGATGGTGTATTGAAATCTTAGCTTAATTTTTTCCTCTTTTTTTGCCAAATTAGGGGAAAACCTTTTTTCTCCTGCAATCTAAGGTTTCAGCTTCCAATCTTTGACTATGTTGTTCTCTTCCTCACTAGGAACAACTTTGCTTAAAGGAACTTCTCTCAAAGCTGATTGGAAGGTGATGATTCTAGAGTGAGAAAGTTAGGTTCTTGTTTTCAATGGTGGGAGATGAGTTATTTTCGTGAAATGTAGGACTCAGTTGTCGGGTTTTATAGAATTTGCCTAATCAGATCGATCTCCTTAGGTGAGAGATCGATCTGCCCTTGTTTAACTCCTTCAAAATTTGACTTGCAGGCTAAGGGATTGATCTGTCTTCTTAGATGAGATCAATCTGCTCAAAAAAATGAGATTGATTCTTGCTTATGGGATGAGATCGATCTTGGCCAAGCCGAAAGCTTCAAAGATCAATCTGGCCTTAAGCAGAGATCGATCTTTGCTATCTAGAGGTAACTAAAGATCGATATGCCTTATGGGAGGAGATCGATCTCGTCCAAACAGAAGCAACTTGAGATCGATCTTCTTTGAATGAGGGATCCATCTCCCTCTTGTAGAATGCTTGGCATTGTATTTCAAGGCAATGAGATCGATCTCCCCTTACAATGAGATCGATCTCCCCTTGCAATGAGATTGATCTGCCCTACATCTGCAACATTCCTGCTTTAATTTTTTCCCCGATTTCCAAAGTTAAACTCCCATTCAATTGCTTCTATACTCATTTTATATTTCATTCACACTTAGAACTTAAAAATATACATGTCTTATGATTCATATATAATGTAACATGTCTGGACATTCTAGAATCATAAACATTACATAGAAATTTATTGGCCTTACATTCCTCCCCTCCTTCAAGAAATTTGGTCCTCCAAATTAGAACCAAGTCATTCATCAAAAAGTCGGGGGTACTTTTCTCGTATCAAGCACTCTAACTCCCAAGTGGCCTCTTCTGAATTGTGGTGCCGCCATAGATTCTTAACATCAGAATTGTCTTATTCCTTAACACTTTTTCCTTCCTACCCAGTATCTAGATCGATCTCTTTATATATGTCAAATCATCTTTGAGCTCTAATGGCTTATACCAAATCACATGAGTCGGATCTGGATGGTACTTCCAAAGCAACGATACGTGGAAGACACTATGAATGCCTGCTAGCTATGGTGGCAACGCTAGCCTGTAGGCCTTATCTCCTACACACTCTAATATCTCAAATGGTCTGATATACCGAGGGCTCAACTTACCCTTCTTACCGAACCTCATAATCCCTTTAGAGGGAGAAACTTTCAAGAATATTGAGTCACCTACAGTGAACTCTAGTGGCCTCCGTCTCATGTTAGCAAAACTTTTTTGCTTGCTCTGAGCTGTTCTCAATCTCTCACATATTAGCTGAACAAACTCAGAGGCTTGTTGTACTAAGTCGGGAGCAAAAGTCTTTCTATCACCCACTTCTTCTCAACTAATAGGGGAACGACACCTTCTACCATACAACGCTTCATATGGTGCCATCTCAATACTCGAGTGATAACTGTCATTGTAAGTAAATTTGACTAATGGTAGGTGATCATCCCAAGAGCCTTTAAAATCAATGACACTTGCTCTCAACATATCCTCTAACGTTTGGATGGTTCTCTCTGACTGCCCATCGATTTGAGGGTAGAAAGCGGTACTAAAACTTAACTGGGTTCCCAAAGCTTCCTGAAAATGTTCCCAGAAGTGGGAAATGAAGCGAGAATCCCTATCTGATACGATGCTCACTGGAACACCATATAGCCTCACTATCTTTCGTACATACAACTCTGCCAAAGTACTTAGAGTATCTGTGGATTTCATGGCTAGAAGTGGATGGATTTCGTCAATCTGGTTACCACTACCCAAATAGCATCATGGTTCCTCTTAGTCCTCGGCAATCCCATGATGAAATCCATGGTGACATGTTCTCATTTCCAAGTCGATATAGGTAGAGGCTACAATAATCCTGTAGACTTTTAATGCTACACCTTCACTTGCTGACATACTAGACATTTCGCCACAAACTCTACGATATCTCTTTTCATCCCTGACCACTAATACACTCTCCGAAGGTTTTGATACATCTTATTACTCCCAAGATGCAATGTATATCTCGATGAATGAGCTACTTTCAAAATCAATCTCTTCCACTCTGGGTCATTGGGAACGCAAATCCCGCCTCTAAACCTCAGAAGGCTATCATCACTCATTAAGAAATCAGCCACATCACCCATCTAAATCAGACTTTCACGATCCGCACATAGTAGATTGGCATGTTGAGCCTGTCGTATCCAGTCAATCAATTTTGATTCCATTTGTAGGCTAGCTATCATACAGTTATTGTCAACATCAGAGGGTCTATATCCAACCTGAGGCGAGCAAATTGCTCGAGCAGCTCATATTCCCTAAGCATCATGTACGATACCATTCTAAGGCTCTTTCTTTTCATGGCATCTGCAACAACATTAGCCTTTCCTGGATGGTACAATATCTCGCCATCATAATCCTTCAGAAGCTCTATCCACCGTCTCTGCCTCGTATTTAACTCTTTCTGTGAAAAAAGATATATGAGGCTCTTATAATCTGTAAACACCTGAAATTTCTCGCAATACAAGTAGTGGCACCATATTTTCAATGAAAATACCACAACTGCCAACTCTAAATCATGGGTCGAGTAGTTCCTCTCATAGTCCTTAAGCTGTCGAGATCCATAAGCTACTACCTTCCCATCTTGCATTAACACATAGCCCAATCCCTGTCCTAAGGCATCTGTATACACTGAGTAACATCTTCAGCTGGTGGGTATGGTGAGAATAGGTACGGTGGTTAGTCTATGCTTTAGCTCATAGAAACTACTTTCACATTTTTCATCCCACTCAAATGCCACATTTTTTCGAGTGAGATGTGTCAACGAAGTAGCCAGCTCGAAGAATCCATCGACAAATCGTAGGTAATAACCTGCTAAACCATGAAAACTGCGGATCTTTGTAACCGTCTTGGGTCTTTTCCACTATCGCACAACCTCTATCTTGGACAGATCCATTAATACCCCATCTCTCGAGACTACATGACCCAAAACTAATATCTCACTCAGCCAAAAATGACACTTGTTGAGTTTAGCATAGAACTCCTAATCTTGGAGGGTCTGTAACACTATTCTCAAGTCTTACTCGTGCTCTTCCCTGGACTTCGAGTACACCAATATGCCATCTATAAAGACAATCCCGAAGCTATCCAGGTATGGCTTAAATACATCATTCATTAATGCCATAAACGCTATAGGAGCGTTCGTCAACCCAAATGGCATAACCAAAAACTCATAATGGCCACAACGGGTCTGAAACACTGTCTTGGGCACATATCCACTCCGAATCCTCAACTGATGATACCCAGACCTTAAATCAATCATAAAAAAGATCTATGATTCTTGCAACTGATCCAATAGATCATCAATCCATGGAAGGGGATACTTATTCTTGATGGTAGCCTTATTCAACAACCGATAATCTATACACAATCGGAGACTCCTATCTTTCTTCTTTACAAATAGAATCGGTACTCCCCAAGGTGATACACTTGGTCTGATAAACCCCTTGTCCAACAACTATTGCAACTGTTTCTTTAGCTCCTCCAATTCCACTAGAGCCATTCTATATGCTGGTTTGGATATTTGTTCCGTACCAGGCACCAAATCAATATAGAACTCCATCTCTCTGTCGGGTGACAACCCCGGTAATTCTTTCGAAAAGACATTCGTGAATTCTCTAACCACTAGGATGTCAACTAATTTTGGGTGTGCCTTATCCAAATCAACCACATATGCTATAAAACCTTCAACATATTATGATCACATTAGTTAGTAAAATCATCCATTCTTGAAAATAACTTACTACTTCTTTCATTACCTTTCAAACCTTACAACATACTTTACAGGGGTAGAAAACATTATTATCTTAGCATAACAGTCTAAAACAGCATGGTTTGCAGCCAACCAATCTATTCCTAGTATTACATCAAAGTCGTTCATGTCTAACAGAATAAGATTGGCCAACATATCCTTTTCCCCTAGTTTTAACTTACAACCATTACATACATACTCAGTTACTACATTATCTCTCACCGGAGTGCTTATAAGCAATATCTTACCTAGAGGTATAGGTTTTACATGTTCAAATAATTTACATGCAAATGAAGGTGATATGAATGAATGCATAGCACTAAGATCAATTAATGCTAATGCTTTAGAATGAAAGACTAGGATGGTACCTTTAATCACATTCGTAGAAGCTTCTACAGATGCCTGGTCCAATGCAAACACTCATCCTCGACCAACAGCTTGTTTCCCTTTCTCTTCAGTTGTGGCCTTCCTTTTAGATGTCTCAACAGTAGCTTTCTATGTCTTTTTGCCCTTCTGTGGAGCTGTATCAATCAATTTCTGGCATTCACGAGCTATGTGCCCTGGTTTACCACATTTATAACATGATCTCATCAAACGACATGGTCTACTCTCGTGATATCTAACATACATTCTATAATGTTCAGCGATAGGTCAGGGTCCGCCAATAACTATACCCGACGAAGCTGGAGGTAAAGCTGGATACACTAGAGGCTTTGTAGGCCTCTCTTGTACCTCCTCTATCTTTGGCCCTTTACCAAATAATCTCCAGCCCTTTCTGAATCCTCTACCATCAACTGACTTCTTTTGGTCTCTATCTCTACCCTTACCATTCTTACTTAACTCTGAGGCATGCAGCTTATAATCTTGCTCACAAAGCTGAGCTATACGTACTGCCTCATCATAGGTGGTAATGTTAAATGGGGCCAATCAAGCTCTGATCGAAGGTCTTAATGCCTCCATAAAATTTTGGACCTTCCTATCCTGACAACTCATGGTGACTGTGTCATACCTACCCAAGGATGTGAATCCGGACTCATACTCATCAACTGTATGATTCCCCTAAGTCAAGGTCATAAATTCCATCTGTATCTTCCTCTTAGCAGTGGCTGTAATGTACTGCCTCCTAAAGGCATTCAAAAAAATGTCCCAAGTCACCATCGGGCGACGTACACTCAAGATCGACTGTGTAGCCATCCACCAATGGTTGACTTCACCCTCTAGTACAAATGCGACAAAGATGACCTTCTCTGTGGCAGAGCAATGCAAACATTTGTAAAGCTTCTCCATACTGTGAATCCAATGCTCCCTAACACTAGGTCTTTCACCCCACTAAACGAAGGTGGTCCAAACTTCCTGAACTGCCTCAATCTGCCCAGGTCACAATGATAAACTCCTTCACCACTAACCGTTGTGGAGCTACAAGATCCTAAACTGGTGGGGGAATGTCCTGAACTGGAACAGGTGCAGGAATCTCTGCCTCTGCACCCCAAGGTCTTGATGCAGGCTGTGCAGGCTCATGTCTCTCAGGTGCAGCAGCCTGACTAAGAGGGTTCTCCTGTCTACCCTCAAATCTGGCCATTGTTTGTGTAAACATCTCTATAACTATCTCTACACTGCGTTGTAATTGTGCTATACGTGCCTTAGCGACATCACTAAGACCAGGCAGATCTCTACTAGAACTTGATCCAATGCGCCTCTCTGACTCATCTCTATGCCCTTGAGAGCGCGAACTCTCTCCTTCACAAGTGTGTCGTCTATCTGATGTCCTGCATTCTCAATAACAAGTGTCTCAGTCACATTTCTAGCTTGGTATACACAATTGTATCCAAATAATGCACAGTACTTTAGGGATGTATAATTTCTTAACTATGGACACTGACTCACAACATCCCAACTCAGCTCTGATACCAATCTCTGTCACGACCATTTTCCCGAGACTTAACTTACTACTAACATTTGGGCTGTGAATCAACATCCATATCCATATTTCATCCATTCATAAATTAAAATTAATTTAATGAAAGAGAAACAGTTCTTTTATAAATATGCGAAAACATTTACATCAGTTTCTATTATATACATCCCTTTCGTACAAAAGATAGCTTTACTATGCACTAATTTATAGAATACAAATTTTTTTTCCCATAAGTGTATACTTCTGTACTGCTGGAGAACTGGAGAACACGGTAGCAGGGACAACTGCAGTAAACTCGCTACTGTGCAGAATCTGTAGAGGAGGAAATAAGGGGGTGAGCTAACACACACAGTGAGGAAAATATGAAAGTAGGTAGATAACTACACTATCTACAATAGTGATAAAATGTCATATCACACAGATAAAAGAACTTATGGCCACAGTCCGGACTCCAGGAAACACTGATCAGGTGTGCAGGAATCCTATGCTTAGGGAGGCGGTTTAACCATCCCTTCAGCTCACACAGAATCACTAAGATATCACGACACATTGTACTTCATGGCTAACGCTCATGGTACATCGTGCTCCCATGGATCCTTATCACCCATTTCTATTGTCTCAAAATCGCATACGAGCAGGTCTGTGCAAGATCACTCATCAATACACGACGGTTCTAATGTGGTTTTACTTATCACACAGCAAACATCATAAAACCATGTGCGAACAACTCAATGTAAGATCACACAGCATACCTGAGGCATTGAGCACGCTTTTTCTTAACACACAGAAGGCTTATAAAATCGCATGCGAGCAACTCAACGTAAGATCACATAGCATACCTGAGGCATCGAGCACGGCTTTTTTACTCATCACACAGAAAGCTTATCAAACCACGTGTGAGGAACTCAACGTGAGATCACACAGCATACCTGAGGCATCTAGCACGATTTTACTTAAAATCACTTTAAATCGAAGGGGGTCACATGCGAGCATCGTCAGAGCAAGATCACTTAGCAGTACTCGATGGTTTTAACATGATTCCCAAAATCTAGTGCGAGCTCTCGAGTGGATCACACAGCTTCACTCAGCTCTAGCACCTTTTTCTTTTCTGAAAATCCTTTTTAAAATGTAATGCGAGCAAGACTGGTAAATCTATTGTTGCCGCTTTGGCTCTAGCACAAGTTCACACAAAAAAGAAATAGATGGCTCCATTCATTAAGTATGAGTGAGAGGGAAATCTCCCTTCAATCACTCGTTAAAAGCTTTTCATGCAAAATACTAAATCGGGATCCAGTCTATTATTACTATTTCTTAAAACACTTGCAAAACATCTTTTCACAACAAGAACATTAAAGTCATGCAATTTATTCATATAAGCTTCTGTTTACACTCAGCTGTCACTTAGATATTTCAATATCTTTATACTTTATAGTATTCATTTGCACACAGCAGGTAAGAGACATACGTATAGTTATCTCTAACAGCTCGAATAAATCCCTTAACTCGAATCACGCTCAAAGCACTTTCTTTGATTTCCAATGCTCGTGATCTGATCTTACAAGCTCCAATTTTATCTTCGAGAGCTGTAAGCATTTGCTACACACACTAGTATACTTTAATATACTCAATTCTCATTTGCATGAATTTCGAATCGATGCATTAAGTCAGTTTACCACAATATGGCCTCGTTACATCTTATTGGACCTTACTCTTTCTTAAGTCCATTTCGATTGTTCTATTCGTTTCTTGAGAATCTATTAGACTCTTTAGGTCTATTAATTCACACTGAACCGACATTACTCTCACAATGCCTTGAGTTCATCATTTTCATTCTCTATGACATTTTATTAAACACCTCTTATGCCCATTTTTAATCATCATCCATTCCAACATATGGATTTCACAAAGTTATCTTAAAATCATCTATACATGCTTACTAACATCTTTACATGCTTAAATCATCATTAACTCCATGCCATTTCAACTTTCTCTCACTAAGCCCATTATAGGTCATGGTTGTTTAAGCATGTAAATGAGCATTTCATCCAGCATTATATACACGAATCAACTCATCAAAATGTCTAGATTAACATACTAGAAGATGGTGTATTGAAATCTTACCTAGCTTAACTTTTTACTTTTTTTTCCCAAATTGGGGGAAAACCTCTTTTCTCCTTCAATCCAAGGTTTTAGCTTCCAATCTTTGACTATGTTGTTCTCTTCCTAACTTGGAACAACTTTGCTTAAAGGAAATTCTCTCAAAACTAATTGAAAGGTGATGATTCGAGAGTGAGAAAGCTATGTTCTTATTTTCAATCGAGGGAGATGAGTTATTTTCATGAAATGCAGAACTCAACTGTCGAGTTTTATAGAATTTGCCTCATCAGATCAATCTTCTAGGGTGAGAGATCGATCTGCCCTTGTTTAACTCCTTCAGAATTTGACTTGTAGGCTAAAGGATCGATCTACCTTCTTGGATAAGATCGATCTGCTCAAAGAAATGAGAATAATCCTTTTTCATGGAATGAGATCGATCTTGGCCAGACATAAGACTTCAGAGATCGATCTGGCCTTAAGAAGAGATCGATCTTTGCTATCTAGAGGCAACTAGAGATTGATCTAACTTATGGGATGAGATCGATCTCGTCCAACCAGAAGCAACTTGAGATCGATCTGCTTTGAATGAGGGATCGATCTCCCTCATGCAGAATGCTTGCATTGTATTTCAAGGCAATGAGATCGATCTACCCGTGCAATGAGATCGATCTGCCATGCATCTACAGCATTCCTGCTGCAATGTTTCCCAGATTTCCAAAGTTAAACTCCCATTCAATTGCTTCTATACTCATTTTGCATTTCATTCACACTTAGAACTTAAAAATATACATTTCTTATGATTCATATATAATGTAACTTTTCTGTACATTCCAGAATCATAAACATTACATAGAAATTTACGGGCCTTACACGTCTCTGCACATCTGCATAAATCTTTTATCTACTTTGTGTCGAATCCAATCGATCACAGATTAGCTGAACTCCTCTCGCTTCTATTTAACCAATTCGAGAGCAAGTATCTTTTTGTCACCCATTTCTTCCCATGCAATTGGGGACTTACATCTCTTGCCATACAGAGCTTCATACGGAGCCATTCCAATGTTAGCATGATAATTATTATTATAAGCAAATTTTGCAAGAGGCAAATGATCATCCCATTAGCCTTTAAAGTCCAATGCACATGCCCTCAACATGTCCTCTAATGTCTGAAAAGTCCGTCCAGACTGACAGTCGGTCTGAGGATGGTAGGCAGTGCTCAAATTCAATTGAGATCTCATGCCTTCCTAAAAATGAGTCCAAAACCTCGAAGTGAATCGAGGATCTCTATCAGAAGTGATGCTCATGGGTACCCCATGCAAATGTGCTACTCTCTTACATACATATCTGCTAGCTTACCTAGTGATGGTGGTCGTGTCACCAGATCCACGTGTGCAACTATCCGCCTGCCATGTGTCGAACTAAGAACAGGCCACGTGGCAGATTGGCGACAGAACCGCCATGCGACATCGTTCCTAGAGGTGCGACAGAGTGTCTGATGCGAGAGGAGTCTGCCGCCTCACAGTCTGTCACACTGCATGAGTGGCAGACCTCCATCGCCCGTGCACATCACAGGACTCTGCATTGCCCCCGACACAGGTCTCCCGCGTGCCTGCGGTAGAGGTCTCCCGCACAGCACGCGGCATAGTCTCCCGCACAGATAGCGGCAGAGGTCTCCCGCACAGCAGGCGGCATAGTCTCCCGCACAGACCGCGGCAGAGATCCCCGCACAGCATGCGGCATAGTCTCCCGCACAGACCACGGTAGAAGTCTCCCGCACAGCATGCGGCATAGTCTCCCGCACAGATAGCGGCAGAGGTCTCCCGCACAGCAGGCGGCATAGTCTCCCGCACAGACCGCGGTAGAGGTCCCGGCACAGCATGCGGCATAGTCTCCAGGACAGACCGCCGTAGAAGTCTCCCGCACAGCATGCGGCATAGCCTCCCGTACAGACTGCGGTAGAGGTCTCCCGCACAGCATGCGGCATAGTCTCCCGCACAGATAGCGGCAGAGGTCTCCCGCACAGCACGCGGCATAGTCTCCCGCACAGATAGTGGCAGAGGTCTCCCGCACCAGCAGCGGTAGAGGTTCCATGCATACTTTGCCACCAGACTACTCCCCCGCAAGTTGCATGGCCCGAGGCGTGACAGAGTGCTCTATAACTCTGTCGCGGCCCAGACACGCGCCTGGGTCTCAGCCCGAACCGCCTCAGGAACCTATAAATACCAGGTGAGCTCTCTGAAAAATGGGATTCGATCCAAAAAAGAAAAAAAAACAGGGAGAAACACTTAAACCCTTTGATTTAAGCAATACTTTCTCCTTTCCTTACATACACCAACTCCCGATCACTGGCTTGATCGTCGGAGTGCGCTTGCAGGGACAAATCCCTGCCCCCTCTGATTCCTGTTGTTTTTGCAGGATATACGAAGAACACGTGGATCAAATTGTATCGACGTCACCCTTTCGTCAATAGTGTAATCAGACTACACGAAAGGCATTTTCTTGTTGCTGTCAGGTAGGCAACATCAATTGGCGCCGTCTGTGGGAATCCTGACAAAAAGCCAGATTCTCTATCAAAATGGTGAGAACACGCTCTACAGCGGAGGTGACAGGAGGGCAGAATTCTGTGAGTCCCCCTGTTAGATCAGAACAAGGACGAAGACACGCTGAAAGGGGTCAGAGAGAAGCGGTGGTTTCTCTAGAGGAATTTGAGACCCTGAAACGCAAAAATGAGGAGACTACAGCTGCATTGAAAGCCATGGTGAGCTTCTTCAGAGATGCTCTACCCCAACTGAGCTTACCCCATGAAGTGCAGCAGTTAGTGGGGGAAAGCACACCGAGGCAGACCTACGAGAGAGGTCAGCCCTCCACTTTGGCGAGTGCCGGACAAGGTGCAGGAACGCAAGATAATGCTACTGCCTACCCAGCAAGACAGAACTCACCCGCAGCTCAACAACGACAGAGGTCGCCTCTGGCCCCCGAGGCGGCAGAGCTCGCCCGCATCCCCGCGACAGAGATCACCCGCGGCTCAACTGCGGCGTAGCTCACCTCTGCCCGATAGGCGGCGGAGTTTGCCAAACGAGCGGCAGAGCTCTCCCCCGGCTCAAAGGCGACAGAGCTCCCCCGCCGACCACATGCGGCAGAGATATCCCAGGTCAGATAGGCGACAGCACTCTCCCGCCGCCGCTAGGAGGCAGAGTTCACCTTCGCCCGATGCGCGGCAGACTTCACCTCTGTCGGCCAAGCGACAGAGTTCCCCTGCAGCCCCTGTGCGGCAGAGTTTCTCTACACTCCGCAGCTCTTCTCCTTTGGAGTTGGTACAGGAGTTAGGAGAATATAGGACTGGGGAGCAACGAAGACAAAGGGGTTCTGACCCACAAGCAGGCCTCGAAATGTCAAGTCCCGGATTGGGAGGTGCTGGAAGGGGAGTCTATCGATCGGACTCTTCTAGACCCGAAGGGACGAGGCCATGCTCAGCTCGAGGGTCGGAGGATGTGGAGAAGGTCATCCAAAGGATCCTCGAGAAGAGAAAACTGGTGTCTCCGGATGATGGTCAAAGGAGGAGGATCCCATTTAGTCCGGAGATCATGAACAAACCTTTGCCAAAGAAGTTCAAAATGCCTTCTATGGCTACTTACACCGGCAAAGCGGACCCCTACGATCATATACAGAGTTATGAATCCCTCATGCTGTTGCATGGATGGGAGGACGAAATTATGTGTAGAGCTTTCTCTCTCACATTGTCCGGACATGCTCTGAAGTGGTTTAATGGGCTGAGCGAAGGTTCAATCTCCTCTTTCGACTAGTTGAGAAATTAGTTCCTCAAAGTGTTCATGATTCACAGCCAGAGGAAGAAAGACGCTACCTACCTACTCACGCTTAAACAAGGAAATAAAGAATCCTTGAAGAGCTATGTGGACCGCTTCCGAGATGCAACCTTAGAGGTGGAAGATCTACCGGTGGGGGTAGCCTTGGCCGCAATGCTGCAAGGGACGAGCTCCGAGAAGCTACAAGAATCCCTCTCTCTCGATCAATCGATGATGATTTCCGACCTCTTTGCCAGGGCTAACAAGTATGTAGCTCAAGAAGAAGTGATGAGAATGATACAGCCCAGGAAGGCGAAGGAAGGAAAGAAAAGAGAGAGAGATGCACCCGAGAGAAGCTTCCCAAGACCCATGAGAGGAGACAAAGCCCCCAAGCTCAGGTATGAAGGTTATACCAGACTGAGCGAGCCTCGTACGGTGATACTGGCAGCAATTGAGGGGGCGGGACTACTGGAATTCCCTAAGAAGAAAATTGGAGACGTAGGCCGAAACACTGAAGCCTACTGTGAATTCCATTGTGCACACGGACACCCAACAGAGAGGTGTAGAGACTTAATGGACCAGTTAGAAAGACTGGCCAGAGAGGGGAAGATCAACCGCTTCCTGTGGCAAAGCGAGAGACCCCGATATCCTCCGCTTGACCAAAGGAATAATCGTCTGCGGATGGGGGCAAATAATGATATCAGAAGGGATAGGCCTAGAAACGAAGTAGTCAGGCCAATCCCCCGTGCTAATCCGCCAAACAACGAACCTACAACCCCCGCGATAAATGTCATCGCAGGCGGGGACTCAAGTGCAGGAAGCTCCTCTACTTCCCACAAGAGTTACGCAAGGCAAGCGTATCAGGTTAACGTGGTAATGGAGGAGCAGGCGGATGAAGAGCCCATCATGTTCACTCCGACTGACAGAGGCGATGTCGCCATGCCCCATGACGACCCCATGGTGATATCCACGTTGGTGGCCAAACACCCGGTGAGCAGGGTCCTGGTCGATAATGGGAGCTCAGTGAACCTGATCTATTGGAACTGCTTTGAAAAAATGAGCATGTCCGAGGATAGGTTGAAACCCGTTATGACACCACTATATGGATTCACGGGGGAGCGAGTGAAAGTTGCCGGGTCCATAGAGTTGCCTGTAACTCTCGGTGAGCACCCAAAAGACGTGACCCGGCAAGTATTGTTCATGGTAGTCAGATCGACCTCCGCTGCCTACAACATGATCTTGGGCAGGCCGGTGCTGAACGACATGAGGGCGGTGATATCCTCTTGCTACCTATTGATGAAGTTCCCCACTCCCAACGGAGTCAGGCAAGTATGCGGAAACCAAAGGAGTGCCTGTACTTGTTATCTCGCTTCCACTGCCAATAAGGTAGCACAGAGGAAAGAAACCTTATGCATCGACGATCCGCCTAAACCCCAACCTGTAGAGGAAACAGAAGCCATTGCGCTAACTGAAGGGGATAGCGGAAAAAGGGCATTCATCGGGACTCAGTTGGGCGAGCAACAGAAAAAGGAGATAGTCGAGTGTCTGAGGAGAAACTCGGATATCTTCGCCTGGAGCCCGGTGGACATGCCCGGGATCAGTCCCGAAGTCATATGCCATGAACTTAATATCATACCCGGACACAGACCGGTCAAACAGAAGAAGAGGAGTTTCACCTCGGAGCGACAGAAAGCAATCACTGAAGAAGTGAGTAAGCTCCTGGGCGCCGGATTCATTCGAGAGGTCTATTACCCTGAGTGGTTAGCCAATGTAGTGATAGTAAAGAAATCTAGTGGGAAGTGGCGAATGTGTGTTGATTTCACCGACCTGAACAAAGCCTGCCCCAAAGATTCATACCCCCTACCACGGATAGACCGACTAGTAGATGAAACATCCGGTTACGAATTCCTCAGTTTCTTGGATGCATTCTCCGGGTATCACCAAATCATGCTTCACCCAGAAGACGAGGAAAAGACTTCCTTTATAACCGACAACGGGACCTATTGTTATCGGGTAATGCCGTTCGGTTTAAAGAACGCGGGTGCCACCTACCAACGAATGGTGAGCAAAGTGTTCAAGGATCTTCTGGGAAATACCATGGAAGCCTACGTGGACGATATGATAATCAAGAGCCGCGTAGGAGAGTCTCACGCTGATCAAATGTCCAGGGTATTTGAAGTATTGAGGAGATTCAACATGAAGCTAAACCCCGAAAAGTGCTCATTCGGGGTAAGATCAGGAAAATTCCTAGGCTTCATGATCACTAACAGGGGCATCGAGGCAAATCCTGAGAAGATACAGGCTGTCATTGACATGAAACCCCCAACCACCGTAAGAGAGGTCCAAAGATTGACAGGCAGAATAGCGGCTCTGAATCGCTTCTTGTCGAAATCAGCAGAAAGGAGCTTGCCTTTCTTCAAAACTCTACGGGGGGGGGAAGAACTTCGAGTGGACGGAAGATTGTCAAAAAGCCTTTGAAGACCTCAAGGAATACTTGAAGCGGTTGCCTCTATTAACAAGGCCCCTGGAAGCAGAACAGCTCTATATGTATTTGGGAGTCGGTGATTTCGCCGTCAGCGCGGTGCTACTGAAGAAAGATGAAATGGTACACCGTCCCATCTACTACGTGAGCAAAGTGTTATTGGATCCAGAGACCCGCTATCTACTGGCCGAGAAGCTAGCATTAGCCCTCTTGATGGCCTCGCGAAAGTTGCGTCCGTATTTCCAAGCACATCCCATCACCGTCTTAACAGATCAACCATTAAGACAGATCCTCCAGAAACCTGAACATTCAGGAAGGTTAGTGAAATGGGCGGTAGAGCTTGGGGGATACGACATCACATTCCAACCGAGGCAGGCTATCAAAGGTCAAGCTCTGGCTGACTTCATCGTGGAATGCACTATCCCGAACGACAGCAGTGAAGGGGAGGCTCACCCATGGTTGCTGCATGTCGATGGGTCATCAAGTGCCAACGGAAGTGGAGCGGGTATAGTCCTGGTGTCGCCAGAAGGAAAATCCCTGGAATACTCCCTATGATTCGGATTCCCTAGTTCGAACAACATAGTGGAGTATGAAGCTCTGATAGCAGGGATGGCACTAGCGGAGAAACTGCAGGTTCACCACTTGGTAGCACACAGTGATTCTCAACTGGTGGTGAACCAATTCAGCGGAAAGTACGAGGTACGAGAACCGATGCTGGTTCCTTACTTAAAGAAAGTCCAACTCCTGGCCAAGACTTTCAAAAGCTTTCAGCTGATGCAAATCAACCGGTCCGAAAACACACATGCTGATTCACTGTCTAAGCTAGCCTCCTCCACCGAAACACAAGGACAGTAAAGGTGGAGAGGCTCGAACGACCGAGTATTGAAGGAGTCGAAGTGTGTGACATTCAAGTTGGAGACGATTGGAGATCCCCATTTAAACAGTATCTCACTGAGGGTACACTCCCCCAAGATAAAGACGAGGCTCGTCGCTCGAAAATACAAGGGGCGAAGTTCACACTCATCAACGGAGAACTGTACAAAAGGGGATACTCATCGCCACTGCTAAAATGTCTGGGACCGGAACAAGCAAGATATGCCCTAGCGGAAGTGCATGAAGGAATCTGCGGCGAACACTTAGGAGCAAGAGCCCTTGCTGCTAAAGTACTGTGATCGGGATTCTACTGGCCAACGCTGAAAAAGGATGCAATGGACCAAACCCGCAGGTGTGACAAATGCCAGTGGTTTGCGCCTATCACCACAGCCCCAGTAACTCCTTCTCAAGGCACAGTACAACCAATTCCTTTTGCACAATGGGGGTTGGACATCCTTGGACCTTTCCCATTAGCCACGGGTCAAAGAAAGTTCCTGTTAGTGGCTACCGATTATTTTACAAAGTGGATTGAAGCAGAGCCTTTAGCCACAATCACGGAGAAGAAAGTGGAGGCAATGGTGTGGAAAGACATTATCTGTCGATTTGGAATTCCCGCATCTTGAATGTCGACCATGGAAAGCAATTTGATTGCAACGCCTTCCGTGACTTTTGTAAGGACCTCAACATTCAGCTACGGATCTCTTCAGTGTCATATCCTCAAGCTAATGGACAAGCCGAGGTCAGTAATCGGACCATCCTCCATGGGCTGAAGACCAGGCTAGACAAAGCAAAAGGGGCCTGGGTGGACGAATTGCCTAGTGTTTTATGGGCATATCGTACCACCAGTCGTGTGTCGACTAAAGAAACGCCGTTCAGCCTTGCATACGGCGCAGAAGCATTGATCCCCGTGGAACTTGGAGCATTATCGCCAAGAGTGGTACCCTTAGTAGAGGAAGAAAACTCACAAGCTCTAAGGGAAGGCTTGGACCTACTCGATGAACACAGAGAAACCGCGGCTATTCGATTGGCATCCTATCATTAGAGGGTGGCCAACTACTATAATAGCCGGGTAAGAGATAGGCCAATGTCTGAGGGAGATCTAGTGCTCAGAAAGTCACAGATCACAAATGCCCTGAAGGAGGACGGGAAGTTCAGAGCCAACTGGGAAGGTCCCTACAGAATCAGATGCAAGATCGGACCCAACACTTGCACTCTGGAAACTCTACAAGGGAAGAAGATAGGGAAAACGTGGAATTCAAATCACTTAAAGCTGTATTTGAATTAACCACTACATCTTTCTTCCCAAGCACTATTGTTTTACTAACATTATCACCAGATGTCATTACCTAACCGATATATGAATTATCTTTTTGTTGTAAGTCAAAATCTCGTGACAGGATTCAAAACCGTGAGGGCTGCCCTTGGTTCGGGCCCTGCGAACGCAAGCTACCAACGGGCCAAACCCAAAGCGGACAATATGGGTTGAGTGGGCCAGACCCAAAGTAGATCGTTCAGCCAAGCCGTAAGAGCCTGAGGCGCTTTGCGTCACTGTGGCCAGGCATAGTTCCACCGAGCCGTAAGAGCCTAAGGCGCTATGCGTCACTGTGGCCAGGCGTAGTTCAACCGAGCCGTAAGAGCCTGAGGCGCTATGCGTCACTGTGGCCAAGCGTAGTTCCATCGAGCCGTAAGAGCCTGAGGCGCTATGCGTCACTGTGGCCAGGCGTAGTTCAACCGAGCCGTAAGAGCCTGAGGCGCTATGCGTCACTGTGGCCAGGCGTAGTTCAACCGAGCCGTAAGAGCCTGAGGCGCTATTCGTCACTGTGGCCAGGCGTAGTTCAGACGAGCCGTAAGAGCCTGAGACGCAACGCGTCACTGTGGCCAGGCGTATACTCAAAAGAGCCGTGAGAGCCTGAGACGCAATGCGTCACTAAGGCCAGGCATAAAACATTCAATTAACCATAAAGGCCTAAGACGCTACGCGTCACTGTGGCCAAGTAATCAAAATACTAAGGCTATAAAAACTAAAGACGCCTTCACGTCACAGTACTCAAGCCTTAAACAACTGCGCGTTTGCACAAAAATTCTTCCTGAAAGTATACCTTTCTATCAAGAATTGGGGAGCATACGTGTATATAAATACAAAGCTATATACAAGCAAAGTATATACAAGCAAAGCAAAAGAAACAATCAGACAAAGAATGATAAATGACAATTAGAGAAGTAGTGCAAGACAAAGCATGAACAAAAATCTCAATTTCATTTCATTCAAGTGTCGGTACAAGCAGATCTTTAACAGATCTTTACAATTACATTTCGACAAAGGTACAAAGTTAAAACAAAAAACAAAGTACTTGAAATGAAATACAAAAAAACAAAAAAGCAAAAATCCCTATCTACTCTCCGGGAGGAAGCTGGGGATCAGCTGCAAAACCTTCACTTCCAAGGGACTGCTCGCCCTCCTCGCTATCTAAATCGATGAGGGCTTCTATAGGCTCAGGAGCACCGTCCAGATCCGCGGGCTCCCAAGGACCAGCAAGGTTGGCGAGATTGTCCTGAGCAGTCCTCTTGAACAGCTCGTCCGCAGGCTCAGCCTTGGGCTCGTACTTGGTCCAATCAGGGGCCTCAAAGAGCATCGCCTCATGGGTGTATTGGAGCTCAGGAAATTCCTCTCCTTCCCTGTGTGCTTCTAGCCAAGATCGGGCCAGGTAGAACCCGTACTTAACATAAGGGTTGGAGAAGTCTTCCTTCCGCCTCAAGCAGTCTTTGGAGAGACGATACTCCTTTACGGCCTCGGCCCGTATGCTGTCAATTTCTGCCTGGGACAGTACAGGAGCAGCTTCCCCTCCAACTCAGCAACACGCTGCTCGAGCTCTTGATTTCGAGTGAGCATAGACCTGTAGTTGGATTGCATACGGTCTAACTCAGAATGAGCCTCCTGCAGGTCCTCTTGGAGTTTACAAGACCGGGCCGTCTCCACTGTGAGATCCCCCTTTGCAAGACCGAGGTCTTGATGAGCCTTAGCAAGCTGCTCCTCCAGGCTTCGAACTAAACCCGGAAGAGGGGACAAGTTGTTGACCGTGTTCTGTAACTCCATGACTTTGTCCCTCAACTCCCGGATCTCTCTGTCGGCTCGCTCCCGGTAAGCCCGATGTTGGGCATTATTTGCCACGGTTCGTTGAGCCAGCTGCGAAAAAATGCAAAAATGTTAGATTCAAAGCATGCTGCAAAAAGCAATCAAAAAGAAAAGAAATCAGAAACTTACCCTCAACGCCTCGGTATCGGCTAAGTCTTCCCCCTCGGGGTAGTTTCTGAATATCCTTGCCTCATCTCGAGGAAGGATAGTGGACCAGTTCAACCGGGAGGCCACCCTGGGAGTGTCCAGAACATCGTTATCACGAACCCCGGGGTAGACTCGGAATTCGTGGCCCCTCATAATATTTCCCCCTTCCACAGAATAGGGCCTCTCGTCGGCAGGACCCATCCTCGGCAATATCGGCCTGCTTCCCATCGAACCTTCGATGTACAAGCACCTTCTATTCTTCCGCTGAGACGAAATGATATTGCATTCCGCGCGCTCCTCGAAGCGTGATCGCCCGGATGACCCGGAAGCCCCCCGTGAAGACGAGGCAACTCTCCCCCTATCCCGAGAGAGATCTCTCTGCTCTGAAGGAGGGGGAGGCATAGCCTGCCTAGAAACAGGAGGGGTCCGAGCACGAGGTGGATGAGAGGGGACCGGTGCCTCACTTGGGACATCGTCAGCCAAACGATGCCTCTTCCTAGCAGGAGCGCTGGAAGGACCAGCCTCAGAAACCTGGTGACCTAATGATTGCCGAAAATGACTCATATCTGCAAAAAAGAAAAAGAAGACAAATCAATGGTCAAAAACTGATCAAAAACAGCAAGCCGTAAAGAGAATTAAAAGTTACCGTCAGGAGAATCGAGATGCTCCTGAAGGGACTCTATATTTATGGTGTCGTCATCAGGGAGCACCATGAAAGTGGAGCCGAACCCTTCCCAACCAGTGAGATAGGCTAAGGGTTCGCTACCAGAGCTGGATTCCAGATTGGTGCCCCCTATATCCTCTTGTGGCCTAGGAGCTTCAGGATTCAACTCGGGAGAAGCCGAAGGCAGAGGATCTGACGACGGAACAGAGGGTCCGGCAACAGGGACCAGACCCACACCCCAGCCTGCTAATATCAAATTTTCATTTGATACAAGGGTGTCGAGGCTAAGGGGATGAGGGAGTAGCAGTTTGTCGATGTCAGAAGACAACTGCTCCCTAAGTGTGGCGACCCGGGACCCTTGGGGATTTCGCGCCTATTCTCCCAACGAGTGGGGATATCCAGGCCCTCGGGCACTTCCACAACCAGCCATTCTGTCTCGAAACCATGAAGCTTGTTAGCAGGTTTCTCGAATAATCGGTTCTCAAAACCAGGCTGGTACACCCGCTGAAGCGAGTAAGGCACTAAGCCGGGACTCCCTCGAAGCCTAAAGAATACTTCTAAAAGAGGAAGAGACGGAGGGACGCCCCTTAAATGGCAGTGCACAGTGAATGCTACCAATTGCATCCACGCATGAGGATGCAGTTGCCCCGGGGATACCCTGTGCGTCCTGAGGAAGGAAGCCCCAAAGTCGGACAATGGGAAGCGGAGTCCTAACTCCAAAGCTGCCCTAAAAACGACAGCCCCGTCAGACACACGACGTATGTAACTCTCCTGAGGGGTTGGGAGTCTATAAGTGTATCCCTCGGATAAAGGAAATCGGGATTCTAGGTCTTGGACGTCGGCTTCCTTTAAAGTCGACTTAACGCCTAGATCGATTTGCTTTCCTATGCCATGTCCAGCCATCTTAGAAGTTCGTAGATCAAAGAAGTGGGACTACGGGCTACGAAAAATTACCTAAGGTAATGGAAACAGAACTCGCGGCAGAGTGTGGAAATCTGCTACAGACTTGCGACATAGTGAGATGTATGCGACACAGTTGCGGTAGAGTGGCGACAGAGTGTCCTGAGAGTCGCGGCAGAGTGTCCTTGCTAGAGAATTCAGTAGCGACAAGGACGTCAGGGGACCAGTATTTATAGCGGCTCGCCTGGGTACACACACGCGGAGGTCCGACCCTACCCAAGAAACGCCAGACCCAGATCCTCTTTCGCGGGAAAAATTCCCGCCAAAGAGTGGGGAGCAATTGATGGTGGTCGTGTCACCAGATCCACGTGTGCAACTATCCGCCTGCCACGTGTCGAACCAAGAACAGGCCACGTGGCAGATTGGCGACAGAACCGCCATGCGACATCGTTCCTAGAGGTGCAACAGAGTGTCTGATGCGAGAGGAGTCTGCCGCCTCACAGTCTGCCACACTGCATGAGCGGCAGACCTCCATCGCCCATGCACATGACAGGACTCCGCATTGCCCCCGACACAGGTCTCCCGCGTGCCTGCGGTAGAGGTCTCCCGCACAGCATGCGGCATAGTCTCCCGCACATATAGCGGCAGAGGTCTCCCGCACAGCAGGCGGCATAGTCTCTCGCACAGACCACGGTAGAGGTCCCCGCACAGCATGCGGCATAGTCTCCCGCACAGACCACGGTAGAGGTCCCCGCACAGCATGCGGCATAGTCTCCCGCACAGACCGCGGTAGAAGTCTCCCGCACAGCATGCGGCATAGTCTCCCGCACAGATAGCGGCAGAGGTCTCCCGTACAGCAGGCGGCATAGTCTCCCACACAGACCGTGGTAGAGGTCCCCGCACAGCATGCGGCATAGTCTCCCGCACAGACCGCGGTAGAAGTCTCCCGCACAGCATGCGGCATAGTCTCCCGCACAGACTGCGGTAGAGGTCTCCCGCACAGCATGCGGCATAGTCTCCCGCACAGATAGTGGCAGAGGTCTCCCGCACAGCACGCGGCATAGTCTCCCGCACAGATAGCGGCAGAGGTCTCCCGCACCAGCAGCGGTAGAGGTTCCATGCATACTCTGCCACCAGACTACTCCCCCACAAGTTGCATGGCCCGAGGCGCGACAGAGTGCTCTATAACTCTGTTGCGGCCCAGACACGCTCCTGGGTCTCAGCCCGAACCGCCTCAGGAACCTATAAATACCAGGTGAGCTCTCTGAAAAACAGGATTCGATCCAAAAAAGAAAAAAAACAGGGAGAAACACTTAAACCCTTTGATTTAAGCAATACTTTCTCCTTTCCTTACATACACCAACTCCCGATCACTGACTTGATCGTCGGAGTGCGCGTGCAAGGACAAATCCCTGCCCCCTCTGATTCTTGTTGTTTTTGCAGGATATACGAAGAACACGTGGATCAAATTGTATCGACGTCACCCTTTTGTCGATAGTGTAATCAGACTACACGAAAGGCATTTTCTTGTTGCTGTCAGGTAGGCAACATCACCTAGTAAATCATTGATCTTGATGGTAAAGAAATGGGAGCTTTTAGTCAATCGGTCTACAATCACCCATATTGCATTATGACCCCTTTGGGTCCTTGGTAATCCCTTAATAAAATCCATAGTAATGTGCTTTTATTTTGAAGTAGGCATTGTCAATGACTTAAGCAAACCTGCCGACTTCTGGTGCTCAACCTTAATCTGTTGGCAGACTAAACATTTAGCCATAAAGTCGGTGATATCTTTCTTCATTCCTGTCCATTAATACACCTTACAGAGATTATGGTACATCTTAGTACTACCTGGGTGCATGGTGAATAGAGTACAATGGGACTCTTTCAAAATATTCTATCTCAGGGTGTCATTATGAGGTATACAAATATAGCCTCAGAACCTCAATAATCAATCCTTATTGATCGAGAAGTCTGACTGCTATCTTTCCTCAACCTGGCTAACCATATCCAACAACCTTTGGTCGTTCCTCTGTTCTTCCATGATCTGATCCAAAATACTAGGCTCAATCTATAGGCTAGCCATAAATCCATCCTCAATCTCATCAACACTGATTTTGAGCTCGACGTGTCCCAATAAATCTCATTCTTTAATTATCATGTAGGATACCATACCTTTTCTACGAGGGCATTAGCTACTATATTCTCCTTGGGCGGATGGTATAAAATCTCGCAGTCATAATCCTTCCGGAGCTCTATCCATCTCTGCAGTCTCATATTAAGCTCCTTCTGATCAAAGATGTACTTAAGACTCATATAGTCAGTGCAAATTTGAAATCTTTTGCCATATATGTAATGCCACCATATCCTTAGTACAAAAATTATTGCGACCAACTCTAAGTCATGAGTGGGATAAGTACGCTCATGCTCTTTTAGCTGGCGGGAACACTAAGCGACCACTCGACCATTTTGCATCAACACGCAGCCCAAACCATAGTATGAGGCATCCTTGTAGACTATGAATCCTCTTGAATCGCTTAGAATGATCAAGACTAGTGCTATGGTTAATCGACGATTGAGCTCTTGAAAGCTCTACTCACACTTTTCAGACCACTCAAATGGGAAATCCTTACGAGTCAATTTAGTTAGTGGAGCTACAATCTGAGGAAATCTTTTAATAAATCTCTGATAGTACCCTATCAATCCCAAAAAACTTTGACTTTCTATCACTGTCCCCGGTCTTTCCCATTTCAGCACTATATCCACCTTAGACAAATCCATAGATACCCCGTCTTTAGATATAATACGTCTGAGGAAGGTAATCTATTCCAACCAGAAAGCGCACTTACCGAATTTTCCATACAGATTCTTCTTATGGAGAGTCTGGAGCACTATCCTCAAATGCTGCTCATGCTCCTCCCAAGACTTAGAATAAATTAAAATATCATCAATGAGCACAATTACAAACTTGTCTAAAAATTCCCTGAAAACATCATTCATTAGGTTCATAAATGCAGCAAGGGTGTTAGTCAGTCCAAAGGGCATTACCAAGAACTCATAGTGCCCGTATTGGGTTTGAAAAGCTGTCTTCAGTACGTCAGCTTCCTTAATCCTCAACTGATGGTAACTTGATCTTAGGTCTATTTTAGAGAAAACTGAAGCCCCTCTTAGCTAATTAAACAAATCATCTATTCTTGGTAGGGGGTACATGTTCTTTATCGTTGCCTTATTTAGCAGCCTATAATCAATACACAGGTAGAGACTGCCATCTTTTGTCCTGACAAACAATACTGGAGCACCCCACGGAGATACACTCAGCCTAACAAATCCCTTGTTGAGTAGTTCTTGTAACTGCTTCTTCAGTTCTTCCAGTTCAACCAACGCTATTCGATAAGGTATCTTAGAGATAGGTGGAGTGTCAGGTACCAAATCAATTGCAAATTTCACCTCTCTCTTTGGTGGTAACCCCGATAACTCATCTAGAAATAGATCGAAAAACTCACACACTATTAGAACATCTTGGATACTTGGTGGTTCCCGACTATTATCAGAAATCAAAGCAACATAACCTTCACAAGAATTATAAAATCAAAAATTTTCAAACACTTTTAACACTTATAATCACTTACAACTTAATACCATGCACTTTATTGCTCATTAATAAAACATACATTAAACGTTTCGGGTAAGAAGAAGGTTACAGTCTTATTGTAGCAGTCTAAACTTACATAGTTGGTAGATAACCAATCCATGCCTAAGATTACATCAAAACCAGACATATTTAATAAAATTAGATCTGGTAACAACTTCCTACCTCCTACCTTAATCTCACAATCTTTACACACCATATTAGTCAACTGTGATCCGTACATGGGTCTGCTGAGACGTAACATATGATCTAAAGGTTTAGGTTCTAGGTGTACTTTTTTGTGTAAATTGTGGGGAGATAAAAGAGTTTATGGCTCTTGAATCAAACAATACATGTCTATAGCAATTACAAATCATAAGTGTACTTTTAATAGCATCCGAGGATGTGTCAGTTGTCTCTTCATCTATAGCTCGCACATGTCCATATGAGACGAGTCTCTTACCCTTTTCGATAGTTGTAGCTCTTCTCTTTGGAGCTAGTCTCAGAGGAATCGGTACATGTCTCCCCATTTTTGTTGGTTGTTCCCGAGGCACATGAGTTCTCATATGCAAGTAATCCTTAATCTGATGCCCAACCTCGCCACATCCAAAACAAACACCTATAAGCCAACGACAATGTCCAAGATGTGGTTTACCATAGTTCCTACACTTATGAACCTCGGTACTAGAACCATGGGCAGCATCAATACTAACTACTAGTAGCATGAGCTTTCCAGCACATGACTGAACTTCTTCCATACTTTACGCCTTCAGTTGACCACGTCTGAATTTAAATCCAGATATTTAAATTCTCTTTCTCTTATCCCAACTCTTATCTATGTACCTATGTTCAGCTTGCGTCACCTCCAGGCCCTTTTCAATTTCTTGAGCCCACCCCAGTTCATCTTTGAAATCTATGACCCATAAACCCAACAATCTATCTTGGATCCCTAACCTCAATCCTGCCATAAATATTTCAGTCTGACATACAAGGCTCCATACTGTGTCTGGGTCATACCTCATCAGGGTAGTGAATCTATTCCCATACTCATCTACTATCAAATTGCCCCGAACCAGATTCAAAAATTCTGTTTGCATTTTTTTCTATGCTATAGAGGCGATATATTGGGTTTGAAATCCATCTAGAAATGCATCCCATGTGACATTTGATAGGTTGTCAGCCATAACCATCTGAGTCGTCCTCCACCAATACTTTATCTGACCTTTCAACATATAGCTGGCCATTGTTACCCTCTCTGCTTCTAAACACCTTAGATACTGAAACACTGACTCTAGGTCTAATAACCATTCCTCAACCTTTATCAGGTTTTTTACCCTTGTAAACACTGGGGCACTCATTCTCAGAAAGTCTCGTAGCCTCTGGGTGTCTCTTTCATCGCTAGGTTGTAGGACTGCAAGATGAGATCTGGGGCTCTGGAGGGTCCTATGGTGAGGGAGTAATAGGTGCGGGTGTAGGAGTGGCATCAGTAGCGAAAGTATTTGCCTCGAACTACTAGGCAATCATGGCAATCAAAGCATTTAATCCTTCATTCATACCTTGTACAGTTTCTTCGAGCCTCCTTATTGTATCAGTAGGGCTCTCGGGCTGAGGGGGAGGTGGCGGTGGAGGCTATGCCTGTCTCTTTGAACGGCATCTCCTACAACTCATATTTTCAGTGATTAATTATCTGCACGTATACCAATACTTTACTCATAACTTTACACATACACTTACTTTATAACCAAATAAGTATAGACAATTTCGGATGTAATTTAACTATACTAGGCAACACTAACAGTACTAGACAACACTTTCTCTGATACCACGTAAACTGTAACACCCCGGAACTATGAAAAAATGAGCTAATTTAAACTTTTCTAAGCTTTTACTTATTTTGCATTCCTATCACTGTCGAATACTTAACTAATTTATTTTACAAAAATTTCACCAGCATAACGGCGTATTTTGGACTTTACCTACCTGCAAAGTGTAAACGCAGTTTTATATTCGCAATCCAGTTTCTTTTAATCTATTTTCTTAATCATCAACACATCTCATCATCATAGTAATACTCAATAATTTCAAGTTACATACATATCTTTAAAACTGCTTATTTACAACTATGTTTATCAGTATATATTCTTAACTTACATCCTGAAATTATCCTTTACAATAATTGTCTATACTTTACATAATGTCAGGAAAGTAAATATAATATACCTTGGTTATACAAAAGCAATCCAAAAGAGGATCGAGTTCTCTCGTCCACGACCGCTATGCTCAAGTTTAGATGCAATCACTGAAAATGCTTTGAAAGAGGGAAAGAAAAGAGGGATGAGCTCTTCAAGCTGATAATTCTATGAAAATAAAGTTATTTATATTTAATTTCTTAATTGACTATTTTAATCCCCATATTATTTTATTAATTATTCCCACATTTTAATTAAAATTCTCATGTTCGCAGATAAATTAAATCCAGATGAATTTCAGTCATTTCAGTAGAAAATTGAGTAAAAATGAGCTAAAAAGGAGATTGGACCACTATCATTTCGTCTTATAGCATGAGTCACCATTCTTCTTGACACATGTGCTGCCAAATGTCCACATTTTATTCAACTTTGAAGGATAAGATCAAAGGACACCTTGGCCACCTCATGGAAGACACAAGTCATGCCACATTGCACATCCAACTGGACAAGAAGACAAATGACATGGAAATATCTTCTGTAGAAGCTAATGGTGTGAAGACAAGTGGCCAAACAATGCCAACCCATCTAGGATTAAAATTTCCCATTATACCTCCATTTTAATGTGTATAAAAAGAAAAAGATGAGATAATTTTACCAAGTAGTTTTTAGAGATTTTTTTTTTTAGGCTAGAATTTTTAGTTGGCTGCTAGGTTTACTTTGAAGTTTTTCATTTATGTTTTGAAGTTGTTCTCACGTAGGCTAGTAGCTACCATTGTTCTTGGGTTGGCAAGTTTACAGCTCCTATTTTTTTCTTTTGGCACATTTTAAGCTTTTTGAATGAAAAAGCTTTCATTTTTCGTTTTTACTATTTTTTTTCCTTTACTATTTTGTTTATTTATCTGTCACTGTTCCATCGGAAGGCTAGTGACAGCAGTCATTCTTTCTTCACCATTTACTGTTATTTGTTCTTCACTGTTTTCCTTAGTTTTAGGGTAGTTTAAGATTGTTTTTCTTTAGTTGTTGGACGAAGGGGAGGAGACTGGTGACAGGGGCTTTTCTTCTTCATTGTTATTTTCCTTCATCGGCTTGGCTGCAGTTTTCTTTATTATTTTGTATAGTGTAGGATTAGTTTAGACTATTTTTATTTTCAGAAATGAGGCCGGTGATAGTGACTAAGCGTCTTTTCTCTGTCCTGTTACTTGAGGTTCGGGTTTCTACTGCATTGTTGGGTTCTTTCTTGTTTTACATCCGTTGTTTTCTACATTTATTTTCTGCTTTTCTATGCTAGTTTCTACACTCTTTTGGGAATGCTCTGCTTTGTTTTCAATTCTAGCTACTGTTATGCTTTTCTGGTTCTTCAAGCTTCGATATCTATGTTGTTCTACTTCTTGCTGCTGTGTTGGGCTGTGAGACAGTGCTAGGTTGCGTATTGACTACATGTAAACAAGGGAATGAGGGGAGCTTAGTTACAGTAGCTCCATCTTCACCATTTATTTGTGCTTTTCTGCACTATTTTCTTTAGCTTAGGCATTAGTTCAACTAGTTAATGTCCTGCGTAGTTTAGGATTAAAATGAGAGAGGCTTTGCTTTGTGGAAGTGTAAAAAAATTTTATTGTCGTTTCTTTTGTTTCTTATTGTTTGCTCCTTTGTTTCTAAGGGTACTGAACTTTCATAAGCTTGGGGAGAAGTTGCTGGATATCTATAAGCAACTAGAAGGAATCTGGATGTTGTTGGGGGTCGAAGGCTGAGTGACACAGCCCATGTTCAACACTATGCCTGCTCTACTTTCAATTGTTTTATACTTTTATGTTTTCTAAGTTTTAGTTTTACTTTTTTATTACTGTTAGGTAGTTTTAGGTTGATTCAAGTATTTTAGAAGGATTTCACATCAAGTTTGTAAACCTTTTTTTTTTATCGAAATCTTTAAGTTTTGATTCAAGTTTTCATGCTCTTTTATGTTTATGTTTTCATGGTTCTGCTTCAGGTTTCTTTTTTCAAGCTTCTTGATTTTGTTTTCCTTTTTTTTAATCTTCCATTTATAGTTTTCCAGTTATAATACTTCCTTTCGATTTTCTTTTTAGTTCTACTCTACTCCAATTTCTCTACTGCTTGTTCTTTGCTATGGGAGCTACTCTTTTGCTGCTTATAGGGCTGTGTGTTATTGCCTGGTTATCGAGGAGGTACTAATCTGTGGCATAGCAAAACTGTGGCGTGGTGGTGAAACATGAACCACGATGATTGCAGGGCTGGTGCTAATCTGTTTTGTTGCTATAGAACGTGACTAACAAGACCTGGCTGCTGCCTTGGCTGTGCCGACAGAAGTGAAGCAGGGAATGAAGGCATGACACAGAGTTGGCCCGTACTGAAGATGAAGTAGCTAAAGACGCATGTACAGGAGCTGTTTGTGTAGAGCATGAATATTGGCAGTGGGAAATGGTACGTGAAGAAGCAAGAGATGTCAGAATTGTGGTGCGTATGAAAGGCTTGAACCAAGATTCTCGCTTTTATTTTTCTTGGAGCTCTGTGAGTAATTTTTGCTCTATTTTGCTTTATTTTAGTGTTTTCATTATTTTTCTTGCTTTTCAGTAATAATAGACTAGCTCCCGATTTAACTATTTACCAAAAAAAAATGCATGTGTTTTTAAGTGAAAAACATTTAACGAGTGATTGAAGGGAGATTGCCCTCTCACTTATACTTAGTGAATGGAGCCATCTATTTCTTCTTCTGTGTGAACTTGTGCTAGAGCCAAAGTGGCAACGGTAGATTTACCAGCTTTGCTCACACAACAATTTAAAAGGATTTTGAGAAAAACAAACGGTGCTAGAGCTGAGTGTAAGTTGTGTGATCCACTCGAGAGCTTGCACTAGATTTTGGGAATCATGCTAGAACCATCGAGTATTGCTAAGTGATCTTACTCTGACTATGCTTGCATGTGACTCCCTTGATTTAAAGTGATTATATGAAAAACCATGCTAGAGGCATCAGGTATTGCTGTGTGATCATACGCTGAGTTACTCGTACAAGGTTTTATGAGCTTTCTGTGTGATGAGACAAAACAGTGCTAGAGGCCTTAGGTATTGCTGTGTGATCTTACACTGAGTTGCTCGCACGAGGTTTTATAAGATTTTGCTATGTGATGAGTAAAACTGTGTCGGAGCCGTCATGTATTTCTGAGTGATCTTGCATAGACATGCTCGCATGTGATTTTGAGATAATAGAAATGGGTGATAAGGATCCACGGGAGCACGTTGTACCGTGAGCATTAGCCACGGAGTACGATGTGTCGTGATATTTTCGTGATTCTTAGTGAGCTGAAGGGATGGTTAATTTGCCTCCCCAAGCATGGAATTCCCGCACACCTGATAAGTGATTGCCTGGAATCCAGACTATGGCCATGAGTCTTTTATCTGTGTGATATGACATTTGTCGCTACTGTGTGAGGTGACATATGTTCCCCTGCTACGTGATACAAGGTGATACGATATCCTATACTATGTCTCATGTTTATCAATTTACTAAGTGATTTGCTAAATGTAAAGGAATTTCTAAGTGTCAACTATGTGAATTGAAAAATGAAGCTGTGTGATTTTGAAGATGAGCTATGTGAAAAGAGTATGTTGTTATGTGAATTGTTGATGTCCATCTAGCTAATTAATGATTTCGCATCGATTGAAGTCATTTTCAAAGAATGCATATGTTTTATAAGGAAAGTAAATGTTGTAGTTGTAGTATAGTGGCAAGTATTCTCGCCTGTTGTAATAAATGCATATGTTTTATAAGGAAAGTAAATGTCGGGTTCGATCCTCGGCAATGGCGCCAAAAACTTAATCACATCCTAGCAACCTAGACGTGTAAACCACAAGTGCACGGGTCGCACAAGTAATAACGGGAATTGAGTCCTAGATTATCATCCCAAAGAGAAACACAGTTAGCCTAACTAAGTACCGGTTAATTTTACCCTAAGTATATCCTAGCAAATTATGAGATTAAAAAGGGTGACCTACAAGGTTTAATTTGAAAATATTGTAAGACAATGAAAATATGAAAACTATAAAATAAATAAAATAGAGCAAAAATTACTTATAGAGCTCCAAGCAAATAAAAGCGATAATTTGTAAAAGAAAAATACTGAAACTAGAATTAATTAGTGTAAATGGACTAAAGAAACAAATATAAGAAAATAAAGAAATAAAAACAAATAGATTAAAACTAAAAAATCCTAATATAAAAATTACATATGTTTAATCTAATTAATTAACAGAAATTAAAATATAAAGTAATCTAACCTAAGGCCCAATGAAATAAAATTCTAATAAAAATTTTAAACTCTCTAAGTACAACTTTAACCCTAAATGCCTAAATTAGTAACCGAAATCATATAAAGCTATAAATAATTACTAACTTAATAAAATCCCTAAATTAAGAATAAAATCTACTCTAATTGATGCATAAGAAATAAAATATTTTTGGGTTTTTTTTTAAAAAATTTAAAATGAAAACTATCCTAAAGATGCATAAAATTATAATAGCAAAAATAATATAAGATTACTAAACTAATTTAAAAACTAATTACTAGACTTTATATATATATATACATATATATAAATAACAGTAAATAAATAAATGGCTGATTTAAATTCATGAACATGACCAGAAATTAATTAAAAATCTAAGTAGAAAGACTATTCTAAATTAACTAATCATCTAGCAGTATAATAAACTAATAAAGTCCTACAAAATAACAACTACAATATTAAGAAATGTGATATAAGTAACCAAATTACTAAAGAAATCTGAAGCAGTAAAACAATAAAACCAAGACTATGCATGCCCAACAACTACATTACTGCCATCTCCTGCTTCTATGTAGAGACCAGCCATGCAACAGCTAGCTCCTGAATTAGTCCAATACATCCATATCGCCAGCACCTGCTTCAGCTACAGACCTGCCCTCTCATGCTTGTCGAGCCGCACGTTTGCTTCATTCTACCACTGCACATGCTTATGCAGCATCACACGACATTCGGCTCAGGTTTTGCACCTACCCAAGTTGCAACAAGAGTCCTCGCTGCCAGTTCCTACTTCGTGTGTCTTCTATAGCCAAGCCAGCACCAAACCCTACCAACTACTGCCACGCTCAGCAGAACAGAGCACACCAAGGAATGTCCAGCAAATGAGCAGCAGCAATCTAGCCTCCTGCACTAACACCGACCAGCTTTGCCGTAGCTCACGCACACAGCAACATCAACAAAACGTCCAACACCCCTCCAGCAAATACCCAGTACCGTCTTCCTCTAGTTGTAACAGACCGTAAGTTACCCCGTACAGCAACAAGAGGCATAACATAATAGTAAAACAGGAGCTTGAAGAATTAGTAATGCAGAACAGGAAATAAAAAAAACAAAAGCAAAAGTTGTTAATTTATAAGCTTAAAGCAGTAAATATAAAACAAAAAATGTAAAATGGAATGAAACCAAGAGCCAAATAAAAGAAAAAATGAACAGTAACTGAAATCATAAAACATAGCAAAGCAGAGGATGAAATTTTGTCACTGTCACCGCAACAGTACACTACTGCTTTGCTTCGGCACCGAACAGAAGCAGTCAAGCCTGCTCTAGCAGCACACGTCTAGCAATGCTTCATTGCCACAGCACACTCAACCCATTACTTTCTGCCTGATTCATGCACTACTGGCAGGAACCGATCACACCTCGCAGGGACAGGGAAGAATAGGGTCATTGGCACTAAAGCAACTTCTCACAGCAACACGTTCCAACCAGTAAAGTAGCAGGGGACGCACCAATAGCAAACAAAGCAAGTGAAATAAAAGAGAAAGAACAATATAACAAAAACAAAAATTGTAATCAAAGGTAAATCATAACAATACTATAACCTTGAATTTTAAATCGAGAAATTAGATGAAAACTAAAGCAGTAAAAGAAATAGAAAGGATTTTGGATTGAAAAAGAAACAAAATTAAAGTGGATGAATGAGAAATTGACTGTCACCCGACCTCTCACGCATCAGAAACATAAGCACACAACTATAGCGCTTTCACGCCTCTTCAGAAAAGAGTGAACATTGCAGTAAAAACAGAGCATGATAGCGGTAAAGCAATACTTGGACTGATAACGAATAGATAACTAAATGAAGGGTAACATTAGCCTCGCCAAAGAGCAGAAACCAACGATCGAACAGTAAGGGAACTAAAACAGTAAAAAATTGAGAAAAAACAAATGAAAAATAACTATTCTTTCCTATAAAACAAAGCTTCCTCTCCTGTTTATCTAAGCTGAACCAGTAAACAACAAGCTAATCTATTGTCTAAGCTATGGAAACAATAGAGAAATGCAAGGTCCAATGGTGACAATGGAGCTGCTGTCACCAAGCTCCTACGTAAGAACATAAAAGAAAAACCAAAAACTATCATAAAAGAAAGAGGCGAAAATCGAGACTAAAGAAAGGCAAATGAAACTTTTTCATACAAGAAATTTTAAATGTGTCGAATAATAGCAAAATGGAAACTTGCAAACCAAGAGGCAATGGTGGCTGCCTCCACCAATGTGAAGAACTTTAAAATCCCTAAAATAAAATATAAAAACTAACCTAAAACCTAGCAGCCAATTCTAAAAACTTTAACCTAAAAACTCTAAAAAAAACTAATCTAAAAAATGTCTCATCCTTTTCTATTTATACAAATTAAAATGGAGGTGCAAAGGGAAATTCTAATCATAGATGAGTTGGCATTGTTTTGCTACTTGTCTTCGCACCATTGGTTTCAAAGAAGATATTTCCACGTCATTTGTCTTCTTATCCACTTGGATGTGCAAAGTGGCATGGGTGGCCATGGTGTCCTTTTTAGCCCATTTTCAGTCCATTTTCTACTCAAATGACTAAAATTCATTCGAATTTAATTTATCTGCAAACATGAAAATTTTAATTAAAATGAGGGGATAATTAATAAAATATTATAGGGATTAAAATAATTAATTAAGAATTTAAATATAAATAATTCTAATATAATCGAATTATCAATAGTGTAGTTATCTACCTGATTTCATATTTTCCTTACTGAGCATGCTAGCTCACCCTCTTATTTCCTCCTCCATAGATTCTGCATATTAGTGAGTTTACTACAGCTGTTCCTACTACTGTGTTCTCTAGTTCTCCTGCAGTACAAAGGTATACATATATGAGAAAAACTTTTATATCCTGTAAAATAATGCACAGTAAAGCTATCTTTTGTACGTAAGGGATGTATATAATAGAAACTGATGTAAATGCTCCTATATATATAAGTACACTTTCTACTTCTTTAAATGAATTGAAATTATAAAATGGATGAGATGTGAATATAGACGTTGACTCACAACCTAACTGTTAGTAGTAAGTTAAGTCACGGGAAGAGGGTCGTGACAGAGGTGGTATCAGAGCTGAGCTGGTCTGATGTGAGTCAGTATCCATAGTTAGGAAATTATACATCCCTAAAGTACTATGCATTATTTGGATACAATTATGTATATTAAGCTAGAAATGTGACTGAGACACTTGTTATTGAGTATGCAGGATGTCAGTTAGACAATGCACTCGTAGAGGAAAGAGTTCACGCTCTTAAGGGCATAGAGATGAGACCAAGATACAAAGTTATGGAAAGACCATTAGATACAAAGTTGTTCCTATCAAAGAGAAGAACAACATACTTTGGATTCAAAACCCCATTTGTTGGATTGAAGGAGCAAGGTGTATTTTTCTTTGGAGCGAGAAGAGAAGCTAGATTTGGTAAGTTTCTAACACTTCAGCCCAAGTACATTTGACTATTTATTGATTTTGGAGTTGATTTGTATGTATATTGATGGTTAAAACTACTTAAGATGTGGTGACGCTAATGTAACCTAGAAAATGGAATAAATCTAGTGTGAGAAGGTGAGATTTGGATGAGTTGGTGGTTTATGGATTATGATAAGTTGTTATAGGAGTATTGTGGATGATTTGAAATAGTTAAATGAAGCCACATTTTGAGTTTAGAGGATTTATGGAAATGAGTATGTAAGATGTTTGATAAAATGCCATAATGAAGAAATTGATGAGATATGAACACTATGAGCTTAATATCGATTTATTATCGATTTGGTATGAATCAATAGGCCTTATAAGTATTAATGGAGGCTATAGGTTAAATCGACTATAGCAAACACAAGAGTTGTGTTATATGAACTAAATTGGTATGATATATGATTGTGTGCAGTTCTAGAGAGATCGTTGGAGATGAAACGAACTACACAAGTATTCAGCTTTAACGAAATGGAATTCCACGACACGAATTCCATGTAAGGGAATTCTAAAAGTATATAGAGGTGGCTGCTCGTATATTATGGGTGAATATATGGCGTTTATGAAATGCATGACTGATTGAGAAAATGATTGATGATGTATACGAATAGCTACGAGTATGTATGAGATTTGGTTTTCAAACGATTATTATAAAAGGGGATAGTAAGGCTAATAAATGCATAAATCATGTATTTGAAATGTTTTCACATAAAACAATGCTTGGTTTTGAAGAAATTAATGGATGGGCTGGCTAGTGTTTGAATGATTTTGTAAAATAGCACTTGTGAGGTGCAAAACCTGGTTTTGGTATTGTTCGATTGTGTGTGAGCCATCTATCGTATTTGTGTGATGTAAATCGCGTTGAAGCCTCACTCGCGCTAGATTTTGATGCCTTTGTTTGTATGAAACATACTAGAGCTTAGCTCGTACCATGATTTTAAAACTATGATGATGTTTTACAAACCGTACTGGAGCTTCTGCTCGTACGTGGATTTCGAGTCATTTTCCTATGCATATAACCGTAATGGAGCTGTGCTCGTACATGGTTTCTTCATGAATTGATGCATAAATGCCGTACTAGAGCATTATTCGTATGAGCTAGTTTAGTTATGATACATGAATTGTGCTAAAGCTTGGCTCGCACAAGTTTTCACACTGTGGTACGTATGATGTTGTGGAAGTTGGTAAGATCCTCAAGCCCTACATCCTCAAGCCAGAGAGGGCGGGAAGGCTCTGTTCGGTGGGGAGGCTCTCTTACGGTAAGACCCTCAAGCATAACATCCTCAAGTCAGAGAGGGCGGGGAAGCTCTATTCGGTAGGGAGGCTCTCTTACATGGATACGAAAAGCTCCACATTCACTTGAGACAATAGAGGTTACACTTGGTATGGGGTAGATAAGACCTACGATTGGCACCCCTAACCATAGTATAGGTCCGAGGAATACACTGTACCGTGTATATCACATGGAGTACGATTTATCGCGTGGTGGTTATGTGATGAGAAACTCTGGCGAAGAACTAACCCACCTCCAGACCAGCATGATACCCCGCACACCTGAATGCATGTGGTCTGGGATGATTTATGACGTAGTTGGCCAACATAGTCCATCGAGATATGGTGACCTATCTCATATGATATTACATAGTACCACATGATTTTTATACACTGAGTGTACTCGTGTTTGTGTAGGGTAGACCCGAGGTAGGGGTCGAGCCTTGCGGGATTTTATTTAAGAAACGATGATTATATTTGTGATAGAGAAATGATTGTAAAGAGTTTTTGATGTGATCTAAGAAATGAGAAATCTTAAAAGATGTTTCTTAGATGAATTTCCTTTTTTATGATGAGATTTGATAAAGATGAGCATGAGAGGTTTATGTGATGATGATTCCATGTTTTATATGCTTGTTTTCCATGTTTTCTATACATGATATATGTATATTCATACGGCATAGATTTATTTCCTCATGCTCTGACTATAATTGATTTATGCATAACATTATCGGCATGTAGATAAAGTAGTTATCTACCATGCTTGTATTATTGCCTTACTGAGTGTGTGGTTGCTCATCCCTCTCTACTTTCCCCCTTTACAGAGCGTACATAGTAGCCCAAGGAGGACCGAGGCGTTGTATTTTGGACATCTGCTGTCATCCATCGCTAAGAGGTATACACATGAAGATTCTTTTCATAACTATCTAAACAATTGTAAAAGCATAGTAGTCATTTTGTATTGTAATGTGGGGGATGTAAAAGTTAGAAGTGTGTCATGTATAACTTAACTTTTAATGAATGACACTTCTTCTGATTTAATTGAGAATGAATGTGGATTGGTATTTATTATTGACTCACAGCCCAACTGTGTAGTAGTGAGTTAGTTTAAGACCGGGTAAGAAAAGGAAAAATGTGATAAATTTACAGTGATTCTTGGTTAAAAAGGATAAAATGGGTCGTGGCAGAGATTGATATCAGAGCTATGTTAGCCTGATGTGAGTCAGTAAATAAAACATAGGAAAAGTACATCCCCATATTACTGTGCTTTTGTTTAGATATAACTGTGTATACCGTGATGGATTAAGTCTAATAAATGATTATAAATATAGGAAGTTAGGTAGTATGCTTATTACGCGTAGAGGTAGAGGGGCGGCAGCATGTGCTAGAGGTCATAGAGGTGGGCCTGAGAGCCGTGCGGAGCCACAGACTGACCAGGCTCCATAGGACCTTGCTGAGAGAGTAGGAGATACAGAGGCATGCTTCGCTAGAATAGAACGGAGTATCGAGAGCCTAGTTGAGATAGTCACTAAGGCATTGGGTGCAGGTGACAGACGAGGTCCTGCAGCACAGCCTACTACTGGACTGGCAGCTGCAGAGGCGGACAGACCCCAGACTATTGAGACGTTGACACCCCTAGTATAAGATACAGGTTCACCTATCACTCCACGGCCGAGTGAAAGTAACCTGGGGTATGACTACGAGTTGAGCAGATTGCGAGAGTTCCAAAGGTTAAAACCTCCAGTGTTCAGAGGGGTAAAAGACCCAATTATTACGGAGGATTGGGTGTGTGAGATGGAGAAACTGTATCGATTCTTTAGATGTAAATCAGCTTATAAGGTAGCCTTTGCCATGTTTATGTTAAAAGGCGAGGCAGAGCACTGGTGGAGATCCACCGAAGCTATTTTGAGGGCCAGACACTCCGAGATTACATGGGAGATATTTTTGGAGGCCTTCAGGAGATAATACATCCCAGCCACCGCACAGAGGAAACTACGGATGGAATTCATGAATTTGGTTCAGGGGAACCGTACTGTGGATGAATATGAGTTGAGATTCATGTCTTTGGGGAGATATGACCCGGATACGATGGGTAGTAAGACTCGCAAGAATCAGAAGTTCGTTGATAGATTGAGATTAGCCATCCGGACTAAGCTAACCCCATTTGATATACAAACTTATGAGGATGCAGTACACAAGGCGCAGTTATGCGAGTAAGACTTTGAGAAGAATGCCTCCGAGCTTGGGAAGCTGAGTGTCAAGAGAGATAGAGATCGAAAGAGGTTTGGGTTTGATAAAGTGGCCAAGAGAGAAGGCCAAAGACTATTTGAGAAGAGACCTAAGGTTGAGGAGGTGTAGGAGAGAGCTGCTAGACCTCCCGTGTACCCAGCTTTGACTGCACCGAGGGGTATAGTTATTGGAGGACCACGACCTACTACTGATCAATGTAGGAGATGTTGCAGATACCATGGGACTAAACCATGTTAGATGCCCCTTGTTTCATGTTTTAGGTTTGGGAAGCCTAGACATATTTTGAGATACTATACAAAGATGATTGAGACTGCCTCATAGAAGGGCAAGGAGCCGGAGAGAGCTCCAGTTGAGACAGCTGCCCCGAGGAGGAGGGCCACAGCTGAAGAAAAATGGAAACAAGCTGTAACGACCCTTGACCCTGAAATTCGAGAAATATTTTTTTTTTTGAAACTTCTTTACCCAATTATTCTCTTACTCACTTAGGTTGTATTCCTGTACAGTGTCAAAGCATTATTCCTATTTCTTTTCTCGTAATTAGTAATTAATTTCCACATTTTTAGATTATATAACCGATAGAAATTTCGGCAGCACAACGGCTTATATATGAACCTACCCACCTGCAAACCAATTATTTTTGGCAATCCTAGATATCCACCACTACCAAGCATACTTTCCAATTCATCTTTACCACTCCAGACAACTATTTCAATTTAATACCAGTGATCTCGAGTATTATCCCAAAATAATAAGGTTTACATCATTTCTTACAAAATTACATCCCAACTGATAATTTCGACACATGTCTGTGCATACAAATATGTCTGGTACAGGAATGTAAATGGATACCTTTTGCGTGTACAAAAAGTAGCCTAGGGTAGCTCTTCCCACCAGCCTACGTCGTGTACGCGGCAGGTAGCGCCTATAGACTCACTGCAAAAGATCTGAAGGTAGAGGGGTGAGCTTTTGGGGAAAAGCCCAGTAAGATAGTACCTTTAAATTTATCCTGATATATATATATGTGAAAAGCATGTAGAAATCATTTGTAAGATCGTACTTTAAGTACAAAGGAAAAACTTAAATCATCACTTTATGTAATTCATCGTAAAAGTCATAAAGCATGCAAGTTCAAAGCAAAAATCATGCTCAACCATGCTATAAATTCTTTCATGAGCTTTTCCCATACATAGCATAATCATTTCGTTTTACATGTCGTAAACATTTTGTGAAACTTTCATGCAACATTTCATAAGCACTTTGTAAACATCAATCATTGAAATTCATAAGGCACATACTCGTTGCCACATTTATCATTCATATCTAAATCATGGAGACCAGGCTATAACTAAGTCATGCGATACGTGTCATTCTCCGTAGAGAGCAAAACATGTTACCTATGGCCATGGTAAGTGGCTGTAGACTGGATCAAGGTCGTACAGCTCTTTCTTAAAAAAAAATGGGTAGTATCCATCTTACATACTTTCACTAGCACATAGCTAGGACACGGGCACCAAAGGCACTCTCCGTGTGGGCAACATAGTTGCGTGCTGCGCGGGCACGAGATACTACCAAAACATCATCATCATAAACCACAAGTAGCACGACATCTTCCACACAGGTTGAGTCAAGTGCTAAATGGGCCAACGTACCGGCACCCCAAGTGGTGGAGCCGGAACACCACGAGAAATAGCCAAGCATGAAGCCTAAGTCTCAAAACATAGTTTCAAAATCTTTCTTGGGTTTCATAACCCATAAACTCATATCGAGTAATAAAATCGAATTCCTTGAAATCTGAAACTCTTTCATAAAACAGAAAGACTGTGTGGCACTTTGTTCCCGTAGGACTCAAGAGGTGGCCCCCACAATCCCCTTTCGAAAATAATTTCTTTTCTTAAAAACTTTTGAAATCGTCAGAGTTTCTTTAACAGTATGGATATAAAAACATAATAAATGTAAAACATCCATACGCTTCATACCCTTGGGAAAATTTATTTCATATCATGCAAAGTATTCGGGGAACATTTAACATATTTAAAACGTGTTACAAAATCATGGTACAGGCATAAAAGCATCTATAAATCATTTCGAAATCACATGCTCTTTTCATAAAGTCATTCATCGATAAAATCAACATGCAATATCAGGACATAGTTAAATAGCACCCCTTACCTCGATATATCGGATATCTCACGTTCGCGAAATGACGCCTACCAACACCTCCGTCAATTCCGTCTACGTTTTACCTACATCGAAGGTAGTTTACTTAGCTTCCTACACATACAAGTCACTCGAAATACGTTAAGACCTTAACCTATTCGTTCTTCCTCGTGTGTATGTTTGATCGTGCGTACCTAGGCTATTCACGTACGTAGATATGTTTTCCTTACCCTGTATTACTTTTGTACGTACACACCTCGGTATACCTACTATTATATACAACTACATGTGGATACTAGCAAATATGTAGGTATGTATATTCCTATATATGCATCATTATTTGTTTTCATTTTTGTCCTCATCACATGTATCCATCCCATGTATGTACATATATTAAAATACATTCTTACCTTATACCTTCAATTGTATATACCTCTTAGTATATACACATCTCTCATACATTCCTTTATATGTACACCTAAGTAAATACTCAATATATGTATATGTATACTCATACCTACCCACATGGATATATGTATATATTTATATATATCATTTTTACTTGTTCCCATTTACTCACCCTCACATAAATATACATATATACATACATGCATCCAGCTCTCCCTTTATCCATCATTCATCACTACCCCCTTCTTCTTACACCATTTAAATTAATACTAATCTTGCTTATAGTTAAATCTATATATATACATGTAAATTAAATATGCATGTATATACTTAAATTTTACCTTCCTTTCTTTTTCTCTTTTCCCCTTTTTTTTTTTCCAGCTTTTATTTCTTCTTCTTCCTCTCTTCCAGCTCTCGGTTCCAGCCCCTTTCTCTTTGTTCCTCTCGGTTCCAATACTTTCTCCCCTGTTTATGTTTCCTAGCGTCTTCCACTATTTCTCCCCTTGTCACACCGTTGCTTCTGCCTTCATTCCTCTCCGTTCTGCTTCCAACAATTGGGTTCTTCTTCCTCGGTCAGCTGCTGCCTCTCCAGTCCCGATTCTGTTTTTTTTTTCTGGTTTTTCTTCAGCTGCCGTTACTGCCTCTGTTGCTGCCTCTTATCACACCAATCTGCCACTCTATTTTGTGGCACAATTCACCCTTCACAGCCCCCGATCACTTCCTTAGAACAACTCTCCAGGACACCCCAAAACTCTCTTCTCATCCACTGCACACACACTTGATCAGCCTTCACGGTACTGCTTCAATCCAATTAATTTCTTCCCTCTCGGTTCTGTTTTCCAGCTCCCTGTTTTAGCCCCTCTCTTCAGCTCACCATTCCAGCTCCAAATTTGGTCTCCATCTCCCTCAGTTCTGCCTCTCTTCAGTCCTAGTTTTGTTTCCTTTCCTCCTCCCTTGCCTCTGTTCCAGCTTCCCGATTCAGCTCTGCTCTTTCCTCCTTTTCAGCCCTCTCTCTCTCGGTCAGTCCCTCTTTTTTTTTTCCCTTCTCTTCTTCCTCGGCAGAACCACTTCTTTTCCTTTCCTGGTTTTCTTCCTCTCCCGGCCAGAACCAGCTTCCTTTCCTTTCCTGGTTTTCTTTCTCTCCCGGCCAGACCTCTCTTCCTTTCCTTCTTTTCTTCTCCTCTTCTCTTTCTCTCTTCCTTATTTTCTTTTCCCGCCCGAGCCTCCTCTGCTTTGTTTGATTTCTTTTCCTTGTTTTCAATTGAAAACAGTGGCAGACGAAATTGGCTTTTCTAAGCCAATTCCGAACATGCCTTGATATATTTATATATATATTAGTTTAATGTATGTATATTATATTAGTATATGTATATTATATATTATTTGTTTTATTTATTTTGTGTTAGTATTATTATTTTTGTTTGTTTGTCTTTTTTTGTTTAATGTTTGATTTTTGTTTTGTATTCATCTCATTTCCTTTTATTTCACATCATCATTTTTATTATTATTATTTATTTGTCTCATGTTTTATTTACCTATTAGTTAATACTATATATTAAATCTACACACTAAATAATATATATGCCATATATATTATTTTTCTTTTATTAAAATGTCTAGTATATATGTATATATATATATACATATTCACCTATGTACATATCTACATATATACATTTTCTTATATAATTTATCCAAAGACATAATATCATACCTTCCATGAGAGTTTCCTTATTCCGAAATTAAAATAATATCGGGATTCCATCATTCTCCATGTGTTCTCGATACAAGTGTTTACATCGACACTTTTCGAATAACAAATTAAAATTTTCTAACCCTTCCGCACTTGCATTCGCCTTATTACTTATTGTATCTTCGGGTTCCCGGTCATCCCACAGGCTTCTCGGTTCCTATAGTCCTCGAGCCCTACAACAAATATTCACACTTCTGTTAATATATATTATTTCCATTTTTTTTTATAATTAAATTAACGTAGGAAATTTGTGGGGTTTACACAAGCAGTAGGTGTGAGCAGAGGAATAGTACATGCACTGGATTAGGACACTGCAGATGCTTTAACTGATGTGATTAAAGGTACCATCCTAATCTTTGATTTATAAGCATTGGTATTATTTGATCCTCGTGCCATGTATTCCTTCATTTCGTCATCTTTTACATATAAATTGTTAAAGCATGTGAAATCTATATTGTTGGATAAAATGTTGATCATTTCCACAACTATGAATGATAGTCAATTTACTGAGCATGTATGTAGAGATTGTAAATTGTAGAGGGAAAAGAGATGACAGTCAATTTAATTTTATTGAATATGAATGATTTTGATGTAATATTGGGAATGGATTAGTTGGCTACCAATCATGTTGTTATGACTCTCATGCTAAAACATTGAGGTTTCCCGTGATAGAAAATCGTGTTGTAAGATTTGTGAAATGAAATAAAAGAACCTGATTTGCTATAAATGAAAAGAGTATGATTTTATTTAATCTACTTGAGAGATGAATTTGATTGTTGATGTTGAATATTTATGTGATGACTTGTGACACTAACGGTAGAAAAGAATGATGTGAAGGGTTCATTTCGTACGTGGTTGAGATAGATAAGGCACACCTGGAATTAAAAGACATTCCAATGATTGCAGAATTTCCTGATGTCTTTTCGGATGATTTACCAAGGCTACCACCTAAAAGGGAAATGGAATTTTGCATAGAGTCAGTGCCTGGTACCAAGCCGATATCTAAACCACCATATCGAATGGCTCTGATTGAGTTGGAAGAGCTAAAGAAATAGCTGCAAGAGTTGCTAGAGAAGGGATTTATTAAATTGAGTGTCTCACCTTGGAGAGCACCAGTTCTATTTGTAAAGAAGAAGGATGGGAGCCTCTAACTATGTATAGATTATCGGTTGTTGAATAAGGCCACCATTAAGAACAAGTACCCTCTTCCACGCATAGATGATTTGTTGGATCAGCTTCAGGGAGCCCAAGTATTTTCTAAGATAGATCTGTGGTCAGGGTATTATCAGTTGAGGATACGGAGTGGAGATATACCCAAGACAACATTTCATACTCGTTATGGCCACTATGAATATTTGGTTATTCCATTCGGATTGACGAATGCCCCCATATCATTTATGGCATTGATGAATGATGTCTTTAAGCCATACTTGGACAAGTTTGTGATAGTATTCATTGATGACATATTGGTTTATTCCAAGTCTAGGGAAGATCATGAGGAGTTCTTGAGGTTAGTTTTGTAGACCCTCTGAGAGAGAGAATTGTATGCCAAACTCAGCAAGTGTAACTTTTGGCTAGAGCAGATCTCATTTTTGGGCCATGTTGTGTCAAAAGATGGAGTATCAGTCGATCAATCTAAGATAGAGGCGGTTGTACAGTGGGAACAACCCAAGACAGTTACTGAGATAAGAATTTTTCTTGGATTGGCAGGTTATTATCAAAGATTTGTAAAGTGTTTCTCTAGACTAGTTGCTCCATTGACACGCCTCACGCAGAAAAATGTTAAGTTTATATGGGATGAGGCATGTGAGAGGAGTTTTGAAGAGGTTGAGCGTCGATTAACCATTGCTCTAGTTCTGACCATTCCTACCAGCTCAAGAGGTTTCTCGGTGTATACGGATGCATCACACCAGGGATTAGGCTGTGTGCTTATGTAGGATGGGAAGGTAGTTACCTATGGATCTAGACAATTGAAGGATCACGAGAGGAACTTCCAGACACATGATTTAGAGTTTGCAGCCGTGGTGTTTGCTCTGAAAATATGACACCACTATCTTTATGGTGAGAAATTTTAGATTTATATAGATCATAAGAGCCTTAAATACTTATTCTCACAAAAAAAGTTAAACATTAGACAGAGGAGGTGGCTCAAACTTTTAAAGGACTATGATTGTGAGATCATGTACCACCCGGGTAAGGCCAATGTAGTTGTCGATGCTTTGAGTAGGAAAAACCTTGGGTTGGTATCTTATATGATGGTACAAGAACATGAGTTGTTGAAACAAATTGCGAACCTTAGTTTGGATGTGTCCCCACCTGGATCAGAGAGACTTAAGATCATGGCAGGTATAAGATTAGAGCCAAAGTTGATTGGTCGTATTCGACGGGCTCAGCAGAGTGATCGATGATGTATCGATTGGTTAAGTCAGATACAGGCAGTTGTGGGTATTGATTTTGAGTTGAGTACAGATGTCTTATTGAGGTTCAAAGGCAGAGTATGTGTTCCCGAGGATCCTGAGACCAGGAGATTGATTTTATTAAAGGCTCACTCATCGAAGTACACGATACATCTGAAAAGTACTAAGATGTATCAGAACCTTTGAAAGGTTTATTGGTGGTCTGGAATGAAAAGAGACATTGCAGAATATGTTGCTAAGTGTCTCGTTTGTCAGCAGGTGAAGGTAGAACATCAGAAGCCTATAGGATTATTGTAGCCTCTACCAATATCGACATAGAAGTGGGAGCCTATTACCATGGATTTTGTGATGGGATTGTCGAGGACCCGCAGAGGTCATGATACCATATGGGTTATTGCGGATCGGTTGACTAAGTTAGCCCATTTCTTAGTTATGAGAGCTACTGATACTCTGAGTCAGTTGGCGAACCTGTATGTTCGAGAGATAGTATGGCTACATGGTGTACCAGTGAGCGTTGTTTCTGAAAGGGATGCCCTCTTCACTTCCCATTTCTGGGAACGTTTTTAAGAAGCGATGGGGACCCACTTGAGTTTTAGCATCGCTTTTTATCCTCAGACAGATGAGCAGTCGGAGAGGACTATACAGACCCTGGAGGATATGTTGAGAGCGTGTGTACTGGATTTTGGAGGCTCTTGGGATGATCACCTGCAGCTAGTGGAGTTTGCTTATAATAACAATCATCATGCGAATATCGGGATGGCACCCTATAAGGCACTGTATAGACGTAGATGTTGATCCACTATTGGATGGGAAGAGGTTAGTGACAAACAGATTTTTGCTTTAGACTTAGTACAGCAGGTATCTGAGGACGTCCAATTGATATATGAGAGATTACGAACAGCTCAGAGCTGACAAAAGAGTTATGCTGACAAGAGACGGAGACCACTAGAGTTTGATGATGGTGAGTTGATATTTTTGAGAGTTTCAACTTCGAAGGGTATTTTGAGATTTGGTAAGAAAGGCAAGCTGAGCCCTAGATATATCGAACCCTTCGAGATTTTGGAGAGAGTGGGAGATAAGGCGTATATATTGGCATTACCACCGGACTTGGCAAATGTTCATAACGTCTTCCACGTCTCTATGCTTTGGAAGTATCACACGAACCTGGCACATATGATAAGATATGAGTCGTTGGAGCTCAATGAGAGTATGACATATGTTGAGAAGCCGATTCGTTATTAGACAGAAAGGAACAGGTGTTGACGATAAAGAGGATTCCCTTGGTGAAAGTTCTTTGGCAGCATCACACGGTGGAAGAGGCCACATGGGAATTGGAGAACTTGATACGGGAGAAGTACCCCCAACTTTTCAAAGAATAACTTGGTTCTAATTTAGAGGACCAAATTCCTTGAACGAGGGGAGGATTGTAAGACTCGTATTTCATGTGTAAACTTTATGAAATCATAAGTATGGTGATGTATGTATAATGTAAAGCATAAGTGATGTAAGTCCATGGATTCGGTGTACATACTTGTAATATGAGTTTATAATGTACAAACAAGTTTCATTTTATATGAATATGAAGAAATGAGTTTTTATAAGTGATGAATGTGATTGAAACTCTAAATGAGTAGTGCAATAAATGGAATGAAGTGGCATGAATTGCATAAATATTTGTACTTCCATTTGTCTGTGTATTGTATATCTTTGGTTATACAATGAATGCACACAAGTTTTAATGTGTATAAAGTATGAATGGATGCCATTTTCAAGTCTTGAAGGCAGTTGGATGAGAAAATGATCATGGTAGAAAATTAAGGAAGTGTTGTGTGTGTTATTGTCAAAAACTACAGCAAAAATCTAGAAAATATGAAGGCCTGGTCGATCTCATAGGATAAGAAATCAATCTGGAAGAGCCAAAATGCTCTTATTTGAGCAATAGAACAAGATAGATCGATATCCAATGGAGCCAGATCGATCTGTTAAACATTTTGTAATGAGAAGATTGATTTTGATGCAAACTGATCGATTCCCTTAGCTCTTGGGTTGGAACAAATCGATCTCCCCTAGATACAAATCGATCTCCATAAGCTATTGCCTAGGACAGATCGATCACAAACCCTCGACAGATCGATCTCTTGCATTCAAATTTACATGAAAATGAGGGATTTAAGAGGACCAGATAGATCTTATGCTTTGACAGATCGATCTCATTGAGCAATTTCTATAAATAGGAGCAGTGAAATCTGCAGATTTCGGGAAACATTCTCTCTATTCCATTTCAACCTAAAAAAAAAAAAAACTAACTTTCTCACTCCTCAATCCACCCATTTCCAGTAAGATTTGAGGAAAGACCATTAGATACAAAGTTGTTCCTATGAAAGAGATGAACAACATACTTTGGATTGAAAATCCCATTTGTTGGATTGAAGGAGCAACGTGTATTTTTCTTTGGAACGAGAAGAGAAGCTAGATTTGGAAAGTTTCTAACACTTCAGCCTAAGTACATTTAACTATTTATTGATTTTGGAGTTGATTTGTATGTATATTGATGGTTAAAACTACTTAGGATGTGGTGGAGCTAGTACAACCAAGAAAATGGAATAAATCTAGTGTGAGAAAGTGAGATTTGGATGAGTTGGTGGTTTATGGATTATGATAAGTTGTTATAGGAGTAATGTGGATGATTTGAACTAGTTAAACGAAGCCACATTGTGAGTTTAGAGGATTTATGGAAATGAGTATGTAAGATGTTTTATAAAATGCCATAGTGAAGAAATTGATGAGATATGAACACTATGAGCTTGATATCGATTTGGTATGAATCAATACGCCTTATAAGTATTAATGGAGGCTATAGGTTAAATCGACTATAGCAAAGACAAGAGTTGTGTTATATGAAATAAATTGGTGCGATATATGATTGTGTGCAATTTCGGAGAGATCGTTTGAGACGAAACAAACCGCACAAGTATGCAGCTTTAAGGAAGTGGAATCCCACAACGCGAATTCCAGGTAAGGGAATTCTGTAAGTATATAGAGGTGGCAGCTCGTATATTTTGGGTGAATATAGGGCGTTTATGAAATGCATGACTGTTTGAGAAAATGATTGATGATATATGCGAATAGCTACGGGTATGTATGAGATTTGGTTTTTAAACGGTTATTATAAAAAGGGATAGCCATAAATGCATAAATCATGTGTTTGAAATGTTTCCACATAACACAATGCTTGGTTTTAAACAAATTAATGGATAGGCTGGCTAGTGTTTGAATGATTTTGTAAAATAGCACTTGTGAGGTGCAAAACCTAGTTTTAGGATTGTTCGATTGTCTATGAGTCGTCTATCATATTTGTGTGATGTAAATCATGCTGGAGCCTCGCTCACGCTAGATTTTGATGCCTTTGTTTGTATGAAACGTGCTGAAGCTTAGCTTGCACCTTGATTTTGAAACTATGATGATGTTTTACAAACCGTATTGGAGATTCTAGTTGTACGTGGATTTTGAGTGGTTTTCCTATGCATATAACCGTACTGGAGCTGTGCTCATACGTGGTTTTTCATGAATTGATGCATAAATGCCGTACTAGAGCGTTGTTCGTACTAGGTGGTTTAGTTATGATGCATGAATCGTGCTAGAGCTTGGCTCGCACAAGTTTTCACATTGTGCTATGTATGATGCAGTGGAAGTTGGTAAGATCCTCAAGCCCTACATCCTCAAGCCAGAGAAGGCAGGGAGGCTCTCTTATGGTAAGACCCTCAAGCATAACATCCTCAAGCCAGAAAGGGCGGGGAGGCTCTCTTACATGGGTACGAAAAGTTCCACATTCACTTTAGGGAGTACGCTGTATGGGGTAGATAAAACCTACGTCTGGCACCCCTAACTATAGTATAGGTCCGCGGAGTATGCTGTACCGTATATATCACATGGAGTACGATGTACCGCATGGTGGTTATGTGATGAGAAGGTCTAGCGAAGAACTAACCCACCTTCGTACCAGCATGATACCCCGCACACCTGGATGTGTGTGGTCTGGGATGATTTATGACACAGTTGGCCAACATATTCCATCGACATATGGTGACCTGTCTAATATGATATTACATAGTACCATATGATTTTTATACACTGAGTGTGACTCGTGTTTGTCTAGGGTAGACCCGAGGGAGGGGTCGAGCCTTGTGGAATTTTATTTAAGAAACGATGATTATATTTATGATAGAGAAATGATTGTAAAGAGTTTTTGATGTGATCTGAGAAATGAGAAATCTTAAAGGATGTTTCTTAAATGAATTTCCCTTTTTTATGATGAGATTTAATAAAGATGAGCATGAGAGGTTTACATGATGATGATTCCATGTTTTATATGCATGTTTTTCATGTTTTCTGTACATGATATATGTATATTCATATGGCATAGATTTATTTCCTCATGCTTTAACTATATTTGATTTATGCATAACATTATTAGCATGTAGATAGAGTAGTTATCTACCATGCTTTCATTATTGCCTTACTGAGTGTGTGGTTGCTCATCCCTCTCTACTTTCCCCCTCTACAGAGCGTGCATAGCAACCCAGTGAGGACTGAGGCATTGTATTTTGGACATTCGCTGCCATCCATCGCTAAGAGGTATACACATGAAGATTCTTTTTGTATCTAAACAATTTTAAAAGCACAGTAGTCATTTTGTATTGTAATGTGGGGGATGTAAAAGTTAGAAACGTGTCAAGTATAACTTAACTTTCAATGAATGACACTTCTTCTGATTTAATTGAGAATGAATTGTAGAGTGGTATTTATTATTGACTCACACCGAAGGTTAGTTGGTAAAAGGCCAAAGATCGAGGAGGTACGAGAGAGTCCCGCGAAGCCTCCAGTGTATCCAGCTTTACCTCCAGCATCGAGGGGTATAGTTATTGACAGACCTCGACCTACCACCAAGTAGTGCAAGAAGTGTGGTAGATATCATGGGAGTAAGCCATGCCATTTGATGATGAGGTCCTGTTATAGATGTGGTAAACCAGGGCATATAGCTCGCGAATGCCCGAAGTTGGTTGATACAGCCCCACAGAAGGGCAAAGAGCTAGAGAAGGCTACGGTTGAGGCACCTACTCCTAAGAGGAAGGCCACAACTCAAGAGAAAGGGAAACAAGCTGTTGGTCGAGGTCGAGTGTTTGCATTGAACCAGGCATCTGCAGAAGCTTCTACGGATGTGATTAAAGCTACCATCCTAGTCTTTGATTTTGAAGCATTAGAATTAATTGATTCTAGTGCCACGCATTCATTTATATCGCCTTCATTTGCATGTAAATTGATTGAACATGTGAAACCTGTACCTTTAAGTAGAACGTTGCTTATAAGCACTCCTGTGAGAGATAATGTAGTGACAGAGTATGTATGTAAAGATTGTAAGTTAAAAGTAGGAGAAAAGGATATGTTGGCTAATCTTATTCTATTAGACATAAAGGATTTTGATGTAATACTAGGAATGGATTGGTTGGCTGCAAACCATGCAGTTTTAAATTGTTATGTTAAGACAGTAATGTTTTCCACCCTTGACAAGTATGTTGTAAGATTTAAAAAGTAATGAAAGAAGCAGTAAATATATTTCGAGGATGGATGATTTCACTAACAAATGTAATTATAATATGTTGAAGGTTTTATAGCATATGTGGTTGATTTGGATAAGGCGTACCCGAAATTAGTTGACATCCCAATGGTTAAAGAGTTCCCTGATGTCTGTTCAGAATAATTACCAGGATTACCACCAGACAGAGAAATGGAATTCTGTATTGATTTTGTGCCTGGTACTGAACCAATAACTAAACCACCGTATAGAATGGCTTCAGTGGAATTGGAGGAGCTAAAGAGACAGTTGCAAGAGTTATTAGACAAGGGGTGCATCAGACCGAGTGTATCACCTTGGGGAGCACCAGTTATGTTTGTAAAGAAGAAAGATGGGAGTCTTCGACTATGTACAGATTATCGGTTGTTGAACAAGGCTACCATCAAGAATAAGTATCCCCTTCCACGGATTGATGATCTATTTGATCAATTGTAGGGAGCAAAGATCTTTTCTAAGATTGATTTGAGGTCTGGGTATCATCAGTTGAGGATTCAGAGTGGAGATGTGCCCAAGATAACATTTCAGACCTGTTATGGCCATTATGAGTTTTTGGTTATGCCATTTGGGTTGACAAATGCTCCTGCAGCGTTTATGGCATTAATGAATGATGTATTTAAGCCATACCTAGACAGTTTCGTGATTGTCTTTATAGATGACATATTAGTGTATTTGAAGTCCAGGGAAGAGCATGAGCATGTGATTTCTGGTTGAGTGAGATATCATTTTCGGGTCATGTAGTCTCAAGAGATGGCGTATCAGTGGATCCTTCGAAGGTAGAGGTTGTAGTACATTCAGAGAGACCCAAGATGGTTACAAAGATCCATAGTTTCATAGGTTTAGCAGGTTATTACCGATGGTTTGTCGAGGGATTCTCTAAGCTAGCCGCTCCATTGACACGTCTCACTCGAAAAAATGTGGAATTTTAGTTGGATGATAAATGTGAAAGTAGTTTCCGCGAGCTAAAGTATTGACTAACCACCACACCTATTCTCACCATACCACTAGCTCAGGAGGTTACTCAGTGTATACAGATGCCTCGGGATAGGGACTGGGTTGTGTGTTGATGTAGGACAGGAAGGTAGTAGCCTATGGATCCAGATAGCTTAAAAACCATGAGAGGAACTACCCGACCCATGATTTAGAGTTGATAGTCATGGTATTTGTATTAAAGATATGGCCCCACTACTTGTACGGTGAGAAATTTCAGGTGTTCACAGATCATAAGAGCCTCAGATATCTGGTTTCACAAAAAGAGTTGAATATGAGGTAGAGACGGTGGATAGAGCTTCTGAAGGATTATGATTGTGAGATATTGTACCATCCAAGATAGGCAAATATTAAGGCTGATGCCCTGAGCAGAAAGAGACTCGAAATGGTATCGTACATGATGGTCAGGGAATTTGAGCTACTCGAGCAGTTTTTTAATTTTTCTTTTTTTTTTTTTTGATTTTTCAATTAAGTAATCTAGATTAAACTTCTAAATATTTACAATCTAAATATTTACAAGCTAGAATTACACCTAAGCATAATTTCATCGATATTAACTAATGGCTAATTAAGATTTCCCCAGTAACAGCGCCAAAAACTTGGCACGCCCTGAAGGTATTACCGCAAGTGCACGGGTCGTACAAGTAATAATGGGATTTGAGTCCCGAGTTATCGTCCCTCAGAGAAGTTGGTTAGCCTAATTAACTACTGGTTACTCTTACCCTAAGTATATCCTAGCAAATTATGAAATTTAAAGGAGTGATCTACATAGCTAGAATTAAAAATATTGAAAGCAATAAAATAATAAAAACTATAAAATAAACTAAATAAAACCGAGCAAAATTTACTTACAATGCTCCACGTAATTAAAATCAAAAACCTACAAAAGAAATTAAAACAGTTAAAGCTAATTAACGCAATTAAAATAAAATGCAAATATTAAACAACAAATAAACTAACCTAAAATACAATTAAACTACTTAATCAAAATGTAATTTAAACTAAACTAAAACTTAATGAAAATAAAATCCTAGGAAATTAAGAAAATAACTATAAAACTACATGTCTAAAATATTAACTCTAAACTAATCCTAACTATATCTAATTACTAACTTAACAATAAAACTTAACTAATGCATATAACAAATTTAATCTAACTTAATTCTAAATGTAACCCTTAAAACACTTAACTAAATTTAAATCCTAAAACATATATAATATAAAATTAACTTTTAACTAAAAATTAAACTAAAGATCAAATTAACAACTTGAAACATTAGTTCTAACCTACAACTAACAATTAATAACTATCCTAAACTAACAACTAATTAGAATAATAATAATGCATTAAACATGAAATTAAACAAGGAAGTGACATGGCTAAACATGGCCTTAAGTTTAAATCAGCCAAGATATCCCTCGAAACACTATTCACGTCTTCAATATTGCTCATTTTCATTTCCAGATGCTCTCGGGTTTGTTGTCTAGGCGTGTCCAGCTGCATGCTCTCGGGTGTGTCTTATCCATGCCTCTCAGTTCAGTGCTTCTGCTCCATGCCTCTCGGGTTGTCCTCTGTCCAGCTACCGTATACAGCTTGCACGTTTCCACCTGCTTCCTACATCTGCCAGGCATGACCAGCTCCCATTCTCGGTTCCATATACAACATCCTTACCTGCAACAACACATCACGTTACCACCTACTTCAAGCTGCGTTTTCTGGCCAGACCTGCTCCTACTTCAGGTCACGACTTCTGCTCTTGCATTTGCTTCCAACTCCAGCAATAACAGCTCCCCATTATGCATCAGCTGCTGGCTTATGCTCCTGCCTTGCTGCTGTTCCAGGCTCTAGGTACCACGAGTGATGCAGCTGCTCTCGGTCTGCTATGTTCTGCACTGGTGTTGCTGCTCACTCCTCGCATGCCCTGCTCACTGCAATTAGCCGACTCCACCTCCTACGGCATATGAAAGATTAATATAAACTAATAGCAAAGAGAAAAGAGAATGAATAGTAATATCATCATAAAACAGAGGCAAACAAAGGAGAAATTTTTTTGTTGTTCTTTGTCTACTGATATGAGCAATCCAGTTGCTGCCTAACTTAATCCCGTAATGTCACCTACTATTGCCTACATCAACAGTTAGTACACCATCTAACAACAAGTATAAACTAGCCAAGAAGATAAATGCAAGGGAAAACATAAATTTAATCAAAACATGAAAGTGGCGGGAACTCACACTCTAAATGCAAAATAAATAAAAAAATGAATCCATGCAATGCAGAAAAATGAAAACGAGAAAAAGAACATGATGCAAAAATATGAATTTTAAGATTGAAACCAAAATAAAATAAAGCAAGTCCATCAACTGGAAATTAACACAAACTGTCAACATCCGTAAGTCACGTGAATAGGGAACCCATCATCCTCGGTTTGCTTCAGTTTCTTCTCTAACGTGATTCCACATTGCTCTTGATGTGGAATAATGCTTAACATCAATCCACATTAAGGCAACAGAACCAAAATGGAGAAGAATGAATGAAAAATATCTTGCAACCCAAATGCACCAGAGAGGAGCTAACCGAAAGCTAAAAATAAAATAATGGTTGATCATACAAAGACATAGACAAGTTTAGGAAACCAAGAGCTAATCAACTAGGAAATAAGTTATGTAAATAGAACTTAACAATAAAAGAGCTAGTTTTTATCAAACCGAGAACATGAAATGAAAGTGATTTTCCATTGAAATAAAATTTATCCAAGACTAATGAAGAACATGAAATGCCTAGTAAAACAAACGGGAAAGCAAAAAATACTAGAAAGGAAATAACTCTAAAAACTACTCTACCTACACTACTCTAACTCCTAAATAACATTACTTCTACACCTAAATTTCATAGTTTTTCAATTGCCATCCATGTCTTATTTATACACACATAAGGGGTATAATTGTAATTTTTTCATCCTAGATGAGTTGGTATTGTTTGGCCACTTGTCTTCACACCATTAGCTCCTTGCAAAATAATATTGCCATGTCATCAGTCTTTTTGTCCAATTGGATGTACTAGGCTCATGTTGTCTGTGTGGTCCAATCTCGATTTTAGCCCAATTTCGATCCATTTTCTACCGAAATATTCAAAATTCATCTAGATTTAATTTATCTACAAATATGAGAATTTTAATTAAATAAAGTGGACAATTAACAAAATAAATTGGGGATTTAAATAATTAATTAGGAAATTAAGCACAAATAATTTTAAAAATATAGAATTATCACACCCCTAAACTTGAGCTTTTGCTTGTCCTCAAGCAAAACAAAATGATTATGGGAATGATAAGTACAAAACACAATAATTTTCCCAATATTATCCTCAAAGAAAAAGTACAGACTATGAAATCAAAGCCTCACAATTACAAGTCCAGCACTTAGAATTATTCAATCATAAGTCCTAACCCAAATTGGACTCCTCGTGAATGTGTGAAAAATGTCTAAGTCACTTCACAGTGCATTATCCGGATCAAATTATGCAAGCACAGTGAATGCAAAGTCAATGACATGTTATCATTCCCATAAGTTTGCTTTTCACTTCTCTCTCCATTAATGTAGTCACACTTAATCAAAAATCAATAGGACTTCATTAAGCTTGTAATGTAAGGCCGGGGCTAAGATATGATAAAGTCGATTTAGGTTTAATTACCCCTTAACATGCATCACTTCTAGGATCTTCAATGTAAGAGCTCAAATGTATTTCCCCCAAACTTATTTAATTCACTAAACATTTTATTCTATTTTTGTATTTTCTTCTTTCTTCTTTTCTTTTTCTTTTTCTTTTATTTTTTTTATACATACTCCTTCATTATCACTTCATACCTATATAGCTCATAATATATCCTAATGACTTTTCATGCTTTTGGGGTAAGGGATAGGAACAAAGTATTTAAGCTAAGGAAAATAACGTAGGCGTGGTGTATTTATAGAGAAAAGCTTATTTGGCCCAGGTGGGTGACCAGGGGTAGACTATGTACAAGGAAGGCTAGAAAGGCTCAAACGATCCAAAGATGGCCTAAATCATCTCCCTAATCAAGTGTGATCTAATATTTCACCTCGAGATCAGATCAAACAAATTCTAGAATATGATGCACCAAATCAACTGAACAAATGCAATCCTATGTACACATAAGCTTTCTCTAAATAAATATCCCGATTCATGACATGACATGTGCATAAGGTGAGGCAATCATAATCAGCATTAAGACAAATTCAAGAATTCAACTTCATGCTTTTCCTATAATCATGCTTCTCAGTCAATCAAAGTTAGACTAAATCATGGGGTCATATCATCGGAATATGGGAAAACTACATGCTATGCACTAAATCATCCTAAAATCAAGCAATTTAAGCTCATATTATCGAAAAAAATTTGAAAATTCTTTCTCAGATTTTCGAAAAAAATTTCAAACTTTTTCCAATTTTTCACAAAATTGCTCAAGTGACATCCCCTCCCCCAAACTTAAAGTGCACAGTATCCTCAATGTGCAAATAATATAAGAATATAAGCTCGAGAATAAAGTACTCCCCTATCTGATGATGATGAACAACTGAAGCTTTGATTAAAAGCGTAAAACTAGAAAATAAACCGGCAAAATAAACAAGGAAAGAAACAAGAGAAAAGAAAAAGAAAAATGAACTATATACAAAGCGAAAAGAAAAACATAGTCACTTCAAATGCAACTAAAGAAAACAACACTCAGCAGCAAGGTGAAGAGTAGGAGGGTCAGCCAAAATGGTGATAGAATGTTAACAGTTAGATCCTTCTGAGCTCTATCTACTTCCCTCATTCTTTCAGATTTCTTATGCTTAAGCCTTAAATCCTCCATCCTAAAACAGTTTTGAGGGTCATCATGGATCTTCAAAGGTTTGAACACATTAAACTTTACTTCCTGGTCTTGGACTCTCATCGTTAACTCCCCCTTTTGTACATCAATTATTGTTCTACTAGTAGCTATGAAAGGTCTGCCTAGTATAATGGGGACTTCCCTATCTTCTTCCATGTCCAACACGATAAAATCCACAGGGAAAATAAATTTGTCCACCTTAACTAGCACGTCCTCAATGACCCCCTTCGGATATTTAATGGATCGATCTGCTAGCTGAAGGGTTACTATAGACAATGGCATTAAATTTATACTAGCTCCTAAATCACACAGAGCTCTACCAAAGAATAAATTTCCAATAGTGCAGGGTATGGTAAAACTTTCGGGATCTTTGAGCTTGAGGGGTAATTTTCTCTGGATAATAGCACTACATTCCTCAGTTAAGGCCACCATCTCATAATCTTCCAATCGACTTTTCCTAGAGAGGATTTCCTTCATAAAATTCACATAACTTGGCATTTGCTCTAAAGCATCTGCGAAAGGAATGTTGATGTGAAATTTCTTAAAAATCTCAAGAAATTTGACGAATTGTTTATCCAGTTTTTGATTTTGGAACCTTTGAGGAAAAGGTACTGGTTGTCTAACTAGAGGCAATGTGGTGGGAACCTCTGTAGCATTAGAGAACGAGGAAGGTTGTGAAGCAGAAGAAGTAATAGATGAAGAAACACCTATCTTTGATTCCTTTGCAACTTGATCTTTAGGTTCTTACTCTTTCTAAGCTGCTTCTTTGGGACTTATGAGTTCTTCAACTATGGGCTCTACAAGATTAGACTTAACTTGTGGCTCCTCTGGCTCTTTGTCGCTCCTAAGGATGATGGATTTTACATTTTCCTTACTTTCTTTTTGCTTAACAAGATTAGCTTCAGTGTTACTAAGAAAGGTCCCTTGAGGACGTTGGCTGAGAGCATTTGCTATTTATCCCACCTGAACCTCTAAGTTCTTAATTGAAGCAGCTTGATTTTGCAGGATCGTTGAGAACATTTCCTCAAGCGAGGGCTTCTTCTCAGCTGCTAGTGCGTGTAAATGTTGGGGCTACAAAGGCTGTGGTCGTGGTGGTGGTGGATGGAAGTGAGGTTGATGATGCTGAAATTGTGGTGGGGTTGGTTGATGAGGCAGGTGATATGGAAATTGCGGCTGTGGTGGTACATGAACCGGTGGAGCTTGAAAAACAGGGGGTTCTACAGGTCTAGAACTAAAAGATTGTCCTTGGTTTTGGCTTTAAGAAAAGTTAGGATGGTTCCTCCACCCTGGATTATAGGTGTTTGAAAAAGGGTTGTTCTGCTGCTTAGGGGGCAACATACTGAACTGATTCTAAGTTGAGCGGACACCTATCTACAGAGTGGGTACCACTACACAACTCGCAAGAAAGAAAAGGACTTTGGACAGAAAACACAGGGTTAGGATTGGTGGAAGGATTATGTTAGGTACTGAGCGACTCTACCTTTTTCGTAAGATTAGCGATTTGAGAGGTCAAGGTAGATAGCGTGTCGAGCTCATAAATACCCGTCGACTTCTTTCGTAATTGCTTCTCCGAGGACCATAGATAGTTGTTAGCTGCCATCTTGTCTAAAAGCTCGTAGAGTCGCTCAGTACCCAACATAATCCTTCCACCAATCCTAACCCTATGTTTTCTGTCCAAAGTCCTTTTCTTTCCTGCGAGTTGTGTAGTGGTACCCACTCTGTAGATAGGTGTCTGCTCAACTTAGAATCGGTTTAGTATGTTGCCCCCCCTAAGCAGCAGAACAACCCTTTTTCAAACACCTATAATCCAGGGTGGAGGAACCATCCTAACTTTCCTGGAGCCAAAACCAAGGGTAAACTTCTAGCTCTAGACCTGTAGGACTCCCTGGTTTTCAAGCTCCACCGGTTCAGGTACCACCACAGCTGCAATTTCCATACCATCCACCATATCATCCATCCCCACCTCAATTTCAATATCATCCATCACTACCACCACCACCACCACAACCTATGCAGCCCCGACATTACCACACACCAACAGCTGAGAAGAAGCCTACATTAGAGGAGATGTTCTCAACGATCCTGCAAAATCAAGCTGCTTCAATTAAGAACTTAGAGGTTCAGGTAGGACAAATAGCAAATGCTCTTAGCCAACGTCCTCTAGGGACCCTTCCTAGTAACACTGAAGCTAATCCTATTAAGCAAAGGAAAGGTAAGGAATATGTCAAATCCATCACCCTTAGAAGTGACAAAGAGCTAGATGAGCCACAAAGTAAGACCAATCCTGTTGAGCCCATAGTTGAAAAACCCATAAGTTCTCACGAAGCAGCTCAGAAAGAGTAGGAACATCAGGATCAGGCTGCAAAAGAATCCAAGCTAGGCACTTCTTCATCTATACCTTCTTCTATTTCATAGCTTTCCTCGCCCTTTGATGCTATACATGTTTCCACTACGTCCTCTCCGGTTAGACCACCAGTACCTTTTCCTCAGAGGTTCCAAAATAAAAAATCGGATCAACAATTCACTAAATTTCTTGAGGTTCTTAAGAAACTTCACATCAATATTCCTTTCGCAGATGCCTTAAAGCAAATGCCAAGTTATGTGAAGTTTTTGAAGGATATCGTCTTGAGGAAAAGAAGATTGGAAGATTATGAGACAGTGGCCTTAACTGAGGAATGTAGTACCATTATCCAGAGAAAATTACCCCCAAGCTCAAGGATCCCGGGGGTTTTACCATACCCTGCACTATTAGAAATTTATTCTTTGGTAGAGCCCTATGTGATTTCAAAGCTAGTATAAATTTAATGCCATTGTCTATCTATCGTAAGTTAGGAATAGGGGATGCCAAGCCCACCACAGTAACCCTTCAGTTGGCTGATCGATTAATTAAATATCCGAAGGAGGTCATTGAGGATGTGTTAGTAAAGGTGGACAAATTTGTTTTTCCTGTGGATTTTATTATTTTAGACTTGGAGGAAGACAGGGAAGTCCCCATTATACTAGGCAAACCTTTCCTAGCGACGGGTAGAACTTTAATTGATGTACAAAAGGGGGAGTTAACTATGAGAGCCCTAGATCAGGAAGTGAAGTTTAATGTTTTCAAACCTTTGAAGCTCCCTGATGACTCTCAAGAATATCTTAAGATGGAGATTGAGGAGAATATAAGGCTTAAGCATAGGAAATCTAAAAGAATGAGGGAAGTTGATAGAGCTAAGAAGGAGTTAATTGTCAACATTCTGTCACCACTCTGGATGACCTCCTACTCTTCGCACTGCTGCTGAGTGTTGTTTCCTTCAACTGCATTTGAAGCGGCTGTATTTTTCTTTTCACTTTGTATATAGTTCATTTTTCTTTTTCTTTTCTGTTGTATCTTTCTTTGTTTGTGTTGCAGGTTTCTTTTCCAGCATTACACTTTCAATCAAGCTTCAATTGTTCATCATCATCAGAAAGGGGAGTACTATGTTCTTGAGCTTAAATTCTTATATTATCTGCACACTGAGGACACTCTGTACTTTAAGTTTGGGGAAAGGGATACCACTTGAGCTATTTTGGGAAAAAATTAGAAAAAATTTTAAATTTTTTTTCGAAAATCTAAGAAAGAGTTTTCAAAAGTTTTTCGATAATATGAGCTTAAATTGTTTGATTTTGGGATAATTTAGTGCTTAGCATGTAGTTTTCTCATATTCCGATGATATAACCCCATGATTAAGTCTGATTTTGATTGACTAGGAAGCATGATTATAGAAAAAGCATGAAGTTGAATTCTTAAATTTATCTTAATTTTAATTGTGATTGCCTCATCTTATGCACATGTCATGTCATGAATCGATATATTTATTTAGAGAAAGCTTATGTATACATAGGATTGCATTTGTTCAATTGATTTTTTGCATCTATTCTAGAATTTGTTTGATCTAATCTTGAGGTGAAATATTAGATCACACTTAATTAGGGAGATGATTTAGGCCATCTTTGGATCGTTTGAGCCTTTCTAGCCTTCCTTGTACATATGCTACCCCTAGTCACCCATCTGGGCCAAATAAGCTTTTCTCTGTAAATATTCCGGCAAAATTCTCCTTAGCTTAAATACTTTTTTTTCCTATCCCTTACCCTAAAAGCATGAAAAGTCATTGGCATATATTGTGAGCTATATGGGTATTAAGTGATAGTGAAGGAGTATGTAAAAAAAATGAAAAATCAAAAAAGAAAGAAAAAGAAAAAGAAAAGAAGAAAGAAGAAAATACAAAAATAGAATAAAATGTTTAGCAAAAGAAATAAGTTTGGGGGAAATGATTTGAGCTCTTACATTAAGATCCTAGAAGTAATGCATGTTAAGGGGTAATTAAACCTAAATCGACTTTATCATACCTTAGCCCTAGCCTTACATTACAAGCTTAATGAAGTCCTATTGATTTTTAGTTAAGTGTGACTACATTAGTGGAGAGAGAAGTGAAAAGCAAACTTATGGGAATGATCACATGTCATTAACTTTGCATTCACTGTGTTGCATAATCTGATCCGGGTAATATACTGTGAAGTGACTTAGACATTTTTCACACTCACGAGGAGTCTAATTTGGGTTAGGACTTATGATTGAATAATTCTAAGTGCTGGACTTGTAATTGTGAGTCTTTGATTTCATAAGTTTGTACTTTTTCTTTGAGGATGATATTGGGGAAATTATTGTATTTAGTACTTGTCATTCCTACAATTATTTTGTTTTGCTTGAGGACAAGCAAAAGCTCAAGTTTGGGGGTGTGATAATTCTATATTTTTAGAATTATTTGTGCTTAATTTCCTAATTAATTATTTAAATCTCCAATTTATTTTGTTAATTATCCCCTTATTTAATTAAAACTCTCATGTTTGCAAATAAATCAAATCCAAATGAATTTTGAATATTTCAATAGAAAATTGACCGAAATTTGGCTAAAATCGAGATTGAGCCACGCGGACAACACGAGCCATGCCACATAGCACATCCAATTGGATAAGAAGATTGATGACATGGAAATATCTTTTCAAGGAGCCAATGGTGTGAAGACAAGTGGCAAAAAAAAATGCCAACTCATCTAGGATGTGGAAATTACAATTGTACCCCTAAGTGTGTGTATAAATAGAATATGATTGCAATTGAAAAATCAAGTAGGTTAGGAGCAGTGTAGAGTAATTTAGGAGTAGTTTTAGAATAGTTTAATGTTTTGTTTGTAAAAACTTTATTGTTAGATTTTATCTTTTCACTGTTTATGTTAATATTTATTGTCTTTAAGAAAAGTTTGGATTTCTTCAAGTTGTTCTCGGTTTGCACCTTTAATTTTGATATTTTCTCACTTTTGGATGTTTCAAGTTGTGGGAAAGAAGGGTGGCTGGTGACAGTAGCCATCAACCTTCTTCATGTTTCTGCAATGGATGTTTATGTTAGGCTGCTTTAATTTTAGCTTCTGTATTTTTTGTTCCTCTCGGTTTTTTCTTTGTTTCAAGCACTTGTCCTTCTTTCCTTCAAGTAAATTCAAGTCTAAAAGGTTACTTTCCTCCTGCATTATAGCGTCGGTATTACCTTGTTGTTCATAGTTTTTGTAGTTTAGGAGTCGATTTGCCATTGCATTGGAGGAGTCTTGGTGGCAGTCAACTGTTTCTTCCTTGCACATCAGTTCTACCTAATTATCTCCACCTGTGGACTTGTAGCTAGCTCAAACTACTGCTGTTGTAAGCTTCAAGCTGAGGAAGAGTGGTTTCACAATCCTTGACTACCTCTCCTCTATCTTTGCCCGTGGGCCAAGAAGTGTCGATACAATCAGCCGCTGGGGTGAGCTGATGCTGCATCCCTAGCATCCAGCAAGGCTGCTGTACAGCTGAAGGAGGTGTCGAAGAGCAGTTACAGGAATTTGCGTTGCTGAGAATTGCAGAAATGTGCAACGATGATGCTGAATGTTGTGACATGCAGCACTCACAGAACCGAGAATAGCAAGGCGCACCTGGAGGCAGCAGTAAAAAGAAGCAGAACAGTAACGCCTATAGCAATTATGATAGAACCGAGAGCATGCTGGAACAAATTTTGCTGGAAATGCATTTTGGAAAGAAAATGGATGTAGGGAGGCAGACCATGAGCAGCACGGACAACAGCTGGAGCATCTGTGCTTTAGCCCAGCAGTAGCACAGAACTGCAGCAGAGAGCAAGACAAAGCAAAACTGAGAGCAACCCGTGAGCACAGCCTGGAAATAAACTGAAAAAAGGCAATAAACAGTGCACAGTACACATGCTCGGGAACACCACTTAATTTTCAAATTTGTTTAAGGCCTTGTTTGGCCACCTCTATTGTGTTTAGTTTAATTTGTTATGGCATTTTTATTATTTTGATTGTTTTAGTAGTTGTTAGTTTAGTGTAGTTGTTAGTTGATAATTATAGGTTAATTCTAATGTTTTAGTTGTTAATTTAATTTTTAGTTTTAAATTTTTAGTTAGTAGTTAATTTTATATTATATGTTTTAGGATTTTATTTTAGTTTAGTTGCATTTAGAATGTGTTTCATGCATTTTTAATTTAGTCTTTATTTCAATTAAATTTTAGTTTAGTTTAATTTACAATTTTTATTAGTTTATTTACATGCACTTTTTATTTTAGCCTTGTTTAATTTTAGTTTAACTAATCTTGTCTCTTTATTTTCATTTTTGCTTTTTATTTTAATTGCGTTAATTAATCTTAACTGTTTAATTATTTTGGTAGGTATTTGTTTTCAATTGCATGGAGATCGGTAAGTAAATCTTAGCTCAGTTTTATTTTCTTTAGTTTATAGCTTTTATTATTTTCAGTATTTTTAATTTTAGACTTAGTAGATCACCCACCTTAATTTCATAATTTGTTAGGATATACTTAGGGTAAGATTAACCGGTAGTTAATTAGGCTAGTCAACTTCTCTGTGGGACGATAACTCGGGACTCAAATCCCATTATTACTTGTACGACCCGTGCACTTGCGGACAATAACCTTTAGGCGTGTCAAGTATATTCTATTAAATTATGAAATTTAAAGGAGTGATCTACATAGCTAGAATTAAAAATACTGAAAGTAATAAAATAATAAAAACTATAAAATCAACTCAATAAAATCGAGCAAAATTACTTACACTGCTCCACGCAATTAAAATAAAAAACCTACAAAAGAAATTAAAACAGTTAAAACTAATTAACGCAATTAAAATAAAATGCAAATATTAAACTACAAATAAACTAACCTAAAATGCAATTAAACTACTTAATGAAAATGCAATTTAAACTAAACTAAAACTTAATGAAAATAAAATCCTAGGAAATTAAGAAAATAACTATAAAACTACATGTCTTCTAAACTAATCCTAACTATATCTAATTACTAACTTAACAATAAAATTTAACTAATGCATGTAACAAATTTAATCTAACTTAATTCTAAATGTAACCCTTAAAACACTTAACTAAATTTAAATCCTAAAACATATATAGTATAAAATTAACTTTTAACTAAAAATTAAACTAAAGATCAAATTGACAACTTGAAACATTAGTTCTAACCTACAACTAACAATTAACAACTATCCTAAACTAACAACTAATTAGAATAATAATAATGCATTAAACATGAAATTAAACAAGGAAGTGACATGGCCAAACATGGCCTTAAGTTTAAATCAGCCAAGATATCCCTCCAAACATTGTTCACGTCTTCAATATTGCTCATTTTCATTTCTAGATGCTCTCGGGTTGGTTGTCTAGGCGTGTCCAGTTGCATGCTATCGGGTGTGTCCTGTCCATGCCTCTCGGTTCAATGCTTCTACTCCATGCCTCTAGGTTATCCTCTGTCCAGCTACCGCATATAGCCTACACGTTTCCACCTGCTTCCTGCATCTGCCAGGCGTGACCAGCTCCCATTCTCGGTTCCATGTACAACATCCTTACCTGCAACAACACATCACGTTACCACCTGCTTCAAGCTGCGTTTTCTGGCCAGACCTGCTCCTACTTCTGGTCACGACTTTTGCTCCTGCATTTGCTTCCATCTCCAGCAATAACAGCTCCTCATTCTGCTTCAGCTGCCGGCTTATGCTCCTGCCTTGCTGTTGTTCCAGGCTCTAGGTGTCACAAGTGATGCAGCTGCTCTCGATTTGCTCTGTTTTGCACTGGTGTTGCTGCTCATTCCTCGCATGCCCTGCTCATTGTAATTAGCCGACTCCACCTCCTACTGGATATGAAAGATTAATATAAACTAATAGCAAAGAGAAAAGAGAATGAATAGTAATATCAGAATAAAACGGAGGCAAATAAAGGAGAAAATTTTTTATTGTTCTTTTTCTATTGATATAAGCAATCCAGCTGCTGCCTAACTTGATCCCGTAATGTCACCTACTACTGCCTACATCAATATTTAGCACACTATCTAATAACAAGTATAAACCAGCCAAGAAGATAAATGCAAGGGAAAATACAAATTTAATCAAAACATGAAAGTGGCGGGAACTCACACTCTAAATGCAAAATTTAAAAAAAAAAAAAAAGAATCCATGCAATGCAGAAAAATGAAAACGAGAAAAAGAACATGATGCAAAAATATGAATTTTAACATTGAAACCGAAATAAAATAAAGCAAGTCCACCAACTGGAAATTAACACCAACTGTCAAAACCTGTAAGTCACGTGAACAAGGAACCCATCATCTTCGGTTTGCGTCAGTTTCTTCTCCAACGTGATTCCACATTGCTCTTGATGTGGAATAATGCTTAACATCAATCCACATTAACCAACAGAACTGAAATTTGAGAAGAATGAATGAAAAATATCTTGCAACCCAAATGCACCAGAGAGGAGCAAACCGAAAGCTAAAAACAAAATAATGGTTGATCAAACAAAGACATAGACAAGTTTAGGAAACCGAGAGCTACTCAACTAGGAAATAAGTTATGTAAACAATAAAAGAGCTAGTTTTTATCAAACCAAGAACATGAAATGAAAGTAATTTTCTATTGAAATAAAATTTATCCAAGACTAATGAAGAATATGAAATGCCTAATAAAACAAACGGGAAAGCAAAAAATACTAGAAAGGAAATAACTCTAAAAACTACTCTACCTACACTACTCCTACTCCTAAATTACATTACTTCTACTCCTAAATTACATCGTTTTTCAATTGCCATCTATGTCTTATTTATGCACACATAAGGGTATAATTGTAATTTTTTCATCCTAGATGAGTTGGCATTGTTTGGCCACTTGTCTTCACACCATTGGCTCCTTGAAAAATAATATTTCCATGTCATCTGTCTTTCTGTCCAATTGGATGTGTTAGGCTCGTGTTGTCCGCGTGATCCAATCTCGATTTTAGCCCAATTTCGGTCCATTTTCTACCAAAATATTCGAAATTCATCAGGATTTAATTTATCTGCAAACATAAGAATTTTTATTAAATAAAGGGGATAATTAACAAAATAAATTGAGGATTTAAATAATTAATTAGGAAATTAAGCATAAATAATTCTAAAAATATAGAATTATCACCCCACTACTTGTACGGTGAGAAATTTCAGGTGTTTACAGATCATTAGAGCTCAGATATCTGTTTTCATAAAAAGAGTTGAATATGAGCTAGAGACGGTGGATAGAGCTTCTGAAGGATAATGATTGTGAGGTATTGTACCATCCGGGAAAGGCAAATATTGTGGCTGATGCCCTGAGCAAAAAGAGCCTCGTAATGGTATCGTACATGATGGTCAGGGAATTTGAGCTACTCCAGCAGTTTCCTCACCTCAGATTGGATATAGACCCTCTTGATGTTAACAGTGACTGTGTGATAGCTAGCTTGCAAGCGGAACCAGATTTTATTGACCGAATATGACAGGCTCAACATGCTGATCTACTGTCTGAGATCGTGCAAGTTTGATTCAGAGGGGTGATATAGCCAATTTCTTAGTGAGTGACGATGGCTTACTGAGGTTTAGAGGCAGGATTTGCGTTCCCGATGACCTAGAGTTAAAGAAAGTAATTTTGACAGAAGCTCATTCATCGAGATATACATTGCATTCGGGGAGTAACAAGATGTACTAAAACCTTCGAAAAGTGTATTGGTGGTCAGGGATGAAAATAGATATCGCAGAGTTTGTGGCAAAGTGTCTTGTATGTCAGCAAGTGAAGGTAGAGCATCAGAAGCCTGCAGGGTTATTGCAACCTCTACCTATACCGACTTGGAAATGGGAGCATGTCACCATGGATTTCATCATGGGATTGCTGAGGACTAAGAGGGACCATGATGCTATCTAGGTAGTGGTAGACAGATTGAGGAAATCTGCCCACTTTCTAGCCATGAAATCCACAGATACTTTGAGTACTTTGGCAGAGTTGTTCGTACGGGAAATCATGAGGCTACATGGTGTCCGGTGAGTATTGTATTGGATAGGAATTACCGCTTCACTTCCCACTTTTGACAACATTTTCAGGAAGTTATGGGAACCCATTTAAGTTTCAGTACCGCTTTCCACCATCAAAATGATGGTCAGCCAAAGAGAGCCATCCAAACGTTAGAGGATATGCTGAGAGCGAGTGTTATGGATTTTAAAAGCTCATGGGATGATCACCTACCATTAGCCGAATTTGCTTACATCAACAGTTATCACTCGAGTATCGGATGGCACCATATGAGGCATTGTATGGTAAAAGGTGTCGTTCCCCTATTGGTTGGGAAGAAGTGGGTAACAAAAAGACCTTTGATCCCAATTTATTACAGCAAGCATCTGAAGTTGTTCAGTTATGTAAGAGATTGAGAACAGCTCAGAGTAGGCAAAAACGTTATGTTGACATGAAATGAATGCCACTAGAGTTCACTATAGGTGACTCCGTATTCTTGAGAGTTTCTCTTTCGAAAAGGATTATGAGGTTCGGTAAGAAGGGTAAGTTGAGCCCTTGGTATATCGAGTCATTTGAGATATTGGAGCTAGTGGGAGATAAGGCCTACAGGCTAGCATTGCCACCGGAGCTAGCTGGCATTCATAGTGTCTTCCATGTACCGATGCTTTGGAAGTACCATCCAGATCTGACTCATGTAATTCGGTATAAGCCATTATAGCTCAAGGATGATCTGTCATATGTAGAGAGACTGATCTGGATACTAGATATGAAAGAAAAAGTGCTATGATTCTCTGGTAGCATCACAATTCAGAAGAGGCTACCTGAGAGTTAGAGAGCCTAATACGAGAAAAGTGCCCCGAACTTTTTGAGGAATGACTTGGTTCTAATTTGAAGGACCAAATGTCTTGAACGATGGGAGGAATGTAAGGCCCATAAATTTCTATGTATTTTTTTATGATTTCATGATATACTAACAAGTTACATTATATATGAATCATAAGAAATGGATATTTTTAAGTGCTAAGTGTGAGTGAAATACAAAATGAGTAGTGAAGCAATTAAATGTGAAGTTTACCATTAAAAATCTCGGAAAATTGCAGCTAGAATGCTACAAATAAAGGGCAGGTCGATCTCATTGTAAGGGGAGATCAATCTCATTGCCTTGAAATGCAATGCCAAAGCATTTTGTAAACGGCAGATCGATCCCTCATTTAAAGCAGATTGATCTCAATTTGCTTCTGCCTGGACAAGACCGTTCTCTTCCCATAAGGCAGATCGATCTCTAATTGCCTCTGGTTAGTAAAGATTGATCCAAAACTGTCACACCCCGACTCCGATTGCCCTTCATGCACACATATACCACTTACGGTTGCGTTGTGAGTCGATGTAATTAATAATTCCATACATTTATAGAGGAATAATTGAAACTTAAATGCACACACTCCTAGGCATGTGTGTTGAAATATAAAATCGATTGCATAATTATAATATCTATACATAACATCCCCATACAATGTTTTTTGTATGACTATACAATATAATACAATAGATACAAAATGCTTTTGTATATACAATTCTTATACATTAACAACTGGTGTAAGTTGATCGACACTAAATGGATCTGGAGACCACCGCACCTTTTTACTTCTCAATATCTAGAGGGGGAAAATAGTAGGTTGAGCAAACCACAGCTCAGTAAGGAAAAGGATGCTAACAGGTAGAAATTGTACTATCTACGTAGCCCATGCATGATTAACAAAATCATCTTTCGTTATAGATGAAAATATCAATGGAAAAATGCATCAATACATTCTTCTCTCTTAGGCATTTTCATAAAAACCAATGCTCATGTCACACCCCACTTCCGAGCGCTCTTCATCCATAGATATACTACTAACGGTTGGGTTATGAGTTAATGTAATTACTAAATTCCATACAATTATAGCAGAAACATTTAAACTTTAATTCACACAGTCCCAAGCATGTGTAGATATACAAAATCAATTGTATATTAATCTATCTTTACATAACATCTCCATACAACTGTTTACATTTTCAATTTATGACTGTATGATACATCACAATAGATACAAAATGCTTTTGTGTATATAATTCTTATACCTTTGCAACGGGTGGGAGCTGTCCAATACAAAAGAGATCTGGAGACCACCGCACTGCCTTACTTCTCAGTATCTGGAGGGGGAAAATAGTGGGATGAGCAAAACCACAGCTTAGTAAGGAAAAGAATGCTAACAGGTAGATACTGTACTATCTACATAGCCCATGCATGATTAACAAAACCATGTTTCATTATAAATGGAAATATCTCTAGTAAATTCATTTAAACATACTTCCCTCATAAGCATTTTCATAAAAACTAATGTTCAATACTTCCATTTAAAACATGTCATAAAACAGTGCTACCATAGCATAAGTATTTAAATCAAGAGATTTATCAAATCACAATATCTCTTTTCTTTTATTTTTCTCAAATTATTTCCTTTCCCCAAATTTCTTTCTTTTCTGAGTTTCTCAATTTCTCTTATCTATGAGATAGACATGCAATTCTCGACAAACAAATATCCACGACATATGGCCATAGTTAGTGATCCCAGGCCTCACTGATCAGGTGTGCATAGGGCATCACTTGCCTGAAGGAGGATGGGTCAGTCCTACCCTCTGGCTCATCTCAATCACATCATCTCCCTCATCATATCACATATACTCACGGTACAATGTACGCCTTGTGTCATCTACACGATACTCGTACTCACGTGCACCCAGCATGGTACATAGTATTCCAACGGACAACTACACAGTTCAACGTAAGATCATGGACTCGGTCCATCCACCCAACTCCAATGGACTTATCATCTTGAACCATGTCTCATATACCAGGCGAACAAATCAGCATGACACAGAGTCATCGCAAGGCTCCAGAGCGGTATCTCTCAATGCGAGCAACAGCTTCTAGCACTGTATCATCTCAACTCGGTAAAAACTGGTGCGGGCAATGCTCCAGCACTTCTCTAAAAAATCATCATACGAGTTAAACTCCAGCATGACATATCAAAAACATAGAAACATGTGCGACCTAAAACTCCAGTACATTATCATTATAAAACCACGTGTGAGTCATGCTCCAGCACGGTTTATCAAAACTTGTAAATATATGCGAGTAAAACTCCAGCATAATCAAAATCATCAAGACAGGTGTGAGCTAATTCTTCAACATCGATTCACATCCCAAATCCGATAGGTGGATATTTTTCTTTTAGAAACTCAAAACAGGATCATTTATGTAGCATGTCATCCCATGTTAAATATGTAAAGCTAGCCAACCTACCCATCGTCATTTCTCGATCTAAAAATCAACACATAGTTGAGAAAACATCAAAAACATCGTATAGATGTAAAAGCATTAAAAACATGCATGTCAGGTTGTTTTCCTTCCCACATCCCATTTTCATAATATATATACCATAATACATTTCATGATCTCATATCATCTCATAGCTCAATAGCTAAATGTACTTTTACTAGCGTCATATCTACTAAAATTACTGTAAAATACCTACAAATACCTCTATCGCTAACATACAGTCCCTTACCTCGAATCACGCTTGTACTTCCTTCGTCTCTTTTGCTTTGCTCACGATCCGGGTTAATCGTGTTCCACGTATTTCAATCTACATGTGTAAATCATTGAGTTATTTTCTTTTTCTTCTCCTAACATACACATTGTCACTTATTTATCTATTCATACTTCTCAAAATTCTTATCACATTCCACCTCTTACCATTAATCTCATTATATCTCCTCTTAGGTTTTCCATCACTCTTCCATAGATTTTCTCTCAATAAATCTCTCTTAACATTACTCCCACGTCACTACAATCATCATTCCTACAAATATTTCACATACCATTCAACCCAATAAATGTCTAGTAATCTTATATGTTAGGCTTAAAGGTTGAAGAGCTTACCTTGCTTAGTCTTTTTCCTTAGCCCACACTTGTGGTAGCCAAAACTCCTTCTCTTGGTCAAACCAACGTGTGATTTTTGGGTATGTTGTTCTCCTTACTTCAAAGAACAACTTTCCCTTCTTGAGCTTCTTTATATTTTAGCTAGAATATAGTGATTTTTAGAGTGAGAAAGCTTATTTCTTTGAGAGAAAATGACAGGTGCAGGTTTGGTGGGAAGAAATCTGAGTTTTCAATCCAATCCCGTGCCCTTTTTATAGATGCAGAGGCATGAGATCGATCAGGTCCCCGTGGAGATCGATCTCTGCATGGTTTGGTAGTCCTTTTACCTAACTCAATCTACTACCAGATCTATCTGCTTTCATGATGAGATTGATCTGTTTGCTAGCAAAATCCTTCATAGAGATCGATCTGTTTGCTTAAGAGAGATCGATCTCTTCTTGGTCGAAGCTTAAGGAGATCGATCTATGCCTTGTGAAAGATCGATTCCTTCCAGACAGAGACTTAAGGAGATCGATCTTCCTTCCCTATGAGATCGATCTGCCCTATTGTATTGCACTAATTCATGGCATTTCATGAGAGGGGATCAATCTCTCCTTCATATGAGATCGATCTCTCATCCCCTGCACCCTTATTTCTGTATTTTTCTGTAGATTTTCCAATACATACTCATCCTCATTTACTTCATACCTAAATTTACAATTTGTGCACAATTAACGTACAATGACATCCCTTCCATATAGTTCATAGGTAATAAAACTTGTGCACACAACTTAAAATCATGGATGTTTCATTAAATCTCATAATTCCTTACATCCTTTATTATTTATACACTAGTAACAATGTACATATACATATATACATCATAGCCTCTTAAGATATCCTTGTAACATTATAGGTATTACAGCTCAATATTTCCATTTAAAAACATGTCATAAAACAGTGTTATCACAGCACAAGCATTTAAATTAAGATATTTATCAAATCATATTATTTCTTTTCTTCATACAAACCATTTCTTTTCATCAAATTTCTGTTATCTCTAAGACAAGTAGGAAACTATAGCCAAACAAATATCCACGACGTATGGCTATAGTTAGTGATCAAGGCCTCACTGATCAGGTGTGCTCAGGGCATCACTTGCCTGAAGGGGGATGGGTCAGTCCTACCCTTCGGCTCATCTCAATCATCATCATCATCATCCTCATCATATCACATATACTCATGGTACAATGTACTCCATGTGTCATCTACGTGATACTCGTACACGCTTACACACAGTACGGTACATAGTATTCCCCAAACAACTACACGGTACAGCGTACGCCCTTGGATCTGGTCCATCCATCCTACAACGACGGACTCATCATCCTAACCCATGTCTCATATACCAGGTGACCAGAATCAACGTGACATACAGTCTCCGCAAGGCTCCAGTATGGTATCTCTCAATGCGAGCAACTGCTTCTAGCACTGTATCATCTCAAAATCATCATGTGAGCTAGGCTCCAGCACATTATCATCATTATAAAACCACGTGCTAGCTAGCTCCAGCACGATTATCAAATCATAAAGACATATGCGAGTAAAATCTTCAGCATAGTCAAAACCATCAAAAACATGGGTGAGCTAAGGCTCCAACACCATTTCATGTTTCTTATCGGATAGATGGCTATTTTTTTCTAAACAAAGAAAACTCAAATCAAGTTTATTGACGTAGCATGTCAATCCATGCAAAACATGTAAAACTAGCCAACCTATCCTTCATCATCTCTCAGTCACAATAACAACATATAGTTGTAACAACATTAAAAACATGCACGTCATGTTATTTTCTTTACCGCGTCCCATTTTCACAATTTATACCATAATACATTTCATATCACTTCATGGCTCAATAGCTAAACATAATATCACTAGCGTCATAACTACAAAAATTACTTCAAAATACGTACGAATATCTCTTATTGTTAACAGACAATCCCTTACCTCGAATCGCGCATGTATTTCCTTCGTCTCGTTTATTTCGTTAGCGATCCGGGTTAATCGTGTTCCAACGTATTCCAATCTACACGTGTAAATCACTAAGTTATTTCCCTTTTCATTTCCTAAACATTCACATTATCATTTACTTATCCATTCATATTTCTAAAGCTTTTTATCACATTTCACCTTGATATTTCTTTGTATATCCATCTAAAATCATTCACTCAGCACCATCAGTATCATAGTTTTCCAAGATCACCACAATAACAACTCAATTTATCACTTTCCTAGATATATTTTAGATCAAGTGAGTTCTACGCATCTTAGCCATATTCTACTAACACAATATGCATCCATCAACTCCTAAAATCACTTAAAACATCATGTTCGGAGCTAAAGGTCTTGAAGACTTACCAAGCTTGCCCCTTTCTCTAAACCAAACTTGTGGGATGCTTAACTATTTTCCTTGAGCAATCCAATTTTAGATTTTTGGATATATTATTCTCCTCACTTCAAGGAACAACTTTGCCTCTTTAAACTTCCTCCAAATCTGCTGGGAATGTAGTGTTTTCTAGAGTGAGAAAGTTTGGTTTTGTGTGAAAATGGTGGGTGTTGGAGTGTTTAGGAAAGAGGGAAACGTGTTCCAGTCCAAAGTCGTGTTTCTTATATAGACAAATCCTAGAAGATCAATCTGATGCTTAGTGGAAATCGATCTGCTAGTGGTTTAACTACTCCAACCACTCAGATTTCCTGCTAGAAGATCGATCTGTTTCAACCCGAGATATTTTCAGAGATAGATCTATTCCTTGAGAGAGATCGATTTCTTCCAAACAGAGGCTTAAGGAGATCGATTTGCCTTGTTATGGGATCGATCTGCCTTGTTCCAATTGAGCTGATACTTGACATTTCGTGAGAGGGAATCGATCTCTCCTTCATAGGAGATCGATCGAGTCTCCCCCTGCATCCCCATTATTGTAATTTTCTGCAGATTTCCAATGTGTAACTCATCCTTATTTGCCTAATACCTCATTTTTCATTCTGTATACAACTAACGTATAATAATATCCATTCCATATAATTCATAGGTAATAAAACTTGAGCACGTGTAAGACCCGAATTTAATTAAAATACGAAAATTAAATAAGAAAAGATGGGGGATGTATGAAGGAAGGCCAAGTAAAATTGATTTTCGAAACAAGAGCAGGGGTAAAATGGTAAAAATACCAAAACCCGGTATTAAGGAGATAAGAAAATTTTAATTAAAAATAAGGATGTAAGATATCTTGATCGATAATGAGGACATTATACAATTTGGGTCAATTGATCAAGATTCAGAAATTTTAAAAATATCAAAAAATTACCGGAACGATATCTCGAAAAGCGCGAAGGAATAATATCGAAAATTTGGAGAAAAATATATTTAATAAATTAAATAAATTAAATTAAAATAAAAATAAAATAAGTGTAGATATTTTAGATTTTATGGAATATTTTAATGAATAGTAAAATAATAATAATAATAATAATAATAATAATAATAATAATAAAAAGGAAAAAGGAATCTGAGGAAAAAAAAGAGAGAGAAACGGGTCAGGGAGAGAGAAACGAAACGGAAAGGGAAACGAAAGCCGAGAAAACCGAGGAAGCCTGAGGACGCATCGACGACCGACGACCCTCGACGAGGAGCCGACGAGGAAGAGGAGAGGCCGGCGAGCAAGATGGCACCGGAGACGCGCCGTGCAGTGGCCGGAGGAAGCCGATCGGAGGAGGGAAAGAACCGAGGAGAAACGGCCCGATTTCCGGCGAACGGCGGCGCCATAGCTCGGATTCGACTTAGCCAAATGATCACAGGACCGAGGCGGTTCTTTTGAGACCGGTAGCAGCCTACGAGACGGCGGGAATCGCCGGTGATGGCCAAGAGGAGGAAAATGGGTCCGACGGCCGAGGGAGAAGAGCCGGACCGGCGGCGTTCCGACGAGCTTGACCCAAACCGATGGCAGATTCGAGATGCGGACGACCTTGCGGAGCTGCTGGAGGTGGAAGCCGGCGGAGAACCGGCCGGCAAGGCAGTGAACCGGCCAAACCGGAGAGAACCGACGGTCTGAACCGGTCCGAACCAGACTGAACCGGTTTAGCCAAAAAGAGAGGAAAAAAGGAGAAAAAAGGGAAAAAGAAAAAGAGAAAAAAATTAGGAAAAATTCCTGTGATGCAATCGAGCTTCGGGTAAGTCAGTAGTGGTCGAAATTGACCCGATTTAAATTTCGGAGTATTTAATTTAATTAATTTTGGGCTGAAAACTTACTCGAAAAATTATGGAATTGTGTAGCTCAACGATTGGCATCCACCGAGGGCTCGAGATAGCCTCGATTTACGTACTAGCATAGAATCTCGAGTAAGTGACCCCTATTTACGATAATTACCTCGTTATACGTGATATTGATTTAATTTTTGCATAAATTGAATTAAATTATGAAAATTTAGATAAATTGTCGTAAATAATGAATTTAGCTATTCGAGAGCTAGAATGAGGCCCAATAAATTATTGGTGGGCCCAATGAGCCCAATAGGCCTCGATAATGTGAGAATTAAGTGGAAAACGGGCTTAAGGCCCATTAAGGCCCATTAAGGTGCAATCGGGCCCAATAGGGGTAAACGGGCCCAATGATTTAAATTAAGCCCAGAAAATATTAAATACAATTAAATTGTATAATATCTGACCTAAGAAATATTAATACGCAGTTCCGGGCATTTGATTGGGAGCATATCGGACTGCGCGACGTGACATCAATGGAAAAGGTCAGACTCGACAGGAAAATAAGGTAAGGGAATTCTGCGGACTGCTAGAGGTAAACTTTACGAAGTTTTAAATTCATTTGCAGTCATTTAAAATTTATCTGAAGGGTCTAGAGGTCGAATAATAATTTTAGTGCCCCGAATGGGCAAATTACTAAAATACCTTTGTTAAAGGGTAGAACTTACAATTTAGGAAAAATTGGGAGGAGCAAGAACAAGAGGTTCTTGCTCATTCTGGAGGTGTTTTGATGCATGCATTAGTAGGCTGGCTAACCTTGAAAGAAAATGCACAGCATTGCATACTTTCAACGTGAAATTGTTTTGAAAACTGTTTTGAGGAAAACAGAGCCGCCTACGTGTTTTATTGACATATGACGTGCTAGAGCTCAGCTCGCACGATATTTTTGATTTGTGTGATGCACGTATTAGTGCTGGAGCGAGAGCTCGCACTAGAGTTTTACATGCATAGGTGCTAGAGTATAACTCGCACCAGATTTCACATGCTTTTTCGTGACACGGTGCTAGAGTCTAACTCGCACCAGATTTTACATCATTTTCGTGACAGGGTGCTAAAGTCTAACTCGCACCAGATTTTCACGTGATTTACATACAGAGTGCTAGAGCTTAGCTCGCACTAGTTTTACTTGATTTACCGACAGTATTAGAGCACCGCTCGCACTACTTTTTAGAGATTATACGATAAGCCGTGCTTAGAGCAACGGGTAGACTGTGTGTCACCTGTTAAATAGGCTCGCACGTGCGCTTGAGACATGGCATGAGTATAGAGACATGATATGGGTCCACGGAGTACGATGTACCGTGCAAGTAGCATGGAGTACGATGTACCGTGTGTTATCTTTGCATACGTTGGTATCTTTGTGATACTTGTTATCTTTGCGATACGTTGGAATTGTTGACGTTGTTGCACCACCGTTGTTAGACCACCATCGTTGTTGTGGACCCAAGAGGGGTGGCCATGGCCGATGGCAGGGGTTTTCCGGGCAGGGGTCGGCCGTCACAATATGATACATTAGCATCTTCGGATGCATGGGATCGGATAAGACCGACGAGATGGAGTGACCCACCTCCCGGGCGGTTCCCGATCATGGTGAGAACCCGCACACTAGGATCCGTGTAGCTGAGGAACTCCCGAGGACACATATGGCCATAGTCCTGGTTATTGCCGTTATACAGATATTGCCTCGTCTCGCATGTCGACGACTTCGATGATTTAAACTGGGTTTTTAATTAAATGTGCATGATGGTTACTTCCATGCTTTTTAAATCCATGTGTGATGTAAACCGATTTTCATGGATTTGTGTGAGTCAGGATCACCCGAAGGAGGGGTCGAGTCCTGACTTTATTGTGAAATTTTTAAAGAGAAAGAAATGATTTAAAATAATTGCATGTTGAATTTTCCGTGCAAACTCGATTTACATAACATCATAACTTTCATATCATCTGTTTAAAATGTGTGGAGAAAGGGTGGTTTATGCATGGCACCACGTTCATGTAGGTAGTATGGTTACCTACTTGTTCGTAGGATTGCCTTACTGAGCTTGATGTGCTCACCCCTTTCATTTTCTCCCACAGATAATCTCCAGTTGAAGTTGCGATGACTCAGTACTGCATTCTGGATATCCGCTGCTGCCCATCGACATAAGGTATATACACTTGTACATATTGTATCTACATAAGCATAGCACAGTAACATGTTTGTAAGTAACTTTAGGGGATGTATAATTAATGTAAACAATTATAAATGACTGAAGAAGAAATAAGTAATATGGTAAATGTGTGGTGGGACTGGCATTGACGCACAGCCCAATTTGTTAGTGGAGTGTGGTCACAATTCGAGGACAGGTAAGAGTTTAAGTAAATAAACAAAACGTGAAAAATTAACTCTGATTTTTGGGTAGTTTGGGTCGTGACATATGAAGGTGGTATCAGAGCAACAATTGGTCTGATGTGTGTTAGTGTCAGTAATTAGGAAATTACATCCCCGTGTTACTGTGCTTAGTTAGATACAATAGTGTATATCGAGATGGGTTTTGACTAAGAAATGGTTGAGAATGCAGGAATGCCTAATATGAGTCGCGTTAGATGAGAAAGTGCACGAGGCAGAGGTCGTAGAGGTAGACCTGAGTCTTCTAATTCGTGCTGAGTTGACCTATGAAAACCAGGATGAAATTGAAATGGAGGCTAATGTTGAGCATGCCCCACTGAGTCCGACAGAGAGATCGGACAGTATTGAGACACGCTTCGCGAGATTGAAGCGGAGCATGGGAATTATTTTGAGGAGCTAATTGCTCAGATTATGAATGAGATCAGAGGGCGCAGCGGAACATTGGTGGAAACCCGCTCGACCCATCTTAAGTGTTAAACATCCATAGCTAAGATGAGAAATCTTATTGGGTGTATTCCGATGACAGGATATCCCGGACATGATTTAAAGGAAAAAATTTCTTACACTGCCCAGGAATACTAAATTGATTATGAGTATGAAACTCAGTTATATTCTTTGGTAGATATTAGCTCGACACTATGAACAAGTGGCAGTTGAGATGTCTAAAGGTTTATGAAATGGCTCAACTTTTCAATTAGAGTCCGATTGGCCCGTGAGATATTACCTATACCGAGGCAGTGCGCAGATTTACAGTTGGGTAAATAGGAACATGAATTGCACGCCTCTGAGATTGGGAAAGGTAGTGAGGGCTGAAATAGAGACAGAAAGAGAATCGAGAAATGACAGAGATGTAAAATGGGAAAATGGTAATTGGTAAAAGATTAAATTTGACGAGTTATGGAGTAAGATAATTGGTAAGACCCCAGTGCATCCAATTTTGGCACTCTTGAGGGGCATTGTGATTAGAGGACCCTGACCTGCTACGAAGTGGTGTAGCAGTGTAAGTACTGTAAGCAGTGTGAGATGTGTGGTGGATACCACGGAAAGAGGGTCTATACCTACACGGTATTGATGAAAATGGCCGTTAAGTGTGGTAAGACGGACCATTGATTTTGATTGCACAGAATTGGGTAAGATCGCCCCACAGAAAGGTAAAGAGACAGAAAAACTTCGTTGGTATAGCTGCAACGAGAAGGGAGGCCATAACCAAAAAGAAAAAAAAAGGAAAGTAGGTTGTTGGACGAAGACGAGAGGATGTTTTGGACCAAGACACTATTGATGTTTCATGGATGTGGTGTAAGATACCACACTTGTTATGAATAATGAAGTACATATGTTCATTAATCCTGGTGCCACACATTTATTCATACCGCCTTCATTCGCATATAAGTGAGTAAAAGGCATGAATGCCTACATCATTGGGAACATACTGATAAATGAGTACCCCAATACAAGAGGATTAATTAACAGAATATGGATATAGAGATTTTAAGTGATAAAAAGGGGTGCAATAGTTGAAATTAAAGGAGTAAAGGATTGTACTCACAGAATGAATAATGAAAGAGTTTTGTCATGATTGATATACAAAGGAGATAATCTTTAAGATATGTTGATTCTAAATATAAGATGTATTGGAGTAAGAGACATATGCTAGGTAAGAATATATATGATACGTGAAGTAATTAGGATTAAAGCAATTAGTAGCGAATATAAATTGTGACCACATAGACTGAGATATAAAGTAATTGTGGTTAAGTCTGAAGGTTAATAAAGGTATTTCAAAATATCTCCCCGCCTGAAGACTTGACAGCGTCTAAAAGTATATATGTATAACCTATAACGTGAAATCGATCGTCGTAATAGATAACTTTAGCGTTAGGATACTTTTACTAAGACGATAAGAATATTAAAATTCGACAAATCATAAAGGTTAACATAGTAGAATTTAATAAGAGCCGTTAAGATAAGAAAAGGAAATGACGCAGGTTAGTACCTGAAAACGTAAGCGGTTGAGAAGGATCTTATACGCTTATGCGTAAATAAGTCAAGGATTATATCGATTTGTAATCATCATTATCGATGATATATTGGGTGTAGTTAAAGTCTAGGGTAAATTATACGGAACAATTGGGAAATGGCTTTTACAAATGGGCTGTTGCGAGTTCTCAATATGGTCTACTTGGTTGACACATGTAATTAAGAAAACGTGGTCTTTGAATGAGATGATAAGTGAGATGATAGACGTGACAGGAATTTTGGTATAGTGAAGTATGAACTGACCATCGTGATTATTTTCACCATACCCAACAGCTCAAGAGGTTCTCAGTGAGTATGGATACCTCAAAATAATGAAGGAGCTGTGTATTGATGTATAATGGGAAGATAGTCAATTATGGAGTCAGACAACTCATTGATCATGAAATAAACTATCTGACTCATGATTTTAAGTTGGTAATGGTAGTGTTTGTACCGAGGATATGGTACTATTATGTACACGATGAGGAATTGTGGATATGCACTGATCATAAAAGTCCCAAGTATCTGTTTTCATAGAAAGAGGCGAATATGAGAATACATAGTGGGTTAGAGCTTCTGAAAGATGTTGATTTGTGAAAATTGTACCACCCAGGAAAGGCTAATGTGATGATTGATGCCTTGAGCAGAAAGAGCTTCGGGATGGTACCCCATATGATGGTCAGGGAGCGTGAGCTGCTAGAGCAGTTGTGAGCCTCAGTATTAATGTGATCCCTTCTGATGATGACAGTGATTGTGTGACAGCTAGCCTGAGATTAGAACCGGATGAGAGTGCCCGGATTTGACAGGCTTAGCATGATGATCGACATGATGTCGATAGTTTGGGGTCAGATTTAGAAGGGTACAGTGACAGAGTTCACAGAGTATGATAATGATTTACAGAGAGGTTCAGAGACAGTATAAGTGCTCCCCAGGACCACAGTTGATGAGATAGTAATATTGTCAGAAGCTCACTCTTCGGGATATACAGTGCATACGGAAAGTAACGATTATATATATGAAATCTCGAAAAGGGTATTGGTGGTCAGATGTGGAAAGAGATATGGTAGAGTATTAAAAGTTTGCAGGGTTATTGCAGTCTCTACCTATATCGACATGGCACGGAAACGAGAACAAGTCTCCATGAATTTTATGATGGGTTACAGAGAACCCAGGTGAATTACGAGGCTATTTGGATGATAGTCGATAGAGTGACTAAGTCTACCCACCTTTTGGTTATAAAATCCCTAAATACTCAAAGTGTGTATGAGGATTCAGGTATAAGGAAGATTGTGGAACATTATGTAGCGTTCCAGTGAGCATGATATAATATAGGGATTCCCGCTTCACTTCTTACTTCAGAGAATATTTTTTTTAGGAAGCTATGGGAACCCGACTGAGTATTAGCATAGCTTTCTGTCCTCAGACAGATGGTCAGTCAGAGAGGACTGTACAAGTTCTGGAGGATACAATGAAAGCGTGTGCCCTTGATTTTATAAGCTCCTGGAATGATCAGTTGTCACAAATTGAAGTCACCAATAACGACAGTTGGCAGTTGAGTATCGGGATAACAAGATATGATGCAGTGTATGACTGTAGGGGTTGTTCCCCGAATTGGATAAGAAAAAGTGGGTGACAGATAGAATTATTTTCGACTATGGATAATAAGTCTCTGAGGATGTTTTAGTTAAGAGTGAGAGATTAAGAATACCTCAGAGCAGATAGAAAAGTATTGGAATTCACCCTTGGTGAATTAGTATGGTTGAAAGTTACTTATCCTAAGAGAATAAGGACATAGCGAGCTTCTGGAAGAAGGTAAGTTGAGTTTCGCTGGATTGAATATTTTGAGAGATTGGACAAGTGGGAGATAAGACCTGTAGGTTGGTGTTATCACTTGAATAAGCAGGCACCCACGATGTGTTCCATCTTTTGATACTTCGAGAATACTATCCAGATCCAGCATAGGTGATAGGATATGAGATCCAACAGTCCAGCGTAATGCAAATATAAGTATATTGAAGAAGATGATTCGGGCATTAAACAGGAAAGAGAAAGTATGGAGGTTTAAGACGATCTCCCTAATTAAAGTCTTTTGGTAGTAATACACTCCGGAGAAAAGATCACATGAGAATTAAAGGAGTATGATACGATCGATGTACCCGGAGTTGTATATGGACTCATATGACTTGGTTCTAATTTGGAGGACCAAATCCCTTAAGTGGGGGAGAGTTGTAAGACCCGAATTTAATTAAAATACGAAAATTAAATAAGAAAAGATGGGGGATGTATGAAGGAAGGTCAGGTAAAATTGATTTTCGAAACAAGAGCAGGGGTAAAATGGTAAAAATACCAAAACCCGGTATTAAGGCGATAAGAAAATTTTAATTAAAAATAAGGATGTAAGATATCTTGATCGATAATGAGGAAATTATACAATTTGGGTCAATTGATCAAGATTCGGAAATTTTAAAAATATCAAAAAATTATCGGAACGATATCTCGAAAAGCGCGAAGGAATAATATCAAAAATTTGGAGAAAAATATATTTAATAAATTAAATTTAAATTAAATAAATTAAATTAAAATAAAAATAATATAAGTGTAGATATTTTGGATTTTATGGAGTATTTTAATGAATAGTAAAATAATAATAATAATAATAATAAAAAAAAGGAAAAAGGAATCTGAAAAAAAAAAAGAGAGAGAAACGGGTCGGGGAGAGAGAAACGAAACGGAAAGGGAAACGGAAGCCAAGAAAATCGAGGAAGCCCGAGGACGCACCGGCGACCGACGACCCCCGACGAGGAAGAGGAGAGGCCGGCGAGCAAGATGGTACCGGACACGCGCCATGTAGTGGTCGGAGGAAGCCAATCGGAGGAGGGAAAGAACCGAGGAGAAACGGCCCGATTTTCGGCTAACGGCGGCGCCATAGTTCAGATTCGACTTAGCCAAATGATCACCGGACCGAGGCGGTTCTTTTGAGACCGGTAGCAGCCGACGAGACGGCGGGAATCGTCGGTGACGGCCAAGAGGAGGAAAATGGGTCCGACTTTCGAGGGAGAAGAGCCGGACCGGCGGCGTTCCGGCGAGCTTGACCCAAACCGAGGGCAGATTCGAGATGCGGACGACCTTGCGGAGCTGCTGGCGGTGGAAGCCGGCGGAGAACCGATCGGTAAGGCAGTGAACCGACGTGAACCGGCCAAACCGGAGAGAACCGACGGTCTGAACCGGTCCGAACCGGACTGAACCGGTTCAGCCAAAAAGAGAGGAAAAAAGGAGAAAAAAGGGAAAAAGAAAAAGAGAAAAAAATTGGAGAAAATTCCTGTGATGCAATCGAGCTTCGGGTAAGTCAGTAGTGGTCGAAATTGACCCGATTTAAATTTCGGAGTATTTAATTTAATTAATTTTGGGCTGAAAACTTACCTGAAAAATTGTGGAATTGTGTAGCTCGACGATTGGCATCCACCGAGGGCTCGAGACAGCCTCGATTTACGTACTAGCATGGAATCTCAGGTAAGTGACCCCTATTTACGATAATTACCTCGTTATGCGTGATATTGATTTAATTTTCGCATAAATTGAATTAAATTATGGAAATTTAGATAAATTGTCGTAAATAATGAATTTAGCTATTCGAGAGCTAGAACGAGGCCCAATAAATTATTGGTGGGCCCAATGAGCCCAATAGGCCTCGATAATGTGAGAATTAAGTGGAAAACGGGCTTAAGGCCCATTAAGGTGCAATCGGGCCCAATAGGGGTAAACGGGCCCAATGATTTAAATTAAGCCCAGAAAATATTAAATACAATTAAATTGTATAATATCTGACCTAAGAAATATTAATACGCAGTTCCGGGCATTTGATTGGGAGCATATCAGACTGCGCGACGTGACATCAATGGAAAAGGTCAGACTCGACAGGAAAATAAGGTAAGGGAATTCTGCGGACTGCTAGAGGTAAACTTTACGAAGTTTTAAATTCATTTGCAGTCATTTAAAATTTATCTGAAGGGTCTAGAGGTCGAATAATAATTTTAGTGCCCCGAATGGGCAAATTACTAAAATACCTTTGTTAAGGGTAGAACTTACAATTTAGGAAAAATTGGGAGGAGCAAGAACAAGAGGTTCTTGCTCATTCTGGAGGTGTTTTGATGCATGCATTAGTAGGCTGGCTAACCTTGAAAGAAAATGCACAGCATTGCATACTTTCAACGTGAAATTGTTTTGAAAACTGTTTTGAGGAAAACAGAGCCGCCTACGTGTTTTATTGACATATGACGTGCTAGAGCTCAGCTCGCACGATATTTTCGATTTGTGTGATGCACGCATTAGTGCTGGAGCGAGAGCTCGCACTAGAGTTTTACATGCATAGGTGCTAGAGTATAACTCGCACCAGATTTCACATGCTTTTTCGTGACACGGTGCTAGAGTCTAACTCGCACCAGATTTTACATGATTTTCTTGACAGGGTGCTAGAGTCTAACTCGCACCAGATTTTCACGTGATTTACATACAGAGTGCTAGAGCTTAGCTCGTACTAGTTTTACTTGATTTACCGACAGTGTTAGAGCACCGCTCGCACTACTTTTTAGAGATTATACGATAAGCCGTGCTTAGAGCAACGGGTAGACTGTGTGTCACCGGTTAAATAGGCTCGCACGTGCGCTTGAGACATGGCATGAGTATAGAGACATGATATGGGTCCACGGAGTACGATGTACCTTGCAAGTAGCATGGAGTACGATGTACCGTGTGTTATCTTTGCATACGTTGGTATCTTTGTGATACTTGGTATCTTTGTGATACGTTGGAATTGTTGACGTTGTTGCACCACCCGTTGTTAGACCACCATCGTTGTTGTGGACCCAAGAGGGGTGGCCATGGCCGATGGCAGGGGTTGTCCGGGCAGGGGTCGGCCGTCACAATATGATACATTAGCATCTTCGGATGCATGGGATCGGATAAGACCGACGAGATGGAGTGACCCACCTCCCGGGCGGTTCCCGATCATGGTGAGAACCCGCACACTAGGATCCGTGTAGCTTAGGAACTCCCGAGGACACATATGGCCATAGTCCTGGTTATTGCCGTTATACAGATATTGCCTCGTCTCGCATGTCGACGATTTCGATGATTTAAACTGGGTTTTTAATTAAATGTGCATGATGGTTATTTCCATGCTTTTTAAATCCATGTGTGATGTAAACCGATTTTCATGGATTTGTGTGAGTCAGGATCACCCGAAGGAGGGGTCGAGTCCTGACTTTATTGTGAAATTTTTAAAGAGAAAGAAATGATTTAAAATAATTGCATGTTGAATTTTTCGTGCAAACTCGATTTACATAACATTATAACTTTCATATCATCTGTTTAAAATGTGTGGAGAAAGGGTGGTTTATGCATGGCACCACGTTCATGTAGGTAGTATGGTTACCTACTTGTTCGTAGGATTGCCTTACTGAGCTTGATGTGCTCACCCCTTTCATTTTCTCCCACAGATAATCTCCAGTTGAAGTTGCGACGACTCAATACTGCATTCTGGATATCCGCTGCTGCCCATCGACATAAGGTATATACACTTGTACATATTGTATCTACATAAGCATAGCACAGTAACATGTTTGTAAGTAACTTTAGGGGATGTATAATTATTGTAAACAATTATAAATGACTGAAGAAGAAATAAGTAATATGGTAAATGTGTGGTGGGACTGGCATTGATGCACAGCCCCATTTGTTAGTGGAGTGTGGTCACGATTCGAGGACAGGTAAGAGTTTAAGTAAATAAACAAAACGTGAAAAATTAACTCTGATTTTTGGGTAGTTTGGGTCGTGACAGCAAGCAACTTGAAATCTTGGATTGTACATTAAATTCCATAATCCCTACAACCTTCATTATCTATACACCTGTAACAATGTGCATATACATCATAGCTTCATAATAAATATGTGTAGAACTACGGGCATTACATTTCTCCCCTCCTTAGAAAATTTGGTCCTCCAAATTGAGTCAAGTTTATTCCTCAAAAAGTTGGGGATATTTCTCCTTCATCAGGTCCTCTAACTCCCAAGTGGCTTCCTCTGATGTATAATGCTGCCACAGGACCTAAACCAATGAAATCAACTTGCTCCGCAACACTTTCTCTTTTCTACCCAGTATTCGGATCGATTTCTCTATATATGACATATCCCCCTTGAGCTCCAAGGGCTCATAGCTAATTACATGTGTCGGATCCGAATGGTACTTTCGGAGCATGGAAACATGAAAGACATTATATAACTCTGTTAGCTCAAGTGGTAAGGCTAGCCTATATGTTCTATCTCCCACTCTATCCAAAATCTTGAAGGGACTGATGTAACAAGGGCTTAGTTTTCCCTTCTTCTCGAACCTCGTTATTCCTTTAAAAGGAGATACTTTTCAAAATACACACTCACCCACTGCGAACTCAAGTGGTCTCCGTCTCCTGTTAGTAGAACTCTTTTGTTGACAGTGAGCTGTTCGCAACCTCTCACATATTATCCAAACATCCTCTGAGGCTTATCTAACCAAATCAGGAGTGAGCAACTATCTGTCACCAACCTCTTCCCAACCAATAGGTGATCAACATCTACAAGCATATAGTGCCTAATAGGGGGCCATACCAATACTTGAGTGATAACTGTTGTTGTAGGCAAACTCAATCAATGGCAAGTAATCGTCCCATGAGCCTCTAAAATCCAGCACACATGCTCTATAGTCCTCTCTGACTGACCATCTGTCTGAGGATAGAAAGTGGTGCTAAAGCTCAAGTGGGTCCCCATCGCTTCTTGAAAATGTTCCCAAAAGTGGGAAGTGAAGCGCACATCCCTATCAGAAATAACACTCACCGAGATTTCATGCAGTCTCACTATTTTTAGTACATACAAGTTTGTCAATGCACTCAGAGTATCTGTAGATCTCATAGCTAAAAAGTGTGTCGATTTCGTTAACCGATCTACTATAACCCAAATAGCATCATGGTTCTTACGGGTTCTCGATAATCCCATCACAAAATCCATGGTGACGTGCTCCCACTTCCATATCGGTATCGATAGAGGTCGCAATAATCCTCTAGGTTTCTGATGCTCTACCTTAACCTGCTAACAGATGAGATATCTAGCAACATACTCAGCTATATCTCTTTTCATTCCAGACCACCAATATACCTTTCGAAGATTTTGATACATTTTACTGCTCTATGGGTGTATTGTGTATCTCGATGAGTGAGTCTCTGATAAAATCAACTTCTTAAGCTTTGAATCCTTAAGGACACATAATCTATTTCTGGGCTCCCCATGGTGAGACACTCGGTCTTATAAACCCTTTATCTAACATATCTTGCAACTGCTTCCTTAATTCCTCTACTTCAACTGGAGCCATTCTATATGGAGATTTGGATATTGGCTCTGTTCCAGGTATCAAATCTATACCAAATTCCATTTATCTATCTGGTGGTAATCCCGGTAGGTCATCTGGAAAGACATCAGGGATTTCTTTAACTACTGGAATGTCATCCATACCCAAATGTATTTTGTTCAAATCCACCACATAAGCAATAAAACCTTCAAAATAACATTTATGTCATTTATGTACCAATGCACTTTACTTACTGCAAAAATCAAGATTTCATTACTTCTCATAAAACTTTAAAACAAATTTCTCGGTAGAGAAAGTGTAATAGACTTAGAGTGGTAGTCTAAGAAAGCATGATTGGTAGCTAACCAATCCATTCCTAAGATTACATCAAGGTTATACATATTCAACAAAATGAAATTGGTTGTCGTACGCTTATCACCTACCCTTACTTTGCAATCTTTATATACTTGTTCAGCTAGTTGACTGACTCTCATCAGACTACTTATTAATAAAGTTCTATTTAAGTGTGTGGGTTTTACAAAACTTGTTAACCTTGATGCACATGCCGGTGATATAAAGGAATGCGTAGCACCAGAATTGAATAAAGCTATAACTTCCAAATGAAAATTATAATTGTACCTTTTATCACCTCAGAAGAGGTATCTGCTGATGCCTGGTCTACCACATATACCCTTCCTTGACCTACAACTTACTTCCCTTTTTCTTCAGCCGTGGCTCTTTTCTTTGCAGGATGTGTAACTATATAGGAACTTTCTCTGACTCTTTGCCCTTCTGTGGGACTACCTCAACTGTTTCTAGACAATCTTTTGCATAGTGCCCAATCCTACCACATCTAAAGCATCATGTACCCTGAAAATGATAGGGCCTACTACCATGATATCGGCCACATACTCTGCACTGGTCAGTAGTTGGTCGGGGTCCACCAATATCTATACCCCTACCTGGTGTTAGGGTCGAATGCATAAAAAGTCTAGCAGTATTCTTCTGTGACTCATCTGCCTCTCTCTAACGCTTGCCAGCATATCTTCGACTAAATCTGGCACTCTTACCATCTCCCAATTTCCTCGAACTCTTTTCCTTACCACAACTGAACTCTGAAATATGCAGGTCATAATCCTACTCACACAATTGGGCCTATCATATAGCTTCTCTATATGTAGTAACATCAAACGGGGCCAGTTTAGCACTAATCGAATGCCACAGTCCATCAACAAATCTATGAACCCTAATAGCTTCATTCCTGATAGAGTCCGGATCATACCAGCCCAATGACGTGAATTGTGACTCGTACTCATCCACTATTCGGTTCCCTTGAGTCAAATTCAAAAATTCCATTTCTAACCTACGTCGAGTAGTATCTGGGATATATTGTTCCCTAAAAACACCCAAAAACATATCCCATGTGATTGTTGTACCCTGCGTTCTCAACATAGGCCTGGTGATCTTCTATTAGTGCTCTGTTTCGCCTCTCAATACAAAGGTAGAAGCGCTACTCTTTCCGTAGTCGAACATTTAGAAAAATCAAACAACTTCTCCATCTGACTTATCCAATCCTCAGCCACTGTTGGATCTTTTACCCCACTAAAAGAACGAGTCTTAAAGTCCATAAAATACCTCAATCTCTTCATATCACAGTCATAACCATGCCCAAATCATCATCACCACACTGTTGTCGGGTCATTGGAGGAGGAATTGGCCGAATAGGAGGACCTCGTGGTTTATCTGGTCTGGGTTGTACAGCTGCAGCATTCTCAAGTTAGGGTACAGCTGCTGGGGGATTCGATGCAGCCTGTCCTGCTGTACCGAGTATACACTCAAACCTAGACATAATCTAACCCATTATTGTCATAATCGTCTGCATATCTTCCTCTAATCTAGCTATCCCAGAATTGGGAGCCTCTATCTGATCATGGGGCCCATGACCAGAGGATGATCTACTATGCCTCTCAGTCCTATCATTCCACCCCTAAGCTTGTGAGCTCTCCCCCCTCTTGCGGTGTCTCTCAAGCATAGCTCACAAGCCTGTTGACTTTCCTGCATTTATAACAAACTCTTAGATCACTACCAGCTCCATATACACATTTATATCTAAATATCGCACAGTAACTTGGGGATGTACATTTTCTTAGTCTTAAACATCGACTCATATCAGAGCAACCTTACTCTGATACCAATTTCTGTCACACCCCAACTCCGGGTGCCCTTCATGCATACATATACCATTTATGGTTGGGTTGTGAGCTGATGTAATTACTAATTCCATACATTTATAGAGGAATAATTGAAACCTAAATGCACACACTCCCAGGCATATGTGTAGAAATACAAAATCGATTGCATAATTATAATATCTTTACATAACATCCCCATACAATATTTTTTGTATGAATGTGTGATAGAATACAATAGATACAAAATGCTTTTCTATATACAATTCTTATACCTTAACAACCGGTGTAAGCTGACCGACACTAAAGGGATCTGGAGACCACCGCACCTTTCTACTTCTCAATATCTGGAGGGGAAAAATAGTAGGGTGAGCAAACCACAGCTCAGTAAGGAAAAGGATGCTAACAAGTAGATACTGTACTATCTACGTAGCCCATGCATGATCAACAAAATCATCTTTCGTTATAGATTAAAATATCAATGGAAAATGTATTAATACATTATTCTCTCTTAGGCATTTTTATAAAAACCAATTCTTAATATTTCCAGTTAAAAATATGTCATAAAACAGTGCTATCACAGCACAAGCATTTAAATTCAGATATTTATCAAATTATATTATTTCTTTTCTTCGCACAAACCATTTCTTTTCATCAAATTTCTCTTATCTCTGAGACAGGTAGGAAATTTTAGGCAAACAAATATCCATGACGTATAACTATAGTCAGTGATCACAGGTCTAACTGATCAAGTATGCTCAGGGCATCACTTGCTTGAAGGGGGATGGGTCAGTCTTACACTTCAGCTCATCTCAATCATCATCATCATTATCCTCATCATATCACATATACTCACGGTACAACGTAATCCATGTGTCATCTACGCGATACTCGTACCCGTGTGCACATAGCACGGTACATAGTATTCCCTGGACAACTACACGGTACAACGTATGCCCGTGGACCCAGTCTATCCACCCAACAACGATGGACTCATCATCCTAACCCATGTCTCATATACCAAGCGAGCAGAATCAGCATGATACACAATCTCCGCAAGGCTCCAGCGTGGTATCTCTCAGTGCGAGCAACTGCTTTTAGCACTGTACCATCTCAAAATCATCGTACGAGCTAGGCTCCAACACATTATCATCATCATAAAACCATGTGTGAGCTACGCTCCAGCACAGTTATCAAATCATGAAAACATATGCGAGTAAAATCTCCAGCCTAGTTAAAACCATAAAAAACATGGGTGAGCTAAGGCTCCAACACCTTTTCATATTTCAAATCAGATAGATGGCTATTTTTTCTAAAAAAGAAAACTCAAATCATGTTTATTGACGTAGTATGTCGATCCATGCAAAACATGTAAAACTAGCCAATCTATCCTTCATCATCTCTAAGTCACAATAACAACATATAGTTGTAACAACATTAAAAACATGCACGTCACGCTATTTTCCTTACCGCGTCCTATTTTCACAATTTATACCATAAAACATTTCATATCACTTCATGGCTCAATAGCTAAACATAATATCACTAGCATCATAACTACAAAAATCGCTGTAAAATATGTATGAATATCTCTATCGTTAACAAACAATCCCTTACCTTGAATCGCACTTGTATTTCCTCTGTCTCGTTTACTCCATTCGTAATCTGGGTTATTCGTGTTCCAACGTATTCCAATCTACACGTGTAAATCATTAAGTTATTTCCCTTTTCTTTTCCTAAACATTCACATTGTCATTTACTTATCCATTCATATTTCCCAAGCCTTTTATCATATTTCACCTTGATATTTCTTTGTATATCCATCTAAAATCATTCACTCAACACCATCAGTATCATAGTATTCCAAGATCATCATAATAACAACTCAATTTATCACTTTTTCAGATATATTTTAGATCAAGTGAGTTCTACGCATCTTAGCCATATTCTACTAACACAATATGCATCCATCGACTCCTGAAATCACTTAAAACATCATGTTCGAAGTTGAAGGTCTTGAAGACTTACAAAGCTTGCCTCTTTCTCTAGAATAAACTTGTGTGATGCTTAACTCTTTTCCTCGAGCAATCCAATTTTAGATTTTTGGATATATTATTCTCCTCAATACAAGGAAAAACTTTTCTTATTTAAACTTCCTCCAAATCTGCTGGGAATGTAGTGTTTTCTAGAGTGAACAAGTTTGGTTTTGTGTGAAAATGGTAGGTGTTGGAGTGTTTAGGAAAGAGGGAAACGTGTTCCAGTCCAAAAGTCGTGTTTCTTATATAAACAAAGCCTAGAAGATTAACTGATTCTTAGTGGAGATCAATCTGCTAATGGTTCAACTACTCCATCCACTCGGATTTCCAACTACAAGATCGATCTGGTAGTAAGGGAAGATCGAGCTATTTCAACCCGAGACATTTGGAGATCGATCTGTTCTTTGAGAGAGATCGATTTCTTCTAGACAGAGGTTTAAAGAGATTAATTTACCTTGCTATGGGATCGATCTACCCTGTTCCAATTGAACTGATACTTGACATTTCATGAGAGGAGATCGATCTCTCCTTCACAGGAGATCGATCTGCTCTCCCCCTGTATCCCCATTACTACATTTTTCTGCAGATTTCCAATGTTCAACTCATCCTTATTTGCCTAATACCTCATTTTTCATTTCGTATACAACTAACATATAATAATATCTATTCTATATAATTCATAGGCAATAAAACTTGTGCACACAACTTGAAATCATGGATTGTACATTAAATTCCATAATCCCTACATCCTTTATTATTTATACACCTGTAACAATGTGCATATACATAATAGCTTCATAAGAAATATGTGTAGAACTATGGGCATTACAAGATTGATCTCTAAAGTCTTCTACCTAGCAAAGATCGATCCCATCCCATGAGTAAGGATCGATCTGATCCCATGAGCAGATTGATCTCATCCAAAGAGGCAGATCGATCCTGCTACCTGTAAACTAAAATGTCGAGAGAGTTCATGCAGGGGCAGATCGATCCCTCACCCTTAGAGATCGATCTCATAATGCGATTTCTATAAAAACTCGACAGTTGAATCTTCATTCCACGAGACAGCCCAAATTTCTTCCATTTTTAATAAAGAACCTAGCTTTCTCACTCTAAAAATCATTACCTTCCAATCAGATTTGAGAGAGATTCCTTTGAGCAAAGTTATTCCTAGTGAGGAAGAGAACAACATAGTCAATGATTGGAAGCTGAAACTTTATATTAAAGGAGTAAAGTGATTTTTTCCTAAATTTGGCAAAAAGGAGAAAAGTCAAGCTAGGTAAGATTTCAATATACCAACTTTAAGTATGTTAATCTAGACATTTTGATGAGTTGATTGGTGTATGTATTGTTGGCTGAAACATCCATAAGCATGCTTAATCCTACATGAACTAGAATAGGCTTAGTGAGAGAAAGTTGAAATAACATGGAGTTAATGATGATTTAAGCATATAGAGATGTTAATGTATACATGATTCTAAGATAGTTTTTTGAAATACATATGTTGGAATAGATTATGATTAAAAATGGGCACAAGAGGTATATGATGAAATGCCATAGTGAAGAAAAATGATGAACTTAAGGCATTATGAGGCTATTGTCGGATCAATACAAATCAATAGACTTGATAAGTCTAATAGATTCTCGAGAAATGAATTGTATAATCGACATGGTCGTAAAGGAGAGTATAGTCTGATAAGATGTCACGAGGCCATATTGATGTAAACGGGCTCAATGCATCGATTTGAAAGTCATGCAAGTGAGAATTAAGTATATTATGATATACTGACATAAGAAGTAAATACTTGCAGCTTCTGAAGATAAAATTGGAGTCGATAAGATCGGATCATGAACATTGGAAATCGAAGGAAAGTGATTCAAGCGTGATTCGAGGTAAAAGATTTATGTGAGCTATTAGAGATAGCTATACGTATATTTCTTACCTGTTGTGTGTACATGAATACTATAGAGTATTTAGATATTGATGTATCTACGTGAAAACTACGTATGAGAAGAATGCTTACATGTACAAATTGCATGCCTTAATGTCTTGATTGTGAAAAGATGTTTTGGTGAATGTTATGTAAGTGTTTTGAGAAAGAGTATTAATAAACTGGCTCCCAATTTAACTATTTACCAAAAAAAATAATGTATGTGTTTTTAAGTGAAAAGCATTTAACGAGTGATTGAAGGGAGATTGCCCTCTCACGTAGACTTAGTGAATGAAGCCATCTATTTCTTCTTCTGTCTGAACTTGTGCTAGAGCCAAAGTGGCAACGGTAGATTTACCAGCCTTGCTTGTACAACAATTTAAAAGGATTTTGAGAAAAATAAACGGTACTAGAGCTGAGTGTAAGCTATGTGATCCACTCGAGAGCTCGCACTAGATTTTGGGAATCATGCTAGAGCCATCAAGTACTGCTAAGTGATCTTACTTTGACTATGCTTGCATGTGACTCCCTCGATTTAAAGTGATTATAAGCAAAATCGTGCTAGAGGCCTCAGGTATTGTTGTGTGATCGTATGCTGAGTTGCTCGCACGAGGTTGTATGAGCTTTTTGTGTGATGAGATAAAATTGTGCTAGAGGCGTCAGGTATTGCTATGTGATCTTACACTGAGTTGCTCGCACGAGGTTTTATAAGATTTTGCTATGTGATGATAAGACCGTGCTAGAGTCATCGTGTATTATTGAGTGATCTTGCAGAGACCTGCTCGCACGTGATTTTGAGACAATGAAAATGGGTGATAAGGATCCACGGGAGCAAGTTGTACCGTGAGCGTTAGCCACGGAGTACGATGTGTCGTGAGCGTTAGCCACGGAGTACGATGTGCCATGATATCTTCGTGATTCTTAGTGAGTTGAAAGGATGGTTAATCCGCCTCCCCAAGCATCAGATTCCCGCATACCTGTTTAGTGATTACCTAGAATCCATACTATAGCCATGAGTCTTTTATCTGTGCGATATGACATTTGTCACTACTGTGTGAGAGAACATATGTTCCCCTGCTGTGTGATGCAGGGTGATACGATATCCCATACTATGTCTCATATTTATCGATTTACTAAGTGATTTCCTAAATCTAAAGGAATTTCTATGCGTATATTATGTGTATTGAAAAATGAAGCTGTGTGATTTTGAAGATAAGCTGTGTGGAAAGAGTACATTGCTGTGTGAATTGATGATGTATATGAATATACCCATCCAGCGAATTAATGATTTCGCATCGATGGAAGTCATTTTCAAAGAATGTATGTGTTTTATAAGGAAAATAAATGTTTATATTTGTAAACTTGTAGATAGTGTAATTATCTACCTGCTTCCATATTTTCCTTACTGAACCTGTTAGCTCACCCCCTTATTTCCTCCTCCACAGATTCTATTCAGTAGTAAGTTTACTGTAGTTGTTCCTGCTACCGTGTTCTCCAGTTCTCTAACAGTACAGAGGTATGCATTTATGAGAAAAAATGTTGTATCCTGTAAAATAGTGCACAGTAAAGCTATCTTTTATACGTAAGGGATGTATATAATAGAAACTGATGTAAACGCTTCCGCATATATATATATATAAGTACAGTTTCTATTTCTTTAAATGAATTTAAATTATAAAATTGATAAGATGTGGATATGGATGTTGACTCACAGCCCAACTATTAGGAGTAAGTTAAGTCACGAGAAGAGGGTCGTGACATTTTCAGAGACACACGAGGAGTCCAATTTTGGTTAACACTTAGGATTGAATCATTCTGTGTGTTAGACTTATAATTGTGGGTCTTTGATATCAGAGTTTGTACTTTTTCGTTGAGGATAATATTGAGAAAATTAATATGTTTGGTACTTGTCAGTTCCTACATATGTTTTTTTTTTGGCTTGAGAACAAGCAAAATTTCAAGTTTTGGGTTGTGATAATTCTATGAAAATATAGTTATTTATATTTAATTTCTTAATCAACTATTTTAATCCCCATATTATTTTATTAATTATCCCCTCATTTTAATTAAAATTCTCATGTTCACAAATAAATTAAATCCAAATGAATTTCAGTCATTTTAGTAGAAAATGGACTGAAAATGAGCTAAAAAGGAGATTAGACCACTACCATTTCGTCTTGTAACATGAGTCACCATTCTTCTTAACACGTGTGATGCCAAATGTCCACATTTTATTCACCTTTGAAGGATAAGATTAAAGGACACCTTGGCCACCTCATTGAAGACACAAGTCATGCCACATTGCACATCCAAGTGGACAAGAAGACAAATAATATGGAAATATCTTCTCTAGAAGCTAATGGTGTGAAGACAAGTGGCCAAACAATGCCAACTCATCTAGGATTAAAATTTCCCCTTGTACCTCCATTTTGATGTGTATAAAAAGAAAAAGATGAGACAATTTTACCAAGTAGTTTTTAGAGAGTTTTTTTTAGGCTAGAAGTTTTAGTTGGCTGCTAGGTTTTCTTTGAAGTTTTCCTTTTATGTTTTGAAGTTGTTCTCACGTAGGGTAGTAGCCACCATTGTTCTTGGGTTGGCAAGTTTACAACTCCTTTTTTTTGGCACATTTTAAGCTTTTTGAATTGAAAAGCTTTCAGTTTTCATTTTTACTATTTTTTTCCTTTACTATTTTGTTTATTTGTCCGTCACTATTCCATCAGAAGGCTGGTGATAGCAGCCATTCTTTCTTCACCTTTTACTGCTATTTGTTCTTCACTATTTTCCTTAGTTTTTAGGGTAGTTTTAGATTGCTTTTCTTTAGTTGTTGGACGGAGGGGAGGAGATTGGCGACAGGGGCTTTTCTTCTTCATCGTTATTTTCCTTCATCGACTTGGCTGCAGTTTTCTTTATTGTTTTCTATAGTGTAGGAGTAGTTTAGAATATTTTTATTTTCAGCCTTAGCTAGGTTTAAAAAGGGGAGGAATGAGGCTGGTGACAGTGACCAAGTGTCTTCTCTCTGTTTTGTTACTTGGGGTTCGGGTTGCTACTGCATTGCTTCTTTCGTGCTTTACATCTTTTGTTTTTTACATTTATTTTTGCTTTTCTATGTTAGTTTCTGCACTTTTTTTGGATTGCTTTGCTCTGTTTTCAATTCTAGCTACTATTCTGCTTTTCTGGTTCTTCAAGCTTCGATATCTATGTTGTTCTACTTCTTGCTGCTGTGTTGGGCTGTGAGACGGTGCTAGGTAGCATGTTGACCGCATGTAAACGAGGGGAATGAGGGGAGCTTAGTGACAATAGCTCCAACTTCACCATTTATTCTTTTTTTCTCTACTTTTTTCCTTAGCTTAGGCATTAGTTCAACTAGTTAATTTCCTGCATAGTTTAGGATTAAAATGAGAGAGGCTTTGCTTTGTGGAATAGCATAATTTTTCTGTTTTCGTTTCTTTTATTTACTTATTGTTTAATCCTTTGTTTCTAAGGGTACTGAACTTTCCTAATCTTGGGGAGAAGTTGTTGGATATCTATAAGCAACTAGAAGGAGTCTGGATGCTGGTGGGGGTTGAAGGCTGAGTGACACAGCCCTTGTTCAACACTATGACTGCTCTGTTTTCAATTTTTTATACTTTTATGTTTTCTAAGTTTTAGTTTTATTTTTTTTATTACTGTTAAGTAGTTTTAGGTTGATTCAATTATTTTAGAAGGATTTTCACATCAAGTCTGTAAACCATTTTTTTTATCGAAATCTTTAAGTTTGGATTCAAGTTTTCATGCACTTTTTTTGTTTCTGTTTTCATGGTTCTACTTTAGGTTTCTTTTAGTTTCAAGCTTCTTGATTTTGTTTTCCTTTTTTTTAATCTTCCATTTATAATTTTCCAGTTATAACACTTCCTTTCGATTTTCTTATTAGTTCTACTCTACTTCAATTTCTTTCCTGTTTGTTCTTTGCTATGGGAGCTGGTATTTTGCTGCTTACAGGGCAGTGTGTTGTTGCCTAGTTATTGAGGAGGTACTGATGTGTGGCATACCAAAACTGTCACACCCCACTTCCGGGTGCCCTTTATCCATACTACACTACTACGGTTGGGCTGTGAGACGATGCAATTACTAAAGTTCCAAAAATTTACAGCGAAAATATTTAGAATTTAATTCACACTCCTAGGTGTGTAAATATACAAAATTAATTGTATAATAATAACTTTACATAACATCCCCCTATACATTTTCTATTTGTAACTGTGCCATAAAATATAATAGATACAAAATACTCTTGTGTATACAAATCTTATACCTTTGCAACTGGTGGGAGCTGTCCAACACAAAAAGGGATCCAGAGACCACTGCTCTCCTACTTCTCCGTATCTGGAGGGGAAAAATAGTGGGGTGAGCAAACCACAACTCAGTAAGGAAATGAATGCTAGCAGGTAGATATCGTACTACTTACATAGCACATCCATGTAAAAGCCAAAACCATGCTTTCATTTTAAATGGAAATGTTATCAGAAAATGCAGTTAAACGTATATCTCTTATTTGGCATTTTCATGTAACACAAATATTCAGTTTTTCAACTTAAAACATGTTTCATAAAATAGTGCTCTCACGGCACAACTGTTTAATTCAGAGATTTATCAAATACAAAATCTCTTTCTTTTCTGAGTTCTACTCAATCTCTCGAATCTCTGAGACAGGCATGGAATTTTTGGAAATTAAATATCCACGACGTATGGCCATAGTCAGTGATCCTAGGCCTCACTGATCAGGTGTGCACAGGGCATCACTTCGCCTGAAGGGGGATGGGTCAGTCTTACCCTCCGGCTCACCTCAATCAACCTCATCTCCTCATATACTCACGGTATAAGGTATGCCATGTGTCATCTACGTGATACTCGTACTCACGTGCACCCTGCACGGTACATAGTATACCAACGGACAACTACACAGTACTACGTACGACCGTGGACATAAGTCCATACTCTAACTCTGATGGACTTTTCATCTGGAGCCATGTCTCATATACCAGGCAAGCAATCAGCATGACACACAGTCATCGCAAGGCTCTAGCGCGGTACGATTTATTTTTAAGGCCTAGCCCGTTCCGAGGTTTCTGCTGGCATCCCCTTGGGTCCCAAACCCCCAGGTTTATCTCAACTCAGTAAAAACATGTGCAAGCTAACACTCCAACACATTATCATTATAAAACCATGTGCGAGTCATGCTCCAGTACAGTTTATCCAATCATGCAGACGTATGTGAGTCAAACTCCAACATAGTCAAAATCATTAATATAGGTGTGAGCTAAAGCCCCAACACCATTTCACATCTCAAATGTGATAGGTGGCTACTTTCACTTTTAAAACTCAAAACATGTTTATTTATACAGCATGCCTTTCCATGCTAAAACATGTAAAACTAGCCAACCAATCATTATCATTTCTCAATCACAAAATCAATACAAAATTGAGAAAACATTAAAATCATGCACATCATGCTATTTCCTTACCCCATCCCATTTCTCAATACATATATATCATAGTACATATCATGCTTCCATATCATTTCATAAAATTGTAGTATCGTACTAATTCTAGTGATATATCTATGAAATTGCCGTAAAGTACGTACAAACATCACTATAGCTAACACACAGTCCCTTACCTTGATTCACACTCGTATTTCCTTTGTCACGTATGCTCTGTTCGCGATCCGGGTTAGCCGCGTTCAACGTTCTTCCAATCTACACACATAACCATTAAGTCATTTCTTTTCTTTCTCCCAAATATCCTCATTGCCACTTATTCTACCATTTATACCTTTCAAGCCTTTAAATCATACATCACTTTCTATTTATATCACTTATCTCATTAAACTATTTCTTAAGCTTTCCATAGATTTCCCTTTTCTTAAATTTCTCTTAACATTACTCACTCATCACTACAAATCATTCTTATCAACATTTTCCATACCATTCAACCCATACAATGTCTAGAATCCTTATTTAAAGCTTGAGAGTTGAAGAGCTTACCTCTTTTTTAACCAAACTTGTAGTAGCCACAACTCTTTCTCTTGGTCACACAAATGTGTGATTTTTGGGTATGTTGTTATCCTTGCTCCAAGGAACAACTTTCCATTCTTGAGCTTCTTCCAAAATTGGCCAGAATATGGTGATTTCTAGAGTGAGAAAGCTTGGGTTTTTGGAGAGAAAATGGCAAGTGAGGTTTGGTGGGGGAAGAGTTTTGCGTTTTCATCTCAATCTTGTGCTCTTTTTATAGATGCAAGCTTATGAGATCAATCTGGTCCTTGCAAAGATCGATCTCTGCAAGGTTTGGTAGTCCTTTTTACCAAACACAACCACTACAAGATCGATCTTCTTCCATGATGAGATCTATTTGTCGAAGGCTAATTTTCCTCTTGGAGATCAATTTGCCTCTTGTAGGAGATCGATCTTCTCTTTACACAACCCTTAAGGAGATTGATCTGTCAAGGCTTGAGATCGATCTGTCTAAGGAGATTGATCTGCTTGCCTTAAAAATTGATCCTCTCATTACAGAATGTCTAGTAGATCGATCTGGCTCCCTTGGAGATCGATCTGCCCTATCCCCTATCTCAAAATAAGAGCATTTTGGCTCTTCCAGATCGATCTCTCATCCTATGAGATCGATCTGTCATGCATATTTCCAGATTTTTACTATAATTTTCTACAGAAATTCTCTCACACATATCCTTAATTTGCTGCCATAATCATTTACTCATTCATCCATCCTTGAGACTTGAAAATGGCATCCAATCATACATTGTACACATTAAAACTTGTGTGTAATCCTTACATGACCAAATATATACAACATATAACTAAATGGGAACATAAGGATTTGCACCACTTGTGCAATTTCACTCCATTTTACTCCACTACTCATATTCCATTCCACTCACATTCATCATATATCAAAGTCTATTTCTTCATATTCATGCTTAATGCAACTTGTACGTACATCACAACTCTTATTACAAGTGTGTACATTCAACTTATGGACTTTGCATCACATATGCTTTACATTACTAGTACATTACAATACTTCATGAATTCATTTACATATGTACAAGGCTAAACCTATACGGGGTCTCATATTCTCCCCCACTTAGAAAATTTGGTCATCCAAATTAGATCAAATCATTTCGTGAATAACTCGGGATACTTCTCCCCTATCAAACTCTCTAATTCCCATGTGGCCTCTTCCACAGTGTAATGTTGCCAAAGAACCTTCACCAGGGGAATTGTATTGTTCCACAACACTTTCTCTTTCCTATCCAATATTCGGATTAGTTCCTCCGCATACGACATGTCCTCCTTGAGCTCCAATGGCTCATAGCTAATTACATGTGTTGGATCCGAATAGTACTTCTGAAGCATAGAAACATAGAAGACATTGTGGACTTCCACTAGCTCAGGTGGCAAGGCTAGCTTATATGCTCCATCTCCCACTCTATCCAAAATCTCGAAGGGACGAATATAACGAGGGCTTAGTTTCCTTTCTTCCCGAACCTCGTTATTCCCATAGAAGGAGATACTTTCAAAAATACGGACTCACCCATATCAAACTCAAGTGGCCTCTGTCTCCTGTCAGTATAGCTCTTTTGTCGACTTTGAGCTGTTCGTAACCTCTCACATATTATCTGAACATCTTCGGAGGCTTGTTTAACCAAATCGATAGCTAGCAACTGTCTATCACCAACCTCTTCCCAACTAATGGGTGATCGGCATCTACGCCTGTATAGTGCCTCATAAGGGGCCATACCAATACTTGAGTGATAACTGTTATTATGGGAAAACTCAATCAATGGTAGGTGATGGTCCCATGAGCCTCTAAAATCCAGCACATACGCTCTCAACATATCCTTCAGGGTTTGTATAGTCCTCTCTAACTGACCATCTATCTGAGGATGAAAAGCGGTGCTAAAGCTCAACTGGGTCCCCATCGCTTCCTGAAAATGTCCCCAAAAGTGGGAAGTGAAGCGGGCATCCCTGTCAGAAACAACACTCACTGGGACTCCATGTAATCTCACTATCTCCCGTACATACATGTTCGCCAATGCACTTAAGGTATCTGTAGATTTCATGGCTAAGAAGTGTGCTGATTTCGTTAATCGATCTACTATAACCCATATAGCATCATGGTTCTTACGGGTTCTCATAACCCCATCACAAAATCAATGGTGACGTGCTCCCACTTCTATGTCGGTATCGGTAGAGGTTGTAATAATCCTCTTGGTTTATGATGTTCAACCTTTACTTACTAGGTTTACTGTATATCTTGATGTGTGAGCCTTTGATAAGATCATCTTTCTCAGCTCTGAATCCTTAGGAACACATATTCTATTTATGAACCTTAGTATTCCATCTGAGCTCAATTCAAATTTTGTACCCTTACCCTTTTGGATTTGGCTAATCACATTAATGCACCATTGATCAATCGTTGAGCTTGTCGGATTCTCTCAATCAACTCCAATTCTAATCTCAAGCTAGCAATAATCCCATAGCTGCAAATCTCAGGTAGGGTCATATCCAGACTAAGGTTCATGAATTGCTCCAACAACTCGTGTTCTATAACCATCATATGTGATACTAACCCGAGACTCTTTCTACTCAATGCATTGGCTACCACATTCGCCTTCCTCGGGTGGTATAAAATCTCACAATCATAGTCTTTGAGGAGTTCTATCCACTTTCTCTATCTCATATTTAACTCCTTCTGTGAGAATAGATACTTCAAACTCTTATGATCCATAAAGATCTGAAATCTCTCACCATACAAGTAGTGGCGCCATATCTTCAATGCAAATACTACGGTTGCCAACTCTAAATCATGAGTGGGGTAGTTCTTCTCATGCTCTTTTAGCTGTCTAGATCCATAAGCTACTACCCTTCCATCCTACATCAAGCCACATCCTAGCCCTTGATGTGAAGCATCCATATAAACAGAATAGATTCCTGAACTATTAGGGATGATAAGAACTGGCACGGTGGTTAATCTGCGCTTAAGTTCCTGAAAGCTCCTCTCACATGCTTCATCCTATATAAACTCCACATCTTTTCTCATAAGACATGTCAACGGAGTAGCCAATCTAGAAAATCCCTCTACAAATCTCCTGTAGTATCCTGCCAAACCCAATAAGCTCTTGATCTCTGTGACTGTCCTGGGCTGTTCCCACTAAACAACGGCCTCAATCTTGGATGGATCTACTGACATCCCATCCTTCGATACAACATGGCCCAAAAAAGAGATCTGCTCTAGCCAAAAGGCATATTTAATCAATTTGGCATACATCCTTCTCTCTCGGAGGGTTTGCAAAACAATCCTTAAATGCTGCTCATGATCTTCTTTGGACCTTGAATACACCAATATATCAACAATAAAGACGATTACGAACTGGTCCAAGTATGGCTTGAATATCTCATTCATTAGAGCCATAAAAGCTGCTGGTGCATTCGTCAACCCGAAAGGTATCACTAGGAATTTGTAATGACCGTAGCGGGTACAGAAAGTTGTCTTGGGCACATCCTCCTTTCGAATCTTCAATTGATGATATCCAAACCTCATATCTATCTTAGAAAAGGTATGCGCTCCCCATAGCTAATCCAATAAACCATCGATGCGCGGCAAGGGGTACTTATTCTTAATGGTAGCTTTGTTCGACATCCGATAATCGATACATAACATGAGGCTCCCATCTCTCTTCTTCACAAACAATACCGGAGTTCCCTATAGTGAGACGCTCGATCTTATAAACCCCTTATCTAGTATATCTTACAACTGCTTCCTTAATTCCTCTAGCTCAATTAGAGCCATCCTATATGGTGACTTGGATATTGGCTCGGTTCCAGGTGTTAAGTCGATACCAAATTCCATTTCTCTATCCGGTGGTAATCTCGATAGGTCGTCTGGAAAGACATCAGGGAATTCTCTAACCATTAGGATGTCATCCATATCCGGATGTGTCTTGTCCAAATCCACCACATAAGCAATAAAACCTTCAAAATAACATTCAAGTCATTTATACCAATGTACTTTACTTATCACAAAATTCAAGATTTCATTTATTCTCTTAAAATCTTACAACACATTTTTCAGGTAGAGAAAACGTAATAGACTTAGTGTGTCAGTCTAAGACAGCATGATTGGTAGCTAACCAATCCATTCCCAAGATTACATTAATATCATACATATTTAACAGAATCAGGTTGGCTGTCGCATACTTATCTCCTACCCTCACCTTACAATCTCTATACACTTGTTCAGCCAATTGGCTAACTCTCATTGGAATACTCATTAACAGAGTCCTATTTAAGTGTGTGGGTTCTACAAGTTCTGTTAACTTTGATGCACATGCAAGGGATATAAAAGAATGTGTAGCACCAGAATCAAACAAAACTATAGCTTCCAAGTTAAAAATCAGGATTGTACCTTTTATCACTTTAAAAGAGGTATCTGTTGATGCCTGGTCTATCGTATACACCCTTTTTTGACCCACAACTTGTTTCCCTTTTTCTTCAGTCGTGGCTCTCTTCTTGCAGGAGGTGTAACCGTAGGAACTCTCTCTGACTCCTTACCCCTCTGTGGAACTACCTCAACTGCCTCTAGACATTCCTTTGTATAATGTCTGAACTTGCCAAATCTGAAGCATCGTGTACCCTAAAGATAACAGGGTCTACCACCATGATATCGACCGCATATTCTGCACTGGTCAATAGTTGGTCTGGGTCAACCAATCACTATACCCCTAGTTTGTACTTGAGTCGAAGGCATAAAAGATCTAGCAGCCTTTTTTCAGCGACTCATCTGCCTCTCTCTGACGCTTACTCATAAATCTTCGACCAAACATGGCACTCTTGCCATCTCTCATTCTCCTTGACCCTTATCCTTACCCCCACTAAACTCAAAAATCTACAGGTCATAATCCTGCTCACATAACTGGGCCCGTCGTACAGCCTCTCTATATGTAACGACATCAAACGGGGCCAACTTAGCTCGAATCGAAGGCCTCAGTCCATCCACAAATTTGCAGACCCTAATAACTTCATTCTTGATAGAGTCGAGATCATATTGGCCTAGTGTGGTGAATCGTGACTCATACTCATCTACTGTTCGATTCCCTTGAGTTAGATTTAGAAATTCCATCTGCAACCCACGTCGAGCGGTATTTGGGATGTATTGCTCTCTGAAAGGACCCATAAACATATCCCATGTGATAGCCATACCCTGAGCTCTCAACATAGGCCTGGTGGACTTCCACCAGTGCTTGGCTTCGCCTCTCGGTACATAGGCCTTAAACGCTACTCTCTCAGTAGCCGAACATATACAGAAGTCGACTAACTTCTCCAGCTGACTGATCTAATCCTCAGCTACTGTCGAATCCTTTACCACACTAAAAGAAGGAGGCTTGAAATCCATGAAATGTCTCAACCTCTCCATATCACAATCATATTCATACTCCAAATCATCCTTATCATACTGCAGTGGGGCTACTGGAGGAGGTACTCATCGAATATGGGGATCTCATGGCCTAACTGGTTCAGGTGGTGCAGGTGCAACATTCTTATGTTTAGGTGCAGCTGTTGGGGGATTCGATGCAGCCTGTCCCGCTATACCAAGTGTACCCTCAAACCTAGCCATAATCTAACCCATCATGGTCATCATAGTGCGCATGTCTTCCTCTAATCGGGCTATCCGAGGATTAGAAGCCTCTATCTGTTCCTGGGGCTCATGACTAGAGGACGATCTGCTTTGCCTCTCAGTCCTATCATTCCTCCCTTGAGCTCCCGAGCTCTCTCCCCTCTTGCAGTGTCTCTTAGGCATAACTCACTAGCCTGATAACTTCCTGCATTTACAATAAAATTTTTATTTTCCACCAGCTCCGTATACACATTTGTATCTAAATATCGCACAGTAATTTGGGGATGTATGTTTCTTAGTCCTAAACATCGACTCACATCAAACCAACCATGCTCTGATACCAAATCTATCACACCCCACTTTCAGGTGCCCTTTATCCATACTACACTACTACGGTTGGGCTATGAGACGATGCAATTACTAAAGTTCCAAAAATTTACAGCGAAAATATTTAAAATTTAATTCACACTCCCAGGTGTGTAAATATACAAAATTAATTGTATAATAATAACTTTACATAACATCCCCATACCACTATTTACATTTTCGATTTGTAAGTGTGCGATACAATATAATAGATACAAAATACTCATGTGTATACAAATCTTATACCTTTGCAACTTGTGGGAGCTGTCCAACACAAAAAGGGATCCAAAGACCACCGCTCTCCTACTTCTCAGTATCTAGAGGGGGAAAATAGTAGGGTGAGCAAACCACAGCTCAATAAGGAAATGAATACTAGCAGGTAGATATCGTACTACCTACATAGCCCATGCATGTAAAAACCAAAATCATGCTTTCATTATAAATGGAAATGTTATCAAAAAATGCAGTTAAACGTATATCTCTTATTTGGCATTTTCATGTAACACAAATATTCAGTATTTCCACTTAAAACATGTTTCATAAAATAGTGCTCTCACGGCATAAGTGTTTAATTCAGAGATTTATCAAATACACAAAATCTCTTTCTTTTATGAGTTCTACTCAATCTCTCAAATCTCTGAGACTAGCATGGAATTTTTGACAATCAAATATCCACGACGTATGGCCATAGTCAATGATCCCAGGCCTCACTGATCAGGTGTACACAGGGCATCACTTCGCCTAAAAGGGGATGGGTCAGTCCTACCCTCCGGCTCATCTCAATCAACCACATCTCCTTATTACTCACGATATAAGGTATGCCATGTGTCATCTACACGATACTCGTACTCACGTGCACCCAGCACGGTACATAGTATACCAACGGACAACTACACAATACTACATACGACCGTAGACCCAAGTCCATACTCCAACTGCGATGGATTTTTCATCCTGAGCCATGTCTCATATACCAGGTGAGCAATCGACATGAGACACAGTCATCGTAAGGCTCCAGCGTGGTACAATTTATGGTTAAGGCCCAGCCCATTCCGAGGCCGTCGGCTGGTGTCCCCTTGGGTCCCAAACCCCCAGGTTTACCTCAACTCAGTAAAAACATGTGCAAGCTAACACTCCAGCACATTATCATTATAAAACCACATGCAAGTCACGCTCCAGCACGGTTTATCCAATCATACAGACGTACGCAAGTCAAACTCCAGCATAGTCAAAATCATTAAAACAGGTGTGAGCTAAAGCTCCAACACTATTTCAAATCTCAAATCCGATATGTGGCTACTTTCTCTTTTAAAACTCAAAACATGTTTATTTATGCAGCATGCCTTTCCATGCTAAAACATGTAAAAGTAGCCAACCTATCATTATCATTTCTCAATCACAAAATCAATACAAAATTGAGAAAACATTGAAATCATGCATATCATGATATTTCCTTACCCCATCCCATTTCTCAATACATATATATCATAGTACATTTCATGCTTCCATATCATTTCATAGAATTGTAGTATGGTACTAATTCTAGCGATATATCTATCAAAATTGTAGTAAAGTACGTACGAACATCTCTATAGCTAACACACAATCCCTTACCTTGAATCGCGTTCGTATTTCCTTTGTCACGTATGCTCCGTTCGCGATCCGGGTTAGCTGTGTTCCACGTTCTTCCAATCTACACACATAACCATTAAGTCATTTCTTTTCTTTCCCCAAATATCCTCATTGTCACTTATTCTCCCATTTATACCTTTGAAGCCTTTAAATCATACATCACTTTCTATTTGTATCACTTATCTCATTAAACTATTTCTTAAGCTTTTTATAGATTTCCCTCTACTTAAATTTCTCTTAACATTACTCACTCATCACTACAAATCATTCTTATCAACATTTTGCATACCATTCAACCCATACAATGTCTAGAATCATTATTTAAAGCTTGAGGGTTGAAGAGCTTACCCATTTTTCTTAGCCAAACTTGTGGTAGCCACAACGCCTTCTCTTGGTCACACCAATGTGTGATTTTTGGGTATGTTGTTCTCATTGCTCCAAGGAACAACTTTCCCTTCTTGAGCTTCTTCCATAATTTGTCAGAATGTGGTGATTTCTAGAGTGAGAAAGCTTGGGTTTTTTGAGAGAAAATGGTAGGTGAGGTTTGGTAGGGGAAAAGTTCTGAGTTTTCATCTCAATCTCGTGCTCTTTTTATAGATACAGGCTTATGAGATCGATTTGGTCCTTGTAGAGATCGATCTCTGTAAGGTTTGGTAGTCCTTTTCACCGAAAATAACCATTACAAAATCGATCTTCTTCCATGATGAGATCGATCTGTCGAAGGCTAATTTTCCTCTTGGAGATCGATCTGCCCCTTGTAGGAGATCGATCTTCTCTTTACAGAACCCTTAAGGAGATCGATCTGTCGAGGCTTGAGATCGATCTGTCTCAAACAATGAGTTAAGGAAACCAATCTGCTTGCCTTAAGAATCGATCCTCTCATTACAGAATGTCTAGCAGATCGATCTGGCTCCCTTGGAGATCGATCTGCCCTGTCCCATATCTCAAAATAAGAGCATTTTGGCTCTTCCAGATCGATCTCTCATCCTATGAGATCGATCTGTCATGCATATTTCCAGATTTCTACTGTAATTTTCTGCAGAAATTCTATCACACACATCCTTAATTTGTTGCCATAGTCATTTCCTCATTCATCCATCCTTGAGACTTGAAAATGGCATCCAATCACACTTTGTACACATTAAAACTTATGTGTAATCCTTGCATGACCAAATATATACAACATATAACTAAATGGGAACATAAGGATTTGCACCACTTATGCAATTGCACTCCATTTTACTCCACTACTCATAGTCCATTCCACTCACATTCATCGTATATCAAAGTCCACTTCTTCATAATCATGCTTAATGCAACTTGTACGTACATCACAACTCTTATTACAAGTGTGTACATTCAACTTATGGACTTTGCATCACATATGCTTTACATTACTAGTACATTACAATACTTCATGAATTCATTTACATATGTACAAGGCTAAACCTATACGGGGTCTCACAAAAACTGTGGCGTGGTGGTAGAACACGAACTGCGGTGATTACAGGGCTGGTGCTAATCTGGTTTTTTGCTGTAGAACGTGGCTGACAATCGAGTACGTGGCTGCAGCCTTGGCTGTGCCGCCAGAAGTGAAGCAGGGAATGAAGGCGTGGCAGTAGCTGGTGACAGAACTAGTCAATGCTAAAAATGAAGCAGTTGCAAGATGCATGTGTATGAGCTGTTTGTGTAGAGTAGTAATGTTGGCAGCAGGACGTGGTGCATGTAAAAGCAAGAGATGTCAAAATTGTGGCATGAAAGGCTAGAAGCATGATTCTCACTTTTATTTTGCTTAGAGCTTTGTGAGTAATTTTTCCTCTATTTTGCTTTATTTTGGTGTTTTCATTATTTTTCTTGCTTTCTAGTTTTTACAAATTAAACCTTGTAGATCACCCTTTTTATATTCATAATTTGCTAGGATATACTTAGGGTAAAATTAACTGGTACTTAGTTAGGCTGACTGTGTTTCTCTATGGGACGATAATCTGGGACTCAATTCCTTTTTATTACTTGTGCGACCCGTGAACTTGCAGTATACATGTCTAGGTAGGACGTAATCACAAGCTCAATAAGTAATGTATCAATGGAGTGAGAAGTATATACCAAAAAATAGTAGGCTTTGTACCATACTTAGTAAAATAATCAATATATTCATATACATTCTCGAAAAGCATTCTTACTTTCAAAACACTAAATCAGATCAAAACATAGTCTGAAGCTGATTATTCTTTCAAAGTCTAACAGACAAAAAACCATTCTTTAAGGTCAAACAAATAGATACTTTTCTTTGAAGTCAAAACAAACATATAACAGAACTTAGTTTCCAAAATCGATTCAAATCGAAACAGATACAGAACGTATCATTTATCTTTCAAATCAGACAAACAAGTCATAGAGACTAGGCATTTACAAGTATTAACCATAAGTTAATATCATTTAACATATAGGGCACCTATGGCCATGGTAAAGAGGGATTGTAGACTGGATCAGGGTCGTACAATGCCCTACGCCACTAAACAAATATATCCAAAACAGAGTGTGGCAATTCAAAATGCATCGAATGGCACAAAATACCTAACGTGGTTTAGCATGCATCATAAGGGACTAATCATACCCAAGTGCCCAAAGGCATTCACCTCGATGGTCCGAACTCCACACGGGCTATGCATGACAAATGTTCAGATTTACATATTGCCTAAGTCTCAAAACAAAACTTTCGAAATTCTTTTTCGGGTTTACTAACCATACGCTCATAAAATCTAGTTTAAATCAAAATTCTTATGACTTAAAACTCATTCATAAAATGTGACTTCTGTGTGCCACTTTGTTCCCATAGGATTCAAGAGGTGACCCCCACAATCATATTTAAAAACCACTTTCACATGACATAAATCATTTTTCCAAATATCAAAGTACACATAGATATCTTTTCCAGATACTTAAATACATATCAAATATCAATCTTTCAAAACATAAACATATTTAAAATCATCAGAAAACATACTAAAAACATGCTTAGAGTGTTCGGAGAAAGGGCATTTCTTCAGTTTATACAAAAAAGTCGCTTTTCAGATTCAAAAAGTCTTTCTTTCAACATTTTGGGCATAGTAACTGATTTCAAAATTCAAGTAGGGTGTTTGAAAGCTAACACTACTCAGAACACATCCCTTACCTCTTTCGCCTTGGTGCAACACAATTGTATCGGGTTTCAAAATCATCTCGATTAGCGTGTTAGATACCCAAGCTGCCCAAAATAACATCAAGTCATCAAATAAAGGTCAATGTTATTTTAATACATTTAAATATGCATTTACTTTCTTAAAGTTTGACTAATCTTGACTTTTTTTCCAATTTTGCTCATTTTCTCGGTTTTACCTATTTAAGTACCAGTTCAAGCTATTCTTGCCAATTTTATTTTCCTAACTTCATATTCACCGTCATAATGGTCTAAATACTCATTCTCATTCACAATTCATGCTTATCATCAAACTCATTTCGTCAAATTTCACACTTTTCAATTTTTCGCTAAACTAAGCTTTAAACCGGACTTTTCGGTATAATATTTAACAATTATCAACCTTAAATCAAACCACATTTCACCATTTACAAAAGAATCCTAGGCTGGTCGAAACCCTTAAGTGTCTTAGAATTAATTCCATCAATTTCATTCAACAACAAAATCCTTAAAAATTATTTCTAGTCCAATTTCTTCCAAATTCTCACTTCTCCAATGTTCTATTATGTCTCTAGTATCTCTCATAAAAATTTTGGGGTCACTTATTTGAGAACGTTTCCCCAATTGAGCTCATTTTACTCTATTCGATCAATATCGAACAAAATGGCTTTAAGCTTTCGGTTTGATTTAAAAATTCATTTGAACACCGAAACTTATTATTTCCACTTGATTTTAATTTTCCAAGTCAATCTTATCTTATCTTAACTTCCCATGGTCTCAGAATAATTTTCTTGAATTTCTATAATTTATTCCAAATTTATTTCCTTAACTAGGCCTCTTTTCTCGGTTTATCGTAAACTCGAGTTTCATTAGTTTCTTCACTTTCATTACTTTAGTTTTCACTTCCCAACATCATGTCATGAACTTATACACAATTCTTAAGCAAATTCTTAGGCTGAGAGCCTTAACTCAATTTCCGTGCCACTAGGCCCCGTTCCATGATCCAAAGTACTTCAATTCTTTCGAGCATGGATAATATGATTACGAGTACTTAGTTATTTCTTAATTTTCAATCACTTATTAATATGGAAATTTTGGGTTTTACATATCGGATTTCCATACCTAGGCCAGCTTAATGAATTTGGTTGGACCTTTTTTCGAATTTGCATACACATTTCATGTGCCATTCTTCGCGCCTTCTTTGTGAATGTCTAGCTTGTTACCTCTGATGATGCGCTAGGTAATGTCAAGGCCATTAAGTCCTTCATCATGGGCCATGATGTTACAATCACCCTAAGCTCTCTCTTTTTTTTCTCTCTCTCATCTTCGAAATTCCTTACCAGGGCAACTATAATGAAGATGTGGAGGTTCCTCTCACCTTTCCTATCACCGATAACAAGGTATTCCTATGTTCCTTCAATTGATCCATCTCACCATTACTCACAATCTTTTGTAATCTTCTATCATTCACATCGTGCTTTTCATCTTATAAACACCTATCTTGTGAGGTTCATTTGTTTACACAATTCATTTACTAAATTTCCATTCTTGTAATCAAGGGGAGTGAAACCCTTGTGAGGTAAACTTTATGAGAGTTAAGGTAACCACTATTTATGTCACGACCCCCTTTCTAACAAAATCATTACAAATTTTTTGCTTTATTTATTAACTTTCCCTGTCGTGAACAGTTTCTAACACCAACTAGTTGAGCTATGACCCGGTGTTAGTTACCTCTTACCATATATCATATTATTCAACATTTGTATAAAACAGTTGTAAACATATAAGCTACTTAAACTGTAATTTCACTATTTTATACGGGTTTACAAATATTCACATCCCTCAAATTACATTCCCAAAAAGTATTACTGTGTTGTACTTGTTTAGATACAAAACGCTACTAATGTGCATAACTCTCAGCAATGGGCAGCAGCGGACACTAGGAGTGTGAGTCTCCACTCGCTCTCAATCCCTATGGATGCTCTGTAGAGATGGAAAAAGAAAGGGTGAGCACCACTTGCTCAGTAAGGAAAGAATGTAAGCAGGTAGATAGCTACACTATCTACATGCTGATAATGCCATGATATAAAAATAATTTCCATCAGGAACATGAGGTAAAATAAAACCACACCACATGAATATGTATAGAGTATAGGAGACCTCATAAAATCAGGTGTGATAACACATGGAAAACCATCATGTAAAACATCTCATTCACGTTATATCAAAACTCATAATTTCATCACAAATCAACTAAATCAAGGCTAAACCTACCCTTCGGGAATACCCTGATGTATAAAACCACATTTCTTTAAAATATAAATACGGGTATAACCCCTCCTTTAGGTCTACCCTTATCTATCAATACAGTGTGATATCACGCGAGGCATATTGGTTAGCTTATGGAAACAAATTAGGAACTATGGCCATATATAAATAAATGTGATCCTAGGCTACGCGGATCCGAACGTATGGGGCATCACAACTGCAACGGGAGGTGAGGTCAATCCTGCCCATGAGAATAATAACTCAACCAGCTAGTCATCAAGACTACATAGTACAGCGTACTCCGTGTGACGTACATAGTACAATGTACTCCATGTACCCACATGGTTTTGGGTGCCTGCCATAGGTCTTATCCTACATCACAATTCGGGAGTGCCTGCCATAGGTCTTAGCCACCCTGTTTCATGTTAATAACCAACCCATGTCTCAAAATACGCATGCTGGTGTATCATCTCACAATGACACATAGTCTACAGAAGGCTACAGCACGACTTATGCATGTTATGATATCTAACATCTCGTGCGAGCAAAGCTTCAACACATTTTTCTGCAAAACATATAAAATCCTCGTACGAGCAACGCTCCAGAATGGCTTTCATGCATAGTAAATCAATGTAAAATCACGTACAAGCAAAGCTCAGTACGGCTTTCATACATACCATCAAAAAGATTTAGTGCGAGAAGGGCTCCAGCACTATTTGTATTCATACAAATACAACAGGTGGCTCCATTTTAAATAAATTATCTCAAAAATAATTCTTAGCACCTAATCTGTGTCATTCCATGTAATAATTAAAGCAATAGCCAGCCTATCCTCATTTCATTCATATCAAGACATTATATCATGATACAAACATCAAAATCATGAAATTCATGCATTTTTGGATCCTAACTACCCTTTTTATAAATTCCCCTACAAGGGAAAAATTGTCATTTTTTCTTATTTTCGAAATTTTTCTCGAAGAATTATTATTTTATTTCTAGAAAGCTTAGAGAATTTAAGTCATTGTAAATCCCCCTCGAAAATACGTATAGCTACCTCTAAGAAATTACCAAATCCCATTACCTCGAATTACATCGAGCGTAGTACCAGTTCCACCGCTGGAAGCTCGTCCAGTCTTATTTGCTCCTAATCTAATCTCTGGAGCTGCATTTAACTATTATCAGGTTAATTACTATACTATATCTCAATGAACTTAATTAGATTTATTGGGCCCAATTATATTATAACAATCTTCATAAAGTTCCCGAGCCCCTTTTTATTCAAATTTTTCTTCCTCGGAGTCTATCGGGCTTATCGGGTCCATTAACTTTTATTGGGCCTCGTACTGAGTTCTTAAACTCCTTAATGGACTTTTTACATTTAGGATAAGCCTATTGAACCATTCAGCCATGGAATGGTGGCCGAATGCCATCCAAGCCAACCATGGTCGAATGCCATGGCAAGTCACGCCAACATGCCTAACTTTCTAGCCAACCTCTTTCATGCATTTTATCAAACACTTGGCATACTCAATTTAGCTTAGTTTTATCCTTCACTCACACATTTCATCACACACCTTGCTGCCCTAACTCAATTGATCCACCAATTCACCAATTTGATTGAAATAAACCATGTTAACATCATGTACACATGTTACCTAACCTATCCATGCATCTAATTTAACCATACATGCATGAATCATCAAATACCCATTTTCGGCCATGATCAATTCATCACGAAATCAGTTGTTTTGCCCCTTAATTTATATACCAATCATCTTTAAAAAATCCCTAGATACATATACGATAACTTAAAAGCTTGTAAACATGCCTAGCTTGCTTACCTTGCCAAAACCGTGACTTTACCCTAATTTTGGGGGCTACAAATCAGCTCATCAGGTGCTGAATTTTGGATACATTGTTCCTCATTCAATTTGGAACAACTTTTCTGCAGATCACATGTTCCAATTTTGCCTCTAGGGTAGTGATTTTTCTAGAGAGAGAAAGCTTGCACAATTTGGTCTTTAATCGAGTCACTCTCAGTTTGGTGAGGATGATAGTGTTCAGCCGGTTTTTCCATAGTCCCTAAGGCTTATGGTTGACTAATTACACATTAAATATTCATCCAATTAAATGGGTTAATGGGTTTGGGTCATGATCCATGGGTTTTGGGCATGGTTTACCTAAATGGGCTTAAGAAATCACTTGAAATGGGCTTGTCTTGTGGGCTCTCGGTTTGGGCCTTCCCTTGGGCTTCTTGGGCTGTAATTTTCAGGACACTTAGGGAATTAATTATAATTCAGATTTGGCTCATAAAATGGCCCACTCATTTTGCCAAACGGGCCTGCACAATTCGGCCCAATTCAACTTACCCGAAATGGGCTTTAAATTTCATCTCTTGGCCCATTATGTTTTTCTCCATGATTTTAGCCTTGTAAATCCTACCAAATAATTTGTATTAGTTCCTTAGACATATATTGACCTAAAACACAAATACCAAGGCCCCAATTGGTCATTTTCTAAGCTCAATCCATCACTTATTAACTTTACCCGATTTAAAGCTTAACTTTCAAGGTAATTTTTCCTATCTTTACTTTTCCTTGAAATTGCCTTCTTATTTTTGTCCATTTTTCATATCTTACTTATTTATATGAGTTCCCATTATTGAATCACTTATCTCTAGGGTTTTGGTGCACTTTCTAACCACAAAAGTACTACTTTGCTTAACCACTAAAATAGGGTTCGTTTGGGCATTTCTGGCACTTTACACTACACCAATGAGTTCGGAACCAAATCAACTTGACTTCCCTTATTGAACCCTCAATCGTTTCTTATTATAAGTTTTCCTCTTCAGTCATAATGACTTAATCTCCTTTAGTTTAACATCTAGTCCCTTTAGCCTCTATTTACCCTTTACGCGATTTTACGTGCGTATAATTTTTTCGTTCTCATTTTCATGATCCAAAATCATCTATCTTATGATTCCATTAACATATAATAATGTCCTACAATGAGTGAACCATAAGGAATGTCATATATACATGGGGTCTCACAAATCTCCCCTTCTAAAGAAATTTAGTCTTCCAAATTAGAACCAAATCAGTCTGTGAACAACTCCCATGTGGCTTCCTCCAGAGTGTGGTACTACCAAAGAACTTTCACGAGAGAGATCTCTTGGACTGCAATACCTTCTCCTTCCTATCCAATATCCAAATCAATCTCTCGACATATGACATGTTTTCATTGAGCTTCAATGGCTCATATCTAATAACATATGTCGAATCCGGATGGTATCTTCGAAGCATAGAGACGTGGAAGACATTATGGATGCCTGCTAGCTCTAGTGGCAACACAAACCTGTAGGCCTTATCTCCCACTCGCTCCAGAATCTCAAAGGGTCTAATGTAACGAGGACTCAGCTTACCCTTCTTCCCGAATCTCATAATATCCTTGGAAGGAGAAACTTTCAAAAATACTGATTCACCCTCGGTGAACTCTAATGGTCTCCGTCTTATGTCAGCGTAACTCTTCTACTGGCTCTGAGCTGTCTGTAACCTCTCACATATAACCAAAACATCCTTAGAGGCCTGCTTTGCTAAATTAGGAGCAAAATCTATCTGTCACCAACCTCTTCCCATCTAATAGAGGAACGGCATCTACGACCATACAATGCCTCATATGGTGCCATCCGGATACTTACATGATAGCTGTTATTATAGGCAAACTCGGCTAATGGTAAATGATCATCCCAAGAGAGCAAATATGATTAGACGAGCTTCCAGTGGTGGAACTAGTACTATGCTCGAGGCCCAATAAAAGTTTAAGAACTCAATACGAGGCCCAATAAAAGTTAATGGACCCGATAAGCCCGATAGACTCTATGGAAGAAAAATTCGAGTAAAAAGGGGCTCGAGAACTTTATGAAGATTGTTATAATATAATTGGGCCCAATAAATCTAGTTAAGTTCATTGAGATAAAGTACAATAATTAACCTAATAATGGTTAAATGCAACTCCAGAGACTGGATTAGGAGCAAATAGGACTAGACGAGCTTCCAGCGGTGGAACTAGTACTACGCTCGACATAATTTAAGGTAAGGGGATTTTGTAAGTGCATAGAGGTAGCTATACGTATTTTCGAGGGGATTTATAGGTACTTAAATTCTCTAAGATATCTAGAAATAAAATAATAATTCTTTGAGAAAAATTTTGAAAATAAGGAAAAATGACAATTTTACCCTAATTTTGGGGGTCCAAATCAGCTCATCAGGTGCTAAAGTTTGGATATGTTGTTCCTCATTCCATTTGGAGCAACTTTTCTGCATATCACTTGTTCCAATTTTGCCTCTAGGGTAGTGATTTTTCTAGAGAGAGAAAGCTTGCACAATTTGGTCTTTAATGGAGTCACTCTCAGTTTGGTGAGGATGATAGTGTATAGCCGATTTTTCCTTAGTCCCTATGGCTTATGATTGACTAATTACACATTAAATGTTCAGCCAATTAAATGGGTTAAAGAGTTTGGGTCATGACCTATGGATTTTGGGCATGGTTTACCTAAATGGGCTTAAGGCATCACTTGAAATGGGCTTGTCTTGTGGGCTCTCAGTTTGGGCTTTCCCTTGGGCTTCTTGGGTTGTACATTTCAAAATACTTAGGGCCAGAAGTCTACTTTATATTGGGCTCATAAAATGGATCACTCATTTGGCCAAATGGACCTACACAATTCGGTCCAATTCAACTTACCCAAAATGGGCTTTAAATTTTATCTCTTGGCCCATTATGTTTTTCTCCATGATTTCAGCCTTGTAAGTCCTACCAAATAATTTGTATTAGTTCGTTAGACATATCTTAACCTAAAACCCAAATATGAATGTCCCAATTGGTCATTTTCCAAGCTCAGTCCATCACTTATTCACTTTAACGGATTTAATGCTTAACTTTTAAGGTAATTTTTCCTATCTTTACTTTTCCTTGAACTTGCCTTCTTATTTTTGTCTATTTTTCATATCTTACTCATTTATATGAGTTCTCATTATTGTATCACTTATCTCTAGGTTTTTGGTGCACTTGCTAACCCCAAAAGTACTGCATTCGCTTAACCACTAAAATAAGGTTCGTTTGGGCCTTTTTGGCACTTTACACTACACCAATGAGTTCGAAACAAAATCAACCTGATTTCCCTTCTTGAACCCTCTATCTTTTCTTATTATAAGTTCTTCTCTTTAGTCAGAATGACTTAATCTCCTTTAGTTCAACATTTGGTCCCTTTAGCCCCTATTTACCCTTTACATAATTTTATGTGCGTATGTCACGACCCAAAACTACCCAAAAATCAGAGTAAATTTTTTTTTTCTTTTATACTTACTTGACCTCTGATCGTGACCAACCACAACCAATAATTGGGCTGTGTGTCAGTACCCATATCATCACCATACATTTTACAAATAGTGCATAATTTAAATTAAAATATAAACTCATACGTTATACACTAATTTCTTTTCATTTCTTTACAATATGTACCCAGTCTATACATCCCAGTGTCAATACAAAATATAATACTAAGCTTATGGTATTTAGATACAATATTTATATAACTGTATATACCTCAAAAGATGGGTAGCAGTGAATGTCTGGAATGTAGTACTCAGTCTCCTCAAGGTCTACTGAAAGAAATCTATGTGAGAAAATGAAAGTGTGAGCACATCAAGCTCAATAAGGCAATCCTACAAACAAGTAGATAACCTTACAACCTACATGAACGTAGTGCCATGTATAAACCACCCCTTATCCACACATTTCAAAACAGATGCTCTGATTCATGATGTCATGTAAAACAAGTTCACATATGGATTTCAAAGATCACAAAAATTCATCATGCAAATCCATTTAAATCATTTCATTCTCGTTAAAATTTCACAACAAAGTCAGAACTTAACCCATCCCTAGGGTGTTCCTAACTCACATAAAATCATGAAATAAAATGCTTTTCAAAGTAATGGTAACATGCAAGAGTTTAAATCCCAGTTTTATTCTCATCAAAATCACATCTCAGTCAGGACTCAACCCCTCCCTCGGGCGATCCAGACTCACACAAAAATCCACAAAATGTGTTTCTCAAAATCATCAACCTGCGAGACTAGGCAATATATGTATATCTCAGGCAAATAACTAGGACTATGGCCATATGTCCTCGTAATCCCACTGTTACACGGATCCTAGTGTGTGGGGTCTCACCACTATCGAGAACTGCCCCAAGAGGTGGGTCAGTCCATCCCATCGGTCCTGCCCGATCACTCGCATCCGAAGATGCCACTCGCATCCGAAGATGCCACGCATCTAAAGATGCCACATAATCAATCCCAGCACGGTACATCGTACTCCATGCTACTTGCACGGTACAACATACTCCGTGGACCCATATCTCATATCCATACTCATGCCCTGTCTCAAAACGCACGAGCGAGCCTATTTAATCGGTGTGACACACAGTCTACCCGACGCTCCAAGCACGGCTCAACACATGTTCTCATAAAACTAGTGCGAACGATGCTCTAGCACTCTCATAAATCAAGTAAAACTAGTGCGAGCTAAGCTCTAGCACTCTGTACACAAATCATGCAAAAAATCTGGTGCGAGCTAGGCTCCAGCACCGTGTCACGAAAATCATATAAAAATCTGGTGCGAAATGACTCCAGCACCAATGCATGTAAAACTCTAGTGCGAGCTCTCGCTCCAGCACTAATGCATGCATCACACCAATCAAAGCTCGTGTGAGCTGAGCTCTAGCACGTCAAATGTCTATAAAATCATGTAGGTGGCTCTGTTATCTCAAAACAATTTCCAAACAGAATCACATTATTGAAAATATGCAATGTTATGCATTTTTATTTAAAAGCTGGCCAGCCTACTTAGGCACATGTCATAACACCTCGCGACTGAGCAGGAACCTCCTGTTCTTGCTCCTCCCAATTTTTCCTAAAATTAAAAATTTTATCCTTAACAAGGGTATTTTGGTAATTTGCCCATCTGGGGCACTAAAATTTTTATCTTAAATCTAGACCCTTCAGACAATTTTAGGGAATGTAAATGACGTCGAAATTGTGTAAAGTTACCTCTAGCAGCCTGTAAAATTCCCTTACCTGGAATTATATGCAAGCTTATCCCATTTTACCTGTACCAGGTCTCTCAGTCCAATTTGCTCCAAACCAATTCTACGGAACTGCATATAACCACGTATTTCGGTCAGTTTTAATATACTTATCAGTATTTCACTTATACTGATCGAATCTAAAATATTGGGCTCATTTTACTTTATTGGGCCTGATTGCATCTTAATGGGCCTCGACCCATTTTCATCCCGTTCCCACTTATTAAATCCCTTCTTTGGGTCTATTGGGCTCTCAAAACCCATTGGACTTCGTTCCCAACTCTTTGGATAGCCCGTATATCATTTACGACAATTAATTCAAAAATCCTAATATAATTCACTAAATGCGAAATTAAATCCAAAATTCGTAAAATAAATCTTTAATATGCGAATAATTACATAAATTGTTGTAAATGAGCTTTACTTACCCGAGATTATGTAATTGTGCGCAAATCGAAGTTCGACCGGGCTCACAAACACGATTTATCGTCGAACTGCATAATTTTATATTTAATTCCAGGTAAATTTTCGATTAAATATAATTTAAATAAATTTCTCTGAAATCAAATCGGTCACTTTTGACCTCTTATCGACTTACCCGAAGTCCGGTGTATCCCCAAAAATTCTTTTCTTTTTTCCTTTTTCTCTTTTTCTTCCTTTTTTTTTCCCTTTTTTCCGCTCTTTCTCGGTTGAACCGGTTCGGTCCAATGGTATCAAAGTGAAATTGGTCTGATGTGTGTCAGTGTCAATAATTAGGAAATTACATCCCCGTGTTACTGTTCTTGGTTAGATACAATCGTGTATATTGAGAGGGGTTTTAACTAAGAAATGGTTGTGAATGCAGGAATATAGGCATTATGCCTGTTACCCGTAGTGGTAGAGGAGGTCGGGCATGAGGCAGAGGCTGTAGAGGTAGGCCTGCATCTGATAAACGTGCTGAGTTGCCTCATGAGACTCAGGAGGAGGCTCAGGTAGAGACCGGGGTTGAGCATGCACCATAAGGTCCTGCAGAGAGGGATACTGTAGAGAGACCTGCTGAGACGGCCGAGGCGTGTTTCACTAGGATAGAGTGAAGCCTCGAGATGATTATGGAGTTATTAGGGCCCACTAGCCTCCACAGGGAACAACCCATCTTGGGTCTCCCTGGGTCAACTAGCGCAGTGGCTACCGAGCACAACACCTAGTGGCGCCCCACACATCCATGTATTCTCCGTTTTTGGGCCGAAGCCCATCACAGTTTTGCTCTGACTAGGGGGCAAGCCTATCTCCAGCCTAGACGCATCCCCAGAGATTCGAACCAGGGACAACACCCTTAGCTCGAGCTCAATGGTACCAGCAGAGACGAACTAAGGGTGTTATCCCTGGTTCGAATCTCTGGGGACGCGTCTAGGCTGGAGATAGGCTTGCCCCCCAGTCAGAGCAAAACCGTGATGGGCTTCGGCCCAAAAGTGAATAATACGTGGATGTGTGGGGCGCCAGTATGTGTTGTGCTCGGTAGCCACTGCGCTAGTCGGCCCAGGGGGACCCAAGATGGGTTGTTGCCTGTGGAGGCTAGTGGGCCTTTGGTGCCGAGTGGGCCTTCACTGCTGGAGTGGCCTTTACAGCGTATAATTATTTTTTTCTCATTTTCATGATCCAAAATCGTCCGTCTTATGATTCCATTAATATATAATAATGTCCTATAATGAGTGAACCATAAGGAATGTCATATACACATAAGGTCTCACAATTTAGTGAGGCTAAAAGGTTCCTTCCTAAGCCTTGAAAAGAAAGTGTAAGAGGTCTCACCTACTAAAATTTGTTGTGTAAGAGATTCACTACTAAGTGGAATCGATATTTTTGGTAATAGGCTCAAGGGGAGAGCACGTAGGCATCAGATTAGCCAAATCTCTATAAAGTTTTTGTTTGCTTTCTCTTATCCTTACACTCTTTACATTTTGCACTTCATTTTCATATATAAGTTATGTACAATTGTGTCAATTTGTTAGAAAAATTTTAAGTTAGAAATTTTAGTCAAAAACGGATTCACCCCTTTCAGTTATAGCCAATAAGGGTATGTGCATAGTCTCCTAAATAACAAGTACAAAGTTATAATATTTTTTTATATGTGATGATTTTAGATGCTCTATATGTTTCGAGAACAAAATTAATGTTTCAAAGATTGATGCATAATAATGTAATACATTGTTTCATGCTATTACACATTAGTTTTCTACCTTAAAATTTATTGTCACAACCCAAAACTGTAAGCTTTTCAGTGATTTATTACGAAAGTGTAAAAATGTAAGCAATTTTTTTCTTTCCATACATTGTTTGTTATGTGAGTACAGTCGTAACTATTTCTAGGTCTCAAACTACCTAGCTTGGTTTAAAGTTGTGAACCTAAGGTCCCAGTCTAACTTCTTAATAACTTTTGTAATCATTCCATAATTTAATACACATCCTGACACATACTTTGTAAAGTAACTGTCTGAGAAAGTACAATTAAATATAATAAGAAATTGTACTGTTATGAGCAGTGAAATCTCAAAGCGTTTATGTGAGACCTCATATATGTATAACCTTGTATATGTGTATATTGGATTGTAAAATGAATACACGTAAGTTTTAAAGTATATAGCGAGTCTAAGAAGGATATTTCCATGAGTGTAATGTAAATATATTGAATTTTGAGTGGTGTGGTAAAATGGAATGAAGATTGCATGAGTTCTGCACTTCCATTTAGTTTGTATTATATACCTTTGGTTCTAAAAAGATTTCACACAAGTTTTAATGTGTATGAAGTATGAATGGATGTCATTTTCAAGTCTTAAAGGTGGCTGGATGAGAAAATGACTATGGCAGCAAAATGTATGAAGTTTGGTATGAGTTGTTGCAAAAAACTGTAGAAAAATCTGGAAATATGAAGGCCAGATCGATCTCACAGGATGAGAGATCGATCTGGAAGAGCCAAAATGCGCTTATTTGAGCAACAGAAATAGTGCAGATTGATCTGCTAAACTTTCTGTAAAGAGAAGATCAATTTCAAGGCAAGCAGATCGATTTCCTTAGCTCTCAGGTTGGAGTAGATCAACCTCCTCCCTAGCCAAATTGATCTCCCTAACTTTCTACATGAGACAGATCGATCCCAAGCCCTCGACAGATCGATCTCCTGCCTTCAAATGTCATGAAAAATAGGGATTTTAAGAGGACCAGATCGATCTCCACCCAAGACAGATCGATCTTATCAAGCTAAATCTATAAATAGGAGCAGTTGGATCTGCAGATTTTGGGAAACAACCTCACTCTACCATTTTCAATCTAAAAACCTAGTTTTCTCTCTCCAAATCATCCCATTTTCAATAACATTTGAGGGAAGGCTATTAGATACAAAGTTGTTCACATCAAATAGAAGAACAACATAGCGTGGAGGCATTACCCCATTTGTGGGATTGAAGGACCAAAGGAGCATTTCCATTTGGAGCAAAGAGGAAATCAATCTAGATGAGTTTCTAATGCACCAATCCAAGGTTATTTGCTTAGTTATTGATTTTAGAGTTGATTTGGTGTGCATATTAATGGTAGAACAACCTAGACTGCTATGGAACAATTATAACCTAGAAATAAGTTAGTGTGAGAAAGTGAAATATAGAGGTATTAATGATGAATGGGATATTTTAAGGTGATAATGGTGTACTGGGTATAATTTTAAGATGATATTATGGAATGAGTTATGAGACTTACCCAAAAAGGTAAAATGAGTATTTAAGGCATTGAGTAAAATATATAGTTGAATGAGAGTTAGCAACATTGACTCAAGTGTTTGGATGAATGAATTGCAGCTCCCGAGGATACACTAGAGCAAGTTGAGCCAAAAGCGTGAGAAGCGTAGAGGAAGAGAGTCGCACCTCGAGTAAATTGAGCTAAGGGAATTGTGTGGACTCTTAGAGATACTTGTGCGCAATTTGGGCGTAAATTGTTTTGCTAGAGTGAATGTGATACTAGGAAATGAAATTGGGTGATTGAAGGGCAAAGAGTTAGGTTTTGAGAAATGTGCATAAAAACAAAGCATGATGCTTTGAAAACCTTATTTTGTTGCTTTTTAGCAAGTGATTGGTAGGTTGGCTAACATTTGAAATGAATTGCAAAAGAAATGATTTGATTTGGTTGATAACCATGTTTTGCAAAGAATTGAGCCACCTACATGGATTTCTTGAGAATGAAAGCGTGCTAGAGTATAATTCGCATGAGATTTGAAGTGTTTTATACGCATGAGTGTTGGAGCTTAGCTCGCACTAGCTTTTCACATGGATTTTCATGATGTTGTGTTGGATTTTAGTTCACACATATTTTATATTGGTTTTGACATGGTGCTGGAGCATAGCTCGCATTAGATGTCAACCATACTTGTTGTCGTGCTTAAGATTACTCGCACGTGGGTTTTGACATATTGATAGCCATGCTAGGAACTTCGGGTAGACTAGGTGTCGCACCGATTAAATAGGCTCGTACGTGCATTTTGAGAAGTGGCGTGATATGATGTGTTGATATGGGTCCACAGAGTACACTGTACCATGCAGGTAGCATGGAGTACATTGTACAGTGTTGAGATTGTGATATGCTGTCTTCGGACGATGTTTAAATTTACTATGGACCGGCAAGTTGGACGTGACCCACCTCCCGTGCGGAAGTAGATATTGGTGATACCCCGCACTCCTGATCAGTGTAGCCTGGGATCACAGGATATGGCCATAATCCTAGAGGAGATTTCCCTTATTATATTACCTATCTCACATGTCTATTATTTTATGAATAAATCCATGTTTGAAATGCTTTGTGGGGCAGGATAGTTCAAGGGAAGGGCTGCGTCCTGATCAGTGTTGATTTTATGAGAAGAGAAAGCATGATAATGGCTTTAACGTGTACTGATGCATGATGATTTTCCATGCCTTATTTGTGTAATACACATGATGATTTATGCCATGGTTTGAATTTGATTTGTGCACTAAACTAAATAGCATGATTTGCTTTACATGCCATTAACACAAGCACGAAATAATGCTTTTGAGATGTGAATGAGAATTGTGTGGTTTTGAGCATGGCATCACGATCACGTAGATAATGCAGTATCTACCTGTTCGCATGGTTGCCTTACTGAGCGTGTTGTTTGCTGACCCCCCTTATTTTCCCCTCTTTACAGAGATTTGAGTAAAGAATGAGGTCGATTGGAGGCTTTCCCTTTTTGGTATCCGCTGCATCCCATCGCGTAAGGTATACACACTGATATAATTTTGTATCTAAACTTTCGATTGCACAGTAGCATTTTGTATGTAACTATTGGGGATGTAAAGCAGTGTAAACACATGTAAACAGCAACTCTAATTTATTTATACAAGTGTTTACTTCTAAAATTGTAATGCAAATTAAATTGTAATAGTTAGATGAGGTAGACACTGACACACAACCCAAATATTTGATCACGATTGAGATAAGGTAAGCACTAAAAATAAATAATGTATGAAAAACGAAAAATTTACGCTGATTTTTGGTAAGTTGAGGGTCGTGACAGAATTTGGTATCAGACCTGAGTTGGTCTTGTGTGTGTCGGTGTCTAATATACTTAATAAGTTGGAAAATTACATCCTCGTGTTATTATGCTTTTTTAGATACAAATTGTGCGTGTGTCGATGGGTTGACTAAGAAATTGATGTGTATGTAGGGAATTGAGCATTATGCCTTACACCAGTCGCGGTAGAGGTATAAGAGCGCAAGCTCGAGGTCGTAGAGGTAGGCCTAGGGGTAGTGTTGAGCTAGAAACACACGAGACTCGGGAAGATATTGAGGTTGAGGTTGAGCATACTCCACAGGGTCTAGAGAAGAGACCCGAGAGTACTGAGGCACACTTCATGAGGATTGAGCGGAGCATAGAGATGATCTTGGAGTTGGTCACTCAATCATTGCTTGGAGTTGGGGGCAGATAGAGTCTAGCTACACAGGGTGATGCCGAGCAGGCCACAGCTCTTGAGGCACGGGTACGGCTAACCCAGAGACCTTAGACGACTGATACACTTACACCCCCACCCGCACAGGATAAGCCTACACCTATCGGTACACCATAAGGCAGTAGAGGTTGGGGTTACAGTTATGATTTGGATAGATTGTGGCAGTTCCAGAAGTTTGGATCGTCGTCTTTCAGTGGAGTTAAGGACCCAATAGCTGCAGAGGTTTGGATAAATGAAATCGAGAAGTTATATGGGTTCTTTGAGTGCACTACTACCGAGATGGTAGCGTTTGCCGCATTGATGTTGAAGGGATCAGCAGAACATTGGTGGAAATATACTAGGCCTATTTGAGAGCCCCGCATACAAAGATTAGTTAGGATGTGTTTTTAGAGGCTTTCCGAAGACAGTATGTTTTGGATACCGCACAGCGGAAGATGAAGATGGCATTTTTGGGACTGACCCAAAGGAGTAGGACAGTGGATGAGTATGAGACGACTTTTATCTCTCTGGGCAGATATGATCCTAATACAATGGGTAATGAGGTCGAAATGATCCAGAAGTTTGTGGACGAACTGAGACCAACCATCAGGTCCAGATTAGTTCCCTTAGATATACCGACCTACAAGGAGGCTGTGCGTAGGGCGTAATTGTGTGAGCAAGATATTGATAGAATCTCCTCAGAGTTTGGGAAGGCTGGTAAAGTGAGGGATAAAGATAAGAAGAGACTAGTACTGAACAGGAGCTTCAGTTATAAGGGAAGCAAGAAGTTTTCTTAGAAGAGGTCGAGGATCAAGGAGATCCGAGAGAGGACAGTTAATCCTCCCATGTATCTGGCTTTAGCTCCAACTAAGGGAATTATGATTGGAGGGTGACGGCCTACTACAAAGCAGTGCAGCAAGTGTGGCAAGTACCATGGTACTCGACCATGCTATGGACCTCTTACAATATGCTTCAGATGTGGGAAATTAGGGCACATAATCCAGGATTGCCCAGAGATGACAAAGAGAGCCCCACAGAAGGGCAGGGAGCCAGAGAGAGCTCCAGACGGTGTAGCTGCTCCGAGGAGGGCTATGGCTTAGGAAAAGGGGAAGAAGGTAGTGGGTGTGAACAAAGGGAGAGTGCACGTGCTAGACTAGGACACTGCGGATTAATCTTCAGATGTGGTTAAAGGTACCATCCAAATCTTTGATTTAAAAGCATTTGTATTGTTTTATCATGGTGCCACGCATTCCTTTATATCGCCATCCTTTGCACATAAATTGTTGAAGCATGTAAAACCCACACTACTAGATAAGATGTTGATGATATCTACACCTATGAATGATAGTCAATTGACTGAGCAAGTATATAGAAATTGTAAGATGAGGATAGGAGGTAAAGAAATGGCAGCCGATTTAATTTTATTAAATATGAGTGATTTTGATGTAATCCTAGGGATGGATTGGCTGGCTGCAAACCATGTTGTTCTGGATTGTTGTGCTAGAACCTTAATGTTTTCAAGATTAGACAATCTTATTGCAAACTTTGATGAAAAGAAATGAAATGACATAATCTTTATAAGTGAGAAGAGTATGATTTAAATTCATAATGCTTGAGAGATGAATCTGTTTGTCAATTATGTATGTAAAGTGATGATTTGTGTTATTAACGGTGGAAAGGATAATGTGAAGGGTTCATTGCTTATGTGATTTAGACGGATAAGGCATGTTCGGAGTTGATAGACATCCCAGTGGCCAGGGAATATCCAGATGTCTTTCTGGATGAATTACCAGGCTTACGTCCAGACAGAGAGATGGAATTTGGTATAGATTTGGCACGGGGTACAGAGCCGATATCCAAGCCACCATACAGAATGGCTCAAGTTGAGTTGGATGAATTAAGTAAGCAATTACAGAAGTTGTTGGAGAAAGGGTTCATCAGGCCGAGTGTCTCACCTTGGGGAGCACCGGTTCTGTTTGTAAGGAAGAATGATGGAAGCCTCCGACTATGTATAGATTATCGGTTGTTGAATAAGGCTACCATCAAGAACAAGTATCCCCTTACATACATCGATGACTTGTTTGATTAGCTTAAGGGAGCGCAGGTCTTTTCCAAGATAGATCTGAGATCTGGGTACCATCAGTTGAAGATATGGAGTGGAGATGTACCCAAGACAGCTTTCCGCACCCGGTATGGACATCATGAGTTTATGGTTATGCCATTCGGGTTACCAAATGCTCCCGCAGCTTTTATGTCGTTGATGAATGAGGTATTTCACCAGTATTTAGATCAATTTGTTATTGTATTTATTGATGATATACTAGTGTATTCAAGATCTAGAGAGGAGCATGAACAACATCTAAGGATAGTGCTACAAACCCTTGGAGAGAAGAAGTTATACGCTAAACTCAGTAAGTGCGACTTTTGGTTTGAACAAATCTCTTTTTCTGGGTCACATGGTATCAAATGATGGTGTGTGAGTAGATCCATCAAAGATTGAGGCAGTAATATAGTGGAAGAGACCCCAAACAATGATAGAGATCAAAAGTTTCCTGGGTTTAGCTAGATATTATCGAAGGTTTGTGGAGGGATTCTCGAGGTTAGCTGCTCCTTTGACACGTCTCAGAAGAAAGAATTTTGAATTTGTGTGGGACAATAGGTGTGAGGAAAGTTTTCAAGAGTTGAAAAAGAGATTGACTATGGCTCATGTACTCACCATTCCTACCAGCTCAAGAGGTTTCTCGTTGTATACGGATGCTTCACACCAAGGACTAGGCTGTGTATTGATATAGGATGGGAAGGTAGAAGCTTATGGATCAAGACAATTGAAGGACCATAAGTGCAACTACCCGACCCACAATTTAGTGTTGGTGGCCATAGTGTTTGTATTGAAAATATAGCACCACTATCTCTATGATGAGAGATTTCAGGTTTACATAGATCATAAGAGCCTTAAGTACCTATTCTCGCAGAAAGAGTTGAACATAAGAAAGAGGAGATGGCTCGAGCTTTTAAAGGATTATGATTGTGAGATCCTGTACAGAGGTAATAACCTACACAATATTGAATTTCTAAAGCATGTCTAACGTATTTCCATTTGATCATTCTTTCTTATTTCTTATCCATATCACAATCTGATACTTATCATATTTCAAAACATACCTTTATCACAAACATACTTGCAGTTCGAAACTTATCAATGATCACACTTCTCTTTGGGTTTTTGGATAAGACTGCTAACTAGACGCTGTCAAGTTTTTTAGGCATGAAGGTATTTTAAAATACCTTAATTAGCCATCAAACCTGATCACCCAAACTAATAATGGTTATAGGGATTTAAAATTCGAAACATAGTCAAAAACAGAAAACCAAAACTTATTGTAGTCCTCATTCATACTTCAGACACAACCATTCTCAAATCATATCACTTAATTTCAAATCATACCACATATCAGGTATTCATATATCGAAAACATCACTTATTCAAAATATAACCAGTAACTGAAATTTATTATTCTGACTATAACTTGTATTCGAAACTTATTACACTTCAAACTTGTCTAATTTCAAACATCATCTATATCGAAGCAATTTTCTTATTTGAAATAAGTCTCGCATCTGAAACATATTTACATAATCCTTATACTCGAATCATATTTCATATCCCAAACTCTTTTCACATTTCGATAACATAGTACTTATTTCAAAACATATTTCACAACTTGAATCGTATTTCACATTATCTTTTGTTAACTATTTTAACATGTTAGCAGGGACACTACTAACTATTATTATCTCTTTAGTTGGGACTCCATTACTAACTATTATCATCCCCGTTAGCAGAGGCAATAATCATGCTTAAAATGTCATGCTTATGCAGTAAAACGGTACTATTATGAAAACAGTAACAGTAAAACAGATATCAATATTTGCTATGTATATATGTAAAACTTATTCAATGTAAAATAATTTCGGTTCGGTACAGTAAATAAACGATTTAATAACAGTAAATAATAGCAGTGGAATAGCAATACTTTATGCAATGTTTAAAGAAACCTTCAGTAAAACAAATCGTTTCTAATTCAGTTTAGTAAAATCAAATTCAAAAATCATTTGCGATAACAATATCTATAGTATAAACATTTTTACTGTAATAAATACATATTCTAAAACTATTGTGTGGCACTTTGTTCCCGTAGGTTTCAAGAGGTGGCCCCCACTGTCTCTTTATACAATAAAATAATACAGTTTCATACAATAATACAATTCATAAGATCAATTCAGAAAATCAAATAGACGAGACAAGGCAGAACATACTATAACAGTAATCAGTATGACAATTCGCCAATGTCGGTGACTCCAGGCATCACTGATCAGGTGTGCCAGGATGTCAATCGCTGTGGGAGTGGTCAGCTACCCAAATGGCTTACAGTACAGTATGTCTGAAGACCAGTAACACGGTACATTGTACTCAAATACGTGTTGCACGGTACATTGTACTCTGTGGACAACAGTAACAGTGACAGTTCAGTAACAGTAAAGTGCAGCATGACTAACCATCGCCTTTGTCTCAAAATCAATGCGAGTCGAACAGTGCGATACACAGTCAGCATGCGCTCAAGCACATTTATCAGATCAAATAGATGAGACAAGGCAGAACATATTATAAACAGTAATCAGTATTACAATTGGCCAATGTCAGTGACTCCGAGCATCACTGATTAGGTGTGCCGATATGTCAATCATTGTGGGAGTGGTCAGTTACCCAATGACTGACAGTATAACATGTCCGAAGACCAGTAACACGGTACAACTTACTTCATGTGTGTCCACATAGTACAGCGTACTCCGTGGACCACAGTAACAGTAACAGTTCAGTAACAATAACAGTGCAGCATGACTAATCATCGTATTTGTCTCAAAATCAGTGCGAGTCGAACTGTGCGACACATAGTCAGTACGCGCTTAAGCACATTTATCAGTACTAATTTATAAGCAAACTATTTTCATCAAAACAGTTCTAAAACTCAGTACAGTGTATAAAGCAATTTAAAAGGGGTTGTCTTGCCCCTTTTGGATCAAAATCCCTGTAAACAGTCTATAGAAATTAAATTCAGAATTTTCGATTCAAAAATGATAGTTCAAGCTATATCAATATATATGCAGATAATTTTATAACGGCAAGGCTAGACTATTTAACTAAGGCCAAAAATCTATAATTCTTAGACTTATAAAATCAACCTACTATTTTTATGTAATTTCAGTAACTATGAAATTTAGCCTACAATTTTATATCTACAATTCCACAGAAATTACGCATAATTATCTCTATCAGCGCATTGGAGTTTTCCTTACTGTAAAATTTTTCCTAAAATTCATATCTACGAATCAACAGAAAAATACGTGTAATTATCACTAATAGCACACGACAATTTTTCTTACATACTTATATTACTTGGAATCCTTAGACATCATTTACTTCTTGCCTCAGGACTCAATTAAATCTGTCTGATGTTATCCCACATCAAGAGGTTAATTTGTATCATGGTCTTATATCCATAAATGACTTAAAAATATTTTGATAGCTTATTAACAAAGTTCGAAAATTGGGTCTTACAATTATAATCGATATCCACACTTATATTCTGATAGAGACTTTCCCCTTTGAACATATCAATGAGTAGAAACTGTCGAGGAGGGTAGGGTGTTGCCTACATTCACAATCCCAAAAGTCTCCAATCTTAGTGATTAACAAAAATTTTAACCTATCCCAGTCGTGTCGAACAAGCCAAACTACTCGTATAAGAGTCATAAACTCAGGGTTGTCTCGGTGTACTCTATTGGGAATAACTTCATTAGAACGCCCATAACGTTCAAAATCACTAAGCGTAGGCTAAATAAGTCATATTCTCAAATTAGTCTAAACAGTTCGAACAAGATTGTACAGATAAAATTTGTATCAACTTTTAAATCTCTCATATAATACCATACAATGATTTTGATGTCCTAAAAATCATCACGAGGCTCGAAAACGTGTCACAACGAATCGAAATTGCATTTTCGATAGCATAGAAGTCTTAATTCAAAATACTAATAATTTATAAAATTTCTGCGGTAAGACCGAGTAACAATGGCTCATTACCCAGCTTGCAATGCAGAAAAAAATCTTTATTCCCAATCCAGTTGATTTATTACTTTTCCTATTTCAAAACGATTTTGAGGTCTATAGATATCTTCAGCTACTTCACAATCATTTACGATAATTAATTTTTCAATTTCAAAATATAAAGCAATCTACACCGGATTAATACGTAACTTATGCTATAATTTCTAACTCACACAATTATACCAGTTGTAGCAAGTGCGATTCACATACCCGAGTTTCCCATGCTGGCATGCAAATCGAGGCGAAACTGTTCGTTCATCACCTATTGTCACGCTACACATTTACATATAATCAAACTGGGTTAAATTAGGTCAAATATAAATTTAAATAAATTTTCCAAAATTTAAAACGATCAAATCCGATCGCTTATCGACTTATCCTTAGACTTAGGGCATCACTGAATTTTCTCTTTTTTTTTTCTTCCTTTTCTGGCTGAATCGATTCGGACCGGTTCAGACTACCCTTTTATTGAATCCGTCTGAATAGGTTCATTGGAAAATCTTATCATTTCCAGCTCCAGCGGCCGATTCTTCGCCGGCTTCTGCCTCTAGCTGGTCCGCGGGGCATCGCGAAGCTCAGGCTGGGCAGTGGGACGTCTGAGTCAACAGAAAAGTGATCGGTTTGGCCCTTTCTCTTTTCAGCATCACTGTCGTTCTTTCTTTTTACCGATCTGCACTGTTCGCTACGCTGTCGACGCCGCTTCCGCCTCCTTCCCGCCGACATCGAGGTGTTGTCCCTCCCTTCGGCTGCTCTCTCTCTCCTTCTCTTCTTCTTCTTCCCCCTTCTCCTCTCCTTCTACTCGGTTTCGATTGTGTCTCCCTTTCCTTTTTTTTTTTTTTGTCTCGAGTTCCTTGCTTCCTCTGTTATCAGAAGAAGCTTTGGCAGAGTTGGTGGGATTTTTCTCACCAACTCCAATATTTTTTTATATTATATAAATATATTAATATAATTAAATATATTATATAATAAATATCCTATACATATAATATATAATCAAATATATTATATACATAAATATCTAATTATATATATACATATATTATTTAATCAAAAAATTAGATATATATTATTTATTTTATTTTAAATATAATACATTAATATATATTAATATAATATATTATTTAATTTATTTCTATATATATTTTTATTTCATATATATATATATAGACATTTTTTTTGTATACTTAATTATTCAATCTTTCAATGTATAAATTGTATAATATTTGTAGTTATCTGACATGGAGGATTATTCATATATTAATATAGCTCATAAAAATTATTTTTACACTTCTAGTTATTTATTCTTCAAGTTAAAATATTTTAATTAATTTTCCACCAAAGTGCTCATTCTCAATTCCATTTATTTACTTCATTATTCACAATTAAAATCGAATACTAGTACATTTGTGGATTTTACATCCTCCCCACCTTAAGAAATTTGGTCCCCAAATTTGAAATCGCAACATTCTTCAAACAACTGTGGGTATTTCTCTCGCATTAGGCTTTCCAATTCTCATGTAGCCTCTTCTGAGGTGTGGTACTACCATAGATCCTTGACCAGTGGTATTGTCTTAGACTGCAATACTTTCTCTTTCCGATCCAGATGGATTAGCTGAACTCATATTCGAATTACTTTTTAGGGAAAGTGATGCCATTTGAGTACTTTTACTCACTCAAATCCTTTCGAAAGTTTATAGTATCAATTTCAATCAACTATTTAAGGAGGTGAAGAAATGACAATGCCAATGTCAATCTTCCTCATGACTACTTACATGTCCTTACCTCACTCTCTTATTCATTATTTTTGGACTAGTAATATTACATACATTAGAACAGTAACATTTAATTCGCAACTCATAAACAGACAGACACAGTGTATGGGATGTGATTGGGATACAATTAACTCTTTGAACATTTCTCAACTGACTCAGCAAGACAAACTTTGCTCTAATACCATTAATTTTGTCACGACCCAAAACTGTAAACTTTTCAGTGATTTATTACAGAAGTGTAAAAATGTGAGCAAATTTTTTTATTTCTTTCCATACACTTTTTGTTATGTGAATACAGTTGTAACTATTTCTAGGTCTCAAACTACCTAGCTTGGTTTAAGATTATGAACCTAAGTTCTCAGTCTAACTTCTTAAAAAGTTTTGTAATCATTCCTTAATTTAATACACATCCCAACACACTATAAAGTAACTGTCTGAGAAAGTATAATTAAATAGTATAGGTAACCATGCCGTTATGAGCCGTGAAATCTTGAAGCGTTTACTTCGAAGCTGATACTGATATCATTGTCAATGCAACTCTGGTCTGAACCTGTGATGGAAAGAAGAAAGGGTGAGCTTTGGGAAAGCTCAGTAAGTAAACAACACAAGCACATAGGTAATAACCTACATGATACTGAATTTTTCATGCATGTCTAATGTATTTCCATTTGATCATTGTTTCTTATTTCTTATCCGAATCACAATCCGATACTTATGATATTTCAAAGCATACCTTATCACAAACATACTTGTAGTTTGGAACTTATCGATAATCACACTTCTCTTTGGGTTTTTAGATTAGACTGCTAGCTAGACATTGTCAAGTTTTTTCAAGCATGAAGGTATTTTAAAATACCTTAATTAGCCATCGAACCTGACCACCCGAACTAATGATGGTTATAGTGGCTCAAAATTCGAAACATAGTCGAATGCAGAAAACCAAAACTTATTATAGTCTCGTTCATCCTTCGGACACAACCATTCTCAGATCAAATCACTTATTCCAAATCATACCACATATTAGGTATTCATATATTGAAACTATCACTTATTCAAAATATAACCAATGCCCAAAACTTATTATTCAGACTATAACTTGTATTTGAAACTTATTACACTTCAAACTTGTCTTATTTCAAACATCATCTATATCGAAGCAATTTTCTTATTTGGAATAAGTCTCGCATCTGAAACATATTTACATCTGTGACATAATCCTCATATTCAAACCATATTTCATATCCCAAATTCTTTTCACACTTCGATAACATAGTACTTATTTCAAAACATATTTCACAACTTGAATCGTATTTCACATTATCTTTTGTTAACTATTTTAACCTGTTAGTAAGGACACTACTGACTATTATTATCTATTTAGTTGGGACTCCATTACTAACTATTATCATCCCCATGAGTAGGGGCAACAATCATGCTAAAAATGTCATGCTTATGTAATAAAACGATACTATTCTGAAAACAGTAACAATAAAACAGATAGCAATATTTGCTATGTATATATGTAAAACTTATTCATTGTAAAATAATTTCGGTTTAGTATAGTAAATAAACGATTCAACAACAATAATAGTATTAGTGGAAAAATAATACTTCATGCAATGTTTAAAGAAACCTTTAGTAAAACAAATCGCTTCCAATTCAATTTAGTAAAATCAGAGTAAAAAATCATTTGTGATAACAATATCAATAGTATAATCATTTTACTGCTATAAATACAGATTCTAAAACTACTATGTGCCACTTTGTTCCCGCAGGATTCAAGAGGTGGCCCCCACAGTCTCTTTATACAGTAAAATAATATAGTTCCATACGGTAATACAGTTAATAGGTTCAATTCAGTAAATCAAATAGACGAGATAAGGCGAAACTTGCTATTACAGTAATCAGTATGACAATTGGCCAATGTCGGTGACTCTGGGCATCACTGATCAAGTGTGTCGAGATGTCAATCGTCGTGGGAGTGGTCAGATACCCAAATGGCCTACAGTATAGTATGTCCGAAGACCAGTAACACGATATATCGTACTCACATGCGTGTTGCATGGTACATCGTGGACAACAGTAACAGTAAAAGTTCAGTAACAGTGACAATTCAGTAACAGTAACAGTTCAGCCTGACTAACCATAGCCTTTGTCTCAAAATCAGTGCGAGTTGAGCGATGCGACACACAGTCAATACGCGCTCAAGCACATTTATCAGATTAAATAGACGAGACAAGGCAGAACATGCTATAAACAGTAATCAGTATTACAATTGCCCAATGTCGGTGACTTCGAGCATCACTGATCAAGTGTGTCGGGATGTTAATCATCGTTGGAGTTGCCAGCTACCCAACGACTCACAGTACAGTATGTCTGAAGACCAGTAACACGATACAACGTACTCCATATGTGTGCACATGGTACAGTATACTCCATAGACCACAATAACACAGTAATAGTTCAATAACAGTAACAATGGAGCATGACTATTCATCGCTTTTATCCCAAAATCAATGCGAGTCGGACCGTGCGACACACAATCAGCACGCGCTCAAGCACATTTATTCGTACTAATTTATAAGTAAACTATTTTCATCAAAACAGTTTTAAAACTCAATACAATGTATAAAGTAATTTAAAAATGGCTTCTTACCCTTTTTCAGTCAAAATCTCAACAATAGTCTATAGAAATTAAATTCGAGATTTTTTATTCAAAAACGATAGTTCAAGGTATATCAATATATGTGCAGAAAATTTTATAACAGAACGTCTAGACTGTTTAACTAAGGCCAAAAAACTATAATTCTCAGACTTATAAAATCGGCCTAGTATTTTTATTTAATTTCGGTAACTATTAAATTCAGCCTAGAATTTTATATCTACAATTCCACAGGAATTAAGCATAATTATCTCTAGCAGCGCACAGGAATTTTCCTTACAGTAAATTTTTTCCTAAAATTTATAGCTACGAATCAATAGAAAATACGTGTAATTATCACTAACAGCACACAACAATTTTCCTTACATACTTATATTACTTGGAATCCTTAGACATCATTTACTTCTTGCCTCAGGACTCAATTAAATCTATCTGATGCTATCCCACATCAAGATGTTAAGTCGTATCATGGTCTTATACCTGTAGACGATTCAAAAACCATCTATTATGATAGCTTATTAACAAAGTTCAAAAATTAGGTCTTACAATTATAACTGATATCCACACTTATATTCTGATAGAGATTTTCCCCTTTGAATCTATCAATGAGCAGAAATTGTCTTGGAGGCTAGGGTGTTACCTACGTTCACAATCCCGAAAGTCTCCAATCTTAGTGATTAACGAAAATTTTAACCTATCTTGGTCGTGTCAGACAAGCTAAACTACTCGTATAAGAGTCATAAACTCAAGGTTGTCCCGGTGTACTCTATTGGGAATAACTTCATTAGAACACCCATAATGTTCAAAAACCCATTTCCGAAAGTCATATCAAAATCGAGACAGAATGCAGTTTATACTTAAATCCAAAATCAATAAGCGTAGGCTAAATAAGTCATATGCTCCAATTAGTCTAAACAAATCAAATGAGATTGTATAGATAAAATTTGTATAAATTTTAAATCTCCTGTATAATACCATACAATGATTTTAATGTCCTAAAAATCATCGCGAGGCTCATAAACGTGTCAAAACGAATCGAAATTACATTTTCGATAGCATAGAAGTCTTAATTCAAAATATCGATAATTTACAAAATTTCTGCGATAAGACCGAGTAACAATGGCTCATTATCCAGCCTGCAATGAAGAAAACAATCTTTATTCTCAATCCAGTTGATTTATTATTTTTCCTATTTCAAATCGATTTTGAGGTCTATAAACTTCTTCAGCTAGTTCACAATCATTTACGATAATTAATTTTTCAATTTCAAAATATAAAGCAATCTACACTATATTAATACGTAACTTATGCGATAATTTCTAACTCATATAATTATACCAGTTGTAGCAAGTGGGATTCACTTACCCGAGTTTCCCATGCGGGCATGCAAGTCGAGGCTGAACCGTTTGTTCGTCGCCTATTGTCACGCTACACAATTACATATATTTAAACCAAGTTAAATTCGATCAAATATAAATTTAAATAAATTTTTCAAAATTTAAAACAATCAAATCCGATCGCTTACCGACTTATCTTTAGACTCGGGGCATCACCGAATTTTCTCATTTTTTTCTTTTTTTCATCCTTTTCTGGCTGGATTGGTTCGGACCGATTCAAACCACCTTTTCACTGAATCGGTCCGAACCGGTTTAGTGGAGAATCTTGTCGTTTTCAGCTCCGACAACTGGTTCTTCATCGGCTTCTACCTCCAGCAGGTCCGCGAGTCCTCAAGATGCTCGGGCTGGGCAATGAGACATTTGAGCTAGCCGAAAAGTGGTCGGTTCGTCCCTTTCTCCTTTCGGCATCACTATCGTTCTTTCTTTTTGCGGATCTGCGCCATTTGCCACGCTATCGGTGCCACTTCCACCTCCCTCCTACCGACATCGAGGTGTTCTCCCTCCCTCTGGCCACACTCTCTCTCTCTCTTTCTCTTCTTCTTCCCTCATTCTCCTCTCATTCTACTCGATTTCGGTTGTGTTTCCCTTTCCTTTTTTTTTCTCGAGTTCCTTGCTTCATCCAATATTTTTTTTTATTATATATATTAATATAATCAAATATATTATATAATAAATATCCTATACATATAATATATTATTATAATATATTTATACACAAATATCTAATTATATATATACATATATTATTTAAACAAAAAATCAGATATATATTATTTATTTTATTTATTTATTTTAAATAAAATACATTAATATATATTAATGTAATATATTATTTAATTTATTTCTATATATATTTTTATCTGATATATATAGACATTTTTTTGTTTACTTAATTATTCAGTTTTTCAATGTGTAAATTGTCTAATATTTGTACTTATCTGATATGGAGGATTATTCATATATTAATCTAGCTTATTTTTACACTCCATAATTATTTATTCTTCAAGTTAAAATATTTTTATTAATTTTCCACCAATGTGCTCATTCTCAATTCCATTTATTTACTTCACTATTCAAAATTAAAATCGAATACTAGTAAATTCATGGATTTTACTGGCACGACCCATTTTATTCTCATATTATCGAAAATCTTAATAAATTTTTTGCATTTATTCCTTTCTCTACTCGGTCGTGAACAAACTTACCACTACACTGTTGGGCTATTAGTCAATAATAATCCACTCGCAATATCCATTCTCAGTTAATAAAAGTAATGTCATACATTTGAACGTCAATCATTCATTTATACAAAACATGATATCTGACATCTACATCCCCCATAATTACATTTCAATTGGCTACTGTGTTTTTACATTGTTTAGATACAAAAAGGAATCACTGTGTATATACCTCTGAGTGATGGAGATGCAGCGGATGTCTTAACCAAAATGCCTCAGTCCTCACTGGGCCACTATGTACGCATTGTAGAGGGGGAAAATAGAGAGGGATGAGCAACCACACACTCAGTGTAAGACCCCGTATATGTATAATGGTAATGTGTGTAATTGGATCAAATAATGTGAATGGACTTGTAATATAAAGTATGATTGATGTAAGTCCATGGATTCAATGTATGTATGTGTAATATAAATTGTAACGTACATACAAGTTTCATTGAGTATGAATACGAAGAAATGAGTTCTAGCAAGTGATGGATGTGATTGAGACTCAAGATGAGTAGTGTGGTAAAATGGAATGGAGTTATGCTTCCATTTGGTTTTATGTAGCATACCTTTGAACATACAATAAATGCACACAAGTTTCAATGTGCATAAGGTATGAATGGATGCCATTTTCAAGTTATAAAGGTGGATGGATGAGAAAATGGCCATGGCAATAGATTAAGGATGTGTTGGTATGAGTTGCAGCAAGGAAACTGCAGGAAATCTGGAAAACATGAGGGCCAGATCGATCTCATAGGATGAGAGATCGATCTGGGAGAGCCAGAATACTCTTATTTGGGCGAAAGAATAGAGCAGATCAATCTCCAATGGACCCAGATCGATCTCCTTAGCTCTCTGTTTGGGACCAGATCGATCTTATGCTTCGACAGATCGATCTCATGCTTCAACAGATCGATCTGATTGCTTCGACAGATCGATCTCAGGCTTAAAAATGCCGTGAAAAAGAGGGATTTTGAGAGACCAGATCGATCTCCTCTTGGACCAGATCGATCTCCTCAAGCCATTTCTATATAAGGAAAGCTGAAAATCTGAAAATCTCGGAAAAACACTTAACCTTACAATCTCAACCCCAAAAACCTAATTTTCCCTCTCAAAAAATCAGCCATTTTCAGTGAGATTTGGAGAGAGATCATTAGAGGCAAAGTTGTTCCTATTAAAGAGAAGAACAACATAGTGAGAGGGCATTTTCCCATTCTTGGAATTGAAGGAGTTAAGGGCATTACCAATTGGAGCAAGAAGAGAAATCATATTGGTAAGATTCTCACACTCCAATCCAAATGCATTAGCTATTTAATTGATTTTGGAGTTGATTGATATGAGTATTGATGGATAAACTACCTAGGAATGTAGTGGAATTAGTGTGACCTAGAAATCTAAAATGGGTATAATGTGAGGATATGTGGGATTGAATGAGCTTATGGTTTATGGCATGCTAAAGTTGTTATTGGGGTAATGTTATGATTGTAGAAGGTTAGATGGAATTACTTGGTGAGTTGGAGGAATTGTGAAAATGGGTATGTATATGATTGATAAATGCCATAGTGAGGGAATTCATGGAATATGAACACTATGAGCTTAATGTCGATTTAATATCGATTTTGAATAAGTTAATAGGCCTAAGAAGATCCATAGACTCGAGTTATGGGTAAAGTAATGAAACGAGGCCATATAAGCGTTAATAGAGGCTATAGGTTAAATTGACTATAGCAAGCGCAAGGGTTGCATTGTATGGATCGAATATAATGCGGGATACGATTTTGTGCAGTCCCGAAGAGTTCGTTGAAGACGAATCGAACCGTACGAGTAAGCAGCTTAAGGAAGTGGAATCACGCATCGCGATTCCAGGTAAGGGAATTTTGTGAGTATATAGAGGTAGCTGCTCGTACTTTGAACTTGTGGGTGAATATCGGGTGTTTTATGAAATGCATGATTGCTCAAATAAATGTTGATGGTATTCGTGAATGATGATGAGTGTATGCGTGATTTTGGTTTTGAAGTGGATTTTATGAAATGGGATAGTAAGGCTAATAATTGCATAAATCTACTGTTTTGATGCTTTTCAAAACGAAATTGCTTGGTTTTAAGCAAACTTGTAGATAGGTCGGCTAGTATTGCATTGTTGTTGTGGAAAAGCATTTGTGAGTGCTAAACCCGAATTGTCGGGATTGATGAATTGTATATGAGCCGCCTATCACATTTGTATGACATAAATCGCGCTAGAGCCTCGCTCGCGCTAGATTTCTATGTTTTCATTTGTATGAAACGTGCTGGAGCCTAGTTCGCACCTTGATTTGGAAACTATAATGATATTTATAAACCGTACTGGAGCTTCTGCTCGTACGTGGATTTTGAGTGGTTGTCTTATGAGTATAACCGTACTAGAGCTATGCTCGTACGCGCCTCTTTATGAGAAGATGCATGAGTCGTGCTAGAGCTTTGCTTGCACAAGTTTGCACAAGGGGATACGTATAAGGTTGTGAAAGTGGGTAAGATCCTTAAGCCTTACATCCTTAAGCCGACATCCTTAAGCCCGAGGAGGCAGGGAGGCTCTGTTAGGCGGGGAGGCTCTGTTTGGCAGGGAGGCTCTCTTGCGGTGGGATCCTTAAGCCAACATCCTTAAGCCTAAAGAGGCGGGGAGGCTCTGTTAGGCGGGGAGGCTCTCCTACATGGTTATAGTAAGATCCTTAAGCCCTACATCCTTAAGCCGACATCCTTAAGCCCAAAGAGGCGGGGAGGCTCTGTTAGGCGGGGAGGCTCTGTTTGGTGGGGAGGCTCTCTTACGGTGGGATCCTTAAGCTAACATCCTTAAGCCCGAGGAGGCAGGGAGGCTCTGTTAAGCGGGGAGGCTCTGTTCGGCAGGGAGGCTCTCCTTCACGGAATATGGAAAAACTCTTGGTATGGGGTAGATAAGACCTAGGAATGGCACCTCCAATCACGATATGAGTTTGCGGAGTACGCTGTACCGTGTATATCACATGGAGTACGATGTACCGCATGATGGTTATGTGGTGAGAAAGTCTGGCGAGGGATAATCCATCTTCGTGCCAGCGTGATACCCCGCACACCTGGATGCGTGTGGTCTGGGATGATTTATGATGTAATGGTTCACATAGGCACTTTTGATATAGTGACCTAGATTTATACACATGCGTGAATTGTGGAATGAAAATGTGGTTGTGATTTGTGAGTTGATTTGGTGGTGTTATGGTGTTGGTTTAAAAAGGAAGTTTCTTAAAGAATTGCCCTTTTATGAATTTAAATGAGATTGAGCATGAGATGATTTATACATGATGTCTCTACCATGTTTTATATGCCAATGCACATGATTTTGATACATGATATATATGTATATTCATATGGCATAGTTTTATTCCTCATGCTCCTACTATAAATGATTTATGCATAACACTATCAGCATGTAGATAGAGTAGTTATCTACCATGCTGGCATTATTGCCTTACTGAGCGTGTAGTTGCTCATCCCACTCTATTTTCCCCCCTACAGAGCGTGCATAGTAGCCCAGTGAGGACTGAGGCGTATTATTTTGGACTCCGCTGCATCTCCATCGCTAAGAGGTATATACACAGTGATTCTTTTTGTATCTAAACAATGTAAAAGCACAGTATTCTTTTGAGTTGTACTTATGGGGGATGTAGATGTCAGTAAAACATGTATTCGTATAAGTACACGATTAAATGCACATGTATGACATCGTTTTAATTAATTGAGAATGAATGAGATGTGGTGTTTATTATTGACTCACAGCCCAACAGTGTGTGGTGAGTTTAGTTCACGACCGGGTAAGGTAACAGTAAAACGCGAAAAATTTTCAGTGATTTCGGTTAAAGAGAATGGAATTGGGTCGTGACACTCAGTAAAGTAATAATGCAAGCATGGTAGATAACTACCCTATCTACATGCTGATAGTGTTATGCATAAATCATTTATAATAGGAGCATGAGGAATTAAAACTATGCCATATGAATATACATATATCATGTATCAAAATCATGTAAAATTGGCATATAAAACATGGAAACATCAACATGTAAAACCGTCTCATGCTCATTCTCATTTAATCTCATAAAAAGGGCAATTCATTTAAGAAACCTCCTTTTTTAAATCACATCACAAAACTCTTTCTCAAACACATCAAAATCTCATAAAATGGTTTCTCAATCACAACGTCATTATCTTTTCTCAATTTAAAATCCCACAAGGCTCGACCCCTCCCTCGGGTCTACCCTAGACAATTCACAATCACACTTACATGTCAAAACATGTGGTAGTAAATAAATCAATTGAGACAGGTCACTATGTCACAAGACTATGTTGGCAAACTATGTCGTAAATCATCCTAGACCACACGGATCCCGGTGTGTGGGTTATCATGCTGGAAAGAAGGTGGGTTAGTTCTCCGTCAGACTTTCTCAAATCAAGTAACCACCACGCGGTACATCGTACTCCATGTGATATACACGGTACAACTTCACGGACCCATATCATGGTTGGGGTGCCTGCAGTAGGTCTTATCTACCCCATACCGACTGAAACCTCTAGTCTCGAGTGCACGTGGGAGTACTCTTAATATAAGGTCCTAGCCCTTCATGGCCTTGCTCGCCCCAGTTGGGTTCCCTGATTCAGGCCCTAGCCCCTCACCCTCACCCCACTCAAGAGGTATATTAGGCCTGTTAGGTTCCCTGAATGGATTATGTCAAGTCCTAGCCCCTCACCCTTACCCTACTCAAGAGGTTTGTTAGGCCTGTTGGGTTCCCTGAACACCAATCCGTATCACTCTCACCATAGCCTCATGCATACCATAGTGTGAAAACCAACGAGAGCTACGCTCTAGCGCGAATTCATGCATCATAATAAATCACCTCGTATGAGCAACGCTCTAGTACGGCATTTATGCATAAAAATATGAAGAAACCACGTACGAGCATCGCTCTAGTACAGTTATATGCATAAGAAAACCACTCAAAATCCACGTATGAGTAAAAGCTCCAGTACGGTTTATAAAGCATCATCATAGTTTCAAACCAAAGTGCGAGCTAAGCTCCAGCACGTTTCAAACATGTGAAAACATCAATATCCAGTGCGAGCTAGGCTCCAGCATGGTTTAATTCACAGAAACATGATAGGCGGCTCATAAACATTCAAAAACCAATCTCAAAATACATTTAGCACCTCACATGTGCTATCACACAACATCATTCAAACACTAGCCAGCCTATCCATCAGTTTGCGTAAAACAAAGCAATATGTTTTGTGAAAACATTCAAAACAATTGATTTATGCAATTATTAGCCTTACTATCCCATTTCTTTACAATATCATTTCAATAACCAAATCTCATACAAATACTCGTAGTTATTTCCATACATCGTCAAACACATTTCTATAAAATTATGCACTCTTCCAAAGCCCTACGTACCTACAAAATATGAGCAGCTACCTCTATATACTTACAAAATTCCCTTACCTAGAATCGCGATGCGTGATTCCACTTCCTTAGAGCTGCTTACTCATACGGTTCGATTTGTCTCCAACGAACTCTCCGAAACAAATCAGGTTTCTCTTCTTGCTCCAAATGACAATGTCCTTAGCTCCTTTAATACCAACAATGGGATTTTAGGTTTGTGACGCCTTGGGAGCGTGAAAAATAGGGCTAATTTAAAACTTTTTATTCATTGATTCACAATTAAGGGTGCATTCCTGTGCAGTGTCATACATCATCATAATTATCATGCCTCAGGATCTCATCATAATATAGTGTATATTGTATCATATACATTACTCAATTCCAAGTTAATTAACCTAATACATCCCGTATATCATTGTACATTAAGTGTCTGTAAATATAACTCTAGTCTGGGTACATGAATATTAATTATCTACCTCAGTACACAAAATACGGCCTGGAGCTCAAGTCCTCCACTAGCCGCTAGCCCATATGCCGCAGGGAACTCACTTCACTTGAAGCGATCTGAGGGGAAGAGAAAACAGGGTGAGCTTCCAAATCGCTCAGTAAGGGGGTGAGGAAACTCAGTTATATAAACCATTTCACACTTCATAAATATGTATTTGTTTATAAAGCTCATTTGAAATCGTAGCATGAAAGTTCTCAAAACATCATCATCTCATAACTCATAAATCATGTGAAAACATGAAGATAAAAGGCTCAATATCGAGCACTCACAAGCATGTGTAATTATATGCAATAATGGCTGTTCTCAAAATACGTGATAAAAATCACCTCAGTAAATAGCACATGACAAGGTCACAAAACACAACTCATGTGTAAAACGAGACTAGGCAATAAAACTCAATTAAAACTCGTCATGGCACATCAAATATGTAATCTCCTCTGGGTGCGCATCCCAGGCATCCTCGTATAGAGGGAACATCGAAAATATGGTCGTATGCATGGTATATTGGACTTATATGTTACCAGAACAAGGCCCGGCCTTACATGCTACCAGAGCAATGCCTCGCCTCATGCACACTATCACGTGGTCCCTGGGTCGGTCCCCAGGCGGCCCACTCTCTCAGTCTTACATACTACCAAAGCAAGGCCACCCAGCGTTACCAGAACGGGGTCATCTCACATTACCAAAACGGAGGAATATCGGACTTACATGCTACCAGAGCAAGGCCTCCTAACGCTACTAAAGTGGAGGAATAATCGGACTTACATGTTACCAGAACAAGGCCTGTGGTCCCTGGGTCGGTTCCCAGACGTCCCACTACATCGGTCTTACATGCTACCAGAGCAAGGCCCGATGTGTATTCAACATGACACACCTAAGTCTCAATCATTAGCCATTATCTTATTAAACGTTATGCCTTCACGTAGAACTCATAATGGTTTTCCCTCATAAAACTCATTTAAAACACTTGTGTACTCAACACAAAACATATTAAAACCGAGTTCTAACCGGCAAAACACGCACACATTTTCTCAAATCTCAATATCGCCTTAACGTAGAGCCCAATTTACTTTTCACGCAAACTTAAAGGTTTATAAAGCAATTTCACACTCAGCTTATAAACTCATAAAATAATGGGCTCCAACCGGCTATAAAAACCGTGTGCAATTATATCACAACGCAACACCAAACATGCTTGTATTCTCAAATCATGGTTTATGCTACAACAATTCATCAAAACACATACACAAATGGTTTAGTTTTCCCTTACCTCTTTGCACCTCGTATAGTGCAATTGTTTCCCCCGTATCACAGACTAGCCTCGCATTCCACTCTGGAACTCCCGAGCTGTCCAAACGATGTTAAAACATCAATACTCAATTATCACATCAACCTCAATTCTCAAAATCGAGCATAATTGCTCATAACTCCTCAAATTTCTCAATTCTCATAACTCCATCACAAACCACAATCTCGCTCACGACACCTCAACGTTCTACATTTCTCATGCCAATTATCTATGCTAATTCACCACATTGTCTAAATTTCTATTTATAGCTCAAATTCCCAAAATTGCTAAATATCATTATCATTCCAACCACATTGTAATTTCATCAATCCCTAGTCATTTTTCAGCTATTTCAACACAATGCCAACAACCATCATCACCAAAAATCATCTCAAATATAAGGATCGAAGTTTAGAAATTACCTAAAACTTGTGGAGAGCTTATCTCTTGCCTCGATTCGATCCGGCTTTCCATTTCCAAGTATGTTGTTCTCCCTTTGATGAGGAACAACTTTCCTTCTTGCCACAACTTCTGATTTGGACGGAAAATGGGTGCTTTGGATGAGTGAGAAAGCTAGGTTTCGGTGGAAATGGGGGTTGGAAGAGAGAGAAAGTGAGATTGCAGGAGAAAAATAGGAGTTCCTTATATAGGCTGAGGGCAGAAGATCGATCTGGCTCTTGATGAGATCGATCTGCATTTGAATTTTTGGGACGATTTGGGGTAATTTATGCCTAGGAGATCGATCTGTCGAGGGGTGAGATCGATCTCTTTATGGCTTTATGAGATCGATCTGCTCCTTGAGGAGATCGATCTTCTCCCAAACAGAATCATTTGGAGATCGATCTCTTCCTCATGAGATCGATCTTCTCTCAAACAGAATCATAAGGAGATCGATCCTCTTCCATTGGAGATCGATCTGCTCCTTAAATTCCTCCTTCCTTGTCATTTTTAACTCACCAGATCGATCTCTCCTTCTCCCAGATCGATCTGCTCCTTAAATTCCTCCTTCCTTGTCATTTTTAACTCACCAGATCGATCTCTCCTTCTCCCAGATCGATCTGCTCCTTATAACTTCATACTTATTTTAAACACTTAACATATAAATCTCCAATTATCATTCCCTAATTCACTTAGCTCAATAAATTATACTTCAAGTTTATATTACATAATTAAAATATGTCTGAAATTCTCAGATCTCACATCCTCCCCACCTTAAAAGAATTTGGTCCTCCAAATTCAACTCAACTAGTCAAAGAGATGGGGGTACTTCTCCTTCATGAGGTTCTCTAGTTCCCACGTTGCCTCTTCCCTTGAGTGATGTTTCCACAAAACTTTCACTAATGAGATGCTCTTAGTTCTCAGTACCTTCTCCTTCCTATCAAGAATCCGGACGGGTTCCTCAGTGTAGCTCATGTCCTCCTGTATGTCCATCTCATCATACTCTATAACATGAGAAGGGTTCGGGTGGTATTTCCTCAACATAGACACATGGAAAACATTGTGTATTCCGGACATCTGTGGGGGTAATGCCAATTTGTAGGCTACCTCTCCCACTCTCTCAAGAATCTCGAATGGTCCTATGTATCGAGGACTCAATTTTCCTTTCTTCCCAAATCGCATGATACCCTTACTCGGTGATACCTTCAGAAATACTGCATCACCAACATCAAACTCAAGTGGCCGTCTACGCACATCCGCGTAGCTCTTCTGTCTACACTATGCTGCCCATAGCCTCTCACATATGAGTTTCACACTCTGTACAGCTTGCTCAACAAGCTCGGGAGCATTTATCTTTCTGTCACCGACTTCTTCCCAAGCTACAGGGGATCTGCACCTCCTACCATATAAAGCCTCAAAGGGTGCCATTCCAATACTTGCATGATAGCTGTTATTGTACGCAAACTCTGCTAGGGGCAGGTGATCATCCCATGATCCCTTAAAATCCATCGTACACGCCCTCAACATATCCTCCAAGGTCTGAATAGTCCTCTCTGACTGACCATCTGTCTGAGGATGATAGGCGGTACTAAAACTCAATCGAGATCCTATGGACTCCTGAAACTGGGTCCAAAATCTGGAAGTAAACTGGTAATCTCTATCAGAAGTAATACTCACTGGAGCCCCATGTAATCTAGCTATCTCGCTGACATACAGCTCAGCTAAGGCATCCACAGTATCTATGCTCTTGATGGCAAGGAAGTGGGCACTCTTGGTCAATCTATCCACAATGACCCATATCGCATCACAACCTCTTCGGGTCCTCGGTAAACCCATAATAAAGTCCATAGTGACATGCTCCCATTTCCATGTAGGTACAGGTAAGGGCGGTAGTAGTCCTCCGGGCTTCCGATGCTCAGCTTTCACTTGCTGGCAAATTAAACACCTGGCCACATACTCTGCCACGTCTCGGTTCATACCACTCCACCAGTACACCTTTCTCAAGTCTCGGTACATCTTAGTACTCCCTGGGTGCATGGTGTACCGCGAGCAGTGGGATTCTCTCAGTATCAGTCTCTTTAGGGTATCATCATCCGGTACACAAATCCGTCCTCTGAATCTCAACAATCCATCCCCACTGATGGTGAGATCCGACTGCGAACTCTGCTCAGCTTGGCTAACCATATCTATCAATCTCTGATCACTGCGCTGCCTAGTTCTAATCTGATCTATGATCCTGGGCTCTATTTGCAAGCTAGCCAAAAATCCAGTCTCTACCTCTTTAACTCTGATCTGAAGTTCAGTGAATTGCTCTAACAAATCCCATTCCCTGATCATCATAGCAGATATCATACTCTTCTTGCTCAGGGCGTCAGCAACTACATTCGCCTTACCCGGATGATAAAGAATCTCGCAGTCATAATCCTTAAGGAGTTCCATCCATCTCCTTTGTCTCATGTTTAACTCTTTCTGATCAAAGAGATATCTCAAACTCTTGTGATCAGTGAAGATCTGAAATCTTTCCCCATATAAGTAGTGTCGCCAGATCTTCAAAGCAAATACCACAGCGGCTAACTCCAAATCATGCGTGGGGTAATTCTGCTCATGGTCTTTCAACTGTCGTGATCCATATGCGACCACTCTTTCGTGCTGCATAAGCACACACCCCAATCCTTGATGAGATGCATCACTATACACCAAAAATCCTCCTGATCCCTCAGGAATAGTTAACACAGGTGCCGCTGTCAATCTCCTCTTTAATTCTTGAAAACTGAGCTCACATTGATCAGTCCATATAAATGGAGTCTCTTTACGCGTGAGCTTAGTCAAAGGAGCGACAATCCTTGAAAATCCTTCCATAAATCTTCTGTAATACCCTGCCAAACCAAGGAAACTTCACACCTCAGTAACTGTCCTCGGTCTCTCCCAACTAAGCACAGCTGCTACTTTACTTGGATCCACTGATACTCCTTCCTCTGAGACTATATGACCAAGGAAAGCTATCCGATTCAGCCAAAACTCACACTTACTAAGCTTTCCGTATAATTGCTTATCTCGGAGTATCTGAAGTACTAACCACAAATGCTGTGCATGCTCCTCATACGACCTAGAGTATACCAAGAAATCATCAATAAAGACTATCACAAATTTATCTAGATAGTCTCTGAACACTTCGTTCATCAACCTCATAAATGCAGCAGGGGCGTTCGTCAATCCAAAGGACATCACCAGAAATTCATAATGGCCATACCTTGTCCTAAAGGCCGTCTTGGGAATATCTTTTTCCTTGATCCTCAACTGGTGATAGCCCGATCTCAAATCAATCTTAGAAAAGACTGAGGCCCCTCTTAGTTGATCAAGTAGATCATCAATCCTGGGCAGTGGGTATTTATTCTTCACCGTGGCTTTATTCAACAGCCGGTAGTCTACGCATAATCTGAGACTACCATCCTTCTTCTTAACAAATAAAATCGATGCTCCCCACGGTGAAACACTGGGCCTAATGAACCCTTGATCCAATAACTCCTGTAGTTGTTTCTTCAATTCCTCAAGTTCCACTAATGCCATCCTGTAGGGAGGTTTAGAGATCGGCTGAGTATCTGGTACCAAATCAATGGTAAACTCCAGCTCCCTCTCTGGTGGCAAACCTGGCAGCTCACCTGGGAAAACATCTGGGAATTCACACACCACAGGTATATCCTCAATCCTCGGATGTTCCCGCTCATCGTCTGAGATGAGTGTTTCGTAACCTTCACATGAACAATCATATTTAATACTCTCAAAAATAGTATTAAAATCCTCAAATTATTTACTAGAATCCCACATATTCACTTCCTCAATATCTCAACCGTACACTGTAAGGTTCAGGTAGGGAGAAAGTTACAATCTTAGTGTAGCAGTCTAAACTCACTCGATTGGTTGCCAACCAATCCATCCCCAGAATTACATCAAACCCATGTATATTCAACATGATTAGATCTGCTAACATCGCTCTATCTCCCACCTTTATTCCACATCCTCTACAGATTAACTCAGTTCTCTGGGATTCATGCATAGGGGTATTTACATGTAGTACATACTCTAGAGGTTCAAACTTCAAATTCAAACTGCATGCAAAATGTTCTGAAATAAACGAATGCGTGGATCCTGGATCTATCAATACATGAGCCTTATGATTACAGACAGAAAGTGTACCTCTTATAGTTTCTGCCGAAATGTCTGCGGTCTCCTTATCCAGGGCAAATACACGTCCTTGTGCCACAGGTTTCTTCCCTTTCTCTGCAGCAGTGGCCCGTCTCTGGGGATTCACTCCCTGAGGCTGCTGTCTAGTAGGCTTCGGAGCATGTGGTATCTGAGGTTGAGGACAGTCCTTCACTCTGTGACCCATGTCACCACATCTAAGACATCCACAGATCGACCCAGTACAACTTCCCTAATGCGATCGGCCACAGTCTCTACGAACCCTTATCTCCGGCCTGCCATATCGAGGGGTCTCCTTGATAATAGGATAGGCTCTGGGTCTCTCCAATCTACCCTTCTGTACCTCAATCCTTCCTCTCCTGAAGGAACCTCTCCGAACATCTGCTTGAGATATCGCTGGCCTCTTGCCTTTGTCCCTAATCACTGCTCCAAACTCATTCTGGGACTGTACAATTTCAATCCCCCTTTTAATCTCTTATGCTCGTCTCAGAGCATCTCCAAACTTAGTAATACACAACCCAATCAATCGATCTCTGATGATGGGCTTCAATCCATACATAAATCTCTCTGTGCGGAGCTCTTCATTCTTGAAAGTCTCTGGATCATATCTCAGCAGAGCGGTAAATCGGCTCTCGTAATCATCTACAGACATATCACCCTGTACCAAACTCAAAAACTCTGCTTGCCTCCTTCTCTGGGCAGCTCGTGGTACATATTGGGCTCTAAAGGCTGTCTGGAACTCTTCCCAACCAATCACATCCTGGTGGGACATCAAAATACCCTGGGTAGTACCCCACCAATCTCGAGCTCTCCCTTTCAACATGTAGGCACTCATACTGACCCTCTCAGCATTGGTGCACCCCAGATAGTCGAATATAACTCTCAACTCTGTCAACCACTCCTCAGCCTCTATAGGATCCTTCTTTCCCCTAAACGCAGGTGGATTCATTTTCAAAAAGTCCTTCAGTCGGACCATACTTCTGTCATCAGGCTGAGTGACGGGAGGTATTTGGGGTATGGGAGGTGCTTGTGGTGGTGTAGGAGTAGTACCCGAGGCGTTAACTCCAAAGTGTTGCGCGAATAACGCTGCCATCTGCTCAAAACCTTGCCTCACATCGGTCTCAATCCGATTAAATCGAGAGTTAGGACTCTCTGGTTGTGGGATAGGTGACGAAGGGGACTCTGCCTCCCTCCTCGAACGACCTCGTCGTTTACTCATTCTCTATCTCAACTCGTCTCCTGCGCTTACATATCAAAATTGATTGAAATCTCAATCCTCAGATTCAGTTCATGACCAGACTATTACAGACACTTGGGATGTATTCTATTTCACTTAACCGACACTGACAGTACTAAACACCCTAAGCTCTGATACCAAGAAAACTCTGTGACGCCCCGGGAGCGTGAAAAATAGGGCTAATTTAAAACTTTTTACTCATTGATTCACAATTAAGGGTGCATTCCTGTGCAGTGTCATACATCATCATAATTATCATGCCTCAGGATCTCATCATAATATAGTGTATATTGTATCATATACATTACTCAATTCCAAGTTAATTAATCCTAATACATCCCATATATCATTGTACATTAAGTGTCTGTAAATATAACTCTAGTCTGGGTACATGAATATTAATTATCTACCTCAGTACACAAAATACGGCCTGGAGCTCAAGTCCTCCACTAGCCTCTAGCCCGTACGCCGCAGGGAACTCACTTCACTTGAAGCGATCTGGGGGAAGAGAAAATAGGGTGAGCTTCCAAATCGCTCAGTAAGGGGGGTGAGGAAACTCCGTTATATAAACCATTTCACACTTCACAAATATGTATTTGTTTATAAAGCTCATTTGAAATCGTAGCATGAAAGTTCTCAAAACATCATCATCTCATAACTCATAAATCATGTGAAAACATGAAGATAAAAGGCTAAATATCGAGCACTCACAAGCATGTGTAATTATATGCAATAATGGTTGTTCTCAAAATACGTGATAAAAATCACCTCAGTAAATAGCACGTGACAAGGTCACAAAACACAACTCATGTGTAAAACGAGACTAGGCAATAAAACTCAATTAAAACTCGTCATGGCACATCAAATATGTAATCTCCTTTGGGTGCGCATCCCAGGCATCCTCGTATAGAGGGAACGTCGACAATATGGTCGTATGCATGGTATATTGGACTTATATGCTACCAGAACAAGACCCGGCCTTACATGCTACCAGAGCAATGCCTCGCCTCATGCACACTATCACGTGGTCCCTGGGTCGATCCCCAGGCGGCCCACTCTCTCGGTCTTACATGCTACCAAAGCAAGGCCACCCAGCATTACCAGAACGGGGTCATCTCACGTTACTAAAACGGAGGAATATCAGACTTACATGCTACCAGAGCAAGGCCTCCCAACGCTACCAAAGCGGAGGAATAATCGGACTTACATGTTACCAGAACAAGGCCTGTGGTCCCTGGGTCGGTTCCCAGACGTCCCACTACATCGATCTTACATGCTACCAGAGCAAGGCCCTATGTGTATTCAACATGACACACCTAAGTCTCAATCATTAGCCATTATCTTATAAAACGTTATGCCTTCACGTAGAACTCATAATGGTTTTTCCTCATAAAACTCATTTAAAACACTTGTGTACTCAACACAAAACATATTAAAACCGAGTTCCAACCGGGAAAACACGCACACATTTTCTCAAATCTCAATATCGCCTTAACGTAGAGCCCAATTTACTTTTCACGTAAACTTAAAGGTTTATAAAGCAATTTCACACTCAGCTTATAAACTCATAAAATAATGGGCTCCAACCTGCTATAAAAACCGTGTGCAATTATATCACAACACAACAGCAAACATGCTTGTATTCTCAAATCATGGTTCATGCTACAACAATTCATCAAAACACATACACAAATGGTTTAGTTTTCCCTTACCTCTTTGCACCTCGTATAGCGCAATTGTTTCCCCCGTATCACGGACTAGCCTCGCATTCCACTCTAGAACTCTCGAGCTGTCCAAACGATGTTAAAACATCAATACTCAATTATCACATCAACCTCAATTCTCAAAATCGAGCATAATTGCTCATAACTCCTCAAATTTCTTAATTCTCATAACTCCATCACAAACCACAATCTCGCTCACGACACCTCAACGTTCTACATTTCTCATGCCAATTATCTATGCTAATTCACCACATTGTCTAAATTTCTATTTATAGCTCAAATTCCCAAAATTGCTAAATATCATTATCACTCCAACCACATTGTAATTTCATCAATCCCTAGTCATTTTTTAGCTATTTTAACACAATGCCAACAACCATCATCACCAAAAATCATCTCTAATATAAGGATCGAAGTTTAGAAATTACCCAAAACTTGTGGAGAGCTTATCTCTTGCCTCGATTCGATCCGTCTTTCGATTTCCAAGTATGTTGTTCTCCCTTTGATGAGGAATAACTTTCCTTCTTGCCACAACTTCTGATTTGGACAGAAAATAGGTGCTTTGGATGAGTGAGAAAGCTAGGTTTCGATGGAAATGGGGGTTAGAACAGAGAGAAAGTGAGATTGCAGGAGAAAAATAGGAGTTCCTTATATAGGCTGAGGGCAGGAGATTGATCTGGCTCTTGATGAGATCGATCTGCATTTGAATTTTTGGGACGATTTGGGGCAATTTATGCCTAGGAGATCGATCTGTCGAGGGGTGAGATCGATCTCTTTATGACTTTATGAGATCGATCTGCTCCTTGAGGAGATCGATCTTCTCCCAAACAGAATCATTTGGAGATCGATCTCTTCCTCATGAGATCGATCTTCTCTCAAACAGAATCATAAGGAGATCGATCCTCTTCCATTGGAGATCGATCTGCTCCTTAAATTCCTCCTTCCTTGTCATTTTTAACTCACCAGATCGATCTCTCCTTCTCCCAGATCGATCTGCTCCTTAAATTCCTTCTTCCTTGTCATTTTTAACTCACCAGATCGATCTCTCGTTCTCCCAGATCGATCTCTCCTTCTCCCAGATCGATCTGCTCCTTATAACTTCATACTTATTTTAAACACTTAACATATAAATCTCCAATTATCATTCCCCAATTCACTTAGCTCAATAAATTATACTTCAAGTTTATATTACATAATTAAAATATGTCTAAAATTCTCAGATCTCACAAGGTTTCAACTATGTTGTTCTCTTCCTCAAGATGAACAACTTGGTACCTAATAGCCTTCCCTCAATTCTTACTGGAAATGGCTGATTTTAGAGAGATAAATCTAGGTTTTGGGTGAAAAATGGAAGGGTGATGTTTTTTCTCAAAATTTTCAGATTTTCAGCGCCTCTTTTATAGAAATAGCTTGAGGAGATCGATCTGGTCCCCTTAAATTCCTCTTTTTCATGGCATTTTAAGCATGAGATCGATCTGTCAAAGCTTGAGATCGATCTGCTCTAAACAGAGAGCTAAGGAGATCGATCTGTATGCTTAAGGATCGATCTTTTCATTATAGAATGTTTAGGAGATCGATCTGACCCCATTGGAGATCGAGCTGCGCTATTCCATTACTCAAATAAGAGTATTATGGCTCTTCCATATCGATCTCTCATCCTATGAGATCGATCTGGCCTTCACATTTTCCAGATTTTACTGCAGTTTTCTGCAGTAACTTCACACAAAACATCCTCAATTTGCTGCCATAGTCATTTTCTCATCCAACCACCTTTAAAACTTGAACATGGCATCCATCCATACCTTATACACATTAGAACTTGTGTGTATTCATTGTATAGCCAAAGGTATGCAATATAAAACCAAATGGAATTATTTAGATTCATGCAACTTCCTTCCATTTACCGCACTACTCATTTCTCATTTCACTCATATTCATCACATCCAAAAGTCCAATCCTTCATATTCATACACAATGAAACTTGTATGTACATTACAATCTCATATACAAGTATGTACATCGAATCCATGGACTTAGATCATTTATGCTTACATTGCAATTACATCGCCATACTCATGATTTCATAAAGTTTACATCCAAAATATGGGTCTGACATTTACATTTGTTGTTGCTAATCACCACAATGATGTATTGCTGATATCTTCACTTTGATCTTTTTACCACGTGTTACCGAAAGCTCTGCAAGAACAGAAATAATCAGAGAGACACAGGGGGTGTTGTCAGAACCAAATTTTGGCAGAGATTCAGTAAAGTAAAAAATAGAGAATTAATTGGATCCATAAATCATACCTGGTCCCTATTTATAGGGATTAGTTTCATCCTTAATTACGTATTTGTCCACCTACATTAGTTAGAGATACTCAGGGATAAGATCCTCCAGAAAAAATTTTAACACAGAGTCTCCTCTCATCTGTATTCAATTTTTATACGCCACATGGCATATTATGATAATGCCATGTGGCGTATTATGACGATACCACGTGATGTATCATTTTTTCTCATTTCATTTTACTCATAACAATTGCTCCTCACTCTTTCGTGAGTTATACTTTGCGGAAGAGTGTACTATTTTTCGTGATCCTCCCATCGGCATATAAATACCTTGAGGACATTGGCTCAAACTTTATTTCCCTCTCGCAGAGATCGCACTCTCATGGCAGACTCTCGCGGTAGAATCTCACGGTATACTCTCACGGCATTCACATTTGCAGAACTGACTCTCGCAATAGTACCTATGTGCCAGACCCTCGTGACATAAACTAACGTTTTCTGCATTTTTTCTATCGCAAGACCCTCGCAACATCAACAGACTCTCGCGGCATCACTCTTGCACGAGACCCTCACGGTATCAATACTCTCACGGCATTAGCTAATTCTGGCGGTAGTACCCTCGTTGTATCCAACCCTCACAACACTACTCTCACGGCTTCAGACACTCACGGTAATACCCTCACGACATCAGACCCTCACGATATTAGACCCTCACAGTAATTTTGCTATTAAAGGTAGCCGTACTCTCTTATTCTGTAAGCACTGGTTGTATTGATCCGTTTCTTAATGGCTGGGTAAGGTAGTGGTAAACAAAGAACTCTAAATCCTTATTCCAGACTTGGAGAGTCTGATCTTGAGTCTATTCATAATACCTTTCCTCTTCCTGAGGGTTATTATTATAGGCTCCCAACCGCTACAAAACGTGCTCCTCAATCAGTAAGTAGCGGCATTCCTATTCATCAGGCCTCATTAGAATTTGGGTTCCGTTTTTCCTTACCTGACTTCAGAGTTATTTTTCTTCAGCATTATGGCATAGTCGCTACCCAACTTCATCCTAATGGATGGGCACAAGTGGTAGGGTTTACAATTATATGTCAAAAACTTAATGTCAGGCCCACTATTCCTCTGTTCAATTCCTTCTTTAAAGTCCGTAGTATCCGTAACTCGACTCGTTTTTGTATACAAAAAGTATTCGGGAGGGGACAGAGTAATAATCTTTTTGGGAGGCCCCCGTCCAAATTACATAATTATGCTTTGGAGTGGCTCATTGTTGAGGTTCTTTCATCCTTAAATATCCCTACCCGATGGAGTTGTCACGGACCCTCCAACCTTAGCCCTCTATCTAATTTAAGGGATTTATACAGTCCTCTTATCTCTCAACTGGAAGTAGATGATGAGGACGCTTTATTATCCTTATTAACTTCAGAGAATATAATTGGTGTTGGCTAGGGATATGTTCCTATTGATCAGATTCTCACACCCGAGCCTACAGCACCTTCTAGTTTCCCCGAAGGAAGTCAAGGTGTGAGAAATCCCATTGATCCTTCAGAGGAAGACTTAGATAAGAACTTGGATTGGGGTGGGGTGAGGCTTTTGGAAGCCCCTTTCTGGACTTTCCATTGGATGAGAGTTTAGCTAACATCCATTCTCTTGATGATTACTTGAATCTGGGTGATTTCATATTACATTTTATCACGTAAATAATTATTTACTCCCCTCTTGTTTGTTTTAACTTTTTTACTGTTTTTCTTCCAGGAATAAACTCACTTAAAAGAGCTTTCGTTAGACGAAAAGGTGACAAGGGACAGGAAGGTGACAAGGATGCTACTAAAGTCACTCATCCTCATAAACGTAGACTCCAGAGGGACCGTGCTTAAGAGTCTCGAAGTCATGCTCATATTTCTACTCCAACCTCTCAAGAGGAAAGATCAAGGTCTCATCAAGCTCCTCTTTCGTCTCGTCCTGAGGGGTCCAGCTCTCGAAGTCAGGATAGGGGAAATAGCCCATCGTGGAGCCCTAGCTTCTAGATCCCAAATTGGAAGAGTATCATTGGGCTAACCGAGCGAAGTGCAACACTGCTTGCCCATCTCGCATTGGGAGGTGATGTTTGTATATCGAATCGGCTATTAGGGATAAGCCAGCGTTCCCTCCAATTGTCGAGCTTAACATTTCCAGATATCTAGTGGACGATGGCAAGACGGTTCATGGATAGAATGTTGTAGTATATCTAGGCGTTAACGATAATGATTCAATCCATGATCCTGGAGTGGCGTCTCGCTTAGGTTGGTCGACCATACTCCTAAGAGATGTGGTAGAGTTGTTTAAGGGTTTCCCTCAGCCGAAGATCAAGCAGATTATTTAGCATTGATGGTATCTTCTTTATCATTCCCACTCTTCTTTTTTATTTTGACATTTTAATTTCTATGCATTTTCAAATGGATCAGTAGGTAATCACTTGCAACGTGTGGTATTGGGCATATAAGACTCAAGCTGATGCTGAGCTCCACCAATTGAAGGCTGAAAAATCATAGTGGCTCGCCGAAAGGAACCAGTACATGAGACTTCCTGACTAGCTCGATCGATTGAAGAAAGAGAAAGAGGATCTGAACCTCAACTATTTTCATCTTCAAGAGGATTTTGCCAAAGAGCAAGAAAAGTTTGACCAATATAAAGAGTCTTATACCTCGACTCAGGAGGAGCTAAATTCTTTTAAGTCCAACTATGATTCAGTTTTGTCAAAGCTGCAAGACCTCCAAACTAACTATGATGAACTGAAGTCTGACCATAGGAGGATAGAAAAGGAAATTTCTAGCCTGCGAAGAGGACCTCCACCTTCATCAGTTAGCTAAGTGTGTGTAATGAGATTTATTCTGAAGCTGTTAAAGAATATCGTTTATCACAAGATTGTCACGATAGGAAGCTCTTATTCTGTAAGACCCTTAAATTCATAAGTACATGCATGTATATGCTCAGTGAAGCATAAATTATGTAAAGTCCATAGAATTAATGTACACACTTGTAATATGAGTTTGTGATGTACGTACAAGTTTCATTATATATGAATATGAAGAAATGAACTTTTGCATGTGAGGAATGAGAATATATGGAATTTTGGGTAGTGTGGTAAAATGGAAGGAAGTTTGCATGAGTACATGAATCTTTATACTTCTATTTGGTGTTGTATTGTAATACCTTTGGGTATACAATGAATGCACACAAGTTTCAATGTAAGTAAAGTATGGATGGATGTCATTTTTAAACCTTAAAGGTGATTGAATGAGAAAATGACTATGGTAGCAAAATGTATGAAGTTTGGTGTAAGTTATTGTAAAAAACTGCAATAAAATCTAGAAAATGTGAATGAGAGATCGATCTCATGGGATGAGACATCGATCTGGAAGAGCCAAAGATGCTCGTATTTGAGCAATAGAACAGGTCAGATCGATCTCCAATAGGGCCAGATCGATCTGCTAAGCATTCTGTGAAGAAGGAATCGATCCCTAGAGTGCCAGATCGATTTCCTTAAGCTACTGACTTGGAGAAGATCGATCTCATTTGGAGAGCAGATCGATCTCCTTAAGGTTCTGTGTTATTCAGATTAATCTTATGCTTGGGAGCAGATCGAGCACATTAGGTTTGAAAGGTCAGTTTCGAGAGGAAAAAATGCAAGGAGATCGATCTCACTGAGAGCAGATCGATCTCATAGAGATAATTCTATAAATACTGGACTTATGCAATTTAATTTACACAAGAGAAACTATTCCATTTAAGAGTGTGAGATTTGAGAATTTCAGACATATTTTAATTATGTAATAAGAATTTGAAGTGTAATTTATTGAGCTAAGTGAATTGGGGAATGATAATTGGAGATTTATATGTTAAGTGTTTAAAATAAGTGTGAAGTTATGAGGACAGATCGATCTGGGAGAAGGAGAGATCGATCTGGTGAGTTAAAAATGATAAGGAAGGAGGAATTTAAGGAGCAGATCGATCTCCAATGGAAGAGGATCGATCTCCTTATGATTCTGTTTGAGAGAAGATCGATCTCATGAGGAAGAGATCGATCTCCAAATGATTCTGTTTGGGAGAAGATCGATCTCCTCAAGGAGCAGATCGATCTCATAAAGCCATAAAGAGATCAATCTCACCCCTCGACAGATCGATCTCCTAGGCATAAATTACCCCAAATCGTCCCAAAAATTCAAATGCAAATCGATCTCATCAAGAGCCAGATCGATCTCCTACCCTCAGCCTATATAAGGAACCCCTATTTTTCTCCTGCAATCTCATTTTCTCTCTCTTCCAACCCCCATTTTCACCAAAACCTAGCTTTCTCACTCATCCAAAGCACCCATTTTCGGCCAAATCAGAAGTTGTGGCAAGAAGGAAAGTTATTCCTCATCAAAGGGAGAACAACATACTTGAAAATCGAAAGATGGATCGAATCGAGGCAAGAGATAAGCTCTCCACAAGTTTTGGGTAATTTCTAAACCTCGATCTTGATATCTGAGATGATTTTGATGATAATGGTTGTTGTCATTATGCTAAAATAGTTGGAAAATGATTAGGGATTGATGAAATTACAATGTGGTTGGAGTGATAATGATATTTAGCAATTTTGGGAATTTGAGCAATAAATAGAAATTTAGACAATGTGGTGAATTAGCATAGATAATTGGCATGAGAAATGTAGAACGTTGAGATGTTGTGAATGAGAGTGTAGTTTGGGGTAGAGTTACGAGGATCAAGAGATTTGAGGTGTTATGAGCAATTATGCTCGATTTTTAGAATTGAGGTTGATGAGATAATTGAGTAGTGATGTTTTAACATCGTTTGGACAGCTCGGGAGTTCCAGAGTGGAATGCGAGGCTAGTCCGTGATACGGGGGAAACGATTGCACTATACGAGGTGCAAAGAGGTAAGGGAAATCTAAACCATTTGTGTATGTGATTTGTAAACTATTATAGCCTAATTTGTGGTTTATAAAACAAGCATGTTGAGTGTTGTGTTGAGATATAATTGCACACGGTTTTTTTATATCTGGTTGGAGCCCATTATTTTATGCGTTTATAAGCTGAGTGTGAAATTGCTTTATAAACCGTCGAATTTGTGTGAGTAATGAATTGGGCTCTACGTTAAGGTAATATTGAGATTTGAGAAATGTGTGCGTGCTTTGCCGGTTGGAACTCGGTTTTATTATGTTTTGTGTTGAGTACAAAACGGTTTTCAAATGAGTTTTATGAGAGAAAAACCACTATGAGTTCTACGTGAAGGCAAACTACTCTTATGTGATTAAGACTTAGGTGTGTAACTCTGAGTACACACCGAGCATTGCTCTGGTAGCATGTAAGCCCGATTCTTCTCCGTTCTGGTAACGTGAGAATAACCCATTCTGTGGCTATGCCACGTATACTTGGTGACCGTTGCCACGTGAGAACCCTATTTGGTGGTCGTTGCCACGTGAGAAACCCCATTTGGTGGCCGTTGCCACGTGAGAAACCCCATTTGGTGGTCGTTGCCACGTGAGAAACCCCATTTGGTGGCCGTTGCCACGTGAGAAACCCTATTTGGTGGCCGTTGCCACGTGAGAATCCTAATTGGTGGCCGTTGCCACGTGAAACCCTATCCTGTGGTTGTGCCACCTGTGAATTTAAATCAGTGGCTATGCCACGTGTGTTTAGTGGCTGTGCCATATTATTACAGTGATTTTATCACGTTAATTGAGAAAGCGTTTATCGCATTATTTTCACATGCTTTGTTATTTGAGAATGTCGTTTTGAGTACTTTCATGCTATGGTTTTCAAATGAGATTAATGAGTTTCACATACAAATAAATATTTTGTGATGTGCATTTTGGTTTATGAAATGAGTCCCCTTACCCCCTCTACTGAGCGATTTAGAAGCTTACCCTGTTTTCTTTCCCCCCAGATTTCTTCAAATGAAAAGGGTTGTCCTGCGACGTACGGAGTAATGGCTAGTGGAGGACTTGAGCTCCAGGCCATATATTGTATTTTGAGGTATCTTTTATCTTTTCATGTACCCAGACAATTATCATAATTGCAGACACTTGATGTATAACATTATATGGGATGTATTAGGATTAATTAACTTGAGATGGATTAATGTATTTGATATGATATATAATTTCTAGTGATGAGATCCTGAGGTACGATAAATATGATAATGTATGACACTGCACAGGAATGCACTCTTAATTTTGAATGAATGAATAAAAAGTTTTAAATTAGCCCTATTTTCCGCACTTCCGGGGCGTGACAACGAGCAAAAGTGTAACCTAACATTTCTAAGCTAGAAAACCTCAGTTTGTCATCAGTTTTGAGTGAGTTTTAGTTAGGCAAAGTTATTCTTGGCAAATAGGAGAGCAACATACTTGAAAACAAGAGATTGAAATCAAGGATTTCAAGAGCAAGGAGGATTTGTACCAAATTTGGTAAAAAAGGAAGGAAATCTAAGCTAGGTAAGATTTAATGCACCAAGTTTATATATGTTAAACTATGTGTGTTAATGGGTTTATTGGTATATATATGATTTGTTGGAAATGAAAGGATCATGAAAAATGAGCATGACCTAGTTTTGGCATAAAAGTGAGAAAGTGATGGGGAAATGATGTTAACATGGATTTAATGGTGGAATATGCATGTATGGGAGATTATAAAGTAATCTTACGAAATACATATATTGGAAATAAGGAGTAATGAATATGGCTATATGGAAAATGTGGTATAATACCATATTGAGAGAAAATTATGAAAATGATGTGTTAAGTTGAGATTTGACAAACAAAATGAGTATATTAAGATATACTAACGTAAATAATTATAACAGCTTCGGAGAATCACATTGAGGCTAATCAGACTGCAAGAGTGAGTAGAACCGAGGAAGTGAGGTCACTTGACGTGATCCGAGGTAAGGAAATTTCGTGAGTAGCTAGAGATGGCTCCACGTATTTTGAATAGCATTTTGATATTATATGCTGTATGAATTCCCATGAATAGGCATGATGTTGTGATAGAAACTGAAGTGGATAAGTGTGTTTTATCCAAAACCAGGGTGAAAATACCTTAGAAGCATGTTGTGACCAAAATTCATGAGTTGCATGATAGAATGGCAATTGTTTTCATGTATATGGGAAAACAACACGTGTTAGTGCTTATTTGATTTGAATAGCCATCTATCAGGTTTTGTGCGAAAACCATAAGTGCTAGAGATTACTCATACTATATTTTGAGATATGCATCACATAGTACTTGAGTGTTTACTCGAACTAGATTTAATGCGATTTATGCATATTAGAGTACTAGGAGCATTGCTCGTACTCAGATTGTAGTTGATGCATTATAGAGTATTAGGAGCTATGCTCATACTCAGTTTTACATGATAGAGTACTGGGAGCTTAGCTCGTACTCAGTTTTCATATATTATACATTATAGAGTATTGGGAGCTTTGCTCATACTTATGTTTTTACATAACATAGTGTTGGGAGCATTGCTCACACTAGAGTTGTGATATTGTGATATGGTCGTGTTGGGAGTTTTACTCACACGTACCAGTTTTGAAAAGAGCATGAAACAGCCGTGTTGGGAGCTTGTGCCGACTATGTGTCATACTGATATTATATGCTCACATGTGCATTATTTTGAGATATGGCAGAGGGCTATCGAAATAACCCATAGGTGTGAGGACTAAGACTCATGGCGAGCATCCTAACTATGAGGTAGACCCATAGTATATGGACTAAGACTTATGGCAAGCATCTTGACTACGAGGCATATCCAAGGTGTGAGGTCTAAGACTCATGGCGAGCATCCTACCTTGAGATAGGGTCCATGGAGTACTGTGTACCGTGTATATGACATTAAGTACATTGTACCTTGAGTACACGATGAGAATAAATTGTGAGTTGATGGCTAGGATGTCACGACCTCATTCCGTGACTTACCAAAACTCATTACAAATTTTTTGCTTTTTACTTTACTTACCTTTCTCTCCTCAACTATTGGGCTGTGATTCGATATTAGTCATCCACTCACATTCATTCACAATATACATAGAATCTAGTATTCTTTTCAATAACATAAACTGTTATACAGCATTTGCACATATACATCCCGACCGTACACTTGGTTACATAACTGTGCTTATACATTGTTCAGTACAAAATGTTCTAATGTGTATACCTCTCGTAACATGGATAGGCAACGGATACAATGAATGTGTAAGACCCGATTTTATTTAAAACATGAAATGAGAAAAAATCAAATGAAGGATTGAAATGGTAGTCCCGAACATGTGCAAGGGTAAAACGGTCAAAAGATTGAAACTCGGTATTTATCGTGACAAGAAAATTTAATTAAAAAATATGGGATTGAGAAATCTTAATCAATAATGAAGAAATAATTAAATTTTGGGTTAAATTGATCAAGATATGAATTTATAGGAATTAATTGAAATATTCACCTCGGGAAATTATCCCGAAAGTATTCGAAAAATAATCCTAAAAGATGAAATAATACCAATAAATTCATTTACTGATTAAATGAATAAAATATAATTTTTTAGATATTTTTGGGAATTTTAATAATATTTTAATGGATTATAATAATAATAAAAATAAATTATAAATAATAAAATAATAATAAATTTTTTTTAAAAAAGGAAGAAATCGCGTTTCGCGATTTCTGGGGAAAACCCAGCGAGGTCGAGCCCCTTCTGCCTCATGATCGGAGACCAATAATGAACCCAGGGTGGTGGCTGAAGGCATCGACAGCCGAGCCATTGCCGGCGCTGGTAGGCGGCGAACGGCGGGAGAGAAACGAGAAGAGCGCGAACCGAGAGAGGGAGAGGAGAAATTCGGTGACCGACGTCGATTCAGGCCCGGCCACTGACAGCCGAAGGAAGCCCACGCCAAGACCAACCGATCAACAGCTGAATCGGCCGGTGGGACGGTGGCTAGCGCCGGAAAACAACAAGAAAGAGAAACGGTACCGACGGCGAAAAGGAGAAGAGCCGAACCGGCCACTTTCCGGCGACCTCAGACCACACCGACCCTAGATTCGAGTTTCGAACGACCCTGCAGAGCTGATGGCGGTGAAAACCAGCGAAGAACCGATAGGCGAGGCCTTGAACCAGTCGAACCGGACTGAACTGGCTAGACCGAATCGGTCTGAATCAGGTTGAACCGGACCGAACCGGTTTAGCCAAAAAGAAAGAGGAAAAAGAAGAAGAAAAAATGAAAGAAAAAGAGGAAATATTGAGAAAAATTCCAGTGATGCAATCGAGCTACGAGTAAGTTGGTAAGCAGTCAAAATTGACCGATTTAAATTTTAGAATATTTAATTTGATTAATATTCGACTGGAAATTTACCCGAAAAAATATTTAATTGTGTAGCTCAACAATTGACGTCAAATGAGGACTCGATTCATCCTCAATTTGTGTACGATCATGGAATATCGGGTAAGTAACCCTTATTTACAACAATTTTGCATCGTTATGCGTGTTAGATAAATTACAGATTTAATTTTCGCATTAAATGAATTAAATTCTTGAAATTGAGATAAATTATCATGAATAATTCATTAAGCGATTCGAGAGTTTAGAACAAGGCTCAATAAATACTGATAGGCCCAATGAGTCCAATAGGCCTCGATAATGTGAATAGTAAGTGAAAAACAGGCTTAAGGCAGATTAAGGCCCATTATAGTACAATCAGGCCCAATATGGGTAAACGGGCCCAATGATTTAAATTAAGCCCAGAAAATATGAAATACAATTAATTGTACTATATTTGACCTGATGTATATTTAAACGCAGTTCCAAAGATTTGGTTGAGAGCAAATCGAACTGCATGACGAGATATTGGTGGAAAAGGTCAGACTGTAGAAAAATGAGATAAGGGAATTGTGTGAGTAGCTAGAGGTAGCTACACGTATTTTAATAGCTTTTGTATACACTGAATATGTATGTATTCATTGATTATGTATAAAGGTCCCAGAAAATGGTTTAAAGATTTTAAGGACTCGAAATAGGTAAAGACTATTATACCCCTATTGAGGGAAGTTCACCTAAGGATGGTGAAAGCATGACATGCATGAAATGCATGATTCAAGGAATTTTCTGAATTAAGGAATTTTCTTGGTTTTTAAATAAAGCAAATTGGTAGATTGGCCAATAATTGCATAAATTTCATAAGATATCACTACGTAAGTGTTATTTATATTTAAATGAAATTTCTTTGGAAAATAGGCCAACTATCAAGTTTATATGGAAACAGATAGTGCTGGCACATAGCTCGCACTATATTTGCGTTTGTGAGTGTGCATAAAACGTGCTTGAGCGGTTGCTCGCACCGACTTGTGTGACATCATATGCATGAAATGTGCTAGAGCGATTGCTCACACTAATTTTTATTATTGTGAAATGCATGAGAGGTGCTGGAGCCTAGCTTACACCCTGTTTTGACGGTTTTGACGATTTTGACTGTTTTGACTGAAATGCATAAAATGGTGCTGGAGCGATTGTTCGCACTAGTTTTAATGATTTGACATGCATGAGAGGTGCTGGAGCTTAGCTCGCATACAGTTTTGATATGATATTGCATAAAAGCCGTGCTAGAGTGTAACTTGCACGAGATTTAATGTATTTATGCATAAAGTCGTACTAGAGCGTTGCTCGTACGAAGTTTTGATTTACTTGAGCATTCATTCGTGCCAGAGCATTGCTCGCACGTGATTTTCTATGGATTTATAATTCATTTTTAAGTCGTACTGGAGTGCTACTCGTACACAGATTTTACTGATTTTTATGAAACCGTGTTAGAGCTTCGCTCGCATGAGATTTTTAGATATCATGAATATGCATGGAGCCATGCTAGAGCTTCATTTGCACAGGGATTTATATGAAATGCATATAGCCATGTTGGAGCCTCTTGTAGACTGTGTGTCACAGTGAGATTATATGCCCACACGTGCATACTGAGACAGAGATGGTATGGGTGGATAAGACCTATTGCAAGCACCCCTGACTGAGCTTGGGTTCACGGAGTACGTTGTACCGTGTATGTCACACGGAGTACACTGTACCGTGTGGATTGTTGGAGTGGAGTGGCATTAGCCACGAGGCAGCAAGCCTTACCCTTGCAATCCTGATGCTGTGTTTTTCTGGCAGGTAGGACCGACCCACCTCCCGTTTCAGGTGTGATACCCCGCACACTAGGTACCGTGTCGCCAGGGATCACTAGGTTATGGCCATAGTCCTCGTTGTTACTGATATAGTCATCTACTTGTCTCACATAATATAACTTGTGGTCTCGATAGACCAGGGTAGACCCGAGAGAGGGGTCAAGCCCCCGATTTTATGATTTTCTACTATGCTAATATATGTTTTAGAGGATTTTATGATATGTGACCTTGAAAGAAGGGTGGTTTTATAACCGAAGTTTTATAATGAATTTTAATGAACTGTTTTATGTGATGATTGACCCGGAAGGGTTAGTTTATACTGCAATTTTAATGAAATGATTTAAATGCAGTAGCATGATGAGTTTTCCATGCTGAAATGATAAATTCATGAAAAGAATTGTTTCTCATAATTTGTTTTACATGGCATGACCTTGATTTACCTCATGCTAAGTATGATTTAATGATGTCACATAAAATGCCATAGATGCATAAGCAGTATGATTTATATATGCACGAACAGTTTTATAAACTAAGTCATTGATGACATACATGATTTTGTGCCTGAGATTTTAATGAAAAGAAATGGATTTTAAGGGCATGGCATTATGAGCAAGTAGATAGTGGAGCTATCTACTTACTTGCATAATAGCCTTACTGAGCGTGTGGTTTGCTCACCCCCTTATTTTCCTATCTTTTTAAAGCACTCGCAGTAGTTAATGAGCGACTGAGGACTTGCATTTTTGGTATCCGCTGCTTCCCATCGAGAGACAGGTATACACATTTGTATGGTTTTGTATCTAAATATGTAAATGCACAGTACTGTAAACAGATATGATGTCGGGGATGTAAGGTTATGTAAATAACATTATGTATGTATTTAGTTAAAGTCAAAAGATAGTAATCTCTGATATGTGAATATGATTATGGAAATGGAATGGTAAATAGGTGAGAGGTGACTAACACCGAATCATAGCCCAACTGTTTGGTAAGATGGTTATGATGAGAGAAAGGTAAGAATTAAATAATAATCGAAAAGCGAAAAAAAATTTGTAGTGATTTTAGGTAATTTGGGTCGTGATAGAATGCTATACCTCAGTCGGACTCACTCTACTGCGGATGATCTGTAGAGGATGGAAAATAAGGGGGGTGAGCATACAACGCGCTCAGTAAGGAAATCAGGCAAGCAAGTAGATAACCGCACTATCTACTGAAAATAAGGTTTTGCCTTGCCTTCTCTCATCTCAAAACATGTATCAAAATGATATAATATAGTACAGATTAAATTCCATGTACTTGAAATCATGCTTATTTATCAAATATAGGCATTCATGCAAAACAGTGCATATTTATGAAATTAGGAATGCCTTTATCTCAATCATGCCATTTACATTTAAATCAAGTAAATATGGCAGTTCAAAACACAAATCAATTTTCGACCTTTCTCTCTCAGGTCTAACTGTATCATGAAACAAGTGATATAACATGCGAAACTCAGTGGCTAAATGCAATACTCTCCTGAACTATGGTCATATCCTATAATGTGATATACCAGACAACACAGATCTCTGTGTGCTAGTATCATTGCTGTAACGGAAGGGGGGTCAGTCCATCACAACTGTCAGCTATCAACTCCTCAACTCTGCCACATGATACAGTGTACTCCATGCCACTCGCACGGAACAACGTACACCCGTGGACCCTCTCCTCATGGTAGGGATGCCTGTCATAGGTCTTAGTCCTCACACCATGGAAATATATCATAGTCGGGGTGCTCGCCATGAGTCTTAGCCCTCATACTATGGAAATAATGTCACATCTCTAAATCCATGTGCGAACTTCTCAACTGTGCAACACTTAGTCTACACGGAGAAAATCGTAACGATTTTTCTCTCTTTAACATGTATTATATATCACATAAAACAATAGTGCGCATCTTAAGTGTGACTCTCAATCAACACTCCGCCTCTTAAACACTATGTATATATCTCAAAATATCAAACACTAGTGCGAGTAACCTCTAGCACTAGGTTAATGCATATTTCTCATTTTAAATCAAGTACAAGCTATCGCTCTAATACGATATCATGTATAAATCATGAAAAGTAGAGTACGAGCAAAGCTCCCAGTACTCTATCATGTAAAACTGAGTATGAGCAAAGCTCCTAATACCCTATATGCATCAATCACAAATTGAGTACGAGCAATGCTCCCAGTACTCTAACATGTATAAAATAGCATTAAAATATAGTACGAGTATATCCTCCAGTACTATGTGATGCATATCTCAAAATATAGTATGGGTATTCTCTAGTACTTATGGTTTTCACACAAAACCAGATAGATGGCTTATTTAAAGCACAACTCTCTCAGTTCAAATCAAATTCACACTTAAATGTGCTGTTTTCGCATATACATGAAAACATTAGCCATTTTATCATGCAACTCATGCATTTTGGGTCACAACATGCTTTTCAGGCTTTTTATCCTTTTTTTAGATAAAATCACACTTTATCTCTATCACATATTAGGCCTATTCATGGGAATTCATATAGAGTATAACATCAAAACTCTATGTAAAGTACGTGTAGCCATCTCTAACTACTTATGAAATTCCCTTACCTCGGATCACGTCAAGTGGCCTCTCTTCCTCGGTTTTGCTCACTCTTGCAGTCTGATCAGCTTCCAATGTGATTTTCGAAGCTGTTATAAATATTGGCATTAGTATATCACTCTATACTCATTTAATTTGCCAAATCTCAATAAGACTCATTAATCTTTCTATTTTCTCCTAATATGGCATCATACCATATTTTCACATAATTATATTCATCACTCTTTATTTCCAATATATGCATTTCATAAGATCAACTCATAATCTTTCCTATATGTATATTTCATCATCAAACTAATTTTAATACCATTTTCTCATCACTTTCTTACTTTTTTGCCAAAACTAGGTCATGCTCATTTTTCATGATCCTTTCATTTTCAACATTTCATATTTATATCAATCAACTCATCAATACACCTAGTTTAACATATATTAACTTGGTACATGAAATCTTACCTAGCTGAACTTTCCTTCCTTTTTCACCTAGATGGTAAAATCCTCCTTGCTTTCTTAGCTCTTGATTCCAATGCTTTGTTTCCAAGTATGTTACTCTACTCTTTTCTAAGAACAACTTTACTCTCTTATACCTCACTCAAAATTGATCACAAACTGAAGTTTTCTAGTGTTTCTTGGCTAAGTTTAGGTTTAGTTTCCAAAATAGTAACTCTCGAGAAAATGAAGTGTAGAAGTCCAGTATTTATACAATTGTCTTGATGAGATTGATCTACTACCCTAGGAGATCAATCTACTCTGCATTTTTCCTCTTAAAACTGACCTTCCAGACTTCATGAGATCGATCTGCTCCCAAGCATGAGATCGATCTGTTTCAACGCAGAACCTTAAGGAGATCGATCTTCTCTTGCATGAGATAGATCTTCTCCAAGTCAGTAGCTTAAGGAAATCGATCTGGTCCTTCAAAGATCGATTCCTTCAACACAGAATGCCTAGCAGATCAATCTGCTCTCCAATGAGATCGATCTGACCTGTTCTATTACTCGTATTTGAGTATTTTTGACTCTTTGAGATCGATCTCTCATCCCATGAGATCAATCTCTCATTCATATTTCCAGATTTTACTGCAGTTTTTTGCAGTAACACATGCCAAACTTCATACATTTTGCTATCATGGTCATTTTCTCATTCATCCACACTTAAGGCTTGAAAATGACATCCTTTCATACCTTATACACATTTAAACTTGTGTGTATCCTTTGTATAGTCAAAGGTATACAATATATCACCAATTGGAAGTATAAAACTCATTCCATTTTACTTAACCACTCAAAACTCAATATTATCACATTCCACTCATAGAAATATACCTCTTACACTTGCTATACGATTTAAAACTTGTATGTATTCATTCCCTACACATTTACAACTTCCAATATACATTCCTCATGATTTCATTATTTGTGACTTATATACACATCACAAAGTCATAAGGTTAAATTACAAAATTGTGGACCTTAAATAGGATTTGACCCACTTACCGTTACAGCAATTGTGAGACCCCACACACTGAGTACTATGTTGCCTGGGATCACGAAAAATGACTTATGATCATACACTCAGAACATGTAGTCGACTATCTCCTTTCATGCTATGTATAATTGAATTTCTTGAATGAATTACCACATGGTTTTATGATATAAACATGTGAGTTTGTGAATTGTGAAAAGGGTAACCCGAGGGGTGGGTGAGGCCCAATTTTCAATCTTTTTAAACATGATGAATGCCATATGATTTTGATTTAAATGCATGGCATGATAAATGAGATTTATGAAATTACATGAGAAATGCAATGTTTTGCATATAATGCTGAGGTTGTTAAACCAGCATATTTCTAGTTTTTATAACTGATGTTTTGTATCTAAATATATATATGTTACATAATGATTTGAGAAAGATGTATGATACAGTTACAGATAGGGTAAGGAAACGATTTCAAGGCATAAGCATTGTATTTTATAGATAGTGTGATTATCTACTTGCTTGCCCGATTTCCTTACTGAGCTGTGAGCTCACCCCCTTATTATTTCCCTTTTCTCAAAGCATCCACAGTAGTTGGACACAGTTGAGGACTGACATTCCCTAATATCTGCTGCAGATCCATATTGTTTGAGGTATACACATTTGGTATTTTGTATTGAACATTGTATAAGCATAGCTATGTAAATTAATGTATGGTCGGGATGTATATGGACAGATAAATGTATTATTGTACAAGAGTTCATATTATAGAAAAGAATATTAAATTCTATATATGTTATGAATGAGTGTGAATGGGTGACTAATATCGAATCCCAGCCCAACATTTGATGTGAGAGATGACAGAAGAAGAGGTAAGTGAAATGAGAAAAATTTGTGGTGAATAAGGTAGGTCGCGTGTGGGGGAAGGGTGTGAAAGAATGGTACCAGAGCAGTGTTGGTCTGATCTAAATCGATATTAGTAATTAGGAAAAATATACATCCTCATAGTAGTGTGCTTTGTTCAGTTACAATTGTGTATACAAGATGAATATCAGACTAATTAATGATTATAAATGCAGGGATTTAGCCATTATGGTTAAAACTCATCGTGGTAGAGGGGATAGAGGTAGGGCTCGAGGCCGTAGAGGTATGCTAGAGACCAGAGATGAGACTATTGGTTAGACTGATGTACCAGAGAGTACTGAGGCATGTTTTGAAAGACTAGAACATCGTCTAGAGACCATAGTGGAGATGCTAGCACAGACGATGCCAAGAGGACAGGGACAGGATGCAGAGACTGCGCCTGGACAGGCAGCTGCACCTGATACACCTACACCCCCACCAGTTCAGGATATGTCGTCATAGGTCACTGTACGATAGGGCGATAATGTTTTGGGGGATGGTTAAGACCTCCAACTTTTCGTGGGATTAAGAACCAAGTTTTGGGGGAGGAATGGATAGGAGAGATGGAGAAATTATACGGATTCTTTGAGTGTACAACTTTAGAGACAGTCGCATTTGCTACGTTCCTACTGAAAAGGATGGCAGAGCATTGATGAAAGTCCACCCGAACCATATTGAGAACCCGACATACAGAGATCAGTTGAGAGATATTTTTGGATGCCTTTAGGAGGTAATTTGTTCCAGATACGGCTCAGCGGAGGCTGCAGGCCAAATTTTTCGAGTTGAGTCAGGGTAGTCACTTAGTGGATGAGTATGAGACCAGATTTTTATCTTTGGGGAGATATGACCCTGACACCATGAGTAGCGAGACTAGGAAGGTCCGCAGGTTTATCGATGGATTGAGACCAATATTGCGATCTAAACTGGTTCCATTCGACATTTCTACCTATGATGAGGTTGTGTTCAGGGCACAACTTTGTGAACAAGATTATGAGAGAAATGCCTCAGAGTTCAGAGCAATTGGAAAAGGTAGAGATAGAGACAGAAAGAGGCCGGTGAGTGATAGTGCTTGAGATTTCAGTTATCGAGGAATGAGGAGACTCTTCGGTAAGAAACGAATGATCCAGGCAGTACAAGAAAAGATTATGAGATTTCCTGCATACCCGGCTATAGCTCCAGCTAGAGGAGTAGTGGTTAGAGGACAAAGGCCTGCCACTGAGCATTGCAGTCGATGTGGTAGATTCCATGGAGGTAGACCTTATCCTGTTTCTAGTGGTTTGTGTTACCGATGTGGGAAGCCAGGCCATATGGCTAGAGTGTGACAAGAGGTGATGGATATTACCCCATAAAAGGGTAAGGAGCCTGAGAGAGTTCTAGTTAATGCGTCTGCTCCGAGGAGGAGAGTGACAGTGGAAGAGAAAGGGAAACAAGTTATGGGACGAGGGTGAGTGCATGCCTTAGACCAGGGGACAGCCGGTGCTTCTTTGGATGTGATTAGAGGTAACATCCTGATATATGATTTAGAAGCACATGTTTTAGTTGATCCTTGTGCCACACATTCATTTGTATCACCTTCATTTGCATGTAAGTTAGAAAAACATATAGAGCGTACTCCTTTGAATAGGATGATGTTGATTAGTACGCCTATAAATAATAGTCAGCTAGTGGAATATGTGTTAAATGATTGTAAGTTAAAAGTAGGGGAAAAGGACATGACAGCATGAGTGATTTTGATGTAATCTTAGGGATGGATTGGTTTTCATCAAACCATGTTGTTTTAGATTGTTACACTAAGACAGTTATGTTTCCTAACCCTAAAAAGTATGTTGTAAAGTTTGATGAAAAGAAATAAAAGTAGTAGTTATGATTGTGATTGATAATATACTATGCTGACTGGGAAATGAATATATTGAAGGTTTTATTCCATACATGGTTGATACGGATAAGGTACATCCGGAGTTGGAAGATATTCCTGTGGTTAGTGAATTTCCAAATGTCTTTCTGGATGAATTGCCAAGGTTACCACTAGATAGAGAGATGGAGTTCTGTATAGACTTGGTGCCTGGTAATGAACCTATATCGAAACCACTGTATCGCATGGCCTTAGTTGAGCTAAAAGAGCCTAAGATACAGTTACAGGAGCTGTTGGATAGGGGTTTTATCAGACCGAGTGTTTCATCGTAGGGAGCACCAGTTTTGTTTATAAGGAAGAAGGATGGAAGCCTCCGATTATGCATAGATTACAGATTGTTGAATAAGGTAACCATCAAGAATAGATATCCTCTTCCATGCATTGATGATCTGTTAGATCAGCTCAGGGGAGCGCATGTCTTTTCTAAGATTGATCTGAGGTCTGGGTATCATCAGTTGAGAGTTAAGAGTGGAGATGTACCCAAGACAGCATTTAGGACCCGATATGGCCATTATAAGTTCTTGGTTATGCCATTCGAATTGACGAATGCTCCCGCAACTTTCATGGCTTTGATGAATGATGTGTTCAAGCCATATTTGGATCAATTTGTTATCGTCTTCGTAGATGACATCTTGATTTATTCTAAATCCCAAGAAGAGCATGAGAAGCACCTCAAGATTGTATTGCAGACTTTACGAGAGCAGAAGCTGTAAGCTAAGCTGAATAAGTGTGATTTTTGGTTGTCACAAATCTCGTTCCTGGAACACGTTGTGTCAAAGGATGGTGTATCAGTGGATCCATCCAAGATTGAAGCTGTAGTTTAGTGGGAACAGCCGAGGACAGTTATCGAGATCAGGAGTTTCTTGGATTTAGCAGGATATTATCAAAGATTCGTAGAAGGATTTTTGAAGTTATCTGTTCCGTTGACACGTCTCACTCTGAAGGTTGTAGCATTTGTATGGGATGAAGATTGTGAGAAGAGTTTTCCAAAGTTGAAGAGTCGATTGACCACTGCTCCGATTCTCATTGTCCCTACCAGTTTAGGAGGATTTTTAGTGTATACCGATGCATCGCATCAGGGACTGGGCTGTGTATTGATGCAGGATGGGTAGGTAGCTGCTTATGGATCCAGACAACTGAAGGATCATGAGAAGAACTATCCGACCCACGATTTGGAGTTAGCAACAGTAGTGTTTGCATAGAAGGTATGGCACCACTACTTGTATGGAAAGAAATTTAAGATCTTTACCAACCATAAGAGCCTTAAGTATCTGTTCTCACAGAAAGAGTTGAACATGAGACAGAAAAGATGGCTAGAGCTTCTGAAGGACTATGATTGTGAGATACTTTATCATCTAGGTAAGGCTAATGTTGCAGCTGATACATTGAGCAGAAAGAGCCTAGGGATGGTATCGTATATGATCATCAGGGAACTTGAGTTGCTAAAGCAGTTTGCTAGCCTCAGTTTGGGAGTTGTGCCTTCTGACATGGATACCGACTGTATGATTGCTAGTCTATGCTTGGAGTCAAATATTTTGGACAGGATCAGATAGGTTTAGCAGACTGATCTATATTGCATTGACATGAGTAGTCAGATACAAAAGGGTACAGAGACTGATTTTGAGATGAGTTCTTATGGACTTCTGAGGTTTAGAGGTAGATTGTATGTTCCCGATGACCCAGAGCTCAAGAGACTGATATTGACGAAAGCTCATTCGTCAAGGTACACACTACATCTGGGGAGTAATAAGATGTACTAGAATCTTCGAAAGGTGTATTGGTGGTCACGTATGAAGAGAGATGTAGCAGAATTCATGGCAAGATGTCTCGTATGTCAGCAAGTGAAGGTAGAGCATCAGAAACCTGCAGGGTTATTGTAGCCTCTACCTATACCGACATGAAAATGGGAGCATATCACCATGGATTTCGTGATAGGTTTACCAAGGACCTAAAGGAATCACGATGCAATATAGGTGATAGTTGATAGACTGACGAAGTCAGCCCACTTTCTAGCTATGAGAGCTACCGATACTCTGAGTTCTTTGGCAGATTTATATGTACACGAGGTAGTGAGGTTATATGGTATTCCAGTGAGCATTGTTTCAGATAGGGATTCTCGTTTGACTTCCCACTTTTGGAAACATTTTCAGGAAGCCATGGGAACCCAGTTAAGTTTGAGCACCACTTTTCATTCTCAGACAGATGGGCAGTCAGAGAGGACTATACAGACCTTGGAGGATATTCTGAGAGCGTGTGTACTGGATTTTAGAGGCTCTTGGGATGATCATTTGCAGCTAGCCGAATTCACCTACAACAACAGCTATCATGCGAGTATTGGGATGGCACCATATGAGGCTTTGTATGGCCGTAGATGTGGTTCCCCTATCGGTTGGGAAGAAGTGGGTGACAGAAAGAGTTTTGCTCCTAATTTGGTTACACAAGCCTCTGAGGATGTCCGGTTGATAGTTGAGAGATTGAGGACAGCTCAGAGTACACAGAAAAGCTATGCTGACAAGAGACGAAGACCACTTGAATTCCCTGTTGGTGAATCAGTATTTCTAAAGGTTTCTCCATCCAAGGGTATTGCGAGATTTGGGAAGAGAGGTGACCTGAGTCCTTGCTACATTGGACCCTTTGAGATACTGGACAGAGCGGGAGATAAGGCATATAGATTAGCGTTGCCACCGAAATTATCAGGAGTGCACAATGTCTTCCACATTTCAATATTGAGGAAGTATCATCCAGATCCAACTCATGTGATTCGTTATGAGCCATTGGAGCTCAAAGGTGATTTGACATATGTAGAGAAACTGATAAGGATACTGGATAGAAAAGAGAAAGTCTTGAGGAATAAGACTATCGAGTTAGTGAAGTTTTTTGGCAGCATCACACTTCAGAGGAAGCTACTTGGGAGCTAAAGAGTCTAATGCGAGAGAAATATCCCCATTTGTTTGTAGAGTAACTTGGTTCTAATTTGGAGGACCAAATTCGTTTAAGGAGGGGAGGATTGTAAGACCCTTAAATTCATAAGTACATACATGTATATGTTATGTGAAGCATAAATGATGTAAAGTCTATAGAATTAATGTACACACTTGTAATATGAGTTTGTGATGTACGTACAAGTTTCATTATATATGAATAAGAAGAAATGGACTTTTATATGTGAGGAATGAGAATATATGGAATTTTGGGTAGTGTGGTAAAATGGAAGGAAGTTTGCATGAGTACATGAATCTTTATACTTCCTTTTGGTGTTGTATTGTAATACCTTTGGGTATACAATGAATTCACACAAGTTTCAATGTATGTAAAGTATGGATGGATGTCATTTTCAAGCCTTAAAGGTAATTGGCTGAGAAAATGACTATGGTAGCAAAATGTATGAAGTTTGATGTCAGTTACTGCAGAAACCTGTAGTAAAATTTGGAAAATATGAATGAGAGATCGATCTCATGGGATGAGAGATCGATCTGGAAGAGCAAAAAATGCTCGTATTTGAGCAATGGAACAGGTCAAATTGATCTCCAATGGGGCCAGATCGATCTGCTAAGCATTCTGTGAAGAAGGAATCGATCCCTAGAGGGCCAGATCGATTTCCTTAAGCTACTGACTTAGAGAAGATCGATCTCATTTGGAGAGCAGATTGATCTCCTTAAGGTTATGTGTTATTCAGATCGATCTCATGCTTGGGAGCAGATCAATCTCATTAGGTTTGAAAGGTCGATTTTGAGAGGGAAAAAATACAGGGCAAATCGATCTCATAAAGACAAATTTATAAATATTAGACTTCTGCAATTCAATTAGCACAAGAGAAATTATTCCATTCAAGAGCAAAAGTGTAACCTAACATTTCTAAGCTAGAAAACTTCAGTTTGTGATCAGTTTTGAGTATTTTTAGTTGAGCAAAGTTGTTCTTGGCAAAGAGGAGAGCAACATACTTCAAAACAAGAGATTTAAATCAAGGTTTTCAAGAGCAATGAGGATTTATACCAAATTTGGTGAAAAAGGAAGGAAATCTCAGCTAGGTAAGATTTAATGCACCAAGTTGATATATGTTAAACTAGGTGTGTTGATGAGTTTATTGGTATATATATGATTTGTTGGAAATGAAAGGATCACGAAAAATGAGCATGACCTAGTTTTGGCATGAAAGTGAGAAAGTGATGAGGAAATGATGTTAACATGGATTTAATGGTGGAATATGCATGTATGGGAGATTATAAAGTAATCATATGAAATGCATATATTGGAAATAAGGAGTAATGAATATGGCTATATGGAAAATGTGGTATAATACCATATTGAGAGAAAATCTTGAAAATGATGTGTTAAGTTGAGATTTGACAAATGAAATTAGTATATTAAGATATACTAATGTAAATACGTATAACAGCTTCGGAGAATCACATTGAGGCTAATCAGACTGCAAGAGTGAGCAGAACCGAGGAAGTGAGGTCACTTGACGTGATCCGAGGTAAGGGAATTTCATGAGTAGCTAGAGATGACTCCACGTATTTTGAATAGCATTTTGACATTATATACTATATGAATTCCCATGAATAGGCATGATGTTGTGATAGAAACTAAAGTGGATAAGTGTGTTTTATCAAAAACCAGGGTGAAAATACCTTAAAAGCATGTTGTGACCAAAATTCATGAGTTGCATGATAGAATGGCAATTGTTTTCATATATGTACGAAAACAACCCGTGTTAGTGCTTATTTGATTTGAATAGACATCTATCAGGTTTTATGTGAAAACCATAAGTGCTAGAGATTACTTGCACTATATTTTGAGATATGCATCACATAGTACTTGAGTGTTTACTCGAACTAGATTTAATGTGATTTATGCATATTAGAGTATTGAGAGCATTGCTCGTACTCAGATTGTGGTTGATGCATTATAGAGTATTCGGAGCTATGTTCATACTCAATTTTACATGATAGAGTATTGGGAGCTTAGCTCGTACTCAGTTTTCATATATTATACATTATAGAGAGAGCTTTACTCATACTCGTGTTTTTACATAACATAGTGTTGGGAGCATTGCTCACACTAGAGTTATGATATTGTGATAAGATTGTGTTGGGAGTTTTACTCACACGTACCAGTTTTGAGAAGAGCATGAAATAGCCGTGTTGGGAGCCTGTGCTTACTGTGTGTTGCACTGATATTATATGCTCACACGTGCATTATTTTGAGATATGGCAGAGGGCTACCGAAATAACCCATAGGTGTGAGGACTAGGACTCATGGCGAGCATCTTAACTATGAGGTAGACTCGTAGTATGTGGACTAAGACTCATGGCGAGCATCTTGACTACGAGGAATATCCAAGGTGTGAGGACTAAGACTCATGGCGAGCATCCTACCTTGAGATAGGGCCCATGGAGTATTGTGTACCGTGTATATCACATGGAATACGTTATACCGTGAGTACACGATGAGAATAAATTGTGAGCTAACGACTAGGATTTGACCAACCTCCCGTTACAATAATTATGAGACCTCGCACACCGAATACTGTGTTGCCTGGGATCACAAAAAATGAGTTATGATCATACACTCGGAACATGTAGTCACCTATCTCCTTTCATGCTATGTATAATTGAATTTCTTAAATGAATTACCACATGGTTTTATGATATAAACATGTGAGTTTGTGAATTATGAAAAGGGTAACCCAAGGGATGGGTGAGGCCTAGTTTTCCATGTTTTTAAACATGATGAATGCCATATGATTTTGATTTAAATACATGGCATGATAAATGAGATTTGTGAAATTGCATGAGAAATGCAGCGTTTTGCATATAATGCTGAGGTTGTTAAACCAGCATATTTCTTGTTTTTATAACTGACATTTTGTATCTATATATATATATTTGTTACATATTGATTTGAGAGAGATGCATGATACAAATACATATAGGGTAAGGAAACGATTTCAAGGCATAAGCATTGTATTTTGTTGATAGTGTGGTTATCTACTTGCTTGCCTGATTTACTTACTGTGCTGTGAGCTCACCCCATTATTATTTCCCTTTTTTTCAGAGCATCCACAGTAGGTGGACACAGTTGAGGACTGACATTCCCTGATATCCGCTGCAGATCCATCTTGTTAGAGGTATACACATTTGGTATTTGGTACTGAACATTGTGTAAGCACAACTATGTAAATTAATGTACGGTCGGGATGTATATGGACAGATAAACATATTAATGTACAAGAGTTCGTATTATAGAAAAGAATATTAAATTCTATATATGTTATGAATAGGTGTGAATGGGTGACTAATATTGAATCACAGCCTAACGTTTGATGCGAGAGATGACAAAAGAAGAGGTAAGTGAAATGAGAAAAATTGGTGGTGAATAAGGTAGGTCGCGTGTGGGGGAAGGGCGTGAAATATTCTCTACCGGCTTCGTGAAATATGGTTTATACATGGCACGTTCTTGGCTAGAAAATGAGAGATCAAGAGAAACTTTTCCTGAACTACAGTGGTCAAGACAATTGGAAGACTATACCAGTGAATTTTGAGGTTGGGCACATTATGATCCCAATAACGTGGATTTTAAGACTTATCTGAAGAAGGGGGCCTATGATGATCTTTCAAATCTTTCAGGTCCTTGGGAACCTCGTCAGCAACCGAGAGTGATTGATGCTTTAGGCGATTTGGATTACGAAGAGTCAGACTCTTTGGGCGAGGGCACTTCTCCACCAGCTGAGGAATAGTTTTAGTATTTTCTTCTTAATGTTATCTTGTTGTCAACATTCTTTTATCTGTATTGAGAATTTGAATTTATCATACATATATGCGTAAGAAGTTTTGCTTTTTCTCTGTAGTACCAATTTCATGTACTTTCTCATATTATTAAGACGACTTATTTAGCATATTCTCGTTTTAAGTTTCCTTTATGGCTTGTCTCGTGTATTCTTTGCTTTAAGCCTTTTATTTATTATTTGTGGCTTACCTCGCTTAATTTTCATTTCGAGTCCCTTAATTGTTTGGGTGGGTAGCTTACCTCACGCATTTTTTGCTTCAAGCCTTTGTACAATTCTTCTGCGGCTTACCTCGCGCATTTTTCACTTCAAGCCCTTGCACGATTCTTTTGTGGCTTACCTCGCACATTTTTCGCTTCAAGCCCTTTTAATTTTTTGGGTGTGTCGCTTACCTCACGCATTTTTCGCTTTAAGCCCTTTTCTTGTTTGGGTACATGGCTTACCTCGAGTATTTTTCTCCTCAAGCCCTTGTACAATTCTTATGTGGCTTACCTCGCACATTTTTTGCTTCAAGCTCTTTTCTTGTTTAGGTGCGTGGCTTACCTTGTAAATTTTTCGCTTCAAGCCCTTTTAATTATTTGGATGCGTGGCTTACCTCACACACTTTTTGCTTCAAGCCTTTGTACTAAGTATGGCTGAAAATCTCAATAGGCAATAAAATATTAATAAATCATAATTCAATAAATTAAATTTCAATCTATAGTTTGACAATGACATTAAATAAATAAAAGTTTTACTGCCAGTATGGCTACAGATGATTGGTATTCCACGTCTTTGTTATCTTTTTTCCCTATAAGCTTTCCAAGGTGCATGTGCCAGCTCCAATCATTCTCCTAATTCTATAAGGTCCTTCCCAATTTGCTCTGAATTTCTCGTCTTCTTTCAAGGTGTCGGTGATGGTTGATTTTCACAACACTAGATCTCCTTCTCGTAAGGGTCGATCTTTTATGCGAGAGTTATAATAACAAATGACTCTTTATTGGTAGGCAGCTAACCGTATAGCGACAAAATCTCGTTGCTCATTGAGTAAATCTAGATTCTCTCGCAGGCCCTAAGAATTCACTTCTTGCACATAAAGAATTATTCTTGGCGAGACGGCTCCGACCTTTACTGGTATTAAAGCCTCGGTTCCGTATATCAAGTTGAACGGTGTTTCCCTATCGATACCCAACTCGTGGTCCTATACGTCCATAGAATACTAGGCAACTCATCCACCCAAGCTCATTTTGCCTTGTCCAGACGAGTCTTGAGGCCCTGAAGTATGGTCCTATTACTGATTTCCGCCTAGCCATTAGCTTGCGGGTACGATACTGAAGATATCCTAAGTTGGATCCTTAGTCCTTCGTAAAAATTTCGAAAGGCATCACAATCAAACTGCTTCCCATGATCTGCATTCAAAATCCTCAAAATTCCAAATCGACAGATTATGTCTTTCCAAACCATAGCTTCAACCTTTTTCTCTGTAATCGTGGCTAAGGCTCTGCTTCTATCCATTTAGTAAAATAATATGTTGCTACTAACAAGTACTTCCTCTGACCCGTGGCCACTAGGAACGGCCCTAGTATATCTAAACCCTATTAAGTGAACGGTGTGGGTTAAAATGTACTTTGAAGGACTAACACTGGGGCAGTCATCAAGAGGGTAAATCTTTGACACTTATCACACTTTCGCACTTTATCAAGCGCATCTTGCTTAAGCATGGGCCAGTAGAATCCTGCTCTGAGTATTTTCGTTGCTAAGGCCCGTGCTCCTAAATGCTCTCCACATATCCCCTCATGAACCTTGACCAATGTGTAGTTGGCTTGTTCTGGGCCTAGACATTTCAACAGTGGCATAGTATATCCCCTTTTATAGAGCTCCCTGTTCACTAGAGTGAATTTTGCACTTTGAATTCTCATTCTTCGAGCTGCTTCTTTATCATTTTATCATTAGGAAGTGTTCCCTCCATTAAATACTGTTTAATGGGCGTTCTCCAGTCAGTACCGACTTCAATTTCTAACACCACTTCTTCTTCTATGCTCGTCTTAACCAACCTTTCTACTTTCACGGACCTCTCAATGGCTTCTTTAGAGGATGCTAACTTAGATAGGGCGTCGGCATGACTATTTTCAGATCGATCAATTTGAGTTAGCTGAAAATTATCAAATGATCGAGCTAACCACTAGACTTTTTCCAAGTACGGAATGAGAGTAGATTCTCGAACTTCATACTGCCCGTTGAATTGGTTAACAACAAGTTGGGAGTCGCTATGAGCTAACAAGTTTCGAACTTAGAGCTCCCTTGAGAGTTTCATGCCACCAATTAAAGCTTCATATTCGACCACATTGTTGGAATTAGGGAAATTAAAGCGTAGAGAATACTCCAACATTTCTCATTCTAGCGATACTAGTACAATGCCAGCTCTGCTTCCTCTGATGCTTGATGCTCCATCAACAAATAATTTCCACCATTCCAACTCTTCCACCTTGGGATCTTCTCGACATGTGCACTCAACAATAAAATCTGCCAATGCTTATGCTTTGATAACTTGCTGAGGCTGAAAAGAGATATCGTACTCTCCGAGTTCAACAGCCCACTTCACTAATCTTTTAGAATGCTCAGGCTTTTAGAGTATCTATCTCAAAGGTTGATCTGTTAGTACTGTTATCGAATGTTCCTGAAAATAAGGGCGCAGTTTTCGCGTGGCCATGACAAGTGCTAAAGCTACTTTCTCAGCTTGCGGATACCTTATTTCTGCCTCCAGAAACACTTTGCTCAGATAGTAAACTCGCCTATCTCCTTCTGTGGTTCTTCTTAGTAAAACTGTGTCATAACCCAAATTGCCTAAAAACCACTACAAATTTTTTTTTCGATTATTCTTTAATTCTTACCTTTCTCTCATCGTGACCATCCTACCAACAGTTGGGCTATGATTCGACGTTAGTTCCCTCACACTATTTACCATTCCATTTCCATATTCACATTCACATATCAGGATTTACTATCCTTTGACTTTAACTAAATACATATACAATGGTATTTACATAACTCTTCATCCCTGACATCATATTCGTTTACAATACTGTGCATTTACATGTTCAGATACAAAACTATACAAATGTGTATACCTGACTCTCGATGGGACGCAGCGGATACCAAAGATGCAAGTCTTGAGCCGTACTCAAACTACTGAAAGTACTCTGTAGAGGGGGAAAATAAAGGGGTGAGCTTTTCAGGCTCAGCAAGAGATACTGTGAGACCCGTATAGGTTTAACCTTGTACATATGTAAATAAATTAATGAAGTATTGTAATGTACTAGTAATGTGAAGCATATGTGATGTAAAGTCCATAAGTTAAATGTACACACTTGTAATGAGAAGTTGGTGATTATATGTACAAGTTACATTATTTATGAATAAGAAGAAATGTACTTCGATATATGATGAATGTGAGTGGAATGGAAAATGAGTAGTGTGGTAAAATGGAAGGGAGATTTTGCATGAGTTTGCACTTCCATTTAGCCTACATTATACACCTTTGGTTATACAAAGACTCTACACAAGTTTTAAGGTGTATGAAGTATGAAAAGATGTCATTTTCAAGTCTCAAAGATGATTGAATGAGAAAATGACTATGGTAACAAATTTAAGATGTTTTGGGTGAAGTTACTGCAAAAAACTATAGAAAATTTGGAAAATATAAAGGTCAAATCGATCTCATGGGATGAGAGATCGATCTGAAAGAGCCAAAATGCTCTTATTTTAAGCTATGGAGTAGGACAGATCGATCTCCAATGGAGCCAGATCGATCTACTAAGCATTTTGTAATGAGAGGATCGATTTTAAGGCAAACAAATCAATCTCCTTAACTCTCTGTTTGAGACAGATCGATCTCAAGACTCGACAGATCGATCTCCTTAAGGGTTCTGTAAAGAGCAGATCGATCTCGTACAAGAGGCAGATCGATCTCCAAGAGGAAAATTACCCTTCGATAGATCGATCTCATCAAGGGAGAAGATCGATCTGGGAGTTGTTAGTTAGGCAAAAAGGACTACCAAATGTGCAGAGATCGATCTCTACAAGGACCAGATCGATCTTATAAGCCTGCATCTATAAAAAGAGCACAAGATTAAGATGAAAACTCTGAACTCTTCCCTCACCAAACCTCACCTGCCATTTTCCCTCAAACCCAAGCTTTCTCACTTTAGAAATCACCACATTCCAACCAGTTTTGGAAGAAGCTCAAGATGGGAAAGTTGTTCCTTGGAGCAAGGAACAACATACCCAAAAATCTCATATTGGTGTGATTAAGAGAAGGAGTTGTGGCTACCACAAGTTTGACTAAGTAAAGGGGTAAGCTCTTCAACCTTCAAGCTTTAAATAAAGATTCCAAATATTGTTTGGGTTGAATGGTATGCAAAATGTTGATAAGAATGATTTATAGTGATGAGTGAGTAATGTTAAGAGAAATTTAAGAAGAGGGAGATCTATGGAAAGCTTAAGAAATAGTTTAATGAGATGAGTGATACAAATGGAAAAGTGAAATATGATCTAAAGGCTTGAAAGGTATAAATGGGAGAATAAGTGACAATGAGGATATTTGGGAGAAAGAAAAGAAATGACTTAATGGTTATGTGTGTAGATTGGAAGAACGTGGAACACGGCTAACCTGGATCGCGAAGGGAGCATACATGACAAAGGAAATACAAGCACGATTTGAGGTAATGGACTGTGTGTTAGCTATAGAGATGTTCGTACGTATTTTTCGGCATTTTTGTAGATATATAGCTAGAATAGTACGATACTACAATTCTATGAAATGATATGGAAGCTTGACATGTATTATGATATATATCTATTGAGAAATGGGATGGGGTGAGGAAATACCATGATATGTAGGATTTCAATGTTTCTCAATTTCATATTGACTTTGTGATTGAGAAATGATAAGGATAGGTTGGCTAGTTTTACATGTTTTAGCATGGAAAGGCATGCTGCATAAATAAACATGTTTTGAGTTTTAAAAGAGAAAGTAGCCACCTATCGGATTTGAGATGTGAAATGGTATTAAAGCTTTAGCTCACAACTGTTTTAATGATTTTGACTATGCTGGAGTTTGACTTGTATACGTTCGCATGATTGGATAAACAGTGCTGGAGCGTGACTCGCATGTGGTTTTATAATGATAATGTGTTGGAGTGTTAGCTCGCACATGTTTTTACTGAGTTGAGGTAAACCTAGGGGTTTGGGACCCAAGGGGATGTCAGTCGACGGCCTCAAAACGGGTTGGGCCTTAACAATAAATCGTACCGCACTGGAGCCATTCGATGACTGTGTGTCACGCTGATTGCTCGCCTAGTATATGAGACATGGTTCAGGATGAAAAGTCCATCAGAGTTGGAGTATGGACTTAGGTCCACAGTCATACGTAGTACTGTGTAGTTGTCCGTTGGTATACTATGTACGGTGCTGCGTGCACGTGACTATGAGTATCGCGTAGATGACACATGGCATACCTTATACCGTGAGTATATGAGGAGATGAGGATGATTGAGATGAGCAGGAGGGTAGGATTGACCCATCCCCCTTTAGGCAAAGTGATGCCCTGCGCACACCTGATCAGTGAGGCCTAGGATCACTGACTATGGCCTTATGTCGTGGATATTTAATTGTCGAAAATTCTATGCTTGTCTCAGAGATACGTGAAATTGAGTAAACTCAGAAAGAAAATGATTTGAGAGAAGCAAGAGAGTTGTGATTTGATAAACCTCCCGCTTTTGAATGCTCATGCTATGATAGCACCGTTTATGACATGTTTTCAAATGAAATTAAACACTTGTATCGTGAGAGCATTGTTTTATGAAACATGTTTTAAGTGGAAATACTGAATATTGTGGTACATGAAAATGCCAAATAAGAAATATACGTTTAACTGGATTTTCTGATAACATTTCCATTTATACTGAAAATATGGTTTGGTTTATACATGCATGGGCTATGTAGGTAGTACGATATCTACCTGCTAGCATTCATTTCCTTTCTGAGCTGTGGTTTGCTCACCCCACTATTTTCCCCCTCCAGATACTGAGAAGTAAGGCAGTGCGGTGGTTTCTGGATCCCTTTTTGTGTTGGACAGCTCCCACCAGTTGCAAAGATATAAGATTTGTATACTCATGAGTATTTTGTATCTATTATGTTGTATCGCACAGTTACAAATCAGAAATGTAAACAGTGACATGGGGATGTTATGTAAAGATATTATTATACATTTAATTTTGTATATTTACACACCTGGAGTGTGAATTAAATTTTAAATATTTTCGCTGTAAATTTTTTGGAACTTTAGTACTTGCATCGCCTCACAGCCCAACCATAGTAGCATAAGTATGGATAAAGAACACCCGTAAGTGGGGTGTGACAGATACATTTAAAGTAACCTTAGTACTTAAAACAAGTAAAACACGTTATTTCACAACTCAGCATAAACATGTACGAAAATAAAGATGCTTACATTTAGAAAAACAGTAAAAACATGCTTTAAAATCATTAGTTTACACATCATGCATCCTTTTCGTAAAACGTATCATGCTATAAACATATCATTAGTGTAAACAGTCATAAAGCATCTCATAGGTCTCAAATCATGTATATCATACTGTTCACTTTAAAAGTGAAAACATAACTTTCATGTGCACATTTCATAAAAAAACCCAACTCATGGGCTACCTTAAAAATCACATTATAGAAAAACATGTGCTAACTAACAAATAACATATAAGGTAGCATGAAATGTGCTAAAACATATATCTTTCTCGTGGAGACATGGCTTCATCAAAACTGATCCTGAAGGACATCGTCAACATATCTGGTACATATGGCCATAGTACAGGGAACTATAAGACTACATCAGGGTCGTACAGTGCCCTATTGGACTGTGTGGTACGGGGCTATGGTGGGGTGACTCATTACGTGCCTACAAAGGACTCGCAGTCTCTAAGCAATCTCAACGCATGAACTTTAAATGGTTACATGGTACCACAAGTCATCTCATCTCGTCAGAGCCCTACCCGTTCCCTAGCCGTCGGCTAAGAAGATCCTTGATCGTTCTTGTACCCTTTTCTCAGTATACAAGATCGACCCCAGATCACTCTGACCTCATAACATCATACATCTTGCGATAGTCTCAACATATCAAACATGTTTTTCATAAACATAGTTCTCGGTTATCTCAATCTACTCCATATACTGAAAACATAGTTTTCGAAATCATCTCTTGGGACTTTAACCCGTATGGTGAAAACATCATTTTCGAAATCATCTCTCGGGACTTTAACTTGTATAATCATAGAAAACATAGTTTTGTAACATCCTCGAAATTTTAACCCATATAATCGTGAAATCATGCTATGTTTTCTTTTTATAATGAAAATCACATTTTCATAAACATGGGGAGTAAAATGTATCTCATGCCAGTAAAAACGAAAAGGGAAAAAATGGGAAAAAAATTTGATGATGCAATAGAGCTACGGGTAAGTCGGTAAGTGGTCAAATGAACCAATTTAATTTTCATAATAATTATTTAAATATATATATTTGATTGAATTTGACCCGAAAACTATATAAATGTGTAGCTCGATAATTGGTGACAAATGAGAAGTTGGGTCAGCCTCGACTTACGTACTATCATAGAATATCGGGTAATTAACCCTTATTTATGACAATTTGCATCATTATGCGTGTTAAAAATTTACCGCATAAAGTACGGATTTAATTCCACATAAAATGAATTATATTATGGAATTGGAGATAAATTGTCGTAAATAATTATTTGAGCTATCCAAGAGTTTAGAACGAGGCCCAATAAATTGTTGGTGGGCCCAATGAGCCTAATAGGCCTCAATGATGTGAATAGTAAGTGAAAAATGGGCTTAAGGCCCATTAAGGTGCAATCAGGCCCAAAATTGTAAACGGGCCCAATACTTTGAATTAAGCTCAAAAATTATGAAATACAGTTAATTGTATGATTTCTGACCCAATAAATAATTATACGCAGCTCCGGAGATTTGATTGGGAGCATATCAAATTGCGTGACTCGACTTTTTGGAAAAAGTCATACTGTACAGAGTAAAGTGAGGTAAGGGATATAATTTAGGGTAGCATTAGTGCTCCACAATCCTCAACTTACCAAAAATCGTCACAAATTTTTCACTTTTTCTTACATTATTTATTATTCATCCTTACCTTACCTCAATTGTGATCAGCTACACTCTCAACAGTTGGGCTATATGTCAATGTCTACCTCATCCACCCATAACAATTTAATTTGCATTATAATTTAGAAGTAAACACTTGTATAAATAAATTAGAGTTGTTGTTTACATGTGTTTACATTGCTTTACATCCCTAGTGGTTACATTCAAAATGCTACTGTGCTATGGTACATTTAGATACAAAATCATACAAGTGTGTATACCTCTCGTGATGGGATGCAGCGGATACCAAAAAGGAAAACCTCCAGTCACCCTCAGTCTATACTCAAAGTTCTGTAAAGAGGGGAACATAAGAGGGGTGAGCAAACAACATGCTCAATAAGGCAATCATGCAAACAGGTAGATACTGCACTATCTACGTGATCGTGATGCCATGCTCAAAACCATACAATTCTCATTCACACCTCAAAAGCATTAGTTTCATGCTTGTGTTAATGGCATGTAAAACATATCATGCTAATTAATTCAATGCACAAATTAAATTCAAAGCATGGAAAACCATCATGCATATTTCATAAATCAGGCATGGAAAATCATCATGCATCAGTGCACTTTAAAGCCATTATCAAACTTTCTCATCTCATAAAATCAACACTTATCAGGACTCAACCCCTCCCTCGGACCGTCCTGACCCACAAAGCATTTCAAACATGGATTTATTCATAAAACAATAGACATGTGAAAGAGGCAATATAACAGGGAAATCTCCTCTAGGACTATGGCTATATCCTGTGATCCCAAGCTACACTGATCAGGTGTGTGGGGTATCACCACTATCTGCTTCTGCACGGGAGGTGGGTCACATCCAACCCGCCAGTCCATAGCAGATCTAAACATCGTCCGAAGATGGTATATCACAGTCTCAACACGGTACAACATACTCCATGCTACCTGCACGGTACAGCGTACTCTGTGGACCCATATCAACACATCATATCACGCCACATCTCAAAATGCACGTGCGAGCCTATTTAATCTATGCGACATCCAGTCTACCCGAAGCTCCTAGCACAGCTATCAATCATGTCATAAATCCACGTGCGAGTACTCTCAAGCACGACAACAAGTATGGTGGACATCTAATGCGAGCTATGCTCCAGCACCATGTCAAAACCAGTATAAAATCTGTGCGAGCTAACTCCAGCACAACATCATGAAAATCCATGTGAAAAACTAGTGCGAGCTAAGCTCCAGCACTCTTGCATATAAAATACATCAAATCTCGTGCGAGTCATACTCTAGCACACTTTTGTTCTCACGAAATCCATGTGGGTGGCTCAATTCTTTGCAAAGCATGGTTTTAAACCAAATCAATAATTTCTTTTGTAAAACTTTTCAAATATTAGCCAACCTACCCATCACTTGCTAAAAAGCAATAAAACAAGATTTTTAAAGCATCATGCTTTTATTTTCATGCTCATTTCTCAAAAACCCAACTCTTGCCCTTCAATCACCCATTTCATTTCCTATTACCACATGCACTCTAGAAAAACATTAAGTGCCCAAATTGGGCACAGATATCTCTAAGAGTTTACATAATTTCCTTATCTCAATTTACTCAGGGTGGGACTCTCTTCCTCTTAGTTTCTTGCGTTTTTTGCTCAACTTGCTCTGGTGTATCCTCGAGAGCTACAAATCATTCACCAATCACTCGAGTTAATGTTGTTAACTCATATTTTGACTCCAACTAGTTAATGTATTTCATTGAGCCTATTTCATTAAGTTTGACCCAATTTGCATTTAGCCATTATCAAGCCTTCTAACTAAACTTATCTAGTAACTCATTTAGTTCCTTGTTTAGGTCTTGATGTGAAATACTCTACCCTTACTCTCTCATTCACTTATGCATTTTACCCAATGCCTTAAATACACATTTAACCCATTTTGGGTAAGCCTCACAATTCATTCCATAATACCATCTTAGAATCATACCCACAACGCCATTATCACATTAAAATATCTCATTCATCATTAATACCTCTACATCTCACTTTTTCACACTAACCCATTTCTAAGTTATAATTGTTCCATTGTATTCTAAATAGTTTCTACCATTAATAAGCATACCAATCAACTCCAAAATCAAGAACTAAACAAATGTACTTGAGTTGGTGCTTTAGAAACTCACCTCTTTGGATTCCTTTCTTGCTCCAAATGGAAATGCCCCTTGTTCTTTAAATCCAACAAATGGGGAAATGCCTCCAAGCTATGTTGTTCTTCTCTTTGATGTGAACAACTTTGTATCTAATAGTCTTCCCTCAAATCTTTATGAAAATGGATAAATTTAGGAGTGAGAAAGCTAGGTTTTGGGTAGAAAATGGAAAGGAAATGGTTTTGTCCGTGAAATGTAGATTTCAATTGCTCCTATTTATAGAATTGCTTGATGAGATCGATCTGTCGAAAGCTTGAGATCGATCTGTCTCAGGCAGAGAGTTAAGGAAATCGATCTGTTTGCCTTAAGAATCGATCTTTTCATTACAGAATGTTTAGCAAATCGATCTGGCCCCATTAGAGATCGATCTGTCCTATTCCATTTCTTGAATAAGAGCATCTTTGGCTCTTCCAGATCGATCTCTCATCCTATGAAATTTATCTGGCCTTCATATTTCCAAATTTTGTTGCAGTTTTCTGCAGTAACTCCTACAAACAACCCTTAATTTGCTGCCGTAGTCATTTTTTCATCCTACCACCTTTAAGACTTGAAAATGACATTCATTCATACTTTATGCACATTAAAACTTGTGTGCATTCATTATATAACCAAAGGTATACAATACAAAATCAAATGGAAGCATAAAGATTTGTACCACTTATGCAACTTCATTCAATATTACCACACTACTCATATTCCATTCCACTCACATTCATCACATACATAAGTCCATTTCTTCATATTCATACATAATGAAACTTGAACGTACATCACAAACGCTTATTACAAGTGTGTATATTTAATTTATGGACTTTATATCACTTAAGATTCACATTACAAGTACATCACCATTCTTATGAATTCATAATTACTTGATCCAAAATCATCCATATTATAATTCCATTTACATATGTACAAGGTTAAACATGTATGGGATCTCACAAACTGCACTAACCGCTTTATCGCCTACCCCAAGATACATAAACAGATGCTCCCCGATTAAAGGCCTTGATAGTAACGAGAGTTCTTTCAAATATTCCTTCAACTCCTCAATGGCCAGTTGACATTCTTCAGTCCATTCAAAGTTCTTCCCGCCTCAGAGTGTCTTGAAGAATGGTAAGCTCCTTTCAGCAGATTTTGACAAGAAACAATTTAATGCAACTATTCTCCCTGTCAGCCTTTACACCTCTTTAAAAGTAACTAGAGGTCTCATGTCCAATATGGCTTGTACTTTCTCGGGGTTGACCTCAATCCCGCAGTTTGTTATCATGAATCCCAGAAACTTCCCGGATTGGACTCTAAACGAACACTTATTGGGATTTAGCTTCATGTTAAACTTCCTTAAAACTTCAAAGACTTTAGATAACCGCAAAGCATGAGATTCCCTTTCTTTACTTTTCACAATCATATCATCCACGTAGGCTTCCATTGTGTTGCTAAGCAAATCTTTAAAAATTTTGTTCACCATACGCTAATACGTAGAACCCGTATTTTTTAGGCCAAATGGCATCACTTTGTAGCAATAAGTGCCTTTATTAGTAATGAAAGACGTCTTTTCTTCGTCTTCAAGGTGCATTAGGATTTGATGATAATCGGAGAATACGTCCAAGAAACTAATAAACTCGTATCCTGAAATGTCATCTACTAGTTTATCTATTCTAGGCAATGGGTACAAGTCTTTTAGACATGCCTTATTCAAGTCGGTAAAGTCCACACACATTCTCCACTTTCCAGTGGCTTTCTTTACCATCACCATATTCGCTAGCCATTCAGGATACAGGACTTCCCTAATGAATCCAGCCTCAAGTAACTTGTATATCTCTTATTCAATGACTTGCTATCTTTCAGAGGCAAAGTTCTTTTTTTTTTTTACAGGTTTTACCCCGGGCAACACATTTAGCTCATGACAGATGATTTCTAGATCAATTTCAGGCATGTCGACAGGGGTCTATGAGAAGATATCAACGTTATCTCTTAAGCATTTTATCATCTCCCTCTTTACTTCAGACCTCAATTAACCCCCGATGTACACTTTCTTCTCTTCATTGCCAGTTTCTAATGTTATTTCTTTCATTTCTTTGACAGGTCTCGGCTTAGGTGATTCAGTAATAGTAAGAGTTTCTTTCTTCTGAACCCCCTTACATGTAGTTGATGCAACATTACATGTTCTCGCTCTCCTTTGATCTCCTCTTACTTGCCCCACACCTCTAGGAGTTGGGAACTTCATCAACAGATAACACGTGGAGAGTACGGCTCTCATATCACTCAATAATTCTCGTCCGAGAATAACATTGTAGGCCATAGATGTTGGTTTGACCACCATAAATAAGACCTGTCTCGTAACACTCTTAGGGTCTTCACCCAAAGTAACTGGTAGTTCAATCGACCCTGCCACCTGTACTTTCTCTCCTGTGAAGCCAAACAAGGGGTAGTTATGGGCTTCAATCTGTCTTCACTCAGATTCATTTTTTTGAAATAATTCCAATAGATAAAGTTCACCGAGCTTCCATTACCTACCAGAATTTGGCTATCGGATGTTTAGCCATGACTGTCGATATGACCATAGAATCATCATGTGGAACAATAACATCTCTTTGATCAGCAGGCATGAAAGTAATCGTCTCTCCGTCTTCGGTCGCTTTAATCACATAATGGACTTGGTACGCTTGTCTAGCATAAGCCTTCCATGAAGCAGATGAACTACCAGCTACATATTCTCCATCAGAGATAACATGAATGGCGGCTCTCATAGGTTCATTATCTATCTGCTGATTCCTACATTCTCCTTGCCTTGCCCCATTTCCTCTTTCTTCATTTCTCCTCACATTTCCTTTATTATCATTGCATCTATCTCGGAGTCTGTTGTCTCCTCAACCGTGCACAGGATATGGATTCCTTTTGTTTCTCTGTACGTAATGGTCTAACAGTGTCAGGACCCCAGTTTCAATCCTTGACTTTAACCAAAAATCACTATAAATTTTTCGCATTTTAACTTACCTTTCCTCTCTTCACTGGTTGGGCTGTGATTCGATGTCAGAGTCTTCACTTACCATAATATCCATTCTCATACATACATGTCAATATATTAATTCTGACTGTAGCTGCTTTTATTATACATGTAAGATTATATAAAATCTAATATAAATACATTCCCCATAATATATAACGTATACATCACTGTGCTGTTTCTATGTTTAGATACACAACTGTACATAATAAGTATACCTGACGAATCGATAGGAACTAGCAGTGGACTCTGGGACACTCTCCCACGATAACTCTCGATCTACTGACGCTCTGTAGAGAGATGTAAAGAAAGGGGGGTGAGCATAACGCGCTCAGTAAGGAAATCAGGCAAGCAAGTAGATATCCACACTATCTACTCAAAATAGTGCTATGCCTTGAAAACATTTATTTCCTTACTCACTTTAAAAGCATGTCTTGAAATATATTATATATGTACTTGTACAAAATAAATCCCATGTACAGAAATCATGCTTTATTTCTCAAAAGTAGGCATGTAGTGTAACACAATGCATTTATATATAAATCATGCCTTTATGTAAATCATGCCATGTATATTTAAATCACATATAAATATGGCATCAAATGATTCACAACACAAATCGGAGTCCGACCCATCCCTCAGGTCTGTCCGCAGTTTAAATCAGTAAATCAATCAAGGTGATATATCATGTAAGACTTTGTGGTACATGTAAATAGTATCCTGGATTATGATCATATCCGATGTGATCCCAAGCAACACAGTACTAGGTGTGCGGGGCATCACCGCTGTAACGGGAGGGGGGTCAGTCCATCACAACCGCCAGCTATATCCTCCTCAACTCCATAACAACACACGGTACAGCGTACACCTCGTGCCACTCAGACACGGTACAAAGTACACCCTTGGACCCGTTCTCACGGCCAGAGTGCCTACCATAGGACTTAGCTCTCACACCCGTGGAACTCATCAACATCACAGTCAGGGTGCCTAACAAAGGTCTTAGCCCTCGCGCCTGTGGAAATATCATACCACATCTATACCAACCTCATGCGGATATCCTCTCTAGCTATGACACACAGTCACGCAAGGTCTCAGGCATGGGTTTCAACATGTATTACATATCACATACAGTGTGCGTTTTGAGTGCGACTCACAGTCGTTACTCCGCTCAAACACTGTTTCACATCATAAAACTCAACTCTAGTGCGAGCAATCTCTAGCAACTAGGTCAATGCATAGTTTATGTATTAAATCAAGTACGAGCAATTGCTCCCAGTACTATGCTATGCACAATATCAAAATCAAGTACGAGCAATAGCTCCCAGTACTATGTCATGTATAAACCATGAAGAATGGAGTACGAGCCACGCTCTAGCACTCTGTCATGCATATATCATTCAAAGCTGAGTACGAGTAAAACCCCAGTACTCTATCATGCATGTCATGAAAATCTAGTGCGTATCAAATCCAGCACTAATATTATGTGGAAAACATATGAATCCCAGTGCGAGTTGTGCTCTAGCACGATTCATTCTCACATAATTTGATAGATGGCTGTTTAAAAAGGGATTGTTTATAAAACATCAAAATCAGCACTAAAAGTGTGCTTAAGTCATATCAACCTTAAAATCATTAGCCCATCTATTTATTTTCATGCTAATAACAATTAAACACTCACAATAGCATTTTCCATGCTTTTTGCAACTTCTCACAAAAGTTGACTTTTTGACTAACTAGGGGCAAAATCGTAATTTGCCACTATCGGGTCGCAATAATTATTATTCACTTTCTCTGACCCTCAGAGTTTTTAAGTGAATGCAGAAGCAGTTGAAAATACGTGCAGGTATCTCTAACTACTCGCAAAAGTCCCTTACCTCGGATCACGTCAAGTGACCTCGCTTCCTCGGTGCTGCTCAATCCCGCAGTCCGATCAGCTCTCGATGTAAATTTCGGAGCTGTAAATAACCATTCCTCAGGTTAATTATCATTTTCCTACTGTATTACACATTAATACAGTTTAATTTCCCTTAATGGGCCTTAAAAATCCTTAATGGGCCTAACTAGGCCTTAAGCCCGTTTCCATTTTACTATTCACTTTTGTTGGGCCTATTGGGCTTGTGGGGCCCACCAACTCTTATTGGGCTTGTCTTAGGCCCATTACACCCTATTGGGCCTAAAAATATTGGGCTTGGCCCATTGGGCCTCTCGGCCACATGCCTTGGCCGAGAGCTTAACCATTCTCGGTTTCCACCATGGCATGCCATACATGCCTATTTTCTAGCCATTTTCACTTAGGCATTTTCACATACACTTGGTAGGCAATATTACCAATCATCCTATTGTTCATTTAGGCATTTTATCAAACACCTTGATTGCCAACAATTTACATGTATTAATTAATCAATTTGATTAATTCTAATTATACCATTAACATTAATACATGTATACTAATCCATTTATGTCTTAAAATCCAATTGACATATTTCAATATCTCATTGATCACTCTCGGCCTAACCCTCTAAATGGTGATTTAATATGTTTCAATGCTTAAAACATATATCAACATACTTGAAATCATTCATACATTAACATATATGAAATTGGAAATTAGAAAATATACCAATTGTAGTGTTCTCCTTTTGGCCGAATCTTTGTAGGCTCTCGGTTTGCACTCTATGGCTCCTTGATAGCCAAATCCAACATATGTTAATCTCCTCTCAATTTAGAACAACTTCTATGAAGAATGAAAGTTCCAAATATGTCTAATTCCTAGTGATTTCTAGTGAGAGAAAGCTTGGATGGTTATGTTTCAATGGTGTTCTTCTCTAGCCGGAAATGTGTGATGAAGAAGACAATGGTGTGGCTGCATTTATAAGCCACTTACTTAGCCATTAAGCCTTACTTCTTAGCCACTATGCTTGACTTTCCAAATCTGAACCATGAGTCACCTTATGAGTCACCTTATGAGTCATAGTTAACTTTAACTATGGTTAGATATTTATCTCATGGGCTTTTCCAATTGGGCTTCTCGGTTTGGGCTTTCCTAATGGGCTTTCGGGCTGAAATTTTTACTATACCTCGGGCCTTTTGTTGTCTCAAAATTTGGCCGATCAATTGGTCCAACAATTTCGTCTAAAGGACCTAACATTTTCGATATACATTTAGTATACCTTAATGGGCTTTAAAATTTTCACCTTAGGCCCATTATGTTTTTAACCATTAAATTTATTCCGGAATCCTTTCGAATAAATTTTCCTTACTTCAGGGGATGATTATCTTGTATTCTGGCCAAGAATATTTTTCCCCAAATTTTTCTCCACACTTAGGTAAATTTCTAACCTTGATTAGTCAACTATGGTAAAAGTCCACTTTCTTAACTATAGTTGACTTTTTCCTTAACCATTGACTAAGTTGACTTTTTCTCCAATTTTTGAAAGTGTCATATATTATGTCTTACACTCTCGTCTTTATATCCCAACCGCTCTCGGTGGATAATTTCACCCGAAACTCCTTTTCTAGCCGAAAAGGTCCATTTTACCCTTTTTAGCTTTTACTCTCGTTTTGTATGTTCGGGTCTAAATCAAGCTGACTTCCCTTCATGAGCTCACTACGCCCTCTTATTTTTAGTTCTTATTTTCAGTCAGAATGATTTAGAATGACTCGGTTTAGCCTGTGATACTCATCATTCACATTAGGCATTTTATGTAGCTTTTGCGTGTTAATTCATTACATTAACACTTTAAATCTAGTAAATACTCTTCTTATGATTCAACCATAATTACATAGTGTTCATACACATAGAAATCATAAGGAAATAAGCTACAAAAATCCAGGTCTGACAATCCTCCCCCACTCAGAAATTTGGTCCTCCAAATTAGAACCAAGTCAGTCCTCAAATAGGTGAGGGTACTTCTATCGCATCAGACTCTCTAGCTCCCAAGTAGCTTCCTCTGAAGTATGATGCTGCCAGAGAATCTTCACTAATCCGATGGTCTTCGATCTCAATACCTTCTCCTTCCTATCCAATATCCGAATCGATCTCTCTACATATGACAAGTCCTCTCGGAGCTCCAAAGGCTCGTAACTAATCACATGTGACAGATCCGGGTGATACTTCCGAAGCATCGATATGTGGAAGACATTGTGGACACCTGATAAGTCCGGTGGCAATGCCAACCTATACGCCTTATCTTCCACTCGATCAAGTATCTCAAAGGGTCCAATGTAGCGAGGATTTAGTTTCCCTCTCTTCCCAAATCTCGCTATGCCCTTGGAAGGAGAAACTCTCAGAAATACGGACTCACCAACTGCAAACTCTAGTGGCCTACGTCTCCTGTCAGCGTAACTCTTCTGTCTGCTCTGAGCTGTCCTCAGTCTCTCTACTATCAAGCGGACGTCCTCAGATGCTTGCGTAACCAAGTCAGGAGCAAAAATCTTACGGTCACCCACTTCTTCCCATCCAATAGGGGAACGACATCTACGGCCATACAAAGCCTCATACGGTGTCATCCCGATACTCGAATGATAACTGTTGTTGTAGGCGAACTCGGCTAGTGGTAGGTGGTCATCCCAGGAGCCTCGATAGTCTAGCACACATGCTCTCAACATGTCCTCCAGAGTCTGTATAGTCCTCTCTGACTGACCATCTGTCTGAGGATGGAAAGCAGTGCTCAAACTCAACTGGGTTCCCATGGCTTCCTGAAAATGTCCCCAAAAGTGGGATGTGAAGCGGGAATCCCTATCAGAGACTATGCTCACTGGTACACCGTGTAACCTCACTACCTCGCGTACGTACAGTTCTGCTAATGAACTCAGAGTATCGGTAGCTCTCATAGCTAGGAAGTGGGCTGACTTCGTCAGTCTATCAACGATCACCCATATAGCATCGTGATTCCTGCGGGTCCTCGGTAAACCCATCACGAAATCCATGGTGATATGCTCCCATTTCCATGTCGGTATAGGTAGAGGCTGCAACAATCCTGCAGGTTTCTGATGTTCTACCTTCACCTGCTGACATACAAGACACTTTGCCACAAAGTCTGCCACATCTCTCTTCATGCCCGACCACCAGTATACCCTCCGGAGGTTCTGATACATCTTGTTACTCTCCGGATGTAAAGTATACCTCGACGAATGAGATTCCGCCAATATCAATCTCCTGAGACCTGGATCCTCGGGAACACACAATCTGCCTCTAAACCTCAATAGTCCATCAGAACTCAACTCAAAATCAGTCACGGGGCCCTTCTGCATCTGACTACTCATATCCATACAAAATGGATCAGTCTGCTGAGCCACTCTGATCCTGTCCAACAGGTCCGGCTCTAAGCGTAGACTAGCTATCACATAGCCTGTATCCATGTCAGAAGGCACGACTTCCAAACTGAGGCTGGCAAACTGCTCTAGCAAATCATGCTCCCTAACCATCATATACGATACCATCCCCAGGCTCTTCCTGCTCAAGGCATCGGCTACAACATTAGCCTTACCCGGATGATAAAGTATCTCGCAGTCGTAGTCCTTCAGAAGCTCTAGCCATCTTCTCTGTCTCATGTTCAGCTCCTTCTGCAAGAACAGATACTTGAGGCTCTTGTGGTCGGTAAATATCTGGAACTTCTCACCATACAAGTAGTGGCGCCATACCTTCAACGCAAACACTACTGCAGCTAGCTCCAAATCGTGGGTCGGATAGTTCTTCTCATGATCCTTCAGCTGTCTGGATCCGTAAGCAACTACCTTCCCGTCCTACATCAATACGCAGCCCAGTCCCTGATGCGAATCATAGGTATATACTGCAAATACTCCTGAGCTGGTAGGGATAGTGAGAATCGGAGCGGTGGTCAATCGACGCTTCAATTCCTCAAAACTCTTCTCACAATCCTCGTTCCATATGAACGGTGCACTCTTCCGAGTAAGACGTGTCAACGGAGCAGCCAACTTCGAAAATCCCTCAACGAATCTCTGATAGTATCCAGCTAAACCCAAAAAACTCCTGATCTCGGTGACTGTCTTCGACTGTTCCCACTAAACTACAGCCTCTATCTTGGATGGATCAACTGATACACCATCTCTCGATACGACATGTCCCAAAAATGAGATCTGTGACAACCAAAAGTCACACTTGCTGAGCTTAGCATATAACTCATGCTCCCGTAACGTCTGCAGCACGATCCTGAGGTGCTCCTCATGCTCCTCCTTGGATCTCGAATACACCAATATGTCATCGATGAAGACGATAACAAACTGGTCCAAGTATGGCTTGAACACATCGTTCATCAAAGCCATGAAAGCAGCTGGAGCATTCGTCAATCCGAATGGCATGACCAAGAACTCATAGTGGCCATATCGGGTACGAAATGCTGTCTTGGGCACATCTCCACTCCGAACCTTCAGCTGATGATACCCAGACCTTAGGTCAATCTTGGAAAAGACCTGTGCTCCCTGTAGCTGATCTAGCAAGTCGTCAATGCGTGGAAGGGGGTATCTATTCTTGATGGTGGCCTTATTCAACAATCGGTAGTCTATGCACAATCGGAGGCTCCCATCCTTCTTCCTCACAAACAGAACCGGTGCTCCCTAAGGTGAAACACTCGGTCGTACAAAGCCCCTATCCAACAGCTCCTGTAACTGTCTCTTGAGCTCCTCCAGCTCAACTAAGGCCATGCGATATGGTGGTCTCGAAATAGGCTCCGTACCAGGCACCAGATCTATACAGAACTCCATCTCTCTGTCTGGTGGTAACCCTGGCAATTCATCCGGGAAAACATCTGGGTACTCACTGACCACAGTGATATCTGCCAACTCCGGATGTGCCTTATCCATATCTACCACGTACGCAATGAAACCTTGATATGTTGAAGGTTTTCTAAATCAAAAGTCATATAATAATCATATTTACTCTTTTCATTTATCTTTATTAAACTTTACAACATATCTAGTAGGGTTAGGAAACATAACTGTCTTAGCATAGCAGTCTAAAACAGCATGGTTTGCAGATAGCCAATCCATTCCTAATATTATATCAAAGTCACTCATACTTAGTAATATTAGATTGGCTGTCATCTCCTTATCCCCTACTCTCAACTTGCAGTCATTATATACATATTCTACAACTTGACTACTATCCATAGGCGTACTGATTAACATCATCATACATAAACGTGTACGCTCTACATGTCTTGCCAATTTACATGCAAATGAAGGCGATACAAAAGAATGCGTGGCACCAGGATCAATTAAAACATATGCTTCAATATCATAAATAAGGATGTTACCTCGAATCACATCCGATGAAGCATCAGCTGTCCCCTGGTCCAAAGCATGTACTCGCCCTTGACCCATCACTTGTTTCCCCTTCTCCTCTGCCGTCGCTCTACCTCTCTGAGCAGACGTACCAGCTGGAGCTCTATCAAACTCCCTGTCCCTCTATGGTGTAGTCGCATACGGCAATGGGTAATCTCTAACCAAATGTCCCTGTTTCCCACATCGGAAACATACTATAGCACCCTGTGAACACGGCCTATCTCCATGAAATCTGCCGCATCTTCTGCACTGATCTGCAGCAGGTCTCGGTCCTCCTATCATAATGCCCTTCGCTGGGGCTGCAGTCGGATAAGCAGGAGATCTAGCATATCTATCTCGTGTCCCCTCTATCCGTGATCTCTTACCGAAGGGTTTCTTCCCCCCTCGATAACTAAAATCTCTAGCCGGCCTCTTCTTCTGCAAGTCTTGGCTACGGCTAAACTTCCCAAACTCGAAAGCATTCCTCTCGTAGTCCTGCTCACATAGTTGCGCCCTGCGCACTGCCTCCTCATAGGTCACTATGTCCAGTGGAACCAACTTGTACCGTAGCACCGGTCTCAACCCGTCAATAAATCTCTGGACCTTCCTGGTCTCACTATACATAGTATCCGGGTCGTATCTCCCTAGGGATAGGAATCGAGTCTCATACTCGTCCACCGATAAACTCCCCTAGTTGAGTCTCAAAAACTCTGCATGTAACTTTCGCTGTGCGGTGTCAGGAATAAACTGCCTCCTAAAGGCCTCCCGAAATATATCCCAAGTGATATCCGTGTGTCGGGATCTCAATATAGGTCTGGTGGACTTCCACCAATGCTCTGCGGCTCCCTTCAGTAGGAACGCAGCAAACGCGACCATCTCCGAGGTCGTACACTCGAAGAATCCGTAGAGCTTCTCTAGCTCTGCCAACCACTCCTCCGCAGCCACGGGGTTCTTGACCCCACTAAATGATGGAGGTCTAAACTTCTGGAACTCCCTCAACCGATGCAAGTCACATCCATATCCTAATCCACTGCCACCCGAAACCGGTGGGGGTGTAGGAGTATCTACTGTCCTCTGTGCATCAGCTGTCTGCGTAGGTGTATCAGGGGCAACTGCCTCTCCTGTAGCAGCTCCTGCCTCCTGCCTCTGCCTACCTGGCATCGTCTGTGCCAGTATCTCTATAATAGTCTCGAGACCACACTCTAATCTCGTGAAACGCATCTCAGCACAATCGGGTGCCTCAGTAGCACCTGCAGTCTCATGCGTAGGTAATGGTCTGACAGCGGCTCGTCCCTCGGGTCTCTCTCCCCGGCCTCGAGCCCTACCTCTCATACCTCTACCACTACGCGTATTTACCATATAGGCAAAGTCACTGCATTTACAATAATGAATTAGTCCATTTCCTATCTGGTATACACAGTTATATCTAAACACAGCACAGTAGTATGGGGATGTATACTTTCCTATTTTCTAACACCGACTCACATCAGACCAACCTCTGCTCTGATACCATCCTGTCAGGACCCCAGTTTCAATCCTTGACTTTAACCAAAAATCACTATAAATTTTTCGCATTTTAACTTACCTTTCCTCTCTTCACTGGTTGGGCTGTGATTCGATGTCAGAGTCTTCACTTACCATAATATCCATTCTCATACATACATGTCAATATATTAATTCTGACTGTAGCTGCTTTTATTATACATGTAAGATTATATAAAATCTAATATAAATACATTCCCCATAATATATAACGTATACATCACTGTGCTGTTTCTATGTTTAGATACACAACTGTACATAATAAGTATACCTGACGAATCGATAGGAACTAGCAGTGGACTCTGGGACACTCTCCCACGATAACTCTCGATCTACTGACGCTCTATAGAGAGATGTAAAGAAAGGGGGGTGAGCATAACGCGCTCAGTAAGGAAATCAGGCAAGCAAGTAGATATCCACACTATCTACTCAAAATAGTGCTATGCCTTGAAAACATTTATTTCCTTACTCACTTTAAAAGCATGTCTTGAAATATATTATATATGTACTTGTACAGAATAAATCCCATGTACAGAAATCATGCTTTATTTCTCAAAAGTAGGCATGTAGTGCAACACAATGCATTTATATATAAATCATGCCTTTATGTAAATCATGCCATGTATATTTAAATCACATATAAATATGGCATCAAATGATTCACAACACAAATCGGAGTCCGACCCATACCTCAGGTCTGTCCGCAGTTTAAATCAGTAAATCAATCAAGGTGATATATCATGTAAGACTCTGTGGTACATGTAAATAGTATCCTGGATTATGATCATATCCGATGTGATCCCAAGCAACACAGTACTAGGTGTGCAGGGCATCAGCGCTGTAACGGGAGGGGGGTCAGTCCATCACAACCGCCAGCTATATCCTCCTCAACTCCATAACAACACACGGTACAGCGTACACCTCGTGCCACTTAGACACGGTACAAAGTACACCCGTGGACCCGTTCTCACGGCCAGAGTGCCTACCATAGGACTTAGCTCTCACACCCGTGGAACTCATCAACATCACAGTCAGGGTGCCTAACAAAGGTCTTAGCCCTCGCGCCTGTGGAAATATCATACCACATCTATACCAACCTCATGCGGATATCCTCTCTAGCTATGACACACAGTCACGCAAGGTCTCAGGCATGGGTTTCAACATGTATTACATATCACATACAATGTGCGTTTTGAGTGCGACTCACAGTCGTTACTCCGCTCAAACACTGTTTCACATCATAAAACTCAACTCTAGTGCGAGCAATCTCTAGCAACTAGGTCAATGCATAGTTTATGTATTAAATCAAGTACGAGCAATAGCTCCCAGTACTATGCTATGAACAATGTCAAAATCAAGTACGAGCAATAGCTCCCAGTACTATGTCATGTATAAACCATGAAGAATCGAGTACGAGCCACGCTCTAGCACTCTGTCATGCATATATCATTCAAAGCTGAGTACGAGTAAAACTCCAGTACTCTATCATGCATGTCATGAAAATCTAGTGCGTATCAAATCCAGCACTAATATTATGTGGAAAACATATGAATCCCAGTGCGAGCTGTGCTCTAGCATGATTCATTCTCACATAATATGATAGATGGCTATTTAAAAAGGGATTGTTTATAAAACATCAAAATCAGCACTAAAAGTGTGCTTAAGTCATATCAACCTTAAAATCATTAGCCCATCTATTTATTTTCATGCTAATAACAATTAAACACTCACAATAGCATTTTCCATGCTTTTTGCAACTTCTCACAAAAGTTGACTTTTTGACTAACTAGGGGCAAAATTGTAATTTGCCACTATCGGGTCGCAATAATTATTATTCACTTTCTCTGACCCTCAGAGTTTTTAAGTGAATGCAGAAGCAGTTGAAAATACGTGCAGGTATCTCTAACTACTCGTAAAAGTCCCTTACCTCGGATCACGTCAAGTGACCTCGCTTCCTCGGTGCTGCTCAATCTCGCAGTCCGATCAGCTCTCGATGTAAATTTCGGAGCTGTAAATAACCATTCCTCAGATTAATTATCATTTTCCTACTGTATTACACATTAATACAGTTTAATTTCCCTTAATGGGCCTTAAAAATCCTTAATGGGCCTAACTAGGCCTTAAGCCCATTTCCATTTTACTATTCACTTTTGTTGGGCCTATTGGGCTTGTGGGGCCCACCAACTCTTATTGGGCTTGTCTTAGGCCCATTACACCCTATTGGGCCTAAAAATATTGGGCTTGGCCCATTGGGCCTCTCGGCCACATGCCTTGGCCGAGAGCTTAACCATTCTTGGTTTCCACCATGGCATGCCATACATGCCTATTTTCTAGCCATTTTCACTTAGGCATTTTCACATACACTTGGTAGGCAATATTACCAATCATCCTATTGTTCATTTAGGCATTTTATCAAACACCTTGATTGCCAACAATTTACATTTATTAATTAATCAATTTGATTAATTCTAATTATACCATTAACATTAATACATGTATACTAATCCATTTATGTCTTAAAATCCAATTGACATATTTCAATATCTCATTGATCACTCTCGGCCTAACCCTCTAAATGGTGATTTAATATGTTTCAATGCTTAAAACATATATCAACATACTTGAAATCATTCATACATTAACATATATGAAATTGGAAATTAGAAAATATACCAATTGTAGTGTTCTCCTTTTGGCCGAATCTTTGTAGGCTCTCGGTTTGCACTCTATGGCTCCTTGATAGCCAAATCCAACATATGTTAATCTCCTCTCAATTTGGAACAACTTCTATGAAGAATGCAAGTTCCAAATATGTCTAATTCCTAGTGATTTCTAGTGAGAGAAAGCTTGGATGGTTATGTTTCAATGGTGTTCTTCTCTAGCCGGAAATGTGTGATGAAGAAGACAATGGTGTGGCTGCATTTATAAGCCACTTACTTAGCCATTAAGCCTTACTTTTTAGCCACTATGCTTGACTTTCCAAATCTGAACCATGAGTCACCTTATGAGTCACCTTATGAGTCATAGTTAACTTTAACTATGGTTAGATATTTATCTCATGGGCTTTTCCAATTGGGCTTCTCGGTTTGGGCTTTCCTAATGGGCTTTCGAGCTGAAATTTTTACTATACCTCGGGCCTTTTGTTGTCTCAAAATTTGGCCGATCAATTGGTCCAACAATTTCGTCTAAAGGACCTAACATTTTTTATATACATTTAGTATACCTTAATGGGCTTTAAAATTTTCAACTTAGGCCCATTACGTTTTTAACCATTAAATTTATTCCGGAATCCTTCCGAATAAATTTTACTTACTTCAGGGGATGATTATCTTGTATTCTGGCCAAGAATATTTTTCCCCAAATTTTTCTCCACACTTAGGTAAATTTCTAACCTTGATTAGTCAACTATGGTAAAAGTCCACTTTCTTAACTATAGTTGACTTTTTCCTTAACCATTGACTAAGTTGACTTTTTCTCCAATTTTTGAAAGTGTCATATATTATGTTTTACACTCTCGTCTTTATATCCCAACCGCTCTCGGTGGATAATTTCACCCGAAACTCCTTTTCTCGCCGAAAAGGTCCATTTTACCCTTTTTAGCTTTTACTCTCGTTTTGTATGTTCGGGTCTAAATCAAGCTGACTTCCCTTCATGAGCTCACTACGCCCTCTTATTTTTAGTTCTTATTTTCAGTCAGAATGATTTAGAATGACTCGGTTTAGCCTGTGATACTCATCATTCACATTAGGCATTTTATGTAGCTTTTGCATATTAATTCATTACATTAACACTTTAAATCTAGTAAATACTCTTCTTATGATTCAACCATAATTACATAGTGTTCATACACATAGAAATCATAAGGAAATAAGCTACAAAAATCCAGGTCTGACAAACAGCCCTTCTCTAGCTAATCTCTCAAGCTAATTCATCAGATCGTGACACTTCTTAGTCGAATGACCAAAGGCGGAGTGGAAGCTACAATAGGACCTGAGGTCTCGTCCTAGATTTCCCTTACCTCTCCTAAGGAATTGAAGCATCTCAATTCTTTTGATCACCGCTAGGATTGAAGCACGTGGTTCAGTAAACTACGTGTAATTAGCATACTTCAGCTTTGGGGCTTTACCTAATTTATTCGATCTTCCTATGTTCTTCTTGTCAGGCTCTCTTTCTCGCTTCCTTCTTTCTTTAAAGTCCCGCGTTGGTATCATTTTTATCACCTCCTCTTGAGTAATATACTTGTTTGCTCTAGAGAACAAGTCTGAAACTGTCGTTGGCTGATCCAAAGATAATGATTCTTGGAGCTTTTTAGACCTTGTCCCTTGTAGCATGGTTGTCACCGCTACCCCAACTTATAGATCACGTACCTCAAGAGTAGGATCACAGAATCGATCTATATAGCTTTTTAGTGATTCTTTATTCTCTTGTCTTAGAGTGAGCAGATAGGTGGCCTCTTTCCTTTTCTGGCCATTTATTACAAAGGCTTTCAGAAATTCACTCCTCAACTGATTGAAAGATGAAATAGACCCTTCTGGTAAGTTGTTGAACCACTTAAATGAATGGCCAGTTAAGGTTAGGGAGAATGCCCTACACATAATCTCATCCTCCCATCCATTTGTAGCATTAACGACTCATAATTTTCAACATGGTCATAAGGGTCAGTCTTTCAGGCATATGTTGGTATTTGCGGCATCTTGAACTTCGGGGGCAGTGGTTTTCCCATGATCGCTATACTAAATGAGATTCTTCATCTCTGGTTCTCTTCAGTCGGAACCAACCTTTTTTCCTCTAAGATTCGTTTAACCATTCTCTTCATATCCATGGCATCTTGTGCCTTGCGCGCTGGTCGATCTTGGACCTTTTCGATGTTACATCACAATTAACAACTTCTTTCCCCTTACTATGTAGGTTATGAGTTCGGTTCTGATGAGTCGGAGATAGAAAGTTTACCATTTCAATTTTAGGGTTCCATTTTGGATCTATTTCCGAGCATCTCCTCCCCATATGGGATCTCGTCACTCCAACACCTCTTATACCATTCATATATCCAACATCTATCCCAATTGGACTTTCAAGACTTCCGACATTCGGGCGTCACAGGCCCCTAACAATCTCTCGTGCAGCATCTCTCGTACCCTGACGCCTCAAGCCTTCTTCAGCCTCGCGTAAGGGGTTTTCTGCACCCTAGCACCTCAGATATTCCACACTCTAGCGTAGGGTGTCTTACACACTCTGACACCCCAAGTCTTACGTAATATCGCGCATGGGGTCTCGTGCACCTTGGCGTATCAGGTCTTCTGTAGGGTCTCGCGCGCTATGGTGGCCAAAGTCTCTTGCACCCTCGCGTAAGGGGTCTCGCGCACCCTGGCGCATTAGGTCTTCTGCAGGGTCTCACAAACCCTGCGCATCAGGTTTTCCACAGGGTCTCGTGCACCCTGGCAGCCAAAGTCTCTCGAACCCTCACGCATGGGGTCTCGCACACCTTAGCGTATCAGGCCTTTTGTAGGGTCTCGCAAACCCTAGCGGCCAAAGTCTCTCGTACCCTTGCACATGGGGTCTCGTGCACCCTGGCGCATCAGGTCCTCTGCAAGGTCTCGCGCACCCTAGAGACTAAAGTCTCTCGCACTCTTGCGCAAGGCGTCTACCACACCCTAGCGTCCCATGTCTTTCGCACTCTCGCGCAGGGTGTCTCGCGCACCCTGGAGCCTCAGGCCTCCCGCAGCCTCATGCATAAGGTCTTCCACAGCCTCGCGTAATAGGTCTTCTGCAGCCAAACGCACGAGGTCTCCAGCACCCTGACGCCTGAAGCTCTCCAAGTCTCACGCCTAAGCTCCCCAGCCTCTGAAGTATTCCTTCTCTGTGTTCTTTCCTCCACCAAGTTTTGAACAACCGGTGGCAGATTCACTTGTTGGAAGGCACCCTTGAACAAATCAACCATAGCACGTAAGGCTTGGATGGTCTCTTATCTCTATTTCCTCATAGCTTCAAATTTTGCTACAAGGATTATCATCATATTTGACTCTCTCTCCCCTTGAGCTTCATCTCCAAAGTCGTCCAATGGAGAGCTTGCCATATTCTCATTCTCATCACTCATCCTTGCTGCTAAACGTGTCCACACCATTGTTATAGAGTAGAAAGCTTTTATTTTGATTCCACAGACGGCGCCAATTGTTGTTGTCAATCACCACGATGATGTATTGCTGATGTCTTCATTTCGATCTTTTTACCACATGTTACCGGAAGCTCTGCAAGAACAGAAATAATCAGAGGAACGAAGGGGTTGTTCCCTGCATAAGCACTCCGATGCTTAAGTCAGAACCAAATTTCGATAAAGTTTCAGTAAAGTAAAAAATAGAGAATTAATTGGATCCATAAATCATACATGGTCCATATTTATAGGGATTAAAATTTCATCCTTAATTACATATTTGTCCACCTACATTAGTTAGAGATACTCAGGGGTAAGATCGTCTAGATAAATTTTAACGTAGAGTCTCCTCTCATCTGTATTCAAATTTTATGCCCCACGTGGCGCATTGTGATAGTGCAACGTGGCGTATTGTGACGATACTACGTTACATCATTTTTTCTCATTTCATTTTACTCAGAACAACATTTATGAATGTAATATAGTGATTTTATACTCCATACTAATATTATGTATATCAATTTTTTTTATTCAATCTTATATTGAGCATTTAAATCGTGATTTTATTTTATATTGCACACTGATATTATGCATATCAATTTTTTGATTCAATCTTATACTGAGCATTTAAATTGTGATTTTATGCACTCTTGTTTTTACACTAAACATGCATTTTAAAATAAGGATATTCACTACATGTTATAGATTTTGTGCTATAAGGTATCAGGGCACAAGGAAATGAGGCAATTTAAAGTATCATTCCAACTAATACTCGATAAACCCTGATACGACCATTGATATCTTAAACTTAATAATCATGAATGATTAAGTACACGATGATTCTTGATTTGCAATGATGCAAAATGTCGATTGATAGTACATTGAATATATTGAATCATTGAGGAATATATGTTTTCGATATGTATACAAGTGGCAATAAGGTAACCTAAGATAAATATTGAGTTGATAAGATTTTTCGTTGCAAAATATGTTACAATTGTCAGGTAAATCAACTAACGCTACCTAATTTTCATTTACCAAGAAAATATTGGTATTATTTGTTAAGTATATATTTTGGAGTGATAAATGATCTTTGATTTTGACAATTTTTGAAAATGTGACATATTAAGGAAGTAACTTGAAAAATAAGCAGTTAAGATTCAAATAAAATCTTGTCCAATATGCAAATGAACTTATTATCCAAAATAGGTTTCCACCGATTATACGAATACTTGATATTGATTTTTATTGTGGACTAAATGACGAGCCTAATGTTATTTTATATGTGTTACTTGTTGGGCTTTAGCTGACTCCCTTTATTCATCCTTTTTCATATTTTAAGGGCAAAATCTGAACAGCGCCACTAGACTTTTTGAGTGGACCCCACCTTAGAGAGTTTTTGTACTACTTTTGAGAGGTATAGCCTAGTAAAGTAGAATGGGAAGTAGGTCCAGTTGACATAGATGTATATACTAATCTGACTTACATTATGAAATATAATAGAAAAGCTTATTATGTATAATGTATGTTAATATCATAAGGTCATTGATGTTTATATTGGATTAATGGATTGTGATGATAACAATCAACATTGACAGGCGTGATGTGTGAACGCAAGGTAAGATATAGTTAGACCTATTGTAATGAGTTTAACTCCAGGTAAGAAATTAATTAATTGATAAAGAAATCTACGCTACACAAATGTAAAGTTAATATAAAAAATGAAAAATTTAGTCCACTTTTCCATAATTTGGATCATTTCAGATAGTGTAAAGCTTCTATACATTGTCAGTAAACAAAAAAATACCAAGTCCTCATGAAAATTTAAAAAAAAAAAAAACTTACTTGTATTTATTTTTACAGACTTAACATTTTTTAATTTATTCATTAATGAGATGTCAGCTGCTGATGCATTGACACTGTATAGAATCTATACACTATCTATGCATTATATATAAACTCAATAGATGTTATTTTGAACCAATTACGCTTGTTTGAATATGTACTCTTTATTGCTTTTTTAAATTAAAAACCAATTTATAGTTGTTCTACATTTTGTTTACACTTAATATTCAATAAAAGCATGAGCAAAAATGGAAAGTACATAAATTTATGCTGTTTGGTTTTGTGCAAGTGAGAAGCAGCCACCCACATGCACGCAAACATTCGGAATTTTGGGTGGAGGATTCATGTTTTAGAATAGAAATATTTAACATTACATGTTTATTTCATGATGGGACATAATTTTCACATTTCAAGTCACTGTTATAATTCATTTCAATGTATTAAGAACATTCATGATTTCAATTAGATCGTGTGTCATTTAGTCAACAAAGATCTCTAGAGAAAAACCTTTGCAGCTCCTTCGTGTGGTGAATGCTTTTATGTTCACATGTTGCAATCAATGATACGTTTTGATAAAATAAGAGATAAAAGGATTTTTTTATTATTTTGCTCTCTAATAAATATTTTTTGTGGCAAATTTATCTTTAAACCCTATTTAATATTACAATTTTTTGATAGATTAGGATTTTATTAATTGTTCAATATTATTATTATTATTATTATTATTATTATTATTATTATGTGTTTTTATTATTAATTGTTTAATAATATTATTATTATTATTTGAAATAAATTGGGTATTCTTACATAAGTCCCTTAGTTGATTTTCTAATTACTTTCAAGAAAGAAATGTATAAAGACTTCTTTGTACTTAATCCTTCATAGACAAAAAGTTAGTAAATAAACACTACAAGAAAAAGAGGCAACAGCGACGGAATTAGTGACGGAATTTCCGTCGCTAATTCTAGCTTTCCGTTGCAAATAAGTTTTTGCGACGGAATTAGCGACGGAATTTTCCGTCGCTAAATTTGAAGTCGCTGAAAGTCTTCCGTCGCTGAAGGAAAATTTCCGTCGCTAATTCCGTCGGAAATAAATTTCGTCGATGAAAAATTTTGTCGACGAAATTCCGACGCTGTTTTTCCGTCGCTAAATAAAATCCGCGACGGACTTCTGTCACTAATAATTCCGTCGGTAAAAAGAATCAGAGACGGATATTGTTCCGTCGGTAAAATAATCAGAGACGGAAATCCGTCGGTAATATTTCCGTCGCTGATATGTATCAGCGACGAGAAATTCGTCGCTGATATTATAATTTGATCCGTCGGTAAAGTGTTTCAGCGACGGAAAATTCCGTCGCTAATAATTCCGTCTCTGAAACATTTTAGAGACGGAAATCCGTCGCTGATTTTTTATGAAATTTTCGTCGCTAAAATGTTTTAGCGACAGATTTTCGTCGCTAATTTATATATTTATTTTTGTTAATTAATTAAATTTTTCATTGCTAATAGGATTTAGCGACGGATTTTCGTAGCTAATTTAACTATATATTTTTTAATATTTTTTCTCTTAAATCCGTATACCTAAAATAATGAAACAAAGCTGTAGAAATCGATAAAAACAAACATAAAATATATATTACAATTATATGTCAAAACTAACATCAACTATTAATTGCAAATCATCATCATATACAGTCCGATTAAATCATAATCACAAATATCATCCAGAATTCATAAGAAAATAAAATAAAATGTGTACTCTCACTGATTAGGGTGACCTCCAGATTCAGACGGTCCAGGTCCAGGTGCTCCAGTGTTATTGGCATTCCTTGCCATCATGTTCATCATCTGATCCATAAAATCAGACAACTTTCCTTCCAGATTATCAATCTTGTTTGAAATGACTCTGACATCCTCTTTCACTTGTTGCACCTCTGAATTTGTGTCTGGAGTACCCATCACACCAGGAGTATCCTTATCCATTTTTCACACAGAATATAGTATCTGAAAAAATAGAATAACAATTACACTCTATCACCAAATAAATTTTTCCAATTAAGTAAAATCAATTTAATTTGTAACATGCATATAAGAAAATTTAACATCTACACTAACAAAATAAATAATTGAAAAGGATAAATCCATCCTTATTACAAAATAAATCAAATTAGGTAACATACATATATTTAGGTTTAAATATTCGAACCGAATGTGCGGAGTATTTTATTTAAAGTCCTAAGTTCCTTAGAAAATTCGGCAGCATAACGACTGTAATTTGTCTCTACCCAACCTACAAATAATACTATATAGCAGTCCAAATCATCAATACAAATCATGCATATTAAATCATCTCAACAACCTTAGTTATCCACAACTAATAACTAAGGTTTTACAATCACATCAACAACCACAATATCATAAATCAATTTTTGTATGATTGTTCTCTTGACAATTTTTGTCTTCTAAATGAATTATTGCCTCTCCTTAATGGTAATATTGCTGAAATAAAAATAATTTTTTTTAAAAAAAAAGAACTAATCTTTTGGAATACCCATTTGGATACCTTTGAAAAAAAATGTCACTTTCAAAGCTAAATAATTCATAAAATTTTATAAAATATCATTTTTAAAATTATATTAACTTTTATAATTGTAACAAATGAGGAAATTTTCCAGAAAAATAACTGAATTATTTACAGAAGTAAAAGGGGTTCCTCTCTGGAAAGCTATACCATATATCATAAGAAATTGGGACATTTTAACAATATAACTATTCGAAGATCAGCTTGTCAATTCAATTTGGTACGGGTGCTGCATTGCTCAACCGGAGACTGATTCCCACGACAGACTACTTACACACCATTGAGCTTTAAAACACCATACCCCATGACTTACTAATCCTTCATAGAAGCACAATTCTATAGAATTTACAAAAGTTTTATACATGATTGTCAAACATGTAATGGAGGTCATTACATTGGTCATTACCAAGGGCTTAAGCTCGCAACTAACATTTTATAAAAAATATTCATTTATAAAAGTTAATGAAATTTTATAAAAGTTAATATAATACTTCTGTAAATAATTCATAAAATTTTATTTACTTTCATACATGTAATATAATTGTCTACTGCTACTATGAATGAATCTTATGTCTAATATGTAGGTCAGCATGCAAAATTACAAGCTAGGAGTGATCATAAACATTACATTGAATATGTAGAGAAATTATAAATGATAAAAAAAGGTAAACCTAACCTTTTTGACCTGAATTCGATTCACGCCAGGGAGGGGGGAGATCGTCGGCGGTGAGGAAGAGAGGGAGATCCAGACGTTCGGTGGAGGTGGGTTGTTGCAGCCGGTGAAGACAAACAGCACAGAGGGCAGAGATCGGGGCTGGACAGGCGAGAGATTGGGTGAAGCAGAGGAGAAATCGCGTGAGGAGAGAGGGGAGATCGTCGGCGGTGAGGAAGAGAGGGAGATCCAGACATTCGGTGGAGCTGGGTTGTTGTCGTCGGTGAAGACAAACAACACAGAGGGCGGAGATCGGGGCTGGACAGGCGAGAGAAGCAGAGGAGAAATCGGGTGAGGAGAGGGGGGAAATCGGGTGAAGAAGAGAAATCTGGGAACTTAAAAAAGATTTACCGACGGAATTCTGTCGCTGATAAGTTTCAGCGACGGAATAAAATATTAAAAAAAATAAAAAAAAAGATGGTTTAAATTAGCGACGGAATTCCGTCTCTGAAACTTATCAGCGACGGAATTCATCACCCACGGAATTCCGTCGCTGATAAGTTTCAGCGACGGAATAAAATATTCAAAAAAATAAAAAAATTGTTTAAATTCGCGACGGAATTCTGTCGCTAAAACTTATCAGCGACGAAATTCATCACCCACGGAATTCTATTGCTGATAAGTTTCAGCGACGGAATAAAATATTCAAAAAAATAAAAAAATTGTTTAAATTCGCGACGGAATTCCGTCGCTGAATCTTATCAGCGACGGAATTCATCACCTACGGAATTCCGTCGCTGATAAGTTTCAGCGACGGAATAAAATATTCAAAAAAATAAAAAAAATTGTTTAAATTCGCGACGGAATTCCGTCGCTGAATCTTATCAGCGACGGAATTCATCACCTACGGAATTCCGTCGCTGATAAATTTCAGCGACGGAATAAAATATTCAAAAAAATAAAAAAAAATTGTTTAAATTCGCGACGGAATTCCGTCGCTGAATCTTATCAGCGACGGAATTCATCATCCACGGAATTCCGTCGCTGATAAGTTTCAGCGACGGAATGATAGGAAACTTAAATTTCAGCGAATTCGATCGTCTTCAGGGACGGAATTCCGTAGCAAAATCCGTCGAAAAATGTAAATTATATATTTGAGACGTATGGCGACGAAATTTCGTCGCAAATCCGTCGCTAATTTATTTTTTTACCAACGGAATTATTCCGTCGGTAAAATTCCGTCGTTGAAAGTATGTTTTCTTGTAGTGAAATTATTTGACAACTTACAAATAAATAACTTAATTAATTAAATAAATGAAAATAATTTACATATTAAATAAATTAATTAATTTGTGTTAAATAATTAATCAACATTTGTTAAATGAATAAGTTTAAATAATAATAAATAAATAAACATTAAATAAATACGTTAAACATAATTTACATCAAAGTATTATTCAGTTTAAATAAATTATTATTTATTTTGATATAAAAGAATAACATAGTAAAATATATCATTCAGTAATTTTAAATTTTTTAAACTAAACATAATAATTAAATATTCCTCCAATACAACCAAACTAAAAATTTTAATATTTATCGGAATTCATCAAATAAAATGAATGAATATAAATATTTTTCACTGAGATTTTTTTTTTTTTTGTGAGACAAATGCCCCCTTATAGATTACGTTTACCTTGAGACTGCTTACATGTATTTTAAGCAATGTGTTTTTGTAGTAGCATCTGATAGGTGTTTTATCTTCTTCCAGGTTTGTCTTCAGAAGCCCTCACCCCTGAACATCATACGGGAATGATCTCAGGTCTTCCTGCTACTGTGGCCCCTGTGCAGAACCCTACTTCAAAAATTGTTTACGATGAGCATAACCATGAGCGTTTTCGACCTGTTGATCCCAGCAAGCGAGCATTTGCTTATTTTATCTTGACTGGTGGCAGGTTTGTTTATGCTTCCTTAATACGTCTTCTGGTCCTCAAGTTTGTTCTGACCATGTCTGCTAGAAAAGATGTCCTTGCACTCGCCTTCCTTGAGGTTGACCTTTCTACCATGGAGCCTGGGATTACTGTTACTGTCAAGTGGAGAGGAAAGCCTGTTTTTATCTGACGTAGACATGAAGTTGGCAAACAGCGTTAACATTGTAGCCCTTCGTGATCCCCAGGAGGATGCAGTGAGATTTAAGGATCCAGAATGGCGTATTGTTATTGGTGTCTGCACTCATTTAGGGTGCCCCTGCCAAATGCTGGTGACTTTGGTGGTTGGTTCTGCCCATGCATGGTTCACACTATGATATGTCTGGCAGTATGCGCAAGGGGCCTGCACCATACAATCTAGAGGTTCCCACATACGGCTTCTTGGACCAGAACAAGTTGCTGATTGGGTGAGAATTTATGCAGGAATTATATTTTGTTACTGCAAAAATGTCATAATATTATTTTTCAATACACGGTATTGTGAATTTATTATCTGCTGCCTGTTTTAAGATGGCTGAGTTTCTAAATATCAAAACAGAATTTGTTGAGCATTCGCAGTTTTAATGGTGCTTATGCATTTAGCTTTCCAAATAATTTCTTATATATACACAAACAAATATTTACTTTAAGGCTCCTTGCTGTTAAGAGTATTTATGGATCAATGATTCTGTAATTGTCATGTATGGTAAATATAAATCTAAATTACAAAAATAAAGTCTTTCCTGGAAATTTTAAATTGGTAAGTTAAATATTCCTTGAAGAATGAGTTCAGGATGCAAATGTGTGTTACAACAAGTAATGTGTGTTACCACAAGTACCTTTACCTCATGTGAGGTATTCTTAGAACACATCTTAGGTCATGTGAAATTGTGGTCGTGATTCATGAATGAAACCTCATTTATGATTCCTCATTCATGATTAGTTGACTATCAGCTTGAATCTAGCTGGAAATTTGATGAATGCTTGCATTTGAGAATGCGGGCTTGTTTTCGGCCATAACAAGGAGAAATGGGATCCATCCTCTTGATAAATTATAAAATATTTAAGAGTATACATATCTATAATATATGTATTGTTTTATAAAAGATTATATGCCCCTATGAAGGTAGGATGATGATGCAGTACATAGATTTGAAATCTCCTAGTAGTCTAATTCTCAAAACCCATGCATGTAAGCTGCAGTGCAGAAAAACAAAATACTCTGGCCACTTTAGCAGTCCTGGATAGGAGTTAACGGCAGTTTGCCTCCGTATGTGTCTGGAAGCTGGGCTTCATCAATGTCCCTAAGCAAAGTGGACTTCAGTTTTTTGTTCTCAACAAAAACTATCTGCAAAAGGATTTGGAAAATGGGGAATCAGAATCATGTTAGAAGTGAAGAAATGAACTTAAGATTTATTAGAGCAGAGTGGCTTTTAGTACACCAATCTTGTATATTCTGGTTTTAACCATACATGCATCATGTCAAACCAAAATCCATGGTACTGACAATGTTAGCTCAATACCCTTAACGGGTCTAAATCATATATTAATGTCATAAATTTCACCTCGGCAATTCTGCTTTCCCTTCCTCAATTATTGCAGGAAAACCTCTTTAAAATAAAAAAGCAACCATGTTTGACATGTTAATCTGTCCTACATTCATGCAGGAGCCCAAGCAACATAGCTGATCCAAGGTTTGAAGTCAACACGCAATAAAATGCAATTTTTTCTCAGAAGGCATTGCATCATTTACCTTCTTCTTAGTTCTGCTGTCAATGAATGGGTAAACAACCTTCCAGGCAGTCATGAATATGTAAGGCACATGAACAATAAATAGTTTGGCAAGCCTCTCTGGATAGCAATCCTATAACCAAAACAGTAGAATTACTGCTACAAGTCTTCTTGAAGCAACAGATTCCTATACAAGTCATCTGATGTAACATATTATTATGGTTGTCTAAATGCATTAATAATGCAACTGATTGTTTATGTAAACTTGTGAAATCAATAATTTGATCTCTAACGACTGCTAGATGATTAAAAATCAAACCTGCAGGATTGATAGAGATGCCACATAAGCACGAATGTCACTGTTAGAGTATCCCCACCCTTCAAGATCTCCGATTGCCACAAACTTTTCCTGTCCTTTTGGCATTCTGAAACACCAAGGAATAGAACCCAAGCATGATTTTTTATTCTTTATTTTTTTGCTGAGAAAAATAAACAATACGAAAATGAAGGAGATTATCCATTACTTAGGCAAAGATTCAAATTGATTGTCTATAACAAGGAGCATGTTTGGGAATGGTAGCATATAATGCACTTAACCATATACCTTGAGTCAAAACCATAAATATATACATCTGTTCTATCCTAAAGAAAGAAAAAGAAAAGTTCCATTTGAAGAGGTGATCCACGGAAGATAGGAGTGGCTCAGGTAATCACAAACAAGCATTCAGACACGATCCAATTCTAATAATTCAGCTCTGGTCCACTCAATCAAAGGTCCAAATATACCAACCAATACATGCTTCTCCAAATCTATGATATTTCATTATTGTAAAATTTAGCTACTAAGTTTCTTGATAGGCAATCAAGTGATTTACCTTGCACATATTTTCTCTAAACCATAGACAACAAAGCCTGCATAAAATAAGCCATAGCATAACATTTAGATGGGGACAAGTCCAGTAACCAATGTGCTATTTTTTGTTCAATTAATCTGTACTTTCAAGATAAAATGGCCAGAAACAGATAGAAAAGACGCAGTTTTTGTAATGAGTTATCAAAATCCAAAAACATACGTTTGACCTCCTCTAGATTTCCTTTGCTGGGCTTGTGTCTACCCCCAAAGGCAACAACAATAGGGCGCCCCAGTTTATCAAGGCCTTGCATGAACAGCTTGTTATGAGCCAGTTGAGTGGAAATCTCGGATTCAAATATGAACCCCTTTGGCAGAAATGTTCTCTTCCAGCTTAAATACTTAAGGAACATGGTAGATGCTTTCTCTATATCTAAATCACGAGCTCGTAGGAATCTTCGGATCATTAAATCATCCACATCCTTTAAATCAAAGAATAAAAAAGAAGTAAAATCACTCTATGGGTAATAAAACAGAAGACATTTGTAAGCAAAAGCAGAGATTTTGGACAAAGCTAAAGCTGTTTATGGATAACTAACATGATTGCGAAAAAAGAAAGTCAAAGCTGGGTACTTTAAAATTCCTCCATGGCAATAATTAGCTATATATCCATTATAAATACCAAAGAAAAGGGATGAACGGGCTTATATAGTAGAATAAACAGAACAAAAAGAAAATTGCTTAAAAAAGTACTACTTTGGCAGAGGGATCTTCTCTCTCGACAAGAGCTCTCATAATGCCAACTTTGCTTCGCTCTATCTCATCGCTTATCTCTATCTTCTCTTCTTTTTTTTCTTCCCCTTCACAGTCCTCGAATTCCATTTCTTCTTCTTCCTCGCTCTGCTTTGCTTCCTCGACTTCCATTTCTTCTTCTTCCTCGCTCTGCTTTGCTTTTTGCTTCTCCATTTTCCTTTTCTCCTGGAACTCTCTCACCTCTCGCACCCAATAGTTCGATGAAAACGAGAGAGAGAAAGAGAGAGATGTTAAAACGGGGTATTAAATGCGAGCGCAAAGGTCAGCTGAGAGGATTGGAGGGGGGAGGGGAGGGGAGGGAAGGGGAGAGGAGTAAAAGCTTATGGAACCTGATACTGGCACCGTTTATAAAAGTCACAGCCTCATTTTTTTAATTAATTATTGAAAAAAAATAATCCCCATTTTTGAATATCGTCTCAAATGGGAACAAGTCAAGAGTTTTTTTTTTTTTTTTAAGAAATAATAATTCTGGTCTAAAAAATTTATAGTTAATTATTTTAGAAAACGAAAAGGGAAATGATATTGATAGAATTGAATTACCAAAAACTTAGATTAATTTCTTAATTATTTTAAGGACATATTTTTTTGAAGCAATTTTAAGGACATAACAAAATGCTATTTTATCTTGAATTCAATAAAAGGAATTACTTCTTTTTTATATTGAACAAATTTTTTTGTGAGTTTGCTGATCAGTTAAAAGAAAGATATCAAAAAGGTGAAAAAGAAAAATTTTATTTTATTTTTTTACATTTCAATATTTTCGATTCTCACTTATCTTTTTATTAAGTAAAACCTACAAATTAAAATGAATACACAAATAACGACGGTATGTACATGTCCCTTGAGCCTCGGCATGATTGTATTAATTTTTTACGTGCAGTTAGGCTGCCTAATTAAGCCAAAGTGGTTGGGACGTATAAAATTTCCACATGTTCTGTCGTTTACCACTTTTTTTCTTCCGGTCTTGTCATTAAATAAATAATAATTAACCCATTGTTATCCAATTACTTTCTTAAATCAACATTTCACATCTTATCTTGTATCTTCGATAAATAAATAAATATACATGAGGCAAAACTTCTAAATATAATATCTTATGCTAATAATTTAAATTTTAAATGCATGCAGTATCTCAAATTTACTTATATAGATTAAAATTAGAAAAATTAATTATCTAATTTTTCCAATTTCCTTACTCATATACAAAAAAAATATATATTTATCTTTTTTAATTTCTTTATTTATTTTATTATCTTAAAGTAATGTACTACCAACAAAATATCCTAAATGATAAACATTTATATAGATTAAATTTTTTATGAAAATAAATTACTTTTTCCAATTTCTTTACTTAAATAAATTAATTTTGTTTAAAAAGCAATTATCTTTACCATTTTATTTTCCCATATATATTAAAAATAAAAAAATCAATTATCCTTTTTCAGTTTCATTATGAATTTATATTTGATGCATTGGCTATGTATAATAGCTATACACTTTTAGTCAATAACAAATAATCACTTCATTAATGAGCAAAGTTAAAATTATGTGGCCTTTAAAAATAAATTAATTTTTTATTACTATTTATTTTTCAGGGCCTATGCATATATTAACTTTATTCATTAATGAAATGACATTTCATAATTGACTGATTGTGTATAGCATCTATATATTGTTAATACATCAAATATAAACATTTTCTTTACTCAATGTATTATCTTAAATCAATGTACTAATACTACTAATAAAATATACTAAAGGATAAGACATTTATATAGACATTTATATAGATTAAAATTAAAATAATCAATTGCCTTTTTTTTAATTTCTTTACTCATATATATCAATGTACTACCAATATAAAATATCCCAAAGGATAGACATTAATTTTTTTTTTTAAAAAAACCCTAAAAGGTATTTTATAAATTTATGATACAAGAAAACCTGATCAAGATAAGGTCCTGAACAAGAGGCAGAAGACAATGGTGCCTCTTATACGGGTTGCTAAGCCTAGGCTAAATCAAACATGGCCTTACCATTGGGACACTATAGCTTATTTTAAATGTGGCAAAACTAGGCATATAATCAAAGATTGCCCAATATTGAGAGCTTTTGAGGGACAGCCTGAAAGAAAAGGGTACAAAAAAAGTAGAAGCCAACAGATAAGGACAAAGGGCCAATAGCTCGAGGTATGGTATTTGCCTTAGCCCAAGGAACGACAAACACATCCGCTGCATATATTTAAGGTAAGTTTCTGATCAATAATTTGGAGTTTCTACACTAATTGGTTTTTCTTTTGGCTCTACGCATTCCTGCATATAACCTTTGCTTGTTAGAAGAGCATTAATTTTTAGAACATCTCTGACATGTTAACATTCCTTTAAAGAAATTATAGATAATAAATCTTGTGTTTAATTACTTGTAAAGAGAATGTGGGAAATAAGTGTTACAGAGTGGTGAATAAAGTAAGTAAAGATATATACACTAAGATTTACGTGGTTCGACAATGCGCTTATGTCTATGGTGATAGCTGTGAGTTTACCACTAAGTACATGGAGTGAACCGGATTGTTCACTACGTACAACGCTCTTTACAGGATTGATCGGGTGTTCAAGCACGAGCAAGGTACAAGTGTATAAGAAAGGAAGTAAGGCATAAAGTAAATATTACAGAGCCTAGTTAGTCATGAGAAGTGAAGGTCCCTTTTCCAAAGAAATGATGGCTTATTTATAGGCTTATAGGGGCACAAGATGGTGCCATAGTCATTATCTGGTAGAGTAAAGCTATTTGAGTATGATCAGTCCCGTTTTCAGGCCATAAGATCGTGGAGACTAAGGGACTGAGCATGATCTGGAATAGGCCTATTGGGTCAAGTCAGATGTGTGTCTTTTGGGCTAGGTCTTTCCCTAACACTAAATCTCCTTAGACCACAATTGAGTATCAATTGTGGTTGATTTGTCGAAATGGTGTGAAGAAGACTTTGTAATGTTTTTGCAACCGACACCCCTTTGGTTTGTTATCATGCAGAAACAACTTGTAGTGGTGATTTTGACTGAAATTTCTTACTCTTCCTTTACGAACGTAACACCTTTGAATAAGTAGAATATTGCTTTTGACGTGATTACCATTCCTTTCTTACTTTGCTTATCCCCTTTTATCATAGATCCAACTTTATATATAGCTTTATTGTTTGTCATAACTAGCCTATTTCAAATTTGAGCTCTTCAATCTTTGTTTTTAAGTTCAGCTTCATTACTTGTGCCTTGAAATCCTTGCTTGACACCATTTGCTTTTGAAGGACTTAGATAATTTTGTTGTGTTTCATGTTTTGACATACTCATTAGTACCTTTAGTTGGTTTGGATAAGCTACTGTTAATGGAATGTTACATCTTTGAGTTACATGTCAATCATAGGAGCAAATTTACATTTGATATGCATGAGAGATGCCTAAGGGAATGTTACATCCTTACCTTATGCGAACCCTCCCTGATTATGAATATGAGAAGGCTAAGGGAATGTTACATCCTTGCATTGTGCAGGATTACGAGTAGTATGCATAAGAAACGGCTAAGGGAATGTCACATTCTTGCCTTATGCGAACTCTCATCGATTATGCATAAGAGATAGCCAAGGGAATGTTACATCCTTACTTTGCGTAGGATTGTGTAGAGTATACATAAAAAATGGCCTAGAGAATGTTACATCCTTACCTTGCATGGAATAACGTCGACTATGCATAGAAGATGGCCAAGGGAATGTTGCATCCTTACCTTGTGCTAAATTGCATCAAACATGCATAGAAAGTGGCTAAGGGAATGTTACCTCCTTACTTTCCACGGAATTACATCAAACATGCATAGGAAATGGCTAAGGGAATGTTACCTCCTTACCTTGTGTTCGTGCATGATTTCAAGCTCACCACATAAGAAATATGGCCAAGGGAATGATACATCCTTGTCGTCCATGATTTCAAACTCACCATATTAAAATACAGCTGAGGGAATGATACATTCTTACTATCTCGATTTTGAGCTCACCGAACGTCCTTGGTATCCTTTGAGCTTTGACCTTGAAAATTTTCATTGTTGTTTACATCACTTGAACTCTTAACTCCTTCCTTGTTCACCCTCTTTGTGATGAAAACAATGAGGGCAAAAAGTAAGAAGGTTGATTATGTCGGTGCTTAGCTCAAAGTTATGAGTTTCACGTGGCTATTATTAGGTGTGTGGTCATATTTTGGTGCCTCAACACTTAGCCAAATTTTCACCTTGGAAGCTTCGGCTTTAAATCGCTTTAAAAATACTTAACCAAATTTTTTACCATTTGAGGAGCAACATCATTCGTTGTCAATAAGCTTTTATGTGGATGAGGACTTCATTTCTTGATGGTTGGCATACTATCATACCTGGTCACATTTTGGTGCCTCAACACTTAGTCAAATTTTCACTTTGGAGGCTTCGACTTCAAATTGCTCTAAAAAGACTTAGCTAAATTTTTGGTCATTAGGACCGTAACTGTCAGACCCGCATTTTATGTAGCCAGTACCTTATGATTCCTATGTGTATGAACACTCTATTATTATAGTTGAATCATAAGAAGAGTATTTACTAGATTTAAAGTGTTAGTGAAATGATTTAACACGCAAAAGCTACATAAAAGCCTAATGTGAGCTATAAGAGTCATAGGCTAAATTGAGTGGATCTGAATCATTCTGACTGAAAATAAGAACTTAAAATGAGAAAATAGAGAGCTTATGAAGGAAAATCAGCTTGATTTAGTTCCGAACACAAAAAACGAGAGTAAAAGCTAAAAAGGGTAAAATGGACCTTTTTAGCAAGTTAAGGTGTTTCGGGTGTAATTATCTATCGGGAACGGTTGAAACATAAAGACGAGAGTGTAAGACATAAGATACGACACTTTCAAAATTTTGAAAAAAAGTCAACTTGGTCAATGGTTAAGGAAAAAATCAACTATAGTTAAGAAAAGTGGACTTTTACCATAGTTGACTAATCATGGTTAAAAATTAACCTAAGTATGGAGAAAAAAATTGGAGAAAAATATTCTTGGTCAGAATACAAGATAATCATCCCCAAAAGTAAGAAAAATTTATTCGGAAGGCTTCCGGATTAAATTTATTGGTTAAAAGCGTAATGGGCCTCAAGTGAAGATTTTAAATCCCATTAAGATATACTAAACGTAGATCGAAATTCTTAGGTCCCTTAGACCGAATGTTGGACCGATTGATAGGCCAAGTATTTAGATAATTAAAGGCCCAAGGTATAGTGAAAGTTTCAGCCCAAAAGCCCATTAAGAAAGCCCAAACCGAGGGCCCAATTGGAAAGCCCATTAGATAAATATCTAACCATAGTTAAAGCTAACTATGACTCATTAGGTGACTCATAACTAAGCCTTAGAAAGTCAAGTTTAATGGCTGGAAAGTAAGGCTTAATGGCTAAGTAAATGACTTATAAAATCAGCCACACCATTGTCATCTTCACCACACCATTCTCGGCTAGAAGAAGAAACCATTGAAATACATTTATCCAAGCTTTCTCTCACTAGAAATCACTAGGAATTTGACATATTTGGAACTTGCATTCTTCATGAAAGTTGTTCCAAATTTAAAGGAGAGTGACATATGTTGGAATTGGCTATCAAGGAGCCATAGAGTGTAAACCGTGAGCCTTCAAAGTTTTGGCCAAGTGTGAAAACAAATACTAGGTATATTTTCAAGTTTTCAAATTCATATATGTTAATGTATGAATGATTTTAAGTTTATTGGTATATGTTTTAAGCATTGAAACATATGAAATCACTATGATCATGGTGAGGCTGAGAGTGAGTAGTGAAATATTGATGAATGCCCATGTGATTTTAAGGCATAAATGGATTAATATACATGTGTTAATGATTATGGCATAATTAGAATTAATCAATTTGATTAATTAATACATGTATTAAGTTGGCAATCAAGGTGTTTGATAAAATGCCTAAATGAACTATGTGATGTTTAAGAATGTTGCCAACCAAGTGTTCGAGAAAATGCCTAAGTGGTTTGGCTAAGGAAAGGGACATGGCCGGCATGCCATGGTGTGACCGACGACATGGAGAGCTCTCGGCCATGGCATGTGGCCGAGAGGTCCAATGGGCCAAGCCCAAATATTTTAGGCCTAATGTGATGTAATGGGTCTAGGACAAGTCCAATAAGAGTTGGTGGGCCCCACAAGCCCAATAGGCCCAACAAAAATGAATAGTAAAATGAAAATGGGCTTAAGGCATAGTTAGGCCCATTAAGGTTTATTAAAGCCCATTAAGGGAAATAGACTGTATTTAATGTGAAATACAATAGAAAAAATATAATTAACCTGATAAATGGTTATATGCAGCTCCAGAGAGTATTGGAGAAGCAAATTGGACTGTTGGATCGAGCTGTGTTGAGAAAGTGAAATTTCTCGAGTGATTGCAGGTAAGGGACTCTTGTGAGTAGCTAGAGATACCTGCACGTATTTTCGTCTGCTTTTACATTCACTTAAAAACTCTGAGGGTCAGAGAAAGTGAATAATAATTATTGTGACCCGATAGTGGTAAATTACGATTTTGCCCCTAGTTAGTTAAAAAGTCAACTTTTGAAAAAAGTTGTAAAAAGCATGGAAACCACCATTTTGAGTGTTTTACTGCTGTTTAGCAGAAGAATAAATAGATGGGCTAATGTTTTTAAGGTTGATGTGAATTAAGCACAATTTATAGTGCTGATTTTGATATTTTGTAAACCATCCCTTTTTTAAAGAGCCATCTATCATATTATGTGAGAATAAATCGTGTTGGAGCACAGCTCGCACTGGATTTCATATATTTTCCACATATATTAGTGCGAAATTATGATTTGCACTAGATTTCCATAACATGCATGATAGAGTGCTGGAGTTATTACTCGTACTCAGTTTTATGTGATTTATGCATGAGAGAGTGCTGGAGCGATTAGTTCGTACTCGATTCTTCACGATTTATACATGACATAGTACTAGAGCTATTGCTCGTACGTGATTTGATGAATTTTGAAACATGAACTATGCATTGACCTAGTTGCTAGAGGTTTACTCGCACTAGAGTTGAGTTTGTGATGTGAACAGTGTTTGAGCGGAATGTTGATTGTGAGTCGCGCTCAAAGGCGCGCACTGTATGTGATATATAATACATGTTGAAAACTATGCTTGATTTCCTCGTGTAGACTGAGTGTCACACTATGAGAGGGTCGCATGTGGATTTAGAGACGTGGTATGATATTCCATGGTTTTGAGGGCTAAGACCTATGATAGGCACCCCGACTGTGATGTAAGGTCCACGGAGTACGTTGTACCGTGCATGTGGCATGGAGTACACTGTACTGTGTGCTGTTGTGGAGTTGAGGAGGATATAGTTGGCGGTTGTGATGGACTGACCCCCCTCCCGTTGCAGCAGTGATGCCCCGCACACCGAGTACTATGTTGCCTGGGATCACCATTGTCGGATATGATCATAGTCCAGGATACTATTTACATTTTCACCACAGAGTCTCACATGATATATCACCTGATTAACTGATTAATTGCGGATAGGCCTGAGGGATGGGTCGGACTCCGATTTTGTGTTGTGAATGGTTTAAATGCCATATTTACTGTGATTTAAATATAAATGACATGATTTATCTAAAGGCGTTGTGATATTATAAAGATGCATTGTTTTGCACTACATGCCTACATTTGAGAAAGAAAACATGATTTTTGTACATGGGATTTAATCTGTACAAGTAGATATATATATATATATATATTTAAAGATATGCTTTGAAAATGAGTTAAGGAAATAACGTTTTGAGGCATAACATTATTTTGAGTAGATAGTGTAGATGTCTACTTGCTTACCTGATTTCCTTACTGAGCGCGTTGTATGCTCACCCCCTTTCTTTACATCTCTCTACAGAGCATCAGCAGTAGAGTGAGAGCATTTGAGGGATAGTATTCCTGCTGTCCGCTGCTATTTCCTATCGATCGATAGGTATACATGTTTTGTACGGTTATGTATCTAAACATAGAAACAACACAGTGATGTATACGATATATATTATGGGGAATGTATTTGTATTAGATCTCATATGTATTATAAAAGAAGTTACATTTAGTAACAGTATATTGACATGTATGTATGATAATGGATGATATATCATGCGAGAAAGCTAACATCGAATCACAGCCCAACCATTGATGAGAGGAAAGGTAAGTTAAAATGCGAAAAATTTGTAGTGGTTTGGCTAAGTTAGGATGGGTCTTGACAGTAACACTATGCTTTGTCTATGAGCTTTGCCATTGATGAGGACTTATTTCCTGGTGATTGACACACTATCAGACCTTGGCATAACTTGGCACTCCAACACTTAGCCAAAATTTCACATTAGAAGCTTCAACTTCAAATTGCTCTAAAATGACTTAGCCAATTTTTTTGCCATTTGGGATGTGACACCATGCTTCGTCAAATGTATTTGGCATGAATGAGGGTTTCTTTTCTTGGTGATTGGCACACTGCAATACTTTGGCACAACTTGGTGTTTCAACACATATTTGGAAGCTTCAGTTTCAAATTGCTCTAAAATGACTTAGCGAAATTTTTATTGTTTGGGCTGGGACACCATGCTTCGTCTAATGTTTTTGGTGTGAATGAGGCGTTCATTTCTTGATGATTGACACACTATCACACTTTAGTACAACTTGGTGTTCGAAAACTTAGATTTCACATTGGAAGCTCTAGCTTCAAATTGCTATAAAATAACTTAGCCAACATTTTGGTCAGTTGGGGCCGGACACCATGCTTTGTCTAATGAATGTGGCGTGAATGAGGCTTTCATTTTAGACTTGTTAATATACTACCACACTTTGTCATAATTTTTTGTTTCAACACTTAGCTAAATTTTCACCAAGGAAACTTCTTCTTCAAATAGTCGTAGAATGACTTAGCAAAATTTTGGTCGTTTGGGGTGCGACACCATGCTTTGTCTAATGAGTATGGTGTGAATGAAGGCTCTGTTTTATGCTTGTCGACACACTACCACATTTTGTCACAATTTCTTGTTTTAACAAGTAGCCAAAGTTTCATTAAAGAAGCTTTGCCTTCAAATCACTATAAAATGACTTAGCCAAAATTTTGGTCATTTAGGGCACAACACCATGCTTTGTCTAATGAGTGAGGCGTGAATGAAGGCTCCATTTATGCTTGTTGACATACTACCACACTTTGTCATAATTTCTCATTTTAACACTTAGCTAAATTTTCGCAAAAAAATCTTCATCTTTGTCACGCCCCAGAAGCGTAAAAAACAGGGCAAATTTATACTTTTATTTACATCAATACACATTTATAGGTGCATTCCTGTGCAGTCTCATGCATCATCATATATATAAGTTATAAGACTTAAACCCCAGGATCTCATCATTAAGCATTCAGAAATCATATCATATCCATTTCTCAACTCAGTATTAATTAATCCTAATACATCCCATACGTCATTGTACATCAAGTGTCTATAAATACACATTAGTCTGGGTACATGAAATGTAAATTATACCTCTAATACAAATATATGGCCTGGAGCTCAAGTCCTCCACTAGCTACTACTCCGTACGTCGCAGGAAATTCTCCTCACTTGAAGAAATCTGGAGGGAAGATAAAACAGGGTGAGCTTTTAAATCGCTCAGTAAGGAGGGTAAGGGACTCATTGTTAAATTAATGATTTGCACACACAATCATTTTATTTCATAGTTGAAACTCAATATAAAATGTAGTATGAACTCATTAAAACATTATTCTCATCTCATTTCTCTAAAATCATGTAAAACATGAGAGTACATACTCAGTACAAAACACAGTCACAAGCATGTTGAAATCAGGATGTGATAATGGCTTTTCTCTTAAAAATGTGATAAAAATCACCTCAATAGAATGCACGTGGCATAGCCACCAAATACAATCAACACGTGGCACAGTCACAAGCATGTTGAAATCAGGATGTGATAATGGCTTTTCTCTTTAAAATGTGATAAAAATCACCTCAATAGAATGCACGTGGCACAGCCACCAAATACAATCAACACGTGGCACAGCCACTGAATACAATTAGTAAGTGGCACAACCACTAAATACAATTTGTACAAGGCATAGCCACTGAATACAATCCTCATGTGGCACAGCCACCAAATAGAATTCGCACGTGGCACAGCCACCAAACACAATCCACACGTGGTACAGCCACCAAATAGAATTCGCACGTGGCACAGCCACCAAATAGAATTCTCACGTGGCACAGCCACCAAACACAATCCACATGTGGCATAACCACCAAATAGAATTCGCATGTGGCACAGCCACTAAACACAATCCACTCGTGTAAAACGAGGCTAGGTAAGTAACTAGTGCTACCAGAGTAGGAGAAAATATGTTGGACTTACATACTTCCAGAGTAATGCCCGACGTGTATTCAACATGACACGCCTAAGTCTCAATTAATAGTCATTATCGTAAAAATCGTTTTGCCTTCACGTAGAACTCATAACGGTTTTCTCTCACAAATCGCCTTTAAAACATTTAGGTACTCAACACAAAACAATTTAAAATCAAGTTCCAATCGACAAAACCCCACACACATTTCTCAATCTCAGTACGCTTTAATGTAGAGCCCAAATGTCAGACCCGAGTTTTCAATTTTTATATGTAGCTCGTACCTTATGATTCCTATGTGTATGAACATTATATTTTCATAGTTGAATCATAAGAAGAGTATTTACTACCATGCAATCGATTAATTGAGAAATTTTAAAATGCATGTGAGCTATATAACATCGAGATAAGGGTTAAAATGATTCCCGAGCAAGTACAGGGATAAACTGATCAATTGATCGAAATCTGATATAAATTTGATGAGACAATTTCATTAAAAATATGAAATTGAGGAATCTGGATCAAAAACGGGGTAAATATTTAATTTCGAGTCCAATTGATCAAGATACGAAGTTATTTAATATTTTTAGAATTTTTACCTCGAAAAATGAGCCCAAAAATAGTAGAAAAATATACAGAAAAGGCAAAATTGGACTGATAAATTCATTTACGGACTAAATGAATATAATATGAATTTTTGGGATATTTTTTGGATATTTTGGTATTTTATTATTATTTTAAGTAATAAAATAAAAAAATGTACTATAAAAAAAAGGAAATTGGAATTGAAATCGGGGGGAGAGAGAGGAGAGAAACCGACGAAAGCCGAGGAAGAGAAGAGACCACCGGATGACGAGCAACGATGACCCCACGGCCAGGCAAGCGGCCGGAAAAGGGAGAGGACCTCGGCGCGCACCCATCAGCATCGGCAACACAAGTCACCGACACCGGACGCTGACGAATCGAAGAGGAATAGCCGCGGAGGAAGAGAGAGGAATTCGGCGGCCACTGATGGTGCTTGGGCCCGATCAAGGCCAGATAATCTTTCCCCAAGCTGTGGCACGCTGAACGGTAGCAGCGGCACCTGGAGAACCGGTCGGACGACGTCGGCACGACCAAATCATCCCTGAACCGGTCGACAATTCAGGGCAGAACCTTCTAAACTGAACCGGACCGGACCGGTTCAGCCAAGGAGAAAAGGGGAAAAGAGGAAAAAAAGAAGGAAAAAGAAAATTTTCAAAAATTCACCGGACTTTGGGTAAGTCGATACGAGGTCAAAAGTGATCGATTTGATTTTCGATAAATTTATTTAAATTATATTTAATCAGAAATTGACCCGGAGTTAAATATACAAATTATGCAGTTCGACGTTTAATTCTGAACGGAAGCCCGATCGAACTCCGATTCGCGTACCATCGCATAATCTCGGGTAAGTAAAGCTCATTTACGACAATTTATGTGATTAACGTGTTTTTAAGATTTATTTTACGCATTTTGGATTAAATTTCAGATTTAGTGAATTATATTCAAAATTTCGAATAAACTGTCGTAAATGATATACGGGCTATCCAAAGAGTTTGGAATAAAGCCCAATGGCTATTGATAGGCCCAATGAGTCGATAGACCATGATGAAGGGAATTAATACGTGAAAAACAGGCTTAATACGGATTAAGGCCCAATTAAAGTGTTAAGGTCCATTAAGAGTAAACGGGCCCATTTAAGTGAAATGAACTGTATTAAATGTGTAATACAGTAGGAAACGCGTAATTAATCCAGTTAGTGGTTAAATGCAGCTCCAGAGTCATATTGAGAGTTGACCGGACTGCGAGATTTGGACAGCACGGAGGAGGAGAGGTCACACTACTTGATCCGAGGTAAGGGATCTTTGTGAGCTCTTAGAGATAGCTGTATGTATTTTTATCGTCGTTTACATACACTTAAATTTCGTATAGCGTATGAATATGAAATTTCTGGATAGTACCCAAATATGAGAAAATTACGAAAATACCCCTTGACCCGGGGAAAAATTTGGAAATGGATAAAGTGCATGAACATGATGTTTTACATGTGGAAAAAGAGGTTTTGTGAAACCAAAATGATAGACTGGCTCAAGATTTGACAGTATACATTAAATTGCACGTTTTTATGAAATGTGTGTTTTGCACCGTTTTACGTATCACACTTGGTTTTGAGTACCACTGTTATGGGAAATAGAGCCAGCTATCTATTTGTGTGTGTGAAATCGTGCTGGAGCTATGATGAGATTTGTGGATTTATCCAGATCCGCTCCCACTTGATTTTAGTATTACATCCTTACAGACCGTGCTGGAGCATTGCTCGCACTGGATTCTGTTGTGATTTGTGATTGAGATCGTGCTGGAGCCCTCGTGTTGACTGTGTGTCACACTGACTTGCTCGCACAAGATCTGAGACGACAGGCTATGGTTGATAATTTATTTGGTTGGGGTGGTGAGCTGTTGACTCAGGCACCTACAACTGTGTGGTAATTGTACTGTGGTTCACGGAGTACGTCGTACCGTGTAGACAACATGGAGTACACTATACCGTGCAACTATGGGATGTGAGGATTGCGTCTTTGGACTCGGCCATGATTTGTCATTGCTCTGGTTTGTGATAGTCCTTAGATAGGAGCCGATGGATAGACTAATCCCCTCCTCGGACTCTGAGATACCCTTGCACACCTAGCTAGTGATAGCTCGGGGTCTCGGACTTTGGCCAAATGTCTTATGGATTTGTGTGCATCCCTGCCTAGTCTCACCTGATTTTATTAGTTTCTATAACGAAACTAATTGTGATTTGATTTCTGTGATGAAAACCATTTGAAATGAGAACATGATTTAAATGTGAGTTTCAATACTGAACACAGAAATATTTTACTCTGAACGAGTTTTGACATTCGAATTTTGAGCAGTAAATTGCTATGTGTTTTAACTTTAATGGTTTTGTGAATGCTATGGATTTTCGGCATAAACTATGCATTATAAGCATCGTAGATAGTATGGTTATCTACCTGCTTTCATTTATTCCTTATTAAGCGCGTTAGCTCACCCCTTTTTTTCATCTCTCCACAGATTAGCCACAGGCTTCTGAGAGCTCTGTGGTAGATTCCTGTATTTTCCTTCCGCTAGTAGCTGTTATCACATTGTGAAAGGTATACACACTTTTGAAATCTTTTGTATGTAAATATGACAGGGTACAGTGATGCATTTATATTAATACTGGGATGTAAACCAATGTAAACGAACGTAAAAGTTCTATAAATTATTATAAGTACAAGTTCTTATTATGGATGTATGAGAAGTGAATGAATTAAAGTATATGGGAGTGATTGACTGACATCGATTCATAGCCTAACTGTCCGTATGTGTAGTCGTGAAGTGTGAGAATTATTGATATAAATGTAAGGAATTCGGGTCACAACACCAAATCTCTTTTTATGTTTTAAACACAAAATGGTTGTAAAACAATTTTCAATTTTAGTTTACAACTCAAACAATTGGGCCCCAACCGGCTATAAAATCGTGCGCAATAACTCATAAAAACATGCTTGTTTCTCAAATCTCATTTCTTGCTACAATATCATCACAAAGCACATACACAAATAGGTTTGAGTTTTCCCTTACCTCTTTACACCTCGTATAGTGCAATTGTTCCCTCGTATCACGGACTAGTCTTGCATTCCTCTCTGGAACTCTCGAGCTGTCCAAACGATGTAAAAACATCAATAACTCGACTCATTCACATTATTGAGCACACATTTTCTCATATTCTTATTAACACATCAAATTACTTAATTCTCATAACTCTATCACAATTCACATACTCATCCACTACACCTCACAATCCTACATTTCTCATACCATATTCCAATTTATAGCCATAATTCCCAAAATTACCACTATTGCATAATAACATCTCTACTCCAAAAAAATCATAGTTTCATCAATCCCTAATCATTTCGCAACTATTTCATCACAATGCCCATGCTCACAATCACCAAAGATTACTTCAAAATCAAAGATCCAGGTTTAGAAAATTACCCAAAACTTATGGAGTGCTTAACTCTTGCCTTGATTCAATCCGTCCTTCGATTTCCAAGTATGTTGTTCTTTGTTTGATGATGAACAACTTTCCTTCTTGCCATAACCTTTGATTTTGGACAAAAATGGGTGTTTTGGAGGGGAGAGAAAGCTAGGGTTCAAAAATGACGATTTGGGAGAGAGAGAGAAATTGATTTCCAGGAAAACAAAGGGGTCTTTATATAGGTCGAGGGTAGGAGATCAATCTGGCTCTTGATGAGATCGATCTGCATTTTAATTTGGGGACGATTTTGGGTAATTTTATGCATAGGAGATCGATCTGTCGTGGGATGAGATCGATCTCTTAATGGCTTTATGAGATCGATCTGCTCCGATTATGAGATCGATCTCTAGTTTACAGAATGCTTCACGAGATCGATTTGCTCCTTGGGGAGATCGATCTTCTCCTTACAGAATGCTTCATGAGATCGATCTGCTCCTTGAGGAGATCGATCTTCTCCTTTACAGAAACATTTTGAGATTGATTCCTTCCTCATGAGATCGATCTCTTCGTTACAGAATCATAAGGAGATCGATCCTCTTCTATTGGAGATCGATCTGCTCGCTTAAATTGTCACGACCCTCAACTTCCCAAAATACGTACAAATTTTTCATATTTTCATGCATAATTTAATATTCGTCCTTACCTCAATCGTGAACAGCAACTCTACTCAATAGTTGGGCTGTGTGTCGACATCTAACTCCCTCCACCATACCAATTCAATTTGTATATTATTTATGAGTAAACACTTGTATAAATGTATATATTTCAGAGTTGTGTTTACATTGTTTTACATCCCTAATGGTTACATACAAAATGCTATTGTGCTATTGTAAGTTTAGATACAAAATTTCAACAGTGTGTATACCTTACGCGATGGGATGCAGCGGATTACTAAAAGGAAACGCCTCCAGTCACGCTCACTCTATACTCAAGTCTCTGTAGAGAGGGGGAAAATAAGGGGGGTGAGCAAACCACACGCTCAGTAAGGCAATCATGCGAACAAGTGGATATTGTATTATCTACGTGATCGTGATGCCATGCTCAAAAGTATTTAGTTTATCATTTTATCTCAAAACATGAGTGTATGATTGTGTTAATGGTATGTAAAGCATTCATGCTATTAAAATCCAGTGCACAATTCAATTCAAAGAATGGTATAAATCATCATGCATAATTCACAATAAAGCATGACATTACCCATCATGCGTTTTCTCAAATAAGCATGGCATTAACCATCATGCATTTTTCACAAATAAACATGGCATTAACCATCATGCATTTTTCACAATAGAGCATGACATTAATCATCATGCTTCGGTGCACTTTAAAACCATTAACAAATCAATCCAACACTTGTCAGGTCTCAGCCCATCCCTCGGACTGTTCTGACCCACAATTCATTTCAAACATGGATTTATTCACAAAACAATAGACATGTGAGATAGGCAATTCAATAATAGGTAATAACCTCAAGGTCTATGGCCATAACCTGTGTGATACCGGCTACGCGGATCAGGTGTGTGGGATATCACCACTATCTACTTCCACACAGGAGGTGGGTCAAATCCTGCCCACGGATCCATAGCAGATCTTGTCTGAAGACGGCACATCACAATCTCAACACGGTATAACATACTTCATGCTACATGCACGGTACAATGTGTTCCGTAGACCCAATCAACACATCATATCACGCTATATCTCAAAACGCACGTGTGAGCCTATTTAATCGGTACGACCTCTTGTCTACCCGAAGCTCCTAACACGTCAAATCAATCATGTCAAAATAATGCATGTGCGAGCCTATTTAATCGATATGACACCCAGTCTACCCGAAGCTCCAAGCACGACAACAAGTGAGGTGGGCATCTAGTGCGAGCTAAGCTCCAAACACCATGCCGAAACCAGTATGAAATCCATGTGAAAACTAGTGCGAGCTAAACTCCAGCACCCTTGTGTATAAAACACGTCAAATCTCGTGCGAGTCATACTCTAGCACGCTTTCAATCTCACGAAAACCATGTAGGTGGCTCAAATCTTTGCAAAGTATGGTTAACAAAACCAAAACACACTCATTTCTTTTGTAAATCAATTCAATGTCAGCCAACGTACCAATCATTTGCTAAAAAGTAATAAAACATGACTTTCAAAGTAATATGCTTTTTTTTTCATGCACATTTCTCAAACACCCAACTTTTGCCCTTCAATCACCCAATTTCATTTCCTAACATCTCATGCATTCTAGCAAAGCATTTAAGTGCCCAAATTGCGCACAGATATCTCTAAGAGTCCACACAATTCCCTTACCTCGATTTACTTAGTGTGACTCTTTTCCTCTTAGCTTCTCACGCTCTTGGCTCAACTCACTCCGGCGTATCCTCGGAAGCTGCGATTCAATCATCCAAACCACTTGAGTTAAAGTTGTTAACTCACATTTGACCTCATTAGTCAATATAACTCATCTTTGCATTTACCAATGCCTTAATTCACATTTTACCCCTTTTAGGTAAATCTCACAATTTATCCACTAACAACATCTTAAATTCATACCACAATACTATTATTAACTTCTACATATCTCATTCATCATTAATCTCCATACATTCCACTTTCTCACATTAGACCATTTCTAGGTCATAATCATTCCCATGCATTTTAGATAGTTTCTACCCACAATGTGCACACCCAAATCAACTTCATAATCATCAACTAGACAAATGTACTTGGATTTGTGCACTAGAAACTTACGTCTTTAGATTTCCTCTTTGCTCCAATTAGAAATGCCCTTTTGTTCCTTCAATCCAACAAATGGGTAAATGCCTCCAAACTATGTTGTTCTCTTCCTCAAGATGAACAACTTTGCTTCTAATGGTATCTCTTCAAACTTACTGGAAATGACTGATTTTAGAGAGAGAAAGTTAGGTTTTTGGGTTGAAAATGGAAGGGTGATGTTTTTTTCTGAAATTTTCAGATTTTCAACACTCATTTTATAGAAATAGCTTGAGGAGATCGATCTTCACTAGGAGGAGATCGATCTGGTCCCCTTAAATCCCTCTTTTTCACGGTATTTTAAGCATGAGATCGATCTGTCGAAGCTTGAGATCGATCTGCTCCAAATAGAGAGCTAAAGAGATCGATCTGTAGGCTTGAGGATCGATCTTTTCATTACAGAATGTTTAGGAGATCGATCTTGCCCCATTGGAGATCAATCTGCCCTATTCCTTTGCTCAAATACAAGCATTTTGGCTCATCCAGGTCGATCTCTCATCCTATGAGATCGATTTGTCATTCATATTTTCAGATTTTTTGCAGTTTTTCTATAGTAAACTTATACCAAAACATCCTTAATTTGGTGCCATAGTCATTTTCTCATCCAATCATCTTTGAGACTTGAAAATGACATCCATTCATACCTTATACCTATTGAAACTTTTGTGGAATCTTTGTATGACCAAAGGTACTTAATATAAACTAAATGGAAGTGCATAATCATGCAAACCATCATTCCATTTACCATACTACTCATATTCTATCCCATTCACATTTTTCACATGTTTATGTCCATTTCTTCATACTCATTCATAATGTAACTTGTATGTACAATCATAACTCTTATTGCAAGTGTGTACATTAACTAATGGACTTACATCACATATACTTCACATTACGAATGTATCATCATACAATTATACATATACGGGGCCTCACATAAATTCCTCTGTCCTTATCATTTTTGGCCTACCAGATCGATCCTCTCTTCTCCAAGATCGATCTAGCCCTATAGTTTCACACTTTAACATAAAATCTCATTTATAACTCATTCATCACTTAAAATTTCATTCCATACCAACTCAATATATGAGTACATCATATTTAGTTTAATCAATTACACTTCATGTTCTCATTACATAATTTGATACGTGTAAAATTCTCAGATCTCACATCTTCCCCACCTTAAAAAGAATTTGGTCCTCCAAATTTAACTCAACTCATCAAATAGATGGGGGTACTTCTCCTTCATGAGACTCTCCAATTCCCACGTTGCCTCTTCCATTGAGTTATGTTTCCATAAAACTTTCACTAATGGGATACTCTTAGTCTGAAGCACCTTCTCTTTTCTATCGAGAATCCGGACAGGTTCTTCAGTGTAGCTCATGTCCTCTTGTATGTCCATCTCTTCATACTCTATGACATGAGAAGGGTCCGGGTGGTACTTCCTCAACATAGCTACATGGAAGACGTTGTGTATTCTGGACATCTGTGGGGGTAATGCCACCCTGTAGGCTACCTCTCCCACCCTCTCAAGAATCTCAAAGGGGCCTATGTATCGAGGACTCAATTTCCCTTTCTTTCCAAACCTCATGATACCTTTACTCGGTGATATCTTCAAAAATACTGCATCACCAACATCGAACTTGAGTGGATGTCTACGTACATCCGCTAGCTTTTCTGTCTACTTTGTGCAGCCTGTAATCTCTCACATATGAGCTTCACACTTTGTACAACCTATTCAACAAGTTCGAGAGCATTTATCTTTCTGTCACCCACTTCTTCCCAAGCTACAGGGGATCTATACCTCCTACCATATAGAGCCTCAAAAGGTGCCATTCAAATACTCGCATGATAGCTGTTATTGTACGCAAACTCTGCTAAAGGCAGGTGATCGTCCCATGATCCCTTAAAATCCATCGTACACACCCTCAACATATCCTCCAAGGTCTGAATAGTCCTCTCTGATTGACCATCTTTCTGAGGATGGTAGGCGGTACTATAACTCAATCGAGATCCCATGGACTCCTGAAACTGGGTCTAAAATTTGGAAGTAAATCGAGAATCTTTGTCAGAAGTAATACTCACTGGAGCCCCATGTAATCTAGCTATCTCGCTGACATATAACTCGGCTAAGGCATCCACAGTATCTGTGCTCTTGATAGCAAGGAAGTGGGCACTTTTTGTCAATCTATCCACTATGACCCATATCGCATCACAACCTCTCCGGGTCCTCGGTAAACCTATAATAAAGTCCATGGTGACATGCTACCATTTCCATGTAGGCATAGGTAAAGGTTGCAATAATCCTCCGGCTTTCGATGCTCAGCTTTCACTTGCTGGCACACTAAACATCTGGCCACATAATCTGCCACGCCTCGTTTCATACCACTCCACCAATACACCTTTCTCAAATCTCGGTACATTTTAGTACTCCCTGGGTTCATCGTGTATCGCGAGCAGTGGGATTCTCTCAGTATCTGTCTTTTTAGGGTATCATCGTCCGGTACACAAATTTGTCCTCTGAATCTCAACAATCCATCCTCACTGATTGTGAGATCCAACTGCGAAGTTTGCTCAACTTGGCTAACCATATCTATCAACCTCTGATCACTGCGCTACCCAGTTCTAATCTGATCCATGATCCTGGGCTCTATTCGCAGGTTAGCCAAAAATCCAATCTCTACCTCTTTAACTCTGATCCAGAGTTTGGTCCAGTAAATCCCATTCCCTGATCATCATAGTAGATATCATACTCTTCCTGCTCAGGGCATTAACAACTATGTTCGCCTTACCCGGATGGTATAGAATCTCACAGTCATAATCCTTAAGGAGTTCCATCCATCTCCTTCGTCTCATATTTATCTCTTTCTGATCAAAGAGATATCTCAAACTCTTGTGATCAGTGAACATTTGGAATCTTTCCCCATATAAGTAGTGTCGTTAGATCTTCAAGGAAAATACAACAACGGCTAACTCCAAATCATGCGTGGGGTAATTCCGCTCATGATCTTTCAATTGTCGCGATCCATAAGCGACCACTCTTCCATGCTGCATAAGCACACACCCCAATCCTTGATGTGAGGCATCACTATACACTAAAAATCCTCCTGATCCCTCAGGAATAGTCAACACAGGTGCCGCTATCAATCTCTTCTTCAATTCTTGAAAATTGAGCGCACATTGTACAGTCCATATGACCGGAGTCTCCTTGTACGTGAGCTTGGTTAAAGGAGCGACAATCCTGGAAAATCCTTCCACAAATCTTCTCTAATACCCTGCCAAACCAAGAAAGCTTTGTACCACAGTAATTATCCTCGGTCTTTCCCAATTAAGCACAGCCTCCACTTTAGTTGGATCAACTGATACTCCCTCATCTGAAACTATGTGACCAAGGAAAGCTATCTGATCTAGCCAAAACTCACACTTACTAAGCTTTCCATATAGTTGCTTATCTCAGAGTATCTGAAGTACTAACCATAAGTGCTGTGCGTGCTCCTCATAAGACCGAGAGTACACCAGGATATCATCAATAAAGACTATCACAAAATTATCAAGATAGTCCCTGAGCACCTCGGTCATTAACCTCACAAAGGCTGCAAGGGCATTCGTCAATCCAAAGGACATCACTAGAAATTCATAATGGCCATACCTTGTCCTGAAGACCGTCTTCAGAATATCTTCTTCCTTAATCCTCAATTGGTGAACTTAGAGAAGACTGAAGCCCTTCTCAACTGATTAAGTAGGTCATCGATCCAGGGTAATAGGTATTTATTCTTCACTGTGGTTTTATTCAATAATCGGTAGTCTATGCATAATCTGAGACTACCATCATTTTCTCACGAATAACACTGGTGCTCCCCATGGTGAGACACTAGGTCTAATAAACCCTTGATCTAATAACTCCTGTAGTTGCTTCTTCAATTCCTCAAGTTCCACTAAGGCCATCCTGTATGGAGGTCTAGAGATAGGCTGAGTATCTGGTACCAAATCAATTGTAAACTCCAGCTCTCTGGTGGTAAACCTGATAACTCATTGGGGAAAACATCTAAAAATTCACACACCGGTGTGTGTGAATATATGCATAATTATATATATATACACTCCTATATGTATATATATACTTTTATTGTTTTCATGTTCTCATATCTCTTATATATACATTCTTTGTATATACATATACTTGCATACATTCATCTTACATACCCCCACATGTATATGCACCTAAATAAAATATATATATATATATATATTATCATTGTTTTCCATTTTTCCTTATCACATATGCATACATATTTTTCTTGTGTATAAATACTAGCATACCTTCATCTTATATACACCCATATGTATATACCCAAATATTTATATATTCACATAAATACATATATATATATATATTATTACTTGTTCCCATTATTCATCATCACATATATATATATATATATATATATATATATATGTATTTGTCTCCTTCACATCTCTCCCATTCTTATTTTTATTTCACATCTAATTTGACTTACCTTATCATACTTATACTCCACCACATATATATACATGTAAAATTAAATATACATATATACATATATACATATAGATTTTTACCTATTTTCTCTTTATTTTCATTTCACCCACCTTAATACACACCTAACCTATATCTCAAGCATGTATACATATATATTCATACATGTATATATATGTACATTAAATTTACCTTTTCTCCTTTTTTTGTCTCTTCCAAACTACACTAACATGTTTATGCATACTACCACATATATATACATGTATATTGAAAAAAATACATATATACATAAATATACCATTTACCTTTTTCTTTTTTTTTTCCCTTTCCTTTTTTTGAATTTGCTTTCTCTCCTTCCCGCCTACTCCTTTTCTTCTTTCACTTCTTCCCCACGACTTCACTGTTTATCTCCTTTCTCTTCCCCCTTTTTTTTTTCCCAAAGTCTTAGTGTTTGCTCATTTTCTCCATCCTTCCGGCACCCCCCATCAGCAGCCTTGGGTCTCGGCCGTCATCACCATCGCCATCACACCTCTTCCCCTCGGTCCCCTGCTGGTTTCCTTCCCCTGTTTGACCCCCTGTTCTTAGCTTCAATCCTCGGTTTCTGCCTTCCTATTCCTATTGCTTCTCGATTTTCAACTGATGTCTTCTGCCTAGCTCCCCTTTCTGCTTTTTCAGTCTCGGTTCCAACCCATTTCTCCCTCTTTCTCGGTTGTCTTGCCTTTTAGCCTCTCTCTCTCGGTCTTTTTTTGTTACTGCATTGCCGATACCTCCCCTGATTCCCTCACGTTCTGCTTCAGTTTTCTTTTCCAGGAAATGCCGCCCTCCCACCTTTCTCAACTAGTCACCCTTTTCTCCCTCACGTTTTCCCCTGTTCATTCTCGGTTCCTGCCCTTTTCCAATCCCGATTCTGCTTCTCGGTTTCTCATTCTTCCTCAACCGAGCACCTCTCCTTCCTTCCTCCTCTTCTCTTCCTTCCTTCTCTTCTTCCTCGGCAAAACTAGCTTCTCTTTTTCTTCTCCCCTTCTTTTCCTTTTCCTCTTGGCCAGCAGCTTCCCTCTTTTCTTTCTTTCTTTTCTCTTCTTTCCTTTCCTTCTTCTTTCTCTTCTTCTCCAGCCAACCGAGCCTCTCTTCTTCTTCTTCTTTTCTTTTGCTTTTTCTCCCGCCCAGCTGATGCCTCTGTTTTCTTTTGTTTCCAATTGAAACAATCGGTATTGGCTTTCTTTGAAAGCCAATCCCGTACAATGCCCCTTTTTCCTTTTTTTTATTAGATTAATATATTTATTATTTCAATATATATATATATTATATTAATATATAGATAGATATTATTTGTTTTGTCTTTGTTTAGTGTTAATATATTTGTTGTTTTCTTGTTTTGTGTTATTATTTTCCATTTCATTTCATCATTTTTATTATTTTTTATTTTATTTTATTTGTCTCATACTTTATTTATTTATTTGTTAATACTATATATTAAATACTATACACTAAATAATGTATATATGCTATATATATTATTATTCTTTTCTTTAAATGTCTAGTATATATGTACATATATATATATACATATTCACCTATGTATATATCTACATATATACATTTTCTTATATAATTTATCCAAAACATAATATCATGCCTTCCATGAAATTTTCCTTATTCCGAAAATGAAATAGTATCGGGACTCCATCATTCTTCATAAATTCTCGATACAAGTGTTTTACATCAACAATTTTCCATTTAACAAATTACAATTCTCTAATCCCTCTATACTCATATTCGTCTTATCACTCTTTGTATCTTCGGGTTCCCGATCATTCACGGGCTTCTCAGTCCCTATAGTCCTCGAGTCCTACAACGAATATTTACGCTTCTGTTGATATATATTATTTCCATTTTTATATAATTAAATTAACGTAGGAAATTTGTGGGGTTTACACGAGATCGATATGCTCCTTGGGGAGATCGATCTTCTCCTTACAAAATGCTTCATGAGATCGATCTGCTCCTTAAGGAGATCGATCTTCTCCTTTACAGAAACATTTTGAGATCGATTCCTTCCTCATGAGATTGATCTATTCGTTACAGAATCATAAGGAGATCGATCCTCTTCCATTGGAGATCGATCTGTTTGCTTAAATTCCTCTGTCCTTGTCATTTTTGGCCTACCAGATCAATCCTCTCTTCTCCAAGATCGATCTGGCCCCATAGTTTCACACTTTAACATAAAATCTCATTTATAACTCATTCATCAGTTAAAATTTCATTCCATACCACCTCAATATATGAGTGCATCATATTTAGTTCAATCAATTACACTTCATGTTCTCATTACATAATTTGATATGCGTAAAATTCTCATATTTCACAGTCTTCAAATCGTTGTAAAATGGCTTAGCTAAAATTTTAGTCATTTGGGGCACAACACCATGCTTTTTTTAATGAGTGTGGCGTCAATAAGGGCTACATTTTATGCTTATTGACACACTACCAAACTTTGTAATAAATTCTTGTTTCAACACTTAGTAAATTTTCACCAAAAAAGCTTCACCTTCAAATCACTGTAAAATAACTTAGCCAAAATTTTGATTTTTTTGGGCACGACACCATGCTTGGTCTAATGAGTGTAGTGTGAATGAGGGCACCATTTTATGCTTGTTGACACACTACCACACTTTGTCACAATTTCTCATTTAAACACTTAACCAAATTTTCTTTAAGAAAATAACCAAATTTTCTCTAAGAAAGCTTCATCTTCAAATCGTTGTAAAATGACTTTGCCAAAATTTTGGTCGTTTAGGGTACAACGCCATGCTTTGTCTAATGAGTGTGGCGTGAATGGAGACTCTATTTATGCTTGTTGACACACTACCACACTTTGTCATAATTTCTTATTTAAACACTTGGCCAAATTTTCACTAAGGAAGTTTGTCTTCAAATCGATGTAAAAAGATAGGTAAATTTTTTTATTATTTAGAATGGGCCACCACTTCTTTGTCAATGCAATGTATCATGACTCAATGGCCTCATTTCTTTTGTCATTGGAATATTATCACATTTAGTCAAATTTTTCTATAGCCAGGCCTAGTTGAAGTTTCACCACAGCTTATTTTTCCATTGCGCATGTTGTTGCGCTTGAACTGATCATGGTGTGACTCTTATTTTAGGTGAGTTTTTGCCATCATGTTTAGGAAAGCTCTTTCTTTTTTCTTTGGTGTGATACTAAGTCAAGTGATCCTTCATCCTATAGTCAAAAATTCATTGTGCTTGCACGCCCAAGCTTTGTTGCCCTTTCTCTTCTTCTCACATTTTGTGACTTTGATTTAAATGCTATTATTCTCATTGCATGGCCGACCACTTTACCAAGGAGTGGTGATTTTGTTTCCTCCTTCTTTCATCTTCGCTATGAGATTTTCTTTTGTCTTTTTGTCTTTTTACTTTTTTTTTTCCTTTCTTTAGTTCTATTCCTTTTTTCCTTATATGGCAAGTCTTGGAGAACTCTTTTTCCCTCAAAGGTTTCAAACCAATTCATGTGTAAGACCCCGTATATGTATAAGGGTAATGTGTGTACTTGGATCAAATAATATGAATGGACTTGTAATGTAAAGTATGATTGATGTAAGTCCATGGATTCAATGTATGTATGTGTAATATAAATTGTAACGTACATACAAGTTTCATTGAGTATGAATATGAAGAAATGAGTTCTAGCAAGTGATGGATGTGATTGAGACTCAAGATGAGTAGTGTGGTAAAATGGAATGGAGTTATGCTTCCATTTGGTTTTATGTAGCATGCCTTTGAACATACAATGAATGCACACAAGTTTCAATGTGCATAAGGTATGAATGGATGCCATTTTCAAGTTATAAAGGTGGATGGATGAGAAAATGGCCATGGCAATAGATTAAGGATGTGTTGGTATGAGTTGCAGCAAAGAAACTGCAGGAATCTGGAAAACATGAGGTCCAGATCGATCTCATAGGATGAGAGATCGATCTGGAAGAGCCAGAATGCTCTTATTTGGGCGAAAGAATAGAGCAGATCGATCTCCAATGGAGCCAGATCGATCTGCCAAGCATTCTGTAAGTGAAAAGATCGATCCTCAAGCACCCAGATCGATCTCCTTAGCTCTCTGTTTGGGACCAGATCGATCTCATGCTTCGACAGATCGATCTCATGCTTCAACAGATCGATCTCATTGCTTCGACAGATCGATCTCAGGCTTAAAAATGCCGTGAAAAAAGAGGAATTTTAAGGGACCAGATCGATCTCCTCTTGGACCAGATCGATCTCCTCAAGCCATTTCTATATAAGGAGAGCTGAAAATCTGGAAATCTCGAAAAAAACATATTAACCTCCCATTTTCAACCCAAAAACCTAACTTTCCCTCTCTAAAATCAGCCATTTTCAGTGAGATTTGGAGAGAGATCATTAGAGGCAAAGTTGTTCCTATCAAAGAGAAGAACAACATAGTGAGAGGGCATTTTCCCATCTTTGGAATTGAAGGAGTTAAGGGCATTACCATTTGGAGCAAGAAGAGAAATCATATTGGTAAGATTCTAACACTCCAATCCAAATGCATTAGCTATTAAATTGATTTTGGAGTTGATTGATATGAGTATTGATGGATAAACTACCTAGGAATGTAGTGGAATTGGTGCGACCTAGAAATCTAAAATGGGTATAATGTGAGGATATGTGGGATTGAAATGAGCCTATGAATTATGGCATGCTAAAGTTGTTATTGGGGTAATATTTATGATTTTAAATGGTTAAATGAGACTACAGTGTGAGTTTGGAGGAATTGTGGAAATGAGTATGAATATGCTTGATAAATGCCATAGTGAGGGAATTCATGAAATATGAACGCTATGAGCTTTATGTCGATTTGATATCGATTTTGAATAAGTTAATAGGCCTAAGAAGATCCATAGACTCGAATTATGGATAAAGTAATGAAACGAGGCCAAATAAGGTTTAATAGAGGCTATAGATTAAATTGACTATAGCAAGCACAAGGGTTGCAATATATGGATCGAATATAATGCGGGATACGATTTTGTGCAGTCCCGAAGAGTTCGTTGAAGGCGAACCGAACCGTACGAGTAAGTAGCTTAAGGAAGTGGAATCACGCATCGCGATTCCAGGTAAGGGAGTTTTGTAAGTATATAGAGGTAGCTGCTCGTATTTTGAACTCGTGGGTATATATAGGGCTTTGGAAATGTGCATGGACTTATAGAAATGTGTTTTGATGGTGTATGAGTAGTGGTATGAGATTTGGTTGTTTGAAATGGTTATTGAAAAAGGGATAGTAAGGCTAATAATTGCATAAATCATGTGTTTTGAATGCTTTTACAAAACACAATGCTTTGATTTGAGCAAATAAAAGGATAGGCTGGCTAGTACTTGAATGATGTTGTGAAATAGCCCATATGAGGCACTAAGCATATTATGAGATGTTTTGAATTCATATGAGCCGCCTATCGCGTGTATGTGATATAATTCGCGTTAGAGCCTCGCTCGCGCGAGATTTCTATGTTTTCACTTGTGTGAAACGTGCTTGAGCTTAGCTCGCACTTTGAATTTGAATTGTGATGATGTTATAAACCATACTGGAGCTTACGCTCGTACGTGGATTTGAGTGGTTTTTTTTCTTATGCATATAACCGTACTGGAGCTATGCTCGTACATGGTTTCTTCATATTTTTATGCATAAATGCCGTACTAGAGCGTTGCTCGTACGAAGTGATTGGTTTTGATGCATGAATTCGCGCTAGAGCGTAGCTCGCGCTGGTTTTCACACTGTGGTATGTATGAGGCCGTGGTGAGAGATACGGATTAACTCAGGGAACCCAACAGTCCTGACAGACCACTTAGGTGGGGTGCGGGTGAGGGGCTAGGACCTGACATAATCCATTCAGGGAACCCAACAGGCCTAACAGACCTCTTAGGTGGGGTGAGGGTGAGGGGCTAGGACCTGGATCAGGGAACCCAACAGGGGCGAGCAAGGCCATAAGGGGCTAGGACCTGGTATTGAGGTTACTCCCACGCGCTCTTGAGACTATAAAGGTTACACTTGGCATGGGGCAGATAAGACCTATGGCAGGCACCCCAACCATGTTATGGGTCCGCGGAGTACGATGTACCGTGTATATCACATGGAGTACGATGTACCGCGTGGTGGTTACTTGATTTGAGAAAGTCTGGCGGAGAACTAACCCACCTTCATGCCAGCATGATACCCCGCACATCGGAATCCGTGTGGTCTGGGATGATATGTGACGATTGGCCATCATAGTCACTTGAGATATAGTAACCTGTCTCCTTGCTTGATTTACTTACTACCACATGATTTTAAATCTCTAAGTGTGATTGTGAATGTTTAAGGTAGACCCGAAGGAGGGGTCGAGCCTCGTGGATTTGAATTGTGAAATGAAAATGAGGTTGTGATTGTGAATTGATGTGATGTGATGTATGTGATGAGAAAGAGTTTATGACGTGGGTTTTAAAAAGGAGGTTTCTTAATGAATTGCCCTTTTTATGAATTAAAATAAGATCGAGCATGAGATGATTTATACATGATGTTTTACCATGTTTTATATGCCAATTTTACATGACTTTGATACATGATATATATGTATACTCATATGGCATAGTTTTATTCCTCATGCTCCTACTATAAATGATTTATGCATAACACTATCAGCATGTAGATAGAGTAGTTATCTACCATGCTTGCATTATTGCCTTACTGAGCGTGTGGTTGCTCATCCCACTCTATTTTCCCCCCTACAGAGCGTGCATAGTAGCCCAGTGAGGACTGAGGCGTATTATTTTGGACTCCGCTGCATCTCCATTGCTAAAAGGTATATACACAGTGATTCTTTTTGTATCTAAACAATGTAAAAGCACAGTATTCTTTTGAGTTGTACTTATGGGGGATGTAGATGTCAGTAAAACATGTATTCGTATAAGTACACGATTAAATGCACATGTATGACATCGTTTTTAATTAATTGAGAATGAATGAGATGTGGTGTTTATTATTGGCTCACAACCCAACAGTGTGTGGTGAGTTTAGTTAACGACCGGGTAAGATAACAGTAAAATGCGAAAAATTTTCAGTGATTTTCGGTTAAAGAGAATGGAAATGGGTCGTGACAGAGATTGGTATCAGAGCTGTGTTGGCCTGATGTGAGTCATTAATAAAATGTAGGAAAGTACATCCCCATAGTACTGTGCTTTTGTTTAGATATAACTGTGTATACCGTGATGGATTGAGCTTAATGAATTATTATAATACAGGGAGTTAGGCACTATGCCAGTTACACGCAAAGGTAGAGGGGCGAGAGCACGTACTAGAGGCCGTAGAGGTAGGCCTGAGAGCCGTGCGGAGCCACAGACTGAGCAGGCTCCACAGAACCCTGCTGGGAGAGCAGAGGATACTGAGGCTCGCTTCGCTAGATTAGAGCGGAGTATTGAGAGTCTGCTGGAGATAATCACGCAGGCCTTGGGCACCGGTGACAGACGAGGTCCCGCTGCACAGCCTACTGCGGAACAGGCAGCTGCAGAGGCAGAGAGACCTCAGACTACTGAGACAGCTACAGTTACACCACCTCCAGCCCAGGATACAGATTCTCCTATCGCTCCACAGCAGAGCGGTAGTGATGTGGGTTATGACTGCGACTTGAGCAGGTTGCGAGAGTTTCAAGCGCTGAAACCCCCAGTGTTTAGAGGGGTGAAGGACCCAGTGATTACGGAGGATTGGGTGTATGAGATGGAGAAACTGTATAGGTTTTTCTGATGCACTTCAAGTGAGAAGGTTGCCTTTGCCGTATTTATGTTGAAAGGCGAGGCCGAACATTGGTGGAGGTCCACCGAGGCTATTTTGAGGGCCAAACACTCGGAGATCTCGTGGGAGATATTTCTAGAGGCCTTCAGGAGACAGTACATCCCAGCTACCGCACAGAGGAAACTGCGGATGGAATTTATGAACTTGGTTTAGGGGAACCGTACTGTGGACGAGTATGAGTCCAAGTTTATGTCATTGGGGAGATATGACCCTGACACGATGGGTAGTGAGACCCGAAAGATTCAGAAGTTCATGGATGGGTTGAGATTGGCTATCCGGACTAAGCTAGCTCCCTTCGACATTGTGACTTATGAGGAGGCTGTACATAAGGCTCAGTTGTGTGAGCAAGACTTTGAGCGAAATGCCTCCGAGCTTGGGAGAATCAGTGTTAGAAAGGACAGAGACCGGAAGAGATCCGGGTTTGGAAGAATGGCCAAGAGAGATGGCCAAAGATTTTTCGAGAAGAGGCCAAGGATTGAGGAGGTGCGGGAGAGAGCCGCTAGACCTCCCGTATACCCAGCTTTGACTGCACCGAGGGGTATAACTATTGGAGGACCACGACCTACCACGGATCAGTGTAGGAGATGTGGGAGATACCATGGGACTAGGCCATGTCAGGTGCCCCCTGTTTCGTGCTTTAGGTGTGGGAGGCCAGGACATATATCGAGGTACTGCACTGAGATGATTGAGGTTGCCCCACAGAAGGGCAAGGAGCCTGAAGGAACTCCAGTTGAGACAGCAGCCCCGAGGAGGAGGGCTACAGCTGAGGAAAAAGGGAAACAGGCTGCGGTGTGAGCAGGGGAAGGGTACACGCACTGGACCAGGACACTGCAGACGCATCGACGGATGTGATTAAAGGTACCATCCGAATCTTTGATTTAGAAGCATTGGTATTATTTGATCCTGGTGCCACGCATTCTTTCATATCACCTTCCTTTGCACATAAATTATTGAAGCATGTGAAACCAACATTGTTGGATAAAATGTTGATGATTTTCACACCCATGAATGATAGTCAATTGACTGAGCATGTATGTAGAGATTGTAAGTTAAAGATAGAGGGGAAGGAAATGATAGCCAATCTGATTTTATTAAATATGAATGATTTTGATGTAATTTTGGGAATGGATTGGTTGGCTACCAATCGTGTTGTGATGGATTGTCATGCCAAAACATTGATGTTTTCAGGACTAGACAATCTTATTGTAAATTTTGATGAAAAGAAATGATAGGAAACTTGCATACTTGTGGTAAATAAAAGAGTATGATTTTAAATGCATATTGCTGAGAGATAAATTATTTGTTTATGATAAATGTTGAATGTGGAGTGATGGTTTATGTTACTAACGATGGAGAGGATAATGTAAAGGGTTCATTGCCTATGTGGTCGATATGGATGGGGCACACTCGGAATTGAAGGACATACCCGTAATTACGGACTACCCTGATGTCTTTCCGGATGAATTACTAGGACTACCACCTGAAAGGGAAATGGAATTTTGCATTGAGTTAGTGCCTGGTACAGAGCCGATATCGAAGCCACCCTATAGAATGGCTCCGATAGAGTTGGAAGAGCTGAAGAAACAGCTGCAAGAGTTGTTGGAGAAGGGGTTTATTAGACCGAGTGTCTCACCTTGGGGAGCACCGGTTCTATTTGTAAGGAAGAAGGATGGAAGCCTCCGACTGTGTATAGATTACCGGTTATTGAATAAGGCCACCATTAAGAATAAGTACCCCCTTCCAAGAATCGATGATTTGTTGGATCAGCTCTAGGGAGCCGAAGTATTTTCTAAGATAGATCTGCGGTCAGGGTACCATCAGTTGAGGATCAGGAGTGGAGATGTACCCAAGACAGCATTTCGTACCCGTTATGGCCACTACGAGTTTTTGGTGATGCCATTCGGATTGACGAATGCTCCCGCAGCATTTATGGCATTGATGAATGATGTATTCAAGCCATACCTGGACAAGTTTGTGATTGTTTTCATAGATGACATTTTGGTGTATTCCAAGTCCAGGGAAGATCATGAGGAACACTTGAGGATAGTTCTGCAGACCCTCCGAGAGAGAGAATTGTATGCCAAACTCAGCAAGTGTAACTTTTGGTTGGAACAGATCTCATTTCTGGGGCATGTTGTGTCAAAGGATGGGGTATCAGTGGATCCATCCAAGATAGAGGCAGTTGTGCAGTGGGAACAGCCCAAGACAGTAACTGAGATCAGAAGTTTCCTGGGATTGGTAGGATATTATCGGAGATTTGTAGAGGGTTTCTCCAGACTAGCTGCTCCGTTGACACGCCTCACGCGTAAAGATGTTAAGTTTACATGGGATGAGGCATGTGAGAGGAGTTTTGAGGAGCTCAAGCGTCGATTGACGACTGCTCCAGTTCTCACCATTCCTACCAGCTCAAGAGGATTCTCGGTGTATATGGATGCATCACACCAGGGACTGGGCTCTGTGCTTATGCAGGAGGGGAAGGTAGTTGCCTATGGATCTAGACAGTTGAAAGATCATGAGAGGAACTACCCGACACATGATTTGGAGTTGGCGGCTGTAGTATTTGCTTTGAAAATATGGCACCACTATCTCTATGGTGAGAAATTTCAGGTGTTCACAGATCATAAGAGCCTTAAGTACCTGTTCTCGCAGAGAGAGCTGAATATGAGACAGAGGAGATGGCTCGAACTCCTGAAGGACTATGATTGTGAAATCATGTACCACCCGGGTAAGGCAAATGTAGTTGCCGATGCTTTGAGTAGAAAGAACCTTGGGTTGGTGTCATATATGATGGTACGGGAACATGAACTGTTAGAACACTTTGCGAACCTCAGTTTGGATGTAACCCCACCTGGATCTGAGAGACTTGAGATCATGGCTAGTTTGAGACTAGAGCCAGAGTTGATTGGCCGTATTCGGCAAGCCCAGCAGAGCGATCGACGGTGTATCGATTGGCTGAGGCAGATACAGACAGGTGTGGGTATTGATTTTGAGCAGAGTGCTGATGGCTTATTGAGGTTCAGAGGCAGAGTATGCGTTCCCAGGGATCCTGAGATCAGGAGAACGATTTTATCAGAGGCTCACTCATAGAAGTATACGATACATCCGGGAAGTACCAAGATGTATCAAAACCTTCGGAAGGTTTATTGGTGGTCTGGAATGAAAAGAGACATTACGGAATATGTCGCTAAGTGTCTCGTTTGTCAGCAAGTGAAGGTAGAGCATCAGAAGCCTGCAGGATTATTGCAGCCTCTACCGATACCGACTTGGAAATGGGAGCATGTCACCATGGATTTTGTGATGGGGTTGCCGAGGACCCACAGAGGTCATGATGCCATATGGGTTATTGTGGACCGGTTGACTAAGTCTGCCCATTTCTTGGCTATGAGAGCTACCGATACACTGAGTCAGTTAGCGAACCTGTATATTCGAGAGATAGTACGGCTACATGGTGTACTAGTGAGCGTTGTTTCTGATAGGGATGCCCGCTTCACTTCCCATTTCTGGGAACATTTTCAGGAAGCGCTGGGGACCCGATTGAGTTTTAGCACCGCTTTTCATCCTCAGACAGATGGGCAGTCAGAGAGGACTATACAGACCCTCGAGGATATGTTGAGAGCGTGTGTGCTGGATTTTAGAGGCTCCTGGGATGACCACCTGCAGTTAGCCAAGTTCGCTTATAATAATAGCTATCATGCTAGTATCGGGATGGCACCCTATGAGGCATTATACGGGCGTAGATGCCGTTCCCCCATTGGATGGGAAGAGGTTGGTGACAGACAGATTTTCGCTCTGGACTTAGTGCAGCAGGCATCTGAGGACTTCCAGTTGATATGTGAGAGATTACGGACAGCTCAGAGCCGGCAAAAGAGTTATGCTGACAAGAGATGAAGACCACTGGAGTTTGATGAGGGTGAGTCGGTGTTTCTGAGGGTATCACCATCGAAGGGTATTATGAGATTTGGTAAGAAGGGCAAGCTGAGCCCTAGATATATCGGACCCTTCGAGATTTTGGAGAGAGTGGGAGATAAGGCGTATAGGTTGGCATTGCCACAGGACTTGGCGAATGTCCACAACGTCTTCCACGTCACGATGCTTCGGAAGTATCACCCGGACCCGGCACACGTGATAAGATATGAGCCGTTGGAGCTTCATGAGAGTATGACGTATATTGAGAAGCCGGTTCGGATATTGGATAGGAAAGAGAAAGTGTTGCGGAATAAGACAATTCTCTTGGTGAAAGTGCTTTGGCAACACCACACGGCGGAAGAGGCCACGTGAGAATTGGAGAACTTGATACGGGAGAAGTACCCCCAACTGTTTGAAGAGTGACTTGGTTCTAATTTGGAGGACCAAATTCCTTGAAGGAGGGGAGAATGTAAGACCCCGTATATGTATAAGGGTAATGTGTGTACTTGGATCAAATAATATGAATGGACTTGTAATGTAAAGTATGATTGATGTAAGTCCATGGATTCAATGTATGTATGTGTAATATAAATTGTAACGTACATACAAGTTTCATTGAGTATGAATACGAAGAAATGAGTTCTAGCAAGTGATGGATGTGATTGAGACTCAAGATGAGTAGTGTGGTAAAATGGAATGGAGTTATGCTTCCATTTGGTTTTATGTAGCATGCCTTTGAACATACAATGAATGCACACAAGTTTCAATGTGCGTAAGGTATGAATGGATGCCATTTTCAAGTTATAAATGTGGATGGATGAGAAAATGGCCATGGCAATAGATTAAGGATGTGTTGGTATGAGTTGCAGCAAAGAAACTGTAGGAAATCTGGAAAACATGAGGTCCAGATCGATCTCATAGGATGAGAGATCGATCTGGAAGAGCCAGAATGCTCTTATTTGGGCGAAAGAATAGAGCAGATCGATCTCCAATGGAGCCAGATCGATCTGCCAAGCATTCTGTAAGTGAAATGATCGATCCTCAAACACCCAGATCGATCTCCTTAGCTCTCTGTTTGGGACCAGATCGATCTCATGCTTCGACAGATCGATCTCATGCTTCAACAGATCGATCTCATTGCTTCGACAGATCGATCTCAGGCTTAAAAATGCCGTGAAAAAAGAGGGATTTTAAGGGACCAGATCGATCTCCTCTTGGACCAGATCGATCTCCTCAAGCCATTTCTATATAAGGAGAGCTGAAAATCTGGAAATCTCGAAAAAAACATATTAACCTCCCATTTTCAACCCAAAAACCTAACTTTCCCTCTCTAAAATCAGCCATTTTCAGTGAGATTTGGAGAGAGATCATTAGAGGCAAAGTTGTTCCTATCAAAGAGAAGAACAACATAGTGAGAGGGCATTTTCCCATCTTTGGAATTGAAGGAGTTAAGGGCATTACCATTTGGAGCAAGAAGAGAAATCATATTGGTAAGATTCTAACACTCCAATCCAAATGCATTAGCTATTAAATTGATTTTGGAGTTGATTGATATGAGTATTGATGGATAAACTACCTAGGAATGTAGTGGAATTGGTGCGACCTAGAAATCTAAAATGGGTATAATGTGAGGATATGTGGGATTGAAATGAGCCTATGAATTATGGCATGCTAAAGTTGTTATTGGGGTAATATTTATGATTTTAAATGGTTAAATGAGACTACAGTGTGAGTTTGGAGGAATTGTGGAAATGAGTATGAATATGCTTGATAAATGCCATAGTGAGGGAATTCATGAAATATGAACGCTATGAGCTTTATGTCGATTTGATATCGATTTTGAATAAGTTAATAGGCCTAAGAAGATCCATAGACTCGAATTATGGATAAAGTAATGAAACGAGGCCAAATAAGCTTTAATAGAGGCTATAGATTAAATTGACTATAGCAAGCACAAGGGTTGCAATATATGGATCGAATATAATGCGGGATACGATTTTGTGCAGTCCCGAAGAGTTCGTTGAAGGCGAACCGAACCGTACGAGTAAGTAGCTTAAGGAAGTGGAATCACGCATCGCGATTCCAGGTAAGGGAGTTTTGTAAGTATATAGAGGTAGCTGCTCGTATTTTGAACTCGTGGGTATATATAGGGCTTTGGAAATGTGCATGGACTTATAGAAATGTGTTTTGATGGTGTATGAGTAGTGGTATGAGATTTGGTTGTTTGAAATGGTTATTGAAAAAGGGATAGTAAGGCTAATAATTGCATAAATCATGTGTTTTGAATGCTTTTACAAAACACAATGCTTTGATTTGAGCAAATAAAAGGATAGGCTGGCTAGTACTTGAATGATGTTGTGAAATAGCCCATATAAGGCACTAAGCATATTATGAGATGTTTTGAATTCATATGAGCCGCCTATCGCGTGTATGTGATATAATTCGCGTTAGAGCCTCGCTCGCGCGAGATTTCTATGTTTTCACTTGTGTGAAACGTGCTTGAGCTTAGCTCGCACTTTGAATTTGAATTGTGATGATGTTATAAACCGTACTGGAGCTTACGCTCGTACGTGGATTTGAGTGGTTTTTTTTCTTATGCATATAACCGTACTGGAGCTATGCTCGTACATGGTTTCTTCATATTTTTATGCATAAATGCCGTACTAGAGCGTTGCTCGTACGAAGTGATTAGTTTTGATGCATGAATTCACGCTAGAGCGTAGCTCGCGCTGGTTTTCACACTGTGGTATGTATGAGGCCGTGGTGAGAGATACGGATTAACTCAGGGAACCCAACAGTCCTGACAGACCTCTTAGGTGGGGTGAGGGTGAGGGGCTAGGACCTGACATAATCCATTCAGGGAACCCAACAGGCCTAACAGACCTCTTAGGTGGGGTGAGGGTGAGGGGCTAGGACCTGGATCAGGGAACCCAACAGGGGCGAGCAAGGCCATGAAGGGCTAGGACCTGGTATTGAGGTTACTCCCACGCGCTCTTGAGACTATAAAGGTTACACTTGGCATGGGGCAGATAAGACCTATGGCAGGCACCCCAACCATGTTATGGGTCCGCGGAGTACGATGTACCGTGTATATCACATGGAGTATGATGTACCGCGTGGTGGTTACTTGATTTGAGAAAGTCTGGCGGAGAACTAACCCACCTTCGTGCCAGCATGATACCCCGCACACCGAAATCCGTGTGGTCTGGGATGATATGTGACGATTGGCCATCATAGTCACTTGAGATATAGTAACCTGTCTCCTTGCTTGATTTACTTACTACCACATGATTTTAAATCTCTAAGTGTGATTGTGATTGTTTAAGGTAGACCCGAAGGAGGGGTCGAGCCTCGTGGATTTGAATTGTGAAATGAAAATGAGGTTGTGATTGTGAATTGATGTGATGTGATGTATGTGATGAGAAAGAGTTTATGACGTGGGTTTTAAAAAGGAGGTTTCTTAATGAATTGCCCTTTTTATGAATTGAAATAAGATCGAGCATGAGATGATTTATACATGATGTTTTACCATGTTTTATATGCCAATTTTACATGACTTTGATACATGATATATATGTATACTCATATGGCATAGTTTTATTCCTCATGCTCCTACTATAAATGATTTATGCATAACACTATCAGCATGTAGATAGAGTAGTTATCTACCATGCTTGCATTATTGCCTTACTGAGCGTGTGGTTGCTTATCCCACTCTATTTTCCCCCCTACAGAGCATGCATAGTAGCCCAGTGAGGACTGAGGCGTATTATTTTGGACTCCGCTGCATGTCCATTGCTAAAAGGTATATACACAGTGATTCTTTTTGTATCTAAACAATGTAAAAGCACAGTATTCTTTTGAGTTATACTTATGGGGGATGTAGATGTTAGTAAAACATGTATTCGTATAAGTACACGATTAAATGCACATGTATGACATCATTTTTAATTAATTGAGAATGAATGAGATGTGGTGTTTATTATTGGCTCACAGCTCAACAGTGTGTGGTGAGTTTAGTTAACGACCGGGTAAGATAACAGTAAAACGCGAAAAATTTTCAGTGATTTTCGGTTAAAGAGAATGGAAATGGGTCGTGACATCATGTTTTACCACGTTGCCCTTGGATTCTCTCAATTGATTTTATTTCTTGCATACATTTTTCCACCATTATACCATTGGCCGAATGCTTATAAGGCTTCCTACACCAAATTTCTTCATTACCTCACTCATCATTTCCAACTTAACACTCTCTTGTCTTACTCAAGTCTTTGGTGTTTAGCATTTCTATGTAACTCTTTTTCCTTCTTTTGTTTCTTCTTGAGGTAATCCACTAAACCTTTTACTACTCTTTGTATGTCGGCCCTTGTGTTGATTGTACCAGGTTTTGTTATTTGTCATCTTTACAATTGTCTTGCTATATTATTTTATGCCATGTTTTTTTCTATTTCTCCTTACCTGGAGGGTAACTTACGAACTCATGCACTTATTGATTGTGTTCCTTTGACGTTGCTTTTGTTTGTATGGTTGCTTGCCTCTATATATCTTATGCCATGTCCAATTCTTTTGAACTTGAAATAAACATGTGTAGGACTTATTGTCACGACCCTTTTTCACTTAAGAATCCATGTAAATCTGGTGCATTTTCTATTTCACACACACAATTTATAGTTAGGCACTGAGTCAATGTTAGCAACTCGATCACTTTCTTTCCAGTCATTTCATGCCATAATAAAATAGGTAGATATTTTTTTTTTCTTTTTCCTTTCTTAAATCGTAAATGTATACATCATAGTTTACAATAATTTACATCCCCCATGTTTACAAAAATATACTACTGTGCATATACATGTTTAGATATAAAATTCACTAATCGTGTATACCTTATACCAATCGAAAGCTGTGTGTTGTCCTAAATGGAATACTACTACAAGTGCACAAGTCAGTTTTTGAGTATAGAGCAAATATGAGTATCGTCCCACAGAGAACTTTGTCTATCGCTAATCACTGTAATCAACAACCTTGAGCTTTATCTAGAAAATCAATGAATGTTGGTTAAAATCCTATTTAACTATTCTAACTGTTAACTACGAAACAAATTAATTAAAACAGATCACAATGATCATGAATGAAAATATCAATAGCAAAATATTCCTAGAAACCTATTTCACCTAACTAGGGTTCCTGCACTCCTTTGATCAATTGTTCTTTTGATTTCAAATTGTTTATAGCTGAAACTATTTCCTGTTTTTCTCTCTCGAGTTTTAAACAGTCATACCCAATTTACCTAATCCTAGCCTCTCGATTCAGAATTAAATAATAGGGTTCATTAAGCAATAGTAATCTGTTTTTCTATGGCTCATAAGAATTGTCAACCTCTCAATCTAACAATGTCCTATGTTAATCTACCCTTATACATATAAACAATCCCCTCTCTCGAGTGCCAGATTCTTATACTAATTCATCTAATTGGTGGCCAATCAACTAGAGTATTAAGAACAAGTAGATTAAATAAACACAATTGAAATCATCCAAACAACATCACAAAGTAATTGCAATATGCCCAAAGTTGGTTACATCGATTCTAGGAAAAAGGAGTTTAGTTCCTAGACATCATAATAAACATCCAAGAAATCCAATTTAACACCCCAAGAACAAAAATGGTGAAAAAGATAAAAAAGATGGAGTTTCGATGGAGCTAAATTAATCTGGACGTCTTCAGCAGCAGCCTCCCTTGAAATTCTGATAAAAAGACTATTTATAGGGTTTCCAAAAACTAAAACGCGGAAGGCCACATGGCAAAACAGTGTTGCCCTAATCAGACTGCTATGCTGCGGTAATGGTATTAATTCCTCAAATCTGCTCTGTACTGTCCAATTTCTTCTATTGCTGCAACATAAGTCACGATCAGCACCCTGTAATTTCAATTCTTCACGAAATCATCAGAACCAACTCCAAAAGCCTTGACTTCTCCAAATTGTTCTTTTTTCTGCACAAGTGCACAAAACACATAAAACATACCTAATATTGCAAAGAACAAATCAAATAACTAAGTAAAAAAGGTCCTAAACATATATAAAGTTCAGTGCTAACAAATACCCTTAAACATAGAAATTTGCTTGTCCTCAAGCAAAGACATACTAGACACAAAACAAATAAAGACTCTCAACCATACTCACCTCACATGCTTGTTATACTAAATTGGGATTTTCCTCAAGAATTCAAAAGGTTCTCAACTTAAGACAAATTTCATATTTATATTGTTCAAGCCAACCAAAACAATCCAATCCCCTTTCACTCTTCACTTTTCACTTGTGTGTGTGTGTACAATCATTTACTCAAATTCATGTACTCAAGTGTTAATGCAAAACCTAAATCAGAATTAAACACACGATTTCATATACTTGAATTAACTACTACTCTCCACTAATAAAGACTCATGCCTAACCAAGAATCAAAAGGACTTTTCGAGGGTTGTAACGTAAGGCTCGGGTTTAGGTGGGATAAAGGATATAACATGAAGTTCAATCCACCTAAAGCACTATAATCAAGTTTGGGGGTGTGATAATTCTATTTTTTTATAGAATTATTTGTGCTTAAATTCCTAATTATTTATTTAATCCCCATATTATTTTATTAATAATCCCCTTTATTTAATTAAAATTCTTTAATGTGCAGATAAATTAAATTCGGATGAAACTCAGTTGTTTCAGACGAAATTAGGCTGAAAACGAGCTAAAAGAGACTGGACCACTTCCAATTTGCAGACCGAGTCATCAGTCGTCTGGACACGCGTGATGCCAGGTGTTCGTATTTTATTTGCTCTGAAATGATAAGATTGAAGGACACCGTGCCAACCCTCTGGAAGACACACGTCGGGCCACATCGCACAGCTAATTGGACATAAAGACTGATGACGTGGAAATATCTACTCTACAACAAATCAAATGAAGACAAGTGGCCAAACAATGCCAACTCATCTAGGATGAAAATTTACCATTGTACCCCTATGTTTGTGTATAAATAGAACATGATGGCAATTGAAAAATCAAGTAGCAGTAGGGTATGCTAGAGTAGTGTAGTTTTAGGATAGGAGTAGTGTAGATTAATTTAGGAGTAGTTTTTAGAGTAATTTAGGGTAGTTTTAGTTTTTTTTTTTATTGTTCCTTTTATGCTTTCCGATTAGTTTTTTTTTTACCCACCATTTATTCCATTCTCCATAGCTACTGTTTAGGACAACTTTATTTGTTATATTTTATGAAAAGTTTATTTGCTTTTCGATTAGTTTCATTGTTTCAAGGATTTTTAGTATTTCACATTATCTTCCATCCACTATGCTTTCATTCTCGGTTTTACAAGCTCTTTCTAGTTTATGATTAAGTTTTTATCAATTTATTTTTATGCAAAGTTCTCTCCCGTTGATCAGTTTTATTTCCTTTATTTCTCTTGTTAAGCTCATTCGGGTTGCTTCTTTTACTGTTTTCATTAAGTTGTTTTTTTTTTCTAATGCCATTGCATTTATAGCTTGAGTATCCCGGTTATGCTTCGATTGCTATTGCCATTGTCCTGTTCTGATGCCTTGATGCAAGATTGATGCTGGCCATTGTTCCTGTACTGTTGGCATGGTGGAACGGCATTGGCGGACTTGAGGAAGAAGCATTACTTGGCCAAAGCTTCTCCCATGCTTTGCTGCGTTGTTTACTCCTTTGTCATTGCTGCTTCCTTAATTATTCCCGGTTATAGTCCAATTGATTTATCCATTGTCAGTAGATGCTTTAGCCCATTAGACATGCACTTCCCCTTCACAATGCTGTGATTAGTTTCTTTTTCTTTTTTTTTTGTAGCTTCCGTTGGTTGCCTCTGTTCAGCTCTGTTTTACTATGTTTGTACTGTTCATTTGTGTTTTGGTTTTTATTCTCTATCAATCATATTGTTTACTGTCATAGCTATAGGTTGTTGGTTGCTGAGTTGTGTGGCTGTCTATTTCTCGTTCTTGCTGTGTTACTGGGATGAGAGGAGCAAGTGGAGAAGTCTGGTAGTGCATGATGTAAGGAGGCTTGTGATGGTGTTGCTTGGTTCTGCAGCTGACTGAAGCTCACGCCAAGGCAGTATTGCAGAATAGACGCACAGCAGATAAGGAGCAGGACGGGTTGAGCAACAGACTTGTTGGACATTCTCTGGTTAACATCAGAATACAGCAACTGTGATACATAGGTGAGGTTAGAGCTGTGCATAGCTGAGGTGCAGAAGTGCTGTACTGGATTCGACTATGTTACTGTGATCATCTGGCGTCTAGCAGTAGTTTACGAAAACGCAGGGCAGCACCGGGAGCAAAGAGGGATAAATCGTGCATAGTACAGTGCACGGGAGTAAGCCAGCTGGGATAGGCGAAGCTGGCACAGAGCCGAGGACAGACTAGGAGTAGAAGGTTAGCAATTGGATAGCAACACCTGGAGACAACCAAAGCCGAGAGGAATGTGCTGTAACAGAGGAAAAGGACAAACTGAAAGCATAATAGGGACAGCAGCTGGGTAGGTCGAGGACAGTGTAGCTGATGCAGAGGTTGCTGGCAGACTGGAGACAGCACGAACTTGCAGCTGGAGTACCTGTGCAGCACTTGGGAAAAGAAGCAGAGCAGCAAACTGGAGCAGTCAAGAAGAGCATGAACAGTGCCTGTTACGGTTGGGACCACTCGGCTGGTTTCCTTGTTAATGCCACGTTTGGCTGATTATTCCATTTGCAAACTTTATATTTCATATTTTAATTAGTCTAATCGTTCTAATCTTTTATTAGTTAGTTTTTATTAGATGGTAGGTTAGTTTTAATATCTTTGCTTGCTATTTTAATTTGTAGTTTTACTTTATATTGATGGCTAATTTTGTTAAGTTAGTAATTAGATATAATTAGGATTAATTTAGAATTAATATTTTAGACATTTAGACCTGTAGTTATTTTCTTAATTTTTCTAGGATTTCATTTCATTAAATTTTAAGTTAGTTTAATTTGCATTTTTATTAAGTAGTTTAATTACATGCATATTTTATTTTAGGTTTGTTTAATTTTAGTTTAATTAATTTTATTTCTTTATTTTTATTTTTGCATTTTATTTTAACTGCATTAATTAGTTTTAACTGTTTTAATTTTTTATAGATATTTTTTTAATTGCGTGGAGCTCGGTAAGTAAATCTTAACTCGGTTTTATTTTTTTATTTTATAATTTTATTATTTTTAGTACTGTTAGCTTTGTAGATCACCCATAGCATCTTCATAATTTGCTAGGATATACTTAGGGTAATTCTAGCTTGTAAATATTTGGGTTGTAAATATTCAGAGCCTTAGCTTAGGTTAGTTAAATTTTCTCTTAATTAAAATAAAAAAAATTGAAAAATTGAAAAACTTAAAAAAAAAATTTCTAAAGACTTGCTGATGTTTGCATGCGTAGAGCCAGGAGTTTCGATTGCTTTCCTCTAGATCCTAAAATCGAACGCACTCTTAGAAAAATTTGAAGGGACTCTAGGAAATTATTAGCTCCGTTGCAAAACATCATGGCAAAAAATAGAGAAACTAGGACAGTCGGAGATTATGCAGTGCCGACGATTGGAGGATATTATTTCGGCATTAGGCCACCAACTCTTCATGCAAATAATTTTGAAATTAAGCCTTCCATCCCCCAGATGATCCAGACTTCATTGCAGTTCAGTGGGCTTCCGCACGATGACCCACATGCTCACCTTGGGCAATTCCTGGGCTTGTGCAACACATTCAAACATAATGGATTATCTGATGATACGCTTAGGCTTAGATTATTCCCCTTCTCACTTAGGGATAGGGCGAGACACTGGTTAACCTCCCTACCTCCAGGATCCATTTCTACATGGGACGAGTTAGCCCATCAATTTCTATCTAAGTTTTTTCCTCCCTCTAAAATGGCCCAACTCCGTAGTAATATATCTTCCTTTGCCCAGTACGACTCTGAATCTCTTTACGAAGCATGAGAACGATATAAGGAGCTTCTTAGGAAGTGCCCTCACCATGGCCTACCTTTGTGGTTGAAAGTCCAGACCATCTACAATGGACTTACAAGCCCAAATAGGACCATTGTTGACGCTGCGACGGGTGGAGCCCTGATGTGCAAAACAGAGGAGGAAGCTTACGAGCTGTTAGAAAAGATGGCGGCTAACAACTATCTATGGTCCTCAGAGAGGCAAATGCCAAAGAAGCCGACGGGTATTTATGAGCTTGACACACTGTCTACCTTGACCTCTCAAATCGCTAATCTTACAGAGAAGGTAGAGTCGCTCAGTACCCAGCATAATCTTTCTACCAGTCCTAATCCGATGTATTCTGTCTAAAGTCCTTTTCTTTCCTGCGAGCTGTGTAGTGGTACCCACTCTGTAGATAGGTGTCCGCTCAACTTAGAATCAGTTCAGTATGTTGCCCCTTCTCAAATGTAACAGAACAACCCTTTTTCAAACACCTACAATCTAGGGTGGAGGAACCATCCTAACTTCTCTTGGAGCCAAAACCAAGGGCAAACTTTTAGCTCTAGACCTGTAGGACTCCCTGGTTTTCAAGCTCTACCGGTTCAGGTACCACCACAGCCGCAATTTCCATTTCATCCGCCCTCTCATCACCCATACTCACATTATCCATCACCACCACCACCAATTATGCAGCCTCAACTCTACCATGCACCAGCAGCTGAGAAGAAGCCTAAGTCAAACACTTAGAATCATTCAATCATAAGTCCTAACCCAAATTGGACCCCTCGTGCGTGTGTGAAAATGTCAGAGTCACTTCACAGTACATTATCTGGATCAGATTATGCAAACATAGTGAATGCAAAGTCAGAGACATGTGATCATTCCCATAAGTTTACTTTTCACTTCTCTCTCCACTAATGTAGTCACACTCAATCAAAGATCAATAGGACTTCATTAAGCTTGTAATGTAAGGCTGGGGCTAAGGTATGATAAAGTCGATTTAGGTTTAATCACCCTTTAACATGCATTACTTCTAGGATTTTAATGTAAGAGCTCAATTTATTTTCCCCAATTTGTTTTTCTTTTGCTAAACATTTTATTCTATTTTTGTATTTTTCTTCTTTCTTCCTTTCTTTTTCTTTTTCTTTCACATTTTTTTCGTTCATTTTCATTTTTTTTGAACTTTCACTATCACCAGATACCCATATGTATAAAGCTCAAAATATATCCAATGACTTTCCATGCTTTTGGGGTAAGGGATAGGAACATAGTATTTAAGCTAAGGAAAATAACGCATGAGTATTTACAGAGAAAAGCTTATTTGGCTCAGATGGGTGACTAGGGGTAAAATATGTACAGGGTTGGCTAGAAAGGCTCAAACGATCCAACGATGGCCTAAATCATCTCCCTAATTAAGTATGATCTAATATTTCGCCTCGAGATCAGATCAAAAAAATTCTAGAATATGATGCACAAAATAAACTGAACAAATGCAATCCTATGTCCACATAATCTTTCTCTAAATAAATATACATATTTATGACATGACATGTGCATAAAATGAGGAAATCACAATCAGAATCAAGATAAATTCAAGAACTCAACTTCATGCTTTTCCTATAGTCATGCTTCTCAGTCAATTAAAATCAGACTTAACCATGGGGTCATATCATCGGAATATGGGAAAACTACATGCTAAGCACTAAATGATCCCAAAATCAAACAATTTAAGCTCATATTTTTGAAAAAAATTTCAAAAAATTTTCAATTTTGCCCAAATTTTTGAAAAATGCTCAAGTGATATCCCCTCCTCCAAACTTAAAGTGCACAGTGTCCTCAATGTGCAGATAATATAAGAATTGAAGTTCAGGAACAAAGTACTCCCATTTCTGATGATGATGAATAACTGAAGCTTTGATTGAAAGTGTAAAACTAGAAAATAAACCTGCAAAATAAACAAAGAAAGAAACAACAGAAAAGAAAAAGAAAAGAACTATAAACAAGGTGAAAAGAAAAACACAACCACTTCAAATGCAGCTGAAGAAAACAACACTCAGCAGTAGGGCAAAGAGTAGGAGGGTCATCTAGAGTGGTGACAGAATGTTGACAATTAACTCCTCCTTAGCTCTATCTACTTCCCTCATTCTTTTAGATTTCCTATGCTTAAGCCTTATATTCTCCTCAATCTCCATCTTAAAACATTCTTGAGAGTCATCAGGGAGCTTCAAAGGTTTGAAAACATTAAACTTCACTTCCTGATCTAGGACTCTTATAGTTAACTCCCCCTTTTGTACATTAATTAAGGTTCTACCAGTCGCTAGGAAAAGTCTGCCTAGTATAATGGGGACTTCCCTATCTTCCACCATGTCTAAAACAATAAAATCCGTAGGGAAAATAAACTTATCCACCTTTACTAACACATCCTTAATGACCCCTTTTGGATATTTAATTGATCGATCTGCTAGCTGAAGGGTCACTGTGTCATGACCCGAATTACCTAAAAATCAGAGTAAATTTTTCGCTTCTTCATTTATTATTTAATTCGTACCTTTCTCTCGTCGTGACCATCCTACAAACAGTTGGGCTATGATTCGGTGTTAGTAACCTCTCACTATTACCAATTCCATTACCATAATCACTTTTATATATCAGAGTTTACTATCCTTTGACTTTAATTAAATACATATACAATGGTATTTATAACACTACATCCCCGACATCATATCCATTTACAGTACTGTGCATTACTTATTTAGATACAAAACCATACAAATGTTTATACCTGTCTCTCAATGGGAAGCAGCGACTACCAACCATGCAAGTCCTCAGCCGCTCAATAACTATTGCGAGTGCTCTGAAAAGATGGAAAAATAAGGGGGGTGAGCAAACCACACGCTCAGTAAGGCAATTATGCAAATAAGTAGATAGCTCCACTATCTACATGCTCATAATGCCATGCCCTTAAATCCGTTTCTTTTCATTAAAATCATCAAGCACAAAGTCAAACAAACATCAATGACTTAGTTTATAAAACTGTTCATGCATAAATAAATCATACTACTTATGCATCAAAGCATTTTATGTGACATCATTGAATCATAATAAGCTTGAATTTAATCAAGATCATGCAGTCTTTCATGTCATGTAAGATAAATCAAGGATTTCAAATGAAAGCATGGAAAACATCATCATGCTACTGCATTAAAACAATTCATTAAAACTGCAGTAAAAACTAACCCTTCCGGGTCAATCATCTCATAAAATAATTCAGCAAAGTTTATTATAAAATTCCGATTATAAAACCCCATTCTTTCAGGGTCACATATCATAAAATCATCTGAAATCTCATATCACAGTATAAAATCATAAAATCGGGGGCCTGACCCCTCCCTCGAGTCTACCCTGGTCTATCGACCAATAGTTATATCATGTGAGACAATCAGCTGATTTTATCAGTAACATCGAGGACTATGGCCATATCCTAGTGATCCCTGGCAACATGGTACCTAGTGTGCGGGGTATCACACCTGAAACGGGAGGTGGGTCGTCCTACCCGCCAGAACAGCATAACACCAGGATTGCGAGGGCAAGGCTTGCTGCCTCGTGGCTAATGCCACTCCACTCCAACAATCCCCACGGTACAACGTACTTCACGTGACATACACGGTATAACGTACTTCGCATGACCCAAGCTCAATCAGGGGTCCCTACAATAGGTCTTATCCACCCAAATCATCTCTGTCTCAGAATACACGTGTGAGCATATTATCTAACTGTGACACACAGTCTACAGGAGGCTCCAACACGGCTATATGCATGTAATATAAATCCCTGTGCGAGCGAAGCTCAAGCACGGCTCCATGCATATTCATGATATCTGAAAACCTCGTGCGAGCAAAGCTCTAGCACGGTTTCATAGAAATCAATGAAATCTGCGTACGAGCAACGCTCCAGTACGATTTAAACTGATTATAAATTTCAAGTAAAATCCACGTACGAGAAATGCTCAAGTACGAATATGTATAAAAACTCAGTGAAAACCTCGTACGAGAAAAACTCCAGTACGACATTAAAATGAATTATAAAACCATATAAAACTTTGTGTGAGCAATACTCCAGTACAAATGAATGCTCAAGTAAATCAAATCTCGTGTGAGTTACACTTCAGCACGGCTTTATGCATAAATAAATCAAATCTCATGCGAGTTACCCTCCAGCAAGGCTTTATGCAAATTCATATCAAAACAGGATGCGAGCTAAGCTCTAGCATCTCTCATGCATGTCAAATCATTAAAACTAGTGCGAGCAATCGCTCTAGCACCTCTTTATGCATATTCAGTCAAAACAAGTCAAAACATGTCAAACATGTCAAAACAGAGTGCGAGTTAGGTTCCAGCAGCTCTCATGCATATCAAATCATAAAATCAGTGCGAGCAACCGCTCTAGCACATTTTATGCATATGATGTCACACAAATCGGTGCGAGCAACTGCTCTAGAACATTTATGCACATTCACAAACGCAGAATAGTGCGAACTACGTGTCGGCACTATCTGTTTCCATATAAAATTGATAGTTGGCCTATTTTCCAAAGAAATTCCATTTAAATATGAATAACACCTACGTAGTGTTATCTTATGAAATTTATACAGTTACTGGCCAATCTATCGAGTTGCTTTGATTACAATCAATAAAATTCTTTAACTCAAAAAATTCCTTAAATCATGCATTTCATGCATGTCATGCTTTCACCATCCTTAGGTGAACTTCCCTCAATAGGGGTAAAATGGTCTTTTCACCTATTTCGATCTTTAAAATCATTCAAACCAATTTTGGGATCATTATACAATATCAATGTATACATACATATTCAGTGTACAGAAAAAGCTATTAAAATAAGCGTATCTACCTCTAGCTACTCACACAATTCCCTTACCTCATTTTTCTGTACAATCTAACCTTTCCTCTGATGACTCGTCATGCAGTCCGATTTGCTCCAAATCCAAATCAAATCTCCGAAACTGCGGATACACATTCATCAGGTCAATTACAATACAATTTAACTGTATTTCATATTTTCTGGGCTTAATTTAAATCATTGGGCTCGATTGCTCCTTAATGGGCCTTTATCGGCCTTAAGCCCGTTTACCACACTTTATCGAGGCCTATTGGGCTCATTGGGCCCAGCAGTATTTATTTAGCCTCGTTCTAAACTCTCAGACAGCTTATGAATTATTTACGACAATTTATCCCAATTTCCAGAATTTAATTCATTTAATGCGAAAATTAAATTCGTAATTTATGCGGTAAATTCTAACACGCATATCAACGTAAAATTATCGTAAATAAGGGTTACTTACCCGTGATTCCAGTATAGTACGCGTATCGAGACTGTCTCGAGCTCTCGGTGGATTCCAATTGTCGAGCTACACAATTAAATATATTTTCGGGTAAACTTTCAGTCGATTATTTATCAAATTAAATATTCCAAAAATTAAATCGGTCAATTCGACCACTTATCGACTTACCCGAAGCTCGATTGCATCACTGGAATTTTCTCCAATTTTTTCTCTTTTTCTTTTTCCCTTTTTCTTCCTTTTTTCCTTCTCTTTTTGGCTAAACCGATTCGGTCCAGTTCGGTTCAACCCGGTTCAGACCGTCGGTTCACTCCGATTCGGTCGATTCAGTGGCTTGTCGATCGGTTCTCTGTCAGTTTTCGCTGCCAGTGGCTCCGCTAGGTCGTCCGCATCTCGGATCTGCCCTCGGTTTCGCCCGATGTTGCCGGAAAGTGGTCGGTCCGGCCCTTCTCCCTCGGCGTCGGTACCTATTTCTATTTCTTGTTGCTTTCCGGCGTTAGCCGCCGCCCCACCGGTCGATTCAGCCTCTGATCGGCCGGCCTTGGTGTAGGCTACCTTCGGGTGGCGATGGTCGGGCCCGAATCGGCGCCGGTCACCGAGAAACTCTCTTTCTCCCCTCTTGGCTTTTTCTCTCGATTTGTCCCTCTTCCTCTCTCGTCGACCGTCGTTTCTCTGAGCTATCAACGTCGGCGAGGTTCGGTTGGGCTGCCGGTGGTGGCCGCCTCTCGCATCTGGGCTCCTGCCGATCACCGATGAGGGAGAAAGGCTCCCTCGGTTCGGCTTCGTTTCTCCAGTTCGCGTTTTTCATGAACAAATTTTTTTTCTTCAAATTTTATTATTTTATTTATTATTTATTTTTAATATTATTTATAATTAAATTTTATTATTATTTTATTCATTAAAATAATAATAAAATTCCCAAAAATATCTAAAAAAATTCTATTAAATTCATTTAATCCGTAAATAAATTTCTCAGTCCGATTTTACCTTTCCAGTATATTTTTCAATTATTTTCGAGATTATTTTTCGATACAAAAATTTCGATTTATTCCAATAAATTCATATCTTGATCAATTTAACCCGAAATTTAATTATTTCTTCGTTATTGATAAAGATTTCTCAATCCCATATTTTTAATTAAATTTTTTGATCTCGATTTATACCGAATTTTGATCTTTTGACCGTTTTACCCTTGCACGTGTTTGGGAATACCATTTTCATCCTTTTCCATTTTTAAATGCACTCGAAAATATCGAGTCTTACAATCTCCCTCACTTAAGAAATTTGGTCCTCCAAATTAGAACCAATGCAAATGAGTCCATAAACAACTCCGGGTACATCTATCGTATCATATACTGTCATCCTCAAGTGACTTTCTCCGGAGTGTAATACTACCATCATACTTAACTAGGGAGATCATCTTAAACCTCAACACTTTCTCCTTCCGTCTAATACCCGAATTGATTTTTCAACATACGTTACACTTTCATTGAGCTAAGCTGTTGGAGCTCATATCCGATCACATATATCGGGTCCAGATAGTATTTCTGAAGCATCATAAGATAGGACACATAGTGGATGCCTGCTAATTCAAGTGGTAATGTCAACCTACAGGTCTTATCTCTTACTTGTCCAATATCTCTATCCGAATCTCGTTACGTCCTTAAGACAAGTAACTGTCAACAATAATGATTCACCCTCGGTGAATTTCCAATGATTTTTGTCTCTTGTCAGCATAGCTTTTCTATATGCTCTGAGGTGTTCTTAATCTCTCATAAATCAACTGAACATCCTCAAAGTTTTGTTTTACCAATTTGGGAACAATTCTATATCTGTCACCCACTTCTTATCCAAGTCGGGAACAACTCCCTACGGCTATACAATGCCACATATAAAGTCATCCCGATACTCAAGTGACAACTATCATTATTGGCGAATTCGATTAGTAACAACTGATCATCCCAAGAGATTATCAAATCAATGGCACACGCTCTCATCACATCCTCCAGAACCTGTACAGTCCTCTCTGACTGACCATCTGTCTGAGGATGGAAGCTGTGCTAACACACAATCGGGTTCCCATAGCTTCCTAAAAAATATTCCTAGAAGTGGGAAGTGAAGTGGGAATCCCTATCTGATATCATGCTCCCTGGAACGCTACATACTATTTCACAATCTTCCTTACACATAATTTCGCCTACACACTCTGAGTATCTGGGGATTTCATAACCAGAAGGTGGGTAGACTAAATCAATCTATCGGTTATCACCCAGATAGCCTCATGATTCATCTGAGTCCTCTATAACCCAACACGATATATTCATGGTAACTTATTCCCATTTTTCGTGTCAATATAGGTCGAGGCTGCAATAACCCTGCAGACTTCTAGTACTCTACCTTAATTTGCTGACATACGAGATACTTCTCTACAATCTTTATGTTTCTTTTCATATCTGACCACCAATACCATTTTCAGAGATTCTGATATATTTATTATTTCTCGGATGCACTGTATATCCCGAAGAGTGAGCTTCTAACAATAACACTATCTCATCAACTGTGGTCCTGGGGAGCACTTATATGTTTCTGAACCTCTTTAAGTCATCATCACTCACTGTGAACTCTATCACTATACCCTTCTGAATCTGACCCACAATATCGACACCATGCCGATCATCACGCTAAGCCTGGCAAATCCGGTCACACAAATCCTGTTCTAACCTCAGGCTACCTGTCACACAATCACCATTATCATCAGAAGGGATCCCATCACTACTGAGGCTCACAACTGCTCTAGTAACTCATGCTCCCTGACCATAATATGTGATACCATCCCGAGGCTTTTTCTGTTCAAGGCATCAGCCATTACATTAGCCTTTCCTGGGTGGTAGAAGGTTCACAATCATAATCCTTAAAAGCTCTAACCTTCTTGGTTATCTCATATTCCACTCTTACTGTGAAAATAGATACTCGGGGCTTTTACGATTAGTGCATACCCGAATTTCTTACCATATAAGTGGTAGCGTCATACTATTAATGTAAACGTTACGGCTGCCAACTCTAAATCATGGGTCAGATAGTTTCTCGCATGGTCTTTGAACTAACTGGATCCATAAACAACTATCTTCCCATTTTACATAAATACACAGCCCAATCCTTATTTTGAGGTATCCATACACACTGAAACCTCTTGAGCTGTCGGTCATGGTGAGAATACTTACGGTGGTCAGTTCATTACTTCAATATACCAAAACTCACCGAAGCCATTTACATACTTATCATCCTACTGACATACAATCTTTTTTCGAATAAGATGTGCCAACTAAGTAGCTCATTTCGAGAAACTCATAACACTCGTTTGTAAGACAGTTTCCTGTTGCTACTCATGCTCTTCCCTAGACTTCGAATACATCAAAATGTCATCGCTAAAGATGACAACCAATCAGTCCAGGTAAAGTTTAAATACCTTATCATAGTTGAGTTCCACTAAATACTTCATTCACGTATATCCTTAACCTTTATACGCATAAATGTATAATGTCATTTCGAAATCGCTTCCAGTCAAGGTACTAACCCACGTCATTTTTTTCTTATATTAACGGCTTTTATAAAATTTTAATTTTTTTTAAACCTTCATGATTAATCAAATTTTGTATCTCTTTATCGTACCAGTAAAGGTACCCAAATTTTAAATGCATATATTACGACTGTCAATTTCAATTTATAGATTATGTGTGCGCTTCTAGACGCTGTCAAATCTTCAGGCGGGAAGTATTTTAAAATACCGTTATTAACCCTCAGACTTGACCACAATTACTTTACATATCAGTCCATGTGGTCGCAATTCATATTCGCTATATATCAAAGATATCTTTACCTTGCATACATATCTTATTCCAATATGTCTTGTATACAAGATCTATCACATCTCGAAGCTTATCTCCTTTCATATATCACTTATAACAAACTCTTTCATTACTTGTTAAACTTACAATACACTTTTCAGTGATGTTTTCACCCCTATTTTTTTAACTTACGATCTCTATACTCATATTCAGTTAGTGCTAATCAGCTAACTATCATCTTGCTTAAGGGTACAGGCTGCACATCTTTCGCTAGCTTGTAAGCAACTGAAGGCGGTATGAATTAATGCATGGCACCAAGATCAATTAAAATAATTACTTCATTATTCACAACTAGTGTGGTATCTTCCACCACATTAAATGAAACATCAGTAGTGTCCTGGTCCAAGGTATATACTCGCACTCGTCCAACATCTTATTTTCGTGGTATCTACCACACATCTTATACTGCTACACTGCTATACTGTTGCACTGCTTACACTGTGTACACTGCTCTGTAGCAGGTCGGGGTCTTTAAATCACAATACCCCTTAAAAGTATTAAAATTGGATACACTAGGGCTTATCAATCAACTTACCCTGTGACTCATCAACTCTAAGCTTTTACCAATTACCTTTTTCCTGTTCTGACATCTCTGTCATTCTCTATTCTCTTTCAGTCTTTATTTTGGCCCTTACTACCTTTCTCAATCTCAGAGGCGTGCAACTCATGATCTTACTCACACACTATAGTCTGCGCACTGCCTCGGCATAAGTAGTGATATCTAACGGCCCATTGGACTCTAATTGACAATCTGAGCCCTTCCATGAACTTTCAGACATCTAGACTCTCACTGTTCATAGTGTCCGAGTCATATCTGCCCAGGAATATAAACTGAGTTTCATACTCGTTAATCAACCAGTACCTCTGGGTCAGAGTAAATAATTTTATCTATAATTTCCTTTAAGTGTTTGGGATATTCTGTCACTGGAATACATATAGAATTATTTTTCATATCCATTTTGGATGTCTAACTCTTAAGATAGGTCGAGTGAACTTCAATTAATGCTCCAACTCTCCCTCAAATACCATGCATACTCTGAGCAATTAGCTCGTAAAATATTCTTCACACTCTGCTCCAACCTCGTGAAGCGTGTCTCAATACTGTCTGATCTCTCTGTCTGATCTCTCTGTCGGACTCTGTGGGGGCATGCTCAGCATCAGCCTCCACGTCAATCTCATCTCGAGTCTCATGTGGCGACTCAGTACAACTCTCGGGCCTACCTCAACGGCCTTGAGCTCGTGTACTCACCTCTCAACCATAGCGGCTATCAGTTTAATGAGTTTATTCTTGCATTTAAAAACCAAATTCTTGGCTGCACTTCCATCTCGATATACACAATTGTATCTAAATAATGCACAGTACATGAGGATGTAAACTTTCTTAACCAGTAACACCGACTCATATCAGGCCAACTCAAGCTCTGATACCATTAACTTGTCACGACCCAAATTACCTAAAAATCAGAGTAAATTTTTCGCTTCTTCATTTATTATTTAATTCTTACCTTTCTCTCGTCGTGACCATCCTACAAACATTTGGGCTATGATTCGGTGTTAGTAACCTCTCACTATTACTAATTCCATTACCATAATCACTTTTATATATAAGAGTTTACTATCCTTTGACTTTAATTAAATACATATACAATGGTATTTATAACACTACATCCCCGACATCATATCCATTTACAGTACTGTGCATTACTTATTTAAATACAAAACCATACAAATGTGTATACCTGTCTCTCGATGGGAAGCAGCGACTACCAACCATGCAAGTCCTCAGTCGCTCAATAACTATTGCGAGTGCTCTGAAAAGATGAAAAAATAAGGGGGTGAGCAAACCACACGCTCAGTAAGGCAATTATGCAAGTAAGTAGATAGCTCCACTATCTACATGCTCATAATGCCATGCCCTTAAATGTGTTTCTTTTCATTAAAATCATCAAGCACAAAGTCAAGCAAACATCAATGACTTAGTTTATAAAACTGTTCGTGCATATATAAATCATACTACTTATGCATCAAAGCATTTTATGTGACATCATTAAATCATAATAAGCATGAATTTAATCAAGATCATGCAGTCTTTCATGTCATGTAAGACAAATCAAGGATTTCAAATGAAAGCATGGAAAACATCATCATGCTACTGTATTAAAATCAATTCATTAAAATTACAGTAAAAACTAACCCTTCCGGGTCAATCATCTCATAAAACAATTCGGCAAAGTTTATTATAAAACTCCGATTATAAAACCCCCATCTTTCAGGGTCACATTTCATAAAATCATCTGAAATCTCATATCACAGTATAAAATCATAAAATCAGGGGCCTGACCCCTCCCTCGGGTCTACCCTGGTCTATCGACCAATAGTTATATCATGTGAGACAATCAGCTGATTTTATCAGTAACATCGAGGACTATGGCCATATCCTAGTGATCCCTGGCAACACGGTACCTAGTGTGCGGGGTATCACACTTGAAACGGGAGGTGGGTCGTCTTACCCGCCAGAACAGCATAACACCAAGATTGCGAGGGCAAGGCTTGCTGCCTCGTGGCTAATGCCACTCCACTCCAACAATCCCCACGGTACAGCGTACTCCGCGTGACATACACGGTACAACGTACTCTGTGAACCCAAGCTCAATCAGGGGTGCCTACAATAGGTCTTATCCACCCAAATCATCTCTGTCTCAGAATGCGTGTGTGAGCATATTATCTCACTGTGACACACAGTCTACAGGAGGCTCCAACACAGCATATGCATGTAATATAAATCCCTGTGCGAGCGAAGCTCAAGCCTGGCTCCATTCATATTCATGATATCTGAAAACCTCGTGCGAGCGAAGCTCTAGCACGGTTTCATAGAAATCAATGAAATCTGCATACGAGCAACGCTCCAGTACGACTTAAACTGATTATAAATTTCAAGTAAAATCCACGTACGAGAAATGCTCAAGTACGGATATGTATAAAAACTCAGTGAAAACCTCGTACGAGAAAAACTCTAGTTCGGCATTAAAATGAATTATAAAACCATATAAAACTTTGTACGAGCAATGCTCCAGCACAAATGAATGCTCATGTAAATCAAATATCGTGCGAGTTACACTCCAGCACGGCTTTATGCATAATTAAATCAAATCTCGTGAGAGTTACCCTCCAGCACGGCTTTATGCAAATTCATATCAAAATAGGATGCGAGCTAAGCTCCAGCATCTCTCATGCATGTCAAATCATTAAAACTAGTGCGAGCAATCGATCCAGCACCTCTTTATGCATATTCAATCAAAACAAGTCAAACATGTCAAAACAGAGTGCGAGCTAGGCTCCAGCAGCTCTCATGCATATCAAATCATAAAATCAGTGCGAGCAATCGCTCTAGCACATTTTATGCATATGATGTCACACAAATCGGTGCGAGCAACCGCTCTAGCACATTTATGCACATTCACAAGCATAAAATAGTGCGTACTACATGTCGGCACTATCTGTTTCCATATAAAATTGATAGTTGGCCTATTTTCCAAAGAAATTCCATTTAAATATGAATAACATCTACGTAGTGTTATCTTATGAAATTTATACAGTTACTGGCCAATCTATCGATTTGCTTTGATTATAATCAATAAAATTCTTTAACTTGAAAAATTCCTTAAATCATGCATTTCATGCATGTCATGCTTTCACCATCCTTAGGTGAACTTCCCTCAATAGGGGTAAAATAGTCTTTTCACCTATTTCGATCCTTAAAATCATTCAAACCATTTTTGGGATCATTATACAATATCAATGTATACATACATATTCAGTGTACAGAAAAAGCTATTAAAATACGCGTAGCTACCTCTAGCTACTCACACAATTCCCTTACCTCATTTTTCTGTACAGTCTGACCTTTCCTCTGATGACTCGTCATGCAGTCCGATTTGCTCCAAATCCAAATCAAATCTTCAAAACTGCGGATACACATTCATCAGGTCAATTACAATACAATTTAACTGTATTTCATATTTTTTGGGCTTAATTTAAATCATTGGGCCCGTTTACCCATATTGGGCCCGATTGCACCTTAATGGGGCCTTTATCAGCCTTAAGCCCGATTACCACACTTTATCGAGGCCTATTGGGCTCATTGGGCCCAGCAGTATTTATTTAGCCTCGTTCTAAACTCTCAGACAACTTATGAATTATTTACGACAATTTATCCCAATTTCCAGAATTTAATTCATTTAATGCGAAAATTAAATCCGTAATTTATGCGGTAAATTCTAACACGCATATCGACATAAAATTGTCGTAAATAAGGATTACTTACCCATGATTCCATGATAGTACGCGAATCGAGGCTGTCTCGAGCTCTCTGTGGATGCCAATTGTCGAGCTACACAATTAAATATATTTTCGGGTAAACTTTCAGTCGATTATTTATCAAATTAAAGATTCCAAAAATTAAATCGGTCAATTCGACCGCTTACCGACTTACCCAAAGCTCGATTGCATTTCTGGAATTTTTCCCAATTTTTTCTCTTTTTCTTTTTCCCTTTTTCTTCCTTTTTTCCTTCTCTTTTTGGCTGAACCGGTTCGGTCCAGTTCGGTTCAACCTGGTTCAAACGGTCGATTCACTCTGATTCGATCAGTTCAGTGGCTTGCCGGCCGGTTCTCGTCGGTTTTCGCTGCCAGTGGCTCCGCTAGGTCATTCGCATCTCGGATATGCCCTCGATTTCGCCCGAGGTCGTCGGAAAGTGGCCGGTCCGACCCTTTTCCCTCGGCGTTGGTACCTATTTCTGTTTCTTGTCGTTGTTCGACGTTAGCCGCCGTCCCATTGGTCGATTCATCCGCTAATCAGCCGGCCTTGGTGTGAGCTACCTTCGGGTGGCGGTGGTCGGGCCCGAATCGGCATCGGTCACCGGGAAACTCTCTTTCTCCCCTCTCGACTTTTCCTCTCAGTTTCTCCCTCTTCCTCTCTCGTCGTCCGTCGTTTCTTTGAGCTATCAATGTCGGCGAGGTTCGGTTGGGCTGTCGGTGGTGGTAGCCTCTCGCGTCTGGGCTCCTGTCGATCATCGGTGAGGGAGAAAGGCTCCCTCGGTTCGGCTTCGTTTCTCCAGTTCGCATTTTTCGCGAACAAATTTTTTTTTTCAAATTTTATTATTTTATTTATTATTTATTTTTAATATTATTTATAATTGATGTTGCCTCTAATGAAACAACAACGGGATTACAACTTTCACGTATTCAGATTGCGCTAACGACAAGAAGGTGACGTCGATGGGATTTCTTCCACGTGTTCTTCGTATATTCTGTAAAAATAACAGGAATCAGAGGGCGCAGGGATTTGTCCCTGCACGCGCACTCCGATGATTAAGTTAGAAAACTGAAGTTTTGTATATAGGGGGAAGAGAATTGTGTTCTTCAGAATCTCGAGTCTTATCTTTTTTTCTCTCATTTTTCTTCTGAGTGCTCACCTGGTGTATTTATAGGTTTCTCCCGAGTCGGTTCAGGCTGAGGTCCAGGCACGTGTCTGGCCGCGACAGAGTCATTAAGTACTCTGTCGCGGTTCGGAGCTGAACGACTTTGCGGGAGAATTCAGCGGGCGGCAGAGTGTATGTGTGAACCTCTGCCGCAATCTATGCGGCAGGGGTTTGCTGCAGTCTCTGCGGCAGGGGTCTGCCGCAGTACAGGCGGTAGGGGTCTGTCGCGGCATACTGTGCCGCACAAGCCTACGCGGAAGAGTCTCTATCGCCTTACTCTGTCGCTTAGAGACTCTGACGCTGTAACAGCCACGTGGCTTATCTTGTGTTTGACGCGTGGCAGTCTCCGATTGGTCTGTCCTTGTGCACGTGGACTTTGGTGATAGGACCACTATCAATTGCTCCCCACTCTTTGGTAGGAATATTTCCTGCGAAAGAGGATTCTTAATAGAAAGATATATTTTCGAAAAGAATTTTACATACCTTTCTAAGGCCTGACTATCACGACGCGAACGCGTCTTTAGATTTTACGGCCTTTATGTTTCCATTGCCTGGCCACAGTGACGCATAGCGTCTCAGGCTCTTATGGCTAGTCGGATCTTTCACGCCTGGCCACAGTGACGCATAGCGCTTCAGGCTCTTACGGCTCGTCTGAATATATGCCTGGCCACAGTGACGCATAGCGTCTCAGGCTCTTACGGCTCGTCTGAATATACGCCTGGCCACAGTGACTCATAGCGTCTCAGGCTCTTACGGCTCGTCTGAATATACGCCTGGCCACAGTGACGCATAGCGTCTCAGGCTCTTACGGCTCGTCTGATTTTCACGCCTGGCCACAGTGACGCATAGCGCCTCAGGCTCTTACGGCTCGTCTGAATATACGCCTGGCCACAGTGACGCATAGCGTCTCAGGCTCTTACGGCTCGTCTGATTTTCATGCCTGGCCACAGTGACGCATAGCGCCTCAGGCTCTTACGGCTTGTCTGAATATACGCCTGGCCACAGTGACGCATAGCGTCTCAGGCTCTTACGGCTCGTCTGAATATACGCCTGGCCACAGTGACGCATAGCGTCTCAGGCTCTTACGGCTCGTCTGATTTTCATGCCTGGCCACAGTGACGCATAGCACCTCAGGCTCGAGTTTCACGCCTGGCCACAGTGACTCTATTGCGCCTTAGGCTCTTACGGCTCGTCTGATTTTCACGCCTGGCCACAGTGACGCTATTGCGCCTCAGGCTCTTACGGCTCGTCTGGCAGATCTAGGCTTTTTCTTAGTGCTTGTGAATTCTTTTCTTCTACTAAGGGCACCATCCTGGGTGACAATGCTCCAATTTCCACGGGGATTAATGCTTCAGCGCCGTACATGAGACTGAATGGCATTTCTTCGGTCTGCACCCGACTAGTGGTACAATATGCCCATAAAACACTAGACAATTCGTCCACCCATGCCCCCTTAGCTTGGTCTAACCTGGTCTTCAACCCTTGAAGAATAGTCCTATCACTGACTTCGGCCTGTAGCTAATGGGAAAGGCCCCAGAATGTCCAAGCCCCATTGTGCGAATGGAATTGGCTGTATCGTACCTCGGGAGGGAGTTACTGGGGCTGTACCATCTTCATAACTTCTTCCTGAGCCACATATTTATTGGCTCTGGTAACCAAGTCGAAAAGTGTCACCGGCTGATCGAGGGAGAGGGATTCTTGCAACTTCTCGGACCTCGTCCCTTGCAGCATTGCAGCCGTGGCTACCCCTGCTGGTAGATCATCCACCTCCAAGGTTGCATCTCTGAACCGATCTACGTAGCTCTTCAAGGATTCTTTATTTCCTTGTTTAAGAGTGAGTAGGTAAGTAGCGTCCTTCTTTCTGTGGCTGTGGATCATGAAGACTTCTAGAAATTTGTTTCGCAATTGGTCGAAGGATGAGATGGAACCTTGGCGCAACCCATTGAACCACTTCAGAGCGTGCCCGGACAATGTGAGTGAAAAAGCCCGACACATAGTTTCGTCCTCCCATCCATGCAGCAACATGAGGGACTCATAACTCTGTATGTGGTCATAGGGGTCTGCTTTGCCGGTGTAAGTGGCCATAGAAGGCATCTTGAACTTCTTCGGCAAAGGTTCGTTCATGATCTCCGGACTGAACGGAATCCTCCTTTTTTGACGATCATCCGGAGACACCAGTTTCCTTTTTCCCAAAATACTTTCGACGACTTTCTTCACGTTTTTCGACCCTTGAACCGAGTATGCTCGCCTCCCTTCGGGACTGGAAGGGTCTGACTGGTAAGCATTCCTTCCAATACCTCCCATTCCGGGACTTGACCTTTCGAGACAGTCTTGGGGGCCAAGACTCCTCTGTCTTCGTCGCTCCCCAGACCTATGTTCTCCTAACTCCTGCTCCAACTCCACGGGAGAAGTGCCTCGCCATGTGGGTGAACTTTGCCGCATATAGACCGCGGGAGGGCTCTGCCACCTATAGTTTGCGGGAGGACTCTGTCGCATACGTGCTGCGGGAGACCTCTGCCGCATGTTGACTGCGGGTGAGTTCTGCCGCCTTTCTGTTGCGGGTGAGTTCTGCCGCACAGGTGCTGCGGGCAAACTCTGCCGCCTTCGGTCCACGGGCGAGTACTGTCGTCGATCTGCTGCAGGAGAGCTCTGACGCCCGCGGTTTGCGGGTGAGCTCTGCCGCCTATCTGCTGCGGGAGAGCTCTGAAGTCTACGGTCCGTGGGTTAGCTCTGTCGCCTATAGGCCACGGGAGAATTCTGTCGCATACGTGCCACGGAAGACCTCTGCCGCACGTCTGCGGGTGAGCTCTGCTGCATATCTGCTGCGAGCGATCTCTGCCACACAGGTGGCACGGGCGAACTCTGTCGCCTGCGGTCCGCAGGAGAGCTATGTAGTCTACCAGCTGCGGGAGATCTCTGCCGCACGAGGTCCACGGGTGAGCTCTGCCGCGCAGGTGCTGCGGGCGAACCCTGCCACCTATAGGCCACGGGTGAGCTCTGTGGTCTATCTGCTGCGGGAGATCTCTGCTGCACGAGGTCCGCGGGTGAGCTCTACCGTGCAGGTGCTGCGGGCGAACCCTGTCTTGCTGGGTCTGCAGTGGCATTCACTTCACATAACTCTACCATAGGATGATTCCTTTGAAATGCGGTAGAGTTTGAAATCAGTCTAGTGGTAGTATTTTGCGCTCCTTCCCCTTGTCCAGCATTTACCAGGGTGGATGGTTGACCTCTCTCGTAGGTCTGCCTTGGGATGCTTTCCCCCACCAACTGCTGCACTTCAGGGGGTAAGCTGAATTGTGGGAGAGCGTTGCTGAAAAAGCTCACCATGGCCTTCAACGCTGTTGTCGTCTCCTCATTTTGACGTTTCAGGGTCTCAAATTCCTCTAGAGAAACCAAAGCTCCTCTGTCATCCCTTTCACTCTGTCTTCGTCCTTGCTCTGACCTGACAGGGGGACTTACAGAATTCTGCTCCCCTGTCTCCTCTGCTGCTGTAGAACGTGTCCTCACCATTTTAATAGGAAATCTGGCTTTTTGTCCTGATTCCCACAGACGGCGCCAATTGATGTTGCCTCTAATGAAACAAAAACGGGATTACAACTTTCACGTATTCAGATTGCGCTAACGACAAGAAGGTGACGTTGATGGGATTTCTTCCACGTGTTCTTCGTATATTCTGCAAAAACAACAGGAATCAGAGGGAGCAGGGATTTGTCCCTGCACGCGCACTCCGATGATTAAGTAAGAAAACTGAAGTTTTGTATATAGGGGGAAGAGAATTGTGTTCTTCAGAATCTCGAGTCTTATCTTTTTTTCTCTCATTTTTCTTCTGAGTGCTCACCTGGTGTATTTATAGGTTTCTCTCGAGTCGGTTCAGGCTGAGGTCCAGGCACATGTCTGGCCGCGACAGAGTCATTAAGTACTCTGTCGCGGTTCGGAGCTGAACAACTTTGCGGGAGAATTCAGCGGGCGGCAGAGTGTATGTGTGAACCTCTGCCACAATCTATGCGGCAGGGGTTTGCTACAGTCTTTGCGGCAGGGGTCTGTCGCAGTACAGGCGGTAGGGGTCTGTCGCGGCATACTGTGCCGCACAAGCCTACGCGGAAGAGTCTCTATCGCCTTACTCTGTCGCTTGGAGACTCTGACGCTGTAACAGCCACGTGGCTTATCTTGTGTTTGACACGTGGCAGTCTCCGATTAGTCGGTCCTTGTGCACATGGACTTTGGTGATAGGACCACTATCAATAATTAAATTTTATTATTATTTTATTCATTAAAATAATAATAAAATTCTAAAAAAAATCTAAAAAAATTCTATTAGATTCATTTAATCCATAAATAAATTTCTCAGTCCGATTTTACCTTTCCGATATATTTTTTGATTATTTTCGGGATTATTTTTTGATACAAAAATTTTAATTTATTCCAATAAATTCATATCTTGATCAATTTAACCCAAAATTTAGTTATTTCTTCGTTATTGATCAAGATTTCTCAATCCCATATTTTTAATTAAATTTTCTTGTCCCAATTTATACCGAATTTTGATCTTTTGACCGTTTTACCCTTGCACGTGTTCGAGAATACCATTTCAGTCCTTTTTCATTTTTAAATGCACTCGAAAATATCGGGTCTTACACACTGTGGTAGGCTTGACATCCCCTATTCCTAACTTATGATAGATAGACAATGACATTAAATTTATACTAGCTTCTAAATCACACAAGGCTCTACAAAAGAATAAATTTCTAATAGTGCATGGTATGGTAAAACTCTCGGGATGCTTGAGCTTGGGGGGTAATTTTTTCTGGATAATGACACTACATTCCTAAGTTAAGGCCACCGTCTCATACTCTTCCAATCTTTTCTTCCTCAAGAGGATATCCTTCAAAAACTTCACATAACTTGGCATTTGCTCTAAAGCATCTGTGAAAGGAATGTTGATGTGAAGCTTCTTAAAAACCTCAAGGAATTTAGCAAATTGTCTTTCTAGCTTTTGATCTTGGAGCCTCTGAGAAAAAGGTACTGGTGTTCTAACTGGAAGGGATGTAGTGGTAACATGTATAGCATCAGAGGATGAGGAAGGCTGTGAAATAGAAGAAGGTATAGATGAAGAAATGCTTAGCTTGGATTCTTTTGCAGCCTGATCTTGATGTTCCTGCTTTTTCTGAGCTGCTTCATTAGAACTTAAGGATTCTTCAACTATGTGGTGTTCAGGTTGGGACTTAACTTCTGGTTCGTCATCTAGCTCTCTACCGCTCCTAAGGGTGATGGATTTCACATGTTCTTTACCCTCTATTTTCCTAACAGGATTAACTTCAGTATTACTGGGGAGGGTCCCTTGTGGACGCTGGTTAAGAGCACTAGCTATTTGTCCTACCTTAACCTCTAAGTTCTTAATTGAAGCAGCTTAATTTTGCAGGATAGTCGTGAACATTTCCTCAAGCGAGGGCTTCTTCTTAGTTACTGGTGCGTGGTAAAGTTGTGGCTGCGTAGGTTGTGGTGGTGGTGGTGGTGGTTGTTGGAAGTGAGGTGGATGATGTTGAAATTGAGGTGGATGGGGATGATGAGACGGGTGATATGAAAATTGATGTTATGGTGGTACATGAACCGGTGGATCTTAAAAACTAGGGGGTTCTACTAGTCTAGAATTAAAAGATTGCCCTTGGTTTTGCCTCCGGGAAAAGTTAGGATGGTTCTTCAACCCTGGGTTATAGGTGTTTGACAAAAGGTTGTTCTATTGCTTCTGAAGTGGAGCAACATACTGAATCAATTCTAAGTTAAGTGGACACCTATCAACAGAGTGGGTACCACTACACAGCTCACAAGAAAGAAAAGGACTTTGGACAGAATAAACAAGATTAGGACTGGTAGAAGGATTATGTTGGGTACTGAGCGACTCTGCCTTCTTCGTAAGATTCGCGATTTGAGAGGTCAAGGTAGACAGTGTGTTAAGCTCATAAATACCCGTTGGCTTGTTTGCCAATTGCCTCTTCGAGGACCATAGATAGTTGTTAGCCGCCATCTTGTCTAAGAGCTCATAAGCTTCCTCCTCTGTTTTACACATTAGTGCTCCACCTGCAGCAGCGTCAACAATGATCCTATCTGGCTTGTAAGTCCGTAATAGAAGGTCTGGGTTTACAGCCACAAAGGTAGGCCATGATGAGGGCACTTCCTAAGAAGCTCCTTATATCGTTCCCATGCTTCGTAAAGAGATTCTGAATCAAATTGGGCAAAGGAAGATATGTTACTACAGAGTTGGGCTATTTTAGAGGGGGGAAAAACTTAGATAGAAATTGATAGGCTAACTCGTCCCATGTAAGAATGGATCCTAGAGGCAGGGAGGTTAACCAGTGTCACGCCCTATCCCTAAGCGAGAAGGGGAATAATCTAAGCCTAAGCACATCATCAGATAATCCATTGTGTTTGAACGTGTTGCACAAGTCCAGGAATTACCCAAGGTGAGCATGTGGGTCATCGTGCGGAAGCCCATTGAACTGCAATGAAGTCTGGATTATCTGGAGGATTGCAGGCTTAATTTCAAAATTGTTAGTAGGGACAGCTAGTGGCCTAATGCTGGTATAATATCCTCTAATCGTCGGCATTGCATAATCTCCAACGGTTCTAAATTCCCTATTTTCTGCCATGATATTTTGCAGCGGAGCTAATAATTTCTTAGAATCCTTTCAAATTTTTCTAAGTGTTCAATTTCAGGATTTAAAGGAAAGCAATCATAACTCCTGGTTCTATGCATGCAATCATCAAAAAGTCTTTAGAAAATACTTTTAAGTTTTTTAATTTTTTAATTTTTTTTTATGAGAAAATTAACTAAACTAAACTAAGGATCTAAATATTTACAACCTAAATATTTACAAGATAGAATTACACCTAAGCATAATTTCACCGATATTAACTAATGGCTAATTAAGACTTCCCCGGCAATGGCGCCAAAAACTTGACACGCCCAAAGGGTATTATCCGCAAGTGCACGGGTTGTACAAGTAATAATGGGATTTGAATCCCGAGTTATTGTTTTACAGAGAAGTTGACTAGCCTAATTAACTACCGGTTAATCTTACCCTAAGTATATTCTAGCACATTATGAAGTTTAGTTTGTGATCTACTAAGGCTAATTAAAAATTACTGAAAAATAATAAAACAATAAAATAATAAAAACTAAATAAAATCGAGCTGAGATTTACTTACCGAGCTTCACACAATTAAAAGCAAAATACCTACGAAAATAATTAAAATAGTTAAAACTAATTAACGCAATTAAAATAAAATGCAAATATGAAAATAAAGAACTAAAATTAAACTAAAATTTAAACAAACTTAAAATAAAAATGCATGTAATTAAACTAATAAAAATTGCAAATTAAACTAACCTAAAATTTAATAAAGATAAAGACTAAATGAAAAATACATGAATCAAATTCTAAGTGCAACTAAACTAAAATAAAGTCCTAAAACATAATAAAAAATTAACTACTAACTAAAATTTAAAACTGAAAATTAAATTAACATGCAAAAAAATAAAGCTAACCTACCATCAATTAGTTAAATTACCTAAATAACAACTAACAAGTATTAATCAATTTAATTCATTAAAGTAAAAGCATGAAATAACATATTAATTGGCCAAACAAGGCCTTAACCGAATTTGGAAACCATGAGTGGTCCCGATACTGCACTATTCATTATCTTTCCAAATTCATGTTTCTTTCTAAGCTTTCACGGTTTTGGCTACTGGCACGCTGCACTCTGCTTCTCGATTCTGACCAGATGCTGCTCCAGGCAAGGTCCGCTTTTGCTTCTGTCGTGCTGCTGCTCTCGGTGCTGTCCTGCTCCCTCAACTCCTGCAATTTCTAGCTCCCGCTCCAGCATTGTCAGTTTCTGCTTCTATCGTACTGCTGCTCTCGGCTGTCCACTGATGCTGCTATGCTGCACAGGCCATATTCCCTGAATAGCAACATAATGCCATGTACACGGGTTGGCTCCTTACTATGTTCTACTCAGGTTCTGCACTAGCTCAAATCGTGTACAACAGCCGGGCACCCAAGGATTGCTTCAACAACCGTAACAACCTAGACCCGAGCAGGATATTCCTCAAGGTTTGCAGCTGCTGAGGTTAATCCAACTACTCCTCTTGCACCTGTCTTGCTCTTCTCATAATCCCACTATCACTGCATAAGCATTCCAGCAAAATAACCAACTAAACAGTACACTACCAACTAAACAGAGCCAAACAGAGCAACAACGACAATGCCTCTAAATGCACCTATTAAAATTAACTTTTATCAAACATGAATTAGCTGACAAATCTAGTGGGATAAATGAAGACTTTCTAACATGAAATGCAACAATTGCTTCCAACAATAAACCTTAACATCATGCAGTAAAACAATGCAAACCAACGTGAAATGCAATAAACAAATCAACGCGATGCACGAAATGCAAAATAATAACAATGAAATAAGAGAAGGGAAGAACAATAAAATGTAGCAGCATCTGATTTTAAACCCGAAAGGAATTAAAAAAAAAAGAAACAACACAATTGCAAACTTCATCCGTGAGCTTCAACACGTAAACAAGGAACTTATCATTCTTGGTTTACTTCATTCTCTTCTCCAACTGGGATTCCACATTGTTCTTGATGTGGGATAATGCTTAGCATCAACCCACATTAAGACAACAGAATCAAAAGGGAGAAAAATGGATGAAAACTTACGAACCCGAATGCATCAAAAGAGCACAATTGAGAGCAACTAAATAAACTAGTATTTCAAATAAAGAAAAGAAAACATAAGTAAGGCTTCTAGGGAAAACCGAGACATACACTAGAAAAATAGGCTATGGAAATAAAACTTGGCAATTAGAAAACTCATGGTTACCAAATCGAGATCATGAAATTGAAAGTGATTTTCCATTGAAATGAAATTTTACAAAGATTAATGAAGAACATGAAATGAATAGTAAAACATTGAGAAAATTGACTAACGGAAAGGAAAAACTTAAGAACAAATAAAACCTAAATATAGCCTAAAACTATTCTACCCTAAAAATTACATCTACTCCTACTCCTAAATTACTACTATTCTAACCTAGGCTACATTATTTTCAATTGCCATCCTTTCCCATTTATACTCACACTTAGGGGTAAAATTGTAATTTTTCCATCCTAAAAGAGTTAGCATTGTTTGGCCACTTGTCTTCACACCATTAGCTCCTTGAAAAATAATATTTCCATGTTATCTGTCTTTTTGTCTAATTGGATGTGCTAGGCTCATGTTGTCCGCGTGGTCCAATCTTGATTTTAGCTCAATTTCGGTCCATTTTCTACCGAAATATTCAAAATTCATCCAGATTTAATTTATCCGCAAACATGAGAATTTTAATTAAATAAATGGGATAATTAAAAAAATAAATTGGAGATTTAAATAATTAATTAGGAAATTAAGCACAAATAATTCTATTAAAAGTAGAATTATCAATCGTATTTTGAGATCGATCTCCAAGGGTGAGAGATTGATTTGCCATTACTTGAACTCTCTCAACATTTTAGTTTGCGAGCTGTAGGATCGATCCACCTCTTTTGATGGGATCAATCTTTGCCAGGCAGAAGGCTTTAGAGATCGATCTGGCCATAAGAAGAGATTGATCTTTGCAAACCAGAGGCAACTAGAGATCGATCTACCTTATGGGAAGAGATAGATCTTGTCTAGGCAGAAGCAACTTGAGATCGATCTGCATTGAATGAGGGATCGATCTCCCTCTTACAAAATGCTTTGGTATTGCATTTTAAGGCAATGAGATCGATGCCCTTGAACTAAGATCGATTGCCCTTCATCTGCTGAATTCCAGCTGCAATTTTCCCAGATTTTCAAAGATAAACTCATATTTAATTGCTTCACTACTCATTTTGCATTTCATTCACACTTAGCACTTAAAAATATTCATTTCCTATGATTCATATATAATGTAACTTGTCTGTACATTACGAAATCATAAAGAATACATATAAATTTATGGGTCTTTCATTCCTCCCCTCCTTCAACAAATTTGGTCCTCCAAATTAGAACCAAGTCATTCATCGAAAAGTCAAGGGTACTTTTCCCGTATCAAGCTCTTTAACTCCTAAGTAGTTTCCTCTGAATTGTGGTGCTACAACAGAACCTTAATTAGAGCGTATCATCTTGTTCCGTAACACTTTTTCTTTCCTATCTAGTACCCGGATCAGTCTCTCTACATACGACAGGTCATCCTTGAGCTCTAGTGGCTCATACCGAATCACATGGGTCAGATCTGGATGGTATTTTCGAAACATCAATAAGTGGAAGACATTACGAATGCTTGCTAGCTCCGGTGGTAACGCTTTCCTGTAAGTCTTATCTCCCACTCACTCCAATATCTCAAATGGTCCGATATGCTGTGTCACACCCTACTTCCGGGTGTCCTTTATCCATACTTACGCTACTACGGTTGGGCTGTGAGGTGATGCAATTACTAAAGTTCCTTGAATTTACAGCGAAAATATTTAAAATTTAATTCACACTCCTAAGTGTGTAAATATATAAAATTAATTGTATAATAATATTTTTACATATCATCCCCATAAAAACTGTTACATTTCCTTAGGTATAATTGTGCGATACAAGATAATAGATACAAAATGCTCTTGTGTATACTGTTCTTATACCTTTTCAAATGATGGGAGCTATCCAACGCAAAAAGAGATCCAGAGACCACCGCTTTCCTACTTCTCAGTATCTGGAGGGGGAAAATAGTGGGGTGAGCAAAGCACGGCTCAGTAAGGAAATGAATGCTAGCTGTAGATATTGTACTACCTACATAGCCCATCCATGTATAAACCAGAAACCATGTTTTCGATATAAATGAAAATATTATACAAAAATGTATTTAAACATACATTTCTCATTTCCCCTTTCACGTAAATCATATATGTCATGCTTCCATTTTAAAACATGATTCATAAAACAATGCCCTCGCGACACAAGTGTTTAAATAAGAGATTTATCCAAACATAAAATCACTTTACTTTCTCAATCATTTCTTTTCCTCAAGTCTTTTTTTCTTTTCCGAGTTTTCTTTGTTTTCTCGAATCTCTGAGACAGGCATGGAATTTTTTGCAATCTAATATCCATGACATATGGCCATAGTCAGTGATCCCAGGCCTCACTGATCAGGTGTGCACAAGGCATCACTTCGCCTGAAGGGGATGGGTCAGTCCTACCCTCTGACTCATCCCAATCAACCTCATCTCCTCATATACTCACGGTATAAGGTACGCCATGTGTCATCTACGCGATACTCGTACTCACGTGCACCCAGCACAGTACATAGTATACCAACGGACAACTACACAGTACTACGTATGACCATGGACCCAAGTCCATACTCCAACTCCGATGGACTTTTCATCCTGAACCATGTCTCATATACCAGGCAAGTAATCAGTGTGACACATAGTGATCGTAAGGCTCCAGCATGGTACGATTTACCATTAAGGCCCAGCCCATTCTGATGCTATCGGCTGGCATCCCCTTGGGTCCCAAACCCCCAGGTTTACCTCAACTCATTAAAAACAGGTTCGAGCAATGCTCCAACACTTTTCTTAAAACCATTGTGCGAGTTAAACTCTTGTACGACACATCAAAAGCATAGAAACATGTGCGAGCTAACACTCCAGCACATAGTTAAAGTCATTAAAACAGGTGTGAGCTAGAGCTCCAACACCAATCTCATCTCAAATCCGATAGATGACTATTTTCTCTTTTTAAAACTCAAAACATGTTTATTTATGCAGCATGCCTCTTCATGCTAAAACATGTAAAATTAGCCAACCTATCATTATCATTTCTCAATCACCAATATCAATACAAAATGAGAAAAATATTGAAAACATGCATATCATGCTATTTCCTTACCCCATCCCATTTCTTAATACATATATATCATAGTACATTTCAGGCTCTATATCATTTCATAAAATCGTAGTATCGTACTAATTCTAGCAATATATCTACGAAATTAACGTAAAATACGTACGAACATCTCTATAGCTAACATACAGTCCCTTACCTCGAATCGTACGTGTATTTCCCTTGTCACGTATGCTCCGTTCGTGATCCGGGTTAGCCATGTTTCACGTTCTTCCAATCTACACACATAATCATTAAGTCATTTCTTTTCTTTCTCCCAAATATCCTCATTGTCACTTATTCTCCCATTTATACCTTTCAAGCCTTTCAATCATATATCACTTTTCCAGTTGTATCACTTACTCATTAAACTATTTCTCAAGCTTTCCATAAATTTCCCTCTTCTTAAATTTCTCTTAACATTGCTCACTCATCACTACAATTCACTCTTATCAACATTTTGCATACCATTCAACCCATACAATATCTAGAATCTTTATTTAAAGATTGAGGGTTGAAGAACTTACCCCTTTTTCTTAGCTAAACTTGTGGTAGCCACAACTTCTTCTCTTGGTCACACCAATATGAGATTTTTGGGTATGTTGTTCTCCTTGCCTCAAGAAACAACTTCCCCTTCTTGAGCTTCTTCCAAAACTGGCTGAAATGTAGTGATTTTTACAGTGAGGAAGCTTGGGTCTTGAGAAAAAATGGCAGGTGAGGTTTGGTGGGGGAAGAGTTCTGAGTTTTCATCTCAATCTCGTGCTCTTTTTATAGATGCAGGCTTATGATATCGATCTGGTCCATGTAGAGATCGATCTCTGCAAGGTTTGGTAGTCCTTTTGACCAAACACAACCACTACAAGATCGATCTTCTTCCATTATGAGATCGATCTGTCGAAGGTCAATTTTTCTCTTGGAGATCGATCTGCCTCTCGTAGGAGATCGATTTGCTCTTTACAGAACCCTTAAGGAGATCGATCTGTCAGTCTTGAGATTGATCTATCTCAAATAGAGAGCTAAGGAGATCGATCCTCTTGCCTTAAAATCGATCTTCTCATTACAAAATGTTTATCAGATCGATCTGGCTTCTTTGGAGATCGATTTGTCCTGCTCCATAGCTCAAAATAAGTTTATTTTGGCTCTTCCAGATCGATCTCTCATCCTATGAGATCGATTTGACCTTCATATTTTCTAGATTTTCTGTAGTTTTTCTACAGTAACTTCACCCAAAACACCTTAAATTTGCTACCATAGTCATTTTCTCATTCAATCATCATTGAGACTTGAAAATGGCATCCATTTACACTTTGTACCCATTAAAACTTATGGTAAATCCTTGTATAACTAAAGGTATACCATACTTAGCTAAATGGAAGTCCCAATAGTTACAACACTTATGCAACTTATTCCATTTTACCCCAATACTCACTTTCCATTCCACTCACATTCATCATATATCAAAGTCCATTTCTTCATATTCATATTTAATGCATCTTGTACGTACATCACAACTCTTATTACAAGTGTGTCGATTAATCTTATGGACTTTACATCACATATGCTTCACATTACTAGTACATTACCATACTTCACAAATTCTTTTACATATGTACCAGGTTAAACCTATACGGGGTGTCACATTCTCCCCCACTTACAGAATTTGGTCCTCCAAATTGAACCAAGTCTATTCCTCAAAAAGTTAGGGATATTTCTCTTTCATTAGATCCTCCAAATCCTATGTGGCTTCTTTCGATGTATGATGTTGCCACAAAACCTTAACCAATGGAATCGTCTTATTCCACAACACCTTTTCTTTTCTGTCCAATATCCGGATCGGTTCCTCCACATATGACATATCCTCATTGAGCTCCAATGGCTCATAGCTAATTATGTCAGACCCATGTTTTCGATTTACGAATGTAGTGTGTACCTTATGATTCCTATGTGTACGAACACTAGATTATTATAGTTGAATCATAAGAAGAGTATTTACTATCATGCAATCGACTATTAAAGAATAACAATGCATGAAAGCTACATAACAGCGAGATAAGGGTTAAGTTGATTTCCGAACGAGTGCAGGGGTAAAACGGTCAAATTACTGAAATTTGGTATAATTTCGATAGATAATTTCATTAAAAATATGAAATTTAGGAATCTTGATCAAAATCGAGGAAATATTTAATTTCGAGCCCAATTGATCAAGATATAAATTTATTAGAATTTATCATAATTTTTACCTCGAAAAATGAGCCCAAAAATAGTAGAAAAATATACTGAAAAGGTAAAATCAAACTCATAAATTCGTTTACGGACTAACTGAATTTAATAGGATATTTTTAGATATTTTTGAGATATTTTTGGGATATTTTGGGATTTTTATTATTATTTTAAGGGATAAAATAATAATAAAAATATATTATAAAAAAATGAAATCAGAAACTGGAAATTGGGGAATCGGGGAGAGAGAAAAGAGAGGCAAACCGATGCAACCCGAGGAAGAAGAAGACCCACCAGATGGCGAGCACCGACGACCCCACGGCCAGGCTAGTGGCAGAAAAAGAGAGAGGAAGTCGGCACGATCCTTCTGTCACTGGTCACGCCCTCTATCGACGTCGGACGTCGGTGAATCGAAGGGAAATTGCCACGGAGGAAAAGAATAGATTCGGTGGCCACCGGCGGTGATTGGTCCCGATCGAGGCCAGAAGAGAGATCCCCAGGCTGTGGCACACCGAACGGCGGTGGTGATGCGTCGGGAACCGACCGAAATACGTCGGTAATACCAAAGGAAGCTTGAACCGATCGACGGTTCAGTGAAGAAGGTTCTGCGCTGAACCGGACCGGACCGGTTCAGCCAAGGAGAAAATGGAAAAAAAGAAGAAAAACAAGAAAGAAAAAGGAAAAGGAAAATTTTTAGGATTTCATCGGACTTTGGGTAAGTCGATACGAGGTTAAAAGTGACCAATTTGATTTTTGATAAATTTATTTAAATTATATTTAATCAAAAATTGATCTAGAGTTAAATATACAAAATTGTGCCATTCGACGATAAATTTCGAACGGGAGCCCGATCGAACTTTTATTTGCGTACCATCGCATGATCTCGGGAAAGTAAAGCTTATTTACGATAATTTATGTGATTATTGCGTATCTAAGATTTATTTTACGCATTTCGGATTAAATTTCGCATTTAGTGAATTATGTTCAGAATTTAGAATTAATTATCGTAAATGATATACGGGTTATCCAAAGAGCTTGGAATAAAGCTCAATGGGTATTGATAGACCCAATGAGTCGATAGACCCTAATGAAGGGAAATAATACGTGGAAAATGAGCTTAATATAGATTAAGGCCCAATTAAAGTATTTAGGCCCATTTAGAGTAAACGGGCCCATTTAAGTGAAATAGACTGTATTAAATGTGTAATACAGTAGGAAAAGTATAATTAACCCAGTGAATGGTTATATGCAGCTCCAGAGATTATTGGAGGAGCAAATCAGACTGCTGAGTCAAGCAGCGCAGAGAAAGTGAAATTTCTCGAGTGATTGCAGGTAAGGGACTTTTGTGAGTAGTTAGAGATACCTGCATGTATTTTCGTCTACTTTTACATTCACTTAAAAACTCTGAGGGTCAACTTTTGTGAAAAGCTGTAAAAAGCATGGAAACCACCATTTTGAGTGTTTAACTGCTGTTTAGCAGGAAAATAAATAGATGGGATAAAGATTTTAAGGTCGATGTAAATTAAGCACACTTTATAGTGCTGATTTTGATATTTTGTAAATCATCCCTTTTTAAAGAGCCATCTATCATATTATGTGAGAATGAATCGTGCTGGAGCACAGCTCGCACTGGATTTCATATATTTTCCACATACATTAGAGCTGGATTATGATTCGCACTAGATTTCCATAACATGTATGATAGAGTACTGGAGTTCTTACTTGTACTCAGTTTTATATGATATATGCATGAGAGAGTGCTGGAGCGATTAGCTCGTACTTGAGTTTTACATGAGATGCATGACAGAGTGCTGGAGCGTTGCTCGTACTCGATTCTTCATGATTTATACATGACATAGTACTGGAGCTATTGCTCGTACTTGATTTAATAAATGAACTATGCATTGACCTAGTTGCTGGAGGTTTACTCGCACTAGAGTTGAGTTTGTGATGTGAAACAGTGTTTGAGCGGAGTGTCGACTGTGAGTCGCACTCAAAGGCGCGCACTGTATGTGATATATAATACATGTTGAAATCCATGCTTGATTCCTTGTGTAGACTGAGTGTCACACTATGTGAGAGGATATCCGCATGAGGATACTAGAGACGTGGTATGATATTCCATGGTTTGAGGGCTAAGACCTATGGCAGGCACCCACACTGTGATGTAGGGTCTACGGAGTACGTTGTACCGTGCGAGTGGCACGGAGTACACTGTACCATGTGGTGTTGTAGAGTTGAGGAGGATATAGCTGGCGGTTCTGATGGACTGACCCCCCTCTCATTGCAGCAGTGATGCCCCGCACACCGAGTACTGTGTTGCTTGGGATCACATGTCGGATATGATCATAGTCCAGGATACTATTTACATTTTCACCACAGAGTCTCACATGATATATCACTTGATTGACTGATTTAAATTGCGGACAGACCTGAGGGATGGGTCAGACTCCGATTTTGTGTTGTGAATGATTTAAATGCCATATTTATTATGATTTAAACATACATGGCATGATTTATCTAAAGGCATTGTGATATTATAAAAGATGCATTGTTTTGCACTACATGCCTACATTTGAGAATGAAAGCATGATTTCTGTACATGGAATTTAATCTGTACAAGTATATATATATATATTTAAAGACATGCTTTTAAAGTGAATTAAGGAAATAACATTTTGAGGCATAGCATTATTTTGAGTAGATAGTGTAGATATCTACTTGCTTGTCAGATTTCCTTACTGAGCGCGTTGTATGCTCACCCCCTTTCTTTACATGTCTCTACAGAGCATCAGCAGTAGAGCCAGAGCTATTGAGGGATAGTGTTCCTGAGTCCACCGCTATTTCTTATCGATAGTCAGGTATACTTATTTAGTACGGTTATGTATCTAAACATAGAAACAACACATTGATGTATACGATATATATATTATGGGAAATGTATTTGTATTAGCTTTTAAATATAATCGCATATGTATTATAAAAGCAGTTACAGTCAGTAACAGTATATTGACATGTATGTATGATAATGGATGATGTGGTAAGCGAGGATTCTGACATCGAATCACAGCCCAACCATTGAAGAGAGGAAAGGTAAGTAAAGATGCGAAAAATTTGTAGTGGTTTTGGTTAAGTCATGGATTGAGAACGGGTCCCGACAGAATGGTATCAGAGCCGAGGTTAGTCTGATGTGAGTCGATGTTGGGAAATAGGAAAGTGTACATCCCCATAGTACTGTGTTGTGTTTAGATATAACTGTGTATACCAGATAGGAGACAGACTAATTCATGATTATGAATGCAGGAACTTTGCCTATATGGCAAATACGCGTAGTGGTAGAGGTATGAGAGGTAGGGCTTGAGGCCCGAAAGATAGGTCCGAGAGACAAGCTGCTGTCGAACCATTACCTACGCATGAGACTCCAGGTGCTACTAACGCTCCCGAGTGTGCTGAGATGCGCTTTATAAGATTAGAGCATAGTCTTGAGACAATTGTAGAGATGTTGGCACAGACGATGCTAGGTAGGCAAGGACAGGAGGCAGGAGCTACGACAGGAGAGGCAGTTGCCCCTGATACACCTACACAGACAGCTCATGCACCGAGGACAGTAGAGACTCCTACACCCCCACCAGTTTCAGGTGGTAGTGGATTAGGGTACGGATGTGATCTGCATCAGCTGCGAGAATTCCAGAAGTTTAGGCCTCTATCTTTTAGTGGGGTCAAGGACCCTGTAGCTGTTGAGGAGTGGGTGGCAGAGATGGAGAAGCTTTATGGATTCTTCGAGTGCACAACATCGGAGATGGTCGCGTTTGCTGTGTTCCTACTGAAGGGAGCTGCAGTGCATTTGTGGAAGTCCACCCGACCTATATTGAGAGCCTGACACACAGACATTAGTTGGGAGATATTTCGGGAGGCCTTTAGGAGGCAGTTTGTTCTCAATACCGCACAGCGGAAACTACAGGCAGAGTTTTTGGGACTGAACCAGGGGAGTTTGTCAGTGGTCGAGTATGAGACTCGATTCCTATCCCTAGGGAGATATGATCCACATACCATGTATAGTGAGGCTAGGAAGGTCCACAAGTTTATCGACGGGTTGAGACCGGTTCTGCGATCCAGGTTGGTTCCATTAGACATAGAGACCTATGAGGAAGTAGTGCGCAAGGCGCAACTGTATGAGCAAGATTACGAGAGGAATGCCTTCGAGTTTGGGAAGTTTAGCCGTAGCTGAGATATACCGAAGAAGAGGTCGGCTAAAGATTTTGGTTATCGAAGAGGGAGGAAACTCTTTAGTAAGAGAGCACGGGTTGAGGATGCATGAGAGAGATTTGCTAGACCTCTTGCTTATCCGACCGTAGCTCCAGCAAAGGGCATTGTCATGGGTGGACGGAGACCTGCTACCGATCAGTGCAGAAGATGCGGTAAACAACATGGAGGTAGACCGTGTCAGCTGACTCCTGTCGTGTGTTTTCGATATGGGAAACATGGGCATAGGGGTAGGGAGCTGGATACAGCTCCAGCTGGTACGTCTGCTCAGAGAGGTAGAGCAACGGCAGAAGAAAAGGGGAAACAAGTGATGGGTCGAGGGCGAGTACATGCTTTGGACCAGGGGATAGCTGATGCTTCATCGGATGTGATATGAGGTTTCATTGCGTACGTGGTAGATATGGATAAGGCACATCTGGAGTTGTCAGATATTACGGTGGTCAGTGAGTACCCAGATGTTTTTTTAGATGAATTGCCAGGGTTACCACCAGACAGAGAGATGGAGTTCTGTATAGATTTGGTACCTGGTACGGAGCCTATTTCGAGACCACCATATCGCATGGCCTTAGTTGAGCTAGAGGAGCTCAAGAGGCAGTTATAGGAGCTATTGGATAGGGTTTTTTCAATCGAGTGTTTCACCTTGGGAAGCATCGATTTTGTTTGTAAGGAAGAACGATGGGAGCCTCCGATTGTGTATAGATTACCGATTTTTGAATAAGGCCTCCATCAAGAATAAGTATCCCCTTCCACGCATTGATGATATGTTAGATCTGCTTCAGGGAGTACAAGTCTTTTCTAAGATTGACCTGAGGTCTGGGTATCATCAGCTGAAAGTTCGAAGTGGAGATGTACCCAAGACAGCATTTCGTACCCGATATGGCCATTATGAGTTCTTAGTCATGCCATTCAGATTGACGAATGCTCCAGCTGCTTTCATGGCTTTGATGAACGATGTGTTCAAGCCATATTTGGACCAGTTTGTTATCATCTTTATCGATGACATATTAGTGTATTCGAGATCCAAGGAGGAGCATGAGGAGCACCTCAGGATCGTGTTGTAGACTCTACGAGAGCAGGAGTTATATGCTAAGCTCAGTAAGTGTGACCTTTGGTTGTCACAGATCTCGTTTTTAGGACATGTTGTATCGAGAGATGGTGTATCAGTTGATCCATCTAAGATAGAGGCTGTAGTTTAGTGGGAATAGCTTAGGACAGGCACAGAGATCAAGAGTTTTCTAGGTTTAGCTGGATACTATCAGAGATTCGTTGAGGGATTTTCGAAGCTGGCTGCTCCGTTGACACGTCTTACTCGAAAGAGTGTACCGTTCGTATGGAACGAGGATTGTGAGAAGAGTTTTGAGGAGTTGAAGTGTCAATTGACCACCGCTCTGATTCTCACTATCCCTACCAGCTCAGGAGGATTTGCAGTGTATACCGATGCTTCACATCAAGGACTGGGCTGTGTCTTGATGCAGGATGGGAGGGTAGTTGCTTATGGATCTAGACAGCTGAAGGATCATGAGAAGAACTATCCGACCCATGATTTGGAGCTAGCAGCAGTAGTGGTTGCATTGAAGGTATGGCGCCACTGCTTATATGGCGAGAAGTTTCAGATATTTACCGACCACAAGAGCCTCAAGTATCTATTCTCACAGAAAGAGCTAAACATGAGATAGAGAAAATGGCTAGAGCTTCTAAAGGACTACGATTGTGAGATACTTTATCATCCGGGTAAGGCTAACGTTGTAGCCGATGCCTTGAGTAGGAAGAGCCTAGGGATGGTATCGTATATGATGGTTAGGGAACATGATTTTCTAGAGCAGTTTGCTAGCCTCAGTTTGGGAGTCGTGCCTTCTGACATGGATACAGGCTATGTGATAGCTAGTCTACGCTTGGAGCCGGATCTGTTGGACAGGATCAGAGTGGCTCAGGAGACTGATCCATTTTGTATGGATGTGAGTAGTCAGATGTAGAAGGGCACCGTGACTGACTTTGAGTTGAGTTCTGATGGACTATTGAGGTTCAGAGGCAGATTGTGTGTTCCCGAGGATCTAAGACTCAGGAGATTGATATTAGCGGAAGCTCATTCGTCGAGGTATACTTACATTCGGAGAGTAACAAAATGTATCAAAACCTCCGTAAGGTATACTGGTGGTCGGGTATGAAGAGAAATGTAGCAGACTTTGTGGCAAAGTGTCTCGTATGTCAGCAGGTGAAGGTAGAGCATCAGAAACCTGCATGGTTATTGTAGCCTCTACCTATACCGACATGGAAATGGGAGTATATCACCATCGATTTCGTGATGAGTTTACCGAGAATCCGTAGGAATCACGATGCTATATGGGTGATCGTCGACGGACTGACAAAGTCAACCTACTTCCTAGCTATGAGAGCGACCGATACTCTGAGTTCATTAGCAGAACTATATGTACGCGAGGTAGTAAGGTTACACGGTGTACCAGTGAGCATAGTCTCTGATAGGGATTCCCGCTTCATTTCCCACTTTTGGGGACATTTTCAGGAGGCCATGGGAACCCAGTTGAGTTTGAGCACCACTTTCCATCCTCAGAAATATGGTTAGTCAGAAAGGACTATACAGACTCTGGAGGACATGTTGAGAGCATGTGTGCTAGATTTTAGAGGCTTCTGGGATGACCACTTGCCACTAGCCGAGTTTGCCTATAACAATAGTTATCATTCGAGTATCGGGATGGCACCGTATGAGGCTTTATATGGCCGTAGATGTCGTTCCCCTATTGGATGGGAAGAATTGGGTGACCGTAAGATTTTCGCTCCTGACATGGTTACACAAGTGTCTGAGGATGTCCACTTGATAGTAGAGAGACTAAGGACAGCTCAGAGTAGACAGAAGAGTTACGCTGACAGGAGACATAGGCCACTAGAGTTTGCAGTTGGTGAATCCGTGTTTTTGAGAGTTTCTCCTTCCAAGGGCATAGCGAGATTTGGGAAGTGAGTGAAACTAAATCCTCGCTATATTGGACCCTTTGAGATACTTGATTGAGTGGGAGATAAGGCTTATAGGTTGGCATTGCCACTGGACTTATCAGGTGTCCATAATGTCTTCCACATATCGATGCTTCGGAAGTATCACTTGGATCCGGCACATGTGATTAGTTACGAGCCATTGGAGCTCCGAGAGGACATGTCATATGTTGAGAGACCGATTCAGATATTGGATAGGAAGGAGAAGGTACTGAGATCGAAGACCATTGGGCTAGTGAAGATTCTCTGCCAGCATCATACTTCAGAGGAGGCTACTTGGGAGCTGGAGAGTCTAATGCGAGAGAAGTACCCTCACCTATTTGATGACTGACTTGGTTCTAATTTGGAGGACCAAATTTTTTGAGTAGGGGAGGATTGTCAGACCCATGTTTTCGATTTACGTATGTAGCATGTACCTTATGATTCCTATGTGTACAAACACTATATTATTATAGTTGAATCATAAGAAGAGTATTTACTATCATGCAATCGACTATTAAAGAATAACAATACATGTAAGCTACATAATAGCGAGATAAGGGTTAAGTTGATTCCCGAACGAGGGCAAGGGTAAAACGATCAAATGACTGAAATTCGGTATAATTTCAATAAGACAATTTCATTAAAAATTATGAAATTGAGGAATCTTAATCAAAATCGAGGAAAATATTTAATTTCGAGCCCAATTGATCAAGATATAAATTTATTAGAATTTATTGAAATTTTTACCTTGAAAAATGAGCCCAAAAATATTAGAAAAATATACCGAAAAGGTAAAATCGGACTGATAAATTCATTTACGGACTAAATGAATTCAATAGGATATTTTTAGATATTTTTGAGATATTTTTGGGATATTTATTATTATTTTAAGGAATAAAATAATAATAAAAATATATTATAAAAAAATGAAATTAGAAACTGGAAATTGGGGAATCAGGGAGAGAGAAAAGAGAGGCAAACTGACGCAACCCGAGGAAGAAGAAGACCCACCGAACGACGAGCACCGGTGACCCCACAGCCAGGCCAACGGTCGAAAAAGAGAGAGGAAGTCGGTGCGATCCTTCTGCCACCAGTCACGCCCTCCATCGACGCCGGACGCGGACGAATCAAAGGGAAATTGCCGCAGAGGAAAAGAAGAGATTCGACGGCCACCGACGGTGATTGGTCCCGATCGAGGCCAAACGAGAGATCCCCAGGCTGTGGTGCACCGAACTGTGGTGGTGATGCGTCGAGAACTGGTCGAAATACGTCGGTATGAACAAAGGAAGCCTGAATTGGTCGGCAATTCAGTGAAGAAGGTTCTGCACTGAATCGGACCAGACCGGTTCAGCTAAGGAGAAAATGGAAAAAAAAAAGAAGAAAAAAAGAAAGAAAAAGGAAAAGGAAAATTTTTTAGATTTCACCGGACTTCGGGTAAGTCGATATGAGGTCAAAAGTGACCGATTTGATTTTTGATAAATTTATTTAAATTATATTTAATCAAAAATTGACCCGGAGTTAAATATACAAAATTGTGCAGTTCGACGATAAATTCCGAACGGGAGCCCGATCGAATTTTGATTTGCGTACCATCGCATGATCTCGGGTAAGTAAAGCTCATTTACGACAATTTATGTGATTATTACGTATTTAAGATTTATTTTACGCATTTCGGATTAAATATCGCATTTAGTGAATCATGTTCAGAATTTTGAATTAACTGTCGTAAATGATATACGGGTTATCCAAAGAGCTTGGAATAAAGCCCAATGGGTATTGATAGGCCTAATGAGTCGATAGACCCTAATGAAGGGAAATAATATGTGGAAAACGAGTTTAATACGGATTAAGGCCCAATTAAAGTATTTAGGTCCATTTAGAGTAAACGGGCCCATTTAAGTGAAACAAACTATATTAAATGTGTAATACAGTAGGAAAAGTATAATTAACCCAGTGAATGGTTATATGCAGCTCCAGAGATTATTAGAGGAGCAAATCGGACTGCTGAATCGAGCAGCGTAGAGAAAGTGAAATTTCTCGAGTGATTGCAGGTAAGGGACTTTTGTGAGTAGTTAGAGATACCTACACATATTTTCGTCTGCTTTTACACTCACTTAAAAAGTCTGAGGGTCAGAGAAAGTGAATAATAATTATTGTGACCCGATAGTAGCAAATTATAATTTTGCCCTTAGTTAGGAAAAAAAGTCAACTTTTGTGAAAAGTTGTAAAAATCATGGAAACCACCATTTTGAGTGTTTAACTGATGTTTAGCAAGAAAATAAATAGATGGGCTAAAGATTTTAAGGTCGATGTAAATTAAACACACTTTATAGTGCTGATTTTGATATTTTGTAAATCATCCCTTTTTAAAGAGCCATCTATCATATTATGTGAGAATGAATCGTGCTGGAGCATAGCTCGCACTAGATTTCATATATTTTCCACATACATTAGTGCTGGATTATGATTTGCACTAGATTTCCATGACATGCATGATAGAGTACCGGAGTTCTTACTTGTACTCAATTTTATATGATATATGCATGAGAGAGTGCTGGAGCGATTAGCTCATACTCGATTTTTACATGAGATGCATGACAGAGTGCTGGAGCGTTGCTCGTACTCGATTCTTCATGATTTATACATGACATAGTACTGAAGCTATTGCTCGTACTTGATTTGATGATATTGTACATAGCATGGTACTGGAGCTAGTACTCGTACTTGATTTAATACATGAGCTATGCATTGACCTAGTTGCTGGAGGTTTACTCGCACTAGAGTTGAGTTTGTGATGTGAAACAGTGTTTGAGCGGAGTGTCGACTGTGAGTCGCGCTCAAAGGCGTGCACTGTATGTGATATATAATACATGTTGAAATCCATGCTTGATTCCTTGTGTAGACTGAGTGTCACACTATGTGAGAGGATATCCACATGAGGATACTAGAGACGTGGTATGATATTATATAGTTTGAGGGCTAAGACCTATGGCAAGCACTCCGACTGTGATGTAGGGTCCATGAAGTATGTTGTACCATGCAAGTGGCATGGAGTACACTGTACCGTGTGGTGTTGTGGAGTTGAGGAGGATATAGCTGGCGGTTGTGATGGACTGACCCCCCTCCTGTTGCAGCAGCGATGCCCCGCACACCGAGTACTGTGTTGCTTGGGATCACATGTCGGATATGATCATAGTCCAGGATACTATTTACATTTTCACCACAGAGTCTCACATGATATATCACTTGATTGACTAATTTAAATTGCGGACAGACCTGAGGGATGGGTCGAATTCCAATTTTGTGTTGTGAATGATTTAAATGCCATATTTATTGTGATTTAAACATACATGGCATGATTTATCTAAAGGCATTGTGATATTATAAAAGATGCATTGTTTTGCACTATATGCCTACATTTGAGAAAGAAAGCATGATTTCTGTACATGGGATTTAATCTGTACAAGTATATATATATATTTAAAGACATGCTTTTAAAGTGAATTAAGGAAATAACATTTTGAGACATAGAATTATTTTGAGTAGATAGTGTAGATATCTACTTGCTTGCCAGATTTCCTTACTGAGCGCGTTGTATGCTCACCCCCTTTCTTTACATGTCTCTACAGAGCATCAGCAGTAGAGCCAGAGCTATTGAGGGATAGTGTTCCTGAGTCCACCGCTATTTCTTATCGATAGTCAGGTATACTTATTTAGTACGGTTATGTATCTAAACATAGAAACAACACATTGATGTATACGATATATATATTATGGGGAATGTATTTGTATTAACTTTTATATATAATCGCATATGTATTATAAAAGCAGTTATAGTCAGTAACAGTATATTGACATGTATGTATGATAATGGATGATGTGGTAAGCGAGGATTCTGACATCGAATCATAGCTCAACCATTGAAGAGAGGAAAGGTAAGTAAAGATGCAAAAAATTTGTAGTGGTTTTGGTTAAGTCATGGATTGAGAACGGGTCCCGACAAATTACATGTGTTGGATCCGGATAGTACTTTCGAAGCATAGAAACATGGAAGACATTGTGGACTTTCGCTAGCTCAGGTGGCAAGGTTAACCTATATGCTCCATCTCCCACTCTATCCAAAATCTCGAAAGGACCAATATAACGAGGACTTAGTTTTCCTTTCTTCTCGAACCTCGTTATTCCCTTAGAAGGAGATACTTTTAAAAATAAGGACTCACCAACATTAAACTCAAGTGGTCTCTGTCTCTTGTTAGCATAGCTCTTTTGTCGACTTTGAGTCATTCGCAACTTCTCAGATATTATCCGAACATCTTAGGAGGCTTGTCTAACCAAATCGGCAGTGAGCAACTGTCTGTCACCAACCTCTTCCCATCCAATGGGTGATCAGCATCTGCAACCGTATAGTGCCTCATAAGGGGCCATACCAATACTTGAGTGATAACTATTATTGTAGGTGAACTCAATCAATGGCAAGTGATCATCCCATGAGCCTCTAAAATCCAGCACACACGCTCTCAACATATCCTCTAGGGTATGTATAGTCCTCTTTGACTGGCCATCTGTAAGAGGATGAAAAGCGGTGCTAAAGCTCAACTGGGTACCCATCGCTTCCTAAAAATGTCCCCAAAAGTGGGAAGTGAAGCGGGCATCCCGATCAGAAACAACACTCACTAGGACCCCTTGCAATCTCACTATCTCCCGTACATACAAGTTTTTCAATGCACTCAAGGTATCTGTAGATTTCATGGCTAAGAAGTGTGCCAATTTCGTTAACCGATCTACTATAACCTATATAGCATCATGGTTCTTATGGGTTCTCGGTAAACCCATCACAAAGTCCATGGTGACGTGCTCCCACTTCCATGTCGGTATCGGTAGAGGTTGCAATAATCCTCTAGGTTTCTAATGTTCAACTTTTACTTACTGACAAATGAGACATCTAGCGACATACTCAGCTATGTCTCTCTTCATTCCAGACCACCAATACACCTTCTGGAGATTCTGATACATTTTACTACTCTCCGGATGTACTGTGTATCTCGATGAGTGAGCCTCTGATAAGATCATTTTCCTCAGCTCGAAATCCTTAGGAACACACATTCTATTTTCGAACCTTAGTAGTCCATCTGAACTCAATTCAAATTCCGTACCCTTACCCTTCTGGATTTGGCTAATCACATCAATACACTATTGATCAATTTTTGTCGGATTCTCTTAATCAACTCTGGTTCCAATCTCAAGCTAGCAATAATCCCATAGCTGCCAATCTTAGGTAGGGTTATATCCAGACTAAGATTCGTGAATTGCTCCAACAACTCGTGTTCTCTAACCATCATAGGTGATACCAACCCGAGACTCTTCCTACTCAATGCATCGGTAACCACATTTGCCTTCCTAGGGTGGTACAAAATCTCACAATCGTAGTCCTTGAGGAGTTTTAACCACCTTCTTTGTCACATATTTAACTCATTCTGTGAGAATAGATACTTCAGACTTTTATGATCCGTAAAGATCTGAAATCTCTGACCATACAAGTAGCGGCGCCATATCTTCAATGCAAATACTACAGTCGCCAACTCTATATCGTGAGTGGGGTAGTTCTTCTCATGATCTTTTAGCTGTCTAGATTCATAAGCTACTACCCTTCCATCCTGTATCAAAACACAACCCAATCCTTGATGTGAAGCATCCGTATAAACAGAATAGTTTCCTGAACTGTTAGGATTGATAAGAACTGGTGCGGTGGTTAATCTGCACTTAAGTTCTTAAAAGCTCCTCTCACATGCTTCATCCCATATAAACTTCATCTCTTTTCTCGTAAGATGTGTCAATGGAGCAGCCAATCTAGAAAAACCCTCTACAAATCTCCTGTAGTAACCAGCCGAACCCAGAAAACTCCTAACCTCTGTGACTGTCCTAGGCTGTTCCCACTGAATAACTGCCTTAATCTTGGATGGATCTACTAACACCCCATCCTTCAATACAACATGGCCAAGAAAATAAATCTGCTCTAGCCAAAAGTGTGAGACCCCGTATATGTAAAGTTGTAATGTGTAATGAATGTGAATGGGCTTGTAATGTAAAGTATGATCGATGTAAGTCCATGGATTCAATGTACGTATGTGTAATATGATTTGTAACGTACATACAAGTTTCATTAAGTATGAATATGAAGAAATGAGTTCTTGTAAGTGATGACTGTGATTAGAACTCAAAATGAGTAGTGTGGTAAAATGGAATGAAGTTGAGCTCTCATTTAGTTTGGAATGTGATACTTTTGGGTATACAATGAATGCACACAAGTTTCAATGTGCATAAGGTATGAATGGATGCCATTTTCAAGTTATAAAGGTGGATGGATGAGAAAATGGCCATAGCAGCAGATTAAGGATGTGTTGGTGTGAGTTGCAGTAAGGAAACTGCAGGAAATCTGGAAAACATGAGGGCCAGATCGATCTCATAGGATGAGAGATCGATCTGGAAGAGCCAGAATGCTCTTATTTGGGCAATGGAATAGAGCAAATCGATCTCCAATAGGGCCAGATCGATCTCCTTAGCATTCTGTAATGAAAAGATCGATCCTCAAGCACCCAGATCGATCTCCTTAGCTCTCTGTTTGGGACCAGATCGATCTCATGCTTCGACAGATCGATCTCATGCTTAAAATTTCGTGAAAATGAGAGATTTAAGGGGACCAGATCAATCTCCTCTTGGACCAGATCGATCTCCTCAAGCTATTTCTATATAAGGAGGGCTGAAAATCTAAAAATTTCAGGAAAAACACCAATCTTCCATTTTTAACCCAAAAACCTAACTTTCTCTCTCTAAAATCAGCCATTTTCAGCAAGAATTGAGGGGAGACCATTAGACATTGAGTTGTTCATCTTGAGGAAGAGAACAACATAGTTGGAACCCAAAATCCCATTGTGGGTATTGAAGGAGATAAGGGCATTGACATTTGGAGCAAGAAGAAAAATCATATTTGGTAAGATTCTAACACTCCAATCCAAGTACATTGTCTATTTAATTGATTTTGGAGTTATTTGGCATGAGTATGTATGGATGGAAACACCTAGGTTGTGTTAGAAACTAATGTGACCTAGAAAATGGAATGCCTCTAATGTGAGAGTGTGATTTGGGGAGTTGGTGGTTTATAGGCATGCTAAAGTAGTTAAATGAGTAATGTGGATGATTTGGAATGGTTATGTGGAGTTATAATGTGAGTTTAAGTGGAATTATGAAAATGAGTATGTAAATGCTTGATAAATGCCATAGTGAGGAAATCAATGAAATATGAACACTATGAGCTTGATATCGATTTAATATCGATTTGGAATGAGTTAATAGGCCTAAAAGAATCCATAAACTCGAGTTATGGGTAAAGTAATGAAACGAGGCCTTAAGAGCGTCACTAGAAACTATAGGTCGAATTGACTATAGTGAACGCACGATGTCATATTATATGGATCGAATATAATGCGGAATACGATTTTTATGCAGTCTCGAAGAGTCCGTTGGAAACGAATCGAGTGGTACGAGTAGCAGCTTTAAGGAAGTGGAATCACGCATCGCGATTCCAGGTAAGGGAATTCTGTAAGTATATAGAGGTAGCTGCTCGTATTTTATGGGTGTATAAGGCTTTGGAAATGTGCATGGATTTATAGTAATGTGTTTTGAAGATGTATGGATGTGACTATGAATAATTGTATGAGATTTGGTGGTTGAAAAGGTATTGTAAAGAAATGGGATAGTAAGGCAAATAATTGCATAAATCTAATGTTTTGATGTTTTTCAAAACGGAATTGCTTGGTTTTAAGCAAACTTGTAGATGGGCCGACTAGTGTTTTATTGATGTTGTGGAAAAGCATTTGTGAAGTGCTAAACCCGATTACCGGGATTGTTTGATTGTGTATGAGCCGCCTATCGTATTTGCATGACATAAATCGTGCTAGAGCCTCGCTCGTGCTGGATTTCTATGTTTTCACTAGTGTGATACGTGTTTGAGCTTAGCTCGCACTTTGATTTGAATTGTGATGATGTTTTATAAACCGTACTGGAGCTTACGCTCGTACTTGGATTTGAGTGGTTTTTCTTATGCATATAACCATACTGGAGCTATGCTCGTACGTGGTTTCTTCATTTTTATGCATAAATGCCGTACTAGAGCGTTGCTCGTACGAAGTGATTGGTTTTGATGCATGAATTCGCGCTAGAACATAGCTCGCGCTGGTTTTCACACTGTGGTATGTATGAGGCCGTGGTGAGAGATACAGATTAACTCAGGGAACCCAACAGGCTGACAGACCTCTTGAGTGGGGTGAGGGTGAGGGGCTAGGACCTGACATAATCCATTCAGGGAACCCAACAGGCCTAACAGACCTCTTGAGTGGGGTAAGGGTGAGGGGCTAGGACCTGAATCAGGGAACCCAACAGGGGCGAGCAAGGCCATGAGGGGCTAGGACCTGGTATTGAGGTTACTCCCACGCGCTCTTGGTACTATAAAGGTTACACTTGGTATGGGTTAGATAAGACCTACGGCAGGCACCCCCAACCATGTTATGGGTCCGCGGAGTACGATGTACTATGTATATCACATGGAGTACGATGTACCGCGTGGTGGTTACTTGATTTGAGAAAGTCTGGCGGAGAACTAACCCACCTTCGTGCCAGCATGATACCCCGCACATCGGGATCCGTGTGGTCTGGGATGATATGTGACAATTGGCCAACGTAGTCACTTAAGATATAGTAACCTGTCTCCTTGCTTGATTTACTTACTACCACACGATTTTAAATCTCTAAGTGTGATTTATGATTGTTTAAGGTAGACCCGAAGGAGGGGTCGAGCCTCATGAAATTGATTTGTGAAATGAAAATGAGGTTGTGATTGTGAATTGATGTGATGAGATTATATGTGTTGAGAAAGAGTTTTATGACGTGGGTTTAAAAAGGAGGTTTCTTAATGAATTGCCCTTTGGTATGAATTTAAATGAGATCGAGCATGAGATGATTTATACATGATGTTTTTACCATGTTTTATATGCCAATATACATGATTTTGATACATGATATATATGTATACTCATATGGCATAGTTTTACTTCCTCATGCTCCTACTACAAACGATTTATGCATAACACTATCAGCATGTAGATAGAGTAGTTATCTACTATGCTTGCATTATTGCCTTACTGAGCGTGTGGTTGCTCATCCCTCTCTATTTCCCCTACATAGCGTGCATAGTAGCCCAGTGAGGACTGAGGCGTGGTATTTTGGACTCCGCTGCATCTCCAGTTGAGACAGCAGCCCCGAGGAGGAGGGCTAAAGCTGAGGAGAAAGGGAAACAGGCTGCGGGTGTGAGCAGAGGAAGAGTACATGCACTGGATCTGGACATCGCAGATGCTTCGACGGATGTGATTAAAGGTACCATCCGAATCTTTGATTTAGAGGCATTGGTATTATTTGATCCTGGTGCCATGCATTCTTTCATATCACCTTCCTTTGCACATAAATTGTTGAAATATGTGAAACCAACATTGTTGGATAAAATGTTAATGATTTCCACACCCATGAATGATAGTCAATTGACTGAGCATGTATGTAGAGATTGTAAGTTAAAGATAGAGGGGAAGGAAATGATAGCCAATCTGATTTTATTGAATATGAATGATTTTGATGTAATTTTGGGAATGGATTAGTTGGCTACCAATCGTGTTGTGATGGATTGTCATGCCAAAACATTGATGTTTTTTAGGATTAGACAATCTTATTGTAAATTTTGATGAAAAGAAATGATATGAAAATAGCATGTTTGTTGTAAATAAAGGTGTATGATTTTAAATGCATATTGCTTGAGAGATAAATTATTGTTTATGATAAATGTTGAATGTGGAGTGATGGTTTATGTTACTAATGATGGAGAGGATAATGTGAAGGGTTCATTGCATACGTGGTTGATATAGATGAGGCACACCCGGAATTGAGGGACATAGCCGTAATTACGGATTACCCTGATGTCTTTCTGGATGAATTACCAGGACTACCACCTGAAAGGGAAATGGAATTTTGCATTGTGCTAGTGCCTGGTATAGAGCCGATATCAAAACCACTCTATAGAATGGCTCCGATAGAATTGGAAGAGCTGAAGAAACAACTGCAAGAGTTGCTAAAGAAGGGGTTTATTAGACCGAGTGTCTCACCTTGGGGAGCATCGGTTCTATTTGTAAGGAAGAAGGATGGAAGCCTCCGACTGTGTATAGATTACCGGTTGTTGAATAAGGCCACCATTAAGAACAAGTACCCCCTTCCAAGAATCGATGATTTGTTGGATCAGCTCCAGGGAGCCGTAGTATTTTCTAAGATAGATCTGTGGTCAGGGTATCATCAGTTGAGGATCAGGAATGGAGATGTACCCAAGACAGCATTTCGTACCCGTTATGGCCATTACGAGTTTTTGGTGATGCCATTCGGATTGACGAATGCTCCCGAAGCATTTATGGCATTGATGAATGATATATTCAAGCCATACCTGGACAAGTTTGTAATAGTGTTCATTGATGACATTTTGGTGTATTCTAAGTCCAGGGAAGATCATGAGGAGCACTTGAGCATAGTTCTGCAGACCCTCCGAGAGAGAGAATTGTATGCCAAACTCAGCAAGTGTAACTTTTGGTTGGAACAGATCTCATTTCTGGGGCATGTTGTGTCAAAGGATAGGGTATCGGTGGATCCATCCAAGATAGAGGCAGTTGTACAGTGGGAACAGCCCAAGACAGTAACTGAGATAAGGAGTTTTCTGGGATTGGCAGGATATTATCGGAGATTTGTAGAGGGTTTCTCCAGACTAGCTGCTCCATTGACACGCCTCATGCGAAAAGATGTTAAGTTTGTGTGGGATGAGGCATGTGAGAGGAGTTTTGAGGAGCTTAAGTGTCGATTGACGACTGCTCCAGTTCTCACCATTCCTACCAGCTCAGGAGGATTCTCGATGTATACGGATGCATCACACCAGGGACTGGGCTGTGTGCTTATGCAGGATGGGAAGGTAGTTGCCTATGGATCTAGACAGTTGAAAGATCATGCGAGGAACTACCCGACACATGATTGGAGTTGGTGTCTGTAGTATTTGCTTTGAAAATATGGCGCCACTATCTCTATGGTGAGAAGTTTCAGGTGTTCACAGATCATAAGAGCCTTAAGTACCTGTTCTCACAGAAAGAGCTGAATATGAGACAGAGGAGATGGCTCGAACTCCTAAAGGACTATGATTGTGAAATCATGTACCACCCGGGTAAGGCAAATGTAGTTGCCGATGCTTTGAGTAGAAAAAACCTTGGGTTGGTGTCATATATGATGGTACGGGAACATGAATTGTTAGAACACTTTGCGAACCTCAGTTTAGATGTAACCCCACCTGGATCTGAGAGACTTGAGATCATGGCTAGTTTAAGACTGGAGCCAGAATTGATTGGCCGTATTCTGCAAGCACAGCAGAGCGATCAACGGTGCATCGGTTGGCTGAGGCAGATACAGACAGGTGTGGGTATTGATTTTGAGCAGGGTTCTGATGGCTTATTGAGGTTCAGAGGCAGAGTATGCGTTCCCAAGGATCTTGAGATCAAGAGAATGATTTTATCAGAGGCTCACTCATTGAAGTATACGATACATCCGGGAAGTACCAAGATGTATCAAAACCTTCGAAATGTTTATTGGTGGTCTGGAATGAAGAGAGACATTGCTGAATATGTCGCTAAGTGTCTCATTTGTCAGCAAGTGAAGGTAGAGCATCGAAGCCTGCAGGATTATTGCAGCCTCTACCGATACCGACATGGAAGTGGGAACATGTCACCATGGATTTTGTGATGGGGTTACCGAGGACCCGTGATGCCATATGGGTTATTGTGGACCGGTTGACTAAGTCCGCCCATTTCTTGGCTATGAGAACTGTCGATACACTGAGTCAGTTGGCGAACCTGTATACTCGAGAGATAGTACGGTTACATGGTGTACCAGTGAGCGTTGTTTTTGATAGGGATGCCCGCTTCACTTCCCATTTTTGGGAACATTTTTAGGAAGCGCTGGGGACCCGACTGAGTTTTAGCACCGCATTTCATCCTCAGACAGATGGGCAGTCAGAAAGGACTATACAGACCCTAGAGGATATGTTGAGAGCGTATGTGCTGGATTTTAGAGGCTCCTGGGATGACCACCTGCAGTTAGCCGAGTTCGCTTATAATAATAGCTATCATGCGAGTATCGGGATGGCACCCTATGAAGCATTGTATGGACGTAGATTTTGTTCCCCCATTGGATGGGAAGAGGTTGGTGACAGATAGATTTTTGCTCTGGACTTAGTGCAGTAGGCATCTGAGGACGTCCAGTTGATATGTGAGAGATTAGGGACAGCTCAGAGCCGGCAAAAGAGCTACGCTGACAAGAGATGAAGACCACTGGAGTTTTATGAGGGTGAGTCGGTGTTTCTGAGGGTATCACCATCGAAGGGTATTATGAGATTTGGTAAAAAGGGCAAGCTGAGCCCTAGATATATTGGACCCTTCGAGATTTTGGAGAGAGTGGGAGATAAGGCGTATAGGTTGGCATTGCCACCGGACTTAGCAAATGTCCATAACGTCTTCCACGTCTCGATGCTTCGAAAGTATCACCCAGACCCGGCACACGTGATAAGATATGAGCCATTGGAGCTCCATGAGAGTATGACGTATGTTGAGAAGTCGGTTCGAATATTGGACAGAAAAGAGAAAGTGTTACGGAATAAGACAATTCCCTTGGTGAAAGTTCTTTGGCAACATCACACGGTGGAAGAGGCCACATGGGAATTGGAGAACTTGATACGGGAGAAGTACCCCCAACTTTTTGAAGAGTGACTTGGTTATAATTTGGAGGACCAAATTCCTTGAAGGAGGGGAGAATGTGAGACCTCGTATATGTAAAGTTGTAATGTGTAATGAATGTGAATGGGCTTGTAATGTAAAGTATGATTGATGTAAGTCCATGGATTCAATGTACGTATGTGTAATATGATTTGTAACGTACATACAAGTTTCATTAAGTATGAATATGAAGAAATGAGTTCTTGTAAGTGATGAATGTGATTGGAACTCAAAATGAGTAGTGTGGTAAAATGGAATGAAGTTGAGCTCTCATTTAGTTTGGAATGTGATACTTTTGGGTATACAATGAATGCACACAAGTTTCAATGTGCATAAGGTATGAATGGATGCCATTTTCAAGTTATAAAGGTGGATGGATGAGAAAATGGCCATGGCAGCAGATTAAGGATGTGTTGGTGTGAGTTGCAGCAAGGAAATTGTAGGAAATCTGGATAACATGAAGGCCAGATCGATCTCATAGGATGAGAGATCGATCTGGAAGAGCCAGAATGCTCTTATTTGGGCAATGGAATAGAGCAAATCGATCTCCAATGGGGCCAGATCGATCTCCTTACCATTCTGCAATGAAAAGATCGATCCTCAAGCACCCAGATCGATCTCCTTAGCTCTCTGTTTGGGACCAGATCGATCTCATGCTTAAAATTCCGTGAAAATGAGAGATTTAAGGGGACCAGATCGATCTCCTCTTGGACCAGATCGATCTCCTCAAGCTATTTCTATATAAAGAGGGCTGAAAATCTAAAAATTTTGAGAAAAACACCAATCTTCCATTTCAAACCCAAAAACCTAACTTTCCCTCTCTAAAATCAGCCATTTCTAGCAAGAATTGAGGGGAGACCATTAGACATTGAGTTGTTCATCTTGAGGAAGAGAACAACATAGTTGGAACCCAAAATCCCATTGTGGGTATTGAAAGAGATAAGGGCATTGACATTTGGAGCAAGAAGAAAAATCATATTTGGTAAGATTCTAACACTCCAATCCAAGTACATTGTCTATTTAATTGATTTTGGAGTTGTTTGGCATTAGTATGTATGGATGGAAACACCTAGGTTGTGTTAGAAACTAATGTGACCTAGAAAATGGAATGCCTCTAATGTGAGAGTGTGATTTGGGGAGTTGGTGGTTTATAGGCATGCTAAAGTGCTTAAATGAGTAATGTGGATGATTTGGAATGGTTATGTGGAGTTATAATGTGAGTTTAAGTGGAATTATGAAAATGAGTATGTAAATGCTTGATAAATGCCATAGTGAGGAAATCAATGAAATATGAACACTATGAGCTTGATATCGATTTAATATCGATTTGGAATGAGTTAATAGGCCTAAAAGAATCCATAGACTCGAGTTATGGGTAAAGTAATGAAACGAGGCCTTAAGAGCGTCACTAGAAACTATAGGTCGAATTGACTATAGTGAATGCACGATGTCATATTATATGGATCGAATATAGTGCGGAATACGATTTTTGTGCAGTCTCGAAGAGTCCGTTGGAAACGAATCGAGTGGTACGAGTAGCAGCTTTAAGGAAGTGGAATCACGCATCGCGATTCCAGGTAAGGGAATTCTGTAAGTATATAGAGGTAGCTGCTCATATTTTATGGGTGTATAGGGCTTTGGAAATGTGCATGGATTTATAGTAATGTGTTTTGAAGATGTATGGATGTGACTATGAATAATTGTATGAGATTTGGTGGTTGAAAAGGTATTGTAAAGAAATAGGATAGTAAGGCTAATAATTGCATAAATCTAATGTTTTGATGTTTTTCAAAACGAAATTGCTTGGTTTTAAGCAAGCTTGTAGATGGGCCGACTAGTGTTTTATTGATGTTGTGGAAAAGCATTTGTGAAGTGCTAAACCCGATTGTCGGGATTGTTTGATTGTGTATGAGCCGCCTACCGTATTTGCATGACATAAATCGCGCTAGAGCCTCGTTCGCACTGGATTTCTATGTTTTCACTGGTGTGATACGTGTTTGAGCTTAGCTCGCACTTTGATTTGAATTGTGATGATGCTTTATAAACCGTTCTGGAGCTTACGCTCGTACTTGGATTTGAGTGGTTTTTCTTATGCATATAACCGTATTGGAGCTATGCTCGTACGTGGTTTCTTCATTTTTATGCATAAATGCCGTACTAGAGCGTTGCTCGTACGAAGTTATTGGTTTTGATGCATGAATCCGCGCTAGAGCATAGCTCGCGCTGGTTTTCACACTGTGGTATGTATGAGGCCGTGGTGAGAGATACAGATTAACTCAGGGAACCCAACAGGCCTGACAGACCTCTTGAGTGGGGTGAGGGTGAGGGGCTAGGACCTGACATAATCCATTCAGGGAACCCAACAGGCCTAACAGACCTCTTAAGTGGGGTAAGGGTGAGGGGGTAGGACCTGAATCAGGGAACCCAACAGGGGCGAGCAAGGCCATGAGGGACTAGGACCTGGTATTGAGGTTACTCCCATGTACTCTTGGTACTATAAAGGCTACACTTGGTATGGGGTAGATAAGACCTACGGCAGGCACCCCCAACCATGTTATGGGTCTGCGGAGTACGATGTACTGTGTATATCACATGGAGTACGATGTACCGCATGGTGGTTACTTGATTTGAGAAAGTCTGGCGGAGAACTAACCTACCTTCATGCCAGCATGATACCCTGCACACCGGGATCCGTGTGGTCTGGGATGATATGTGACAATTGGCCAACGTAGTCACTTAAGATATAGTAACCTGTCTCCTTGCTTGATTTACTTACTACCACACGATTTTAAATCTCTAAGTGTGATTTGTGATTGTTTAAGGTAGACCCGAAGGAGGGGTCGAGCCTCATGAAATTGATTTGTGAAATGAAAATGAGGTTGTGATTGTGAATTGATGTGATGAGATTGTATGTGTTGAGAAAGAGTTTTATGACGTGGGTTTAAAAAGGAGGTTTCTTAATGAATTGCCCTTTTTTATGAATTTAAATGAGATCGAGCATGAGATGATTTATACATGATGTTTTTACCATGTTTTATATGCCAATATACATGATTTTGATACATGATATATATGTATACTCATATGGCATAGTTTTACTTCCTCATGCTCTTACTACAAACGATTTATGCATAACACTATCAGCATGTAGATAGAGTAGTTATCTACCATGCTTGCATTATTGCCTTACTGAGCGTGTGGTTGCTCATCCCTCTCTATTCCCCCTACAGAGAGTGCATAGTAGCCCAGTGAGGACTGAGGCGTGGTATTTTGGACTCCGCTGCATCTCCATCGCTTAGAGGTATATACACAGTGATTCTTTTTGTATCTAAACAATGTAAAAGCACAGTATTCTTTTGAGTTGTAATTATGGGGGATGTAGATGTCAGTAAAACATGCTTTTGTATAAGTACAAGATTAAATGCAAATGTATGACATCGTTTTATTTAACTGAGAATGAATGAGAGGTGGAGTTTATTATTGACTCACAGCCCAACAGTGTGTGGTGAGTTAGTTCACGACCGGGTAAGGTAACAGTAAAACGTGAAAAATTTTTAGTGATTTTCGGTTAAAGAGAATGGAATTGGGTCGTGACAGAGATTGGTATCAGAGCTGTGTTGGCCTGATTTGAGTCATTAATAAAACGTAGAGTTAGAGGGGCGAGAGCTTAATGAATTATTATAATACTGGAAGTTAGGCACTATGCCAGTTACACGCAAAGTTAGAGGGGTGAGAGCACATGCTAGAGGCCGTAGAGGTAGGCCTGAGAGCCGTGCGGAGCCACAAACTGAACAGGCTCCACCGAATCCTGCTGAGAGAGCAGAGGATACTGAGGCTCGCTTCGCTAGGTTAGAGCGGAGTATTGAGAATTGGGTGGAGATAGTCACGCAGGCGTTGGGTGCCGGTGATAGACGAGGTCCCGCGGCACAGCCTACTACTGAACAGGCAGCTGCAGAGGCGGAGAGACCTCAGACTGCTGAGACAGCTACAGTTACACCACCTCCGACCCAGGATATAGCTTCTTCTATCACTCCACAACAAAGCGGTAGTGATTTGGGGTATGACTGTGACTTAAGCAGGTTACGAGAGTTTCAAGCGCTAAAACCCCCAGTGTTTAGAGGGATGAAGGACCCAGTGGTTACGGAGGATTGGGTGTATGAGATAGAGAAACTATATAGGTTTTTCCGATGCACTTCAGTTGAGAAGGTAGCCTTTGCCGTGTTCATGTTGAAAGGTGAGGCAGAGCACTGGTGGAGGTCCACCGAGGCTATTTTGAGGGCCAAACACTCTGAGATCTCATGAGAGATATTTCTAGAGGCCTTAAGGAGACAGTACATTCCAGCTACCGCACAGAGGAAACTGCGGATGGAATTTATGAATTTGGTTCAGGGGAACCATACTGTGGACGAGTATGAGTCCAAGTTTATGTCCTTGGGGAGATATGACCCGGACACGATGGATAGTGAGACCCGAAAGATACAGAAGTTCATGGATGGATTGAGATTGGCCATCCGGACTAAGCTAGCTCCCTTCGACATTGTGACTTATGAGGAGGCTGTACATAAATCTCAGTTGTGTGAGCAAGACTTTGAGCGAAATACCTCTAAGCTTAGGAGAATCAGTGTTAGAAAGGACAGAGACTGGAAGAGATCCGAGAAAGATAGAGTGGCCAGGAAAGGAGGCCCAAGGTATTTTGATAAGAGACCTAAGATCGAGGAGGTGCAGGCGAGAGCCGATAGACCTCCCGTATACCTAGCCTTGACTGCACCGAGGGGTATAACTATTGGAGGACCACAACCTACCACAGATCAGTGTAGGAGATGTGGGAGATACCATGGGACTAGGCCGTGTCAGGTGCCCCCTGTTTCATGTTTTAGGTGTGGGAGGCCAGGACATATATCGAGGTTCTGCACTGAGATGATTGAGGTTGCCCCACAGAAGGGCAAGGAGCCTGAGGGAGCTCCAGTTGAGACAGCAGCCCCGAGGAGGAGGGCTATAGCTGAGGAGAAAGGGAAACAGGCTGCGTGTGTGAGCAGAGGAAGAGTACATGCACTAGATCAGGACACCGCAGATGCTTCGACGGATGTGATTAAAGGTACCATCCGAATCTTTGATTTAGAAGCATTGGTATTATTTGATCCTGGTGCCATGCATTTATTCATATCACCTTCCTTTGCACATAAATTATTGAAATATGTGAAACCAACATTGTTGGATAAAATGTTAATGATTTCCACACCCATGAATGATAGTCAATTGACTGAGCATGTATGTAGAGATTGTAAGTTAAAGATAGAGGGGAAGGAAATGATAGCCAATCTGATTTTATTGAATATGAATGATTTTGATGTAATTTTAAGAATGGATTGGTTGGCTACCAATCGTGTTGTGATGGATTGTCATGCCAAAACATTGATGTTTTTCAGGATTAGACAATCTTATTGTAAATTTTGATGAAAAGAAATGATATGAAAATAGCATGTTTGTTGTAAATAAAGGAGTATGATTTTAAATGCATATTGCTTGAGAGATAAATTATTGTTTATGATAATTGTTGAATGTGGAGTGATGGTTTATGTTACTAACGATGGAGAGGATAATGTGAAGGGTTCATTGCATACGTGGTTGATATAGATGAGGCACACCCGGAATTGAGGGACATAGCCGTAATTACGGATTACCCTGATGTCTTTCTGGATGAATTACCAGGACTACCACCTGAAAGGGAAATGGAATTTTGCATTGAGCTAGTGCCTGGTACAGAGCCGATATCAAAATCACCCTATAGAATGGCTCCGATAGAATTGGAAGAGCTGCAGAAACAACTGCAAGAGTTGCTGGAGAAGGGGTTTATTAGACCGAGTGTCTCACTTTGGGGAGCACCGGTTCTATTTGTAAGGAAGAAGGATGGAAGCCTCCGACTGTGTATAGATTACCGGTTGTTGAATAAGGCCACCATTAAGAACAAGTACCCCCTTCCAAGAATCGATGATTTGTTGGATCAGCTCCAGGGAGCCGAAGTATTTTCTAAGATAGATCTGCGGTCAGGGTATCATCAGTTGAGGATCAGGAATGGAGATGTACCCAAGATAGCATTTCGTACCCGTTATGGCCACTACGAGTTTTTGGTGATGCCATTCGGATTGACGAATGCTCCCGAAGCATTTATGGCATTGATGAATGATATATTCAAGCCATACCTAGACAAGTTTGTAATAGTGTTCATTGATGACATTTTGGTGTATTCTAAGTCCAGGGAAGATCATGAAGAGCACTTGAGGATAGTTCTGCAGACCTTCTGAGAGAGAGAATTGTATGCCAAACTCAGCAAGTGTAACTTTTGGTTGGAACAGATCTCATTTCTGGGGCATGTTGTGTCAAAGGATAGGGTATCGGTGGATCCATCCAAGATAGAGGCAGTTGTACAGTGGGAACAGCCCAAGACAGTAACTGAGATAAGGAGTTTTCTGGGATTGGTAGGATATTATCGGAGATTTGTAGAGGGTTTCTCCAGACTAGCTGCTCCATTGACACGCCTCACGCGAAAAGATGTTAAGTTTGTGTGGGATGAGGCATGTGAGAGGAGTTTTGAGGAGCTTAAGTGTCGATTGATGACTGCTCCAGTTCTCACCATTCCTACCAGCTCAGGAGGATTCTCGGTGTATACGGATGCATCACACCAGGGACTGGCTTATGCAGGATGGGAAGGTAGTTGCCTATGGATCTAGACAGTTGAAAGATCATGAGAGGAACTACCCGACACATGATTTGGAGTTGGCGTCTATAGTATTTGCTTTGAAAATATGGCGCCACTATCTCTATGGTGAGAAATTTCAGGTGTTCACAGATCATAAGAGCCTTAAGTACCTGTTCTCACAGAAAGAGCTGAATATGAGACAGAGGAGATGGCTCAAACTCCTAAAGGACTATGATTGTGAAATCATGTACCACCCGGGTAAGGAAAATGTAGTTGTCGATGCTTTGAGTAGAAAAAACCTTGGGTTGGTGTCATATATGATGGTACGGGAACATGAATTGTTAGAACACTTTGCGAACCTCAGTTTAGATGTAACCCCACCTAGATCTGAGAGACTTGAGATCATGGCTAGTTTAAGACTGGAGCCAGAATTGATTCGCCGTATTCTGCAAACCCAACAGAGCGATCGACTGTGCATCGATTGGCTAAGGCAGATACAGACAGGTGTGGGTATTGATTTTGAGCAGGGTTCTGATGGCTTATTGAGGTTCAGAGGCAGAGTATACGTTCCCAAGGATCTTGAGATCAAGAGAATGATTTTATCAGAGGCTCACTCATCGAAGTATACGATACATCCGGGAAGTACCAAGATGTATCAAAACCTTCGAAAGGTTTATTGGTGGTCTGGAATGAAGAGAGACATTGCTGAATATGTCGCTAAGTGTCTCGTTTGTCAGCAAGTGAAGGTAGAGCATCAGAAGCCTGCAGGATTATTGCAGCCTCTACCGATACCGACATGGAAGTGGGAACATGTCACCATGGATTTTGTGATGGGGTTGCCGAGGACCCGTGATGCCATATTGGTTATTGTGGACTGGTTGACTAAGTCCGCCCATTTCTTGGCTATGAGAACTGCCGATACACTGAGTCAGTTGGCGAACCTGTATACTCGAGAGATAGTACGGCTACATGGTGTACCAGTGAGCGTTGTTTCTGATAGGGATGCCCGCTTCACTTCCCATTTTTGGGAACATTTTCAGGATGCGCTGGGGACCCGACTGAGTTTTAGCACCGCATTTCATGCTCAGACAGATGGGCAGTCAGAGAGGACTATACAGACCCTAGAGGATATGTTGAGAGCGTGTGTGCTGGATTTTAGAGGCTCCTGGGATGACCACCTGCAGTTAGCCGAGTTCGCTTATAATAATAGCTATCATGCGAGTATCGGGATGGCACCCTATGAAGCATTGTATGGACGTAGATGTCGTTCCCCCATTGGATGGGAAGAGGTTGGTGACAGATAGATTTTTGCTCCGGACTTAGTGCAGCAGGCAGCTAAGGACGTCCAGTTGATATGTGAGAGATTACGGACAGCTCAGAGTCGGCAAAAGAGTTATGCCGATAAGAGACGAAGACCACTGGAGTTTGATGAGGGTGAGTCGGTGTTTCTGAGGGTATCACCATCGAAGGGTATTATGAGATTTGGTAAAAAGGGCAAGCTGAGCCCTAGATATATCGGACCCTTCGAGATTTTGGAGAGAGTGGGAGATAAGGCGTATAGGTTGGCATTGCCACCAGACTTAGCAAATGTCCACCACGTCTTCCACGTCTCGATGCTTCGAAAGTATCACCCGGACCCGGCACACGTGATAAGATATGAGCCATTGGAGCTCCATGAGAGTATGACGTATGTTGAGAAGTCGGTTCGAATATTGGACAGAAAAGAGAAAGTGTTGCGGAATAAGACAATTCCCTTGGTGAAAGTTCTTTGGCAACATCACAAGGTGGAAGAGGCCACATGGGAATTGGAGAACTTGATACGGGAGAGGTACCCCCAACTTTTTGAAGAGTGACTTGGTTATAATTTGGAGGACCAAATTCCTTGAAGGAGGGGAGAATGTGAGACCTCGTATATGTAAAGTTGTAATGTGTAATGAATGTGAATGGGCTTGTAATGTAAAGTATGATTGATGTAAGTCCATGGATTCAATGTACGTATGTGTAATATGATTTGTAAGGTACATACAAGTTTCATTAAGTATGAATATGAAGAAATGAGTTCTTGTAAGTGATGAATGTGATTAGAACTCAAAATAACTAGTGTGGTAAAATGGAATGAAGTTGAGCTCTCATTTAGTTTGGAATGTGATACTTTTGGGTATACAATGAATGCACACAAGTTTCAATGTGCATAAGGTATGAATGGATGCCATTTTCAAGTTATAAAGGTGGATGGATGAGAAAATGGCCATGGCAGCAGATTAAGGATGTGTTGGTGTGAGTTGCAGCAAGGAAATTGTAGGAAATCTGGAAAACATGAAGGCCAGATCGATCTCATAGGATGAGAGATCGATCTGGAAGAGCCAGAATGCTCTTATTTGGGCAATGGAATAGAGCAAATCGATCTCCAATGGGGCCAGATCGATCTCCTTAGCATTCTGTAATGAAAAGATCGATCCTCAAGCACCCAGATCGATCTCCTTAGCTCTCTGTTTGGGACCAGATCGATCTCATGCTTCGACAGATCGATCTCATGCTTAAAATTTCGTGAAAATGAGAGATTGAAGGGGACCAGATCGATCTCCTCTTGGATCAGATCGATCTCCTCAAGCTATTTCTATATAAGGAGGGCTAAAAATCTGAAAATTTTGAGAAAAACACCAATCTTCCATTTCTAACCCAAAAACCTAACTTTCTCTCTCTAAAATCAGCCATTTCTAGCAAGAATTGAGGGGAGACCATTAGACATTGAGTTGTTCATCTTGAGGAAGAGAAGAACATAGTTGGAACCCAAAATCGCATTGTGGGTATTGAAGGAGATAAGGGCATTGACATTTGGAGCAAGAAGAAAAATCATATTTGGTAAGATTCTAACACTCCAATCCAAGTACATTGTCTATTTAATTGATTTTGGAGTTGTTTGGCATGAGTATGTATGGATGGAAACACCTAGGTTGTGTTAGAAACTAATGTGACCTAAAAAATGGAATGCCTCTAATGTGAGAGTGTGATTTGGGGAGTTGGTGGTTTATAGGCATGCTAAAGTAGTTAAATGAGTAATGTGGATGATTTGGAATGGTTATGTGGAGTTATAATGTGAGTTTAAGTGGAATTATGAAAATGAGTATGTAAATGCTTGATAAATGCCATAGTGAGGAAATCAATGAAATATGAACACTATGAGCTTGATATCGATTTAATATCGATTTGGAATGAGTTAATAGGCCTAAAAGAATCCATAGACTCGAGTTATGGGTAAAGTAATGAAACGAGGCCTTAAGAGCGTCACTAGAAACTATAGGTCGAATTGACTATAGTGAACGCACGATGTCATATTATATGGATCGAATATAATGCGGAATACGATTTTTGTGCAGTCTCGAAGAGTCCGTTGGAAACGAATCGAGTGGTACGAGTAGCAACTTTAAGGAAGTGGAATCACGCATCGCGATTCCAGGTAAGGGAATTCTGTAAGTATATAGAGGTAGCTGCTCGTATTTTGTGGGTGTATAGGGCTTTGGAAATGTGCATGGATTTATAGTAATGTGTTTTGAAGATGTATGGATGTGACTATGAATAATTGTATGAGATTTGGTGGTTGAAATGGTATTGTAAAGAAATGGGATAGTAAGGCTAATAATTGCATAAATCTAATGTTTTGATGTTTTTCAAAACGGAATTGCTTGGTTTTAAGCAAGCTTGTAGATGGGCCGACTAGTGTTTTATTGATGTTGTGGAAAAGCATTTGTGAAGTGCTAAACCCAATTGCCTGGATTGTTTGATTGTGTATGAGCCGCCTATCGTATTTGCATGACATAAATCGCGCTAGAGCCTCGCTCGCGCTGGATTTCTATGTTTTCACTTGTGTGATACGTGCTTGAGCTTAGCTCGCACTTTGATTTGAATTGTGATGATGTTTTATAAACCGTACTGGAGCTTATGCTCGTACTTGGATTTGAGTGGTTTTTCTTATGCATATAACCGTACTGGAGCTATGCTCGTACGTGGTTTCTTCATTTTTATGCATAAATGTCGTAATAGAGCGTTGCTCGTACGAAGTGATTGGTTTTGATGCATGAATTCGCGCTAGAGCATAGCTCGCTCCGATTTTCACACTGTGGTATGTATGAGGCCATGGTGAGAGATACGGATTAACTCAGGGAACCCAACAGGCCTGACAGACCTCTTGAGTGGGGTGAGGGTGAGGGGCTAGGACCTGACATAATCCATTAAGGGAACCCAACAGGCCTAACAGACCTCTTGAGTGGGGTGAGGGTGAGGGGCTAGGACCTGAATCAGGGAACCCAACAGGGGCGAGCAAGGCCATGAGGGGCTAGGACCTGGTATTGAGGTTACTCCCACGCGCTCTTGAGACTATAAAGGTTACACTTGGTATGGGGTAGATAAGACCTACGGCAGGCACCCCCAACCATGTTATGTGTCCGCGGAGTACGATGTACTGTGTATATCACATGTAGTACGATGTACCGCGTGGTGGTTACTTGATTTGAGAAAGTCTGGCGGAGAACTAACCCACCTTCATTCCAGCATGATACCCCGCACACCGGGATCCGTGTGGTCTGGGATGATATGTGACAATTGGCCAACGTAGTTACTTGAGATATAGTAACCTGTCTCCTTGCTTGATTTACTTACTACCACACGATTTTAAATCTCTAAGTGTGATTTGTGATTGTTTAAGGTAGACCCGAAGGAGGGGTCGAGCCACATGGAATTGATTTGTGAAATGAAAATGAGGTTGTGATTGTGAATTGATGTGATGAGATTGTATGTGTTGAGAAAGAGTTTTATGACGTGGGTTTAAAAATGAGGTTTCTTAATGAATTGCCCTTTTTTATGAATTTAAATGAGATCGAGCATGAGATGATTTATACATGATGTTTTTGCCATGTTTTTATATGCCAATGTACATGATTTTGATACATGATATATATGTATACTCATATGGCATAGTTTTACTTCCTCATGCTCCTACTACAAACGATTTATGCATAACACTATCAGCATGTAGATAGAGTAGTTATCTACCATGCTTGCATTATTGCCTTACTGAGCGTGTGGTTGCTCATCCCTCTCTATTTCCCCCTACAGAGTGTGCATAGTAGCCCAGTGAGGACTGAGGCATGGTATTTTGGACTCCGCTGCATCTCCATCGCTTAGAGGTATATACACAGTGATTCTTTTTGTATCTAAATAATGTAAAAGCACAATATTCTTTTGAGTTGTAATTATGGGGGATGTAGATGTCAGTAAAACATGCTTTTGTATAAGTACAAAATTAAATGCAAATGTATGACATCGTTTTATTTAACTGAGAATGAATGAGAGGTGGAGTTTATTATTGACTCACAGCCCAACAGTGTGTGGTGAGTTAGTTCACGACCGGGTAAGGTAACAGTAAAACGCGAAAATTTTTTAGTGATTTTCGGTTAAAGAGAATGGAATTGGGTCGTGACAAAAAGTCATATTTACTCAGTTTGGCATACATCCTTCTCTCTCGGAGGGTTTGTAAAAAATCCTTAAGTGCTGCTCATGATCTTCCTTTGACCTTGAATACACCAATTTATCGTCAATAAAAACGATCACAAACTGGTCCAAGTATAGCTTGAATATCTCATTCATTAGAGCCATAAAAGCTGCTGGCTCATTCGTCAACCCAAAAGGCATCATTAGGAATTCGTAATGACCATAGCTGGTGCGGAAAGCTGTCTTGGGCACATCCTCCTTCCGAATCTTCAATTGATGATACCCAAGACCTCAGATCTATCTTGGAAAAGATCTGCGCTCCCCGAAGCTGATCCAATAAATCATCGATGCACGGCAAGGGGTACTTATTCTTGATGGTAGCCTTGTTCAACATCCTGTAATCAATACACAACCTAAGGCTCCCATCTCTCTTCTTCACAAATAATATCGGAGCTCTCCATGGTGAGACACTCAGTCTTATAAACCCCTTATCTAGCATATCTTGCAAGTGGTTTCTTAATTCCTCTAGCTCAATAGGAGCCATCCTATATGGTGACTTGGATATTGGCTCGATTTCAGGTGTCAAGTCGATACCAAATTCCATTTCCCTATCCGGTGGCAATCCGGGTAGGTCGTCTTAAAAGACATCATGGAATTCTCTAACCACTTGAATGTCCCCCATATCCAGATGTACTTTATCCAAATCCACCACATAAGCAATAAAACCTTCAAAACAACATTCATGTCATTTGATACCAATGTACTTTACTTGTCACAAAATTCAAAATTTCATTTCTTCTCTTAAAATCTTACTACACATTCTTCAGGTAGAGAAAACGTAATAAACTTAGTGTGGCAGTCTAAGACAACATGATTGGTATCTAACCAATCCATTCCCAAGATTACATCAATATTATACATATTTAACAGAATCAAGTTGGATGTCGCACATTTATCTCCTATCCTCACCTTACAATCTCTATACACTTGTTCAGCCAATTGGCTAACTCTCATCGGAGTACTTATTAACAAAGTCCTATTTAAGTATGTGGGTTCTACAAGTCCTGTTAACTTTGATGCACATGCAAGGGATAAAAAAGAATGCTTGGCACCAGAATCAAACAAAGCTATAGCTTCCAAATTATAAATAAAAATTGTACCATTTATCACCTCAGAGGAGGTATCAGCTGATGCCTGGTCTATCGCATACACTCTGCCTTGACCCACAACTTGCTTTCCTTTTTCTTCAATCGTGGCTCTCTTCCTTGCAGGAGGTGTAACTGTAGGAACTCTCTTTGGCTCCTTACCCCTCTGTGGAATTACCTCAACTGCCTCTAGACATTTCTTTGAATAATGTCCAAACTTACCACATCTGAAGCATCGTATACTCTGAAGATGACAGGGCCTACCACCATGATATCAACCGTATATTCTGCACTGATCCATAGTCGATCGAGGTCCTACAATCAGTATACCCGTGGCTGGTGTCTGAGTCGAAGCCACAAAAGGTCTAGCAGCCTTTTTTTGGAACTCATCTACCTCTCTCCGACGTTTACTCAGGAATCTCCGACCAAATTTGGCACTCTTACCATCTCCCAGCTTCCTCGGACCCTTATCCTTACCCCAACTAAACTCTTAAATCTGCAGGTCATAGTCCTGCTCACACAACTGGGCTCGTCACACAGCCTCTATGTATGTAGCGACATCAAACAAGGCCAACTTAGCTCGAATCGAAGGCCTCAGTCCATCCACAAATCTACGGACCCTGATAGCTTCACTCCTTATAGAGTCCGGATCATATCGGCCCAATAAAGTGAATCATGACTCATACTCATCTACAGTTCGATTCCCTTGAGTCAGATTCAGAAATTCCATCTGTAACCTACGTCGAGAGGTATTTGGGATGTATTGCTCTCTGAAAGCGCCTAAAAACATATCCCACGTGATAGCCATACCCTGAGCTCTCAACATAGGCCTGGTGGACTTCCACCAGTGCTCTGCTTCGCCTCTCAGTACAAAGGCAGCAAGCGCTACTCTCTCCGTAGCTGAACATCTACAGAAGTCGAAGAACTTCTCCATCTGACTAATCCAGTCCTTAGCCACTGCCGGATCCTTTACCCCGCTAAAAGAAGGAGGCTTGAAATCCATGAAATGCCTCAACCTCTCCATATCACAATCATATCCATACCCTAAATCATCCTCATCATACTACTGTGGGGCTACTAGAGGAGGTACTGGTCAGATATGGGGATCTCATGGCCTAACCGGTTCAGGTTGTGTAGGTGCAACATTCTCAGGTTTAAGTGCAGCTGCTGGGAGATTTGGTGCAGCCTGTCCCGTTGTACCAAGTGTACCTTCAAACTTAGCCATGATCTAACCCATCATGGTCATCATCGTGCGTATGTCCTCCTCTAATCAAGCTATCCGAGGATCAGAAGCCTCTATCTGTTCTTAGGGCTCATGACTAGAGGACGATCTACTGTGCCTCTCAGTCTTGTCATTTCGCCCTTGAGCTCTCGAGCTCTCTCCCCTCTTGCGTGCCTCTCAGGCATAACTCACTATCCTGATAACTTCCTGCATTTACAACAAACTTTTTGTTTACTACCAGCTCCGTATACACATTTGTATCTAAATATTGCACAGTAACTTGGAGATGTATGTTTCTTAGTCCTAAACATTGACTCACATCAGACCAACCATGCTCTGATACCAAATCTATCACACCCCACTTCAGGGTGTCCTTTATCCATACTTACGCTACTACGATTAGGTTGTGAGGCGATGCAATTACGAAAGTTTCTTGAATTTATAGCGGAAATATTTAAAACTTAATTCACACTCCCAGGTGTGTAAATATACAAAATTAATTGTATAATAATATCTTTACATATCATCCCCATAAAACTATTACATTTCCTTAGGTATAACTGTGCGATACAAGATAATAGATACAAAATGCTCTTGTGTATACTGTTCTTATACCTTTTCAAGTGATAGGAGCTGTCCAACGCAAAAAGAGATCCAGAGACCACCACTTTCCTAGTTCTCAGTATCTAGAGGGGGAAAATAGTGGGGTGAGCAAACCACAGCTCAGTAAGGAAATGAATGCTAGTAGGTAGATATTGTACTACCTACATAGCCTATGCATGTATAAACCAGAAACCATGTTTTCGATATAAATGGAAATATTATACGAAAATGCATTTAAACATACATTTCTCATTTGCACTTTCACATAAATCATATATGTCATGCTTCCATTTTAAAACATGATTCACAAAACAATGCCCTCGCGGCACAACTGTTTAAATCAAAGATTTATCAAAACACAAAATCTCTTTACTTTCTCAATCATTTCTTTTCCTCAAGTCTCTTTTTCTTTCTGAGTTTTTTCTGTTTTCTCGAATCTCTGAGATAGGCATGGAATTTTTGAAAATATAATATCTACGACATATGACCATAGTCAGTGATCCCAGGCTTCACTGATCAGGTGTGCACAGGGCATCACTTCGCCTGAAGGGGGATAGGTCAGTCCTACCCTCCGGCTCATCTCAATCAACCTCATCTCCTCATATACTCATGGTATAAGGTACGCCATGTGTCATCTACGTGTTACTTGTACTCACGTGCACCCAGCACGGTACATAGTATACCAATGAACAACTACACAGTACTACGTACAACCGTGGACCCAAGTCCATACTCCAACTCCGATGGACTTTTCAACCTGAACTATGTCTTATATACCAGGCAAACAATCAGCGTGACACACAGTCATCATAATGCTCCAACACGGTACGATTTATAGTTAAGGCCCAGCCTATTCCGAGGCCGTTGGCTGGCATCCCTTTGGGTCTCAAACCCCCAGGTTTACCTCAACTCATTAAAAACAAGTGCGAGCAATGCTCCAACACTTTTCTCAAAACCATCGTGCGAGTTAAACTCCAACACGGCACATTAAAAGCATAGAAACATGTGCGAGCTAACACTCCAACACATAGTCGAAGTCATTAAAACGGGTGTGAGCTAGAGCTCCAACACCAATCTCATCTCAAATCCGATAGATGGCTATTTTCTCTTTTTAAAACTCAAAACATGTTTATTTATGCAGCATGCCTCTTCATACTAAAACATGTAAAATTAGCCAACCTATCATCATCATTTCTCAATCACCAATATCAATACAAAATTGAGAAAAACATTAAAAACATGCATATCATGCTATTTCCTTACCCTATCCAATTTCTCAATACATATATATCATAGTACATTTCATGCTCCATATCATTTCATAGAATCATAGTATCGTACTAATTCTAGCAATACGTACGAACATCTCTATACCTAACACACAGTCCCTTACCCCGAATCGTACGTGTATTTCTCTTGTCACGTATGCTCCGTTCATGATTCGGGTTAGCCGTGTTCCACGTTCTTCCAATCTATACACATAACCATTAACTCATTTCTTTTCTTTCTCCTAAATATCCTCATTGTCACTTATTCTCCCATTTATACCTTTCAAGCCTTTAAATCATATATCACTTTTCCATTTGTATCACTTATCTCATTAAACTATTTCTCAACCTTTCCATAAATTTCCCTCTTCTTAAATTTCTCTTAACATTACTCACTCATCACTACAATTCACTCTTATCAATATTTTGCATACCGGTCAACCTATACAATATCTAGAATCCTTATTTAAAGATTGAGGGTTGAAGAACTTACCCCTTTTTCTTAGCCAAACTTGTGGTAGCCACAACTTCTTCTCTTGGTCACACCAATATGAGATTTTTGGGTGTGTTGTTCTCCTTGCTTCAAGGAATAACTTTCCCTTCTAGAGCTTCTTCCAAAATCGGCTGAAATGTAGTGATATTTAGAGTGAGGAAGCTTGGGTCTAGAGAGAAAATGGCAGGTGAGGTTTGGTGGGGGAAGAGTTCTGAGTTTTCATCTCAATCCTGTGCTCTTTTTATAGATGTAGGCTTATGAGATCGATCTGGTCCTTGTAGAGATCGATCTCTGCAAGGTTTGGTAGTCCTTTTTACCAAACACAACCACTACAAGATCGATCTTCTTCCATTATGAGATCGATCTGTCGAAGGCCAATTTTCTTATTGGAGATCGATCTGCCTCTCGTAGGAGATCGATCTGCTCTTTACAGAACCCTTAAGGAGATCGATCTGTCTCAAACAGAGAGCTAAGGAGATCAATCCTCTTGCCTTAAAATTGATCGTCTCATTACAGAATGTTTATCAGATCGATTTGGCTCCTTTGGAGATTGATCTGTCATGCTCCATAGCTCAAAATAAGTTTATTTTGGCTCTTCCAGATCGATCTCTCATTATATGAGATCGATCTGACTTTCATATTTTCCAGATTTTCTGCAGTTTTTCTGCATTATCTTCACCTAAAACACCTTAAATTTGCTGCCATAGTCATTTTCTCATTCAATCATCTTTGAGACTTGAAAATGGCATCCATTTACACTTTGTAGCCATTAAAACTTGTGGGAAATCTTTGTATAACTAAAGGTATACCATACTTAGCTAAATGGAAGTGCCAATAGTTACAACACTTATGCAACTTATTCCATTTTACCCCAATACTCACTTTCCATTCCACTCACATTCATCATAAATCAAAGTCCATTTCTTCATATTCATATTTAATGCATCTTGTACGTACATCACAACTCTTATTACAAGTGTGTACATTAATCTTATGGACTTTACATCACATATGCTTCACATCACTAGTACATTACCATACTTCACAAATTCATTTACATATGTACCAGGTTAAACCTATGTGGGGTCTCACATACTGAGGGCTCAACTTACCCTTCTTACCGAACCTCATAATCCCTTTCGAGGGAGAAACTCTCAAGAACGTTAAGTCACCTACCGTGAACTCTAGTGGTCTTCGTCTCATGTTAGCATAACTTTTCTGCCTACTTTGAGCTATTCTCAATCTCTCACATATTAATTGAATAACCTCAGAGGCTTGCTGTACTAAATCTGGAGTAAAGGTATTTCTATCACCCACTTCTTCCTAACCAATAGGGGAATGACACCTTCTACCATACAATGCCTCATACGATGCCATCCCGATACTCGAGTGATAACTGTTGTTGTAAGCAAATTCGACTAATGGTAGGTGATCATCCCAAGAGCATTTAAAATCCATAACACTCCCTCTCAATATATCCTCTAACGTCTAGATAGTTCTCTCTGACTGACCATCTGTTTGAGGATGGAAAGCGGTACTGAAACTTAATTTGGTTCCCATGGCTTCCTGAAAATGTTCCCAGAAGTAGGAAGTGAAGCGGGAATCCTTATCCGGTACGATGCTCACTGGAATACCATGTAGCCTCACGATCTCCCATACATACAACTTTGCTAAAGTACTCAGAGTATTTGTGGATTTCATGGCCAGAAAGTGAGCAGACTTCGTCAATCTGTCTACCACTACCCAGATAGCATCATGGTTCCTCTTAGTCCTCGGTAATCCCATGATGAAATCCATGGTGACATGCTCCCATTTCCAAGTCGGTATAGGTAGAGGCTACAATAATCCTAGAGGCTTCTGATGCTCTACTTTCACTTGCTGACATACAAGACACTTTGTCATAAACTTTGCGATATCTCTTTTCATCCCTGACCACTAATACACTTTTTGAAGATTCTGATACATCTTGTTACTTCTCGGATGCAATGTATATCAAGATGAATGGGCTTCTACCAATATCAATCTCTTTAATTTTGGGTCATCGGGAATGTAAATCCTGCCTCTAAACCTTAGCAGGCCATCATCACTCACTACGAAATCGACCATATCACCCCTCTGAATCAAACTTGCACGATCATCACATAGTAGATCAGCATGCGGAGCCTATCGTATTCGATCAATCAAATTTGGTTCCACTCGTAAGCTAGCTATCACATAGTCACTGTCAACATCAAGAGGGTCTATATCCATACTGAGGTGAGCAAACTGCTCGAGCAGCTCATGTTCCCTGACCAACATGTACATACCACTCCGAGGCTTTTTTTTTTTCTCAAGGCATCAGCCACAACATTAGCCTTTCCCAGATGGTATAATATATATCATAATCCTTCAGAAGCTCTATCCACCATCTTTGCCTCATATTCAACTCTTTCTTCAAAAACAAATATCTGAGGCTCTTATGATCTGTGAACACCTGAAATTTCTCACCATACAAGTAGTGGTGCCATATCTTTAATGCAAATACCATGCCTGCCAACTCTAAATCATGGGTCGAGTAGTTCCTCTCATGGTCTTTAAGCTGTCTGGATCCATAGGCTACTACCTTCCTGTCCTGCATCAAAACATAGCCCAGTCCCTGTCCCGAGACATCTGTATATACTAAGTAACCTCCTAAGCTGGTGGGTATGGTGAGAATAGGTGCGGTGGTCAGTCTATGCTTTAGCTTGCAGAAACTACTTTCACATTTATCATCCTACTCAAATGCCACATTTTTCTATGTGAGACATGTTAACAAAGCAGCCAACTTACAGAATCTGTCGACAAATCATCGATAATAACCTGCTAAACCCAAACAACTGCGGATCTTTGTAACCATCTTAGGTCTTTCCCACTGTACCACAACCTCTATCTTGGATGAATCTACTGATACCCCGTCTCTCGAGACTACATGACCCAAAAATGATATCTCACTTAACCAAAAATCACATTTATTGAGTTTAGCATACAACTCATGATCTCAGAGGGTCTGTAATACTGTTCTCAAATACTGCCCATACTCTTCCCTAGACTTCGAGTACACCAATATGTCATCTATAGATACAATTATGAAGCTGTCTAGGTATAACTTAAACACATCATTCATTAATGCCATAAATGCTCCAGGAGCATTCGTCAGCCCAAATGGCATAACCAAAAACTCATAATGGCCATAACGGGTCTGAAATGTTGTCTTGGGCACATCTTCACTCCGAATCCTTAACTGATGATACTCAGACCTCAAATCAATCTTAGAAAGGATCTGTGCTCCTTGCAACTGATCCAGTAGATCATCAATCCATGGAAGGAGATATTTATTCTTGATGGTAGCCTTGTTCAACAACCGATAATCTATACACAGTAGGAGACTCCCATCTTTCTTCTCCACAAATAGGACCGGTGCTCCCCAAAGTGATACACTCGGTCTAATAAACCCCTTGTCCAACAACTCTTGCAACTGTCTTTTTAGCTCCTCCAATTCCACTGGAGCCATTCTATATGATGGTTTGGATTTGGTTTAGTACCAGGCTTCAAATCAATACAAAACTCAATTTCTCTGTCTTGTGGCAACCTTGGTAATTCTTCCGGAAAGACATTGGGGAACTCTCTAACCACTGGAATGTTAACTAATTTCAACTGTGCCTTATCCAAATCAACCACGTATGCTATAAAACCTTCAACATATTATGACCACATTTGTTAGTAAAATCGTCTATTCTTAGAAATAATTTACTACTTCTTTCATTACTTTGCAAATCTTACAACATACTTTTCAGGGGTGGGAAACATTACGGTCTTAGAATAATTATCTAAAATAGCATGTAATCAACCAATCCATTCCTAGTATTACATCAAAATCCTTCATTTCTAACAGAATAAGATTGGCCAACATATCCCTTTCCCGTATTTTTAACTTACAGCCATTACATACATACTCTGTGACTACATTATCTCTCATTGGAGTGCTTATAAGTAATATCCTACCTAAAGGTACAGGTTTCACATGTTCAAACAATTTACATGCAAATAAAGGCAATATAAATGAATTCGTGGTACCAGGATCAATTAATGCTAATGCTTCAAAATCAAAGATTAGGATGGTACCTTAATTACATCCGTAGAAGCTTCTACAGATGTCTGGTCTAATGCAAACACTCGCCCTCGACCAACAAATTGTTTCCCTTTCTCTTTTTCTGTGGCCTTCCTCTTAGGAGTAGGTGTCTCAACTGTAGCCTTCTTTGGCTCTTTGGTCTTCTGTGGGGCTGTATTAACCAACTTCATGCATTCACGAGCTATGTGTCCTGGTTTACCACATCTATAACATAACCTCATCATCAAAAGGCATGGCCTGCTCTCGTGATATCTACCACACATCCTGCACTGTTTGGTGGTAGGTCGGGTTCTACCAATAACTATGCCCCTCGATGCTGGAGGTAAAGCTGGATATACTGGAGGCTTCGCAGGCCTCTCTCGTACCTCCTCAATCTTTGGCCCTTTACCAAATAACCTTTGGCCTTTTTTGAATCCTCTATCATCAACCGACCTCTTTCGGTCTCTATCTCTGCCCTTACCACTCTTACTTAACTCCAAGGCATGCAACTCATAATCCTGCTCACATAGTTAAGCTCTGCGTATTGCCTCGTCATATGTGGTTGTTTTAGATAATAATTTCGATGCTATTTCAGCCAATCATAATGTGCCACGTGCCATATCTGTGCACAAGCTTATGCACGAGATAATTAAACAGATAAGAACCATATTAAATGTATTGAGACATTTTCATCCAAGAACATAATATTAAAATAAAAGGACAAAAGCGTAATTAAGGAACAAAGAAACTCCCTATAAATAGGGGTCAGGTACGACTCATTAACCTAAGTCTCTATTTTCCCTACAGAAACTCAGTCAAATTTTGGGTCTGACTTAAGCATCAGAGTGCAAACGGAGGGAAAAGTCCTGTGTGCTTTTGATATTTCTTTTTTTTTTTGCAGAGATTTCGACAGCACGTGGCATGAAGGACGTCAGCAATTCATCATTGTTGTTTCAAGCAACAACAATTAGTGCCGTCTGTGGGAAACGAAAGAAAAGCTTTCTACTTTACAAGAATGGGGCGGACAAAATCAGCAGTGCCGCGAAGGTTCAAAGGTTCGAGGCTTTCCAAGAAGGTGAATGCCTTGTCGCGAAGGTTTGAGGCTTGCCACGAAGGTGAATGCCTTGCCGCGAAGGTTCAGAGGTTCAGGCTTACCGCGAATGTGAATACCTTGTCACGAGTATTAGCTTACTGCCAAGGTGAATGCCTTATCATGAAGGTTCGAAGGTTCGAGGCTTGCCGCGAATGTGAATACTTTGTCACGAGTATTAGCTTGTCGCCAAGGTGAATGCCTTGCCACGAAGGTTCGAAGATTCGAGGCTTGCCGCGAAAATGAATGTCTTGTCGCGAGGGATGCTTGTCGCGAGAGTGTATAGTTTACCACGAGTGTGTACAGCTTACCGCGAAGGATGCCGCGAGTGCCGCGAGGGTGTTTAGAGGCCGCGAATGCCACGAGAGTGAAAGTGGAAGATACCGCGAGAGTGAAAGTGGAAGATGCCACGAGAATGCAGTCTTGCTGCGAGCGCCGCGAAGGTGAAGTGATACCGTGAATGCTGCGAGGGTGGAAGTATCGCTAGAGTGAATGATGCCGCGAGCCTTAAAGGTAGCAGCGAGGCCCTTACAATAGGGGAGCACGAGACTCTCATGGTAGGGGTGCACGAAACTCTCACGGCATGGCCGTACAAGACCCCCCTTTTGCTTCGTGCGCGCGGAGAAGCCAACTCACGCGAGACCCTTCTACGTGAGACCCACACAGTAGGGGTGCGTGAGATCCTCGCGGCATGGCCGCACAAGACTCTATGTGTGAGACTGAGGAAGACATGAGGCGTCAAGGTATGGGAGACCCTGTGTGTGAGGCCTTAGAAGGCCTGTGGTGCCAAGTTACAGAAGACCCCATGCGTGAGACTCCAATGAACTGGAGACATCAGGGTGTTAAAAGCTGCGGTGTCATGGTACAAGGAATTCAACATGGGAGATTGTTGGTGGCAAGAGATGCCAAAGTACTAGAAACCTTGAGGGTCCGGCTATGGTAGATTCTGGATATTTGGACGTGGAAGATCCTTGGCTCCAGAACACAAATGGCCTGCCAAACAATGGAATCAAATGTGTGGCAATGACAGGGTCTCATGTTGGGAGAGATTTGGAAATAGATCTAATACGAACGAAACCTTGAAACTGGAATGACAAACTTTCAATCTCCAACTTGTCAAAATTGAACTCAGGGTAATGGGAGAGAAGCTATGGACTGCGACCAAGCAGATTCATATGATGCTAAGAAAGTGCAAAACAAACCTGCGTCCAAGGCACAGGTTGCGACAGACATGAAAAGAATGGTGGGACGCATTTTAGAAGAAAAAAGATTGGTTCTAGTTGAAGAAAATCAGAGAATGAGGATCCCATTCAGTGCAGCAATTATGGGAAAACCATTGCCTCCGAAGTTCAAGATGCCTCAAATAACAACGTATATAGGAAGAACCGACCCTTATGACCATAATCAAAACTATGAGTCACTAATGTTGTTACACGGATGGGAGGATGAGATCATGTGTAGAGCATTCTCCCTGACTTTAACTGGTAATACGCTAAAATGGTTCAATTGTTTGCCTGAAGGGTCTATTTCATCTTTTGATCAACCAAGGAGTGAATTCCTACGAACAGTCAAAAGAGGAAAGATGCTACCTATCTACTTACCTTGAAACAAGGAAATAGAGAATCACTCAAGAGTTACATAGATCGATTTCATAATGCCACACTGGAGATTCGAGATTTACAAGTTGAGGTAGTAGTGACAGCCATGCTGTAGAGAACGAGGTCCGAGAGGCTGCAGGAGTCATTATCTTTAGATCAACCACCAACGGTATCAGACTTGTTCTCCAGAGCAAACAAATACATGGCTCAGAAGAAGTGATGAGGACAATCTCGATAAGAGATGGTTGATGAAGTTTCCCACTCCTAAAGGAATATGACAAATAAGGGGAGATCAAAGGAAGGCGAGAACATGCAATGTTGCATCCACGACATGTAAGGGTATGCAAAGAAAGGAAACCCTTACCATTACTGAATCGTCCAAGCCTAAGCCCGTGGAGGAATTGAAGGAGTATTTAAGGGAACTCCTATTGCAATCGAGACCTTTGACCGAGGATCACTTGTTTGTATATCTGGGTATAGGAGACAAGGCAGTGAGTGCGGTGCTGTTAAGGAAGACTACTGACAGAGATAGATCAATCTATTACGTGAGCAAAGTACTCTTAGATGCGGAAACACGGTACCCGTAAGTTGAGAAAGTAGCTTAGGTACTGGTCATGGCTGGAAGAGAGTTACGTCCCTATTTTCAAGCACATTCAATAGTGGTATTGATAGATCAACCTTTGAAACAAACAGTACAAAAGCCTGAACATTCAGGGCGATTGGTGAAATGGGCTGTCGAGCTCAATGGTATGACATCAACTTTCAGCCTTGTCAAGCAATCAAAACACAAGCATTGGCAGATTTCATAGTCGAGTGTACTTGTCAGGAAGATCCAAAAGAACGGGAAATAGAATGGTGGAAGCTGTTTGTAGATGAAGCATCCAACCATCAAGGAAGTGGAGCTGGTATTGTGCTAGAATCGCTGGAAAGAGAAATGTTTGAGTATTTCCTACGCTTCAATTTCCACTGTTCTAATAATGTGGCCGAATATGAAGCTCTGATCGGGGGTATGAAGTTGGCGAATGAGCTCCAAGTTAAAAACTTGTTAGCTCATAGTGATTCTCAGCTGGTGGTCAATCAGTTTAAAGGACAATTTGAAACCCGAGAATCCTCCCTTGTTCCATATCTGCAAAGGGTCCAGACTTTAGCCCAATCATTTGATAAATTTCAACTTACCCAAATTAATCGGTCAGAAAATAATCAAGCTGATGCTCTGTCTAAGTTGGCGTCTTCCAAAGAAGCAACTGAAAAATTAGTAAAAGTAGAGAGGCTAGAGAGCCCTAGTATAGAGGAGGATGATGTGTTAGAGATTGAAGTTGGTGAAGAATAGAGGACCCCGATCAGATGATATCTGGTGGAAGGGACTCTTCTGGATGACAAAGAAGCTGCTTGAAAGATCAGAATCTAGAGTGCAAGGTTTACTTTAGTGAATGGGGAGCTTTATAAGAAGGGGTTCACCATGCCACTATTGAAATGCCTAAACTGAGGTTCATGAAGGGATATGCGGAGAACACTTGGGGGCCAGAGCCCTAGCAGCGAAAATACTCATAGCAGGGTTTTACTGGTCAACGCTAAAGTAATATGCGACTGACAAAGTACAAAAATGCGACAAATGTTAAAGGTTCGCTCCCTTGACAGCTGCACCAATAACAGCACTCCAAAGTATCTTTCAACCAACACCATTCGCTCGATGGGGACTGAATATATTGGGACCTTTCCCGATGGCCACAGGGCAGAGGAAGTACTTGTTAGTGTCACTTTGGAGTTTCAAGGATTTTGAATGCTGATCACGAAAAGCAGTTCGACTGTGATGCTTTTCAGAATTTTTGTGAAGGACTTGGTATTCAGCTTAAGATATCATCAGTGTCATATCCACAAACCAATGGTCAAGTTGAGGTTAACAATAGAACCATAATTTATGGCCTTAAGACTCGCCTTGACAAGGCAAAGGGAGCTTGGGTGGATGAACTTCCCAGCATCTTGTAGGCGTACGGGACTACTAGTCGAGTACCGATGGGGGAGACGCCATTCAACTTGGTCTATGGGACAGAGGCCCTAATTCTAGTAAAGATTAGGGCTGCTTCTCCAAGGATGGTTCCTTATGAACATGAAAAGAACTCTCAAGGCCCAGGGTAAATTTGGACCTACTCGATGAATAACGGGATTTAGCAGCCATATGGCTTGCCGCTTACCAACAAATGATTGCTAGTTATTACAACTCATGTGTAAATGACAGACTTTTCCAGGAAAGAGAGAGAACGACAAGTTCAGAGCAAATTGGGAAGGGCCATACAGAGTTTACAGGGCAAGGAGATGTCAAAGACATGAAACACTAACCACTTGAAGCCTTCTTTACAGTAACAGTCTTTTATTTGTTACGTTTTTAATTTTCTTTATGATTTGTTACTCGCAGGAAGACAAAGTGCAAGGGCTTTAAGTGAAAAATGCCCAAGGTAAGCCATGCACTCAACAGACAAAAGGCTTGAAGCAAAAAATGCCTGAGGTAAGTCACGCACCCAAATAAAAGGCTTGAAGCGAAAAGTGCGCGATGTAAGTCGTGAAGAAAATGTGCAAGGGCTTGAAGCGAAAAATGCGCACGGTAAGCCACGCACCCAAATAAAAGGCTTGAAGCGAAAAGTGCACGATGTAAGCCGTGAAGAAAATGTGCAAGGGCTTGAAGCGAAAAATGCGCGAGGTAAGCCACGCACCCAAATAAAAGGCTTGAAGCGAAAAGTGCGTGATATAAGCCGTGAAGATAATGTGCAAGAGCTTGAAGCGAAAAGTGCGCGAGGTAAGCTAAACACCCAAAAAAGGGTTTGAAGCGAAAAAAGCACGAGGTAAGCCACGTACTCCAACAAGAGCTTGAGAATTAGATGGCCAGAGAATTTGATTTCAGAATCTAATGTAAGAACTTGACCTGAGGCTACAGTAAGAACATATGTACTCTTCCACAAGGTTATACCTAGCGAAAGAGTGGGGAGCAATTGTTGTAGATAATAATTTCGATACTATTTTGGCCAATCATAATGTGCCACATGGCATATCTGCGCACGAGCTTATGCACGAGATAATTAAACAGATAAGAGCCATATTAAATGTATTGAGACATTTTCATCCAAGAACATAATATTAAAATAAAAGGATAAAAGCGTAATTAAGGAACAAAGAAACTCCCTATAAATAGGGGTCAGGTACGACTCATTAACCTAAGTCTCTATTTCCCCTACAAAAACTCTGTCAAATTCTGGGTCTGACTTAAGCATCAGAGTGCAAACGCAGGGAAAAGCCTTGTGTCCCTTTGATCTTTCTTTTTCTTACAAAGATTTCGACAGCACGTGGCACGAAGGACGTCAACAATTCATTATTGTTGTTTCAGGCAACAACAGTGGTAATGTCAAATAGGGATAACCGAGCTCTGATTGAAGGTCTTAACCCCTTAATAAATTTCGGAACCTTCATATCCTGACTGTTCATGGTGACCGTGTCATATCTGCTTAGGGATGTGAATTCGGACTCATACTCATCAATTGTATGGTTCCCCTGAGTCAATGTCATAAACTCCATCTGCATCTTCCTCTGAGCAGTGGCTACCTCTTAAAGGGATCCATAAATATATGCCAAGTCACAACAGAGTGACGTGCACTCAAAATCGGCTGTGTGACTATCCACCAATGCTCGACCTCATCCTCTAATACAAAAGCTGCAAAGGTGACCTTCTTTGTGGCAAAGCAATGGAAAAATCTGTAGAGCTTCCTCATACTGCGAATCCAATACTCCGCTAACACTGGGTCCTTCACCCCACTAAATGAAGGTGGTCCAAACTTTTTGAACTGTCTCAATCTGCCCAGATCACAATCATAAACTCTTTCACTACCAACCTGTTGTAGAGCTACAGGATCCTGAACTTGTGGGGGAATATCCTGAATTGGAAGGGGTGCAGGAATCTCTGCCTCTGTAGCCCGAGGTCTCAGTGCAGGCTCATGTCTCTCAAGTGCAGCAGCCTAACCAATAGGGTTCTCTTATCTACCCTCAAATCTAGCCATTGCATGTGTAAACATCTTGATAACAATGTCTACACTGCGCTGTAATTGCGCTATACGTGCCTCAGCGACATCACTAAGACTAGGTGGATCTCTACTAGAATTGGACCCACTGCGCCTCTCGGGCTCATCTCTATGCCCCTGAGAGCGCGAACTCTCTCCTCTACGAGTATGTCGTCCATCTGACATCCTGCATACTAAATAACAAGTGTCTCAGTCACATTTCCAGCTTGGTATACACAATTGTATCCAAATAATGCACAGTACTTTAAGGATGTATAATTTCCTAACTATGGATACTGACTCACATTAGACCAACTCTACTCTAATACCACCTCTGTCACAATCCTCTTCCCATGACTTACCTTACTACTAAGAGTTGGGCTGTGAGTCAACATCCATATCCACATCTCATCCATATTATAAATTACATTCATTTAAAGAAATAGAAACCGTTCTTTTATATATGTGCGGAAGTGTTTACATCAGTTTCTGTTATACACATCCTTTTTGTACAAAAGATAACTTTATTGTGCACTATTTTACAGGATACAAAATTCTTTTCTCATAAATGTATACCTTTGCACTGCTGAAGAACACGGTAGCAGGAACAACTGCAGTAAACTCACTACTGTGGGGGTGAGCTAACACGCTCAATAAGGAAAATATGAAAGAGGGTAGATAACTACACTATCTACATGCTTAAAAAAAATAAACATTTATTTTCCTTATAAAACGTATGCATTCTTTGAAAATAACTTCTATCGATGCGAAACCATTAATTCGCTAGATAGGTATATGCATATACATCATTAATTCACATAGCAACATACTCTTTTCACACAGCTCATCATTTTTTTCAATTCACACAGTACACACTTAGAAATTTCTTTACACTTAGCAAATTACTTAGAAAATCTATAAACATGAGACATAGTATGGGATATCATATCACCCTGTATCACACAGTAGAGGGGACATATGTCACCTCACACAGTAACGACAAAATGTCATATCACACAGATAAAAGACTTATGGCCATAGTCTGGATTCCAGGCAATCACTGATCAGGTGTGTAGGAATCCTAAGCTTGGGGAAGCGGATCAACCATCCCTTTAGCTCACACAGAATCACTAAGATATCACGACACATCGTACTCCATGGCTAATGCTCATAGTATAACGTGCTCCCGTGGATCCTTATCACCCATTTCCACTGTCTCAAAATCACGTGCAAGTAGGTCTGTGTAAGATCACTCAGCAATACACGACGGCTCCAGCACAGTTTTACTAATCATACAGCAAAGCGTATAAAACCTTGTGCGAGCAACTTAGCGTACGATCACACAATGATACCTAAGGCCTCTAGCACGGCTTTGTCTCATCACACAGAACACTTATAAAACCATGTGCGAGCAACTCAGCGTAAGATCACACAGCATTACCTGAGGCCTCTAGCACGATTTTATCTCATCACATAGAACACTTTTAAAACCACGTGCGAGCAATTCAACATAAGATCACACAGCATTACCTGAGGCCTCTAGCACGACTTTACTTTTAATCACTTTAAATCGAGGGAGTGACATGCGAGCGTAGTCAGAGTAAGATCACTTAGTAGTACTCGATGGCTCTAGCATGATTCCCAAAATCTAGTGCGAGCTCTCGAGTGGATCACACAGCTTACACTCAGCTGTAGCACTGTTTGTTTTTCTCAAAATCCTCTTAAAATGATGTACGAGTAAGGCTGGTAAATCTATGTTTGCCACACAGGCTCTAGCACAAGTTCACATAGAAAAAGAAATAGATGGCTCCATTCACTAAGTATGAGTGAGAGGATAAATCTCCCTTCAATCACTCGTTAAATGCTTTTCACTTCATAAATCATGCATTTTACGACAATAGTTAAATCGGGAGTTAGTCTATTATTACTCTTCTCAATCACTTACAAAACATTTGTGAAAACATCTTTTCATAATCAAGACATTGAAGGCATGGAATTTGTGCATGTAAGCATTCTTCTCATACTTAGTTTTCACGTAGATATATCAATATCTAAATACTCTATAGTATTCATGTACACACAACAGGTAACAAATATACGTATAGCTATCTCTAATAGCTCGCATAAATCTCTTACCTCGAATAATGCTCGAATAGCTTTCCTTTGATTTCCAATGCTCGTGATCCAGTCTTATCGGTTCCAATTTTATCACCAGGAGCTGCAAGTATTTGCTACTCACATTAGTATACTTTCATATACTAAATTCTCATTTGAATGAATTTCAAATCGATGCATTGGGCTCATTTACATAAATATGGCCTCGTTACATCTTATGGGACCTTATTTTCTCTTAAGCCTATTTCGATTGTTCTATTCATTTCTTGAGAATCCATTAGACTCATCAGGTCTACTGATTCATACTGAACCGACATTACTCTGACAATGCCTTAAGTTTATCATTTTCCTTCTCTATGGCATTTCATCATATACCTCTTATGCCCATTTTCAATCATCGTCTATTCCAACATTTTGATTTCATAAAACTATCTTAGAATTATGTACCATGCTCACTAACATCTCTACATGCTTAAATCATCATTAACTCCAAGTAATTTCAACTTTCTCTCACTAAGCCCATTCTAGTTCATGGAAGATTAAGCATGCTTATGGATGTTTCAGCTAACAATACATACACCAATCAACTCATCAAAATGTCTTGATTAACATACTTGAAGATGGTGTATTGAAATCTTACGTAGCTTAACTTTGCTCCTTTTTGCCAAATTTGGGGAAAAATCACTTTGCTCTTTCAATCCAAAGTTTCAGCTTCCAATCTTTGACTATGTTGTTCTCTTCTTCACTAGGAACAACTTTGCTCAAAGGAATCTCTCTTAAATCTGATTAGAAGGTGATGATTTTTAGAGTGAGAAAGCTAGGTCACTTGTTAAAAATGGAGAAAAATTAGGTTGTCTCCTGGAATGAAGATTCAACTGTCGAGTTTTTATAGAAATTGCATTATGAGATTGATCTCCAAGGGTGAGAGATCGATCTGCCCTTGCTTGAACTCTCTCGGCATTTCAATTTGTAGGCTATAGGATCGATCTACCTCTTTGGATGGGATCGATCTGCTTATGGGATAAGAGATCGATCCTTGCCAGACAGAAGGCTTTAGAGATCGATCTGGCCTTAAAAAGATATCGATCTTTGCTAACCAGAGGTAACTAGAGATCGATCTGCCTTATGGGAAGAGATAGATCTTGTCCAGGCAGAAGCAACTTGAGATCGATCTGCTTTGAATGAGGGATCGATCTCCCTTTTACAGAATGCTTTGGCATTGCATTTGAAGGTAATGAGATCGATCTCCCTTTGAACTAAGATCGATCTGCCCTTCATCTACTGCATTTCAGCTGCAATATTCCTAGATTTTCAAATATAAACTCATATTCAATTGCTTCACTACTCATTTTGCATTTCATTCACACTTAGCACTTAAAAATATCCATTTCTTATGATTCATACAGGTGGTGAGGTGCTTTCCCTCCCTCCAGCCTCCGTTCACTCCGTTTCTCTCTTCTCTCGCCGGTAAGAATGAATCAGGGGAAGGGAACCCGATTCCCTTCTTGTTTCGCATTTCTTTCCTTTTTCGTTTTCAGTTTCTTTTTTTTTCAATTCTTTTACTTTTTTCTCTAATATATATTATATTATATTATATTAAAATATAATATAATATAATGTATAAATTTCTTATAATATAATATTATTATAATAATAATATAATAATAAAATATCTTCCATTATGATATATTATTATTATTATATTATTATTATTACAATGTATTATATATACATTGATATCCACACACACATATATATTTAGACACTTAATTTTTTTCTATATATAGTTTTTATGTATATATAGACATCATTATCTATTTTTATTTTATTGGAAACATGTTTTCATATTTTCGAAATAATTCTTGATGTGTAAAATTTCGAGTTATCACCATAAATTCATATCTTAATCGATTGGACCTGAAATTCAATTATTTATTTTTTATTGATCAAGATTACATCAATCTATGTTTACAATGTCAACTTCTTAAAGAAACGACACCGAATATCGGGTTCTTACATTTCTCCCCTCCTTAAGAAATTTGGTCCTCCAAATTAGAACCAAACTATCCCTCGAGTAATTGCAGATACTTCTCACGCATCAAACTCTCCAATTCCCACGTATCTTCTTCAGAAGTGTGGTACTGCCAGAGAACCTTAACCAGAGGAATCGTCTCAGATCGTAACACTTTCTCCTTCCTTTCCAATATCCGAGTCGACTTCTCTACATATGACCTATCCTCTTTGAGCTCCAATGGCTCATACTGAATCACATGTGACAGGTCCAGATGATACTTTCGAAGCATCGATACGTGGAAGACATTATGAATGCCTGCTAGCTCATGTGGCAACGCTAGCCTATACATCTTATATCCCACTTGATCTAGTATCTCAAACAGTCCGATGTAACGAGGACTCAATTTAGCTTTCTTTTCGAACCTTATTATCCTTTTGGAGGGAGACACTTTGAAAAACATTGATTCACCCACGGTGAATTCCAATGGTCTCTGTCTCGTGTTAGCATAGCTTTTCTATCTACTCTAAGCTGTTCCCAATCTTTTACATATCAACTGAACATCCTCAGAGGCTTGCTTCACTAAATCAGGAGCAAATATCTTTTGATCACCCACTTCTTCGCATCCAATCAAAAAACGACATCTATGACCACATAATGTTTCATACGGTGCCATTCCAATACTCAAGTGATAACTGTTGTTGTAGGCGAATTTGGCTAATGGAAAGTGATCATCCCAAAAGCCTTTAAAATCCATCACACACGCTCTCAACATATCCTCAAATGTCTAGATGGTTCTCTCTAACTGACCATCAGTTTGAGGATGGAAAATTGTGTTAAAATTCAATCGGGTTCTCATGGCTTCCTGAAAATGTGCTCATAAGTGGGAAGTGAAATGTGAATCCTTATCAGATACGATACTTATTGGAACACCATGTAGCCTTAAATTTCTCGTACATATAAATCCACCAAAACACTCAGAGAATCTGTGGATTTCATAGCCAGAAAGTGGGTTGACTACGTCAATCTATCAACAATAACCCATATAATATCATGGTTTCTTCAGGTCCTTGGTAAACCCATAATGAAATCCATGGTGACATGCTCCCATTTCCATGTCGGTACAGGTAGAGGCTGCAATAACCTTGGAGGCTTCTAATGCTCTACCTTGATCTGCTGACACACTAGACATTTAGTCACAAACTCTGCAATGTCTCTTTTCATACCTGACCACCAATACACTTTTCAAAAATTCTGATACACTTTATTACTGGTCGGATGCAATGTATATCTCGATCAGTAAGCTTTTGACAATATCAATCTCATCAACTATGTATCCTTAGGAATACATATTCTGCCTCTGAACCTCAGCAAGCCATTATCACTCATTGTGAACTCCGCACTGTACCCATCTGAATCTGACTCACAATATCGACACACTGCTGATCACTATGTTGAACCTATCAAATTTGGTCTATCAAATCCGGTTCTAACCTTAGGCTAGCTATCGCATAATCACTGTCAGGATCAGAAGGGATCACATCAATACTGAGGCTCGCAACTGCTCTAACAGTTCATGTTCCCTAACCATTATATACTATACCATCTCGAGGCTCTTTCTGTTCAAGGCATTAGCCACTATATTAGCCTTACCCGGGTAGTACAATATCTCACAATCGTAATCCTTCAGAAGCTCTAACCATCTTTGTTGCCTAATATTTAATTCTTTATGCAAAAACATATTTGAGGCTTTTATGATCAGTAAATACCTGAGATTTCTCACTGTACAAGTAGTGATGCCATATTTTCAATGCAAACACCACGACTGCTAACTCTAAATCATGGATCGAATAGTTCTTCTCGTGGTCCTTAAGCTGTTTGGATCTATAAGCAACTTTCTTCCCATTCTGCATCAATACACAACTCAGTCCATATTTTGAGGCATCTGTATACACTAAGAACCTCCCGAGCTGTTCGATGTAGTGAGAATAGGTGTGGTGGTCAGTCTACGCTTTAATTTACTGAAACACTTTTCACACATATCATCCCACTTAAATGCAACATTTTTTTTCCAAGTGAGACTAGTCAATGGAGTAGCCAATTTTGAGAAACCTTCAACAAATTGTCTGTAATAACCAGCTAAACCCAAAAAACTACGGATCTTCGTAATTGTTTTGGGCCTGTCCCACTGAACTACCGCTTCAATCTTAGACGGATCAACATACACCATGTCCTTTGATACAACATGACCCAAAAATGAAATCTGATCTAGCCAGAATTCACACTGAGTTTAGCATACAATTTCCTTTCTCGAAGGGTCTGTAACACCGTTCTCAAGTGCTGCTTATGTTCTTTCCTGGACTTCGAGTACATCAATATGTCATCAATAAAAACCATAACAAACAAGTCCAAGTATGGTTTAAATACCTCATTCATCAATGCATGGAAGAGGATACTTATTTTTTATGGTCGCCTTATTCAACAATATGTAGTCAATACATAGTCGGAGGCTTCCATCCTTCTTTTTAACAAACAGAACTAATGCTCTCCGAGGTGAAACACTCGGTCTGATAACCCCTTATCCAATAATTTTTGTAATTGCTTCTTAGCTTTTCCAATTCCATTGGAGCCATTTTGTATGGTGGTTTGGATATTAGCTCGGTACCAGGCATAAAATCAATACAAAATCCCATCTCTCTATCTGGTGGCAACCCTAGTAGATCATCCGGAATGACATCAGGAAACTCCCTGACCACTGAAATATCTGTCAACTCCAGACATGCCTTATCCATGTCAACCACATATGGGATGAACCCTTCACATCATTATGCATTTAGTTAGCACAATCATTCACTCTTTAAATAACAAAAATTACACTTTTTCATCTACGATCACTACATTCTTTCATCCACAATCAGTACATTCTTGATTACTTTTTAGTAAACCTTATAATGCACTTTTCAGGGGTTGAAAACATTACTGTCTTAGAGTAACAATCTAAAACAGCATGGTTTGCAGCCAACCAATTTGGGAATGGATTGGTTTACCTCAAGATCATTCATATTCAACTGAATAACATCGGTTGACATATCTTTTTCCTCCACTTGTAGCTTATGATCTCTATACACGTATTCAGTTAGATGACTATCATTCATAGGTGCGCTAACAAGCAACATCTTGCCTAGAAGTGTAGGCTTCACATATTTCAATAACTTATATGCAATTGAAAGCGATATGAATGAATGCGTGGCACCGAGGTCAATTTAAAAAAATGCTTCAAGACAAAGATCAGAGTGGTACCTTTCACCACATCAGATGAAGCATCAGCAGTGTCCTTGTCCAAGGCATACACTTGTCCTCGAATAACAGCTTATTTCCCATTCTCTTTAGCTGGCTCTCCTTCTCGGTGCAGAAGTGTCAGCAGGAGTTTTCTCTGGCTCTTTGCCCTTCTATAGAGTAATCTCAATCAACTCTAGGTAATCCCTTATCAGATGCCCTGTCTTGCCACAATTAAAGCACGCTCTAGTTAGAATGAAACATGGCCTACCTCTGTGGTATCTACCACAGGCTGTACACTGTTTGGTAGTAGGTCGGGGTCCTCCAATCACAGTACCCCTCGCTGGAGCTGAAGTCTGATGCACTTGGGGCTTACCCATCATCTTTCCCCGTGACTCATTAGCTCTAAATCTCTTTCCAAATGGCCTCTTCCCTTTTCTAATACCTCTGTCATCCACGGTTCTCTTTCTGTCTTTATCTCGGCCTTTACCACCTTTGATGCAATCAGAGGCATGCAACTCATAATCCTGTTCGCACAACTGTGCCCTGCGCATTGTCTTGTCGTAGGTAGTGATATCTAACGGGGTGAATCAGGCTCTAGTAAAATTTGAGCCCTTTCATGAACTTTTGACCTTCTTGGTCTCACTGCTCATGGTATCTGGGTCATATCTGTCCAAGGATGTGAATTTGAACTCATACTCATCAATAGATCTGCTCCCTTGAGTCAGATTCAAAAACTTTATCAGAAGCTTACGTTGAGCAATATCTGGAACGTATTGTCTCTAGAACGCATCCAGAAATATCTCGCATGTCAGCTCCGGATGTATAACACTCAAGATGGGTCAGGCGGACTTCCACCAATGCTTCATCTCGCCCTCAAACATAAACAAAGCAAAGGCCACTCTCTCAGTGGTTGAACATCGAAAATAACTATAAAGTTTATCCAATCTGTTAATCCAGTCCTGTGCTACCACTGGGTTCTTCACCCCATTCAATGATGGAGGCTTAAACTTCTGAAACCGCCTTAATCATTCTAAATCACAATCATAACCTGAGTAAATAACTCCATAATGGTCTCTACACTTCGCTCTAACCTCATGAAGTGTGCCTCAGTACTCTCTGGTCCCTTTGTGAGACCCTGTGAGTTTCTACCAAAGGTCGAATCACTGTGTCTCTCGAGCTTATCTCTACGACCTTAGAGCATGCACTCTCTCCTCTGTTACTGCGCAGACTATCAGACATATCCTGCCTACACAATTAGTTTTCAATACAATTGCACAGCTCGGTATACATATTTGTATCTAAACAATGCATAGTAACATGAGGATGTACACTTTCCTAACTACTAACATTGACTCAATTCAACCCAACCTTGCTTTGATACCACCTCTGTCACGACCCTTTTTCACTTAAAAATCCATGTAAATTTGGCATATTTTCTATTTCACACACATAGTTTACGGTTGGGCACTGAGTCAATGTTAGCCACTCGATCACTTTCTTTCCATTCATTTCATGCCATAATAAAATAGGCAGATAAAGTTTTTTCTTTTTCTTTTCTTAAACCATAAATGTAAGCATCAGAGTTTACAATAATTTACATCCCTATGTTTACAAAATACATTACTGTGCATATACATGTTCAGATACAAAATTCACTAATTGTGTATACCTTATACCAATTGGAAGCTGTGCCAGCAGATGCAGGAGAATGGCAGTAAATACACTATTGGAAATACTCTATAGAGGAGGAGAAGAAAAAAGGGTGAGCTAACATACTCAATAAGGAAAATATGAGAGCAAGTAAATAACCATACTATATATGTGCTCATAATGCATACTCATGATCATTATAAAGCAGTTGCATTCACTAAAAATAATAGCAATCTATTCGAAATCATTAATTCGATAGAAAGCTCATTTCACTTTCAACACATTTAATAAACACATTTCTTTTCATTTCTTTTTCAAATAGTACTCCTCTGGTACTGTCAATAAATGATTTTGTAAGAATCACAAATCATAGTTAAAATCATTGAGACTAGGTAGGATCATCAGTGGACATATGGCCACAGTTAGTGACCACAAGCAATCACGGATCAGGTGTGTAAGGGTGTTAGTCGCCTAGAGAGGTGGGTCAATCCAACCAGTCAGCTAATCTCTACTCTCTCATCAGTCTGAAGACTCAAACACGATAGAATGTACTCCATGTATCATCACATGGTACAACGTACCCCATGGACAATCACACAATACAACGTACTCCGTAGACACCATCCATCCACCCTACGCCATGGACTTCATCAGTATCCCATATGCTCGAGGCTACTTGAGAGTAGGCAACCTTTTACGACCTCAACATCAATCATCAACCATAACCTTATCTCATATACCAGTGCGAGCAAGTCAGTGTGACACACATTCTACACGAGGGCTCCAGCACGATTTCATCATCAATAACATAAAAATCAGGTGCGAGCAGAATTTTGTAATTCGTAGTTAACACGCGGCTCCAGTACAATTTCATCATCAATATCATTTAAAATCTCGTGTAAGCAAAGCTCCAATACTATTCATTTATAAAACATGTCAAAATCTAGTGCGAGCAAGGCTCCAACACCATATCGTTTATCAAATCATATCAAATCTAATGCGAGCAAGGCTCCAACACTATATCATGTAAAAATCATATAAAATCTTGTACGAGCTGATCTGTGTAACTCACAGGTAATCTGACGGCTCTAGCACGATTTCAGTTATAACATTGACAAATGCCTAAAATATGGTGAAAATGGTTCTCAAAATCCAGTTCAGCACGTGAAACGATGCAATACAGTGTAAGAGGAGTGGCTTCCCGTTTGGTCACCCATCATGGGATTGCTCCCACTCAAGTACGCTTAACTTTGAAAAATGTACAATTTAATGCAAACTGCAAAATCCTGAGTCAATTTATCATTAGACTATTACAAAACAGTATTTTACGATAAAACACTGGAATCATGCATTTTCGATGTTCAACTTTGTGAATTGCCCTATCATAAGGGTAATATCATAATTTATCAATCACTAGGCTCATTTCTTAGATTTTTCAGGCTTCTACATTCTCTATACTATTTATTCACATACTGGGATTCATGAAAATACGTATAGCTACCTCTAAAAGCTATCATAAATCCCTTACCTGGATTCCATTCGATTGCGATTTTATCTTTTTCGCTGTCGATCACCCAGCCCATATAGCTCCAATTATCTTCTTCGGAGCTAAGATTTCATGATGGCACAAAATTCGAGACTCGATCGAACTCATGTTCATCTTCTATTGTCGCGTTACACATTTATATATTTAAACCGACTCAATTTTGATAAAATATAAATTTAATAAATCTTTTGAAAATTAAATCGACGCGACGTCCTAAGTAACCTAGACGTGTAAACCGCAAGTGCATGGGTCGTATAAGTAATAATAGGAATTGAGTCCCGGATTATCGTCCCACAGAGAATACAATTAGGCTAACTAAGTACCGGTAAATCTTACCTTAAGTATATCATAGCAAATTATAAATATTATGAGGGTGATCTACAAGTTTTAAATTAAAAATACTGGAAAACAATAAGAATAATGAAAATTATAAAATTAATAAAACAGAGCGAAAATTATTTACAGCACTCCTAGAAAAATAAATACAATAATCTGCAAAAGAATAAAAATACTGAAACTAAAATTAATTAGTGCAAATAGATCAAGATGCAAATATAAGAAAATGCGAAATAAAATAAATAATCACTAGAAAATTATAATATGAAACTAAAATTAGCATGTGCTTAATCTAATTAATTAACAAAAATAAAATTGCAAAATAAACTTGTCACGACCCAATTCCATTCTCTCTAATCGAAAATCACTGAAAATGTTTCGCGTTTTACTGTTACCTTACCCGGTCGTGAACTAAACTCACCACACACTGTTGGGCTGTGAGTCAATAATAAACACCACATCTCATTCATTCTCAATTAATTAAAACGATGTCATACATGTGCATTTAATCGTGTACTTATACGAATACATGTTTTACTGACATCTACATCCCCCATAAGTACAACTCAAAAGAATACTGTGCTTTTACATTGTTTAGATACAAAAAGAATCACTGTGTATATACCTCTTAGAGATGGAGATGCAGCGAAATCCAAAATAATACGCCTCAGTCCTCACTGGGCTACTATGCACGCTCTATAGGGGGAAAAATAGAGTGGGATGAGCAACCACACGCTCAGTAAGGCAATAATGCAAGCATGGTAGATAACTACTCTATCTACATGCTGATAGTGTTATGCATAAATCATTTATAGTAGGAGCATGAGGAATAAAACTATGCCATGTGAATATACGTATATATCATGTATCAAAATCATGTGCATTGGCATATAAAACATGGTAGAGACATCATGTATAAATCATCTCATGCTCAATCTCATTTAAATTCATAAAAGGGCAATTCTTTAAGAAACTTCCTTTTTAAACCAACACCATAAATACCACCAAATCAACTCACAATCACAACCACATTTACATTCCACAATTCACGCATGTGTATAAATCTAGGTCACTATATCAAAAGTGCCTATGTGAACCATTACATCATAAATCATCCCAGACCACACGCATCCAGGTGTGCGGGGTATCACGCTGGCACGAAGATGGATTATCCCTCGCCAGACTTTCTCACCACATAACTATCATGCGGTACATCGTACTCCATGTGATATACATGGTACAGCGTACTCCGCAACTCATATCGCGATTGGGGGTACCATTCCTAGGTCTTATCTACCCCATACCAAGAGTGTTCCATATTCCGTGAAGGAGAGCCTCCCTGCCGAACAGAGCCTCCCCGCCTAACAGAGCCTCCCTGCCTCCTCGGGCTTAAGGATGTTAGCTTAAGGATGTAGGGCTTAAGGATCCTTCTGTAAGAGAGCCTCCCCACCGAACAGAGCCTCCCCGCCTCTTTGGGCTTAAGGATGTTGGCTTAAGGATGTAGGGCTTAAGGATCTTACTATAACCATGTAGGAGAGCCTCCCCACCTAACAGAGCCTCCCCGCCTCTTTGGGCTTAAGGATGTTGGCTTAAGGATCCCACCGTAAAAGAGCCTCCCCACCAAACAGAGCCTCCCCGCCTCTTTGGGCTTAAGGATGTTGGCTTAAGGATGTAAGGCTTAAGGATCTTACTATAACCATGTAGGAGAGCCTCCCCGCCTAACAGAGCCTCCCCGCCTCTCTGGGCTTAAGGATGTTGGCTTAAGGATCCCACCGTAAGAGAGCCTCCCCACCGAACAGAGCCTCCCCGCCTAACAGAGCCTCCCCGCCTCTTTGGGCTTAAGGATGTTAGCTTAAGGATGTAAGGCTTAAGGATCTTACCCACTTTCACAACCTTATACGTATCCCATTGTGCAAACTTGTGCGAGCAAAGCTCTAGCACGACTCATGCATCTTCTCATAAAGAGGCGCGTACGAGCATAGCTCTAGTACGGTTATACTCATAAGACAACCACTCAAAACCCACATACGAGCAGAAGCTCCAGTACGGTTTATAAATATCATTATAGTTTCCAAATCAAGGTGCGAGCTAGGCTCCAACACGTTTCATACAAATGAAAACATAGAAATCCAGCGCGAGCGAGGCTCTAGCGCGATTTATGTCATACAAATGTGATAGGCGGCTCATATACAATTCACCAATCCCGGCAATTCGGGTTTAGCACTCACAAATGCTTTTCCACAACAACAATACAATACTAGCTGACCTATCTACAAGCTTGCTTAAAACCAAGCAATTCGTTTTGGAAAAACATCAAAACATTAGATTTATGCAATTATTAGCCTTACTATCCCATTTCATAAAATCCACTTCAAATCCAAAACCACGCATATACTCATCATCATTCATGAATACCATCAATCATTTATTTGAGCAATTCATGCATTTCATACAACACCCGATATTCACCCACAAGTTCAAAGTACGAGCAGCTACCTCTATATACTCACAAAATTCCCTTACCTGGAATCGCGATGCGTGATTCCACTTCCTTAAGCTGCTTACTCGTACGGTTCGATTCGTCTTCAACGAACTCTTCGGGACTGCACAAAATCGTATCCCGCATTATATTCGATCCATATTATGCAACCCTTGTGCTTGCTATAGTCAATTTAACCTATAGCCTCTATTAACGCTTATATGGCCTCGTTTCATCACTTTACCCATAACTCGAGTCTATGGATCTTCTTAGGCCTATTAACTTATTCAAAATCGATGTTAAATCGACATTAAGCTCATAGTGTTCATATTCCATGAATTCCCTCACTATGGCATTTATCAATCATATACATATCCATTTTCACAATTCCTCCAACTCACCATGTAATTCCATCTAACCATCTAAAATCATAAACATTACCCCAATAACAACTTTAGCATGCCATAAACCATAAGCTCATTCAATCCCACATATCCTCACATTATACCCATTTTAGATTTCTAGGTCACACCAATTCCACTACATTCCTAAGTGGTTTATCCATCAATACTCATACCAATCAACTCCAAAATCAATTAAATAGCTAATGCATTTGGATTGGAGTGTTAGAATCTTACCAATATGATTTCTCTTCTTGCTCCAATGGTAATGCCCTTAACTCCTTCAATTCCAAGAATGGGAAAATGCCCTCTCACTATGTTGTTCTTCTCTTTGATAGGAACAACTTTGCCTCTAATGATCTCTCTCCAAATCTCACTGAAAATGGCTGATTTTAGAGAGGGAAGTTAGATTTTTGGGATTGGGATTGTAAAGTTAAGTGTTTTTCCGAGATTTTCAGATTTTCAGCTTTCCTTATATAGAAATGACTTGAGGAGATCGATCTGGTCCAAGAGGAGATCGATCTGGCCCCTTAAAATCCCTCTTTTTCACGACATTTTTAAGCCTGAGATCGATCTATCGAAGCAATCAGATCGATCTGTTGAAGCATGAGATCGATCTGTCGAAGCATGAGATCGATCTGGTCCCAAACAGAGAGCTAAGGAGATCGATCTGGCTCCATTGGAGATCGATCTGCTCTATTCTTTCGCCCAAATAAGAGCATTCTGGCTCTCCCAGATCGATCTCTCATCCTATGAGATCGATCTGGCCCTCATGTTTTCCAGATTTCCTGCAGTTTCCTTGCTGCAACTCATACCAACATATCATTAATCTATTGCCATGGCCATTTTCTCATCCATCCACCTTTATAACTTGAAAATGGCATCCATTCATACCTTATGCACATTGAAACTTGTGTGTATTCATTGTGTGTTCAAAGGTATGCTACATAGAACCGAATGGAAGCATAACTCCATTCCATTTTACCACACTACTCAACTTGAGTTTCAATCACATCCATCTCTTGCCAGAACTCATTTCTTCATATTCATACTCAATGAAACTTGTATGTACGTTACAATTCATATCACACATACATACATTGAATCCATGGACTTACATCAATCATACTTTACATTACAAGTCCATTCATATTTATTACACATTACAACTTTACATATACGAGGTCTCACAAAACTAATCCTAAGGTTTAATGAAATAAAGTTCTACTAACTTAAAGAAATTCCTACATATAACTATGAACCTAAATGTCTAAAATGGTCACCCTAATTTAAATATAACTATAGCTAATTACTAACTTAATAAACTATCTAAATACAATAAACTATAATTGACACATGAAAAATAAATATTTCATAAATATTTATAAGAAAATCAATTAAATTAAAATTTCAGTTGCATAAAAGAATTACTCTACTCTAAAAATCTTAAATCTAACAATCCTAAACATATGCAATTTAACTAAACTAATGAAATCTTAATTAAACTACTTGAAAAAGTATTGAATTTAAATAACCTAAACTAGTACTAATAAACAACTTAATATATTGCAAACACAAAAGAAAATGACACTCGGCTTTGTACTGGTCTACCGCAGTGCCGCAACTTCATTTTTTGCACCGATATGTTGTCCTCTATACTGTACTACTGCAGCTGCTTCAGGACAAGCTTTCTGTGGCTCCAGCTGCTGTCGTACCTTCCTGTTCTGCACTGCAATGTCGCAACTTCATTCCTGAACTGTATCTCCAACAGCAACTATGTCGTGCCTGCCTCATGAGTGCCTTAAGCACCTGCAGCCTCACCTCTTCATGCACTGTCCAACATCAAACACAGCCATGCCGGCAAATGGAGCAATAGCCATCCGGCCTCCTGCATTAACACTAACTAACCTTTCCATAACTCATGCAAATGTCAGCATCATTAACAAATTGTCTAGAAACAATGCATGTGAGATACAAAAGAAAACTAAGCAAGTGCATGTAAATACGGGATGTAACAGTGAAGCTGCAAGACGTTGCAACAAAAAATTTGTAATTACGAAGTAGTATAGAAACTATGAGATGGATAGAGGGACCTAGCTAGGTGGAAGAGTGTTAAAAATAAACTGAGCAGAAACCAGAAGATAGGAGAAAAAACCAGGTTTTAAATAGAATCAAAGCAAACAAATTAAAACATCAAATACAATAATCTAATACTAACTAGAATTGTAGAGGAATCTAAAAAAAATGGTAAAGCAAACACTGAAGGACTGCAGCAATAGAATAGATTGAAACAAAGAAGTTGATGTAACCAGCCCTCATTGCTCGCGTAGCTGGCTTTTGCTTTGATCTCTATCACGTATCAGCTTTGCCTCAGCCCGTACCACACACTTGCTGATGATGACTACGCCCGCCCTAAGTGACCTAGACGTGTTATCCGCAAGTGCACAGGTTGTACAACTAATAATGGAATTTGAGTCCCGGATTATCGTCCCACAGAGAATCTAATTAGCCTAATTAAGTAGTGGTTAATTTTACCCTAAGTATATCCTAGCAAATTATGAGAATTTAATAGGTGATATACTAAGTTTAAAATTAAAATTACTGGAAAACAATAAAAACAATGAAAACTAAAATTAAATAAAACAGAGCTAAAATTACTTACAGAGCTCCAAGCAACTTAAAGCAGTAACCTACAAAAGATAAATAACAAAGTTAAAATTAATTAGTGCAAATAAATTAGAATGCAAATAAGAAAATAAAGAAATAAAATTAATTAGAATGAAACTAGACAATCCTAAAATAAAATATGCTTGAAATTAATCTAGATAAGTGGAAAATAAAAATGCAATTTACTCTAACCTAAAGTCTAATAAAATAAAATTCTATTAATTGAAGAAATTCCTAAATATAACTAAGAAACTAATTACCTATAAAAATGACCCTAAATTAATTATAACTCTAACTAAATACTAACCTACATAAATGTCCAAATAAGTAAATAATGCATGAGAAATAAATATTTTTGGATTCTTAAGTTTAAAATGAAGACTAAATTAAAAATGCATGAAACAGTTTTGCTCTAATTTAATTCTAAAAGCAACACATAAACTCTACACTATCATTAAGTCTTAAATCCTATTATATAAAATCAACTATTAACAGAATTAAAACTAAAAATGAAATTAACAAACAAAGGAACTATAACTAACCTACAATTTAATTTAACACTTTACCTAAGCTAACAACTAATAAAAGGAATAAAAACAATTAAACAAAACAATATAAAAGCATTGAAACATTAAATTGTTAAGGTTCTTGATTCCCAAACAAGGCCTTAAACAAAATTTTCCAGCCAACACCCTGTCCCGTGCACTATACTGCGCTGTTCTGCCATTGTGAATGCTCGACTCCTGCTCTGCTGCACATTCCCTACCAATCTTGCCCGCGTCCCAGCAACACAGCACACTGTCGTTCTCTGCCCAGCTAGCAGGCACGTCTTCCTCTGCTACAATGTCCTGCACTGCCTCTGCACGTCCCAACAATGCTGCACGCATGTACTGGCGCTATCTCTGCAATCAGCTTTGCTCCAGCTCAGTGCTGAACAACGGCACTACTGCAGCCATTCCAGCTTACCAGTACTTTTAACCAATCTAAACGTTAACCAACAGCAACCTAACCATCAAATACCAATTAGATTAATACATAAAAAAAACATCTAAATGAATAGTACACGTAAATGGAAACAAAGTAGAACAGAGTGGAAGGTTGGTCCTTGTTCACTGCTACCAGCCCGTGCACAATACCACATTTTGCTAGCCTTTAGTTTCATAACCTTTCACCATGCCTTCCTTCCCATGTTGTGCAGTGTTAGGACATAAACGAGATGCAGAAGCCACGTCTCCACCTCAAGCAACCTTCTCTCTGCACATCCTTAACAGAAGCAGGAGAGAGCTTGGCTACGTTTTCTGCACAGCACAACCCAGCAATGTTTCAATCAACCCTGCCTGCCTAGTTACTGCTCTGCCCCATCTCATGCACTAATCATTAGTTCAGCAAGAAAAATGGAAATAACAAGAAAATGCCACGATGAAAAAAATGCAATACAATCTAAATATTGAAATATCAATGCTGGAAGCTACATTTTAGAAAAGAAATGAAATGGTAACTCGATACAATGCAATAGAAACAACAGAGCACTACTAAGTGTTTACCTAAAGCAACATAAAGCATCAATAAAATCTATAACAAAAAATTAAACCGAAACAGCCCACCATCGTGAAACAGAGAAGTAAAAAAAAAAATAACAGTAGCCACCATGCCTTGCTTCATTTTTTGCTCATTCTTCTGTGGTTCCACTGTGCCAGTATTGCAGGAACAATACCCAGTATTAAACCTGCAATACTACACCAGAATAAGGTTTTGGCAGTAGTGATCAAAGCATACAGACTGGTTCAAACTACAACCTAAATAGAGTAAATGAAAATAATAAAAACAAGATAAAAAATGGAAGATAGTAAATGAGTTATGCAAAAAAGAAATAGTAAAGAGGGATTGAAAAACAACAATGAAAATGAACTGGAAACAAAGAACTTTTCATAAAACAAAATTTGAAGTTGTGATTAACAGTAGCTAATCAAATAAAAGCGATGGTTGCTTGACAAAGACTAACGGGAAAGTTCGAAGAAAAACTAAGAAATAAAACTTTCAACCTAAATAAAAATAGACTACTTTCTAAACTACTTGCCCTAGATTACTCTAGACTACTTACCCTAAAATTACTTCTACCCTACCTACTTGGTTTTTCAATTGCTCATCATGTTCTATTTTATACACAAACTTGGGGGTACAATGGTAATTTTCAATCCTAGAAGAGTTGGCATTGTTTGGCCACTTGTCTTCATTCCATTCGTTGCAGAGTAGATATTTCCACGTCACTTGTATTTTTGTCCACTTGGATGTGCAATGTGTCCTGGCGTGTGTCTTTTATGAGGTGGGCACGGTGTCCTTCGATCTTATCTTTTCGAGGCAAATAAAATATGAACACCCAGCATCACACGTGTCCAGACGAATGGTGACTCGGTTTGCGAATTGGGAGTGGTCCAGTCTCCTTTTAGCTCATTTTCAGTCCATTTTTGACTGAAACAACTGAGTTTCATCCGAATTTATTTTACATGCACATTAAAGAATTTTAATTAAATTAAGGGGATAATTAATAAAATAATATGGGGATTAAAATAATTAATTAAGAAATTAAGCACAAATAATTCTATTTTAATAAAATTATCACATGAAGTAGCAAACAAAAGATTAATGCAGAATCAAAGCAACTCAAGAATGAACAGTAGAAGGATTTAAGAGCAGAGCAGAACAGAGGAAGAACGTTGGTCCCTGTTCACTACCATGATGTATTCCAACTTCTGTTATGCACAGCTCAGCACCAGCCAGCAACTTCTTCAACTTGCAAATTACAGCAGTACACGCTGGGCCATTCACCAATAGCATCAAACTCTATCGTAGCTTAGAAATAAATACACAGTAATGGCAATACACAACAGTAGCTCATCTGGACAGTGGCAATCGTGGCCTTTTTACTTCATGCCCGATCTTCCTATAGCTGTGTCACATGAACCAAGTAGCTAACAATATCATGTCCTGCAACACAGCATGCCAATACAGCCTCCAGCCACATTTCCCATGGCAAATAAAAAACAGAACCCAGCAACACAGAAAATGCAGAGAAGAATAAAATGTAAAAATAAAAAATGCATGAAAATGAGAAATGAATATGAATCCTTCAAACTGCCATGCATCATAAAGCTAAATCACCACTAAGAGATTAAGAAAAGAAGATAGAAAAGAGTATTGTAAGGGTTGGTAAATGAACTTAAATAACAAAACTAAAGAAAAGCAATAAAACCATGCATTAAAGAAGCTTAAGTGTGCCAATCGGGAAAATGAAACTTGCCAACCGAGAACAATGGTGGCTGCTGTCACCAGCCAGCCTAACGCTCTTCTCTGGTCCAACAATCAACAAGCAGGAACAAGGGAATAGAAAAGAGGAAGATGCAAAAAACGAGGGCTAACAAAAAAAAAATAAGGAATATAAAACTAATAAAGGACAAGAACTTTGCATAAAAAAAAAACTTAAATGTGTCAAATAGAAACTTGCAAAACCAAGAATAAAAATGGTAGCTGCCAATATTCTAACGTGAGAAGCCTGAAGAAAAACTAGGGAAAAAAATAAAACCTAAAAATTTTAACCTAAAAACTAAAGCTACCTTAAAACTACTTCTACTCTTACCCTAAAATTACTTGGTTTCCAATTGCTCATCCTATTATATTTATACACAAAAATTAGGGGTACAATGGTAATTTCTAATCCTAGACGAGTTGGCATTGTTTGGCTACTTGTCATCATTCCATTTGCTTTAGAGAAGATATTTTCACATCATTTGTTTTCTTGTCCACTTAGATGTGCGATGTGGTCTGGCGTGTGTCTTCCATGAGGCGGGCATGATGTCCATTGATCTTATCTTTCTGAAGCGAATAAAATTTGGACATTCGACATCACACGTGGCCAAAAGACTGATGACTCATGCTGCGAAGTGGTAGTGGTTTAGTCTCTTTTTAGCCCATTTTCAGTCAATTTTCTACTGAAACTACTAAAATTCATCTAGATTTAATATATCTGCAAACATGGAATTTTTAATTAAATTGAGGGGATAATTAATAAAATAATATGGGGATTAAAATAATTAATTAAGAAATTAAGTACAAATAATTCAATTTTAATAGAATTATCAATCCCTTACCTGGATTCCATTCGATTGCGATTTTATCTTTTTCGCTGTCGATCACTCGGCCCATATAGCTCTAATTATATTCTCCGGAGCTAAGATTTCATGATGGCATGAAATTCGAGGCTCAATCGAACTCATGTTCATCTTCTATTATCGCGTTACACATTTATATATTTAAACCGGGTTAATTTCGGTAAAATATAAATTTAATAAATCTTTTGAAAATTAAATCAGTCAATTTCGGGAAGCCATGGGATCTCAGTTGAATTTCGGAATCACCTACCATCCTCAGACTGACGGTCAGTCTGAACGAACTATTCAGACCTTGAAGGACATGTTGAGGGCGTGTGTATTGGATTTTAAGGGTTCGTGGGGTGATCATTTACCCCTTACAGAGTTTGCTTACAATAACAGCTACAATACTAGTATCAGAATGACACCTTATGAAGTTATGTATGGCAAGAGATGTAGGTCCGCAATTGCTTGGGAAGAAGTAGGTGACCGAAAGATTATGGCTCCCGGTTTAGTGGACTAGGCAATGAAGGGTATTCAGGTTATTTGTGATAGACTTTGAGCTACTTAGAATAGGAAGAAGAGTTACACCGATGTGCGCAGATGGCAACTTGAGTTTCAGGTTGGGGACTCAGTGTTGCTAAAGGTATCTCTGAGTAAGGGCATCATGCATTTTGGAAAGAAAGAGAAGTTGAGTCCTCGTTACATTGGTCTATTTGAGATACTAAAGAGAGTGGGAGAAGTTGCTTACTAGTTAGCTTTACCTCTACAGCTTTTCAAGATATATAACGTCTCAATGTTGAGGAAATATAATCCGGATTCCTCCCATGTCATTGAGTACGAAACCTTGGGAATTCAGGGAGATATGAGTTATATGGAAGAACCTATCCAGATCATCGACAAGAAGGAAAAGGTACTACAGATGAAGAAGATTCCATTGGCAAAGGTTCTTTGGCAACACCACTCAATAGAAGAAGTAACGTGGGAACTAGAGAGCCTTATGCGAGAAAAGTACCATCGATTATTTGACGGACTGAGCTGAATTTGGAGGACCAAATTCTTTAAAGGTGGGGAGAAATGTGAAACCCAAATTTTCCATGTTAAGATTTAGTTTTAAGTTAAATTGAAAGGACTAAGACTCATCTAAATGCTTATGTAGGGCCAATAGTAACTGAGACGTCCGGAATAGTGACACGAAGCTCGAGGCATGCACTTCGAGGTAAGAATACAAATTTTAATATTCTTTAAAAGTATGATTTTAAGTATGTTTTGATGATTGGGAAGTGAAATTAAGGTGTTAGAAGTGAAAAAGTTAGTGAAACTCGAGTTTCTACTAAACCAATCAAATAGGTCCAATAAGAGATATAAATTCAAAATAAATTTTAGAAATTCACAAAAATTATCCTGAGGCCATAGGAAATTAGTACAAGGCATAAATTACATGAGGAATGAATATTGAGTGGAAATAAGGAGGTTTCAATGACCGAATAAATTTTTAAAGTAAATCGAAAACCTTAAGTTACATTGCTCGATAATGACCAAGTCATGCAAACTGGGACAAATCAGGAAAATTTTCTTAAACAAATGGGCCCCAAATTTTTATGGGAGATACTAGAGACATAGTAGAACACTTGAGAAGTGAGAATTTGGAGGAAATTGGACTTGAAATAATTTTTATGAAATTATCAAAACAAAATAGAAACTTTTTCCTGCTGCAGTAAGCAGACCACTACCTAGAAAGGCCCAATTTCGACCCATCTACAGATAGGATTTAGGCCTAAAATTTTGGTCCATAAAACTAGACTTAAATACCATTTTAATGGCTCTAAAAGCATCGAGAAAGAAGCCCTCACCCGCCCTCTCCTCCCTCCTAAAATTTTCGCAGGTGCTACTGTACCTTTCCCATTCTAGTATTTTTTTAACCCCTTTTCCGAGCTGAATTGGACTCCAACAAAAATAATGAAATCTTCCCCTTTCAGTCCTATATAACATATAAAAACTCCAGAAAAAAAGGAGTCCATTTACTAGGTGAAAAACAAGAGAGAAGATCAGGGACAAAAACTGTCTTGTTTCGAGGTGAGAGAAAGTTCAATTTTTATAAGTTTTTGGTTGCTTTTTCTTGTAGTTTTTTATGATTCTAAGGTATATACATGTTGATTTATAGTTGAGGATTAGTTTGGAGGATAAAAATCTTGGTCAACCTTGGTCAAAGTTGAGGTAAACTTGGTGAATGTTGATGAACTTGAGATATGTGATTATTTGATGTTGTTAGATGATTTTTAGTTAAGTGAAAATTGATGAAATAATTTTTAGGAAGGGGAATGATTTCTGTCAGCCTAAGGTTATAAGAAAAGGATGAAGTTTGGTGATGTTTGAGATTATAAATTGTTAAATTAATACCGAGAAAGTTTGGTTTAAAGTTAGGTTTAGTCGAAAAATCGAAAAGTGAAGAAGAGAAATTGGAAAGTTGAGAAGCTTGAATTATGGACTTAAGTGAGTATTTAGATTGTTAAGGTAATGGATTTAAAGTTAAAACAACAAAATTAGTGAAACTAGCTTAAACCGGCACTTAAATCAATAAAACCAAAAAAGTAGAAAAACGTTTACTAAAAAGTCAAAATCGATCAAACTTTGAGAAGATTAAAACAGTTTTGGATATGTTAAGATGAAATTAAGCAATATTTAATGAGTTGATATTGTTTTGGGCAGCTCAGGAAACTGACATGTTTAACGAACCAAAATTGAACCTCGGTGAAATAATGTCGCTTTAGTCTAATACAGGTAAGGGATGTAATTTAGCATAGTTCTGACTAACTATACTTATTTATGTTCATAAAATTATTTATGAAGTATGAAGAACTTCTAAAAAGAAATTAAATAATGATAAACTGGGTTTTTAGCCATTATACATAAGTTTTAACACATGGGTATTTTATAGTCATCTATGTGACTTTATTTATATGTTTCAAAGGAATTTTTGATGATTTTGAAAGTAAGGAAAAGAGATTTTGAGAGTAGTAGGATATACAATTAGCATGCCCACTGCTTGTGGTGCTCCGGCTCTGCCACTCCTGGTGCCTAATACGTGGGTCCTGTGAAGTGCTTGTCTTCACCTTTGTGTTGGTTGCCTTCACTACTCGTGGTATATATATTCTCGTAGTATCTCGTGCCTGCGCAGTACACATATATGTCTCCCGCACAGCGAGTGCCATTGGTACCCGTCCCCTAGCTGTGTGCTAGGTTTAAGTTAAGTTGTTCAGATACTACACATGTTTATGTTTGTTGTACGACCCAGATCTAGTCTACAACTCCCCAACATGGCCATCAATATGATATGCCCTCTATAGAGGATGACATATTGTCATGACCCATTTTATCCTCTTATTACTAAAAATCACTATAAATTTTTCACGTTTTTCTTTCCTAACCCGATCGTGAATAACTCATCACCACACAATTGGGCTGTGAGTCAATAATAATCCACTCTTAACATTCATTCCCAATTAATAAAAGCGATGTTATACATTTGAAGTTAAATCATTCCCTTATACAGAACATGTTTACTGACATCTACATCCCCCATAATTACAATTCAAATGACTATTGTGCTTTTACAATTGTTTAGATACAAAAGGAATCTTCATGTGTATTCCTCTTAGCGATGGATGGCAGCAGATATCCAAAATACAACGCCTCAGTCCTCATTAGGTTGCTATGTATGCTCTGTAGAGGGGGAAAGTAGAGAGGGATGAGCAACCACACGCTCAGTAAGGCAATAATGCAAGAATGGTAGATATCTACTCTATCTACATGCTGATAGTGTTATGCATAAATCATTTATACAAGGAGCATGAGGAATTAAAACTATGCCATATGAATATACATATATCATGTATTTAATCATGGAAATTGGCATGTAAAACATGGTAAAATCATCATGTACAAATCAACTCATGCTCATCAATTTTCAAATCTCGTAGAAAATGGAAATTCATTTAAGAAACATCCTTTGGAAATTACATCTGTTTCTCAAATACATACAATCCCATCACAAATCATTTTCTCACTCACAAACATCATTACCATTTCACAAATCAAATCCCACAAGGCTCGACCCCTCCTTCGGGTCTACCTTGGACAGTCAAAATCACACTCAAGTATCAAGACCATGTGGTATTATGTAATAAGCAAGGATACAGGTCACCATATCTGGACTGACTACGTTGGCCAATTATGTCATAAATCATCCCAGACCACATGGATCCCAGTGTATGGGGTATCATGCTGGAACAAAGGTGGGTTAGTTCTCCGCCAGACTTTCTCATCAGTATCTCAACCACACGGTACATCGTACTCCATGTGATATACACGGTACATCGTACTTCGTGGACCCATAGCATGGTTGGGGGTGCCTGCAGTAGGTCTTATCTACCCCATATCGAGTGAAACCTCTAGTCTCAAGTGCACGTGGGACTACTCTTAATACCAGGTCCTAGCCCCTCATGACCTTGCTCGCCCATGTAGGTGACACGCCCTAAAGGTATATGTCCGCAAGTGCACGGGTCGTACAAGTAATAATGGGATTTGAGTCCCGAGTTATCATCCCACAGAGAAGTTGACTAGCCTAATTAATTACCGGTTAATCTTACCCTAAGTATATTCTAGCAAATTATAAAATTAAGGTGGGTGATCTACTAAGCCAGAATTGAAAATACTGAAAGCAACAAAATGCTATAAAATAAAGAAATTAAAACCGAACTGAAAATTACTTACCGAGCTCCACGCAATTAAAAGCAAATAACTAGGAAAATAATTAAAACAGTTAAAATTGATTAACGCAATTAAAATAAAATGCAATTACGAAAATAACAAAGCAAGATTAATTAAACTACAATTAAACTATCCTAAAATTGCAATTAAACTACTTAATTAAAATGCAATTTAAACTAACTTAAAGTCTAATGAAAATAAATTTACCCCTAATTTAATTCTAAATGAGCACTTAATTAACTATCATCCTAATTAAAACTAAGTTTTATACTAATATGAAAAAATACTAACATGCAATTTAATTAAAGACTCTAAACTAAGCTTAACAAATTAAATTGAAATTCAACTAAACTAATAATGCATGAAATTGAGCTAATTGCTAGAGTTGAATGCCAAACAAGCCTTAAGCATTTTAAACCATTCCCTCCCTTTACTGTTCACGTGTCTTCTAAAATTATGTTTCTTTCTAAACTTTCACGGTTTTGGCAACTATCTCTCGGCACTCTGCTTGCTTTCGGTTCTAATTTCTACTCCAAGCATGCTAGGTGCCCCAGGTTCGGACTACACACTACATCCAGGCTGCTGTTTTCTGCCTCGATTTCTGATTGCCAGCTACTCTCATTCTGCTTCTCGGTTCTGCAGTGTCCTCGGGTTGTGTCGTCTGCTGTTTATGCCCTGGTGTGTCTCGGTTCTAGATTGTGGTCACGGGTTGTATTCTCTGCTCCAGGTATTCAGCTGCCATTCCAGGTCCTGCTTCTGCAACGCACTGCTGCCCGGCATCTACATCAACCATACCATCATCCTGAGTCCTCCATGGAAACGCCCAGCAATGCCCAGTTTCAGCTCAGTTTCCAGGTGTTGTTCTTGGTTCAGTATTGCTCTGTTTCCGTCACCAACAACCACAGTTGCAAGCGGTTCTCTGCTGCACTATGTTCTACCTTGTGTTGCTTGCGCCAGCGAGAGTATCTATGAGGACAGTAACCAAATACAGAAAACAGAGATAAACAAAGGAGAGCTCTCGGATGCCAGCTGCTACCTCTCCAAATATGCACCACAACAGTTAAATAGCTGAGGAAGATTGCCACTGTCATCGGCTTCTCCTTCCTTTACTGTTGTTACGCAATGCTCGGCAGTGGGCAAGCTTCAGCACATTGCAAACCCGAATGGAAAGTGGGAAATACAATTTAAAATTCAACATGAAGGCTAACCCGAGGATTAAAAGAGATTTGAGAACTCAAGTGCTAAAAAAAAAAAAATCAAAGAGCTAAGCTTATCAAACCGAAAACATGAAAACAAAAGTGATTCTCCATTGAAAATCAAATTTAACAAAGCTTAATGAAGAACATGAAATGCATAGTAAAACAAACTGGAAAATAAAAAATACTAGGAAGGAAAATAATTCTAAAAACTTCTCTACCTACACTACTCCTACTCCTAAAATTACACTAACTTCTACTCCTAAAAATTACATCATTTTTTCAATTGCCATTCTTTCCTATTTATAAACACACTAGGGGTAAAATGGTAATTTCCACATCCTTGATGAGTTGGCATTTTTTTTGGCCACTTGTCTTCACACCATTAGCTCATTGAAAAGATATTTCCATGTCATCGGTCTTCTTGTCCAATTGGATGTGCTAGGTGGCATGACTCGTGTTGTCCGCGTGGCTCAATCTCGATTTTAGCCAAATTTCGGTCCATTTTCTACCGAAATATTCAAAATTCATCCGGATTTAATTTATCTGCAAACATGAGAATTTTAATTAAATAAAGGGGATAATTAACAAAATAAATTAGGGATTTAAATAATTAATTCAGAAATTAAGCACAAATAATTCTAAAAATATGAAATTATCACACCCACAAACTTGATCTATTGCTTATCCTCAAGCAATACAAAATGATTGTAGGAATGACAAGTACAAAACACAATAATTTCCCCAATATTATCCTCAAAGAAAAAGTACAGACTATGAAATCAAAGACTCACAATTACAAGTCCAGCACTTAGAATTATTCAATCATAAGTCCTAACCTAAATTGGACTCCTCGTGAGTTGTGTGAAAAATGTCTAAGTCACTTCTCAGTACATTATTCGGATCAGATTATGCAAAACAGTGAATGCAAAGTCAATGACATATGATCATTCCCATAAGTTTGCTTTTCACTTCTCTCTCCACTAATGTAGTCACACTTAACTAAAGATCATTAGGACTTCATTAGGCTTGTAATGTAAGGCTAAGGCTAAGGAATGATAAAGTCAATTTAGGTTTAATTACCCCTTAACATGCATTACTTCTAGGATCTTAATGTAAGAGCTCAAATAATTTCCCTCAAACTTATTTATTTTTCTAAACATTTTTTTTTTGAATTTTTCTATTTTCTTCTTTTCTTTTTCTTTTTCTTTCTTTTTCATCATTTTTTTTATACATACTCCTTCAATATCACTTAATACCCATATAGCTCACAATATATCTTAATGACTTTTCATGCTTTTGGGGTAAGGGATAGGACAAAGTATTTAAGCTAAGGAAAATAACGCAGGTATATTTAAAGAGAAAAGCTTATTTGGCCCAGATGGGTGACTAGGGGTAGAATATGTACAAGGAATGCTAGAAAGGCTCAAAAGATCCAAAGATGGCCTAAATCATCTCCCTAATCAAGTGTGATCTAATATTTCACCTCGAGATCAGATCAAACAAATTCTAGAATATGATGCATAAAATCAACTGAACAAATGCAATCCTATGTACACATAAGCTTTCTCTAAATAAATATACCGATTCATGACATGACATGTGCATAAGATGAGGCAATCACAATCAGAATTAAGACAAATTCAAGAATTCAACTTCATGCTTTTCCGATAATCATGCTTCTCATTCAATCAAAGTCAGACTAAATCATGGGGTCATATCATCGGAATATGGGAAAACTACATGCTAAGCACTAGATCATCCCAAAATCAAACAATTTAAGCTCATATTATCGAAAAAATTTTGAAAATTCTTTCTCAGATTTTTGAAAAAATTTTAAACTTTTTTCCAATTTTTCACAAAATTGCTCGAGTGATATCCCCTCCGCAAAACTTAAAGTGCACAGTGTCCTCACTGTGCAGATAATATAAGAATTTAAGCTCGAGAACAGAGTACTCCCCTTTCTGATGATGATGAACAACTGAAGCTTGATTGAAAGCATAAAACTAGAAAATAAACCTGCAAAATAAACAAAGAAAGAAACAACAGAAAAGAAAAAGAAAAATGAACTATATACAAAGTGAAAAGAAAAACACAGCTACTTCAAATGCAGCTGAAGAAAACAACACTCAGCAGCAGGGTGAAGAGTAGGAGGGTCATCCAAAGTGGTGACATGGTGCTGACAGTTAACTCCTCCTGAGCCCTATCTACTTCCCTTCTTCTTTCAAATTTTATATGGTGAAGCCTTATGTCCTCCTTAAAACATTTTTGAGAGTCATCAGGGAGCTTCAAAGGTTCGAAAACATTAAACTTTACTTCCTGATCTTCGATTCTCATCGTTAACTCCCCTTTTTGTACATCAATTACGGTTCTACCAGTAGCAAAAAAAGGCCTGCCTAGTATAATGGGGACTTCCCTGTCTTCCTCCATGTCCAAAATAATAAAATCTGCAGGGAAAATAAACTTGTCCACCTTTACTAAGACATCTTCAATGACCCCCTTCGAATATTTAATTGATCGATCAGCTAACTGAAGGGTCACTGTGGTGGGCTTGGCATCCCCTATTATTAACTTATGATAGATAGATGATGGCATCAAATTTATACTAGCTCCTAAATCGTACATGGCTCTACCAAAGAATAAATTTCCAATAGTGCATGGTATGGTAAAACTCCCGGGATCCTTAACCTTGGGGGGTAATTTCCTCTGGATAATGGCACTACATTCCTCAGTTAAGGCCACCATTTCATAGTCTTCCAATCTCCTTTTCCTAGAGAGGATATCCTTTAGAAACTTCACATAACTTGGCATTTGCTCTAAAGCATCTGCGAAAGGAATATTGATGTGAAGTTTCTTAAAAACCTCAAGAAATTTAGCAAATTTTTGTTCAAGCTTTTAGTTTTAAAACCTCTGAGGAAAAGGTACTGGTGGTCTAACCGGAGGGGATGTAGTGGAAACCTGTGTAGAATTAGAGGACGAGGAAGGCAATGAAGAAGAAGAAGGTATAGATGAAGAAGCGCCTAGCTTTTTTTCCTTGGCAGCCCGATCTTTAGGTTCCTACTCTTTCTGAGCTGCTTCTTTAGAACTTATGAATTCTTCAACTATGTGCTGTTCAGGTTGGGACTTAACTTGTGGCTCCTCTAGCTCTCTGCCACTCCTAAGGGTGATAGATCTAACATGTTCCTTACCCTCCCTTTGCTTAACAGGATTAACTTCAGTATTACTAGGAAGGGTCCTTTGAGGACGTTGGCTAAGAGCACTAGCTATTTGTCCCACCTAAACCTCTAAGTTCTTAATTGAAGCAGCTTGATTTTGTAGGATCGTTGAGAACATCTCCTCTAATGTAGGCTTCTTCTCAGCTACTGGTGCATGGTAAAGTTGGGGCTGCATAAGTGGTGGTGGTGGTGGTTGATGGAAGTGAGATGGATGATGCTAAAATTGTGGTGGGGATGGTTGATGAGGCAGGTGATATGGAAATTATGATTGTGGTGGTACATGAACCGATGGAGCTTGAAAACTAGGGGGTTCAATAGGTCTAGAGCTAGAAGTTTGCCCTTGGTTTTGGCTCCAGGAGAAGTTATGATGGTTCTTCCACCCTGGGTTGTAGGTGTTTGACAAGGGGTTGTTCTGTTGCTTCTGAAGTGGAGCAACATACTGAACTGATTCTAGGTTAAGTGGACACCTATCTACAGAGTGGGTACCACTACACAGCTCGTAGGAAAGAAAAGAACTTTGGACAGAATAAATCGGATTACAATTGGTGGGAGGATTATGTTAGGTACTGAGCGACTCTACCTTTTTTATAAGATTAGCGATTTGGGAGGTCAAGGTAGATAGTGTGTCGAGCTCATAAATACCCATCAACTTCTTTAGCAATTGCCTCTCCGAGGACCATAGATAGTTGTTAGCCGCCATCTTTTCTAACAACTCGTAAGCTTCCTCCTCTGTTTTACACATTAGCGCTCCACCTGCCGCAGCGTCAACAATGATCCTATTTGGGCTTGTAAGTCCGTTGTAGAAGGTCTGAACTTGCAACCACAAAGGTAAGCCATGGTGAGGGCACTTCTTAAGAAGCTCTTTATATCGTTCCCATGCTTCGTAAAGAGATTCAGAGTCGTACTGAGCAAAGGAAGATATATTACTACGGAGTTGGGCCATTTTAGAGGGAGGGAAAAACTTAGATAGAAATTGATGGGCTAACTCGTCCCATGTAGAAATGGATCCTGGAGGCAGGGAGGTTAACCAGTGTCTCGCCCTATCCCTAAGTGAGAAGGGGAATAATCTAAGCCTAAGTGTATCATCAGATAATCCACTATGTTTAAACGTGTTGCACAAGTCCAAGAATTGCCCAAGGTGAGCATGTGGGTCATCGTGTGGAAGCCTACTGAACTGTAGAGAAGTTTGGATCATCTAGAGGATTGCGGGCTTAATTTTGAAGTTATTTGTAGGGACAGCTGGTGGCCTAATTCTGGAATAATATCCTCCAATTGTCGGCATCGCATAATCTCCAACAGTTCTAATTTTCCTATTTTCTGCCATGGAGAATTGCAGCAGAGCTAATAATTTCCTAGAGTCCTTTCGAATTTTTCTAAGAGTGTGTTCGATTTTAGGATCTAGAGGAAAGCAATCAAAACTTCTGGCTCTATGCTTGCAATCATCGAAAAGTTCTTAGAAATTTTTTTAAAGTTTTTCAAATTTTCAATTTTTTTTATTTTAATTAAAAAAATTTAACTAACCTAAGCTAAGGCTCTAAATATTTACACCCTAAATATTCACAAGCTAGAATTACACCTAAGCATAATTTCACCGATATTAATTAACGACTAATTAAAACTTCCTTGGCAACGCCGTCAAAAACTTGACACGCCCTAAAAGTATATGTCCGCAAGTGCACGGGTCGTACAAGTAATAATGGGATTTGAGTCCCGAGTTATCATCCCACAGAGAAGTTGACTAGCCTAATTAACTACCGGTTAATCTTACCCTAAGTATATTCTAGCAAATTATAAAATTAAGGTGGGTGATCTACTAAGCTAGAATTGAAAATATTGAGAGCAATAAAATGCTATAAAATAAAGAAATTAAAACCGAGCTGAAAATTACTTACCAAGCTCCACGCAATTAAAAGTAAATACCTACGAAAATAATTAAAATAGTTAAAATTGATTAATGCAATTAAAATAAAATGCAATTACGAAAATAACAAAGCAAGATTAATTAAACTACAATTAAACTATCCTAAAATTGCAATTAAACTACTTAATTAAAATGCAATTTAAACTAGCTTAAAGTCTAATGAAAATAAATTTACCCCTAATTTAATTCTAAATGAACACTTAATTAACTATCATCCTAATTAAAACTAAGTTTTATACTACTATGCAAAAATACTAACATGCAATTTAATTAAAGACTCTAAACTAAGCTTAACAAATTAAATTGAAATTAAACTAAACTAATAATGGATGAAAATGAGTTAATTACTAGAGTTGAATGCCAAACAAGCCTTAAGCATTTTAAACCATTCCCTCCCTTTACTGTTCACGTGTCTTCTAAAATTATGTTTCTTTCTAAACTTTCACAGTTTTGGCAACTATCTCTTGGCACTCTGCTTGCTCTCGGTTCTGATTTCTACTCCAAGCATGCTAGGTGCTCCAAGTTCGGACTACACACTGCATCCAGGCTGCTATTTTTGCCTCCGTTTCTGGTTGCCAGCTACTCTCATTCTGCATCTCGGTTCTGCAATGTCCTCGGGTTATGTCCTCTGCTGTTTATGCCCTGGTGTGTCTCGGTTCCAGGCTCTGGTCACGAGTTGTATTCTCTGCTCTAGGTATTCAGCTGCCATTCCAGGTCCTGCTTCTACAACACACTGCTACCCGGCATTTACATCAACCATACCAGCATCCCGAGTCCTCCATGGAAATGCCCAGCAATGCCCAGTTTCAGTTCAGTTTCCAGGTGTTGTTCTCGGTTCAGTATTGCTCTGTTTCCGTCACCAACAGCCACAGCTGCAAGCTGTTCTCTGCTGCACTATGTTCTGCCTTGTGTTGCTTGCGCTAACGAGAGTATCTATGAGAACAGTAACCGAATACAGAAAACAGAGATAAATAGAGGAGAGCTCTCGGATGCCAGCTGCTACCTCTCCAAATATGCACCACAACAGTTAAATAGTTGAGGAAGATGGCCACTGTCACCGACTTCTCCTTCCTCTACTATTGTTACGCAATGCTCGGCAATGGGCAAGCTTCAGCACATTGCAAACCCGAATGGAAAGTGGGAAAATACAATTTGAAATCCAACATGAAGGCTAACCCGAGGATTAAAAGAGATTTGAGAACTCAAGTGCTAAAAAAAAAAAATCAAAGAGCTAAGCTTATCAAACCGAAAACATGAAAACAAAAGTGATTCTCCATTGAAAATGAAATTTAACAAAGCTTAATGAAGAACATGAAATGCATAGTAAAATAAATGGGAAAATAAAAAATACTAGGAAGGAAAATAATTCTAAAAACTACTCTACCTACACTACTCCTACTCGTAAAATTACACTAACTTCTACTCCTAAAAATTACATCGTTTTTTCAATTGCCATTCTTTCCTATTTATAAACACACTAGGGGTAAAATGGTAATTTTCACATCCTTGATGAGTTAGCATTTTTTTGGCCACTTGTCTTCACACCATTGGCTCCTTGAAAAGATATTTCCATGTCATCGGTCTTCTTGTCCAATTGGATGTGCTAGGTGGCATGACTCGTGTTGTCTGCGTGGCTCAATCTTGATTTTAGCCCAATTTCGGTCCATTTTCTACTGAAATATTCAAAATTCATCCGGATTTAATTTATCTACAAACATGAGAATTTTAATTAAATAAAGGAGATAATTAACAAAATAAATTGGGGATTTAAATAATTAATTAGGAAATTAAGCACAAATAATTCTAAAAATATAGAATTATCAGTTGGGTTCCTTGATTTAGGTCTTAGCCCCTCACCCTCACCCCACTCAAGAGGTCTATTAGGCCTGTTGGGTTCCTTGAATGGATTAGTGCCAGGTCTTAGTCCCTCACCCTCACCCCACTCAAGAGGTTTGTTAGGCCTGTTGGGTTCCCTGAACATCAATCCGTATTACCCTCACCACAACATCATACATACCACAGTGTGAAAACCTGTGCGAGCTACGCCTTAGCGCGAATTCATGCATCATAAAAAAATTACCTCGTACGAGCAACGCTCTAGTACGACATTTATGTGCATAATATGAAAAAAACCACGTACGAGCATAGCTCCAATACGGTTATATGTATAAGAAATCCACTCGAAATCCACGTACGAGCAAAAGCTCCAATACGGTAAATAAAAGATCACCACAATTCAAATTCAAGTGCGAGTTAAGCTCCAACACGTTTCAAACATGTGAAAACATCAATATACAATGCGAGCTAGGCTCTAGCACAGTTTCATTCACATAAAATAGGATAGGCGGCTCATAAACAACTAAAACATTGACAACCCATGCTTAACACCTCACATGTACTATTTTACAAAATGTTCAAACATTTGCCAGCCTATTAGTCAATTTGCTTAAAATAAAACAAGGTGTTTTGTGAAAACATTCAAAATATGTGATTTAAACAATTATTAGCCATACTATCCCACTTCTTTACAATACCATTTCAAACAACCAAATCTCATACAAATAATTGTCAAACACATTTCTATAAACTCATGCACATTTCCAATGCCCTATATACCCACAAAGTACGAGCAGCTACCTCTATATACTTACAAAATTCCCTTACCTAGAATTGCGACACGTGATTCCACTACCTTAAAGCTACGTACTCATGCGGTCCGATTCGTTTCCAACGATCTCTTCGAAACTGTACATAAACGTATTTCACAACATTTTAGCCCATTATAATCCAACACTTGCGTTTACTATAGTCAATTCGACCTATAGTCTCTATTAACGCTTCTAAGGCCTCGTTTCATTACTCTACCCATAACTCGAGTCTATGGATCCTTTTAGGCCTATTAACTCATTCCAAATCGATATTAGATCGATACTAAGTCCATAGTGTTCGTATTTCATTGATTTCTTCACTATGGCATTTATCAAGCATTTACATACTCATTTTCCACAAATACTCTAAACTCCCAATGTGGCTTCGTTTAACCACTACAAATCATTTGTATTACTTCAATACCAACTTATCACAATCCACGAACCAACAACTCATCAAAATCACACTTTCTCACACTAGATTCATCCCATTTTCTAGGCTACCTTAGTTCCATCATAACCTAGGTAGTTTTGACTATCAACACACATGCAAATCAACCTTAAAACTATTAAATAGACAATGTACTTGGGCTGGGTATTAGAAACTTACAAATCTAGTTTCTTTTCTTGCTCTAAAGGGAAATGTTCTTGCTCCTTCAATAGCAATAATGAGGTTTCGATTCCAAACTATGTTGTTCTCTTCTTTAAGATGAACAACTTTGTATGTAATAGCTCCCTTTCAATTCTTACTGGAAATGGCTGATTTTAGAGAGAAAAAATCTAGGTTTAGGGTAGAAAATGGAAAGGATGGTTCTACTCGAAAAAATATAGATTTCACTGCTCCTTTTTATTGAAATCACTTGTTGAGATCGATCTGTCGAAGCACGAGATCGATCTGGTCCCCTTAAATCCCTCATTTTCACGTCAATTTGAATACATGAGATCGATCTATTGAAAGCTTGAGATCGATCTGTCTCAGGTAGTAGCTTAAGGAGTTCGATTTGGCTAAAGTAGGAGATCGATCTGCTCCAACCCGAGAGCTAAAAAAATCGATATGTTTGCCTTAAGAAACGATCCTCATTTTACAAAATGTTTAGTAAATCTATCTGGCTCCATTGGAGATCGATTTGCACTGTTCTTATTGCTCGAATAAGAGCATTTTGGCTCTTCCAGATTGATTTCTCATCCTATGAGATCGATATGACCTTCATATTTTCCAAATTTTTTGTAGTTTTTTTGCAGCAACTCACACCTAACTTCCTTAATTTGCTGCCATGGTCATTTTCTCATCCAACCACCTTTAAGACCTAAAAATGACATCCATTCATACTTTATACACATTAGAACTTGTGTGTATTCATGGCATAGCCAAAGGTATACCATGCCAAGCTAAATGGAAGTACAACTTCATTCCATTTTACCACACTACTCATTTTGAGTTCCAATCACATTCATCACTTATAAGAGTCCATTTCTCCATATTCATATAAAATGAAACTTGTGTGTACATTACAAACTCATGTTACAAGTATGTAAATCGAATCCATGGACTTACATCATTTATGCTTTACATTGTAAATACGTCACCATACTCATGATTTCATAAAGTTTACATCCAAAAATACGGGTCTTACATTCCTCCCTTCCTTAAAGGAATTTGGTCCTCCAAATTAGAACCAAATCACTCTTCAAAAAGTTGGGGGTACCGTGTGATATTGCCAAAGGACTTTTACCAAGGGAATTATCTTATTCCGCAACACTTTCTCTTTTCTGTCCAATATCCGAACCGACTTCTCAACATATGACATACTCTCATTAAGCTCCAACATCTCATATCTTATCACATGTGCCAGGTTTGGGTGATACTTTCGAAGCATAGAGACGTGGAAGACGTTATGAACATTCGCCAAGTCCGGTGGCAATGCCAACCTATACGCCTTATCTCCCACTCTCTCCAAAATCTCGAAGGGTCCGATATATCTAGGGCTCAGCTTGCCCTTCTTACCAAATCTCATAATACCCTTCGAAGGTGAAACTCTCAGGAATACCGACTCCCCCAAATCAAACTCTAGTGGTCTCCATCTCTTGTCAGCATAACTCTTTTGCCAACTCTGAGCTGTCCGTAATCTCTCACATATCAACTGGACGCCCTCAGATGCTTGCTGCACTAAGTCCAGAGCAAAAATCTATCTGTCACCAACCTCTTCCCATCCAATGGGGGATCGACATCTGCGTCAATACAGTGCCTCATAGGGTGCCATCCCGATACTCGCATGATAACTGTTATTATAGGCGAACTCAACTAACTGTAGGTGATCATCCGAGGAGCCTCCAAAATCCAGCACACACGCTCTTAACATATCCTCTAAGGTTTGTATAGTCCTCTCTGGCTGTCCATCTGTCTGAGGATGAAAAGAGGTCCTAAAACTCAAGTGGGTCCCCATCACTTCCTGAAAATGTTCCCAGAAATAAGAAGTGAAGCGGGCATCCCTATCAGAAACAACGCTCACTGGTACATAGCGTAACCATACTATCTCTCGAACATATAGGTTCGCCAACTGACTCAGAGTATCGGTAGCTCTCATAGCTATGAAATGGTCTAACTTAGTCAACCGATCCACAATAACCCATATGGCATCACAACCTCTGCGGGTCCTTGGCAATCCCATCACAAAATCCATGGTGACATACTCCCACTTCCATGTTGGTATCGGTAGAGGCTGAAATAATCCTGCAGGCTTTTGATGCTCTACCTTCACCTGCTGACAAATGAGACACTTAGCGATATATTCAGTAATGTCTCTTTTCATTCCAAACCACCAATAAACCTTCCGAAGGTTTTGATACATCTTAGTACTCCCTGGATGTATCTGTACTTCGATGAGTGAGCCTCTGATAAAATTAGTCTCCTGATCTCAGGATCCTTGGGAACAAATACTCTGCCTCTGAACCTCAATAAGCCATCAGCACTCAGCTTTACATCAATACCCATACTTATCTGTATCTGCCTCAGCCAATCAATGCATCGTTGTTCGCTTTGCTAGGCCTGCCGAATATGGCCAATCAACTCTGGCTCCAGTCTTAAACTAGCCATGATCTCAAGTCTCTCTTTACCAGGCTGGGTTACATCCAAACTGAGGTTTGTAAATTGTTCCAACAATTCATGCTCCTGTACCATCATATAAGACACCAACCTAAGGTTCTTTTTGCTCAAAGCATCGGCAACTACATTTGCCTTACCCGGGTGGTACATGATTTCACAGTCATAGTCCTTCAGGAGTTCAAGCCATCTCCTTTGTCTTATATTCAGCTCTTTCTGCGAGAATAGGTACTTAAGGCTCTTATCATCTGTGAACACTTGAAATTTCTCACCATAGAGATAGTGGAGCCATATTTTCAAAGCAAACACCACGGTCGCCAACTCCAAATCATGTGTCGAGTAGTTCCTCTCGTGATCTTTTAACTGTCTAGATCTATAGGCAACTACCTTTCCATCCTGCATAAGCACACAGCCCAATCCCTGGTGGGATGCATCCGTATACACTGAGAATCCTCTTGAGCTGGTAGGAATGGTGAGAACCAGAGCAGTAGTCAATCGACGCTTAAGCTCCTCAAAACTCCTCTCACATGCCTCATCCCACACAAACTTAACGTCTTTTCGCGTAAGGCGTGTCAATGGAGCAGCTAGTCTGGAGAAACCCTCTACAAATCTCCGATAATACCTTGCCAATCCCAAAAAGCTTCTGATCTCAATAACTATCTTGGGATGTTCCCACTGTACAACTGCCTCTATCTTGGATGGATCCACTGATACCCCATCCTTCGACATGACATGGCCTAGAAATGAGATCTGCTCTAACCAAAAATTACACTTGCTGAGTTTAGCATATAACTCTTTCTCTCGGAGGGTCTGCAGAACTAACCTCAAGTGCTCCTCTTGATCTTCCCTGGACTTGGAATATACCAAAATGTCATCGATAAACATAATCACAAACTTGTCCAAGTATGACTTAAACATATCATTCATCAGCGCCATAAATGCTGCGAGAGCATTCGTCAATCTGAATGGCATCACCAAGAACTCGTAGTACCCATAACGGGTACGAAATGCTGTCTTGGGTACATCTCCACTCTTGATCCTCAATTGATGGTACCCTGGCCGCAGATCTATCTTTAAAAATACTAGGGCTCCCTGGACCTAATCTAGTAAATCATCTATGCGTGGAAGGGGGTACTTGTTCTTAATGGTGGCCTTATTCAACAATCAGTAATCTATACACAGTCGAAGGCTCCCATCCTTCTTCATTACAAACAGTACCAGTGCTCCTCAAGGTAAGACACTCGATCTTATAAACCCCTTCTCTAGCAGCTCTTGCAGCTGTTTCTTTAGCTCTTCCAACTCAATCGGTGCCATTCTATATGGTGGTTTCGATATCGACTTTGTACTAGGCCCCAATTCTATGCAAAATTTCATTTCCCTTTCAGGTGGTGGCCCTGGTAAATCCTCCTGAAAGACATCAGGATAATCCACAATTACGGGTACATCTCTCAATTCCAGGTATACCTCATCTATATCGACCATGTAGGCAATGAACTCTTAATATCATTCTTTCCACGAATCATCACGAATCATCACATCAATATTCAACATAAGCATAGGAATTCATCTCTAAAATAAATTCAATAAGATCACACTCTTTTCATTTATAGAAATCAGGTTCTTTTATTTCATTTCACAAATCTTACAACATGATTTTCTATCTCTGAAACATCAAAGTCTTAGCATGACAGTCCATAACAATATGATTGGTAGCCAACCAATCCATACCCAATATTACATCAAAATCATTCATATTTAATAAAATTAAATTGGCTGTCATTTCTTTTCCCTCTATCTTTATTTTACAATCCCTACATACATGTTCAGTCAATTGACTATCATTCATGGGTGTGGAAATCATCAACATTTTATCCAACAACGTAGGTTTCACATGCTTCAACAATTTATGTGCAAAGGAAGGCGATATGAAGGAATGCGTGACACCAGGATTAAATAATACCAATGCTTCTAAATCAAAGACTAGGATGGTACCTTTAATCACATCTGTCGATGCGTCTGCGGTGTCCGGGTCCTGTGCATGCACTCTATCTCTACTCACACTCACTGTATGCTTCCCCTTTTCCTCAGCTGTAGCCCTCCTCCTCGGGGCAGCTGTCTCAACTGGAGCTCTCTTCAGCTACTTACCCTTCTGTGGGGTAATCTCAATCATCTCTATATAGTATCTCAAAATATGTCTGGGCTTACCACACCTAAAACACGAAACATGGGGTACCTGACATGGTCTAGTCCCATGGTATCTCTCATATCTCCTACACTGGTCAGTAGTAGGTCGCAGTCCTCCAATAATCATACCCCTCGCTGCAGTCAAAGTCGGGTACACGGGAGGTCTAACAGCTCTCTCCTGCACTTCCTCAATCTTAAGTCTCTTCTCGAAAAACCTCTGGCCTCCCCTCTAGGCAACTCTGTCCATCCCGGATCTCTTTCGGTCTCTATCTCTTCTGACACTAATCTTCTCCAGCTCGGAGGCATTCCTCTCAAAGTCTTACTCGCATAACTGAGCCTTATGTACCGCCTCCTCATAAGTCTGAATGTCAAACGGGGCTAGCTTAGTCTTGATGGCCAACCTCAACCCATCAACGAACTTCTAAATCTTCCGGGCCTTACTACCCATCGTGTCCGGGTCATATCTCCCCAAAGACATAAACTTGGACTCATACTCGTCCACAGTTCGGTTCCCTTGAACCAAATTCATGAATTCCATCTGCAATTTCCTTTGTGCGGTGGTTGGAATGTACTGCCTCCTGAAGGCCTCTAAGAATATCTCCTAGGTGATCTCAGAGTGTCGGGCCCTCAAAATAGCTTTAGTGGATCTCCACCAATGCTCTGCCTTGCCTTTCAGCATAAACACAGCAAAGGCTACCTTCTCAGCTGATGTACATCTGAAGAATCGATACAATTTCTCCATCTCATACACCCAATCCTCAGTAATGGGTCCTTTACCCCTCTGAACACTAGAGGTTTCAACCCTTGGAACTCTCGCAACCTGCTCAACTCGCAGTCATAACCCAAATCACTACCACTCTGCTGTGGAGCGATAGAAGAAGCTGTATCCTGGACTAGAGGTGGTGTAACAGCAGCAGTCTCTGCAGTCTGAGGTCTCTCCTCCTCTGCAGATGCCTATCCAATAGTATTAGGCTGCGCTGCGAGGCCTCATCTATCACCGGCACCCAAAGCCTGTATGACTATCTCAACTAGGCTCTCTATACTCCGCTCTATTCTAGCTAAGCGAGCCTTTGTATCCCCTGATCTCTCAGCAGGGTCCTATGGAGCTTGTTCAGTCTGTTGCTCCGCACGGCTCTCAGGCCTACCTGTACGGCCACTAGCACGTGCTCCTACCCCTCTACCTCTATGCGTAGCATGCATAATGCCTAACTTCCTGTACTAAAATCATTTATTAAACTCAATCCATCACAGTGTACTCAATTTTATCTAAACAAAAGCACAGTAATAAGGGGATGTACTTTTCCTACGTTTTATTACTGACCACATTAGGCCAACACAGCTCTGATACCAATCTCTGTACAACCCATTTTATCCTCTTATTACCCAAAATCACTATAAATGTTTCGCATTTTTCTTTCCTTTCCCGGTCGTGAACAACTTATCACCATACAGTTGGGTTGTGAGTCAATAATAATCCACTCTTAACATTCATTCCCAGTTAATAAAATCGATGTCATACATTTGAAGTTAAATCATTCACTTATACAGAACATGTTTACTGACATCTACATCCCCCATAATTACAATTCAAATAACTATTGTGCTTTTACAATTGTTTAGATACAAAAAGAATCTTTATGCGTATACCTCTTAGCAATGGATGGCAACAGATATCCAAAATACAATGCCTCAGTCCTCACTGGGCTACTATGTATGCTCTATAGAGGGGGAAAGAGAGGGATGAGCAACCATACGCTCAGTAAGGCAATAATGCAAGCATGGTAGATAACTACTCTATCGACATGCTGATAGTGTTATGCATAAATCATTTATAACAAGAGCATGAGGATTTAAAACTATGTCATATGAATATACATATATCATGCATTTAATCATGGAAATTAGCATGTAAAACATGGTAAAATCATCATGTAGAAATCAACTCATGCTCATCAATTGTCAAATCTCATAGAAAAGGGCAATTCATTTAAGAAACATCCTTTAGAAATTACATCTCTTTCACAAATACATATAATCCCATCACAAATCATTTTCTCACTCATAAACATCATTACCATTTCACAAATCAAATCCTACAAGGCTCGACCCCTCCTTCGGGTCTACCTTGGACAGTCAAAATCACACTCAAGTATCAAGACCATGTGGTATTATGTAATAAGTAAGGAGACAAGTCACTATATCTCGACTGACTACGTTGACCACCTATGTCATAAATCATCCCAGACCACACGGATCCCAGTGTGCTGGGTATCATGCTGGAATGAAGGTGGGTTAGTTCTTCGCCAGACTTTCTCATCAGTATCTCAACCACGCGGTACATCATACTCCATGTGATGTACATGGTACATCGTACTCCGCGAACCCATAACATGGTTGGGGTGCCTGCAGTAGGTCTTATCTACCCCATACCGAGTGAAACCTCTAATCTCAAGTGCATGTGGGAGTACTCTTAATACCAGGTCCTAGCCCCTCATGACCTTGCTTGCCCATGTTGGGTTCCCTGATTCAGGTCCTAGTGCCTCACCCTCACCCCACTCAAGAGGTTTATTAGGCCTGTTGGGTTCCCTAAATGGATTAGTGCTAGGTCCTAGCCCCTCACCCTCACCCTTCTTAATAGGTCTGTTAGTCCTGTTGGGTTCCCTGAACATCAATCTGTATTACCCTCACTACGGAATCATATATACCACAATGTGAAAACCTGCGCGAGCTACGCTCTGGCACGAATTCATGTATCATAAACAAATTACCTCGTACGAGTAACGCTCTAGTACGACATTTATGCATAAAATATAAAGAAAATCACGTACAAGCATAGCTCTAGTACAATTATATGCATAAGAAATCCACTTGAAATCCACATACGAGCAAAAGCTCCAGTACGATTTATTAAACATCACCACAATTCAAATTCAACTGCGAGCTAAGCTCCAGCACATTTCAAACATGTGAAAACATCAATATACAATGCGAGCTAGGCTCCAGCACGGTTTCATTCACATAAAATAGGATAGGCGGCTCATAAACAACCAAAACATTCACAACCCATGCTTAGCACTTCACATGTGCTATTTTACAAAACGTTCAAACATTTGTCAGTATATCAGTCAATTTCCTTAAAATAAAGCAAGATGTTATCCCACTTCTTTACAATACCATTTCAAACAACCAAATCTCATACAAATACTCATAGTAATTTCCATACATTGTCAAACACATTTTTATAAACTCATGCACATTTCCAAAGCCATATACACCCACAAAGTACGAGCGGCTACCTCTATATACTTACAAAATTCCCTTACCTGGAATCGCGACGCCTGATTCCACTTCCTTGAAGCTGCGTACTTATGCGGTCCGATTCGTCTCCAACGATCTCTCCAAAGCTGCACATAAACGTATTTCACAACATTTTAGCCCATTATAATCCAACACTTACGTTTACTATAGTCGATTCGACCTATAGTCTCTATTAACGCTTATGAGGCCTCGTTTCATTACTCTACCCATAACTCGAGTCTATGGATCCTCTTAGGCCTATTAACTCATTCTAAATCGATATTAGATCGATACTAAGTCCATAGTGTTCGTATTTCAATGATTTCTTCACTATGGCATATATCAAGCATTTACATACTCATTTTCCACAAATCCTCTAAACTCCTAATGTGGCTTCGTTTAACCACTACAAATAATTCATATTACTTCAATAACAACTTATCATAATCCATAAACCACCAACTCATCAAAATCACACTTTCTAACACTAGATTCATCCCATTTTCTAGGTTACCTTAGTTCCATCATAACAGTTCCATCATAACCTAGGTAGTTTTGACTATTAACACACATGCAAATCAACCCCAAAACCATTAAATAGACAATGTACTTGGGCCGAGTATTAGAGAGAAAACATTAAATAGACAAAGGGAAATGTTCCTTGCTCCTTCAATAGCAACAATGAGGTTTTGATTCCAAACTATGTTATTCTCTTCTTTAAGATGAACAACTTTGTATCTAATAGCTCCCATTCAATTCTTACTGGAAATAATTGATTTTAGAGAGATAAAATCTAGGTTTTGGGTAAAAAATGGAAATGATGGTTCTATCTAAAAAAATGCAGATTTCACTGCTCATTTTTATAGAAATCACTTGATGAGATTGATCTGTCGAAGTACAAGATTGATCTGGTCCCCTTAAATCCCTCATTTTCATGCCAATTTGAATGCATGAGATCGATCTATTGAAAGCTTGAGATCAATCTGTCTCAGGCAGTAGCTTAAGGAGATCGATCTGCTCCAACCTGAGAGCTAAGGAAATCAATCTGTTTGCCTTAAGAATCGATTCTCATTTTACATAATGTTTAGCAGATCGATCTGGCTCTATTAGAGATCGATTTGAACTATTCTTATTGCTCGAATAAGTGCATTTTGGCTCTTCCATATCGATCTCTCATCCTATGAGATCGATCTGGCCTTCATATTTTCTAGATTTTCTACAGTTATTCTGCAGCAACTCACACCCAACTTCCTTAATTTGCTGTCATGGTCATTTTCTCATCCAACCACCTTTAAGACTTGAAAATGACATCCATTCATACTTTATACACATTAGAACTTATGTGTATTAATGGCATAGCCAAAGGTATACCATGCCTAGCTAAATAGAAGTACAACTTCATTCCATTTTACCACACTACTCATTTTGAGTTCCAATCACATTCATCACTTATAAAAATCTATTTCTCCATATTCATATAAAATGAAACCTGTGTGTACATTACAAACTCATGTTACAAGTATGTACATCGAATCCATGGACTTACATCATTTATTCTTTACATTGTAAATATATCACCATACTCATGATTTCATAAAGTTTACATCCAAAAATATGGGTCTTACACGTATGATGCATGTTAGCTACTCAGACATAGCTTAGTCTCCACGTTTTGATGTATGATGATTTAACGAAAGAAAGCATATTTGATATGAAAAGATATGTATGATGATTTAATGAAAGAAAGCATGTTTGATGTTTTCATATGAAAAGACATGTATGATGATTTAATGAAAGAAAGTATGTTTGATGTTTTCATATGAAAAGATATGTATGACGATAAACAAGAAAGTATATAGATATCTATGATTGTTTCTATGTAAGGATGTTTCATGTACAAAATAAAGTATGTGTATGTTTAACTGTTATGTTCCAAAGTAAGCATATGAATCGATTTTCATAAGTACAGATATATAAAAGTATACTTACATGATTTCCCCATTGTTTTATATAGTTAGAATTATTTTAAATACATTCCTTACTGAGCTTTTTCCCAGAAGCTCACCCCTTCTTTCTTAATTTCAGAGTACCTGCAGTAAGATCTCTCAGCTGTCACGGAGTACTCAAGTAGCTGGTGAATTTAGTGCCTCCCAGCTTACTTTTAGTACAAGCTCAGGTATATCACCAGACATTTATTTCCAGACATGTATATTGTACAAATACTAGTTTGTATAATTACTTTGGGATGTAATCAATGGATTATGATAATATGTGAATATTTTGGGATGTATGGAACTGGGAAGTGAATTAAGATAAGGAAATTAAATCAACTACCTTACGAATATATATAAATTGTGTTTGCTTGTAGAAGGATAAGGTATAATATAAAGGGATATGATGTCGAAATTTTTGGCAAAATTATATGATTAAAAAGAATAAGGAAAAGACGTAACGAAGTAACCTACACTGAATAAGAATGCAACCTAATTAGGAAATGAAATTAAGGAAAAAGTTAGCCCCTATTTTTCTGCTTTCGGGGCGTGACAGTGTAGGAGACTAAAAGAGGGGCCTTATTTTCTCTTTGAATAGCTACAAAAATATAAGAGTGAGAGAGGTGGAGAAGTGTTGAGGCTGAGCTGAGACTCGAGGCAAGAACAAAGGTTTTAAAGAGAAGAAACAGTGAAGTTGAGAGGAGGTGAAACCGAGAAGAGAGGGGGCAGCATTTCCTCTCGACATGGGGACACAGCGACAGCCACCACTGCATTTCTTTCAGGTTGGCCTGACGGCAATGAGGAACCCTCATTGTTGGGGCAGAGCTTAAGTTGAACTATGGGCTTCTCTCAGCCTTCTTAGAGACTGGATAACTTAGCTAAAGTAGAGGTGTGAACAGGGAGGCTGTAGTTGGACTGGAGTAAGGTGTCGTGGCTGAAGGAGAAGGGGGTAAAATATTAGAGCTATTCGGGAACCCGGAAAGCAGAAACAAAAGAAAGGATACAGGAGTAGGGAGAGTCGCGAGGGAGAAAAAGAAAGAAAGGTGAGATAGAGAGAAAATAAAGGATAGTGCCTCACATGTTTAAGGATGATGAAGATGAGGATAGGGCAGTGAAGTGAGGTATGAAAAAAAAGGTTTTGGAAATGTTATACAAATATTGATTCAAAGCTCCAGAGAATTAGACAAATTAGAATAGATTGAATTGACTCACAACACTAAGGTTCAAAGGAAATATTGTTTGCCATCGAGTGTAAGGAAATTTTTGTGAGCTACTAGAGATAATTACACGTATTTGTTTACTGTTGAACTGTAGATATGAATTCTAGGCAGATTTTATAGCTATGAAAATTATAGAACTTTAGCGTTAGTTACATGGCTTAACCTTACCCGATAAAATTTAATGGATACCGTTACAGCTTAATTTATTGTTTTAAATTTAAGCCTCTAGTTTTTTAAATGCCACGTATTGTATACCGAGGTTTTTAACCCAAAAATGATGAGTCAGCTCCTTTTTAAATTGTTTTATGAGCTGAACTGTGTTTAGAACTGTTTTCATGAAAATGAGCTGCTTATCAAACTGTACCAGATAAAATGTACTAGAGTTGTGTGTTGACTATTTGTTCACTGCCTGGATCACAGTTACTGGAGACAATAGGCTTAGTTAAATCATGCTACACTGTTACTGTTACTGTGGTCCACGGAGTACGATGTACCGTGCAACATGCATGAGAGTACATTGTATCGTGTATTCTATCTTTAGACATACTGTACTATGAGCTGTTTGGGTAGCTGACCACTCCCATGGTGATTGACATCCCAGTACACCTGATCAATGATGCTCGAAATCACCAACACTGGACATTTGTCATATTGCCTATAGCATGTTCTGTCTTATCTCGTCTATTTGATTTACTGAACTAACTGTATGATTTATATTATTGCATGGAAACTATTATATCCTACCGTATGAAGTTTTAGAACCTATATTGTAGTATAATGTTTACATTATCGATACTAATATTGTTCTTTTTTTTTTACTCTAATTTTACTGCATGCCAATGGCTTTATATATTCTACATGATAATCCTTTTATGCACATATAGTTAGTGTATTTATCTACCTGCCACACTCTTTTACTAACTGAGCACGTTGAGCTCACCCTTTACTTTCCTCCATAGAGTCTCTTCAGTAGCTGGGACCGCAAGTTGTAAGTAGGATTCTTTTGTATAACCATATATCGCGAAGTTTTCTTCTGCATGAAAGGTATACCCAGAGTAGACATTATTTTGTATCTAATTTTTTTTAAGTACAATAATGTTTATGAGATTGTATATAGGGATGTAAACGTGGATATTTTCTAAATGAACTCTGATGAATTTAGAAATTCAATTAATTTAATGAAGTGTTCACGCAAATTTATGTTATACTTACATATAAATGATACAAAGATTCATAGTACTGATCAAGAATCGACTCATAACCCAACCGAATAATATGAAATCGGGTCATTATGTATAAGCTCTTCAATTAATCTCTAACTACATGAACTACTTAGAATAAGCTTTCTAAATATATTCATGTAGCAACATTAACATCTGTGAAAGATGTAATTTGAATTAAGCAACTAACACACAAGCTCAATTAATTTACTTAAACCTTAATTCTCCTAGATCTCTGGTGATTTCTAACATTAAGCAATTACGAACTTAAGTTATTAATCATGCAATAGATTATTAGAATTAATTAGATAGATTACAACCTAAATAATCAAACTAACAATCATGGTAATATGCTCAGAGAATTTTAGATAGTTAATCAATGGTATATTATTAATTTCAAACTTTCTCAAAACATACTTCAACCAAGATTAATTAAATATACATGTCAACTGAATAAAATAACTACTCACTACTATACATGCTTGATACAAATATATAGATCACAAAAATAATAAAAGAAAACTCAAAGACACTAATTATAAAGAAATTGCAATTTCCGAAGAACATGCAAGAGCTAATATGCTTTATATAATATATTGTAAATACCCTAAATTTTTTTACTTGAAAGAAATAAGTTAATCAAGTATCTTAGTTTTAAAGATAAGATGACTATGGATGCATTTGAATAGATATGTGTGTATATATATATATGTAAATCAATGCATAAATATGTATATACATGGAAACAAGAATACATGCATGTACAACCATTGATCGAGAACCATTGACCAAGATAAAATGTATGAGGATGTGATGATAAATGGATATATATACATGTATACATGAGTACCGAGGCTGCAGTAGAACATCAAACTAAGGCAAGAAACAAAATAGAAGCTTCAGGAGCGAAGTGGGAACCGAGAGGCAAGCTTGTGACCATGTTTATAGTAGTAAAGGAGTAGGACAGTAGATTGCTTGGCTACCACTGTGAAGGGCAGCATCTTTAATGGGGGGCAGGTATTGTCCTATTTATTAAACATGTGCCTAGAAATAGGATATAAATATTAAAGGTGAATCGAGTCAGTGAACGTTAGTGAAGGAAATATGAGGGACACGAGAAATGAGGAGACCTGAAACTGAAAATGGGACTGAACAAATTGGTAAGGAAACAAAAAAGAAAAGAGAAAACAAAGAAACGGGAAATGGTGGAAAGAGTCCCCAAGAGGTTGCTGTTGCAGCAACTTAGGGAAGGAAACTCGGTAGGAGAGAATTGTCCCATCAGCACCCTACTGAAAACATTCAGTGAAAAAATATATATATATATATAATGGATAGAGGATAGGAGATGGTAGAAGGATTGAGTGCTGAAGTATATATATATATATATTTATGCATATCTAACAAAAAAATAAATATAATACAAAAAGCAAGATAATAGCAAAGAAAGAGGGAAGGTAGCTCTGAATTCATATTCATAGGCTGGCCAGGACTGAAGCTAATAGAAGCTACAGCCAACGTTAGGAATAACGAATATAAATACATATATATATATGTATGTATATATATATATATTGTAAGTCATAGTGGAAGCAGGTACCAGTATAGGAGGAAGAAAAACGGAAGCAAAGGAAAATTATAAGGCAAAAGTAGGGATAGTCACAGGGGAGAGAGAAAGGAAATTGTGAGCTAAGAAAGAGAGAAAGAGAGAAAGAGAAGAAAGATGAAACAGTAGCATGTAATCGAGAGAAAGTGAGACGCGAGATTGATGAACTGCTCTGCTATTTGAGGTATTTCGAGCAGCAAGAAGTTGTGGTGAAGATAGGGGCTGGGAAACATTGCTTAGTTGAAGGCTAATGGAGGAAGTCGGAAGGAAAGAGTGAAGAGAGCAACAAAGATGAAGAAGTTGAAGTTGAAGAGGCCACACGAGGATAAGAAACTGGAATAGAGGTAGGCCATGGAGGGCTGAGGTAGAGACCGATTGGGAAGGAGAAGAAATGGAAGCTGGAAACAGTTATAGTGTGGATTGCAGGAGGAGGGTCTCTCTTCGTGAATGGGCAATCAAAAATTAAGAAGGAATGATGGGAACGGTAGAAGTGCCAAGAAGATAAGGAAGTGATGAATAGTGTCATCGAGAACTAGTGAAGAAGAAGAAGGAAAAGAAGAAGGAAGAAAAGGTTTTGGAGTGAAAACCGAAAGGAAAATTTTTTTAAAAAAGGAAAAATAGTAATGTTTTTATATATGTATATATACAAGATTATATATATATATATTCAGAGTTAGAGAAGGAGGCATAATAATTTTAAAAATTGGGAAAACCGAAGGAAAAAACTCCGGGGAAATAAACCGAGAAGATCAGACCCACTAACTCCAATCACTAAGGCATTAAGGACTATGAGCAGACACCGAGGTAAGGAAAATTGTGTGTACTGCTAGAGATAAATTCACGTAATTTTTTGTGGATTCGTAAATATTGCATCCTAGGCCGAATATACCGATATCGAAATTGCAGAAGGCATTAGACCGATTTTATAATATCAAACAATTATAGAAAAATTTAGCCTCGATTTAATTAACCTTCTGTTACCGATGTAAAGTTAATTTAATAAATTCCGTTATAGTTTAATTATTGCCTTTAGATCAAAAACCCCTAGATTTATTTGCTTTGTACTGTGCACTAGATTTTAAATCAAAAAGGGCTAGCCAGCCTCTTTTGAAATAGATTTACATACCGAAGTGGATTTATAATTTTTCAAATGGAAATGATTTGTTTTGTAAAATTGATATTGATGATATGTCCTTGAACGCGTGCTGACCGTATGTCACACAGTCTGACTCGCATTGCTATTGAGATAAAGGCGATGATTGAATCATGCTGCACTACTGTCTGTATTGTTACTGTTACTGTGGTCCACGGAGTACAATGTATCATGTAATACACATGTGAGTACGTTATACTGTGTTATCAATCTTCGGACATATTGTATTATTGGTCTTTGGACATACTATATTGTGAGTCGTATGGGTAGATGACCACTCCCACGACGATTGACATCTCAGCACACCTAATCTTTAGTTGCCTGAAGTCACAGACATTGGCCAATTGTCCTACTGATTACTATTAGAGCATGTTCCGCCTTGTCTTATCTATTTGATTTACTGATTTGACTGTATGAAATGTTTTAACCATATGAATTGTATTACTGTATGGAACTGTGATATTCTATTGCATAAAGACACTGTGGGGGCCACCTCTTGAATCCTGCGGGAACAAAGTGCCACACAGTCATCAAAATAAAATGCAGTAGTTAGTTTTAGAACCTGAATTTATTACAGTGTAAGGTTTATATTATCTCGTCTCTTTTGATTTATCGAATTGGTCGTGTAAACTGTATTTTTGAAAAGGAAATCATTTATTTTACTGCTTAAAGTTTTTGGAATTTTGTATTTATTGCAGCAAACTGAATATATGATCGATATCGACACTGTCTTCAATTTTCGCCTCTGATTTTACTAATTTGCCAAAATATCTATATATTTTCATGAGAACTCCTATTTTGGCATATATGTATATAGGTAATATATTTATCACCTGCCACGTGTTTTTCTTATTGAGCACATTAAGTTCACCCCCTTACTCTCATCCACAGATACACATTAGTAGCGGGACTGACTCTTTAACCTGAATTATTTTCCACAACCACATGTCAGCGAAGTACTCTTCCAGATTAAAGGTATACCCAGGATAGACATATATTTTGTATCTAAAATTTGTAAGTACAATAATGTATAGGAAGATGTGTCTGGGGAATGTGAACATGAAAGAACAATTATGATGATTAATTGAAGGGTACCTTTATTAGAATTATGTTTGAAATTGTTACCAAGAAAATAATTTATTAGACTGATTTATTATTCTGACCTATTATCGACTCGTAGCCTAACCAAAATGTGTGAAATTTGGGTCGGTCACGACCCTCAACTTACCAAAAATCAGCGTGAATTTTTTTTGCTTTTCATACATTATTTATTATTCTTCCTTACCTTACCTCGATCGTGATCATCTACACTCTCTCAAACAGTTGGGCTGTGTGTCAATGTCTACCTCATCCAACCATAATAATTTAATTTACAATATAGTTTATAAGTAAACATTTGTATAAATAAATCAAAGTGTTGTTTACATGTGTTTACATTGCTTTACATCCCCAATAGTTACATACAAAATGCTAATGTGCTATCGAAAGTTTAGATACAAAATTACGTCAGTGTGTATACCTTATGTGATGGGATGCAGCGGATACCAAAAGGGAAAGCCTCCAGTCGCTCTCGTCTAAACTCAAATCTCCGTAGAGAGGAAAAAAATAGGGGGTGAGCAAACCACACACTCAGTAAGGCAATCATGCGAACAGGTAGATACTGTACTATCTACGTGATCGTGATGCCATGTTCAAAACAACACAATTCTCATTCACATCTCAAAAGCATTATTTCGTGCTTGTGTTAATGGCATGTAAAGCAAATCATGCTGTTTAGTTCGGTGCACAAATCAAATTTAAAGCATAGCATAAGTCATCATTCATATTTCACAAATAAAGCATGGCATTAATCATCGTGCATCAATGCATTATAAAACCATTAACATACTTTCTCATCTCAATAAAATCACCACTGGCCAGGATTCATCCCCTTCCCCTCGGACTTTCTTGACCCACAAAGCATTTCAAAAACATGGATTTATTCATAAAACAAGACATGTGAGTAGGCAATATAATAAGGGAAATCTCCTCTAGGACTGTGGCCATATCCTGTGATCCCGGGCTACCCGGATCAGGTGTGCGAGGTATCACCACTATCTGCTTCCACATGGGAGGTGGGTTAAGTCCAACCCGCCGATCCAGAGCAGATCTCGTTCGAAGACGACATAACACAATCTCAACACAGTACAACGTACTCCATGCTACATGTACGGCACAGCGTACTCCATAGACCCATATCTACATATCATATCACGCCACATCTCTAAAAGGCACATGTGAGCCTATTTAATCGGTATGACTTCTTGTCTACCCGAAACACCTAACACAGCTATCAACATGTGAAAATCTAAAAAATGCACGTACAAGCCTATTTAATCGGTGGGACACCTAGTCTACTCGAAGCTCCTAGGACGGCATCAAGTATGGTGGGCATCTAATGCGAGCTATGCTCTAGCACCATGCCAAAATCGGTATAAAGTTTGTGCAAGTTCCACTATCGCACAACATCATAAAAATCCATGCACTCATGCATATAAAATACGTCGAATCTCGTGCGAGTCATGCTCTAACACGCTTCCATTCTCATGAAGTCCATATAGGTGGCTCAATTCTTTGCAAAACATGGTTATCAACTAAATCAAATCATTTCTTTTGCAAATCATTTCAAATGTTAGCCAATCTATCAATCATTTGCTAAAAAGTAACAAAACAATGTTTTCAAAACATCATGCTTTTGTTTTCATGCACTTTTCTCAAACACCCAACTTTTGTCCTTCAATCACCCAATTTCATTTCCTAATATCTCATGCATTCTAGCAAAGTATTTAAGCACCCAAATTGAGCACAGATATCTCTAAGAGTCCACACAATTCCCCTACCTTGATTTACTTGGGGTGCGACTCTCTTCTTCTTAGCTTCTCACGTTCTTGGCTCAACTTGCTCCGGTGTATCCTCGGAAGCTGTAATTCATTCATCAAACACTCGAGTTAGTGTTGCTAACTCTCATTCAACTATGCATTTTACCCAATGCCTTAACTATTCATTTTACCCCTTTTTGGGTAAGTCTCATAATCTATTCCATAACACCATCTTAAATACATACCCACAACACCATTATCACCTAAAGATATCCTATTCATAATTTATTCCACTACATTCCACTTTCTCACACTAACCCCTTTCTAGGTTCTAATCATTCCATTGTATTCTAGATTGTTTCTACCATTACTAAGCACACCAATCAACTCCAAAATCAATAACTTAAACAATGTACTTGAGTTGGTGCTTTAGAAACTAACCTAGATTGATTTTCCCCTTGCTCCAAAAGGAAATACACCTTTTCTCCTTTAATCCCACAAATGGGGGGAATGCCTCCAAGCTATGTTGTTCTTCTCCTTGATGTGAACAACTTTGCGTCTAATAGCCTTCCCTCAAATCTTCCTGAAAATGGGTGGATTTAGAGAGAGAAAACTAGGTTTTTTTGGGTGAAAAATGGCAAGGGAATGGTTGTTCTAATGAAATGCAGATTTTAACTACTCATATTTATAGAAACTGCGTGATGAGATCGATCTGTATAGGAAGGAGATCGATCTAGTTTTCTAAAAATCCCTCATTTTTCTCGATATTTGGAGGCAGGAGATCAATCTGTTGAAACCTTAAGATCGATCTGTCTCAGATAGTAGCTTCAGGAGATCGATCTGTTTCATTAAGGATTGATCTGCATTTTACAGAATGTTTAGAAGGTCGATTTGGCTCCATTGGAGATCTATCTGCCCTATTTTGTTGCTCGAATAAGAGTATTTTTTACTCTTCTATATCGATCTCTCATCCTGTGAGATCGATCTAGCATTTATATTTTTCAGATTTTACTGAGTTTTCTGCAGAAACTTACACCAAAACATCCTTAATTTGTTTCCATAGTCATATTCTCATCTGATCACCTTTGAGACTTGAAAATGGCATCCATTAATACTTCATACACTTTAAAACTTGTGTAGAATCTTTGTATAACCAAAGGTATATAATGTAAACTAAATGGAAGTGCATAACTCATGCAAATCTTCACTCCATTTTACCATACCACTCATATTCCACTCTACTCACATTCATCGCATACAAAAGTCTATTTCTTCATATTCACACTTAATGAAACTCATATGTACATCACAATCTCTTATTACAAGTGTATACATTAAATTTATGGACTTTACATCACTTATGCTTCACACTACAAGTACATCACCATTTACATATATATACAAAGTTATACTTATATGGGGTCTCACATTCTCCCCCACTTATAAAATTTGGTCCTTCAAATTGGAACCAATCATTCTGTGAACAATTCAGGATACCTCTCCCGCATCAAACCCTCCAATTCCCATGTGACCTCTTCCACCGTGTGATGTTGCCAAAGAACTTTAACCAAAGGAATTGTCTTTGTCATCAACACTTTCTCTTTTCTATCTAATAACCGAACCAACTTCTCAACGTACGTCATACTTTCATTGAGCTCCAAAGTCTCATATCTTATTACATGTGTCGGGTCCGGATGATACTTCCGTAACATGGATATGTGGAAGACATTATGTACACTTGCCAACTCTGGTGGCAATGCCAACTTATAAACCTTATCCCCCACTTTATCAAGTATCTCAAATGGCCCTATATATCGAGGGCTCAACTTTCCCTTCTTATTGAATCTCATAATCCCCTTCGAATGAGAGACCTTCAAAAACACTGATTCACCCACATCAAACTCTAGTGGCCTTCGTCTCCGTCAGCATAACTCTTTTGTCTCTCTGAGTTGTCCGTAACCTCTCACAAATCAACTGGACATCCTCAGAGGCTTGTCTAACCAAGTCCAGAGCAAAGATCTATCTGTCACCAACCTCTTCCATCCAATAGGAGAACGGCATCTACGCCCATACAATGCCTCATATGGTGCCATCCTGATACTCGTATGAAAATTGTTATTATAAGTGAACTTTGCGAGTGGTAAATAGTCATCCCAATAGCCTCCAAAATCCAACGCACATGCTCTCAACATATCCACTAGGGTCTGTATAGTCCTCTCTGACTGACCATCTATCTGATGATGAAACGCGGTGCTAAAACTCAACTGGGTCCCCATCGCTTCCTGAAAGTGTTCCTAAAAATGGGAAGTGAAACGGGCATCCCTATAAAAAACAACGCTCACTGGAATTCCATGTAGCCTTACTATCTCGCGCACATACAAGTTCGCTAACTAGCTCAAAGTATCGATAGCTCTCATAGCTAGAAAATGGGCTGATTTTGTCAACCGATCCATAATCACCCATATGGCATCATGACCTCTGCGGGTTCTCGGTAATCCCATCACAAAATCCATGGTGACATGCTCCCACTTCCAAGTCGGTATCGGTAGAGGCTGTAATAACCCTGCAGGCTTCTGATGCTCTACCTTCACTTGTTGACAAAAGAGACACTTAGCGAATATACAACAATGTCTTTCTTCATCCCATACCACCAATAAACTTTTCAGTAAGTTATGATACATCTTTGTACTCCCTGGATGTATCGTATACCTCGATGAGTGAGCCTCTGTCAATATCAACTTCTTGATCTCTAGATCATCGGGAACACATATCCTACCTCTGAACCTCAACAAGCCATCTGAACTTAATTCAAAGTCCGTCTTTGTACCCCTCTGCATCAGCCTGACAATATCACTGAACTATTGATCAATCAACTGAGCTTGTCAAATTCGATCTACCAGATCTGGTTCCAACTACAGGCTAGCAATCATAAATCCACTATCAGTGTCAGGCGGGGTCATATCCAAACTGAGGTTCGTGAACTATTCCAACAGTTCGTGCTCCCTGACCATCATGAATGACACCAACCCGAGATGCTTTCTACTCAATGCATTAGCAACAACATTCGCATTACCTGGGTGGTATAAGATCTCACAATCATAATCCTTTAAAAGCTCGAGTCGTCTCCTTTGTCTCATGTTTAACTCTTTCTAAGAGAATAGGTACTTAAGGCTCTTATGATCTGTGTAAACCTAAAATCTCTCACTAAAAAGATAGTGGCACCATATTTTCAATGCAAACACTACGGTCGCCAACTATAAATCATGGGTTGGGTAGTTTCTCTCATGATCCTTTAACTGCCTTGATCCATAGGCCACTACCTTTCCATCCTGCATCAACACACAGCCCAGTCCTTGGTGTGAAGCATCCGCATACATCGAGAAACCTCTTGAGCTGGTAGGAATGGTGAGTATCGGGGTTATAGTTAACCTCCTCTTCAACTCCTCAAAACGTTCCTCACACTTATCATCCCACATAAATTCAACATTCTTTCTCGTGAGACGTGTAAAAGGAGCAGTCGATCTCGAGAATCCCTCTACAAACCTTCGATAATATCCAGCTAAACCAAGGAAACTTCTGATCTCTGTCACTATCCGGGGCCTCTACCACTGAACTACGACCTCAATCTTAGATGGATCCACTGACACTCCATCTTTTGATACTATATGACCCAGAAAAGAGATCTGTTCCAACCAAAAGTCGCACTTACTGAGTTTAGCATACAGCTTCTTCTCTCGGAGGGTCTGCAACACTATCCTTAGGTGTCGTTCATGCTCCTCTCTAGACCTTGAGTACACCAATATATCATTAATAAACATGATTACAAATCAATCCAAATACTGGTGGAATACTTCATTCATCAACGACATAAAAGTTGCAGGAGCATTTGTCAACCCGAATGGCATAACCATAAATTCATAATGTCTATACCGGGTGCGAAGCGCTGTCTTGGGTACATCTCCACTCCGTATCTTCAACTGATAGTACCCAGATCTCAGATCTATCTTGGAAAAGACTTGTGCTCCCCTAAGGTGATCTAGCAAGTTATCGATGCATGGAAGGGGATACTTATTCTTGATGGTGGCCTTATTCAACAATCGATAATCTATACACAGTCGGAGGCTTCCATCCTTCTTCCTTACAAATAGAATCGGTGCTCCCCAAGGTGAGACACTCGGCCTGATAAACCACTTCTCCAGTAACTCTTGCAACTGCTTCCTTAATTCTTCTAACTCAACTTGATCCATTCTGTACGGTGGCTTGGATATCGACTCTGTACCAGGTGCCAAATCTGTACCAAATTCCATCTCCCTATCTAGAGGTAACCCTGGTAATTCCTCCGGAAAGACATCTGGATATTCCCTAACCACTGGGATGTCTATCAACTCTGGACGTGCCTTATTTGTCTCAACCACATAAGCAATGTATCCTTCACATTATCCTTTCCATCGTTAGTAACACAAATCATCACATACACATATGTAATTGATAAACAAATTCATCTCTTGAATATCATGTTTTTAAATCATACTTTTCTCATTTATAAAGATCGTGTCATTTCATTTCTTTTCAAAAAAAATTAAAATAAGATTGTCTAATCCTGAAAACATCAAGGTTCCAGCACGACAATGCATAACAACATGGTTTGCAGCTAGCCAATCCATACCAAGGATTACATCAAAATCACTCATGTTTAATAAAATTAAATCTGCTGCCATTTCTTTACCTCCTATCCTCATCTTACAACTTCTATATACATGCTCAGTCAATTGACTATCATTCATAGGGATAGATATCATCAATATCTTATCTAGCAATGTGGGTTTTACATGCTTCAACAATTTATGTGTAAAGGATGGCGATATAAAAGAGTGTGTGGCACCAGGATTAAACAACATAAATACTTCTAAATCAAAGATTTGGATGGTACCTTTAACCACATCTGAAGACTGATCCGTAGTGTCCTGGTCTAGTGCGTACACTCATCCTCTACTCACACCCACTGTCTGCTTCCCATTTTCCTCAGTTGTAGCCCTCCTCCTGGGAGCAGCTGTCCCAACTGGAGCTCTCTTTGGCTCTCTGCCCTTTGGTGGGACTCTCTCTATCATCTCTAGGTAATCCCTGATTATGTGCCCTGGTTTTCCACATTTGAAACATACTGCAGGAGGTCCATAGCACGGTCGTGTACCATGGTATCTGCCACACTTATCGCACTGCTCTGTAGTAGGCCGTGGCCCTCTAATCATGATTCCCTTAGCTGGAGCTATGGCCTGATATATGGGAGGATCAACTGTCCTCTCTCGGATCTCCTAGATCTTCAGCCTCTTCCTAGCAAACCTCTTGCTTCCCTTATAACTGAAGCCTCTATCCATCACTGGTCTCTTTTTTATCTTTATCCCTCACTTTACTGACTTTCCCAAACTCTGAGGCGATTCGATCAATATCTTGTTCACACAATTGTGCCCTGAGCATTGCCTCCTCGTAGGTCGGTATATCCAAGGGAACCAATCTGGACCTGATGGATGGTCTCAATCCATCCACAAACTTTTGGATCTTCTTAACCTCATTACCCATTGTGTTGGGATCATATCTGTCCAGGGAGATAAAAGTCATCTCATACTCATCCACAGTCTTACTCCCTTAGGTCAGTCCTAAAAATGCCATCTTCATCTTTTATTGTGCAGTATCAAGTACATACTGTCTCTGAAAAGCCTCCAAAAACACATCCCAACTGATTCGGGCTCTCAAAATAGGCCTGGTGGATTTCCACCAATGTTATGCTGATCCCTTCAGCATGAATGCGGCAAACGCTACCATCTCGGTGGTAGTGCACTCAAAGAACCCATATAATTTCTCGATTTCATTTATCCAATCCTCCGCAGCTACTGGGTCTTTAACTCCAATGAAATATGGTGGTCTAAACATCTGGAGTTGTCGCAGTCTATCCAAGTCACAACCGTAACCCCAGCATCTACTGGCATGTGGTGTAACAACAGACATAGGCATATCCTATGCAGGTGGGAGTGTATGTGTACCTGTCGTCTGAGGTCTTTGGGCCGACCGCGCCCGTGCCTCAGGAGCTGTCACTTGCTCGGCATCACCCTCTGTAGCGGGACTCTGTTTGCCCCCAACTCCAGGTAATGACTGAGTGACAAACTCTAAGATCATCTCAATGCTCCACTTAATCATCTCGAAGCATGCCTCATAACTCTCGGGTATTTCCTCTGGACCCTGTGGAGCATGCTCAACATCAGCCTCCACCTCAATCTCTTCTTGAGCCTCATGTGTTTTCGGCTCAACACGACCCCCAAGCCAACCTCTACGGCCTCTAACTTGAGCTCTCGACCCTCTACCGCGACTGGTATTAAGCATAATTACTCAATTCCCTACATTCACAATAATTTCTTAGTCAACCCATTGACACACACACAATTGTATCTAAACAAGCACAGTAACATGGGGATGTAATTTTTGAACTTATTAAGTATTTTAGACACGACACACGTTAGACTAACTCGGCTCTGCTACCAACTTCTGTCACGACCCTCAACTTACCAAAACTCAGCGTAAATTTTTTTTTACTTTTCATACATTAATTATTATTTTTCCTTACCTTACCTCGATCGTGATCGTCTACACTCTCTCAAACCGTTGGGCTGTGTGTCAATGTCTACCTCATCCAACCATAATAACTTAATTTGCAATATAGTTTATAAGTAAACACTTGTATAAATAAATTAGAGTGTTGTTTACATGTGTTTACATTGCTTTACATCCCTAATAGTTACATACAAAATGCTACTGTGCTATCAAAAGTTTAGATACAAAATTATGTCAGTGTGTATACCTTATGTGATGGGATGCAGTAGATACCAAAAGGGAAACCCTCAAGTCACTCTCATCTAAACTCAAATCTCTGTAGAGAAGGAAAAAATAGAGGGGTGAGCAAACCACACGCTCAGTAAGGCAATCATGCGAACAGGTAGATACTGTACTATCTACTTGATCGTGATGCCATGCTTAAAACCACATAATTCTCATTCACATCTCAAAAGCATTATTTCGTGCTTGTGTTAATGGCATGTGATAATTCTATTTTTAATAGAACTATTTGTGCTTAATTTCATAATTAATTATTTAAATCTCCATATTATTTTTTAATCATCCCCTTTATTTAATTAAAATTCTTTAATGTGCAGATAAATTAAATCTGGATGAAACTCAATCGTTTCAATCAAAAATGGGCTGAAAATGGGCTAAAGGACACTGGACCACTTCCAATTTGCAGACCGAGTCACCAGTCGTCTGGACACACGTGATGCCAGGTGTCCGTATTTTATTCGCTCCGAAACGATAAGATCGACGGACACCGTGCGAACCTTCTGGAAGGCACACGACGGGCCACATCGCACAACCAATTGGACAAAAAGACGAGTAACGTGGAAATATCTACATTGCAGCAAATCAAAGGAAGATAAGTGGCCAAACAATGCCAACTCATCTAGGATGAAAAACTTACGATTGTACCCCTATGTTTATGTATAAATAGAACATGATGAACAATTGAAAAATAAAGTAGTCTTGGTAGGAGTAGTGTAGAGTAATTTAGGAGTAGTTTTTAGAAGTAATTTAGGAGTAGTTTTTAGAGTAATTTAGGGTAGCTTTAGTTTTTAAAGTTTTTTTTATTTTTCCTTGTAAGCTTTCCGATTAGGTTTTTTTAGCCATTATACTGTTCATGCCAACTATCAATTTGTTAGATATTATGAAAAGTTTCCTTTCAGCTGCTAGTAATTTCTTTTACTGCATTTTTTTTCATTCTTCTGTTGTTGCTTATTTGGGTGAAGAATGGTTGGTGACAGTACCCATTCACATCCAAATCTTCACGGTATTTTCTTAAAATGATGAAGCTTTTGTATTACTGTTTTTAATTCTTTTGTTCCGCTTATTTTTCATTTACTATTTATTTATTTTCCATTAAGCTTCCCGTCACAGTTCTTTTTTAGTTTCAGAATGCAAAGGTATGTGAATGAGGACACAAGGTTGTTGCTTTACTAATCAGTGCTCATTGTGCGAGCTTACAGTTGCTAAATCGAGAAGTGGCTGTGATGGGAGCTGTGGCATCTATTCTACTGTTGATGTTGCCTCCTAAAACGACAACGAGATGATAATTTCCACGTATTCAAGTTGTGCTAACGACAAAGAGATGACGTCAATGCGATTTCTTCAACGTGTTCCTCGTGTGTATATCCTGCAAAAACAACGGAAATCAGAGGGCGCAGGGATTGGTCCCTGCACACGCGCTCCGATGATTAAGTTAGAAAGCTGAGTTTCTGTATATAAGAAGAAGAGAATTATGTTCTTCCAAAATCAAGAGGGTTCTCTTTTTTTCTCCCTTTTTTTCAGTACTCACCTGGGGTATTTATAGGTTTCTTCCGGGTCGGTTCGGGCTGAGGCCCAAGCGCGTGTCTGGGCCACGACAGAGTCATTGGGTACTCTGTCGCGGTTCGGAGCTAGACAAATTACGGGTGAGTTCGGCATGCGGCAGAGTACACATGAACCTCTCCCGCGGTCTATGCGGTAGAGCTCTTTCGCAGTGCAGGTGGTAGAGGTATGTCGCGATCCATGCGGTAGAGGTTTATTGCAACCTAACGTGTCGTGCAGAAGCTATGCGACAGAGTCTCTATCGCCTAGAGACTCTATCGCCTACCAAGCAACTGTGTCGCGTGGAGACTCTGTCGCCGTAACAGCCACGTTGCTTATCTTGTGTTTGACACGTGGCGGCCTCTGGTTGGTAAATCACTGTATCCGTGGACTTTGGTGATAGGACCACCATCAATTGCTCCCCACTCTTTGGGAGGAATTTTTCCTGCGAAAGAGGATCTGGGTCCGGATTTGCTGTTCTTGGGCCATTCGTTGTTTTTGGGCCATTCGCTATTCTTGGGCCAGTGCGGATCCCCGAGCGTGTGTTGACGCAGCCGCGCCTCTATATATACTGGGTCCCTACCATCATTATCGCTACTGAGTTCTCTCGCAAAGATCATTCTACCGCAGACTCTCTCAACACTCTGTCGCTACTCTCCCGCACCTCTGTCGTCACTCTGCCTCAACTCTCTCGCATGGACTTTACTGTGTCGCAAGTCTACCGCCAGTCCTTGAAACTCTGTCGCCAGTTCTTTTTGCTGTCTTCCTTTGTTTAGGTAAACTCTGTCGTCCATAATTATTTTTTAATTTCCCCCGAACTTCTAAAAATGGCTGGCCATGGTGTAGGGAAACAATTAGATCTAGGAGTCAAGTCGACTTTAAAGGAAGCCGACATCCAAGACCTTATGTCTAGGTTTCCTTTGCCCGAGGGATACTCTTATAGGCTTCCAAACCCTCAAGAAGGCGACATACGTCGCGTATCCGACGGGATAGTTATATTTAGGGCAGCCTTAGAATTAGGACTCCGCTTTCCGTTATCCGACTTTAGGACTTCTTTCCTTAGGACTCATAGGATTGCCTCTGGACAACTACATCCTCATGCATGGATGCAATTAATAGGATTTACCGTACACTGCCACCTAAGGGGCGTTTCTCCGTCTCTTCCCCTTCTCGATGTCTTTTTCAAATTTTGAGGTAGCCCCGATCTAGTCCCTTACTCACTTCAGCGGGTGTATATGCCTGGATTTGAAAACATGCTATTCGAGAAACCCGCCAATAAGCTTCACGATTTTGAATCGGAGTGGCTTGTCGTCGAAACGCCCGGGGGCCTGGATTTCCCCAATCGTTGGGAGACTAGGCGTGAAATCCCCAAGGGCCCCAGGATTTCCACACTTAGGGATCAGCTATCCTCAGACGTCAATAGGTTGCTGGTTGACTGTCCCATTAGCCTTGACAGTCTTATATCAAATGAAAATTTGATATCAGCTGGCTGGGGTGTGGGTCTGGTCCCTATTGTCGGCCCTTCTGTTCCTTCCTTGGATCCTCCATCTTTAGTTCCCCCCGAGTCGAACCCCGAACCTCTAAGGCCACAGGAAGATATAGGGAGCACCAACGTAGAGTCTAGTTCTGGCAGGGAACCCTTAGCTGACCTGACCAGCTGGGAAGGGTTCGGCTCAACTTTCATGGTACTCCCTGACGACGATACAATAAATATAGAGTCCTTTCAGGAGCATTTTGATTCTCCTGATGGTAACTTTTTATTCTTTTTACTGCTTGCTGGTTTGGATCATATATTTTGACCACTTATCTGTTTTCTTTCTTTTTTGCAGAAATGAGTCACTTTCGACGATCACTGGCGCGTCAAGTCTCGGAGGCCGGTCCGTCTAGCGATCCTACTAGAAAGAGGCCTCGTTTAGCTGACGATGTTCGTAGCAAGGCACCGGTCCCGCCTCAGTTGCCTCGGGCCCGAACCCCACCAGTTTCCAGACACGAGATGCCCCCTCCTCCCCCGGAACAAAGAGATACCACCCAGGATAGAGGGAGAGTTCCTTCATCGTCACGGGGGACTTCTAGTTCATCTGGGCGGTCTCGTTCTGAAGAGCGCGCTGAATGCAACATAATTCCATCCCAGCGAAAGAACCGGAGGCGCTTGTATGTCGAGTCATCGATGGGGACTAGGCCAATCCTCCCGAGGATAGGCCCTATCGATGGGAGGTCTTACCCTGTGGATGGTGGTTTTATCATGAGAGGAGCTAAGTTTTGGGTTTACTCGGGAGTTCGCGACAACGATACCTTGGACACTCCCGGGGTGGCTTCTCGACTGAGTTGGGTCACTATTCTCCCGAGGGACGAGGCTAGGATATTCAGGAACTATCCGGAGGGGGAGGACTTGGCTGATATGGAAGTGATGAGGGTAATTTTCGTATTCTTTTTCGTTTAACTTCTTTTTGCTGTGCTTTTGAGTTTGACTTTTTGTATTTCTTTGCAGCTGGCTCAGAGGACCATGGCCAATAACGCTTAACACCGGGCCTATCGGGAGCGAGCTGATAAGGAAATTCGGGAGTTTAAGGACAAGGTCATGGAGCTATCGAACACTGTCAACAACTTGTCCAAACTTCCGGACGTGGTACGGAACTTAGAGGAGCATCTCTCAAAGGCACGGCAGGATTTAGACCAGGCCAAGGGGGATCTTACCGTCGAGGCGGCCCGATCAAGTAAATTTCATGAAGATCTCCAAGAGGCCCACGCCGAACTGGACCGTATGCAGTCCAACTACGGGTCTTTGCTTACTCGTAATCAGGAGCTCGAGCATTACTTCGTCGAGTTAGAAACTCGGGCTACTCCTTCACTAACCCGAGTGGAGATTGATGACATCAGGGCGGAAGTTGTGAAGGAGTACCGCCTTTCTAAGGATTGCTTGAGGCGGAAGGAGGATTTTTCAAATCCCTATGTGAAATACGGATTTTACCTTGCTCGATCATGGTTAGAGAAGCATAGGGAAGGCGAAGAATTCCCCGAGCTCCAGTATACGGACGAGGCGATGCTGTTCGAGGCCCCTGACTGGACTAAGTACGAACCCGAGGCTGAACCTGCGGACGAGGTTTTCAAGAGGACTGCCCAGGACAATCTAGCCAACCTCACCGGTCCTTGGGAGCCTGTGGACCTGGAAGATGCTCCTGAGCCTATTGGTGCTCTCCTTGACTTGGACGGGGAGGAGGGTCAGCAGTCCTTAGGGAGCGAGGGTCCGTCTGTAGCTGATCCCCAGCCTCCTCCTGAAGATTAGACAGTTGTTTTTGTTTTTTGTTTTTCTTTTCAAATATTCTGTTGTCATTTTGTTTTGATTTTTTGCTTTTGTTAAATGTACTCATAAAGATGTACTTGTAATATTTTTTGAATGAAATGGAATCCAAGTTTTATTCATGCCTCGTATTGTATTACTTCTCTCTTCTCTATTTGTTGTTTATCATCCTTTGTCTGTTTGTTTATTTTACTTGTATATATTTGTTTTGAATGTATTCGTGTATGCTCCCCAATTCTTGGTAGAAAGATACACTTTCAGAAAGAATTTTTCGTATAGACATATCATTTTCTGAGGCCTGATTATTATGATGCGAGTGCGTCTTCAGTTTTTACGGCATTTATGTTTTTTATTGCCTGGCCACAGTGACGCATTGCGCCTCAGGCTCTTATGGCTCGTTGAATCTTTCACGCTTGGCCACAGTGACGCATAGCGCCTCAGGCTCTTACGGCTCGTTGAATCTTTCACGCCTGGCCACAGTGACGCATAGCGCCTCAGGCTCTTACGGCTCGTTGAATCTTTCACGCCTGGCCACAGTGACGCAAAGCGCCTCAGGCTCTTACGGCTCGTCTGATTTTTCACGTCCGGCCACAGTGACGCATAGCGCCTCAGGCTCTTACGGCTCGTCTGAATATACACTTTGCCACAGTGACGCATAGCGCCTCAGGCTCTTACGGGTCTTCTGAATATACGCCTGGCCACAATGACGCATAGCGCCTCAGGCTCTTATGGGTCTTTTGAATATACGCCTGGCCACAATGACGCATAGCGCCTCAGGCTCTTACGGCTCTTCTGAATATACGCCTGGCCACAGTGACGCATAGCGCCTCAGGCTCTTACGGCTCTTCTGAATCCTGTCACAAGATTTAGATATATAAAAGCTGCAGATATATAGCAAAAGAACAATCTGCATAATGATTAGATTATAATATCTAGTGACAGTGTAAACAACTGACAGTAATGTGAGAATATAACGTTTAAGAAAGAAAAAATAATGATTAATTCAAATACAATTTTAAGTGATTTGAATTCCATGTTTTCCCTATTTTCTTCCCTTGTAGAGTCTCCAAGATACAGGTGTTGGGCCCAATCTTATGTTTGATTCTGAATGGACCTTCCCAATTAGCTCTGAATTTTCCATCTTCTTTCAAGGCGTTCGTGATATGCGACTTTCTGAGCACTAAATCTCCTTTGGACATTGGTCTATCCCTCACCCGGCTATTATAGTAGTTGGCTACCCTCTGATGATAGGATGCCAATTGAATAGCGGCGGTTTCTCTATGTTCATCAAGGAGATCCAGGTTTTCCCTTAGTGCTTATGAATTCTCTTCCTCTACTAAGGGCACCATCCTGGGTGACAGTGCTCCAATTTCCACGGGGATTAATGCTTCAGTGCCATACACGAGGCTGAACGGCGTTTCTCCGGTTGACACCCGACTGGTGGTACGATATGCCTATAAAACACTAGGCAATTCGTCCACCCATGCCCCTTTAGCTTTGTCTAGCCTGGTCTTCAGCCCATGAAGAATAGTACGATTACTGACTTCAGCTTGTCCATTCGCTTGAGGATATGACACAGAAGAAATCCTTAGTTGAATGTTGAGGCGTTTACAGAATTCACGGAAAGCATTACAATCAAATTGCTTTCCATGGTCGGCATTTAAGATGCGTGGGATTCCGAATCGACAAATAATGTCTTTCCATACCATCGCCTCGACCTTCTTCTCTGTGATTGTAGCTAAAGGCTCTGCTTCAATCCACTTTGTGAAGTAGTCGGTGGCAACTAATAGGAATTTTCGTTGGCCCGTGGCTAATAGGAAGGGCCCTAGAATGTCCAACCCCCATTGTGCAAAAGGAACCGGCTATATCGTACCCTGGGAGGGAGTCATTGGGGCTGTTGTGATCGGCACAAACCTTTGGCATTTGTCACACCTGCGTGATTTGTCCATTGCATCTTTTTTCAATGTCGACCAGTAGAATCCCGACCGCAGTATCTTAGCAGCAAGGGCTCTAGCTCCTAAGTGTTCACCGCAAATTCCTTCATGCACTTCGGCTAGGACATAATTTGCTTGTTCTGGCTCCAGACACTTTAACAAGGGTGATGAATATCCCCTTTTATACGTTTCTTCGTTGATTAGTGTGAACTTCGCCCCTTGTATCCTTAAGCGACGAGCTTCGTCTTTATCTTGGGGGAGTGTACCCTCAGCGAGATACTGCTTGAATGGGGATCTCCAGTCACCTCCCGTTTCAATGTCACACATTTCGACCTCTTCAATACTAGGTCGTTCGAGCCTCTCCACCTTCACTATCCTTCCTCGTGTCTCATTGGAAGAGGCTAACTTGGACAATGAATCAGCGTGTGTGTTTTTAGACCGGTTAATTTGTATCAGTTGGAAGCTCTTAAAAGTCTGAGCCAGGGACTGGACTTTCTTCAGGTAGGGGGCCAGAGTTGGTTCTCAAACCTCATATTGCCCGTTGAACTGGTTTACCACCAACTAAGAGTCACTATGTGTTATCAAGTGGTGAACCTGCAGCTTTTCTGCCAGCCTCATCCCGGCTATCAAAGCCTCATATTCCGCTATGTTGTTCGAGCTGGGGAACCCAAACCGTAAGGAGTATTCCAAGGCTTTCCCTTCTGGTGATACCAAGACTACACCCGCTCCGCTTCCGTTGGCACTTGATACCCCGTCGACATACAGTAACCATGGTTGAATTTTCCTTCCACCGCTGTCGCTCAGGCTGGTGCATTCTACTATAAAGTCTGCCAGAGCTTGACCTTTGATAGCCTGCCGGGGTTGGAACGTGATATCATATCCTCCAAGTTCCACTGCCCATTTCACTAGCCTCCCTGAGCATTCAGGCTTCTGAAGGATTTGCCTTAACGGTTGATCCGTCAAGACAGTGATGGGGTGTGCCTGAAAATAGGGGCGCAACTTACGCGAGGCCATCACAAGGGCTAACGCTAGCTTTTCGGCCAACGAATAACAGGTCTCCGGGTCTAATAGTATCTTGCTCACATAGTAGATGGGGCGGTACACCGTTTCGTTCTTCTTTAGTAGCACCGCACTGACGGCGGAATCACTGACTCCCAAGTACATATACAATTGTTCTCTTTCCAAGGGCCTTGTCAATAAGGGTAGCTGCATCAAATATTCTTTGAGGTCCTCAAAGGCCTTTTGACAACCTCCAGTCCATTCAAAGTTCTTTCCTCCCCGCAGAGTTTTGAAGAATGGCAAGCTCCTTTCTGCTGACTTTGACAAAAAGCGATTCAGAGCTGCTATTCTGCCTGTCAATCTCTGGACATCTCTTACGGTGGTTGGGGGTTTCATGTCGATGACTACCTGTACCTTTTCGGGATTTGCCTCAATACCCCTGTCAGTGATCATGAAGCCCAAGAACTTCCTTGACCTCACCCCGAATGAGCACTTCTCGAGATTTAGCTTCAAATTGAATCTCCTCAGTACCTCGAATACCCGGGACATCTGATGAGCGTGAGACTCTCCTACTTGGCTCTTAATGATCATATCGTCCACGTAGGCTTCCATGGTATTTCCCAGAAGATCTTTAAATACTTTGTTCACCATTCGCTGATATGTGGCTCCAGCATTCTTTAAACCGAACGGCATTACCCGAAAGCAATATGTTCCGTCATCGATTATAAAAGAAGTTTTCTCTTCGTCTTTTGGGTGGAGCATGATTTGGTGATATCCGGAGAAGGCGTCCAAGAAGCTAAGGAGTTCATATCCGGATGTTTCATCCACTAATCTGTCTATCCGGTGTAGGGGTACGAATCTTTAGGGCAGGCTTTGTTCAGATCAGTGAAATCTACACACATTCGCCACTTCCCACTAGATTTTGTTTACCATTACCACGTTGGCTAGCCACTCGGGGTAGTAGACCTCTTGAATGAATCCGACGTCTAGGAGTTTATTCACTTCTTCAGTGATTACCTTTTATCTTTTCGGGGTAAAATTCCTCTTTTTCTGCTTGACAGGTCTGTGCCCGGGTGAGACGTTAAGCTCGTGGCAGATCACTTCGGGATTGATCCCGGGCATATTAGCCGGGGTCCAAGCGAAAACATCCGAGTTTCTCCGCAGGCATTCGACTATCTCGCTTTTTACTTGTTCGTTCAGCTGAGTCCCGATGAATGCCTTCTTTTCTTCAACCCCCCGGATTAGCCCAATGGCTTCTGTTTCTTCTACAGGCTGAGGCTTGGGCGGATCCTCTATGCACAAAGTCTCTTTTCTCTGTGCTCCTTTGTTAGCGGTAGAAGCGATATAACAAGTACAGGCACTCCTTTGATCTTCTCGTACTCTCATGTCGTTCAGTACGGGTCTACCTAGGATTATGTTGTAAGCAGCGGAGGTTGACCTTACTACCATGAATAATACTTACCGGGTCACATCCTTCGGGTTTTCTCCAAGAGTCACAGGCAACTCTATAGACCCGGCCACCTTCACTCTTTCGCCCGTAAATTCGTATAGTGGCGTCATAATAGGCCTTAACCTATCTGTGGATACGCTCATTTTTTCGAAACAATTCCAATAGATTAGGTTTACCGAACTCCCGTTATCGACCAGGATTCTGCTCACCGGGTGTTTTACCACTACTGCAGATATTACCATGGGGTCTTCATGGGGCATGACAATGTCACCCTTGTCAGCCGGAGTGAACATGATAGGTTCTTCATCCGCTCTTTCCTCCATTACAACGTTAACCTGGTACGCCTGCCTGGCGTAGCTTTTACGGGAAGCAGAGGAGCTTCCCGCCATCGATCCCCCTCCTACAATAACATTTATTGTCGGGGCGGTAGGTTCGTTGTTCGGCTGATTGGCACGGGGGATCATAGGCCTAACTGCTTCATTCCTTAGCCTATTTCTTCCGTTATCATTATTAGGCACAGTCCGCGAACGGTCATTCCTTCGACCGCGCGGAGGATAACGGGGTCTTTCACTTCTCCACAGGAAGCGGTTGATTTTCCCCTCTCTAGCCACTTTTTCTAGCTGATCCATTAGGTCCCTGCATCTCTTCGTAGGGTGGCCGTGAGCACAATGGAATTCGCAGTAGGCATCAGAGTTTCGTCCTACATCTCCAATCTTCTTCTTGGGGAATTCCAACAATCCTGCCCCTTCGATAGCAGCTAGTATCGCGGTGCGAGGCTCATTCAGTCTGGTATAACCTTCATACCTGAGCCTAGGGGCTTTGTCCGCTCTAACGGGTCTTGGAGAGCTTCTCTCGGGTACATCCCTTTCTCTCTTTTTTCCTTCTCTGGTCTCCCGGGGAGGTACCATCTTCATCACTTCTTCTTGAGCCACATATTTATTGGCTCTGGCGAACAGGTCGGAAAGTGTCCGTGGCTGGTCGAGGGAGAGGGATTCTTGCAATTTTTCAGACCTCGTCCCTTGCAACAATGCAGCCATGGCTACTCCTACGGGTAGATCTTCAAACTCTAAGGTTGCATCTCGGAAGCGATCTACGTAGCTCTTCAAGGATTCTTTATTCCCTTATTTCAGAGTAAGTAGTAAGTAGCGTCTTTCTTTCTCTGGCTATTAATCATGAAGACTTGCAAAAATTCATTTCGTAGTTGGTCGAAGGATGAGATGGAACCTTCGCTCAACCCATTGAACCATTTCAGAGCGTGCCCTGACAATGTAAGTGAAAAAGCCCTGCACATAATTTCGTCCTCCTATCCATGCAGCAGCATGAGGGACTCATAACTCTATATGTGTTCATAGGGGTCTGCTTTACCTGTGTAAGTGGCCATAGAAGGCATCTTGAACTTCTTCGGCAAAGGTTTATTCATGATCTCTGGACTGAACGGAATCCTCCTCTTTTGGCTATCGTCCGGAGACACCAGTTCCTTCTTTTCCAAAATCCTTTGGACGATTTTCTCCATGTTTTTCGACCCTTGGACTGAGTATGCTCCCCTCTCTTCGGGTCTAGAAGAGTCCGACTGGTAAGCACCCCTTCTAGCGCCTCTCATTCCGTGACTCGACCTTTCGAGACAATCTCGGGGGTCAGAACTCCTCTGTCTTCGACCTTCCCCGGACCTATGTTCTCCTAACTCATGCTCAAACTCCGCGGGAGAAGTACCGTGCCATGTGGGAGAACTCTGCCGCATATAGACCGCGAGAGGACTCTGCTGCCTATAGTTTACGGGAGGACTCTGTCGCATACGTGCTGCGGGAGACCTCTGTCGCTTGTTGACTACGGGTGAGCTCTGCCGCCTTTCTGTTACGGGTGAGTTCTGCCGCACAGGTGCTACGGGCGAACTCTGCCGCCTTCGGTCCGTGGGTGAGCTCTACGGTATGCCTGCTGCGGGAGATCTGTGAAGTCTACGATCGGCGAGCGAGTACTACCGCCAATCTGCTGCGGGAGAGCTCTGACGCCCGCGGTTTGCGGGTGAGCTCTGCCACCTATCTGCTGCGGGAGAGCTCTAAAGTCTGCGGTCCGCGGGTGAGCTCTGTCGCTTGTCTGCTACGGGAGAGCTCTGACACCTGCGGTCCGCGGGCGAGCTCTGCCGCCTATCTGCCGCGGGAGAGCTCTGTCGCCTAAGATCCACGGGCGAGCTCTGCCGCCTATCTGATGCGAGTGAACTCTGCCGCGTCGGGTCAACGGTAGTATTCACTTCCCGTAACCCTGCCACAGGGTGATTCCTTTGAAATGCGGTAGAGTTCAAAATCAGTCTAGTGGTAGTATTTTACGCTCCTTCCCCTTGTCCAGCATTCACCATGGTGGAGGGTTCACCTCTCTCGTATGTTTGCCTTGGAACGTTTTTCCCCACCATCTGCTGCACTTCAGGGGGTAGACTAAACTGGGGGAGAGCGTCTCTGAAAAAGTTCACCATAGCCTTCAACGCTGTCGTTGTCTCCTCATTCTGACGTCTCAGAGTTTCAAATTCCTCCAGGGAAACGAAGGCTGCCTATGGTCTTTTTCTTTCCCTCTCCGTCCTCGCTCTGACCTGACAGGGGGACTTACAGAATTTTGCTCCCCTGTCTCCTCTACTGCTGTAGAACGTGTCCTCACCATTTTAATAGGAAATTTGGCTTTTTGTCCTAATTCCCACAGACAGCGCCAATTGATGTTGCCTCCTAAAACGACAACGGGATGATAATTTCCATGTATTCAAGTTGCGCTAACGACAAAGAGATGACGTCAATGCGATTTCTTCCACGTGTTCCTCGTGTGTATATCTTGCAAAAACAACGAAAATCAGAGGGCACAGGGATTGGTCCCTGCACGCGCGTTCCGATGATTAAGTTAGAAAGCTGAGTTTCTGTATATAAGAAGAAGAGAATTATGTTCTTCCAAAATCAACAGGGTTCTCTTTTTTTCTCCCTTTTTTTCAGTACTCACCTGGGGTATTTATAGGTTTCTTTTGGGTCGGTTCGGGCTGAGGCCCAGGCGCGTGTCTGGGCCACGACAGAGTCACTGAGTACTCTGTCGCGGTTCGGAGCTAGACAAATTGCGGGTGAGTTCGGCATGCAGTAGAGTACACATGAACCTCTCCCGCGGTCTATGCTGTAGAGCTCTTTCGCAGTGCAGGCGGTAGAGGTATGTCGCGATCCATGCGGTAGAGGTTTATTGCAACCTAACGTGTCGCGCAGAAGCTATGCGACAGAGTCTCTATCGCCTAGAGACTCTGTCGCCTACCAAGCAACTGTGTCGCGTGGAGACTCTGTCGCCGTAACAACCACGTGGCTTATCTTGTGTTTGACACGTGGCGGCCTCTGGTTGGTAAATCACTGTATCCGTGGACTTTCGTGATAGGACTACCATCAACTGTATTTTTTTTTTCTTTTTTTAGTTTAGTTATAGATTGAGTTCTTGTTTTACTATTTTTATTGTAATATTAAATAGGGAAGGTTCGATTAAGTTTTTTTTTTAATTTTCACGCAGCATTTGTTCTGCATTTTGTTCTTCTCTACAAATTTTCTTATATGATTGGTTTATATTTCGCCTGGTGGTGTGAAAGGTTGCAATTATTTTGCTTATCCATTGCTGCATATTCCTTCAGTAATGAAACAATAGTTTCCCTTTTTATTCCTCTGCTCAGTTGATTTTAGCTTCCTAGTCATCATTCCACACTATTTTCTACTGCTCATTTTCTGTTGTGTTGATGATTTTAGTGCTAGCTGGGCACTGCAATTGCTGAAGTCGGGGCTGAGTGAAGCTTCTGCGTGAGTGACGAGCTAATTGAGGCAGCAACTAGATGGCTACCATGGGTGCAGAACAGGTTCGGAACTGCTGAGTGGCAACAGACTGGGACCAGTTCTACTTCTCTGTTCTTCTCTGTTTTAAGTTTCATCTACAGTTCATCTTCGTTTTTCTCCTTAACTTCTAGTTTCAGTCCATTTTACACTTTCTGTGTTTATATTCACTGCATTAAACTTATGAGTTAGCAATTTCTGCTTATGTCTAATCTAATTTTCTGTTCTTCATGGCTGAATGTGCATAAGGATGATGTTTAGTTTTTCTGGTTGGGTAACTGACTGCAGCAACTGGTACCATGCGTGAGTGCCATGGCAGAGATTTCTGAGACGTATTGGAGTAGAGTTGGAGAGTTGGCTGGCTGGAAACGTGATCGGTGTCGGAGGCAGAACCGCTGCTGAAGTTGAACATTGCTGCTGGACATTCACCGTTGTTGCGTGCATGTAGACTTTGTTGGTTAGTGTTCTGCTTGTAGGTGCTGATCATGGATGCTAACCAGAGATGTGGGGCAAAACGGAAGCAGGAGCTGACGCTATGGATGAAGTTAGAGCAGGACATGGCAGTACATAAGCACGAGCTGTTGATGAAGTTGTTATCGGCGTAGTGGGTCAATGATGAAATGAGATAAGAGCTGGCTGGTTGTACATCCTTGGTGCTGTATGCTACTCTTTGTAAGGGAATGAATAGCTGAAGCAGTGCAGTACATGGGTATTGACTCTCCTTGACATGTGTTGCGAGTATTCGGGAACCAAGGCTGCTGTTGCAGGACGCTGAAGCAGCTGGACAGTATAGGACTGACCTGGAAATGTAGAAACTTGCATAGTACATGCACGGGTTGCAAGTCGGCTGGACATGTAGCTAAGGCTATGTTTGGCCACATTTTATTTTTGCCATTTTATAGTTTAATGCATTTTTATTAGTATTTCCATTCCTTGCATTAGTTGTTAAGATAGGTTAATTGTTGATTAGGTTAGTTATAGTGTTTGTTTGTTAATTTAATTGTTAGTTTTAATTAATGTTAATTGTTGATTTTATATCATAGGTTTTAGGATTTAATTTTAGTGTATGAGTTGCATTTAGAATTAAATTAGTTTTAATTTGTTTCAAGAAATTTTAATTTAGTTTAATTTACATTTTATTAAGTAGTTTAATCACATGCATATTTTATTTTAAGTTTGTTTAGTGTTGGTTTAATTAATTTTTTTTATTTTCATATTTGCATTCTAGTTTAATTGCATTTTAGTTCATTAATTTTAAATGTTTTAAATTTTCTTTTGTAGGTTGTTGTTTTTAATTACTCGGAGCTCTGTAAGTAATTTTAGCTCTGTTTAATTTTTTTTATTTTACAGCTTTTATTATTTTTAGTACTTTTAATTTCAGACTTAGTAGATCACTCATCTTTAATTCATAATTTGCTAGAATATACTTAGGGTAAGATTAACCGGTAGTTAATTAGGCTCATCAACTTCTTTATGGGACGATAACTCAGAACTCAAATCCTATTATTACTTGTACGACTCGTGCACTTGCGGATAATACGTTTAATTCGTACTAAGATTTTGGTGCCGTTGCTGGGGAAGTCTTAATTAGCCGTTAATTAATATCTGTGAAATTATGCTTAGGTGTAATTTTAGCTTGTAAATATTTAGGTTGTAAATATTTAGAGCTTTAATCTAGATTAGTTAATTTTCTCTCATAAGAAAAATTTTAAATTTAAAAACTTAAAAAATTTTCTGAGGACTTTGTGGTGTTTGAATGCGTAGAGCCAGGAGTTATGATTGCTTTCCTTTAGATTCTGAAATTGAACGAACTCTTAGGAAAATTTGAAAGGATTCTAGGGAATTAATAGCTCCGCTGCAAAACACCATGGCAGAAAATAGACAAATTAGGACCGTTGGAGATTATGCAATGCCGACTATTGGAGGTTATTATATCGGCATTAGGCCACCAACTGTCCCTGGTAACAATTTCAAAATTAAGCCTTCCATCCTCCAGATGATTTAGACTTCTTTACAGTTCAGTGAGCTTCCGTACGATGACCCACATGCTCACCTCGGGCAATTCTTGGACCTGTGCAACACGTTCAAGCACAATGGATTATCTGATGATGCGTTTAGGCTTAGATTATTTCCCTTCTCTCTTAGGGATAGGGCGCGACACTGGTTAACCTCCTTGCCTCCAGGATCCATTTCTACATGGGAGGAGTTAGCCCATCAATTTTTAGCTAAGTTTTTCCCTCCCTCTAAAATGGCCAAACACCATAGCGACATATCTTCCTTTGCCCAGTTCGATTCTGAATCTCTTTACGAAGCATGGGAATGATATAAGGAGCTTCTTAGGAAGAGCCCTCACCATGGCCTACCTTTGTGGTTGCAAGTCCAGACCTTCTACAACAGACTTACAAGCCAAAATAGGACCATTGTTGACGCTGCTGCGGGTGGAGCCTTGATGTGCAAAACAGAGGAGGAAGCTTATGAGCTCTTAGACAAGATGGCTGCTAACAACTATCTATGGTCCTCGGAGAGGTAATTGCCTAAAAAGTCAGCGGGCATCTATGAGCTCGACACGCTGTCTACCTTGATCTCTCAAATTGCTAACCTTATAAAGAAGGTAGAGTTGCTCAGTACCCAACATAATCCTTCAAGCAGTCCTAACCCTATGTATTCTGTCCAAAGTTCTTTTCTTTCCTGTGAGCTGTGTAGTGGTACACACTCTGTAGATAGGTGTCCGCTTAACTTAGAATCGGTTCAGTACGTTGCCCCATCTCAGAAGCAACAGAACAACCCATTTTCAAACACCTACAACCCAGGGTGGAGAAACCATCCTAACTTTTCCTGGAGCAAAAACCAAGGGCAATCTTCTAATTCTAGACCTGTAGGACCCCCTAGTTTTCAAGCTCCACCGATTCATATACCACCACAGCCACAATTTCCATATCATCCGCCTCATCAACCATCCCTACAACAATTTCAACATTATCCATCACCACCACCACTTATGCAGCCCCAACTTTACCATGTACTAGCAGCTGAGAAGAAGCCCTCACTTGAGGAAATGATCACGACTATCCTATAAAATCAAGTTACCTCAATTAAGAACTTAGAAGTTCAGGTTGGACAAATAGCTAGTGCTCTTAGCCAGCGTCTACAAGGGACCCTCCCCAGTAATACTGAAGTTAACCCTGTTAGACAAAGGAAGGGTAAAGAACATGTGAAATCCATCACCCTTAGGAGTGACAGAGAGCTGGATGATCCACAAGTTAAGTCCAGCCCTGAACAGCACATAGTTGAAGAATCCTTAAGTTCTAAAGAGGCAGCTCAGAAAGAGCAGGAACCTAAAGATCAGGCTGCAATGGAAACAAAGCTAGGGGCTTCTTCATCTATACCTTCTTCTACTTCACAGCCTTCCTCGTCCTCTGATGCTATACATGTTTCCATTACATCCCTTCCAGTTAGACCACCTTTTCCTTAGAGGTTCCAAAATCAAAAACTGGATCAACAATTTACCAAATTTCTTGAGGTTTTTAAGAAACTTCACATCAACATTCCTTTTGCAGATGCCTTATAGAAAATGCAAAGTTATGTCAAGTTTTTGAAGGATATCCTCTTGAGGAAGAGAAGATTGGAAGAGTATGAGACGGTGGCCTTAACTGAGGAATGTAGCATAATTATTCAGAGGAAATTACCCCGCAAGCTCAAAAATCCGAGGAGTTTTACCATACCTTGCACTATTAGAAATCTGTTCTTTAGTAGAGCCCTATGTGATTTAGGAGCTAGTATCAATCTGATGCTTTTGTCTATCTACCAAAAGTTAGGAATAGGGGATATCAAGCCTACCACAGTGACCCTTCAGCTAGTTGATCGATCCATTAAATATTCGAAGGGGGTCATTGAGGATGTGTTAGTAAAGGTGGACAAATTTATTTTCCCTGCGGATTTTATCGTGCTCGACATGGAGGAAGACAGGGAAGTCCCTATTATACTAGGCAGACCTTTCCTAGTGACTGTTAGAACTTTAATTGATGCACAAAAAGGGGAGTTGACTATGAGAGTCCTAGATCAGGAGGTGACATTTCATGTTTTCAAACCTTTGAAGCTCCCTGATGACTCTCAAGACTGTTTTAGGATGGAGGATATAAGGCTTGAACATAAGAAATCTGAGAGAAAGAAGGAAGTAGATAGAGCTCAGGAGGAATTAACTGTCAATATTTTGTCACCACTTTAGTTGATCCTCCTACTCTTCGCCTTGCTGCTGAGTGTTGTGTTCTTTAGCTGCATTTGAAGTCATTTAAATTTTCTTTTCACTTTGTATATAGTTCTTTTTATTTTTCTTTTTGGTTGTTTCTTTCTTTATTTTGCAGATTTCTTTTACAGCATTACTTTTTCAATCAAGATTCGGTTGCTCGTCATCATCATCAGAAGGGGAGTACTCTGTTTTTAACTTAAATGTTTATATCATCTGCACATTGAGGACATTATGCACTTTAAGTTTAGGGGAAGGGATATCACTTGAGCAATTTTTGAGCAAAATTGAAAATTTTTTCGAAAATATGAGCTTAAATTGCTTGATTTTGGGATAATTTAGTACTTGGCATGTAGTTTTCCCATATTTCGATGATATGACTCCATGAATTAGTCTGACTTTGATTGACTAAGAAGCATGATTAGAGGAAAACATGAAGTTGAATTCTTGAGTTTGTCTTGATTCTGATTGTGATGTCCTCATTTTATGCACATGTCATGTCATGAATCGGTATATTTATTTAGAGAAAGCTTATGTGGACATAGGATTGCATTTGTTCAATTGATTTTGTGCATCATATTCTAGAATTTGTTTAATCTTGTCTCGAGGTGAAATATTAGATCACACTTAATTAGGGAGATGATTTAGGCCATCTTTGGATCGTTTGAGCCTTTCTAGCCTTTCCTGTACATATTTTACCCCTAGTCACCAATTTGGGCCAAATAAGTTTTTCTCTGTAAATACACCTGTATAAATTTTTCTTAGCTTTAACACTATTTTCCTATCCCTTACCCTGAAAGCATGGAAAGTCATTGGATATATTGTGAGCTTTATACGTATGGGTATCTAGTGATAGTGAAAGTTCGAAAAAAAAATTACAAATGAAAGAAAAAGAAGAAGAAAGAAGAAGAAGAAGAAAAATACAAAAATAAAATAAAATGTCTAGTGAAATAAATAAGTTTGGGGGAAATAATTAAGAGCTCTTACATGAAAGATCCTAGAAAGTAATGCATGTTGAGGGGTAATTAAACCTAAATCGACTTTATCATACCTAAACCCCAGCCTTACATTACAAGCTTAATGAAGTCCTATTGATCTTTGATTGAGTGTGACTACATTAGTGGAGAGAGAAGTGAAAAGCAAACTTATGAGAATGATCAAATGTCATTGACTTTGCATTCACTGTGTTTGCATAATCTGATCCGGGTAATGTACTGTAAAGTGGCGTTGACATTTTCACACACACACGAGGAGTCCAATTTGGGTTAGGACTTATGATTAAATGATTCTGAATGTTGGACTTGTATTTGTGATTCTTTGAGATCATACTTTGTACTTTATCTTTGAGGATAATATTGGGGAAATTATTATATTTTGTACTTTTCATTCCTACATTTATTTTGTTTTGCTTGAGGACAAGCAAAAGCTCAAGTTTAGGGGTGTGATAATTCTATTTTTAATAGAATTATTTGTGCTTAATTTCTTAATTAATTATTTAAATCTCCATATTATTTTATTAATTATGCCCTTTGTTTAATTAAAATTCTTTAATGTGCAGATAAATTAAATCTGGATGAAACTTAGTCGTTTCAGTCAAAAATGGGCTGAAAACGGGCTAAAGGAGACTGGACCACTTCCAATTTGCAGATCGAGTCACCAGTCGTCTAGACATGCGTGATGCCAGGTGTCCATATTTTATTCACTCCGAAACGATAAGATTGACGGACACCATGCGAACCTTCTGGAAGACACACATCGGGCCAAATCGCACAACCAATTGGACAAAAAGACGAGTAACGTGGAAATATCTACACTGCAGCAAATCAAAGGAAGACAAGTGGCCAAACAATGCCAACTCATCTAGGATGAAAAATTACCATTGTACCCCTATGTTTGTGTATAAATAGAATATGATGAGCAATTGAAAAATAGAGTAGTCTAGGGTAGGAGTAGTGTAGAGTAATTTAAGAGTAGTTTTTAGAAGTAATTTAGGAGTAGTTTTTAGAGTAATTTAGGGTAGCTTTAGTTTTTAAAGTTTTTTTTTTTTATTTTTCCTTGTAAGCTTTCCGATTAGGTTTTTTTCGCCATTCTACTGTTCATGCCAACTTTCACTTTGTTAGATATTATGAAAAGTTTCCTTTCAGCTGCTAGTAATTTCTTTTACTACATTTGTTTTCATTCTTCTGTTGTTGCTTATTCGGGTGAAGAATGGTTGGTGACAGTACCCATTCACATCCAAATCTTCACGACATTTTCTTAGAATGATGAAGCTTTTGTATTACTGTTTTTAATTCTTCTGTTCCGTTTATTTTTCATTTACTATTTATTTATTTTCCATTAAGCTTCCTATCACAGTTCTTTTCTAGTTTAAGAATGCAAAGGTATGTGAATGAGGACACAAGGTTGTTGCTTTACTGATCAGTGCTCATTGTGCAAGCTTACAGTTGCTAAATCGAGAAGTGGCTGTGATGGGAGCTGTGGCATCTATTCTACTGCATTTTTCTTTTTTTCTTTTTTTAGTTTAGTTATAGATTGAGTTCTTGTTTTAAAATTTTTATTATAGAATTAAATAGGGAAGGTTCGATTAAGTTTTTTTTTTTTTCACGCAACATTTGTTTTGCATTTTGTTATTCTCTACTGATGGTGGTCGTGTCACCAGATCCACGTGTGCAACTATCCGCCTGCCACGTGTCGAACCAAGAACAGGCCACGTGGCAGATTGACGACAGAACCGCCATGCGACACCGTTCCTAGAGGTGCGATAGAGTGTCTGATGCGAGAGGAGTCTGCCGCCTCACAGTCTGCCGCGCATCGTGAGCGGCAGACCTCCATCGCCCATGCACATCACAGGACTCCGTATTGCCCCCGACACAGGTCTCCCGCGTGCCTGCGATAGAGGACTCCCGCACCTCACGCGGTAGAGGACTCCCGCACCTCATGCGGCATAGTCTCCCGCACAGACTGCTGTAGAGGTCCCCCGCACTGCATGCGGCATAGTCTCCCGCACAGACTGCGGTAGAGGTCCCATGCACTGCATGCGACATAGTCTCCCGCACATGACCGCGGTAGAGGTCTCCCGCACAGCATGCGGCATAGTCTCTCGCACAGACTGCGGTAGAGGTCCCCCGCACTGCATGCAGCATAGTCTCCCGCACAGATCGCGGTAGAGGTCTCCCGCACAGCATGCGGCATAGTCTCTCGCACAGACCGCGGTAGAGGTCCCCGCACTGCATGCGGCATAGTCTCCCTCACAGACCGCGGTAGAGGTCTCCCGCACTGCATGCGGCATAGTCTCCCACACAGACCGCGGTAGAAGTCTCCCGCACAGCATGCGGCATAGTCTCCCGCGCAGATAGCGGCAGGGGTCTCCCGCACCAGCAGCGGTAGAAGTTCCATGCATACTCTGCCACCAGACTACTCCCCCGCGAGTTGCATGGCCCGAGGCGCGACGGGAGATGGGTTAAGTCCAACCCGCCGGTCCATACTAGATCTCGTCCGAAGACGACATAACACAATCTCCACACGGTACAACGTACTCCATGCTAGATGTACGGTACAACGTACTCGATGGACCCATATCAACACATCATATCACGCCACATCTCTAAAACGTACGTGTGAGCCAATTTAATCGGTATGACTTCTTATCTACCCGAATCTCCTAACACGGCTATCAATATGTCAAAATCTTAAAAATGCACGTGCGAGCTTATTTAATCGATAGGACACCTAGTCTACCCGAAGCTCCTAGCACGACATCAAGTATGGTGGGCATCTAATACGAGCTATGCTCTAGCACCATGCCAAAACCGATATAAAGTTTGTGCAAGTTCCACTCTCGCACAACATCATAAAAATCCATGCACTCATGCGTATAAAATACTTCCAATCTCGTGCGAGTCATGCTCTAACACGCTTTCATTCTCACGAAGTCCATATAGGTGGCTCAATTCTTTACAAAACATGGTTATCAACCAAATCAAATCATTTCTTTTGCAAATCATTTCAAATGTTAGCCAATCTACCAATCATTTGCTAAAATGCAACAAAACAAGGTTTTCAAAACATCATGCTTTTGTTTTCATGCACTTTTCTCAAACACCCAACTTTTGCCCTTCAATCACCTAATTTCATTTCCTAATATCTCATGCATTCTAGCAAAGCATTTAAGCACCCAAATTGCGTACAGATATCTCTGAGAGTCCACACAATTCCTTTACCTTGATTTACTCGGGGTGCGACTCTCTTCTTCTTAGCTTCTCATGTTCTTGGCTCAACTTGCTCTGGTGTATCCTCGGAAGTTACAATTCATTCATCAAACGCTCGAGTTAGTGTTGCTAACCTCATTCAACTATGCATTTTACCCAATGCCTTAACTATTCATTTTACCCTTTTTGGGTAAGTCTCACAATCCATTCCATAACACCATCTTAAATCCATACCTACAACACTATTATCACCTAAAGATATCATATTCATCATTTATTCCACTACATTACACTTTCTCACATTAACCCATTTTTAGGTTATAATCATTCCATTGTATTCTAGATTGTTTCTACCATTACTAAGCACACCAATCAACTCCAAAATCAATAACTTAAACAATGTACTTGAGTTGGTGCTTTAGAAACTCACCTAGATTGATTTCCCTCTTGCTCCAAATGGAAATGCACCTTTGTTCCTTCAATCCCACAAATAGGGAGAATGCCTCCAAGCTATGTTGTTCTTCTCCTTGATGTGAATAACTTTGCATCTAATAGTTTTCCCTCAAATCTTCCTGAAAATGGGTGGATTTAGAGAGAAAAAATTAGGTTTTTTAGGTGAAAAATGGAAAGGGAATGGTTTGTTCTCGTGAAATGTAGATTTTAACTGCTCCTATTTATAAAAATTGCGTGATGAGATCGATCTGTATGGGAAGGAGATTGATCTGGTCCTCTTAAAATCCCTCGTTTTTCATGACATTTGAAAGCAGGAGATTGATATGTCGAAACCTTGAGATCGATCTGTCTCTGATAGTAGCTTAAGGAGATCGATCTGTTTCATTAAGGATCGATCTGCATTTTACAAAATGTTTAGGAGATCGATCTGGTTCCATTGGAGATCAATCTGCTATATTCTGTTGCTCGAATAAGAGCATTTTTACTCTTCCAAATCGATCTCTCATCCTATGAGATCGATCTGGCATTCATCTTTTCCAGATTTACTGCAGTTTTTTGCAGAAACTTACACCAAAACATTCTTAATTTGCTGCCATAGTCATTTTCTCATCCGATCACCTTTGAGACTTAAAAATGGCATCCATTAATACTTCATACATGTTAAAACTTGTGTAGAATCTTTGTATAACCAAATGTATATAATATAAACTAAATGGAAGTGCATAACTCATGCAAATCGTCACTCCATTTTACCACACCACTCATATTCCATTCTACTCACATTCATCACATACAAAAGTCCATTTCTTCAAATTCATACTTAATGAAACTCGTATGTACATCACAATCTCTTTTTACAAGTGTATACATTAAATTTATGGATTTTACATCACTTATGCTTCACATTACAAGTACATCACCATTTACATATATATATATACAATGTTATACTTATATGGTGTCTCACAAGGTCATTACAGAAGTTGGTATCAGAGCAAGGTTCGCCTGATACGAGTCGATAATAGGAGTAAGAAAAAATTTGGAAAGTTCACATCCCCACATTATTGTACATTGTTAAATACAAATGGGTATTCCTGGCTGTGTTTTACTGAGAAATTGTGTTATCGAATGAAGAAAAACTGATAGATATGGCTAGTAGGCATCACAACCATTCTAGTAGACGAGAGGGAAACTATTTCTCGAGGTTGTAGAGATAGGCCTGAGAGATAGAACGAACCCTCATTTGAATGTGCGCCTCATAGTTTAATCGAAAATTCTGAAGTTCGCTACGTAAGATTTGAGCGGGACATGGAAACAATGACGACATTTTTTGGTCAGGTGATAGTAGTACAATAATAATGATGATGAATAAGGTATGACTATGACTTAAAGAAAGATTGTGACAGTTTCGAAAGATAGTACACTGCTATTTACTGGAGTATGAATCCAGTTATAATGGAAACTGGATAAATGAGATGGTGAAGCTCTATGGATTTTTTCGAAGAAACTCTACCGAGAAAAGTTGCTTTTTGTAACTTTTTTGCTAAAAAATTTAGGGGAAGTTATACAAAATTTAAGGAGTACTACTATTAAGAAGGTAGTTGTTGCAGCATTGATATTAAAATGGGAAGCCAAACTTGGTGGAAGTTCCCCGATTTATTCTAAGGACCAATATTAGAGGGTTACGTGAGATATATTTTTGGATGACTTTAAGATGTGATACACCTCGGACATGACACAAGATAATTATAGAATGGTTAAATTGGACATAAGGTAACAATTCCGCGGATGAATATGAAACTAAATTGATAGTTTTGGAAGAAGTATAATCCATATACGTGGAGATGTGAAGTGAAGGAAGTGCAGAAACTCTTAGGAGATACTAGGATCCTCATTCGAGCTAAGTTAGCTCCATTTGATGTTATTTTGAGGAAACAGTGCGCTAGACACAACTGTGTGGATAAGATGCAACTGTGTGATTATGAAATGTATGTTTCTGAAATTACTAAGAAAAGAGAAAGGTAAAGAATGTGATAGAAAGATATCTACTGAAGAAAGAGTGATAGTGAAAGAGTAAAGTCACTGTAACTGAAAGAATGAATTACGAAACTAATTGTATAAATGAAACTTGAAAGTTTCACTGCTTACGTGATTGATAAGGATAAGGCGTGTGTGGAATAAAGAGACATTGCTGTAGACAGGGAGTTTTCTGACATATATCTGGATGATCTACCAAAGTTACTACTAGATAGAAAGATGAAGTCTTGAATTGATCTAATACTTGGTACTAGACTAATATTCAAACCTTTATACTGAATGGCTTCGAATGAATTAGAAGAGTTGAAGAAATAATTACAAGGATTATATCATAAGGAGTTTATTCGACCGAGTGATCCACTTTGGAGTGTACTGCAAGACCCATGTTTTTATGTAGCTTATTCCTTGTGATTTATATATGTACAGTTGTTGTATTAAGTAAATTAAATCATAAGAAGAGTATTTACTAGATTTAAGTGTTAGTAAAATGCTTTAACACTTCAAAGCTACATAAAAGTTGAAAAAGGGCTACAAGAGCCACATGGCTAAACCGAGTGAATCTAAATCATTCTGACTAAAAATAAGAACTTAAAATGAGAAAATATAGAGAGCTCATGAAGGAAAGTCAGTTTGATTTAGTCCCGAACATAGAGAACAAGAGTAAAAGCCAAAAAGGGGTAAAACATACCTTTCAACGGTTTAAGGTATTTAAGGTATAAACCTACCAGAAACGGCTAAAATGTAAAGACGAGAGTGTAAACCATAAGATATGACACTTTCGAATTTTTGAGAAGAAGTCAATGTGGTCAATGATTAAGGAAAAGTTGACTTTTATCATAGTTGACTAACCATGGTTAAAAATTAACCTAAGTGTGGAGAAAATTTTGGGGAAAAATATTTTTGGTCAGAATACAAGATAATCATCCCCTAAAGTAAGGAAAATTTATTTGGATGAATTTCGGATTAAATTTAATGGGTAAAAACGTAATGGGCCAAACTGAAGATTTTAAAGCCCATTAAGGTATAATAAGTATAGGTCGAATTTCTTAGGTCTATTAGACTGAATTGTTGGACCGATTGGTAGGTCAAATATTTAGATAATTAAAGACCCGATGTATAGTAAATATTTAAGCCTGAAAATCCATTAGGAAGGCCCAAACCGAAAAGCCCAAAAGATAGGCCCAAATTGATAAAAATCAAGCCCATTAGTAAATGTAACCATAGCCAATTTGGTAACCATTACCTAAATCAATTCAAATTGAATTTTGTTAGCTGAAAAGTAAGGCTTAACGACTAAGTAATGGACTTATAAATCAGCCAACACAACTACATCTTCTTCCTTAAGAGTTCGCCTAGAAGAAGGAAACCATTAAAACACATATAGCTAAGCTTTCTCTCACTAGAAATCACTAGGAAAAAGACATATTTGGAACTTGCATTCTGCATGAAAGTTGTTCCAAATTGAGAGAGGATTAACATATTTTGGAATTGGCTTGCAAGGAGCCATAATGTGCAAACCGAGAGGCTTCAAAGTTTTGGCTAAGTGTGAACGCATACACTAGGTATAATTTTAAGCTTTCAAATTCATATATGTTAATGTATGAATTGTTCTAAGTATATTGGTATATTTTTTAAGCATTGAAACACATGGAATCACTATGAGCATGGATTGGTCGAGAGTGAGTAGTGATAAATTGATGAATACCCATATGATTTTAAGGCATGAATGAGTTAATATACATGTGTCCATGATTATGGTATAGTTAGAATTAATCAATTTGATTAATTGGTGAATGAATTAAGTTGGCAATCAAGGTGTTTGATAAAATTCCTAAATGAACTAAGAGAAGCTTAAGAACATTTTCAACAAAGTGTATGTGAAAATGTCTAAGTGAATTGATTAGCAAATGGCCGATGGTGGCGTGGTGCTTGGCATGGCTAGGCATGCGTGGTCCCAATTGCTTTCGACCCAATGTGATGTAATGGGTCGCAGATAAGCCCAATAAGAGTTGGTGGGCCCTACAAGCCCAATAGGCCCAACGAAAATAAATAATAAAATGGAAATGGGCTTAAGGTAAAGTTAGGCCCATTATGGTTTATTAAAGTCCATTAAGTGAAATGGACTGTATTATATGTGAAATACAGTGAGAAAAGTAAAATTAACCTAATGAATGGTTATATGCAGCTCCAGAGATTATTGGAGGAGCTAATCGGACTGTTGGATCGAGTAGCGTTGAGAAAGTAAAATTTCTCGAGTAATTGCAAGTAAGGGACTTTTGTGAGTAGTTAGAGATACCTGCACATATTTTCGTCTGCTTTTACATTCACTTAAAAATTCTGAGGGTCAGAGAAAGTGAATAATAATTATAGTGACCTGATAGTGGTAAAATTACAATTTTGCCCTTAGTTAGGAAAAAAGTCAACTTTTGAGAAAAGTTGTAAAAAGTATGGAAACCACAATTATGAGTGTTTTTACTGCTATTTAGCAGAAGAGTAGGTAGATGGGCTAATGTTTTCTTAGTTGATGAAAACTAGCACAATTTATAGTACTGATTTTGATGTTTTGAGAATCATCCCTTTTTAAAGAGCCATCTATCGGATTATGTGAGAATAAATCGTGGTAGAGCACAGCTTGCACTTGATTTCATATATTTTTCCACATATATTAGTGGTGATGTATGACTCGTACTATATTTCCATGGCATGCATGATAGAGTGCTGGAGTTATTACTCGTACTCGAATTTTACATGAGATGCAGACAAAGTGCTAGAGCATTTCTCGTACTCAAATCTTTCATGACTTATACATGACATAGTACTAGAGCGATTGCTCGTACTTGATTTGAAACATCAACTATGCATGACCTAGTGTTGGAGGTTTACTTGCACTAGAGTTTGAGTTTGTGATGTGAAACAGTGTTTGAGCGGAGTGTCGACTGAGAGTCGCGCTCAAAGGCGCGCACTGTAGTTTTATGTGATATATAAGACATGTTGAAAACCATGTTGATTTCCTCGTGTAGACTGAGTGTCACACAGTGAGAGGTTCGCATGTGGATTTAGAGACGTGGTATTGATTATCCATTGAGATAGGGTCCACGAGTATACGTTGTACTGTGCGAGTGGCATTGAGTACACTGTACCGTGTGGTGTTGTGGAGTTGAGGAGTTTATAGCTGGCGGTTGTGATGGACTTACCCCCCTCCCATTGCAGTCGTGATGCCCCGCACACTAGGTACCGTGTAGCCTGGGATCACCATTATAGGATATGGCCATAGTCTAGGATATTATTGTATTTCACCACAGAGTTTCACATGATATATCACTTGATTTATTTTATGATACGGATAGACTTGAGGGATGGGTCAGAATCCGATTGTTGTATTGTGAATGATTTAAATGCCATATTTACTGTGATTTGAATATAAATTGCATGATTTCTCTAAAGGCATTGTGAAATTATAAAGATGCACTGTTTTGCACGAAATGCCTACATTTGAGAACTAAGTATGATTTTTGTACATGGGATTTAATCTGTATAAGTATATATATATATATATATATAAAGACATGCTTAAAAAGTGAGTTAAGGAAATAATATTTTCAAGGCATAGTGTTATTTTGAGTAGATAGTGTGGATGTCTTCTTGCTTGCCTAATTTTCTTACTGAACTATGAGCTCACCCCTTTTTTTCACACCTCTCTACAAAGCATCCACAGTAGAGCGATTTCGAGTGAGGAATAGTATTCCTGTTGTCCGCTGTCTTGTCCTATCGATCGATAGGTATACATATTTTGTACGGTTCTGTATCTAAACATATAAACAACACAATGATGTAAATTATGGGGAATGTATTTGTATTAGATTTTATACGAGCTCACTTATATTATAAAAGAAATTACAGTTAGTAGATAGTATATTGACATATATGTATGATAATGAATGGTATGGTAAGTGAGGATGCTAACATCGAATCACAGCCCAACTGTTGAGAAGAAGAAAGGTATGTAAAAAGTAAAAAATTTGTAGTGATTTTGATTGAGTCACAGAAGGTCGTGACATGTACTGGCGTTAATTGTTAAGGAGATCCAGAGTATTCTGTGTCACGTTATATCAAGAACGAGTCAATTGGGTTCTCCCAAAATAGAGGTTATAGATCAATGGAAAAAACCCAAAATTGATAAGAAGATTCAGAGTTTTAGGGTATAAGAGACTTTGGAATATGAATTACGTTTCAAATCTGAGGATTGTAATTTGTACATGTTTATGTTTCGAACGCGAGACTTAAATCGAATAAGGAACAAAAGTTTCGTTATAAATACGAAATGAGACAAGTTTTGAAGTGTGACAAATTTTGAATGCATTTTATAATTTGGAGAAGAGATGTATACGATGTATGAATGCTTCTAGTATATCAAATGATACGGATCAAGTAATATGAACTGAGAATGAATTGTGTCCAATGGATAAATGAGAACTTACGATAAATTTTGGTATCCTACTTTCAATTAGGACTGAATCTTGAACCCCTCTGTCCATAACTAGTTTATGTGGTCAGGTCTGATGGCTAATTAAGGTATTTCAAAATACGTCCTTACCTGAAAAACTTGACAGCGTCTAGAAATATCCTAACCCATAATCTAAGAGAAAAGTGTATACAGATACCTCAAGATAGGGATTGGATTGCGTATTAATGCAGAATAGAAAGGCAATTACCTATCGATCTTAACAATTAAAAAATCACGAGAAGAATTACTTAACCCGTATTTGGAATTGGCAACTGTAATGTTTTCATTGAAAATATGGCATCACTACTAGTACAATGAGAAATTATAGATTCTTATTAATCATAAAAGTCTTGGATATTTATTTTCATAGAAGGAATTGAACATAAGATAAAGGAAATGATTAGGGTTAGTGTCTTGAGCAAAATTGACTTCAGGATGGCGTTATATATATAATTATAATGGTCAGGAAATACGAACTGTTGGAATGTTGTGTGAACCACAAATTGGATTTGGTTCTTCTGATACTAATGTTTATTGTATGGTAGTTAAGTTAAGATTTCAATACTAGACTTGATTGATCGAATCGAATAGGTTCAGCGTAATGATAAATATTGTATCGTTATGGCTAGTTAGATACCAAAGGGTCCTATAGCAGATTTGGTATCGACGGTAATGATCTATTGAGATTTAGAAGCAGAATTGTGTACCCAATAACCTATAGTTGAAGAAACTCATATTGTCAAAAGCTCATCCATACAGATACACTTCACATTCGGAGAACAGTAAGATGTATCAAAAATCTCCTGAACGAATATTGGTAATCAAGTATGAGCCGTTAAAGTGGAAGAAGGATATAACGTATATGGATAAGTCGATTCGGATACTGGGCAAGAAAGAAAAGGCATTGCGGTCTAAGACAATTCCTCTGTTTAAGATAATATGGCAGTATCACACCTCAGAGGAGGGCACGTGGGAATTAGAAAGTTCAATGCGAGAGAAATATCCGAATTTGTTTGAGGACTGATGTATATCTAAATTTGCAAACGAAATTCCCTAAGGTGGGGAGAATGTAAATGTCACGACCCAATACTTAACAAAAATCAGAACAAATTTTTCGCTTTTGAAAAATCTTTCTTACCTCCTCGTGACATATTCCTCTAAATAGGTTGGGCTGTGAATCAATATCGATATACCCTTTTTAACCATTAAAATATCACACGTACATGTATATATATACTGACATCATTCATATTATAATAGAGTGGTCGGTATGTTTTATACATCACGTGATTCTATATTTACATCCCCAAATATTCCTTCATATATAATATTATGCTGTAAGCATACTAATACAAAATTTTGCACATGGTGTATACCTAAAAGTCGATGGGAATCACAGAAATCAGCTATGTCGCCTACTCTCTACACCCGCTATCTCTATGGTGGGAACACTGAAAGTGGGTGGAAAATGAAATGGTGAGCTCCACATGCTCAGTAAGGCAATAATACAAACGGGTAGATAGCTATACTATCAACATGCTGATAAGAAATCAGGATATATGTGAGCATGATGTAAAAACAATGATATGCCATATATATAATATCATCTGTTCTAAAACAGGAAATCGACATATAAAACATGGAATGATTCTCATGTGAAAACATCTCATGCTCTAATGGATCAACACGTTTTAAAACACCCCATCTGGGTTAAATATGATACACTCAAGGAATTAAATCCATTTCAATAAAATAATTTATCTTAAAATTTTCATTATAAAATCACCTTTCTCATAGGGTTACAAATCATGAAAGTTTCATCAAAATTTCTATGTGGGAAAATAAAATCTAAATCAGATTCATAAGAAAATAGAGGCCTGACCCCGCCCTCGGGTCTACCCAGATTTATCAAAACCAAAAGATTTATCATGTGAGACATGTAAGCGACTATATCGATATCATTTAGGACTATGGTCATAACCTCGTGATCCCTGGCACACGGATCCTAGTGTGCGGGGTGTCACACTTGAAACGGGAGGTGGGTCGGTCTTATCTGCCAGAACAGCATAATATCAGGATTGCGAGGGCAAGACTTGCTGTCTTGTGGCTAATGCCACTCCACTCCAACAATCCCCACGGTACAACGTACTCCATGTGATATACATGGTACAACGTACTCCATGAACCCAAGCTCAATCAGGGGTGCTTGTAATAGGTCTTATCCACCCATGTCAAGTATGTCTCAGTATGCACGTGTGAGCATATCATCTCACTGTGACACACAGTCTACAGAAGAAATTCCAACATAGCTCCATACATATACATGATATCTAAAAACCTCGTGCGAACGAAGCTCCTGCACGGTTTCATAGAAATCAATGAAATCTGCGTACGAGTAGCACTCCAGTACGACTTAAACTGATTATAAATTCAATTCAAATACATGTACGAGCATTGCTTCAGTACGGATAGGTATTAAAACTCAGTCAAAACCTCGTATGAGAAAAACTCCAGTATGGTAGTCATGTGAAATAAATCTGTAACATAGTGCGAGCAAGGCTCTAGCACTCTGTGTATGAGTTAAAATATAAAATCTAGTGAGAGCAGTGCTCAAGCACGATTACAACTCATATAACACTGATAGGTGGCTCAATTTTATCAAAACATGTTAAATAAATATCAATTGGTACCTAACTTGTGCCTTTTCACTTAAAACATGAAAATAATAGCCAACCTATCCATAAATTGCTTGAATTAAAGCAATATCATCATGAAAATATTAAAATCATGGATTTCATGCAATTTTATAGCCTTACTACCCTTTTTGAAATTTTCCTAACTGGGGGCAAAATAGTCATTTGTCACTATTTCCATATTTTTCAGCAAAAATTATTATTCTATTTTCGGGTAGTCTAATGAATTTAACGTAATGTAAATCCCTTCGAAACTACGTATAGCTACCTCTAAGTGATCATAAAATTCCCTTACCTGAAATCAAGCGCGAGCTTATCCCGACTCGACTGTACCAGGTTTCTCAGTCCAATTTGCTGGTGTACGGAGTTGCATATAACCACATATGGTTTTCAGTTCAAATATATTGATCAGTATTTCACTCTTACTGATCGAATCTAAAGCTCTGGGCCCGTTTTACTCTATTGGGCCCGTTTACACTTTAATGGGCCTCGACCCCTTTTTCAGCCCGTTTCCACTTTTTAAATCCCTTCTTCGGTTTACTGGGCTCATTTGGCTTATCAATAATCATCGGGCTTCGTTCCAAACTCATTGGATAGCTCGGATACTATTTACGATAATTATTTTAAAATTTCGAATAAATTTCCTTTTATACAGAATTAATCCGTAACTTCAGTAAAATAATCTTAACTCTGCATTTAAGGACTCATATTATCGTAATTAAAATGTATTTACCCAATATGATGCGGGGTACGAAAATCAGAGCTAAATCATCTCTCGTTCGGGCTCTGTAGGTAACACTGCACAATTATATAAATTCGGGTCATTTTTCACTAAAATAGTATTAAATCGAATTCCTGAGATTTATCTGTAGGTCAATCCCGACTCTCGGTCACTTACCCAAATTTCGAGTCGTCCCCGGGTACACTTTCTTTCATTTTTCCCTTTTCTTTCTGATGTTGCCCTTAAAATGACAACGGGGTGATTCCTTCCACGGGCGTCGAATCTTCTGCAAGAACAACAAAGATCAGAGAGGTGCAGGGATTTGTCCCTGCACACGCACTCCGATGATTAAGTTAGAAAGCTGTGTTTCTGTATATCGGAGAAAGGAAATGGGTTTAAGTAGAATCGAGGAGATTCAAGTTTTTTAGCCCCCTTCTCTTCCTCTTCTTCTGAGTGCTCACCTGGTGTATTTATAGGTTTCTCCCGAGTCGGTTCAGGCTGAGGCCCAGGCGCGTGTCTGGGCTGCGACAGAGTCTTTTATACTCTGTCGCGGTTCGGAGCTGGACGACTTTGCGGGAGAATTCAGTGGGTGGCAGAGTGTATGCGTGAACCTCTGCCGCAATCTATGCGCAGGGGTTTGCTGCAGTCTCTGCGGCAGGGGTCTACCGCAGTACAGGCGGTAGGGGTCTGTCGCGGCATACTGTGTCGCACAAGCCTACGCGGAAGAGTCTCTATCGTCTTACTCTGTCACTTGGAGACTCTGACGCTGTAACAGCCACGTGGCTTATCTTGTGTTTGACATGTGGCAGTCTCCGATTGGTCGGTCCTTGTGCACATGGACTTTGGTGATAGGACCACTATCAATTGCTCCCCACTCTTTGGTAGGAATATTTCCTGCGAAAGAGGATTCTTAATAGAAAGATATATTTTCTGAAAGAATTTTACATACCTTTCTCAGGCCTGACTATCACGACGCGAGCGCGTCTTTAGTTTTTACGGCCTTTATGTTTCCATTGCCTGGCCACAGTGACGCATAGCGCCTTAGGCTCTTACGGCTCGTCCGAATATACGCTTGGCCACAGTGACGCATAGCGCCTCAGGCTCTTACGGCTCTTCTGAATATACGCCTGGCCACAGTGACGCATAGCGCCTCAGGCTCTTACGGCTCTTCTGAATATACGCCTGGCTACAGTGACGCATAGCGCCTCAGGCTCTTACGGCTCTTCTGAGTATACGCCTGGCCACAGTGACGCATAGCGCCTCAGGCTTTTACGGCTCGTCCGAATATACGCCTGGCCACAGTGACGCATAGCCCCTTAGGCTCTTACGGCTCTTCTGAATATACGCCTGGCCACAGTGATGCATAGCGCCTCAGGCTCTTACGGCTCGTCTGAATATACGCCTGGCCACAGTGACGCATAGCGCCTCAGGCTCTTACGGCTCGTCTGATTGTACGCCTGGCCACAGTGACGCATAGCGCCTCAGGCTCTTACGGCTCGTCTGAATATACGCCTGGCCACAGTGACGCATAGCGCCTCAGGCTCTTAGGGCTCGTCTGATTTTCACGCCTGGCCACAGTGACGCATAGCGCCTCAGGCTCTTACAGCTCGTCTGAGTATACGCCTGGCCACAGTGACGCATAGCGCCTCAGGCTCTTACGGCTCGTCTGATTATACGCCTGGCCACACTGATGCATAGCGCCTCAGGCTCTTACGACTCGTTTGAATATACGCCTGGCCACAGTGACGCATAATGCCTCAGGCTCTTACGGCTCGTCTGAATATACACCTGGCCACAGTGACGCATAGCGCCTCAGGCTCTTACGGCTCATCTGATTTTCACGCCTGGGCACAGTGACGCTATTGCGCCTTAGGCTCTTACGGCTCTTCTGAGTATACGCCTGGCCACAGTGACGCATAGCGCCTCAGGCTCTTACGGCTCTTCTGAGTATACGCCTGGCCATAGTGACGTATAGCGCCTCAGGCTCTTACGGCTCGTCTGATTTTCATGTTTTTCGACCCTTGGACTGAGTATGCTCCCCTCTCTTCGGGTCTAGAAGAGTCCGACTGGTAAGCACCCCTTCTAGTGCCTCCCATTCCGTGACTCGACCTTTCGAGACAATCTCGGGGGTCAGAACTCCTCTGTCTTCGACGCTCCCCGGACCTATGTTCTCCAACTCATGCTCAAACTCCGCGGGAGAAGTACCGTGCCATGTGGGAGAACTCTGCCGCATATAGACCGCGGGAGGACTCTGTCGCATACGTGCTGCGGGAGACCTCTGTCGCGTGTTGACTGCGGGTGAGCTCTTCCGCCTTTCTGTTGCGGGTGAGTTCTGCCGCACAGGTGCTGCGGATGAACTCCGTCGCCTTCGGTCCGCGGGTGAGCTCTGCGGTATGCCTGCTGCGGGAGATCTGTGAAGTCTACGGTCCGTGGGCGAGTACTGCCGCCGATCTGCTGCGGGAGAGCTCTGACGCCCGCGGTTTGCGGATGAGCTCTGCCGCCTATCTGCTGCGGGAGAGCTCTGAAGTCTGCGGTCCGCGAGTGAGCTCTGCCGCCTGTCTGCTGCGGGAGAGCTCTGACGCCTGCGGTCCGCGGGCGAGCTCTGCCGCCTATCTGCCGCGGGAGAGCTCTGACGTGTCGGGTCAACGGTAGTATTCACTTCCCGTAACCCTGCCACATGATGATTCCTTTGAAATGCAGCAGAGTTTGGGATCAGCCCAGTGGCATCATTTTGCGCTCCTGCCTCTTGTCCAGCATTTACCAGGGTGGATGGTTGACCTCTCTCGTAGGTCTGCCTTGGGATGCTTTCCCCCACCAACTGCTGCACTTCAGGGGGTAAGCTGAATTGTGGGAGAGAGTTGCTGAAAAAGCTCACCATGGCCTTCAACGCTGTTGTCGTCTCCTCATTTTGACGTTTCTGGGTCTCAAATTCCTCTAGAGAAACCAAGGCTCCTCTGTCATCCCTTTCACTCTGTCTTTGTCCTTGCTCTGATCTGACAGGGGGACTTACAGAATCCTGCTCCCCTGTCTCCTCTGCTCCTGTAGAACGTGTCCTCACCATTTTAATAGGAAATCTGGCTATTTGTCCTGATTCCCACAGACGGCGCCAATTGATGTTGCCCTTAAAACGACAACGGGGTGATTCCTTCCACGGGCGTCGAATCTTCTGCAAGAACAACAAAGATCAGAGAGGTGCAGGGATTTGTCCCTGCACGCGCACTCCGATGATTAAGTTAGAAAGCTGTGTTTCTGTATATCGGAGAAAGGAAATGGGTTTAAGCGGAATCGAGGAGATTCAAGTTTTTAGACCCCTTCTCTTCCTCTTCTTCTGGGTGCTCACCTCGTGTATTTATAGGTTTCTCCCGAGTCGGTTCAGGCTGAGGCCCAGGCGCGTGTCTGGGCTGCGACAGAGTCTTTTATACTCTGTCGCGGTTAGGAGCTGGACGACTTTGCGGGAGAATTCAACGGGCGGCAGAGTGTATGTGTGAACCGCTGCCGCAATCTATGCGGCAGGGGTTTGCTGCAATCTCTGCGGCAGGGGTCTGCCGCAGCAAAGGCGGTAGGGGTCTGTCGCGGCATACTGTGCCGCACAAGCCTACGCGGAAGAGTCTCTATCGCCTTACTCTGTCGCTTGGAGACACTGACGCTGTAACAGCCACGTGGCTTATCTTGTGTTTGACACGTGGCATTCTCCGATTGGTCGGTCCTTGTGCACGTGGACTTTGGTGATAGGACCACTATCACTTTCTTTCTTTTCTTTTCTTTTCTTTTCTTTTTCTTTTTCTTTTTTCTTTTTTTTCTTTTCTTTTTTCTTTTCCTCCTTCTCGGCTACGATGCCGTTTTGGCCTGTTTACCATCGTCGGCGATCCTGGCCATCTCGCCAGCCATCACTAGGCTCAAAAGGACCGCCTCGGCCAAGGGAATGCTCGACGGGGTTGAATCGGTGCTGGGGCACCGTCGTTTATCGGGATCGACGTGATTTCTCCTCGGATTTTCGTCCGTCAATTCGCCTAAAATAGGGACCGTCGGTGCGCGTTACCAGTACCGTTAGGTTCGCCAGGCTTCACTCTACCTTCTCCGACCGTTGGCTTAGCTCGTCGGACGTCGGTGACTCGTCGGGGGGTATCGGGTTGCAATCGGTTTTGGTGGGTTTCAGTTTCGAGTTTCCACTTTCTCTCTCCCCGATTCTGATTTATGTTTTCTTCTTTTTTATTTATTATTATTTTAATCAATTAAATATATTAAAAATACTTAAAATATCTCTAAAATATCCTAAAAAAATATTAATTTATCCATTTAATCAATATATGGATTTATCGGTCTATTTTCATCTTTTCGGTATATTTTTCAATTATTTTCGGAATAATTTTTCGAATTAAAAATTTTGATTAATTCCGAATTAATTCCGATTAATTTTCATAAATTCCAATAAATTTATATCTAGATCAATCGGACTCTAATTTAAATATTTTTCTCGGTATTGATCCAGATTTCGTAAATTTCATATTTTAATGAAAATTACTTTTCAAATTTATACCGAATTTTGGTCTTTTGACCATTTTTCCCTTGCACGTGTTCGGGATTAAATTGAATCGTCTTTCTTTCATAAATCCACAATCTTTTCCCTATTTTCAATTTTACGTACGTTATTTCATTTCCTCCACATTTATCAGATCCGAATCAACCATCTTATGAATTCATTAACATATAATAATGTCATACAATATGGAAATCATAAGGAATATCATACAAAGATGCGGATCTCACAATCTCCCCCACTAAAAGAATTTGATCCTCCAAATTAGAACCAAATCAATCGTTAAACAACTTCAGGTACTTCTCCTGTATCATGCTCTCTAGCTCCCAGGTAGCTTCCTCCGGAGGGTGATACTGCCATTGAACTTTCGCTAGGGAGATTGTCTTGGATCGCAATACCTTCTCCTTCCTATCCAAAATCCGAACCAATCTCTCAACATATATAATATTGTCAGTGAGCTCTAACGGCTCGTAGTGAATCACATGTGACGGATCCGGATGGTACTTCCGAAGTATAGAAACGGGGAAGAAACTGTGTACACCTGCCAAATCTGGTGGCAATGCCAATCTATAGGCCTTATCTCCCACTCGCTCCAGAATCTCAAAGGGTCCAATAAAACGAGGGCTCAGTTTACCTTTCTTACCGAACCTCATGATACCCTTGGAAGGAGAAACTCTCAAAAACATCGACTCACCTTCTGCAAACTCTAGTGGTCTGCATCTCCTGTCAACATAACTCTTCTATGGGCTTTGAGCTGTCCGCAATCTATCGCATATCAATCTGACATCCTCAGAGGTCTGCTACACCAAGTCAAGAGCAAACAATAGTCTGTCACCAATCTCTTCCCATCCAATTTGGGAACAACATCTGCGACCATACAGTGTCTCATATGGTGCCATCTCGATACTCGAGTGATAATTTTTATTGTAGGCGAACTCGGTTAATGGCAAATGATCATCCCAAGAGCCTCCAAAATCAAGCACACATGCTCTTAACATATCCTCCAGAGTCTGTATTGTCCTCTCTGACTGACCATCTGTATAAGGATGGAAAGCGGTGCTAAATCTCAACTGGGTCCCTAACGCTTCCTGAAAGTGTTCCCAAAAATGGGAAGTGAAGCAGGCATCCCTATAAAAAACAATGCTCACTGGAACACCATGAAGCCTGACAATCTCTCGAACATATAAGTTCTCCAACGTACTCAGAGCATCTATAGCTCTCATTGCTAAGAAATGGGTAAATTTCGTCAATCTATCCACAATCACCCAAATGGCATCATGACCTTTGCGGGTCCTCGGTAATCCCATCACAAAATCCATGGTGACATGCTCCCACTTCCATGTCAGTATTGGTAGAGGCTACAATAATCTTGCAGGCTTCTGATGCTCTACCTTTACCTGCTGATAGACGACCCATCTCGCGACATACTCTACTATGTCTCTCTTTATCCCAGACCACTAATATACTCTCCGGAGATTCTAATACATCTTCGTACTCCCTGGATGTACTGTATACCTCGCTGAATGAGCCTCTGATAAAATCATCCTCCTGATCTTAGGATCCTCGGGAACACATATCCTACCACGAAACTTCAGTAAACCATCAATACTCAATGCAAAACGGTATCTGCACCTGCCTGTACCTAACTCATCAACTGAATACATCCCTGATCACTCTGATGAGCCTGCCGAATACGATCAATCAACTCCAGCTCCAACCTCAGGCTCGCAATGATCTCAACTCTGTCAATCTCAAGGGGTGCTATGTCCAAACTGAGGCTCGCGAACTGCTCTAGCAGGTCATATTCCCGAACCATCATAAATGATACCAACCCTAGGCTCTTCCTACTCAAACATCAATAACTACATTAGCCTTACCCGAGTGGTATAATATCTCGCAATCATAATCCTTCAAGAGCTCGAGTCATCTCCTCTGTCTCATGTTCGGCTCCTTCTGCGAGAATAAATACTTCAGACTCTTATGGTATGTAAAAATCTGAAACTGCTCACCATATAAGTAATGACGCCATATCTTCAGTGCGAACACTATGGCCGCCAACTCCAAATCGTGGGTCAGATAGTTCCTCTCGTGGTCTTTCAACTGTCTAGATCCATAGGCAACTACCCTCAAATCTTGCATCAATACACAGCCCAGTCCCTAATGCGATGCATCTGTATATACCAAGAAACCTCTTGAGCTGGTAGGTATGGTGAGAATCGGAGCAGTGGTCAATGGATGCTTCAACTCTTGAAAACTCCTCTCACAGGCATCATCCCACACAAACTCAACATCCTTCCATGTGAGACGTGTCAACGGAGTAGCTAATCTGGAGAAACCCTCAACAAATCTCCTGTAGTATCCTGCGAAACCCAAAAAACTCTAAATCTCTGTAACTGTCCTGGGCCGCACCACTGAACAACTGCCTCAATCTTGGATGGTTCCACTGACACCCCATCCTTCGATACCACATGGCCTAGAAAAGAAATCTGTTCCAACCAGAAGTCACACTTATTGAGTTTGGCATACAACTGTCTCTCTCTGATGGTCTGTAGAACTATCCTCAAGTGCTGCTCGTGGTCCTCCATGGATCTAGAGTATACCAAAATATCATCGATAAACACAATCACAAACTGATCCAGGTATGGCTTGAACACATCGTTCATTAAAGCCATGAATGTTGCGGGGGCATTAGTCAACCCAAATGGCATAACCAAAAACTCATAATGACCATAACGGGTCCTAAATGCTGTCTTGGGCACATCCTCCCTCTGTATCCTCAGCTGATGATACCCAGACCTCAGATCAATCTTAGAAAAGACCTGTGCTGCCCGAAGCTGATCCAATAAGTCGTCAATGCGTGGAAGGGGATACTTATTCTTAATGGTAGCCTTATTCAACAATTTGTAATCCATACATAATCGGAGGCTGCCATCTTTCTTTCTCACAAACAAGACCGGAGCTCCCCAAAGTGATACGCTCGATCTCACAAACCCCTTCTCAAGCAAATCCTGTAATTGCTTCCTCAGCTCCTCCAAATCAATCGAAGCCATCTTATATGGTGGTCTCGAAATCGGTTCTGTACCAGGTACTAAATCTATCTCAAACTCCATCTCTCTGGCTGGTGGTAATCCTAGTAAATCATTTGGAAAGACATCAGGAAACTCCCTAACATCTGGAATATCTCTCAAATTTGATTGTACCTGGTCCGTATCAACCACATATGCGATGAATCCTTCAAAATATTTAAATCATAAAATCAGCAAAAACTCATTGCTCCTTTTACAACAACCACTAATTGCATTACTTTTCAGGAAAATTTTACAACACATCTTTCGGGGATATTGAACGTTAACGTCTTAGAAAAGCAATCTATCACAACACAATTGGCAGCCAACTAATCCATTCTTAGTATGACATCGAAGTCTCTCATATACATCAAAATAAGGTTGGTTGACATTTTTTTTTCCCCGACTTTCAATTTATAGTCCTTAACTACATACTCTACTAGCTTACTAGTGTTTATGGGGGTAAGTATTAACAATTTACTACTCAGAGGAATAGGCTTTACATAGCTAGACAATTTATATGCAAATGAAGGTGATATGAATGAATGTGTGACACCAGGATCAATCAAAACATATTCTTCTAAATCAAAGATCAGGATGGTACCTTTCACCACATCAGATGACTGATCTACCGTATCCTAGTCCAAGGCATGAACCTGCCCAGTACCCATCACTTGCTTCCCTTTCTCTTCGGCAGTAGCTCTCCTCCTTTGAGCAGAAACTTGAACTGGAGCTCTCTCCCGCTCATTGCCCTTCTGTGGGGCAGTGTCTTGTCTCTTTGGGCAATCTATCACCATATGCCCTAGCCTCTCACAACGATAACATACTACTGTAGTAGCTATAGGCACTAGACAAGGTCTGGTACTATGATATCTGTCACATCACCTACATCGATCAGTAGTAGGGCGTGGTCCTCCAATGACAATGCCTCTAGCTGGTGGTAAAGCCGAATGAACAGGGGGTCTATCTGTCCTCTCCTGAACCTCCTCAATCTTTGGCTTCTTATCAGAGAGCCGTACACCTCTCCTAACAAATCTATCTCTTTCGGGTCTCTTTCGATCTTTGTCTCGACTCCTACTAAACTTTCTTGACTCGGAGACGTTCCGCTCATAATCCTACTCACACAACTGAGCTTTATGTACTGTCTCCTCATAAGTCGAAACATTAAAAGGAGCTAATCGAGATCTGATGGTTGGTCTCAGTCCATCTATAAACTTCTAGACCTTTCGATCCTCACTGCTCATCGTCTCTAAATCATATCTCCCCAAAGAGATGAATCGAGTCTCATACTCATCAATAGATTGGTTCCCCTGAACCAAACTCATAAACTCCATCCTCAAATTCCGCTGTACAGTAACGGGAACATACTGCCTCTTAAAGGCATCCAAAAATATCTCACATGTGACCTCAGCATTTCGAGCTCTCAAAATAGGCTCGGTAGATCTCCATCAATGCTCTGTCGCTCCCTGAAATACAAATACGACAAAAGTAACCCTCTCAATAGTAGTACACCTGAAAAGCCTATATAGCTTCTCCATCTGATACACCCAATCTTCAGCTACTACTAGGTCCTTCCTCCCATGGAAGACTGGAGGTCTAAACTTTTGAAAATGTCTAAATCTATCAAGGTCACACTCATATCCAGCATCCTAAACTGGCTGGGGTCTCAAAGCCTCTGCAGCCTGAGCTTGAACCTCGGGTAACTCTGCGGCCTATGTCGGCATCTCGGGATCAGCTGTTGCCTGTCCTGCTGAATCTCGCCTATCTCTAACCCAGAGCGCTGCCTGCTGCGCTACAATCTTAGGCAGGCTCTTAATACTCTGCTCAAGTCTAGCGAAGCGTGCCTCAGTCTCATCTGGTCTTACAGCAGTACCATCGGGTACCTGACCAGTCTGTATACCATCACCACGACCTCTAGGCCTGCCCCTACAGCCTCTAGCACGTGTATTAGCCCCTCTGCCACTGCGGGTGATCAGCATAATGTAAATCCTGTAATCCAAGATCATTTGTTAAGTAAATTCCCATCTAGTATACACTTTGACATCTCATACAGCACAATACTAAAGGAGATGTAATTTTCCTTAACGACAACTACCAACTCTTATCCGACCAACTCTAACTCTTAATTGCTTACTTATCGATACTAATTCATGTCCGTTCGACCCTCGCTCTGATACCACTTTTACTGTCACGGCCCAATACTTACAAAAAATCAATACAAATTTTTCGCTTTTGGAAAATCTTTCTTACCTCATCGTGACATATTCCTCTAAACAGGTCGGGCTGTGAATCAATATTGATATACCCTTTTTAACCATTAAAATATCACACGTACATGTATATATATACTGAAATCATTCATATTATAATAGAGTGGTCGGTATGTTTTATACATCACATGATTCTATATTTACATCCCCAAATATTCCTTCATATACAATACTGTGCTGTAAACATACTAATACAAAATTCTGTACATGGTGTATACCTGAAAGTCGATGGGAATCACATAAATCAGCTATGCCGTCTACTCTCTACACCCGCTATCTCTATGGTGGGAACACTAAAAGTGGGTGAAAAATGAAAGGGTGAGCTCCACATGCTCAGTAAGGCAATAATACAAATGGGTAGATAGCTATACTATCTACATGCTGATAAGAAATCAGGATATATGTGAGCATGAGGTAAAAACAATGATATGCCATATATATAATATCATCTGTTCTAAAACAGGAAATCGACATATAAAACATGGAACGATTCTCATGTGAAAACATCTCATGCTCTAATGGATCAACACGTTTTAAAACACCCCATCTGGGTTAAATATGATACACTCAAGGAATTAAATCCATTTCAATAAAATAATTTATCTTAAAATTTTCGTTATAAAATCACCTTTCTCATAGGGTTACAAATCATGAAAGTTTCATCAAAATTTCTCTGCGGGAAAATAAAATCTAAATCAGATTCATAAGAAAATAGAGGTTTGGCCCCTCCCTCGGGTCTACCCTGATTTATCAAAACCAAATGATTTATCATGCGAGACATGTAAGCGACTATATCGGTAACATTTAGGACTATAGCCATAACCCCGTGATCCCTGGCACACGGATCTTAGTGTACGGGGTGTCACACCTGAAACGGGAGGTGGGTCGGTCCTACCGCCAGAACAGCATAATATCAGGATTGCGAGGGCAAGACTTGTTGTCTCGTGGCTAATGCCACTCCACTCCAACAATCCCCACGGTACAGCGTACTCCATGTGATATACATGGTACAACGTACTCCATGAACCCAAGCTTAATCAGGGGTACCTGTAATATGTCTTATCCACCCATGTCAAGTATGTCTCAGTATGCACGTGTGAGCATATCATCTCACTATATCACCATTTGGTAAGTTTTTTTCGTTATTAATTTTTATTTTTGTTTAATCAGATATCTAGTTAAAATTATTTAGATTTAGAACTAGTTAGTTAATTAATTTTTTTGTTAAAAAAATATTTAATAACTGAATATGAGAGTTAATTTCTTGGATTCGAATCAAAGACTTAAAATATAGCACAACTCTTTATACACTTGGCCAATAGGTTGTTAGCTAATTAATTTAATTATGTCAATTTAGATTGATAAGCAATTCAGTTAATAATTAATTAAGATAAGAATGGATTTGTAATAATTAATTAGTAAATTAGGAAATTTAATTATATTCTATGATCTAATTTGTATTAATTATTGATATGGATAAATGATTTCTATGTTAATTTTGTAATTTGATAATTAGTTGTATTAATTGTTTGATAAGGTCAATTGATTTGGTATGATTGGATAGATAAATCTTATTTATAGAATGATTAATTTGTATGATATATTCAATTTGCATGGTATAGTTTGTATAATTAATTTGCATGGTAAAATTTGTATGATTTAATTTGATTAGTGTGATATTTGTGATAATTATGACTTAACGAAAACTTAATAACCAAATATACGCTAAACATTTTGTAAAAAATAGAAATAAGCCATCAACATTTAATTTTACTATATAAACCCTTAACACTTTAAAATAATACAGTTAAGTTCAAATCAATTATAAATTTTTACATTAAAATAAAAGGATTGAGGTCTTATAAAACTTAACAACTTATTTATTTTACTTAATTGTATTATTTTGAAAGGTTGATGATTTATTTTATAGTAAAATAAAAGTTTATAGACTTTTATAATAAAATTAAAGCTTGAAGGCTTATTATAAGGACCCAAATTTTTACAAAATTTGGTTGGGTTACAAGTCGATATTAATTCAGAACAATAACTTAGTCTGATTAATTTTCTTTCTTATTAACAAATTTAAACAAAATAGGTTCACATTCCTCGTACACATCTCGTATGCATTACTTTACTTACAAAAATTTTAGATACAAAAGAATTTCTTAAAACAGGGTATACCTTCGACGTAAAAATATGCTCCATAGAATCATAACTGTGCGAAATACCTTACTAACGGAGTCGATCCAAGCTACAGAGGGGCTCTGTGGAGAAAAGTAAGGGAGTGAGCTCAACATGCTCAGTATGAAAAATACGTGGCAAGTATATAAATACACTACCTAGATACTTTTGCCACAAAATAGTTTCTCGTAAAATATGCAGAGAATTTGCAATTGAGCAATATCAAAAATGGAAAACCGAAAATAAGACCAATTTCAGTAACAATAGATTACTGCAAAGAATACGTATTTCCAAAACTTCAAGCAATGAAATATACAGTTTCAAATTCGCAACACAATTCACATTTTTATTTCAGTAATTCCTAATAGACGAGGTAAGGCATTTCATGCTATAACAGTATTCTGTAGGACAATTGGCCAATGTCAGTGACTTCGGACAATCACTAATCAGGTGTGCCCGGATGTCAAGTGCCGTGAGAGTGGTCAGCTACCCAAACGGCTCACACAGTATACTATTTTCCAGTAACACGCTGTATCGTACAAATATGCACACAGCATGGTACATCGTACTCCATGGACCTCGACATCATTCACAACTCAGTATAATTTCATCATTCACAATTCCTGTGACGGCCAACCCCTGCCCGGCCAACCCCTGCCAACGGCCATGGCAACCAAGCCCAGGTCCACTGACCCGCAAGGCCCATCGACAACGTTGGCGGTCTAACAACGGGTGGTCCAACAACGCCAACAACATCCACGTATTGTCCGCTTTGGGCCGAGGCCCGCACGGCTTTGTTTCATTCAGGGAAATTCCCCTCAGAACGCGTCCTCAGTGGTTCGAACTCGGGTAAACACCCTTGTTCTTGCCACTGATGATGCCATTGAGCCAACCCTTTATATGTCACGACCCAAACTACCCAAAAAATCAGAGTTAATTTTTCGCGTTTTTATTATTTTCTTACTTAAATTCTCACCTGTCCTCGAATCGTGACCAACACTCCACTAATAATTGGGCTGTGCGTCAATGCCAGTCCCACCATACATCTACCTTAGTACTTATTTCTTCTCTAGTCATTTATAATTGTTATATTATTTATACATCCCCTAAAGTTACTTACAAACATGTTACTGTGCTATGCTTTTGTAGATACAATAAGTACAAGTGTATATACCTTATGTTGATGGGCAGCAGCGGATATCCAGAATGCAGTTCTGAGTCGTCGCAACTTCAACTGGAGATTATCTGTGGGAGAAAATGAAAGGGGTGAGCACATCAAGCTCAGTAAGGCAATCCTACGAACAAGTAGGTAACCATACTACCTACATGAACGTAGTGCCATGCATAAACCACCCTTTCTCCACACATTTTAAAACAATGCTATGCATTATGATGAAATGTAAAACACATTTGCACGGAAAATCAACATGCAATTATTATAAATCATTTCTTTCTCAATAAAGATTTTCACAATTAAGTCAGGACTCGACCCCTCCTGCGGGTGATCCTGACTCAAACAAAACCATGAAAACGGTTTACATTCACGCATGGGTTTGAAAAGCATGGAAATACCGTCATGCATATTTAATTTAAAACCCAGTTTAAATCATCATAAAAGTCATCAACATACGAGACTAGGCAACGTCTGTATATAGGTAAATAACTAGGACTATGGCCATATCTGTCCTCGGGAGTTCCTCAGCTACACGGATCCTAGTGTGCGGGTTCTCACCATGATCGGGAACCGCCCGGGTGGTGGGTCAATCCATCCCATCAGTCTTATCCGATTTCATGCATCCGAAGATGCTAATGTATAATATCATGACGACCAACCCCTGCCCGACCAACCCCTGCCATCGGCCATGGCCACCCCTCTTGGGCCCACGCACAACGATGGTGGTCTAACAACGGGTGGTCCAACAACGTCAACAAGTCCAACGTATCACGAAGATACCACACGGTACATCGTACTCCATGCTACTTGCACGGTACATCGTACTCCGTGGACCCATATAATATCTCTATACTCGTGCCATGTCTCAAAACGCTCGTACGGGCCAATTTAATCGGTGACACACAGTCTACCCGATGCTCCAAGCACGGCTCATCGCATGTTCTCATAAAAATCAGTGCGAGTGATTTTATTGTGACGGCCAACCCCTGCCCGGCCAACCCTTGCCCGGCCAACCCCTGCCAACGGCCATGGCAACCCTTCTTAGGCCCATCGACAACGTTGGTGGTCAACAACGGGTGGTCCAACAACGGGTGGTGCAACAACGTCAACAAATCCAGTAAAACTAGTGCGAGCTAGGCTCAGCACTCTGTATATAAATCGTATGAAAATCTTATAAAATCTGGTGCGAGTTAAACTCCCGCACCCTGTCATGAAAATCATGTAAAATCTGGTGCGAGTTAGACTCTAGCACCGTGTCACGCAAAAGCATGTGAAATCTGGTGCGAGTTATACTCTAGCACCTATGCATGTAAAACTCTAGTGCGAGCTCTCGCTCCAGCACTAATGCATGCATCACGCAAATCAAACATCGTGCGAGCTGAGCTCTAGCACGTCACATGTAAATAAAAACATGTAGGCGGCTCGGTTATTTCCAAATAGTTTTCATAGAAATCACATCAATTAAGATATGCAATGCTATGCATTTTTCTTTAAAAGTGAGCCAGCCTACTCATGCATGTGTTGAAATACCTCCAGAACGAGCAGGAACCTCTTGTCCTTGCTCCTCCCAATTTTTCCTAAATTTTTAGAATTTACCCTTAGCAAGGGTATTTTAGTAATTTGCCCATTCGGGGCACTAAAATTATTAATTGACCTCTAGACCCTTCAGATAAATTTTAAGGACTGCAAATGAACTTGAAATTGTGTAAAGTTACCTCTAGCAGTCTGCAGAATTCCCTTACCTCGATTCTCGTCGAGTCTGACCTTTTTCTTTTCCATTGTCGACTCGTCGCGCAGTCCGATATGCTCCCAATCAAATTCCCGGAACTGCGTATTAACATTCCTCAGGTCAGATAACATATAATTTAATTGTACTTAATCTTTTCTAGGCTTAATTTAAATCATCGGGCCCGTTTACCCCTATTGGGCCCGATTGCACCTTAATGGGCCTTAATCGGCCTTAAGCCCGTTTTCCACTTATTAAATCCCTTCTTCGGTTTTACTAGGCTCTTTCAGCTTATTAAAAATTATCGGGCTTCGTTCCAAACTCATTGGATAGCCCGTATACCATTTACGGCAATTTATTACAACTTCGAATTAATATTCTTTCCTATGTGAAACAAATCCGTAATTCCGTAAAATAATTAGAACTCGGTATTTAAAGAACTCTGAATGCCGAAATTAAATTGTACTTACCCGATACGATGCGGGGTACGAAAGTCGGAGCTCAATCGGCTCTCGTTCGGGCTTTATCGTCGAGCTGCACAATTATTATATTTAATCCCGGGTTACTTTTCGATTAAATATAATTTAAATAAATTTCCCGAAAGTCAAATCGGTCACTTTTGACCTCTTACCGACTTACCCGAAGTCCAGTGTATCCCCAAAAATTTTTCTCCTTTTTCCTTTTTCTCTTTTTCTCCTTTTTTCCCTTCTTTCTTGGCTGAACCGGTTCAGTCCGGTTCAGACCCGGTTCAGACCGGTCCGGTTCGGTTCAGTTTTGGCCGGTTCAGGCCGGTTCGGCCGGTTCAATCCTCCTTTGGTCATGCCGGCGCCGTCCGGCCGGTTCCCGGCGCGATTCCGGTGCCAATCGGCGCGCAATCGTCTGGGCTCACTAGATCGGGCCTCGGCTGGGGTCGAATCAGCCCCATCGCCGGCGAATCACCTCTTCTCCCCCGCGGCTGTTTCCTCCCGATCCGGCGGATTCCGGCGGCTTCGTCGGCCGGTATTGGTCTCAAAAGGATCGGCTCCTCCTCCTGATCACACCGATACCCGCCGTTCGCCTCCAGCTGCCGTGGATCGCCGGTACCGACCCCATTTTTCCCGTGACCTTTTCTTCCTCCGTTCGGCTTCCTCCGGCGTCGGTAAGCTGTACCGCCGGTACCATCGTGTTCGTCGGGCGTCGCTCTACGTTTTTCGACCTGCAGCTGGGACCATCGGCCGCCGGTGGCTCATCGGGCTCCTCGGGTTGCTCGGCTCCGTTTCTCTGCTTCGGTTTCTCTCTCCCCGATAGTTTTCCAATTTCTCTCCCCTTTTTTTTTTTTTTACAATTATTATCTTATTTAACAATTTATTTTTATTCATTAAAATACACTAAAAATACCCAAATATCCCTTAAAATTATTATTTTATTCTAAATTAATTAATTTAATTTTATTTAATTTATTTATTATATTTTAACCTCTTTTTCGGGTATAATTTCCCCGTATTTTTGGGATATTGTCCCGGGTGACTTTTCGGTATATTTTTCGATTATTTTTGGGATTATTTTTCTGAACTAAAAATCCTGATTAATCCTGATTAATTTTCATAAATTAATATCTTGATCAATTTAATCCGAAATAATTTTATTTCACCTTTATTGATCAAGATTTATCAATCCATTATTTTTAATTAATTTCCTTATCGAATTTACTCCGGCTTTCGATCTTTTGACCGTTTTGCCCTTACACGTGTTCGGGATTAATTTAACCCGACTTCCTTCATACTTTCCCCATCTTTTCTTATTTAATTTCCGTATTTTAATTAAATTCGGGTCTTACAACTCTCCCCCACTTAAGGAATTTGGTCCTCCAAATTAGAACCAATTCATATGAGTCCATATACAACTCCGGGTACATCGATCGTATCATACTCTGAAATTCTTATGTGACCTTCTCCGGAGTGTATTACTACCAAAAGACTTTAATTAGGGAGATTATCTTAAACCCCAATACTTTCTCTTTCCTGTTTAATGCCCGAATCAACTTCTTCAATATACTTGTATTTTCCTCAAACTGACTTTTGAATCTCATATCCTATCACCTACGCTGGATCTGGATAGTATTCCTGAAGCATCAAAGGTGGGACACATTGTGGGTGACTGTTACTTCAGGTGATAACACCAACCTACAGGTCTTATCTCCCACTTGTCTAATCTCTCAAAGATTTAATCCAGCGTATCTCAATTTACCTTTTTCCAAAAGCTCGTTATGTCCTTATTCTATTAGGACAAGCTAATTCACCATACTAATTCACCAAGGGTGAATTTCAATACTTTTCTATCTGCTCTGAGGTGTTCTTAATCTCTCATCCTTAACTAAACATCCTCAGAGGCCTATTATCCAAAGTCGAAAATGATCATATATGTCACCCACTTTTCTTATCCAATTTGGGGAACAACCCCCTACAGCCATACACTGTCTCATAACTTGTTATCCCGATACTCAACTGTCAACTGTCGTTATTGACAACTTCAATTAGAAATCAACTGATCATTCCAGGAGCTTATAAAATCAATGTCACACGCTTTCATTGGATCCTCCAGAACTTGTACAGTCCTCTCTGACTGACCATCTGTCTGAGGACGAAAAGCTGTGCTAATACTTAGTCGGGTTCCCATAGCTTCCTTAAATATCCACAGAGGTAGGAAGTGGAGCGGGAATCCCTATATGATACCATGCTCACTGGAACGTTACATAATGTTCCACAAACTACCTTACACATAAATCCTCATACACACTCTGAGTATCTGGGGAGTTCATAACCAGAAGGTGGGTGAACTTAGTCAATTTGTCGGCTATCATCCAAATAGCCTCGTAATTTCACCTGGGTTCTCTGTAACCCATCATGAAATTCATGGAGACTTGTTCTCATTTTCCGTGCCGTGTCAATATAGGTAGGTGCTGCAATAACTCTGCAGACTTTTTTCTTTACTCTACCTTACTCTGCTTACACACTAGGCACTTTTCCACAATCTCCATAAATATCTCTTTCCACATCTGACCACCCATACCCTTTTCGAGATTTCGATATATTTATTACTTTCCGTATGCACTGTATATCCCGAAGAGTGAGCTTCTGACAATATCACTATCTCATCAAATGTGGTCCTGGGGAGCACTCATATTGTCTCTGAATCCTCAGTAACTCATCATCACCCACTGTGAACTCTATCACTGTACCCTTCTGAATCAGACCCAAACTATCGACATCCGGTCGATCATCACGCTAAGCCTGGCAAATTCGGGCACTCTCATCCGGTTCTAATCATCAGGCTAGCTGTCACACAATCACTGTCATCATCAGAAGGGATCACATATATACTGAGGCTCACAACTGCATCTAGCAGCTCACGCTCCCTGACCATCATATGTAATACCATCCCGAGGCTGTTTCTGCTCAAGGCATCAGTCATCACATTAGCCTTTCCTGGGTGGTACAATTTTCACACATCAAAATCTCTCAGAAGCTCTAACCCAATATGTATTTTCATATTCGCCTCTTTCTGTGAAAACAGTTACTCGGGCTTTATGATCAGTGCATTTCCACAATTTCTCACCGTGTACATGATAGTACCATATCCTTGGTACGAGTACTACTGCTGTCAATTTTAAATCATGGGTATCTTCCCATTATGCATCAATACACAGCTCCTTCATAATTTTGAGGTATCCACACTCACTGAGAACCTCTTGAGCTGTTGGGTATGGTGAAATTAATCACGGTGGTCAGTTCATACTTCATCACGCCAAATTCACGTCACATCAATCATCCTATTTATCATCTTATTCCAAGACCACGTTTTTCTTAGTTAAACGTGTCAACCAGGTATATCCTTTTGGAATTCGCAGCAACCATCTGCAAAAGCAATTTCCCAATTGTTGCTTATAAATCGCCCTAGACTTTAACTACACCCAATATATCATCGATAATGATGATTACAAGTCGATCTAAACCTTGACTTATTTATGCATAAGCGTATAAGATCCTTCTCAACCGCTTACGTTTTCAGGTACTAACCTGCGTCATTTCCTTTTCTTATCTTAACGGCTCTTATAAAATTTTATTATGTTACCTTCATGATGTGTCGAATTTTTAATATTCTTATCGTCTTAGTAAAGGTATCCTAATGGTAAAGGTATTTATTACGACGATCGGTTTCACGTTATAGGATATATATATATATTTTTAGACGCTGTCAAGTCTTCAGGCGGGGAGGTATTTTGAAATACCTTTATTAGCCTTCAGACTTAACCACAACTACTGGTTATGGTTATACCCATCTTTATCCTTGGTTATAATTTATATTCCTTACTAATTGCTTAATCCCAATTACTTCATATCGTAAGGATGTTCTTACCTAGCATACGCCTCTTACTCCAATACGTCTTGTATTTAGAATCTACCTTATCTTAAAGATTTTCTCCTTTGCGTATCAATTATAATAAAACTCTTGTCTTTATTCGTTCTGTGAGTACAATCCCTTCCTCCTGTAAATTCAACTGTTGCACCCCTGTTTTTAACTTAAAGTCTCTATATCCCTATTCCGTTTATTAATCCTCCTCAAATGGGGCACTCATTTATCAGTATTGTGCCCAATGATGTAGGCATTCATGCCTTTTACTCACTTATATGCGAATGAAGGCGGTATGAATAAATGTGTGACACCAGGATCAATGAACATATGTACTTCATTATTCATAACAAGTGTGGTATCTTACACCACATCTATGAAACATCAATAGTGTCCTGGTCCAAGACATCCTCTCGCCTTCGTCCAATAGCCTACTTTCCTTTTTCTTTTCGGCTATGGCCTGCCTTTTCGTTGCAGCTATACCAACGAAGTTGTTCTGTCTCTTTACTTTTTTGTGGGACGATCTCGCCCAATTCTATGCAATCAAATCAATGGTCTGTCTTACCACACTTGACGACCATTTTCACCAATACCGTGTAGGTATAAACCTTCCTTCTGTGGTGTCCACCACACATCTCACACTGCTTACAGTGCTCACACTGCTACACTGCTTCGTAGCAGGCCGAGATTCTCCAAATCACAATGCCCCTCAAGAGTGCCAAAATTGGATGCACTGGGGCCTTACCAATCATCTTAGTCCATAACCCATCAAATTAAATCTCTTACCAGTTTCCATTTTCCCATTTTTAACATTTCTGTCATTTCTCGATTCTCTTTCTGTCTCTATTTCGGCCCTCATTAGCTTTCCCAATCTCAGAGGTGTGCAATTCATGTTCTTATTTACCCAACTGTAAATCTACGCACTGCCTCGGTATAGGTAATATCTCACGGGCCAATCAGACTCTAATTGATAATCTGAGCCCTTCTATAAACTTTTAGACATCTCGACTGTCACTTTTCATAGTGTCGAGGTAATATCTGCCCAGAATATAATCGAGTCTCCATACTCGTCAATAAATTAAATCCTCTGGGTCAGAGTAAGGACTTTAATCCGAAATTTCCTTTAAATCATGTCTGGGATATTCCTATCACCGGAATATATCCAAGATATTTCTCTTATCAGCTCTTAAGATGGGTCGAGCGGGTTTCCACCAATGCTCCGCTGCGCCCTCTGATCTCATACATAATCTGAGCAATTAGCTCCTCAAAATAATACTCATGCTCCGCTTCAATCTCGTGAAGCGTCTCTCAATACTGTCCGATCACTCTGTCGGACTCTGTGGGGCATACTCAACATTAGCTTCCATTTCAATTTCATCATGATTCTCATAGTCAAACTCAGCACGACTTAGCAGATTCAGGTCTACCTCTACGACCTCTGCCTCGTGCACTATCTCATCTAACGCGACTCATATTAAGCATTCCTGCATTCTCAATCATTTCTTAGTCAAACCCATCTTGATATACACTATTGTATCTAACTAAGCACAGTAACACGGGGATGTAATTCTTAATTACTGACACTGACACACATCAGACCAATTGTGCTCTGATACCACCTTTATATGTCACGACCCAAACTACCCAAAAAATCAGAGTTAATTTTTCACGTTTTTATTATTTTCTTACTTAAATTCTCACCTGTCCTCGAATCGTGACCAACACTCCACTAATAATTGGGCTGTGCGTCAATGCCAGTCCCACCATACATCTACCTTAGTACTTATTTCTTCTCCAGTCATTTATAATTGTTATATTATTTATACATCCCCTAAAGTTACTTACAAACATGTTACTGTGCTATGCTTTTGTAGATACAATAAGTACAAGTGTATATACCTTATGTTGATGGGCAGCAGCGGATATCCAGAATGCAGTTCTGAGTCGTCGCAACTTCAACTGGAGATTATCTGTGGGAGAAAATGAAAGGGGTGAGCACATCAAGCTCAGTAAGGCAATCCTACGAACAAGTAGGTAACCATACTACCTACATGAACGTAGTGCCATGCATAAACCACCCTTTCTCCACACATTTTAAAACAATGCTATGCATTATGATGAAATGTAAAACACATTTGCACGAAAAATCAACATGCAATTATTATAAATCATTTCTTTCTCAATAAAGATTTTCACAATTAAGTCAGGACTCGACCCCTCCTGCGGGTGATCCTGACTCAAACAAAACCATGAAAACGGTTTACATTCACGCATGGGTTTGAAAAGCATGGAAATACCGTCATGCATATTTAATTTAAAACCCAGTTTAAATCATCATAAAAGTCATCAACATGCGAGACTAGGCAACGTCTGTATATAGGTAAATAACTAGGACTATGGCCATATCTGTCCTCGGGAGTTCCTCAGCTACACGGATCCTAGTGTGCGGGTTCTCACCATGATCGGGAACCGCCCGGGTGGTGGGTCAATCCATCCCGTCAGTCTTATCCGATTTCCTGCATCCGAAGATGCTAATGTATAATATCGTGACGGCCAACCCCTGCCCGGCCAACCCCTGCCATCGGCCATGGCCACCCCTCCTAGGCCCACGCACAACGATGGTGGTCTAACAACGGGTGGTCCAACAACGTCAACAAGTCCAACGTATCACGAAGATACCACACGGTACATCGTACTCCATGCTACTTGCACGGTACATCGTACTCCGTGGACCCATATAATATCTCTATACTTGTGCCATGTCTCAAAACGCTCGTGCGGGCCAATTTAATCGGTGACACACAGTCTACCCGATGCTCCAAGCACGGCTCATCGCATGTTCTCATAAAAATCAGTGCGAGTGATTTTATTGTGACGGCCAACCCCTGCCCGGCCAACCCTTGCCCGACCAACCCCTGCCAACGGCCATGGCAACCCTTCTTAGGCCCATCGACAACGTTGGTGGTCAACAACGGGTGGTCCAACAACGGGTGGTGCAACAACGTCAACAAATCCAGTAAAACTAGTGCGAGCTAGGCTCAGCACTCTGTATATAAATCGTATGAAAATCTTATAAAATCTGGTGCGAGTTAAACTCCCGCACCCTGTCATGAAAATCATGTAAAATCTGGTGCGAGTTAGACTCTAGCACCGTGTCACGCAAAAGCATGTGAAATCTAGTGCGAGTTATACTCTAGCACCTATGCATGTAAAACTCTAGTGCGAGCTCTCGCTCCAGCACTAATGCATGCATCACGCAAATCAAACATCGTGCGAGCTGAGCTCTAGCACGTCACATGTAAATAAAAACATGTAGGCGGCTCGGTTATTTCCAAATAGTTTTCATAGAAATCACATCAATTAAGATATGCAATGCTATGCATTTTTCTTTAAAAGTGAGCCAGCCTACTCATGCATGTGTTGAAATACCTCCAGAATGAGCAGGAACCTCTTGTCCTTGCTCCTCCCAATTTTTCCTAAATTTTTAGAATTTACCCTTAGCAAGGGTATTTTAGTAATTTACCCATTCGGGGCACTAAAATTATTAATTGACCTCTAGACCCTTCAGATAAATTTTAAGGACTGCAAATGAACTTGAAATTGTGTAAAGTTACCTCTAGCAGTCCGCAGAATTCCCTTACCTCGATTCTCGTCGAGTCTGACCTTTTTCTTTTCCATTGTCGTCTCGTCGCGCAGTCCGATATGCTCCCAATCAAATGCCCGGAACTGCGTATTAACATTCCTCAGGTCAGATAACATATAATTTAATTGTACTTAATCTTTTCTGGGCTTAATTTAAATCATCGGGCCCGTTTACCCCTATTGGGCCCGATTGCACCTTAATGGGCCTTAATCGGCCTTAAGCCCGTTTTCCACTTATTAAATCCCTTCTTCGGTTTTACTAGGCTCTTTCAGCTTACTAAAAATTATCGGGCTTCGTTCCAAACTCATTGGATAGCCCGTATACCATTTACGGCAATTTATTACAACTTCGAATTAATATTCTTTCCTATGTGAAACAAATCCGTAATTCCGTAAAATAATTAGAACTCGGTATTTAAAGAACTCTGAATGCCGAAATTAAATTGTACTTACCCGATACGATGCGGGGTACGAAAGTCGGAGCTCAATCGGCTCTCGTTCGGGCTTTATCGTCGAGCTGCACAATTATTATATTTAATCCCGGGTTACTTTTCGATTAAATATAATTTAAATAAATTTCTCGAAAGTCAAATCGATCACTTTTGACCTCTTACCGACTTACCCGAAGTCCAGTGTATCCCCGAAAATTTTTCTCCTTTTTCCTTTTTCTCTTTTTCTCCTTTTTTCCCTTCTTTCTTGGCTGAACCGGTTCAGTCCGGTTCAGACCCGGTTCAGACCGGTCCGGTTCGGTTCAATTTTGGTCGGTTCAGGCCGGTTCGGCCGGTTCAATCCTCCTTTGGTCGTGCCGACGCCGTCCTGCCGGTTCCCGGCGCGATTCCGGTGCCAATCGGCGCGAAATCGTCTGGGCTCACTAGATCGGGCCTCGGCTGGGGTCGAATCAGCCCCATCGCCGGCGAATCACCTCTTCTCCCCCGCGGCTGTTTCCTCCCGATCCGGCGGATTCCGGCGGCTTCGTCGGCCGGTATTGGTCTCAAAAGGACCGGCTCCTCCTCCTGATCACACCGGTACCCGCCGTTCGCCTCCAGCTGCCGTGGATCGCCGGTACCGACCCCATTTTTCCCGCGACCTTTTCTTCCTCCGTTCGGCTACCTCTGGCGTCGGTAAGCTGCACCGCCGGTACCATCGTGTTCGTCGGGCGTCGCTCTACGTTTTTCGACCTGCAGCTGGGACCATCGGCCGCCGGTGGCTCATCGGGCTCCTCGGGTTGCTCGGCTCCGTTTCTCTGCTTCGGTTTCTCTCTCCCCGATAGTTTTCCAATTTCTCTCCCCTTTTTTTTTTTTTTTACAATTATTATCTTATTTAACAATTTATTTTTATTCATTAAAATACACTAAAAATACCCAAATATCCCTTAAAATTATTATTTTATTCTAAATTAATTAATTTAATTTTATTTAATTTATTTATTATATTTTAACCTCTTTTTCGGGTATAATTTCCCCGTATTTTTGGGATATTGTCCCGGGTGACTTTTCGATATATTTTTCGATTATTTTCGGGATTATTTTTCCGAACTAAAAATCCCGATTAATCCCGATTAATTTTCATAAATTAATATCTTGATCAATTTAATCCGAAATAATTTTATTTCACCTTTATTGATCAAGATTTATCAATCCATTATTTTTAATTAATTTCCTTATCGAATTTACTCCGGCTTTCGATCTTTTGACCGTTTTGCCCTTACACGTGTTCGGGATTAATTTAACCCGACTTCCTTCATACTTTCCCCATCTTTTCTTATTTAATTTCCGTATTTTAATTAAATTCGGGTCTTACAATTCCTTATAATTTCACCGTCGCTTTTTTGCCTCAAACCAAATGCGAACAAGTCAGTGCAAGATCAGACAACAATACACGCTTGACTAGCACGATTTTATCATCAAAATACTTAAATTTCGTGTAACAGATTCGTGCAAGATCACACAGCAATGCACGTCTAACTAGTACGATTTTAATGTTAGGACACTTAAATCTCGTTTCAGCGCATAAAATTGAGTAAAAAGGGTTGGTCTTGCCCCTTTTCAGTATAATTATAAAATTTTATATTTTTCAAAAATAATTTTAAAACTACTCAAATAGCTATTTAAATAGGCTAAATAATAGTATACCAGAAATCAGGGTGTTTAAAACTTTTTCCTAAAATTTCAAAATGGTAAAACTCGGCCTAAGATTTTCTACAGTTCAGGTGACTAAAACTTTCTGTCTTAAATTTCGCAGTCTCAAATACCTAGAAAATATACGCAGATATTTTTAGCAGTTCACGAATATTTTTCTAGAGTAGAAATACGGCCTAAATTTTATCTATTAAGTATCAGAAAATACGTACAATTTATCTCTAGCAATACACGAGAATTTTCCTTACCTTGGTGTCTGTCCGTAGTCCTAGATTACCTCGACGTTGCGAGTCGACGGGTCTGGTCCACTCGTGTTATTTCTCTAAATTTTTCGAATAAATATTTTCAAACTATCTTCCCTAGATTTTGCCCCGAATTTTCGTGCATTCAGTTTAATCTTCGGTGTTTTATATATATTCACTTTCACACATATAAATTACTTTTTTTTTTGAATCTTTCTTTCCTTCCCGCGTTTTTCTTCCTTTATTTCTTTCCTTTCTTCTTCGCACCATCTCGACACTGTTCATCATCTTCCTTTCTTCTTTCATCCTCTATTTCTAGCTACCACCATCCTCCATCTCGTCTCTCGTCGGTACCACTATTCTAACGTCTTGGTCCTGCCAAATACTTAGCCCTCAGAGTCGTCCTGTTCCACCACTTCAGCAACGAAACAGAGGTGGAAGACTACCTATGTTTCATGTGTACTGCCTCCCCGGTCTCGCTTCGCTTCCAGCCTACCAACTCCATCTTCTTCTCTTCCTCCCTTGTCGCTGCCTCTATTTTTGGCACCGTTTCCACTGTTTTCGATTTTTCCCAGTAGCTTATTCATGGTAGGAGGCTTTCTCCCCTGTAGCGAAGCTCTAGATTTGTAGGTGGTGCACAATAGTCTCCCTTGTTAACACCTTGGCTTCAACCATCACTGAACCAACCATCGGCCTTACTTCCAGTCTTAGTTTCCTAGCTCAGTTTCTTCCCTTATCTCCTTCATTTTGCTTCAATTTTCACCTCTGTTTCTCGGGTCTTCCCTCGACTCACTCTCGGTTTCCAGTTATATAGTATGACATTTATATATATATGTATATATCCATATATAAATATATATATATATATACACACACGCACACACACATTGCAACATTCCAGTTCCCTTTTCCACCGAACCCCTTGCCGTACATCGTTTCTTCTTCACGTTTTCGGTGCACGCTTGTTTTTCCTTCAGCTTTCTTTCCTCAGTTCCACCGCACTCTCTCGTTCCACCCTCCTTTCTTTGCTGCAGTTTCCTTCACTTTCTTTTCCTTGTTTTATCTCGTGTTCTACATGTCACAACCCTCTTTCATTAAAATCACTATAAATTTTTCGCCTTTTACATGAACCTACGCTATCGTGACCAGTTTCCCCAACCAAATAGTTGAGCTATGATTCGAAGCTAGTTACCTCTTACCATAAACAATATCATTTAACATTTATAAATGATATCTGTAGACACTTAAATTGCTTACATTAACTTCAATAATTAATACATGTCCACAAATGTTTAGATCCCTCGAATTTACATTTCCAAAAGTATTATTGTGCTGTACTTGTTTAGATACAAAACGACAATAATGTGTATACCTCTCAGCGATGGGTAGCAGCGGACACTGGGAGTGCAAGTCTTTGCTCGCTCTCGACCATTATGGATGCTCTGTAGGGATGGAAACTGAAAGGGTGAGCAACCACACGCTCAGTAAGAAAATAATGTAAGCAGGTAGACAACTACACTATCTATGTGCTTATAATGACATGATATCAAAATCATTTATATCTTAAGCATGAGGTAGATAAAAAACATGCCACATGAATATGTACATAGTATATGAAAAACTTATAAAACCAGGCATGATATCAAATGGAAAATCAAATATAAAACATCTCATACTCGCCATATCAAAACTCATTGCAATTCATTTAAATCAAATTTAATCCCTCCCTCCGGGAATACCCTGTGCATAAAGTTTCATTTCCTTTTAAAACCAAATCACGAGTGTCACCCCTCCTTCGAGTCTACTTAAGTCTATCAATAAAACATAATATCAAGTGAGGCATGTAGGTTACATTTCGAAAATAAATTGGGAATAATGGCCATATATATAAATCCCTATGATCCCAGGCTACGTGGATCCCGGCGTGCGGGGCATCACAACTGCAACGAGAGGTGAGGTCAACCCTACTCGTGCAATAACTCAACCAACTAATCATCAAGACTACACGGTACAATGTATTCCATGTGACATACACGTTACAACGTACTTCGTGGACCCATACGGTCTGGGGGTGTCTGCCATAGGACTTAGCCCATATCACTGTCAAGGGTGCCTACCATAGGATTTAGCCCGCATGACTGTTTATCTGGGGTGGCTACCATAGGACTTAGCCCCATCATGGTTCGGGGGTGCCTGCCATAGGTCTTAGCCGCCCTATACCATGCCGGTAACCATTTCATGTCTCAAAACACGCGTGTGATCTATCATCTCATCGTGAAACACAGTCTACAGGTGGTATCAGCACGATTTTTGATAAAACATGTCAAATCTTCGTACGAGTAATGCTCTAGTACGGCCTTAATGCACAGTAAATCAGTAAAACCTAGTGTGAGTAGAGCTCTAGCACTATCCGTATAAATCAAAGTATCAAAATCTAGTGTGAGCTAAACTCCAGCACTGTTTGCACTAACACAAATATGATAGGTGGCTTCAGTTAATATCAAGTATTTTCAAAGATAAAACTTAACACATGATCTGTGTTTTTTCATGCAAACACACAAAGCAATAGCCAACCTATCATCATTTCGTTCATGTCCAAACATTTTATCATGAAAACATCAAAGCATTTCATTTTGGTAAAAACATTAAATTCATGAAAATCCATGCATTTTTGGATCCTTACTACCCCTTTCATAAAATTTCTACCTAGGTAACTTATATTCTCTTTCCTTATTTTTGGAATCTTTCTCAAATTTTCTTAATGCATTATTAGATAGTAGATAAATTCGCACCCCACAGTTCCCCTCAAAATAAGTATAACTATCTCCAAGCACTTACAAAACCCCCTTACCTCGAATCACATCGAGTGTAGTACAAGTTCCACTGTTGGAAGCTCGTTCAATCCAACTTGCTCCTAATTCGGTCTCTAGAGCTGCAAACATTCATTAATCACTTCATCACAATTGATACATCTTATCGGACCTTATAGTATTGAGCATGGTCCACTTTCACATTCGGCCAACATTGTGTCGTTCCTAGTAAATTTAGCTAGTAACTCACCTAGTTATCAAATCAAACACTTGATTTGCATGCTTAAACCTTAGTTCCTCCATTCATTCATACATTTAACAATTACCATATATGCACATTTCCTCACTTTGCCCAATCCCATAATTTGCTTTCACAACACAATCTCAAAATCATGCATATAACATTTCTAACACCTTGATATAACCTATTCATCATAAACTCAACCACATTATATTTTCTTACATTAAACTCATTTCTAGGTTATGCTTGATTCATACATTCTAGGTAGTTTCATCCATCAATACATACACCAATCTACTCCCAACAACCACTAGATAAATATACTTAGAGTTGGTGTATTAGAAACTTACCTAGCTTGATTTTCCTCTTGCTCCAAATAAGAAGACTCCTTAACTCCTTTAATCCAACAAATGAAATGTTGACTCCAAGCTATGTTGTTCGTCTCCTCATAATGAACAACTTTGCTGTAATATATTTTCCTCAATTCTTTTGAAGATGGTGTATTCTAGAGAGAGAAAGCTTGATATTTTTGGTGAAAATGGAAGAGGTGTGTTTGTTTATTGAAGAATAGGGTTTTTCCATGGGGTATTTATAGATTGAGAGTGATGAGATCGATCTGCTAGGGTGAAGAGATCAATCTTCCTTTGGTTTTAGCCATCGAATTCTCAGGTTTTAGAAGAGGGAGATCGATCTGCTCATTGAGGAGAGATCGATCTTGGCTTGGCAGAAGCTTAAGGAGATCGATCTGCTCATGGGGAGAGATCGATCTGCTTTTTACAAAATCAAATGGAGATCGATCTGCACTTAATAGGGGATTGATCTCTGCCAGGCAGAGGCAAATACAGATCGATCCGCTCATTGGGGAGATTGATCTGCTTGATAAGGAGATCGATCTGCCTTGGCAGATTCACTTGAAATGACTATGTTTTGCACAAGGGATCGATCTGCCTTGAATGAGAGATCGATCTGGCCTTCATCTGTAGCCCTTTTGCTGCATTTTTCTAGATTTTTCAAGGGAAATTTCCTATTTCATTATTCCAATACTCATTTTTCATTTTAATCCCATTTAGAGCATGGAAAAACTCATTTCCTATGATTCACATACGATGTGACTTGTACGTATTGCTTAAATTCATAAAGGATACACAAAATTCATAGTCCATGCCCCATCATTCCATGTTTTCATTCTTTATTTTCAATTCGATTGCTTAAAGTTCTATTCATTTAGTTTGTGGCAACTTCAGCCTTTATTTATCTTTTACTAGTATCTTGACACTCATTTATCTCGTTGCAATACATTCACATTATATGATCCAAAATCATTTGTCTTATAATTCCATTAACATATAATAGTGTCATACATACATGGGGTCTCACACTACAGTTGACACGCCCTAAGGGTATTGTCCGCAAGTGCACGGGTCGTATAAGTAATAATAGGATTTGAGTCCCGAGTTATCGTCCCACAGAGAAGTTGATTAGCCTAATTAACTACCGGTTAATCTTACCCTAAGTATATCGTAGCAAATTATGAAATTTAAGTTGGTGATCTACTAAGGCTAATTAAACGTACTGAAAACAATAAACATTAAAAAATAAAGAAAATAAAACTGAACTAAGATTTGCTTACCGAACTCCGAGCAATTAAAATAAAAAACCTACAAAATAAATTAAAATAGTTAAAACTAATTAACGTAAATAAAATGCAAATATGAAAATAACAAAGCAAGATTAATTAAACTACAATTAAACTACCTAAAATGCAATTAAACTATTTAATCAAAATGCAATTTAAACTTAAACTAAAACTTAATGAAAATAAAATCCTAGGAAATTAAGAAAATAATTATAAAACTACATCTCTAAAATATTAAATCTAGACTAATCCTAATTATATCTAATTACAAATTAAGCAATGAAATCTAACTAATGCATGTAACTAATTTGAGCTAACTTAACTAATGCATGATAAAATAAAAATGAGCTAAGGACATAATTAAATCTACTTCATGAACTAATCAAGGAAAATGGATTATTGTGCATAAAGTAAATGCCAAACAAGCCTTAATCAAATTTAAATCATCCAAATGTCCCTCCAAACACTATTCACATCTTCAATTTCACAAATTTCATTTCCAGGCATTCTCGGCTTGCTCACTGCTGCAAGTGTCCTGCACTCTGCTCTCGATTTTGCATATGTCTTGTTGCTCTAGACTAATGTGCATCAACTACCAGTTTTACCCAGTACAATGCACGTCCCCACTGCTTGCTTCAGGTGCTCACGGTCCTATCTTCTGCTCCAAATGCTGTCGGTTTATCCAGGTATATCCTGCTCTCTCGATTTTGTTCTTCTACTACTGTAGGTGCTGCTGTCTTCTGCCCCAAGTACTGCCCAGCATCTACATCAACTATGCCAGCATCCCAAGTCCTCTAGGAAACACCCAGCAGTGCCCAGCTGTAGCTCAATTTCCAAGTATTGTTCTCGGTTCAGTACTGCTCTACTTCCATCACCAACAACCACATAGCTGCAAGCTGTTCTCTACTGCACTATGTTCTGCCTTGTGTTGCTTGCACCAGCGAGAGTAACTTGGAAGCAGCTTTGGTGTTAATGATTGAACAACACAGGAATACACCAACACCACAGCATCAACTAACGAAAATTTCAGAAAAGAAACCAGCTAAACTATGATGAACAGTAATCGAACACAAAAAACAGAGATAAACAGAGGATTAAAACTGAAGTTGAAGAAACGTACGGATTGAATAAAATCTATAAACAGAAAATTACAATATGACTTTAATAGAAACTAATAAGTAAATATAAACAGAGTATGGCAATTGACCATGATCATGGAACCAAAGCAGCAGTTCTTGGCACATTAAACACTCAAAACCGAGAAGCCATAAGCAGAAGAGAGCTATGAAAGATAATATTAAAATCTAGTGAAGAGTTTAATTCATGAAGTGCAGACAAAGGGAGATAAAATAAACAAAAGAATAACAAGGTAATCACACTTAAAACTGAAAGGAACTAAGTAACATTAGCAACTGAAATTAACAACAAGACCATCAACACCCATAAAACACATAAACATGAAAAACTAGCGTCCTCGGTTTGCTTCAAATCCTCCTCCTTCTACTGTGATCCCACATTGCCATTGATGTGGAAATAATACTAGGTATTAAGACCACATCAAAGCATCAGAATCAAAGGCAGTGATGGATGAAATCGATTAGCTCGAATGAACATTGAAGAACAAAACGGATGAACAAATCGAGAGCAAAAAAAATTAAATTGATTGCCATGAACAGTAAAAATAAATTATTTATTGGAAAAAGAAATCATTCAGAAATTTAAAACAAGGAAAGCTTTAAAATTAACCTAAAACTATCCTAAATTTCTCTTCACTACTCCTAACCTAGGCTACCTCCCTTTTTTCATTTGCCATCTTTTTCTATTTATATACAAACTTAAGGGTACAATTGTAATTTTTTTATACTAGATGAGTTGGCATTGTTTGGCCACTTGTCTTCACACTATTGGCTCCTTGAAAAATAATATTTCCATGTCATCTGTCTTTTTGTCTAATTGGATGTGCTAGGCTCATGTTGTCCGCGTGGTCTAATCTTGATTTTAGCTCAATTTCGGTCCATTTTCTATCGAAATATTCAAAATTCATCCGGATTTAATTTATCTGCAAACATGAGAATTTTAATTAAATAAAGGGGATAATTAACAAAATAAATTGGGGATTTAAATAATTAATTAGGAAATTAAGCACAAATAATTCTAAAAATATAGAATTATCACACCCCCAAACTTGAGCTTTTGCTTGTCCTCAAGCAAAACAAAATAATTTAGGAATAACAAGTACTAAACACAATAATTTCCCCAATATTATCCTCAAAGAAAAAGTACAGACTATGATCTTAAAGATTCACAATTACAAGTCCAACATTCAAAATTATTCAATCATAAGTCCTAACCCAAATTGGACTCATCGTGAGTGTGTGAAAAATGCCAATGTCACTTCACAGTACATTATTCGGATTAGATTATGCAAACACAGTGAATGCAAAGTTAATGACATGTGATCATTCCCATAAGTTTGTTTTTCACTTCTCTCTCCACTAATGTAGTCACACTTAACTAAAGATCAATAGGACTTCATTAAACTTGTAATGTAAGGCTGGGGCAAAGGTATGATAAAGTCGATTTAGGTTTAATTACCCCTTAACATGAATTACTTCTAGGATCTTTATGTAAGAGCTCCAATTTATTTCCCCTAAACTTATTTATTTTATTCTATTTTTGTATTTTTCTTATTTCTTCTTTTCTTTTTCTTTTTTTTTCTTTTTTCATTTTTTTACATACTCTTTCACTATCACTTAATACCCATATAGCTCACAATATATCCAAATAACTTTTCATGCTTTCGAGGTAAGGGATAGGAAAAAAGTATTTAAGCTAAGGAATTTTTTGCAGGAATATTTACAGAGAAAAGTTTATTTGGCCCAGATGGGTGACTAGGGGTAGCATATGTACAAGGAAGGCTAGAAAGGCTCAAACAATCCAAAGATGGCCTAAATCATCTCCCTAATTAAGTGTGATCTAATATTTCGCCTCGAGATCAGATCAAACAAATTCTAGAATATGATGCACCAAATTAACTGAACAAATGCAATCCTATGTACATATAAGCTTTCTCTAAATAAATATACCGATTCATGACATGACATGTGCATAAGATGAGGCAATCACAATCAGAATTAAGACAAATTCAAGAATTCAACTTCATGCTTTTCCTATAATCACGCTTCTTAGTCAATCAAAGTCAAACTAAATCATGGGATCATATCATCAGAATATGGGAAAACTACATGCTAAGCACTAAATCATCCCAAAATCAAACAATTTAAGCTCATATTATCGAAAAAATTTTGAAAATTCTTTCCCAGATTTTCGAAAAATTTTTGAAATTTTTTCTAATTTTTCACTAAATTGCTCAAGTGATATCCCCTCCCCCAAACTTAAAGTGCACAGTGTCCTCAGTGTGTAGATAATATAAGAATTTAAGCTCAAGAATAGAGTACTCCCCTTTCTGATGATAATGAATAACTGAAGCTTGATTGAAAGCATAATACTAGAAAAGAAACCTGCAACACAAACAAAGAAAGAAACAACAGAAAAGAAAAAGAAAAACGAACTATATATAAAGTGAAAAGGAAAACACAGCCACTTCAAATGCAGCTGAAGAAGACAACACTCAGCAGCAGGGCGAAGAGTTGGAGGATTAGCCAGAATGGTGATAGAATGTTAACAGTTAAATCCTCCTGAGCTCTATCTACTTCCTTCTTTCTCTCAGATTTCCTATGCTTAAGCCTTATATTCTCCTCAATCTCCATCTTAAAACATTCTTGAGAGTCATCAGGGAGCTTCAAAGGTTTGAAAACATTAAACTTCACTTCCTGATCTAGGACTCTCATAGTTAACTCCCCATTTTGTACATCAATTAAAGTTCTACCCGTTGCTAGGAAAGGTCTGCCTAGTATAATGGGGACTTCTCTGTCTTCCTCCATGTCTAAAACAATAAAATCCGCAGGGAAAACAAATTTGTCCACCTTTACTAACACATCCTCAATGACCCCCTTTGGATATTTAATGGATCGATCTGCTAGCTAAAGGGTCACTGTAGTGGGCTTGACATCCCCTATTCCTAACTTATGATAGATAGACAATGACATTAAATTTATACTAGCTCCTAAATCACACAGGGCTTTACCAAAGAATAAATTTCCAATAGTGCAAGGTATGGTAAACTCCCGGGATCTTTGAGCTTGGGGGGTAATTTCCTCTGGATAATTGCACTACATTCCCCAGTTAAGGCCACCGTCTCATAATCTTCCAATCTTCTCTTCCTCAAGAGGATATCCTTTAAAAACTTCACATAACTTGGCATTTTCTCTAAGGCATCTGCAAAAGGAATGTTGATGTGAAGCTTCTTAAAAACCTCAAGAAATTTAGCAAATTGTTGTTCCAGTTTTTGATTTTGGAACCTCTGAGGAAAAGGTACTGGTGGTTTAACTAGAGACAATGTAGTAAGAACTTGTGTAGAATCAGAGGAAGAGGAAGGCAATGAAGAAGAAGAAGGTATAGATGAAGAAGCGCTTAGCTTTGTTTCCTTTGCAACCTGATCCTGATGTTCCTGCTCTTTCTGGGCTGCTTCGTTAAAACCTATGGGTTTTTCAACTATAGGCTGTTCAGGTCCAGACTTAACTTGTGGTTCATCTAGCTCCCTGTCACTCCTAAGGGTGATAGATTTGACATGTTATTTACCCTCCCTTTGTCTAACAGGATTAGCTTCAGTGTTACTAGGAAGGGTCCCTTGAGGACATTAGTTAAGAGCATTTGCTTTTTGTCCCACATGAACCTCTAAGTTCTTAATTGAAGCAACTTGATTTTGTAGGATCGTTGAGAACATCTTCTCTAATGTAGGCTTCTTCTCAGCTGCTGGTGTGTGGTAATGTTGGGGTTGCATAGGTTGTGGTGGTGGTGGTGATGGATGATATTGAAATTGAGGTAGGGATGGATGATGTGGTGGATGGTATGAAAATTACGGCTGTGGTGGTACCTAAACCGGTGGAGCTTGAAAACCGGGGAGTCCTACAGGTCTAGAGCTAGAAGTTTGCCCTTGGTTTTGGCTCTAGGAGAAGTTAGGATGGTTCCTCCACCCTGGATTATAGGTGTTTGAAAAAGGGTTGTTCTGTTGCGTTTGAGAAGGGGCAACATACTGAATAGATTTTAAGTTGAACGGACACCTATCTACAAAGTGGGTACCACTACACAGCTCGCAGGAAAGAAAAGGACTTTGGACAGAATACACAGGGTTAGGACTAGTGGGAGGATTATATTGGGTACTGAGCGACTCTACCTTTGTCATAAGGTTAGCGATTTGAGAGGTCAAGGTAGATAGTGTGTCGAGCTCATAAATACCCGTTGACTTCTTTAGCAATTGCCTCTCCGAGGACCATAGATAGTTGTTAGTCGCCATCTTTTCTAACAACTCGTAAGCTTCCTCCTCTGTTTTACACATTAGCGCTCCACCCGCAGCAGTATCAACAATGGTCCTATTTGGGCTTGTAAGTCCGTTGTAGAAGGTCTGGACTTGCAACCACAGAGGTAGGCCATGGTGAGGGCACTTCCTAAGAAGCTCCTTATATTGTTCCCATGCTTCGTAACGAGTTTCAGAGTTGTACTGAGCAAAGGAAGATATGTCACTACGGAGTCTAGCCATTTTAGAGGGAGGGAAAAAGTTAGCTAGAAATTGATGGGCTAACCGTCCCATGTAGAAATGGATCCTGAAGGCAAGGAGGTTAACCAGGTCGCGCCCTATCCCTAAGCGAGAAGGGGAATAATCTAAGCCTAAGCGCATCATCAGATAACCCATTGTGTTTGAACGTGTTGCACAAGTCTAGGAATTGCCCAAGGTGAGCATGTGGGTTATTGTGTGGAAGCCCACTGAACTGTAAAGAAGTCTGAATCATCTGGAGGATTGCGGGCTTAATTTCAAAGTTATTTATAGGGACAGCTAGTGGCCTAATGCCGGAATAATATCCTCCAATCGTAGGCATTGCATAATCTCCAACGGTTCTAATTTCCCTATTTTCTGTCAACGTGTTTTACAGTGGAGCTATAAATTTCCTAGAGTCCTTTCAAATTTTTCTAAGAGTACATTCAATTTCAGGATCTAGAGGAAAGCAATCAAAACTCTTGGCTCTACGCATGCAAACATCAGAAAGTCTTTAGAAAAATTTTTTAAGATTTTTTTTTTTAGGTTTTTTTTAAGTTTTTATTTTTTATTTTTTTATTTCAATTAACTAATCTAGATTAAACTTCTAAATATTAACAACATAATATTTACAAGCTAGAATTACACCTAAGCATAATTTCACCGATATTAATTAACGATTAATTAAAACTTCCCCGGCAACGGCGCTAAAAACTTGACACGCCCTAAGGGTATTGTCCGCAAGTGCACGGGTCGTACAAGTAATAATGGGATTTGAGTCCCAAGTTATCGTCCCACAGAGAAGTTGATTAGCCTAATTAACTACCGGTTAATCTTACCCTAAGTATATCCTAGCAAATTATGAAATTTAAGTTGGTGATCTACTAAGGCTAATTAAATGTACTGAAAACAATATACATTAAAAAATAAAGAAAATAAAATTGAACTAAGATTTGCTTACCGAACTCCGAGAAATTAAAATGCCAAACAAGCCTTAATCAAATTTAAATCATCCAAATGTCCCTCCAAACACTGTTCATGTCGTCAATTTCACAAATTTCATTTCCAGGCATTCCCGGCTTGCTCACTACTACAGGTGTCCTGCACTCTGCTCTCGATTTTGCATGTGTCTTGCTACTCTAGACTGATGTGCATCAACTACCAATTCTACCCAGTACAATGCGCGTCCCTACTGCTTGCTTCAGGTGCTCACGGTCCTATCTTCTGCTCCAAATACTGTTGGTTTATCCAGGTATCTCTTGTTCTATCGATTTTGTTCTTCTACTGCTGTAGGTGCTGCTGTCCTCTGCCCCAAGTACTGCCCAGCATCTACATCAACTATGCCAGCATCCCGAGTCCTCCAGGAAATGCCTAGCAGTGCCCAGCTGTAGCTCAATTTCCAAGTATTGCTCTCAGTTCAGTACTGCTCTACTTCCGTTACCAACAACCACATAGCTGCAAGCTGTTCTCTGCTACACTATGTTTTGCCTTGTATTGCTTGCACCAGCGAGAGTAACCTGGAAGTAGCTTTGGTGTCAATGATTGAACAACACAGGAATACACCAACACCACAGCATCAACTAACGAAAATTGCAGAAAAGAAACCAACTAAACTATGATGAACAGTAATCGAACAAAAAAACAGAGATAAACAGAGGATTAAAACTGAAGTTGAAGAAACATACGGATTGAATAAAATCTATAAACAGAAAATGACAATATGACTTTAATAGAAACTAATAAGTAAATATAAGCAGAATATGGCAATTGAACATGATCAGGGAACCAAAGCAGTAGTTCTTGGCACATTAAACACTCAAAATCGAGAAGCTATAAGCAGAAGAGAGCTATGAAAGATAATATTAAAATCCAGTGAAGAGTTTAATTCATGAAGTGTAGACAAAGGGAGATAAAATAAACAAAAAAATAACAAGGTAATCATACTTAAAACCGAAAGGAACTAAGTAACATTAGTAACTGAAATTAACAGCAAGACCATCAACACCCGTAAAACACATAAACATGAAAAACTAGCGTCCTCGGTTTGCTTTAAATCCTCCTCCTTCTGCTGTGATCCCACATTGCCATTGATGTGGAAATAATACTAGGTATTAAGACCACATCAAAGCATCAGAATCAAAGGCAGTGATGGATGAAATCGATTAGCTCGAATGAACATTGAAGAACAAAACGGATGAACAAATCGGGAGCAAAAAAAATTAAATTGATTGCCATGAACAGTAAAAACAAATTATTTGTTGGAAAAACAAAACATTCAGAAATTTAAAACAAGGAAAGCTTTAAAATTAACCTAAAACTATTCTACCCTAAATTAAAACTACTCCTAAATTTCTCTACACTACTCCTAACCTAGGCTACCTCCATTTTTTCAGTTGCCATCTTTTTCTATTTATATACAAACTTAGGGGTACAATTGTAATTTTTTTATACTAGATGAGTTGGCATTGTTTGGCCACTTGTCTTCACACCATTGGCTCCTTGAAAAATAATATTTCCATGTCATCTATCTTTTTGTCCAATTGGATGTGCTAGGCTCGTGTTGTTCGCGTGGTCCAATCTCAATTTTAGCTTAATTTCGATCCATTTTCTACCGAAATATTTAAAATTCATCTAGATTTAATTTATCTGCAAACATGAGAATTTTAATTAAATAAAGGGGATAATTAACAAAATAAATTAGGGATTTAAATAATTATTTAGGAAATTAAGCACAAATAATTCTAAAAATATAGAATTATCAACAGCCCCCTTTCACCTACATCTCTGTTGCCCCTTCCAGTCTTCCATACTGACTCATATATATATATACATAGTATTGGGAGCTGTCATTTCCTGTGTTATATACCATCTTATGCGAATACATACTTATATATGTTTAGTTTAACACTACAACAATCTTTGGTATTTATACATACATATATATATATATATATATTTATAAACGTATACCAAGAGAAGGCCTTCTCATTCCTCTGCTACAGTTTCCTATTTCTTGGCATGTTCAAAAGTTTCCATGCTGCTCACATTTTCTCTGTTTCCCGCATGTCTTTCGTCCTTCACATTTCTTTTATTCACCGAACACCATTTCAATGCCATGCCCTTCATTAAATTTCATGTACATATATATGGAAATGCAGTAGAGGGCTCTTGGCCAAATAGTCATTTGTGTATTCATGTATTTTATACATATATATACATATGTATATTCATTGATATATATATATATATGTATATATATATATATATCCATAATTATTACCAGTTCATATATATATATATATGTATATATATATATATCCCATATACTTGATTTAAATAGTGAACATGACTTTACTCACCCATATGTATATATACATATATCTATATTTATGTGCTTGGTAACTGCTTTATAAAATGATTTTAGTCCGGTAGTTGCTTTTCTTTCTTGTTTAGATATTCCTCCTTAGAACCATTATAATTTAATAAAATTTATTCCTCCAAGTCTCACTATGGAGTAATATAATTTTAATTTAAATATTTGACTAATGGAACGAAATTTTAATCTCGATGACCAATTTGTTAATCATGGATAAAAACCAAGTACATGAAAATTCACGGCATTTACATTCTCCAGACCTTGGGAAATTCGGTCCCCAAATTTAAAGTACATCAGTCCTCAAACAAATGCAAGTATTTCTCTTGCATTAAACTTTCTAATTCCTACGTTGCCTCTTTCGAAGTGTGATATTGTTACAAAACCTTGACCAGAGGAATTGTCTTAGACAATAATGCTTTTTCCTTCCTATCCAAGATCCGAATCGATTTCTCCACGTACGTCATATCCTCCTTCAAGTCTAGTGATTCATAGTTAATCACATGCGTCGGATCCGGATGATACTTGTGAAGCATTGAAACGTGGAAAACATTATGAATATTCGATAAATCTGGTGGTAATGCCAATCTGGTTGCTTTGTCTCCCACTCAGTTTAAGATCTCGAAAGGCCCAATATATCGGGAACTTAACTTTCATTTCTTTCCAAATCTCATTATACCTTTCGAAGATTTTGATATATCTTAGTACTATCCGGATATAGAGTATATCTCAATAAATGAGCTTCTTCTTTAATTGTGAATCATTGGTTTCACATATTCTATCTCTGAATCTCACAAACCATTAGTACCAATACAAAAATCTGTTGTAGTACCCATCTGGGTTTGATTAGCTACATCAATATAGTACTTATCATTATGTTGAGCCTATTTGATGCGATCAATCAAGTCGAGTGTTCAGATCTTAAGTTAGCTACCACACAGTAAACATCAGTATTAGAAAAAAAAACCCACATCTAAGTCGAGGCTCACTAATATTTCCATAACTCATGTCCTTAACCAATATATATATATAATGTCATTCCGAAATCACTTTTGCTCAAAGTACTAACCCGAGTCATTCCCTTTTTTCTTGTATTAGACGGCCTTTGTGAAATTTAATATTTAAACCTTCTTGATTAGTGGGATTCTATAATTTTTCAAAGCACAAGTAATGGTATCCTGACTTCAAACGCTAATATTACAACTGTTAATTTCAATTTATGGGTTATGGGTACTTCTAGACGCTATCAAGTCTTCTCAGGTAGGGAGGTATTTTGAAATACTTTTATTAGTCATTGGACTTGATCATATAAACTGGTTATAGATATAAGGGTTCAAGGTTCAATCCCAATAGAAAGTAGCATACCATAATTTATCGCAATTTCACATTTATCATTTAGTCACCACTCATTCTTCGTTCACATCTCTCGATTCGAATCATTTCACATACCCAAAAATATTCATACGTTGTGTACATCTCTCATTCCAATTATTATCCTGTATCCAAAATTTATCACACTTCAAAACTTGTCTCATTTCATACATCAATTATAACAAAACTCTTTCCTTATTCCAATAAAGTCTCGCACTCGCAACATGTGACAGCTTGGAAGCACGAAAAATAGGGCTAATTTAAAATTTTCTTAAAATTAAACCTTCTACTTGAGGTGCATTCCTGTACCGTGTCAATTAATATCATACCTATTTCATCAACCAACCATCCAAGGATCTCTCAGCATCAACATTTACTTAATCAAATAACATGGCATCACAATAAACCCACTTTTCTAGTTTATATACATATACCGTTTTGATTACATTCCAACGTTGCTCAAATATAAGTGTCTGTATTAAATCATTGTCTGGATACAAAATGAATTGAATTATACCTCTCGCGTGTACAAGCAATAGCCTGGGGAGAGTCTCGTCCACCAGCCTATGTCACGTACGCAGCAGGTACTAGCACTCACTGTAAATAATCTGTGGGGGGAGGAAAAAGAGGGGGTGAGCTTTCAGCTAGCTCAATATGTCACGACCCTCAACTTACCAAAAATCAGCGCAAATTTTTCGCTTTTCATACTTTATTTATTATTCCTTCTTTTCTTACCTTGATCGTGATCAGCTAAACTCTCAAACAGTTGGGTTACGTGTCAATGTCTACCTTTTCCAACTATGATAATGTAATTTACATTATAATCTAGAAGTAAACACTTGTATATATAAATAAGAGTTGTCATTTACATGTGTTTACATTGTTTTACATCCCCAATGATTACATTCAAAATGCTACTATTCTATAGAAGGTTTAGATACAAAATTCTACAAGTGTGTATACCTTTAGTGATGGGATGTAGCAGATACAAAAAGGGAAAGCCTCCAGTCGCTCACAATCTATACTCAAAGCTCTGTAGAGAGGGGAAAATAAGGGGGTGAGCAAACCACTCACTCAGTAAGGCAATCATGCGAACAGGTATATGCTGTACTGTCTACGTGATCATGATGCCATGCTCAAAACCACACAATTCTCATTCACATCTCAAAAGCATCATTTCGTGCTTGTGTTAATGGTATATAAAGCAAATCATGCTATTTAGTTTCGTGCATAAATCAAATTCAAAGCATGGCATTAATCATCATGCGTATTTCACAAATAAGGCATGGAAAAATCATCATGCATCAGTGCACTTTAAAGCCATTTTCATCATTTCTCAAACAAATCATGCTTTCTCATCTCAATTAAATCAACACTCGTAAGGTCTCAACCCCTCCCTCGAACTGTCCTGACCCACAAAATATTTCAAACATGGATTCATTTCATAACTAATAGACATGTGAGATAGGCAATATAATAAGGGAAATCTCCTCTAGGACTATGGCTATATCATGTGATCCCAAGCTACACTGATCAGGTGTGTGGGGTATCACCACTATCTGCTTCCACACAGGAGGTGGGTCACTTCCAGCCTGTCGATCCATAGCAGATCTAAACATCATCTTAAGACGGCATATCACATCTTAACATGGTATAACGTACTCCATGCTACCTGCACGGTACAATGTACTCCGTGGACCCATATCAACACATCATATCACGCCATATCTGAAAATGCACGTGCGAGCCTATTTAATCCATGTGACACCCAGTCTATCCAAAGCTCCTAGCACGACTATCAATCATGTCATAAAATCACGTGCGTGTAATCTCAAGCACGGTAACAAGTATTATGGGTATTTAATGCGAGCTATGCTCCAGCACCATTCCAAAACCAGTATAAAGTCTGTGCGAGCTCAACTCTAGCATAACATCATAAAAATCCATATGAAAACTAGTGCGAGGCAAGCTTCAACACTCATGCAAATGAAAACACATCAAATCTCATGTGAGTCATACTCTAACACGCTTTTATTCTTAGGAAAACCCATGTAGTTGGCTTAATTCTTTGCAAAACATGGTTATCAACCAAATCAAATCATTTCTTTTGCAAATAATTTCAAATGTTAGCCAACCAACCAATCACTTGCTAAAAAGCAACAAAACAAGGTTTTCAAAGCATCATGCTTTTGTTTTCATGCACATTTCTCAAAACCCAACTCTTTACCCTTCAATCACCCAATATCCTTTCCTAGTATCACATGCACTCTAGCAAAACATTTAAGCGCCTAAATTGCGCACAGATATCTCTAAGAGTCCACACAAGTCCCTTACCTCGATTTACTCAGGGTACGACTCTCTTCCTTTACTCTTCTCGCGCTCTTGGCTCAACTTGCTCCAGTGTATCCTCGAGAGCTGCAAATCATTCATCCAGACAATTGAGTCAATGTTGCTAACTCTCATTCAACTATGCATTTTACCTAATACCTTAACTACTTATTTTACCCTTTTTAGGTAAATCTCACAATTCATTCCATAACACCATCTTAAATTCATACCTACAACACCATTATCATCTTAAAATATCCCATTTATCATTAATACCTCTACATTTCACTTTTTCGCACTAACCGATTTCTAGGTTATAATTGTGTCATGGCATTCTAGGTAGTTCTACCATTAATATACACACCAAATTAACTTTAAAGGCAATAACTTAACAAATAAGCTTGGATTGGTGCACTAGAAACTCACCTATTTGGATTTCCTTCTGGCTCCAAATGAAAATGCTCTTAACTCCTTTAAGACAACAAATGGGGTAATGCCTCCAAACTATGTTGTTATTCTCTTTGATGAGAATAACTTTGTGTCTAATAGCCTTCCCTTAAATCTTCTTGAAAATTAGTGGATTTAGAGAGAGAAAACTAGGTTTTGGGTTAAAAATGGAAAGGAAATGGTTACTCCCAAAATCTGCAGAACCAACTATTCCTATTTATATATATATAGCTTGATGAGATCGACCTGCCTTGGGTGGAGATCGATCTGTTCCTCTTAAAATCCCTTTTTTTAACGGCATTTGAAGGCAGGAGATCGATCTGTTGAGGGCTTGAGTTTGATTTGTCTAAAGCAGAAAGTTTAGGAGATTGATCTGGCTAGAGAGGAGATCGATTTGCTCCTACCTGAGAGCTAAGGAAATCGATCTGGTTGCCTCAAAATGGATCCTCTCATTACAGAATGTTTAGCAGATTGATCTGGTCTCATTGAAGATTGATCTGTCTTATACCATTGCTCGAATAAGAGCATTTTTTGCTCTTCTAGATCGATCTCTCATCCTATGAGATTGATCTCGTATTCATACTTTCCAGATTTTGCTATAGTTTTCTACAGAAGCTTACACCAAAACATCCTTAATTTGTTGCCATTGTCATTTTCTCATCCAGTTACCTTTAAGACTTGAAAATGATATTCATTCATACTTTATACACATTAAAACTTATGTGTAATCTTTGTATAACCAAAGGTATATAATATAAACTAAATGGAAGTGCACAACTCATGCAATCTTCATTCTATTCTACCACACTACTCAAAATTCAATATATTTACATTCCACTCACGGAAATGTCCTTCTTACACTCGCTATACACTTTACAACTTGCGTGTATTCATTTTGTAATCCAATATACACATATACAAGGTTATACATATATGAGGTCTCACATTATCCCTCACTTAGAAAATTTGGTCCTCCAAATTAGAACCAATCACTCTGTGAATAACTCGAGATACCTCTCCCCCATCAAACTCTCCAATTCTCATGTGGCTTCTTCCACCGTGTAATGTTGCCAACGAACTTTCACCAAAGGAATTGTTTTTATCCTAAACACTTTCTCTTTTCTATCCAATATCCGAACCGACTTCTCAACATACGTCATGCTTTCATTAAGCTCTAAGGGCTCGTACCTTATCATATGTGCCGGGTTTGGGTGGTATCTCCTTATCATAGATACGTGGAAGACGTTATGTACATTCACTAGTTCAGGTGGCAAAGCTAGCCTGTATGCCTTATCTCCCACCTTATCAAGTATCTTAAATGGCCCTATATACTGAGAGCTCAAATTCCCCTTCTTCCCGAATCTCATAATCCCCTTCGAGGGAGAACCCTTCAAAAACACTGACTCACCCACATTAAACTCTAGTGGTCTCCGTCTCCTATCAGCATAGCTCTTTTGTCTGCTCTGAGCTGTCTGTAACCTCTCAAAATCAACTGGACATCCTCAGAGGCTTGTCTAACCAAGTCAGGAGTAAAGATTTGTCTGTCACCAACCTCTTCCCATCTAATAGGGGAACAACATCTTCGCCCGTACAATGCCTTATATGGTGCCATCCTGATACTCGTATGGAAATTGTTATTATAGGTGAACTCTACGAACGACAAATGGTCATCCCAGGAGCCTCTAAAATCCAATGCACACGCTGTGAACATATCCTTCAGGGTCTGTATAGTCCTCTCTAACTGACCATCTATCTGAGGATGAAACGCGGTGCTAAAACTCAACTGGGTCCCCATCGCTTCCTAAAAATGTTCCCAAAAATAGGAAGTGAAATGGGTATCCCTATCAGAAACAACGCTCACTAGAATTCCATATAGCCTCACTATTTCGCTCACATACAAGTTCGTTAACTAGCTAAGAGTATCGTAGCTCTCATAGCTAGAAAATGGGTTGACTTCGTCAACCGATCCACAATCACCCATATGGCATCATGACCTCTATGGGTCCTCGGTAATCCCATCACAAAATCCATAGTGACGTGCTCCCATTTCCAAGTTGATATCGGTAGAGGCTGCAATAACCCTACAGGCTTCTAATGCTCTACCTTCACCTGCTGACAAATGAGACACTTGGCGGCATATTCAGCAATGTATTTCTTCATCCCATACCACCAATAAACTTTTTAAAGGTTTTGATACATCTTAGTACTCCTTGGATGTATCGTATACCTCGATGAGTGAGCCTCTGTTAAGATCAACTTTATGATCTCTGAGTCATCAGGAACACATATCATGCCTCTAAACCTCAACAATCTATTTGAACTCAATTCAAAATCAGTCTCTGTACCCCTTTGTATCTGCCTGAGTATATCATTGCACTGCTGATCAATTCCCTGAGCCTGTCAAATTTGATCCACCATATCCAGTTCCAAATGCAGGCTAGCTATCATAAAGCCACTATCAGCGTTAGGCGGGGTCACATCCAAACTGAGGTTCGTGAATTGTTCCAATAGCTCGTGTTCCCTGATCATCATAAATGACACCAACCCGAGATGCTTTCTACTCAATGCATCAGTAACTACGTTTGCCTTACCCGAGTGGTACAGGATTTCATAATCATAATCCTTTAAAAGTTTGAGCCATCTCCTCTGTCTCATGTTTAACTCTTTCTACGAGAACAGGTACTTAAGGCTCTTATGATCAATGTAAACCTGAAATCTCTCACCACAGAGATAGTGGCGCCATATTTTCAATGCGAACACTACGACTGTCAACTCTAAATCGTGGGTCGGGTAGTTGCTCTCATGATCGTTCAACTGTCTTGATCCATAGGCTACTACCTTCCTATCCTGCATCAATACATAACCCAATCCTTAGTGTGAAGTATCCGTATACACTGAGAAACCTTTTGAGCTGGTAGGAATGGTGAGAATCAAAGCTGTGGTTAATCTCCTTTTCAACTCCTGAAAAATTTCCTCACACTTATCATCCCACACGAATTCAATATTCTTCCTCATGAGACGTGTCAAAGGAGCAGCTAATCTCGAGAATCCCTTCACAAACCTTCGATAATATCAAGCTAAACCCAGGAAACTTCTGACCTCTGTTACTGTCTAGGGTCTCTGCTATTGTCACTGCCTCAATCTTTGATGGATCCACTGATACACCATCCTTTGATACTATGTGACACAGAAAAGAGATTTGTTCCAACCAAAAGTTGCACTTACTGAGTTTAGCGTACAACTTCTTCTCTCGGAGGGTCTGTAGCACTATCCTTAGATGCTATTCATGCTCCTCTCTAGATCTTGAATACACCAGTATATCATTAATAAACACAATAACAAATCGATCCAAATACTGGTGAAACACCTCATTCATCAGTGACATAAAAGCTGCGAGAGCATTTGTCAACCTGAATGGCATAACCATAAACTCATAATATCCATACCGGGTGCGAAAAGCTGTCTTGGGTACATGTCCACTTCGTATCTTCAACTGATGGTACCCAAATCTCAGATCTATCTTGGAGAAGACCTGCGCTCCCCTCAGCTGATCTAACAAGTCATCGATGCATGGAAGGGGGTACTTATTCTTGATGGTGGCCTTATTCAATAACTGGTAATCTAAATACAGTTGGAGGCTCCCATCCTTCTTCCTTAAAAATAGAATCGGTGCTCCCCAAGGTGAGACGCTCGATCTGATGAACCCCTTCTCCAGCAATTCCTGTAACTGCTTCCTTAATTCTTCCAACTTAACTTGAGCCATTCTGTATGGTGGCTTGGATATCAGCTCTGTACCAGGTGCCAAGTCTATACAAAACTCCATCTCTCTATCTAGAGGTAACCTTGGTAATTCATCCGAAAAGACATCTGGAAATTTCCTGACCACTAGGATGTCTATCAACTCCGAATGTGCCTTATTCGTCTCAATCACATAAGCAATGAACCCTTCAGATTATTCTTTCCACCGTTAGTAACATAAACCATCACACCACATACACAATTGATACTTAGATTCATCTCTCAATTATTACGAATTTAAATCATATTTTTTCATTTATAAATATCATGTTAGTTTATTTCTTTTCATCAAAGTTTACAATAAGATTGTCTAATCCTGAAAACATCAATGTTCTAGCATGACAATCCATAACAACATGGTTTGCAGCCAGCCAATCCATCCCTAGGATTACATCAAAATCACTCATATTTAATAAAATTAAATCGACTGCCATTTCTTTGCCTCCTATCCTCATCTTACAACCTCTATATACATGCTCAGTCAACTAACTATCATTCATAGGGGTAGATATCATCAACATCTTATCTAGTAGTGTCAGTTTTACATGCTTCCACAATTTGCATGTAAAGGATGGCGATATAAAGAAATGAGTGGCACCAGGATCAAACAATACAAATGCTTCTAAATCAAAGATTTTGATAGTACCTTTAACCACATCCGAAGACTGATCCACAGTGTCTTGGTCCTGTGCGTGCACGCGTCCTCTGCTCACACCCACTACCTGCTTCCCATTTTTCTCAGTTGTAGCCCTTCTCCTTGGAGCAACTGTCCTGATTGGAGCTCTCTCCGGCTCCATGCCCTTCTGTGGGACTCTCTCTGTCATCGGCCTCTTCCTAGAAAACTTCTTGCTTCCCTTATAACTGAAGCCTCTATCCATCACTGGTCTCTTCTTATCTTTATCCCTCGCTTTACCAACCTTTCCAAACTCTAAGGCGATTCTCTTAATGTCTTGCTCACATAATTGCGCTCTGTGCACTGCCTCCCCATAGGTTGGTATATCCAGGGGAACTAATCTGGACCTGATGGTCGGTACAATCCATCCATAAACTTCTGGATCTTCTCGACCTCATTACCCATCATGTTGGGATCATATCTGCCCAGGGAGATAAAGGTCGTCTCATACTCATCCACCATCTTACTCCCTTGGGTCAGTCCCAAAAATGTCATCTTTATCTTCCGTTGTACGGTATCCAAAATGTACTGTCTATGAAAAGCCTCCAAGAATATATCCCAACTGATCTCTATATGTCGGGTTCTCAAAATAGGCCTGGTGGATTTCCACCAATGTTCTGTTGATCCCATCAGCATGAATGCGACAAACGCTACCATCTCGGTAGTAGTGCACTCAAAGAACCCATATAACTTCTCAAACTCATTTATCCAATCCTCTACAACTATTGAGTCCTTAACTCCATTGAAAAATGACAGTCCAAACTTCTGGAACTGTCGTAGTCTATCCAAATCACAATCGTAACCCCAGCCTCTACTGACCTGTGGTGTAGCAATAGGTATGGGCATCTCCTATGCGGGTGGGGGTGTAGGTGTATCTATTGTCTGAGGTCTCTGAGCTAGCCGTGCTCGTGGCTCAGGAACTGTCGTCTGCTAGGCATCACCCTGTGTAGCGGGACTCTGTCAGCCCCCAACTCCAGGCAACGATTGAGTGACCAACTCTAAGATCATCTCTATGCTTCGCTCAATCCTCGTGAAGCATGCCTCAGCACTCTCGGATCTCTCCTCTTGACCCTGTGGAGCATGCTCAACCTCAGCCTCCACCTCAATCTCTTCTTGAGCCTCGTGTGTTTTTGGCTCAACACTACCCTCAGGCCTACCTCTAAGGCCTCTAGCTTGCGCTCTCGCCCCTCTACCGTGACTGGTGTTAGGCATAATGTTCAATTCCCTACATACACATTAATTTCTTAGTCAACCCATCAACACACACACAATTTGTATCTAAACAAGCACAGTAACATGAGGATGTAATTTTCCAACCTATTAAGTATTTTAGACATCGACACACATCAGACCAACTCAGTTCTGATACCAACTTCTGTCACGACCCTCAACTTACCAAAAATCAGCGTAAATTTTTTGCTTTTCATATATTATTTATTATTCATTATTTTCTTACCTCGATCGTGATCAGCTACAATCTAAAACAGTTGGGCTGTGGTTCAATGTCTACCTCATCCAACCATGACAATGTAATTTGCATTATAATTTAGAAGTAAACACTTGTATATATAAATCAGAGTTGTCGTTACATGTGCTTACATTGCTTTACATCCCCAATGATTACATTCAAAATGCTACTATGCTACAGAAGGTTTAGATACAAAATTCTATAAGTGTGTATAACTTTAGTGATGGGATGCAGCGGATACAAAAAGGGAAAGCCTCCAGTCACTCACAATCTATACTCAAAGCTATGTAGAGAGGGGAAAAAAAGGGGGTGAGCAAACCACACGCTCAGTAAGGAAATCATGCGAACAGGTAGATGCTGCACTATCTACGTGATCGTGATGCTATGCTCAAAAGCACACAATTCTCATTCACATCTCAAAAGCATCATTTCGTGCTTGTGTTAATGGCATGCAAAGCAAATCATGCTATTTAGTTCCGTGCACAAATCAAATTCAAAGCATGACATTAATCATCATGCGTATTTCACAAATAAGGCATGGAAAAGTCATCATGCATCAGTGCACTTTAAAGCCATTTTCATCATTTCTCAAGCAAATCATGTTTTATCATCTCAATTAAATTAACAATCGTCAGGTCTCAACCCCTCCCTCGGACTGTCCTGACCCACAAAACATTTCAAACATGGATTAATTTCATAAATAATAAACATGTGAGATAGGTAATATAATAATAGAAATCTCCACCAGGACTATGGCCATATCCTGTGATCCCAAGCTGCACTGATCAGGTGTACGGGGTATCACCACTATCTGCTTCCACACAGGAGGTGGGTCATGTCCAGCCCGTCGGTCCATAGCAGATATAAACATCATCCGAAGACGGCATACCACATCTCAACACAGTAGAATGTACTCCACGCTACCTGCACGATACAAGGTTCTCTGTGGACCCATATCAAAACATCATATCACGCCACATCTCAAAATGCACGTGCGAGCCTATTTAATTGGTGCAACACCCAGTCTATCCGAAGCTTCTAGCACGACTATCAAACATGTCATAAAATCATGAGCGAGTAATCTCAAGCATGGCAACAAGTATGATGTGCATCTAATGCGAGCTATGCTCCAACACCATGCCAAAACCAGTATAAAGTCTGTGCGAGCTCAACTCTAGCACAACATCAAAAAAATCCATATGAAAACTAGTGCGAGCCAAGCTCCAACAGTCATGCGTATGAAAACACATAAAATCTCGTGCGAGTCATACTCTAACACGCTTTTATTCTCACGAAAACCCATGTAGTTGGCTCAATTCTTTGTAAAACATGGTTATCAACCAAATCAAATCATTTCTTTTGTAAATTATTTCAAATGTTAGCCAACCTACCAATCACTTGCTAAAAAGCAACAAAACAAGGTTTTCAAAGCATCACGCTTTTGTTTTCATGCACATTTCTCAAAACCCAACTCTTTGCCCTTCAATCACCCAATATCCTTTCCTAGTATCACATGCACTCTAGCAAAACATTTAAGCGCCCAAATTGCCACAGATATCTCTAAGAGTCCACACAATTTCCTTACCTCGATTTACTCGGGGTGCGACTCTCTTCCTTTATGCTTCTTGCGCTCTTGGCTCAACTTGCTCTAGTGTATCCTCGGGAGCTGCAAATCATTCATCCAGACATTTGAGTCAATGTTGCTAACTTTCATTCAACTATGCATTTTACCCAATGCCTTAACTACTCATTTTACCCTTTTTGGGTAAATCTCACAATTCCTTCCATAACACCATCTTAAATTCATACGTACAACACCATTATCATCTTAAAATATCCTATTTATCATTAATACCTCTACATTTCACTTTCTCACACTAACCCATTTCTGGGTTATAACACACTAAATCAACTTCAAAGGCAATAACTTAACAAATAAGCTTGGATTGGTACACTAGAAACTCACCTCTTTGGATTTCCTTCTAGCTCCAAATGAAAATGCTCTTAACTCCTTCAAGACAACAAATGGGGTAATGCCTCCAAACTATGTTGTTCTTCTCTTTAATGAGAATAACTTTTTGTCTAATAGCCTTCCTTCAAATCTTCTGGAAAATGGGTGGATTTAGAGAGAGAAAACTAGGTTTTGGGTTAGAAATGGAAAGGAAATGGTTACTCTCGAAATCTGCTGATCCAACTGCTCCTATTTATAGATTTAGCTTGATGAGATCGATCTGCTTTGGATAGAGATCGATCTGGTCCTCTTAAAATCCCTCTTTTTTATGACATTTGAAAGAAGGAGATCGATCTGTCGAAGGTAAAAAATTTAGAAGATCGATCTGGCTAGATAGGAGATCGATCTGCTCTTACCCGAGAGCTAAGAAAATCAATCTGCTTACCTCAAAATCGATCCTCTCATTACAGAATGTTTAGCAGATCGATCTGGCCCAATTGGAGATCAATCTGTCTTGTACCATTGCTCAAATAAGACCATTTTTTGCTCTTTCAGATCGATCTGTCATCCTATGAGATCGATTTGGTATTCATACTTTCCAGATTTTACTGCAGTTTTCTGTAGAAACTTACACCAAAACTGTAAGACCCAATTTTTATCGAAATTCCTTATGATTCATGTGATGTAAACATGGTTATAAGTAAATTGAATCATAAGAAGAGTTGTACGTGAATGAAAAAATGCAAAGGGAATGAATAAAAATTCTCGAATGCATTTAAAGGTCAAATGAAGTATTGAAATGGTCACAAATTAAACGAATGAGATTCGGACTGGAGATAAGGATTTAAAACACGAAATGAATGAGTGTTCGTGAAGGGAAGTTGGATTGGTTTGGTCCCGGACGTGTAGAAGGGTAAAACGATCAAAAGACCAAAATCCGGTATAAATTCGATGAGAAAACTTTCATTAAAAATATGGAATTGAGATATCTTGATCAATAACGAGGAAAATAATGTATTTCGAGTCCAATTGATCAAGATATGAATTTATTGGAATTAATCAAAATTTTCACATCAGAAAATTATCCCGAAAATATTGGAAAAATATACCGAAAAGATGAAATAAGACAGATAAATTCATTTATGGATTAAATGAATAAAATATAAATTTTGGAAGATATTTTGGGATATTTTGACAAAAATAATATATTTTATTCTAATTAAATAATAATAAATTATAAATAAAAAATAAAATTAAAATAAAGTAATTGAAAAAAAAGTAAAAATCTCGATTTTTGGAAAGGGAGAAGGAAGCCGAAATAAAGGGAATCTATTTCCCTCCATTCAGTGAGCCATCGGCGAGGAAGAAGGGCAGGCGACAACCGGGAGAGGAACCCGACACCAGGAGACCCACCAGCAGCCCCGACGCACGTTGACGACGTCGAAATCGGCAGATTGGAGGAGGAGAGTGCCGCGGTAGAGAAGAGGGAATTGGCGGCCATCGGCGTCGATTCGACTCCACCCGAGGCCCGACGAAGAACGCCCAGCGATGGCGCACCGAACAGCACCGAAATCGCCCCAAGAACTGGCCGGACGGCACCAGAACGATAAAGATGAGCCTGAACCAGTACGGACCGGTTCGGTGCAGTGAAGGTGAGCGGAACCGGACCAGACCAATTCATCCAAAAAGAAAAGAAAGAAAAGAAAAGAAAGAGAAAAAAGGGAAAAGAAAAAAATCTGAGTGAAGTGACAAAATACCTAGTAGTAGGAGTGTCCAAACATCATGCGTCCAGAACCATTTGAATCTTAATTAAACTTCATAATAGTCATGTAATTTTTAGAATTTAATCTTTTTTGTGTGATACCATAAAATCTTCAAAGTTACTTCATTTCCAGCACAATCAATCAAACTAGCAATAGAACTAGAATTTATTTCCAAGCTACATCTTTTCACATTTTCTAGGTCCAATAAGACCAAATCACACATATATACTTAGCCAACACCAAAACACAATGCTGGCCCTTCCTGATGTGATGGTTTGCTGCCAGGATCGCTTGCTTCCGTTACAGACTGGTTTTTTCTCGTTGTGCAGGTTGATACTACCAACTAGCTAATGGAGTGAGGGTAAGAGGTTTTTGAATGAGGTGCTTAAGAAAAAAGGTTTGCACTGCAACAGATCTTCTGTGACTTGAGCTATGAGTTTCTGTAAGGTAACATCTCGGGGTGCATTTAGTTGTCTTACATGAGACTCGGGATATTCCACACACCATGAGTGTAACACTCCGAAAACACAAAAAAATTGAACTAAATTTTTCTTTTCTTAATTATCATTTTCTTACGCCGAATTTAGATCACCAAATCATTCTTTTAGTTAACTTTTGTAGTTTATTAATATTTATTCAAGATCGTAGTTCCAGTCATAATAAACGTTATGCAATTGGAATCGTCGTTCAATCATAATATGTGTTATGAATAATAATTTCAATGCTATTTCAGCCAATCATACCTGGCCCCTATTTATAGGGAGTTTCTTTGTTCCTTAATTACATTTCTTTCCTTTTCTAAAAATGTCTCGATACATAAGATCATGCTTAGATATGCCATGTGGCCAAGTATGATTCGTTGAAATAGCATCGAAATTATTATTCATAACAATTACTCCCCACTCTTTTGCGAGTAAGTTATTGCTAAGCGAAATAGTATACTTGGTTTATAATAGGTAATTTTTAAATTTTATTATTATTATTATTATTTTAAAGGTTGGCGCGACAGTCATGTTGCAGTTGGCGCGGCCCACGGTATATATATATCTACCTTAGTAGGGTCGTTGACCTGCTTCAGTTCACGTAGTCTCTTGGTTTTACGTGCAACAACCCATATACATTCACGGCAAGCCCTTCACCTTCACGGCAAGGTATTCTCCTTCACGGCAAGCTTACCATTCGCAGTAATCCTTTCACCTTCACAGCAAGGTTGATCCTTCGCGGCAAGCCTTGATCCTTCACGGCAAGCCTTGATCATCCGCGGCAAGATTCAGTACTTTACGATAAGATTGACCATTCGCGGTAACCCTTGGACCTTCGCGGCAAGATTGACCCATCGTGACAATTTCTATGCGTTCGTGACAAGAATACTTTGACGGCTATCCATAATCTCAATGGCAAACAACTTCTGTGACAAGCTGTGATGGCTAGACAAGGTACCGACAAACAAATAAATTTAGGTTCCCCTTCTGGACTTAGGGAGTCTAATTTTGACAATATTCGTAGTAATTTTCCTCTACCTGAGGGTTATTTTTAAAGACTTCCAACTGATAGAGAAAGTGCCCCTCAAGCAGTCAGTAGTGGCGTTCCTGTTCACTTCGCTTCACTAGACTTTGGACTTCGTTTTCCCTTACCCGATTTTGGAGTCAATTTTCTCCAACATTTCGGTATAGTCCCCGCTCAACTTCATCCTAATGGATGGGCACAGGTGGTTTGGGTTCACAATCATATGCTATAGATGTGGTCTTACACATACTATTCCTCTGTTTAATTCCTTTTTTTGAGTTCGTAGTGTCCCGAATTCGACATGCTTTAGTATTCATAGGGTTGCTAGGGTAGGACAAAGTAGTAAGCTTTTTGGAAGATTACCATCTAAATTGCACAATTATGCATTAGATTGGATTATTGTTGAGATTTCGCTGTCTTTAAACATTCTCATCTATTGGTGTCTTCGTGATCCTCCTAACCTTTGCCATCCTTCTGACTTAAGACATTTATATGGTTATTTAATCTCCCAGTTGCAAGAAGATGATGGGAGCACTTTGTTATCTTTACGAACTTTGAAAAATATAACTGCTGCTGGCTGGGGGTGCATTTCCATTGTTCCCATTTTCACGTCCGCGCCTGTCTTGGCTCCTACTTTCGTGGAAAAGGGTCAGGGTGTGAGGAACACTTCTGGGTCTTCTAAAGGAAATTATGATGAAAACTTGGAATGGGGTCAAGGGGAGGCTTTTGGAAGCCCTTTTTTAGATTTCCCTTCCGATGAAAGTCTAGCTAACATTCATTCTCTTGATGCTTATCTTAATTCGGGTGATTTTGCATTGCATTCACATACAGACATGATTGTTTACTCCTTTAATGGTCGTTTTAATTCCTTTTGGTTTTTTTTTCAGGAACGAGCGTACTCGAAAGAGTCTTTACCCAATGAGATGAAACAGAGAGTGCTCCTGAGGCTGTTCGTCCATAAAAGCGAAGGCGTCCACAGGGTTCTGGACAGCTTAGAGAAACTTGCTCTTGAGGTCGAGCTCAGGATGTTAGAGCAAGATCCCCCATGCAACTTCCTTATTGTATCATGAGGGATCTGGTTCCCGGGCTCAAGACAGAGGCAAATAGCCTGTGGTAGAAGTTCCACCTCTTGATCCCGAACTAGAGGAACACCATCAGAGGAATAAAGCAGAATACAACATTACCCGTCCTTCATGCATTGACAGACGGTTATTACAAATTGAATCGGCTATGCGAAATGCTCCACTGGTTCCACAGATAGTAGATCTGAACACGTCTCGGTATCAAGTAGATGGTGGCACAGTTATTCGGGGACAGAGCTTTATTGTTTATCCCAGTGTTAATGATAATGACTCAATCCATGATCCAGGAGTAGCATCTCGCCTGGGATGGTCGACCATTCTTCCTTGGGACGAGGTAGAGTTATTTAAGAACTTTCCTACTTCTGATGACCGATCTGATTACTTGATCATGCAGGTATTTTTTTACCTTTTTCATTTTTTCTTCTTAGTTAATTGTATCTTGATATCTCTTGTTAATTTCAGGCAGCGCAACAAGTGATTGGTAATAACGCATGGCATAGAGGTTATCGGTCTCATGCGGATGTTGAGCTTGACCGATTAAGAGCTGAAAAGGCCGAATGGCAAAATGAGAGGACCCGATACATAAGGCTCCCTGAGTGCCTTGATAGATTGAAGAAAGAAAAGGAAGAGTTGAACCTTGAGCACCTCCGCCTTCAAAGAGTGCATACTACCATTTGTGAAGAGCTAAACTCTTTCAAGTCCAATTATGATGTCGTTCTTGCTCAATTCCAAGACCTTCAAACTAATTATAGTAGATTGGAAGAAGAGAATTTGAAACTACGTCAAGAGTCTCAATCTTCCACCGTTAGTCCAGAGGTGCGAGATCAGATTCGTTTCGAAGCTATCAAAGCGTATCGTTTATCACAAGACTATTATGACAATAAGGTTTTATTCTCTACTGCTTTCGTCAAATATGGTTTTTATATGGTGCGCTCCTGGTTGGAGAAAGAGAGATCCAGCGAGTCCTGTTCCGAACTACAATGGTCCAAGCAAGTGGAACAGTATACAAATGAATTCCTGGATTGGACAAACTATGAGCCTAACGGTGAAGACTTTGCCACCTACATGGAGAAGGGGGCTCACGATAATCTTTCCAATCTTATGGGTCCTTGGGAGCCTCGTCAGCAGGAAGGAGTGATTGATACATTAGGTGATTTGGACGATGAAGATCTAGATTCTCCCGGCGGAAGTGCTTCTCCGGCTGTGAAGGAATAGATTTTAGACATGTTTTTCATTTTACATATTTTTTTTGCCTCTTTTTCTTTCTTTTTTTAATATATATACATGAAGTATGGTTTGTTATTCGTACTTATAGGTTTACGGTGTGATTTTACTTATGGCTTACTTTGTGCCTTTTTCGCTTCAAGCCCTTTTCACCATTTTTTATGGCTTACTTTGTGCACTTTTCGCTTCAAGCCCTTTTGATTCGAGTGCGTGGCTTACCTCGTGCCATTTTCGCTTCAAGCCCTTGCACTATTTTTTATGGCTTACCTCGCGCATTTTTCGCTTCAAGCCATTGCACTAGTTTTTATGGCTTACCTCGCGCATTTTTCACTTCAAGCCCTTTATTGTACATAATTAAGATAGGTAAAAAGAAAAATCTCGATAAGCAATGTAATATCATTATTCTTGAAGCAACATATTATCTTCCTGCGAGTAATAAATCATAAAGAAAATCAATAAAGTAATCAATAAAAGACAGTTACTGTAAATAAGGCTTCAAGTGGTTAGTGTTCCATGTTTTCGACATCTCCTTGCCCTGTAGACTCTCCAGAATGCACGTGCTGGGTCCAATCATCCTTTTAACCCTCTATGGCCCCTCCCAATTAGCTCTGAACTTGCCATCCCTCTCTGTGGGCATTAGTGATGGCTGTTTTCTGCAATACTAAATCTCCTTCCTGGAAAAGTCTGTCCTTTACACGCGAGTTGTAATAACGGGCAACCTTTTGTTGGTAAGCGGTAAGCCGTATAGCTGCTAAATCCCGTTGCTCATCAAGTAAGTCCAAGTTCTCCCTGAGGGCTTGAGAGTTCTCTTCATGTTCATAAGGAACCATCCTCGGAGAAGTAGCCCTAATCTCTACTGGAATTAGTGCCTCTGTCCCATATACCAGGTTGAATGGCGTCTCCCTCGTCGGTACTCGACTTGTAGTTCGTACGCCCACAAGATGCTGGGACGTTCATCCACCCAAGCTCCCTTTGCCTTATCAAGGTGGGTTTTAAGGCCATGAAGTATGGTTCTGTTGTTGACCTCAACTTAACCATTGGCTTGTGGATATGATACTAATGAAATCTTCAGCTGAATACCAAGTCCTTCACAATAATTCCAAAAAGCATCACAGTCAAATTATTTTCCATGATCAGCATTCAAAATCCTTGGAACTCCAAAGCGGTAGACTATGTCCTTCCACACCATTGCCTCAATCTTCCTTTCCATGATTGACGCTAGCGGCTCTGCTTCTATCCACTTAGTGAAATAATCCGTAGCTACTAACAAGTATTTCCTCTTCCCTGTGGCCATCGAAAAAGGTCCCAATATATCCAAATCCCCATCGAGCGAATGATGTTGGTTGAAAGATACTTTGGAGTGCTGTTACTGGTGCAGTTGTTAAGGGAGCGAACCTTTGACATTTGTTGCACTTTTGTACTTTGTCAGCCGCATCTTGCTTTAGCGTTGGCCAATAAAACCCTGCTCTGAGTATTTTCGCTGCTAGGGCTTTGGCTCCCAAGTGTTCTCCACATATCCCTTCATGAACCTCAGCTAAGGCATAATTTGCTTGCTCTGGACTTAGGCATTTCAATAGTGTCATGGTGAACCCTTTCTTGTAAAGCTCCTTATTCATTAAAGTAAACCTTGTACTCTAGATTCTGGTTTTTCAAATAGCTTCTTTGTCTTCCGGAAGAGTCCCTTCCACCAAGTATCGTTTGATCGGGGTCTTCCAATCTTCGCCAACTTCAATCTCTAGCACATCCTCCTCCTCTATACTAGACCTCTCTAGCCTCTCTACTTTTACTAATCTTCCAGTTGCTTCTTTCGAAGATGCAAGCTTAGACAGAGCATCAGCTTGATTATTTTCTGATCGGTTAATTTGGGTAAGCTAAAATTTATCAAATGATTGGGCTAAAGTCTGGACCCTTTGCAGATATGGAACAAGGGAGGATTCTCGAGTTTCAAATTGTCCCTTAAACTGGTTGACCACAAACTGAGAATCACAATGAGTTAACAAGTTTTTAACCTGGAGCTCCTTTGCCAACTTCATACCCCCGATCAGAGCTTCATATTCTGCCACATTATTAGAACAGGGGAAATTGAAGCGTAGGGAATACTCTAGCATTTCTCCTTCAAAACGATTCTACTACAATACCAGCTCCACTTCCTTAGTGGTTGGACGCTCCATCAATAAACAGCTTCCACCATTCTATTGCCTGTTCTTTTGGGTCTTCCTGATAAGTGCACTCGACTATGAAATATGCCAAAGCTTGTGCTTTGATGGCTTGACGAGGCTGAAAACTGATGTCATACTCACTGAGCTCAACAGCCCATTTCACCAATCTCCCTGAATGTTCAGGCTTTTGTAGTGTCTGTTTCAGAGGCTGATCTGTCAATACCACTACTGAATGTGCTTGGAAATATAGACGTAGCTTCCATGCAGCCATGACCAGTACTAAAGCTACTTTCTCAACTCTTGGGTACCGTGTTTCCGCATCTAGCAGTACTTTACTCACGTAATAGATTAGTCTATCTCCGTCAACAGTTTTTCTTAACAGCACCGCACTCACTGCCTTGTCTCCTATACCCAGGTACACAAATAAGTGCTTACTGAAACTCTGCTAAAATCATTCTTTGATTTAAGCATTGGAGTGCAAATGCAGGGAACAACCCCTGCGTCTCTCTGATCATTTCCTTTTTTGCAGAATATTCTAAAGCACGTGACACAAAGATCAAGGTGGATACGTCAGCAATATGTCATTGTTGATATTGACAACAACAATATGCTTGATTAAACTTAATTGTGTATTATAAGTAGTAACTAAATTTTAGAAGTAATAATTAACATACCAAACTAGATTACATCCCCAAAGTATCAAAATAAATACATACATTTGTGCTTACGGCTGTCTGGAAATAAATATAAAATGGGAGGTATATACCTCATACGGTATAAAAAGTAGCTTGGGAAGGCTCGAGTCCACCAACCTATAATGTGTAATGCGCATGGAGATTACTGTAAATAGTTTGAAAGTGAAGAGGGTAAGCTTTAGGGAAAGCCCTGTAAGAAATACATTTAAAATCTTAATAGCATCAAAATAATTTAAAAGTATAATGATGCTGCAAAAATCACATATGCATTCGAAAACATTCATAGAGTAAAATCTCATCACCAAAATGTAATGTAAAAAGTTGTATTTCACTTAGATAAGTCAATCATGGGTTTCAAAGCTAAATCACAATATTCCACATAGCTTGCAAAAAATTCACTAAAAAATTCAAAATTTATCACAACTTTTAGAACATAATTCTCTATGGGGACTAGGCAAAGACCCTATAGCTATCATGTGATTTCTTAAAATCAAGTTCTCAAAATCAAACATCCCTAACAGAGGAATGATAGTACCTATGGCCATGGTGGGCTGTAGACTAAGCTGTGGTCATACAACAAACCTCATAAATGATCTATATCATATAACTAGAGCAGAGCTAGGGCACGGACACTATTACCACTCACCATGCGAGTAATCACACATAACATGTTGTACAAACATGAGTCTCAAAATCAATTGCCACTAAGGCATTGTAAACATGCTTGTGGCATACATTATGGGTGACCTAAGTCTCAAAACGTTTCAAATAGGTTTCCAAATAGATCCAAATTCCTTAACATGATTTTCTAAAATACATTTAGGAATCAAGTTTAAATCACATGAATAGTGAGTTATTAATTTCTTCAAAAAAGTGTTATGCGTTAGTAAAGCCGGATTGGGCATCTAAAGTAAGGTTACTCCGGTATTTTTTGAAAACGTCTTAACACTTAAATGATACCTACTATAGTCATGTGATGACTATTAGGGTCTTAAAACTTAGGTTTTCAAGTCCGAAGAAACCACTTTTCTCAAAAACCTAGTAAACCAACTCAAACGTAGTTCTCTTTTACAAAATAACATTTTCATAATGTCACGACCCCCTTTCTAACAAAATCACTACAAATTTTTCGCTTTATTTATTAACTTTCTATGTCGTGAACAGTTTCCAACACCAACTAGTTGACTTATGACCCGGTGTTAGTTACCTCTTACCATATACCACATCATTCAACATTTATATAAGACTGTTGTAAGCATATAAGCTACCCAAATTGTAATTTCACTATTTTGTACGTGTTTACAAATATTCACATCCCCCAAATTACATTCTAAAAAGTATTACTGTGTTGTACTTGTTTAGATACAAAACGCTGCTAATGTATATACCTCTCAGCGATTGGCAGCAGCGGACACTGGGAGTGCAAGTCTCCACTCACTCTCAACCGCTGTGGATGCTCTGTAGAGATGGAAAATGAAAGGGTGAGCACCACTTGCTCAGTAAGGAAAGAATGTAAACAGGTAGATAGCTACACTATCTACATGCTGATAATGTCATGATATAAAAATCATTTCCATCGGGAACATGAGGTAAAATAAAACCATGCCACATGAATATGTATAGAGTATAGGAAAACTCATGAAATCAGGCATGATAACACATGGAAAACCATCATGTAAAACATCTCATGCTCGTTATATCAAAACTTATAATTTCATCACAAATCAACTAAATCAAGGCTAAATCCGCCCTTCGGGAATACCTTGTTATATAAAACCACTTTTCTTTAAAATGTAAATACGGGTATAACCCCTCCTTCGGCTCTACCCTTATCTCTCAATATAGTGTGATATAACTTGAGGCATGTGGGTTACATTATGGAAACAAATTGGGAACTATGGCCACATATAAATCCCTGTGATCCCAGGCTACGTAGATCTCGACGTGCAGGGCATCACAACTGCAACGGGAGGCAAGGTCAATCCTGTTCGTGTGAATAATAACTTAACCAGTTAGTCATCAAGACTACACAGTACAACGTACTCCGTGTGATGTACACGGTACAATATACTCTGTGGACTCACATGGTCTAGGGTGTCTGTTATAGGTCTTATCCCACATCACGATCTGAGGGGTGCCTACCATAGGTCTTAGCCACCCTATATCATGTCGGTAACCAACCCATGTCTCAAAATACACGTGTTGGTATATCATCTCATTGTGACACACAGTCTATATGAGGCTATGACATGACTTAAGCTTGTCATGATATCTAACATCTCATGCAAGCAACGCTCTAGTACGGCTTTCATGCATATTAAATCAATGTAAAATCACGCACAAGCAAAGCTCTAGTTGTCACGACCCTTTTTTATCCATTTCATTTAAAAATCACTATAAATTTTTCGCTTTAACCATTAACTTAGCCGATCATGAAACAACCCTTACAAATACAATTGGGCTGTGAGTCAATAATCATCACCATATCCATACATCTTTCAATAAATCAAAAGCATACATTGAGAGTTTAAGTCATATACTTATACATGACATGTTTACTAACATTTACATCCCCCATATTACAATTCACATTATTACTGTGCTATCACATGTTTAGATACAAAAAACATTCCTATTTGTATACCTCTGGGCGATGAAGAGCAACGGATATCAAAATATAACACCTCATTCCTTCACTGGGCCACTACATGCGCTCTGTAGAGGGGGAAAATGGAGGGATGAGCAACCACATGCTCTGTAAGGCAATAATACAAGCATGGTAGATAACTACACTATCTACATGCTTATAACATCATGGCATAAATCGTTTATATGCAGAGCATGAGGAAATCATAAAACTATGCCACATGTATATACATATATCATGCATTGAAAACATGTAAATAGGCACGTAAAACATGGAAAATCATCATGTGAAAACCTCTCATGCTCATTATAATAAAACTCATTAAAAAACATCCTTCGTGACTCATCACTTTCTCAAAACACATCAGAATTCATCACAAATAGCAGAACCATCTTTTAAAAACACAATCCCAAAAGGCTCGACCCCTCCCTTGGGTCTACCCTGGACAACACAAATCACACTCAATAAACAAAACCATGTGATATCAACTGAGACAGTCGGTCACTACAAATCAAAGATTCTGTTAGCCAACTACGTCGAAAATCATCCTAGACCACACGGATCCCGATGTGTGGGGCATCATGCTGGAACGAAGGTGGGTTAGTCATATGTTAGACTTTGAAATCAATGTCACAACCACGAGGTACAGCGTACTCCATGTGATCTGCACAGTACAACGTAGTCCGTGGACCCATATCATGGTTGGGGGTGATTGTCGCAGGACTTATCTACCCCATACCATGGTAACATACACAGTCTCAAGCGCACGTGAGAGCATTTCATTTTAATGTAAGAGAGCCTCCCCGCCAGACAGAGATTCCCCACCTCAATGGGCTTAAGGATGTACGGCTTAAGGATCTTACTAATGTAAGAGAGCATCCCCACCGAACAGAGCCTCCCTGCCTCAATGGACTTAAGGATGTTATCAGCTCCACGGCTCATACATACCACAATGTGAAAATCCAGTGCGAGCGAAGCTCTAGCACGATTTCATACATTATTAGCAAATATCCTCGTACGAGCAACGCTCCAGTACGATTTTATGCATAACAAATAATGAAGAACTCACGTACAAGCGTAGCTGCAGTATGATTATATGCATGAGTAACTCAAGGAAAAACCCCACGTACGAGCTAATAGTTTCAATACGGCTTATAAAACATCACTGACTCAAAATAGGGTGTGAGCTAGGCTCCAGCACGTTTCATGTATATTGAAAACATCAAAATCAAGTGCGAGCAAAGCTCAAGCATGATTAAGTTCACATAAATATGATTGGCGGCTCTATTTCAACAAAACATTCTCAAAACCAAAGTTAGCACCTCACTTGTGCTATTTCACAAATCATGAAATCACTAGCTAACCTAGCCGTCAATTTTGCTTAAACTAAAGCAATGTATTTTATAGAAGTATCGAGACATATGATTTATGCATTTATTAGCCTTACTATCCCCTTTGTAAGAATTACTTCAGAAACCAAATCATATACATATATACTTGTAGTCATTCACTTTTCTAAATAATCATGCATTTAAAAAGCCCTATATTCACCCACAAAATACGAGCAGCTATCTCTATATACTCACAAAAATTCTCTTACCTAGAAATTGCATCGAGTGATTCCAATTCCTTAGAGCTGCTCGATTGCACAGTCTGATTCGCCTCCAACGAACCTTCGGGACTGCACGAGATTATGTTTCATATAAATTTTAAATCCAATGAAGCAAAGCTCTTGCGTTTACTATAGTCGATTCGACTCATAGTTTTCATCAACACTTGTAAAGCCCTATTTTGATTGTTCTAATTATCTCTCGAGAGTCTATTGATTCATACTAAATCGAAATTTCAGCTCATAGGGTCTCTAGTTCATCACTTATTTCACTATGGCATTTGATCAAACACCTCATACACTTATTTCCTCAACTTAACTAATCACACAATGTAGTTTCATTCTATCATCTTAAAACCCTACATATCACTTTACCAACACTTTAATTCATGCCATTCAGCATATACTCAACCATATCACACTTTCTCACACTAGACTCATTCTAAGTCATACTTGTTCCATTACATTCTAGGTAGTTTCAATCATTAACACACACACCAATCAACTTACAATCAATAACTAAATAAATGTACTTGGGTTGGTGTATTAGAAACTCACCTAGCTTGATTTTCTTCTTACTCCAAATAAGAAAAATCCTTGCTCCTTCAATCCAACTAATGAAGTATTGATTCTAAGCTATGTTGTTCTTCTCCTTATAGTGAATAACTTTGCTCTAATAGTGTTTTCTCAAATCTTTGTGGAAATGGGATAGTTTTAGAGAGAGAAAGCTAGGTTTAAGGTTGAAAATGGAAGAATGAACTTGTTTCCCATGAAAATGCAGATCCAACTGCTCCACTTTTATAGAAATGACACTAGGAGATCGATCTGCATAGGGTGGAGATCGATCTGGCCTTACTAGAATCCTTAGAATTTCATCCATTTTGTAGGCAAGAGATCGATCTATTGGATGTATGAGATCGATCTGCCTTATTGTATGAGACCGATCTGTTCAATGCTATAGGACCAATTTTTTTCAGGCAGAGAGCTTAGGAGATCGATCTGACCTTAAGATGAGATCGATCTGCTCTAACCTGAGACCAATGGAGATCAATATGCTTGAGTGAGGGATCGATCTCCCTATTACAGAATGCTTGGCATTGTGTTTTTCAGGCCATGAGATCGATTTGGCCTTCATCTTGCACCCTTTTTCTACACATTTTCCCATTTAAGCTCATACTAAATCACTTTAACACTCATTTATCAATCCATTCACACTTAGAACTTAAAAACGTTTATTTCTTATATTTCAAATGTTATGTAACTTGTCTGTACATCAAATAATCATATACATTACACAAAAGTTTACGGGTCTTCCATTCCTCCCCTCCTTCAAGAAATTTGGTCCTCCAAATTAGAACCAAGTTATTTTGAAAATAACTCTGGGTACTTGTGAGATCTGAGAATTTCAGACATATTTCAATTATGTAATATGAACTTGAAGTATAATTTATTGAGCCAAGTGAATTGTGGGAATGATAATTGGAGATTTATATGTTAAGTGTTTAAAATAAGTGTGAAGCTATGAGGACAGATCGATCTGGGAGAAGGAGAGATCGATCTGGTAAGTTAAAAATGATAAGGAAAGAGGAATTTAAGGAGCAGATCGATCTCCAATGGAAGAGGATCGATCTCTTTATGATTCTGTTTGAGAGAAGATTGATCTCATGAGGAAGAGATCAATCTCCAAATGTTTCTGTTTGGGAGAAGATCTATCTCCTCAAGGAGCAGATCGATCTCATAAAGCCATAAAGAGATCGATCTCACCCCTCGATAGATCGATCTCCTAGGCATAAATTACCCCAAATCGTCCCCAAATTCAAATGCAGATCGATCTCATCAAGAGCCAGATCGATCTCCTACCCTCAGTCTATATAAGGAATCCCTGCTTTCTCCTGTAATTTCACTTTCTCTCTCTTCCAACCCCCATTTTCACCGAGCCCTAGCTTTCTCATTTTCCAAAGCACCCATTTCCGTCCAAATCAGAGGTTGTGGCAAGAAGGAAAGTTGTTCCTCATCCAAGGGAGAACAATATACTTGGAAATCGAAAGACGGATCGAATCGAGGCAAGAGATAAGCTCTCTACAAGTTTTGGGTAATTTCTAAACCTCGATGCTTATATTTGAGATGTTTTTGGTGATGGTAGTTGTTGGCATTGTGTTGAAATAGCTGAAAAATGATTAGGGATTGATGAAATTACAATGTAGTTGGAGTGATGATGATATTTAGCAACTTTGGTAAATTTAGGAATTTTGAGCTATAAATGGAGATTTAGACAATGTGGTGTATTAGCATAGATATTGTGGCATAGGAAATATAGAATGTTGAGGTGTTGAGAGCAAGATTGTGGTTTGTGATGGAGTTATGAGAATTGAGAAATTTGAGGAGTTATGAGCAATTATGCTCGATTTTGAGAATTGAGGTTGATGTGATAATGAGTATTGATGTTTTAACATCGTTTGGACAGCTCGGGAGTTCCAGAGTGGAATGCGAGGCTAGTCCGTGATACGGGGGAAACGATTGCACTATACGAGGTGCAAAGAGGTAAGGGAAAACTAAACCATTTGTGTATGTGTTTTGATGAATTGTTGTAGCATGAAACATGATTTGAGAATACAAGCATGTTTGGTGTTGTGTTGTGATATAATTGCAGACAGTTTTTATAGCCGGTTGGAGCCCATTATTTTATGAGTTTATAAGCTGAGTGTGAAATTGCTTTTATAAACCTTTGAGTTTGCGTGAAAAGTAAATTGGGCTCTACGTTAAGGCGATATTGAGATTTGAGAAAATGTGTGCGTGTTTTGCTGGTTGGAACTCGGTTTTAATATGTTTTGTGTTGAGTACACAAATGTTTTAAATGAGTTTTACGAGAGAAAACCATTATGAGTTCTACGTGAAGGCATAACGTTTTATAAGATAATGGCTAATGATTGAGACTTAGGCGTGTCATGTTGAATACACATCGGGCCTTGCTCTAGTAGCATGTAAGATCGATATAGTGGGACACTTGGGAACCGACCTAGGGACCACAGGCCTTGTTCTGGTAACATGTAAGTCCGATTATTCCTCAGCTTTGGTAGAGTTGGGAGGCCTTGCTCTGGTAGCATGTAAGTCCGATATTCCTCCGTTTTGGTAACGAGAGATGCCTCCGTTTTGGTAACGTGAGATGGCCCCCGTTCTGGTAACGCTGGGTGGCCTTGCTTTGGTAGCATGTAAGACCGAGAGAGTGGGTCGCCTGAGAACCGACCCAGGGACCACGTGATAGTGTGCATGAGGCGAGGCATTGCTCTGGTAGCATGTTAGGCCGGGCTCTGTTCTGGTAACATATAAGTCCAATATACCATGCATACGACCATATTGTCGACGTTCCCTCTATACGAGGATGCCTGGGATGCGCACCCAGAGGAGATTACATATTTGATGTGCCATGACAAGTTTTAATTGAGTTTTATTGCCTAGTCTCGTTTTACACATGAGTTGTGTTTGTGACCTTGTCACGTGCTATTTACTGAGGTGATTTTTATCACGTATTTTGAGAACAGCCATTATCGCATATATTTACACATGCTTGTGAGCGCTCGATATTGAGCCTTTTTATCTTCATGTTTTTACATGATTTATGAGTTATGAGATGATGATGTTTTGAGAACTTTCATACTACGATTTCAAATGAGCTTCATAAACAAATACATATTTGTGATGTGTGATATGGTTTATATAACTGAGTTCCCTTACCCCCTTACTGAGCGATTTGGAAGCTCACCCTGTTTTCTTTTCCCCCCAGATCGCTTCAAGTGAAGTGAGTTCCCTGCGACGTACGGGTTAGAGGCTAGTGGAAGACTTGAGCTCTAGGCCGTATTTTGTGTATTGAGGTAGATATTTAATATTCATGTACCCAGACTAGAGTTATATTTACAGACACTTATTGTACAATGCTGTACGAGATGTATTAGGATTAATTAACTTGGAATTGAGTAATGTATATGATACAATATATACTATATTATGATGAGATCCTGAGGCATGATAATTAGGATGATGTAAGACACTGCACAGGAATGCACCCTTAATTGTGAATTAATGAATAAAAAGTTTTAAATTAGCCCTATTTTCCGCGCTTCCGAGGCATCACAGTACTTCTCTCGCATCATAATTTCTAATTCCCATGTAGCTTCCTCCGGAGTGTGATATTGCCAAAGAACTTTCACCAAGGGTATAGTTTTCGACCTCAACACCTTCTCTTTCCTATACAATATCGATCCGACTTCTCAACATATACCATACTCTCATTGAGCTCCAAAGGCTCATATCTTATCACATGCGTCAGGTCTGGGTGGTACTTTCGAAGCATAGAGACGTGGAAGACGTTATGTACACCTGCCAATTCTAGTGGCAATGCCAACCTATAAGCCTTATCTCTCACTCTCTCCAAAATCTCGAAGGGTCTGATATATCAGGGGCTTAACTTTCCCTTCTTACCAAATCTCATAATCCCTTTAAAGGGAGAAATTTTCAAAAACATCGACTCACCTGCAGCAAACTCTAGTGGTTCCGTCTCCTATCAGCATAACTCTTTTACCGACTCTGAGCTGTCCATAATCTCTCACATATCAGCTAGACGTCCTCAAGGCCTGCTGCACTAAATCGGGAGTAAAAATCTGTCTGTCACCAACCTCTTCCCATCTAATAGGGGATCGACATCTGCGTCCATACAGTGCCTCATATGGTGCCACCTTGATACTCACATGATAACTGTTATTATAGGTAAACTCGACTAACGGTAGGTGAGCATCCCAGGAGCCTCCAAAATCCAGCACACACGCTCTCAACATATCCTTCAGGGCTTGTATAGTCCTCTTTGACTGACCATTTGTTTGAAGATGAAAAGTGGTGCTAAAGCTTAATTGGGTCCCCATCGCTTCCTAAAAATGTTCCCAAAAGTGGGAAGTGAAGCGGGCATCCCGATCAGAAACAATGCTCAATAGTACACCATGTAACCGAACTATCTCTCGAACATACAAGTTCGCCAACTGACTCAGAATATCGATAGCTCTCATAGTAAGAAATGGGCTGACTTCGTCAACCGATCTACGATAACCTAAATAGCATCCTGACCTCTACGGGTCTTTGGTAAACCCATCACAAAATCTATGGTGACGTGCTCTAATTTTCATGTCAGTATCAGCAGAGGTTGTAATAACCCTGCAAGCTTCTGATGCTCTACCTTCACTTGCTGACAGACGAGACATCTAGCAACATATTCAGCAATGTCTCTCTTCATTCTAGACCACCAATAAACTTTTTGAAGGTTTTGATACATCTTAGTACTCCTCGGATGTATCGTGTACTTTGATGAGTAAGCCTCTAATAAGATTAACCTCCTGATCTCTGGATCCTCGGGAACACATACTCTGCCCCTGAACCTCAATAATTCATCAGTACTCAGTTCAAAATCAGTACCCACACCTGCCTGAATCTGATTCAACAAATCGATACACTGTCGATCGCTCTGTTGAGCTTGTCGAATATGACAAATCAAATCTGGCTCCAATCTTAAACTAGCCATAATATCACATCTTTCTTCCTCAGGTAGGGCTACATCCAAACTGAGGTTCACAAATTTCTCCAACAACTCGTGTTCTGAAACCATCATATAAGACACCCACTCGAGGTTCTTCCTGCTCAAGGTATCGGCAACTATATTCGCCTTACTCGGGTGGTACATGATCTCACGATCATAATCTTTCATGAGTTCGAGCCATATTCTCTGTCTCATATTTAACTCTTTCTACGAAAACATATACTTAAGGCTCTTATGATCTGTATATACCTGGAATTTCTTACCATAGAGATAATGGCGCCATATCTTCAATACAAACACTAGGACAACCAATTCTAAATAGTGAGTTGGATAGTTCCTCTCGTGATCCTTCAACTGTTTGGATCCATAGGTAACTACCTTCCCATCCTGCATAAGTCCACAGCTCAGTCCCTGGTGTGATGCATCCGTATACACAGAGAAACCTCCTAAGCTGGTAGGAATGGTGAGAATCGAAGCAGTGGTCAACCGACAATTAAGCTCTTGAAAACTCCTCTCACATGCCTCATCCCACAAAAATTTAACATCTTTCCGCGTGAGGCGTGTCAATGGAGTAGCTATTCTAGAGAAACCCATAACAAATCTTCGATAATAACCTGTCAATCCTAGAAAAATTTTGATCTCAGTGACTGTCTTTAGCTGTTCCCACTGTATAACTGCCTCAATCTTAGATGGATCCACTGATACCCCATTCTTCGATACAATATGGCCTAAGAATGAGATCTGCTCTAACCAAAAGTTACACTTATTGAGTTTGGCATATAATTCCTTCTCTTAGACGGTCTGCAAAACTATCCTTAAGTACTCCTCATGTTCTTCCCTAGACTTGGAATAAACAAAAATATCATTAATAAACACAATCACAAATTGGTCCAGGTCTGGCTTGAATACATCATTCATCAATGCCATAAATGTTGCAGGGGCATTCATCAGTCTGAATGGCATAACCAAAAACTCATAGTGGCCATAACGGGTACGAAATGCTATCTTGGGTACATCTCTATTTCGTATCCTCAACTGATGGTACCCAGATCGCAGATCTATCTTAGAAAAGACCTGTGCTCCCCGAAGCTGATCCAACAGATCATTAATGCGTGGAAGGGGGTACTTGTTCTTAATGGTGGCCTTTTTTAACAATCGGTAATCTATACACAGCCGGAGGCTTCTATCCTTCTTTTTTACAAATAGAATAGGAGCTCTCCAAGGTGAGACACTCCATCTAATAAACCCATTTTCTAGTAACTCTTGCAATTGCTTCTTTAACTCCTTCAACTTTATTGGAGCCATTCTATACGGTGGCTTAGATATCGGCTCTATACTAGGCACTAACTCTATACAAAACTCCATTTTCCTATCAGGTGGTAGCCCTGGTAAATCGTCCAAAAAAAAATCAAGAAATTATGTAACTACTGGAATGTCTCTCAATTTCATATATGCCTTATCTATGTCAACCACGTATGCAATGAACCTGTCACATTATCCTTTCCATCGTTAGCAACATAAGTCATCACATTAACACACATAAGCAATAAATAAATTCATCTCTCAAATATGATGGATTAAAATTATACTCTTTTCATTTACAATAATAATGTTCTTCATTTCTTTTCAACAAAGCTTACAACAAGATTATCTATCTCTGGAAACGTCAATGTCTTAGCATGACAATCCATAACAACATGATTTGCAGCTAGCCAATTCATTCCTAGGATTACATCAAAATCACTCATACGCAGTAGAATTAAATCGGCTACCATTTCTTTTCCCTTACCTTTAACTTGCATTTCTTATATACATACTCAGTCAATTGACTATCATTCATAGGTGTAGAAATCATCAACATCCTATCTAGCAATGTGGCTTTTACATGCTTCAACATTATATGTGTAAAGGAAGGCGATATGAAGGAATGTGTGGCACCGGGATCAAACAATACAAATGCTTCTAAATAAAAAATTAGGATGGTACCTTTAATCACATCCGTCGAAGTGTCTTATGTGTCCTGGTCCAATGAATGCACTCGCCCTCTGCTAATTCCAGCCGCCTATTTCCTTTTTTCCTCAACTGTAGCCCTCCTCATCGGAGCAGCTGTCTCAACTAGAGCTTTCTCTGGCTCTTTACCCTTCTGTGGGGTAGTCTCAATCATCTCAGGATAATGCCTAGCGATATGCCCTGGCCTCCTACATCTATAACATGAAACAGGGGTCGTCAGACAAGGCCTAGCCCTATGAAATCTGGCACATCTCCTACACTGCTCAGTAGTAGGTCGTGGCCCTCCAATTATCATACCCCTCGGCGGAGCTAAAGCTGGATACACAAGAGGCTTAGCAGCTCTCTCCTGCACCTCCTCAATTTTGGGTTTCTTCTCAAATAATCTTTGACCTCCTCTTCTGACCACTCTATCAATTTCAGATCTTTTTCGATCTCTGTCTCTCCTGACAGTAACCTTTCTAAGCTCAGAGGCATTCTGCTCAAAGTCCTACTCGTACAACTGTGCCCTATGCATTGCCTCCTCATAAGTATGAAGGTTAAATGGAGCTAATTTAGTTTAGATGGCTAATCTCAATCCATCCATGAACTTCTAAACCTTTCGAGTCTCATTGCTCATCGTATCCGAGTCGTATCTCCCCAAAAACATGAACCTCGACTCATACTCATCCACAGAATGGTCCCCCTGAACTAAGTTCATGAACTCCATTCGTAATTTCCTTTGTGCGGCGGCTGGAATATATGATAATTCTATTAAAATAGAATTATTTGTGCTTAATTTCTTAATTAATTATTTTAATCCCCATATTATTTTATTAATTATCCCCTCAATTTAATTAAAATTCTTATGTTTGCAGATAAATTAAATCCAGATGAAACTCAGTCGTTTCAGTAGCAAAACGGGCTGAAAATGGGATAAAAAGAGACTGGACCACTTCCAATTCCAAGCATGAGTCATCAGTCCTCTAGACACATGTGATGTCGGGTGTTCGTATTTTATTCACCTCACAAAGATAAGATCGAGATACCGTGCCCACCTTTTGGAAGACACACGCCGGGTCACTTTTGGGAAAAGTTGTAAAAAGCATGGAAACCACTATTTTTAGTGTTTTTACTGCAGTTTAGCAGAAGATTAGGTAGATGGGCTAATATTTTCTTGGTTGACGAAAACTAGCACAATTTATAGTGCTGATTTTGATGTTTTGAGAATCATCCCTTTTTAAAGAGCCATCTATCGAATTATGTGAGAATAAATCATGCTAGAGCACAGCTCGCACTTGATTTCATATATTTTCCACATATATTAGTGCTGAAGTATGATTCACACTAGATTTCCATGACATGCATGATAGAGTACTGGAGTTACTACTCGTACTCGAATTTTACATGAGATGCATAACAGAGTGCTAGAGTTATTGTTCGTACTCGATTCTTCATGATTTATACATGACATAGTACTCGAGCTATTGCTCGTACTTGATTTGATGAGTTTTATGCATAGCATGGTACTAGAGCGATTGTTGGTACTTGATTTGAAACATGAAGTATGCATGACCTAGTGCTGGAGGTTTACTCGCACTGGAGTTTGAGTTTGTGATGTGAAACAGTGTTTGAGCGGAGTGTCGACTGTGAGTCACGCTCAAAGGCGCGCACTGTATTTTATGTGATATATAAGACATGTTGAAAAACCATGTTAATTTTCTAGTGTAGACTGGGTGTCACACTGTGAGATGTTTGCATGTGGATTTAGAGACGTGGTATTGATTATCTATTGATATAAGGTCCACGAGTGTACGTTGTACCGTGCGAGTGGCATGGAGTACATTGTACAGTGTGTTGTTGTGTTGTTGTGGAGTTGAAGAGTTGATAGCTGACGGTTGTGATGGACTGACCCCCCTCTTGTTGTAGTCGTGATGCCTCACACACCGAGATCTGTGTAGCTTGGGATCACCATTATAGGATATGGCCATAGTCCATGATATTATTACATTTAACCACAGAGTCTCACATGATATATCACTTAATTGATTTGATACGGATAGACTTGAGGGATGGGTCAGAATCCGATTTGTTGTGTTGAGAATGATTTAAATGCCATATTTACTGTGATTTGAATATAAATGGTATGATTTATCTAAAGGCGTTGAGAAATTTTACAGATGCATTATTTTGCACGAAATGCCTACATTTGAGAACTAAGCATGATTTCTGTACATGGGATTTAATCTGTACAAGTATATATATATATATATATAGATATATATATATATATATTTATATACATGCTTTTAAAGTGAGTTAATGATAATTCTATATTTTTAGAATTATTTGTGCTTAATTTCCTAATTAATTATTTCAATCCCCAATTTATTTGTTAATTATCCCCTTTATTAATTAAAATTTTCATGTTTGCAGATAAATTAAATTCGGATGAATTTTGAATATTTCGATAGAAAATGGATCGAAATTGAGCTAAAATCGAGATTGGACCATGCGGACAACATGAGCCTAGCACATCCAATTCGACAAAAAGACAGATGACATTGAAATATTATTTTTCAAGGAGCCAATGGTGTGAAGACAAGTGACCAAACAATGCCAACTCATCTAGGATAAAAAATTACAATTGTACCATTAAGTGTGTATATAAATAGAAAAAGATGGCAATTGAAAAAGGGGGTAGTCTAGGTTAGAATAGAAGTAATTTAGGAGTAGATGTAAATTAGGGTAGAATAGTTTTTAGGTTAATTTTAAAAGCTTTCTTTCAAATTTTCAAATAGTTTTTTTACAAGTTTTTTAATGTTCATTCCATTTTCTTGATGTTCTTCATTAGTCTTGGATTTATTTTTCAATGAAAATCAATTTCATTTCATGTTCTCGGTTTGATAAAAACTAGTTCTTTTATTGAGTTCTATTTGCATAGTTGATTTCCTAATTGATTTGCTCTCGGTTTCCCTTAAATATCTATGTTTTTGGTTTGATCAATCTTTATTTTTTCTGTTCTTGTTTTTGGTTTATTTTCTTTGCATTCGGTTAGCCACCAATTCCCATTTTTATAGTCTCGGTTCTTCCTCTGTTTATGCCATTTGGTTTTTATGCTTTGATGAGGGTTGATGCTTAGCATTTATTCACATCAATGGCTAATGTGGAACACAGAAGGAGAAGAAAATGAAGGAAACCGTGGCCTAGGACCCTCCTGTTTTTATGTTTTATAAGTTTCTTCATTATTGAATTAGTGTTCACTGTTAGTTTTCTGCATTTTCTTAGTTGCTGTTTGCTTGGAGATGCTTCTGTGTACTATGAGAGAATGTGTTCGATGGGTAGCTGGACGGTAACAAAGAAACAAACCAGCAAGCCGATTAATTCTCTGTTCTGCCCTATTTTGTGAATGTGTTACTATTCATTCTCTTTTCACGATTGTTATTTGCATTAATCTAAGTGTGATGGCTATAAGTTTGACAGGATGTGTACTGACCGAGCTAGTGTGATTATTTAAGTGTGGGTAGTAGCTGAAGTTGTTAAGGATTTATAGATTTATGTTTAATCTTAGTCCAGCTTTGTTTTAATTTATGTTTTGTGTTTATTATATTTTCTGTTTTGTTGCATGATTCCCAGTTATATTTTTTTTTAGGTTCAGTTTCATGCTTCTTATTATAGTTGCATTAAATGGGTTTAGCTTTTCCAGTGTTTGCATTGTTGATAATTATTTACTAATCTTTTCTTGATTGCACTTCAGTCGAGTGACATTTTCAAGAGGAAGTAAGATTTACCCGAGTGCTGGACCAAATCAGAAGGATGATGGCAAGTCGCTTACATAGCTGTAGTTTGTTCCTATTCAGTTGCAGTATTGAAGAGGGGGATGTTCACTAGCAGGACAAGCCAAGGAACGTTACCTGGAGAAGGAGCAGTACATCACTCACAGCACCTGGAGCAGAAGACAAGGCCAATAGCAACCTAGAGCATCCAAAGCAGGCTCTAGATGTGGGTGATGTGTAAGACCTGATATTTTCGAGTGCATTTAAAAATGCAAAAGGATTTAAATGGTATTCCCGAAAACGTGCAAGGGTAAAACGGTCAAAAGACCAAAATTCAGTATTAATCGAGACAAGAAAATTTAATTAAAAATATGAGATTGAGAAATCTTGCTCAATAACGAAGAAATAATTAAATTTCGGGTTAAATTGATCAAGATATGAATTTATTGGAATAAACCGAAATTTTCGTATCGAAAAATAATCTCGAAAATAATCGAAAAATATACCGAAAAGGTAAAATCGAACTGATAAATTCATTTACGGAATAAATGGATAAAATAATAATTTTTTTTGATATTTTTGGATTTTAATAATACTTTAATTGATTAAAATATTATTAAAAATAAAATAATATTAAAAATAAATAATAAATAAAATAATAAAACATTTGAAAAAAAAAGGAAACTCGCGAAACGCGAGCTGGAAAAAGAGACGGAAGCCGAGCTTCCCTTCTTCATCAATGATCGGAGGCCGACGACCAGCATAGAGGAGCGGCTGACGAGGAGGTAGCCCAACCGAGCCATCCACCGGCACCAACAAGTGGTGAACGGCGGCGAATGGCGAGGAAAAGCCAAAGGAGAGAATCGAGGGAGATCCCCGGCCACCGGCATCGATTCGAGGCCAACCACCACCAGCCGAGCATTCCCCAGGCGCCGACGGTGCGATTGGTGGCAGCCTTGGCCGATGGAACGGCGGCTAGTGCCGAAAACGGCGGCCAAACCGAAACGATACCGTTGGCAGAGGAGAGAAGGGCCAGACCAACCACTTTTCGACGACCTCGGGCGAAACAGAGGGCAGATCCGAGATGCGGACGACCCAGCGGAGTCACTGGTGGTGAAAATCGGGGGAGAACTGGTTGGCAAGCCATTGAACCGATCGAACCGGACTGAATCGACGGTCTGAACCGGGTTGAACCGAACCGGTTCAGCAAAAAAAAAAGGAAAAAAAGGAAGAAAAAAGGGAAAAACAAAAAGAGAAAAAATTTGGGGAAAATTCCAGTGATGTAATCGAGCTTCGTGTAAGTCGGTAAGCGGTCGAATTGACCGATTTAATTTTTTGAAATATTTAATTTGATTAATATTCGACTGAAAGTTTACCCGAAAATATATTTAATTGTGTAGCTCGACAATTGGCATCCACCGAGAGCTCGAGACAGCTTCAATTTGTGTATTATCATGGAATCTTGGGTAAGTAACCTTTATTTACGACAATTTGCATCGTTATGCGTGTTGATGAATTACGGATTTAATTTCCGCATAAATGAATTAAATTTTGAAAAATTGGATAAATTGTCATAAATAATAAATTGAGATATCCGAGAATTTAGAACGAGGTTAAATAAATACTGATGGGCCCAATGAGCCCAATAGGCCTCGATAAAGTGTGGTAAATGGGCTTAAGGTCGATTAAGGCCCATTATGGTATAATCGGGCCCAATTCGGGTAAACGGGCCCAATGATTTAAATTAAGCCCAGAATATATGAAAATACAATTAAATTGTATTGTAGTTGACCTAATGTATATGTATCCGCAGTTTCGAAGATTAGATTAGGAGCAAATCGAACTACGTGACGAGTCATCAGTGGAAAGGTCAACTGTACAGAAAAATGAGGTAAGAGAATTGTGTGAGTAGCTAGAGGTAGCTACGCGTATTTTAATAGTTTTTGTATACACTGATTATGTATGTATACACAGTTATTGTATAATGATCCTAAAAGTGGTTTAAATGATTTTAAAGGATCGAAATAGGTGAAAAGACTATTTTACCCCTATTGAGGGAAGTTCACCTAAGGATGGTGAAAGCATGACATGCATAAAATGCATGATTTAAGAAATTTCTAGTTTAAGGAATTTTATTGGTTTTAAGCATAGTAAATCGTTAGATTGGCCAATAATTGCATAAGTTTCCCAAAATAACACTGCATAAGTGTTATTAAGATTTAAATAGAAATTTCTTTGGAAAATAGGCCAACTATCAAGTTTATATGGAATCAGATAGTGTCGGCACGTAGCTCGCACTATATCTGCATTTGTGAGTGTGCATAAAATGTGCTTGAGCAGTTGCTCGCACCGATTTGTGTGACATCATATGCATAAAATGTGCTAGAGCGGTTGCTCACACTGATTTTATGATTTGAAATGCATGAGAGCTGCTGGAGCCTAGCTCGCACTCTGTTTTGACATGTTTTGACTGTTCTGATTTGTTTTGACTAAATATGCATAAAGAGGTGTTGGAGCGATTGCTCGCACTAGTTTTTATGATTGAGATGCATGAGAGATGTCGGAGCTTAGCTCGCATCCTGTTTTGATATGATATTGCATAAAAGCCGTGCTGGAGTGTAACTTGCACAAGATTTGATTTAATTATGCATAAAGCTGTGCTGGAGTGTAACTCGCACGAGATTTGAATTACTTGAGCATTCATTTGTGCTGGAGCATTGCTCGTACAAAGTTTTATATGGTTTTTATAATTCATTTTAAAATCGTACTGGAGTTTTTCTCATACGAGGTTTTCACTGAGTTTTTATACATATCCGTACTAGAGCATTGCTCGTACGTGGATTTTACTTGAAATTATAATCAATTTAAGTCATACTGGAGCGCTGCTCGTACGTAGATTTTACTGATTTTTATGAAACCGTGCTAGAGCTTCGCTCGCACGAGGTTTTTTGATATCATGAATATGCATGGAGTCGTGCTAGAGCTTCGCTTGCATAGGGATTTATATTACATGCATATAGCCGTGTTGGAGCCTCTTGTAGACTGTGTCACAGTGAGATGATATGCTCACAAATGCATTCTGAGACAGAGATGATATGGGTGGATAAGACCTATTACAGGCACCCCAGATTAAGCTTGCGTTCACGGAGTACATTGTACCATGTATGTCACACAGAGTACGTTGTACCGTGGGGATTGTTGGAGTGGAGTGGCATTAGCCACGAGGCAGCAAGCCTTGCCCTCGCAATCCTGGTGTTATGCCGTTCTGGCGGGTAGGACGACCCACCTCTCGTTTCAGTTGTGATACCCCACACACTAGGTACCATGTAGCCAGGGATCACTAGGATATGACCATAGTCCTCGATGTTACTGATAAAATCAGCTGATTGTCTCACATGATATAACTATTGGTCGAGAGACCATGGTAGACCCGAAGGAGGGGTCAGGCCCCGATTTTATGATTTTATACTGTGATTGCTAGATTTCATATGATTTTTTGATATGTAACCCTGAAAGAAGGGTGGTTTTACAATCGAAGTTTTATAATGAATTTTAACGAATTGTTTTATGAGTTTGAAATGGAATTATGAGATTGTTTTATGAGTTGATTGACCCAGAAATGTTAGTTTTTACTGCAATTTTAATGAATTGATTTAAATGCTGTAGCATGTAAAGTTTTTCATGCTTTCATTTGAAATCCATGATTTGTCTTACATGACATGAAAGACTGCATGATCTTGATTAAATTCATGCTTATTATGATTTAATGATGTCACATAAAATGCTTCGATGCATAAGTAGTATGATTTCTATATGCACAAATAGTTTTTATAAACTAAGTCATTAATGCTTGCATGACTTTGTGCTTGATGATTTTAATGAAAAGAAATGGATTTAAGGGCATGACATTATGAGCATGTAGATAGTGGAGCTATCTACTTACTTGCATAATTGCCTTACTGAGCAGGTGGTTTGCTCACCCCTCTTATTTCCCATCTTTTCAGTGCACTTGCAATAGTTATTAAGCGACGGAGGACTTGCATGCTTGGTATCTGCTGCTTCCCATCGAGAGATAGGTATACACATTTGTATAGTTTTGTATCTAAATATGTAATGCACAGTACTGTAAACGGACATTGATGTCGGGGATGTAGAGTTATAAACACCATTGTGTATGTATTTCTTTAAAGTCAAAGAATAGTAAACTCTGATATATATGAATGTGAATATGGAAATGGAATGGTAAATAGGTGAGAGGTGACTAACATCGAATCATAGCCCAACTGTTTGTAAGATGGTCACGATGAGAGAAAGGTAAGAATTAAATAATAAATGAAAAAGTGAAAAATTTACTCTGATTTTTAGTTAATTTAGGTCATGACAGTTTTTGGTATCAGAGCTGAGTTGGCCTGATATGAGTCACTGTTAGTGGTTAAGAAAGTTTACATCCCCATGTACTGTGCATTGTTTAGATACAATTGTGTATATCGAGATGGAAGTGCAGCTAAGAATTTGATTTTTAAATGCAAGAATAGACTCATTAACTGATAGCCGCTATGGTTGAGAGGCGAGTACACGAGCTAGAAGCCGTAGAGGTAGGCCCGAGAGTTATACTAAGTCGCCACATGAGACTCGAGATGAGATTGAAGTGGAGGCTAATATTGAGTATGCCCCGCAAAGTCCGACAGAGAGATCGGACAGAGTCTGACAGAGAGATCAGACAGTATTAAGACACGCTTCACAAGGTTAGAGCGGAGTGTGGAGAATATTATAGAGTTAATTGCTCAGAATGTGTATGAGATTTGAGGGCGAGTCGAAGCATTGGTAGAAGTCCGCTCGACCCATCTTAGGAGTTAGACATCCAGAATGGACATGGAAAATAATTCTAGATGTATTTCAGTGACAGAATATCCCAGACGCTTAAAGGAAATTATAGATAAAATTATTTACTCTGACCTAGAGGTACTGGTTGATTGACGAGTATGAAACTCAATTTATATTCCTGGGCAGATTTGACTCCGATACTATGAACAGTGAGAGTCGAGATGTCTGAAAGTTCATAGAAGGGCTCAGATTGTCGATTAGAGTCCGATTGGCCGTTAGATATCACTACCTATACAGAGGCAGTACGCAGACTACAGTTGTGTGAATAAGATCATGTGTTGCATGCCTCTGAGTTTGGGAAAGGTAGTAAGGGCCGAAATAGAGACAGAAAGAGAATAGAGGATGACAAGGATGTCAGAACAGGAAAAAGTAGTTTGATAAAAGATTAGATTTGATGAGTCACGGGGTAAGATGATTGATAAGGCCCTAGTGTATCCAATTTCAGTACTTTGAGGGGTATTATGATTTGAGGACCCCGACCTGCTACAGAGCAGTGTAGCAGTGTAAACAATGTAAAATGTGTGGTAGTTACCACGGAAATAAGATGTTGGACGAGGGCGAGTGTATGCCTTAGACCAGGACACTATAATGTTTCATATGATGTGGTGGAAGATACCACACTGGTTGTAAATTAATGAAGTAATTATTTTAATTAATCCTGGTGCCACGCATTTATTCATACCGCCTTCAGTTGCTTATAAGCTAGTGAAAGATATGAAGCCTGTACCCTTAAGCAAGATGATGATAGTTAGCTGATTTTCACTAACTGAATATGGGTATAGGGTATTGTAAGTTTGAGACGTAATGAAAGAGTTGTTATAAGTGATATATGAAAGGAGATATGCTTCGGATGTGATAGATCTTGAATACGAGATATATTGGAATAAGATATGTATGCAAGGTAAAGATATCTTTGATATGTAAAATAATTTGGATTAAAGCAATTAGTAACGAATAAGTATTGTGACTATATGGACTGATATGTAAAGTAATTGTGGTCAAGTTTGAGGGTTAATAAAGGTATTTCAAAATGCTTCTCCGCCTGAAGATTTGACAGCATCTAGAAGCGCACATATAACCTATAAATTGAAATCGACAGTCGTATATATACATTTAAAAATTGGGTACCTTTACTGGTACAATATAGAAATATAGAATTCGATCAATCATGGAGGTTTAAAAATTAAAATTTTATAAAAGCTATTAATATAAGAAAAACAAAATGGCGCGAGTTAGTATCCTAAAACGAAGCGATTTTGAAATGACATTATACGTTTATGCATACATAGGTCAAGAATATGAGTGATTGAATTATTTAGTGGAACTAAAATACGATGAGGTATTTAAACCTTACCTGGATCGATTGGTTGTCATCTTTAGCGATGACATTTCGATGTATTCGAAGTCCAAGGAAGAGCATGAGTAGCAACAGGAAACTGTCTTACAGACGAGTTGTTGAGAGTTTCTCGAAATAGGCTGCTCAGTTGACACATCTCATTCGGGAAAAAGATTGTGTACTAGTGGGATGATAAGTATGAAAGTAGCTTCGGTGAGTTTTGGTATATTGAAGTAATAAACTGACCACCGTAATTATTCTCACCACACCCAACAACTCAAGAGGTTTCTCAGTGTATATGGGTACCTCTAAATAAGGATTGGGTGATGTATTGATGTAAAATGGGAAGATAGTCGTTTATGGATCCAGTTAGTTCAAGGACCATGAGAAAAACTATCCGATCCATGATTTAGAGTTGGCAGCCGTAGCGTTTACACTAAAAGTATGGCGCCACCACTTATACGGTGAGACATTTCGGGTATGCACTAATCATAAAAGCCCCGAGTATCTATTTTTACAGAAAGAGTGGAATATGAGATAACTAAGAGGGTTAGAGCTTCTAAAGATTATGATTGTGAACATTGTACCACCCAGGAAAGGCTAATGTAATGGATGATGCCTTAAATAGAAAGAGCCTCGGGATGGTATCACATATGATGGTCAGGGAGCGTGAGCTGCTAGAGCAGTTGTGAGCCTTAGTAATGATGTGATCTCTTCTGATGATGACAGTGATTTTGTGATAGCTAGCTTGAGGTTAGAACCGGATTTGAGTTGACCGAATTTGCCAAGCTTAGCATGATGATCGGCATGATTTCGATAGTGTGAGTCAGATTCAGAAGGGTATAGTGACAGAGTTCACAATGAATAATGATGACTTACAGAGGTTTAGAGACAGTATAAGTGCTCCTCAAGACCACATGATGAGATAGTATTATTGTCAGAAGCTCACTCTTCAGGATATACAGTGCATTCGAGAAATAATAAATATATCAGAATCTTTGAAAAGGGTATTGGTGGTCAGATATGAAAAGAGACATTGTAGAGTTATGGAAAAGTATCTCGTATGTCAGCAGATTAAGGTAGAGTACTAGAAGTCTGCAGAATTATTGCAGCCTCTACCTATAGTGACAGGGAAATGGGAACAAGTTACTATAAATTTTGTGATGGGTTACAAAGGACCCGGATGAATCATGAGGCTATCTGGGTGATAGTCGATAGATTAATTAAGTCTACCCACCTTCTGGTTATGAAATCCCCAGATACTCTGAGTGTGTAGGAGGATTTACGTGTATGGAAAATTGTGGAACATTATGTAACGTTCCAGTGAGCATGATATCAGATAGGGATTCCTGCTTCATTTCCCATTTCTGGGAATATTTTTTAGGAAGTTATGGGAACCCGATTGAGTGTTAGCACAGCTTCCATCCTCAGATAGATGGTCAGTCAGAGAGGACTGTACAGGTTCTGGAGGATGTGATGAGAGTATGTGCCATTGATTTGATAAGCTCCTAGGATGATCAGTTGCTACTAATCGAATTCGCCATTAATGACAGTCGTCACTTGAGTATCGGGATGATATTTTATGAGGCATTGTATGCCCGTAGGAAGTTGTTCCCGGACTTGGATAAGAGAAGTGGGTGACAGATAGAATTGTTCCTGAATTGGTAAGACAAACCTCTGAGGATGTTCAGTTGATTACGAGAGATTAAGAACACCTTAGAGCCGACAGAAAGACTATGCTGACAAAAGACAGAAAACCATTGGAATTCACCGAGGGTGAATTAGTATTGTTGGCAGTTATATGTCCTAAGGATGTAACGAGATTCAGATAGAGATAAGGACAAGTGGGAGATAAGACCTGTAGGTTGGCGTTACCACTTGAATTAACAGGCATCCACAATGTGTCCTATCTTATGATGTTTCGAAAATATTATTCGGACCCGATATATGTGATCGGATATGAGCTCCAACAGCTCAGCTCAATGAAAGTATAAAGTATGATCGGAAAATCGATTCGGGTATTAGACGGAAAGAGAAAGTATTGAGGTTTAAGATAATCTCCCTAGTTAAGTATGATGGTAGTATTACACTCCGGAGAAAGTTACTTGAGGATGACAGTATATGATACAATAGATGTACCCGGAGTTATTTATGGACTCATATTACTTTGTTCTAATTTGGAGGACCAAATTTCTTAAGTGGGGGAGATTGTAAGACCCGATATTTTCGAGTGCATTTAAAAATGCAAAAGGATTTAAATGGTATTCCCGAAAACGTGTAAGGGTAAAACGATCAAAAGACCAAAATTCAGTATTAATCGGGACAAGAAAATTTAATTAAAAATATGAGATTGAGAAATCTTGATCAATAACGAAGAAATAATTAAATTTCGGGTTAAATTGATCAAGATATGAATTTATTGGAATAAATCAAAATTTTCGTATCGAAAAATAATCTCGAAAATAATCGAAAAATATACCGAGAAGGTAAAATCAGACTGATAAATTCATTTACGGAATAAATGAATAAAATAATAAATTTTTTTGATATTTTTGGATTTTAATAATATTTTAATTGATTAAAATATTATTAAAAATAAAATAATATTAAAAATAAAAAATAAATAAAATAATAAAACAATTAAAAAAAATAGGAAACTCGCGAAACGCGAGCTGGAAAACGAACCATCCAACCGAGCTTCCCTTCTTCATCGATGATCGGAGGCCAGCGACCAGCATAGAGGAGCGGCCGACGAGGAGGTAGCCCAATCGAGCCATCCACCGGCACCAACAAGCGGTGAACAACGACGAATGGCGAGGAAAAGCCGAGAGAGAGAACCGAGGGAGATTCCTGGCCACCGGGGTCGATTCGAGGCCAATCACCACCAGCCGAGCGTTCCTCAGGCGCCGACGGTGCGATTGGTGGCAGCCTTGGCCAATGGAACTACGGCCAGCGTCGAAAACGATGACTAAACCGAAACGATACCGTCAGCGGAGGATAGAATGGCAGGACAGGCCACTTTTCGACGACCTCGGGCGAAACCGAGGGCAGATCCGAGATGCGAATGACCCATCGAAGTCACTGGCGGCAGAAACCGGTGGAGAACCAACCGGTAAGCCACTGGACCGATCGAACCGGATTGAACCGGCGGTCTGAACCGGGTTGAACCGAACCGGACCGAACCTGTTCAGCAAAAAAAAGAAAAGGAAAAAAAGGAAGAAAAAGGGAAAAAGAAAAAGAGGAAAAATTTGGGAAAAATTCCAGTGATGCAATCGAGCTTCGGGTAAGTCGGTAATCGGTCAAAATTATCGATTTAATTTTTCAAAATATTTAATTTGATTAATATTCGACTGAAAGTTTTCCCGAAAATATATTTAGTTGTGTAGCTCGACAGTTGGCATCCACCGAGAGCTCGAGACAACTTCGATTTGTATACTATCATGGAATCTCAGGTAAGTAACCTTTATTTACGACAATTTGCATCGTTATGTGTGTTGATTAATTACGGATTTAATTTCCGCATAAATGAATTAAATTTTGGAAAATTGGATAAATTGTTGTAAATAATAAATTGAGATATTCAAGAATTTAGAATGAGGCTAAATAAAGAATGATGGGCCCAATGAGCCCAATAGGCCTTGATAAAGTGTGGTAAACGGGCTTAAAGTCGATTAGGGCCCATTATGGTATAATCGGGCCCAATTCGGGTAAACGGGCCCAATGATTTAAATTAAGCCCAGAATATATGAAATACAATTAAATTGTATTGTAGTTGACCTGATGTATATGTATCCGCAGTTTCGGAGATTGGATTGGGAGTAAATCGGACTGCGTGACGAGTCATCAGTGGAAAGGTCAGACTGTACAGAAAAATGAGGTAAGGGAATTGTGTGAGTAGCTAGAGGTAGCTACGCGTATTTTAATAGTTTTGTATACACTGATTATGTATGTATACACGGTTATTGTATAATGATCCTAAAAGTGGTTTAAATGATTTTAAAGGATCGAAATAGGTGAAAAGACTATTTTACCCCTATTGAGGGAAGTTCACCTAAGGATGGTGAAAGCATGACATGCATAAAATGCATAATTTAAGAAATTTCTGGTTTAAGGAATTTTATTTGTTTTAAGCAAAGTAAATTGGTAGATTGGCTAATAATTGCATCAGTTTCCCAAAATAACACTACGTAAGTGTTATTAAGATTTAAATAGAAATTTCTTTGGAAAATAGGCAACTATCAAGTTTATATGGAATCAGATAGTGTCGACACGTGGCTCGCACTATATCTGCGTTTGTGAGTGTGCATAAAATGTGCTTGAGCAGTTGTTCGCACCGATTTGTGTGACATCATATGCATAAAATGTGCTAGAGCGGTTGCTCGCACTGATTTTATGGTTTGATATGCAAGAGAGCTACTGGAGCCTAGCTCGCACTCTGTTTTGACATGTTTTAACTGTTCTGATTTCTTTTGACTGAATATGCATAAAGAGGTGTTGGAGCGATTGCTCACACTAGTTTTTATGATTGACATGCATGAGATATGCTGGAGCTTAGCTCGCATCCTATTTTGATATGATATTGCATAAAAGCCGTGCTGGAGTGTAACTCGAACAAGATTTGATTTAATTATGCATAAAGCCGTGTTGGAGTGTAATTCGCACGAGATTTGACTTACTTGAGCATTCATTTATGCTGGAGCGTTGCTCGCACAAAGTTTTATATGGTTTTTATAATTCATTTTAAAACCGTACTGGAGTTTTTCTCGTACGAGGTTTTCACTGAGTTTTTATACATATCCGTACTAGAGCATTACTCGTACGTGGATTTTACTTGAAATTATAATCAGTTTAAGTCATACTGGAGCGCTGTTCGTACGCAGATTTTACTGATTTTTATGAAACCGTGCTAGAGCTTTGCTCGCACGAGGTTTTTTGATATCATGAATATGCATGGAGCCTTGCTAGAGCTTCGCTCGCACAGGGATTTATATTACATGCATATAAATGATTATGTATGTATACACGGTTATTGTATAATGATCCTAAAAGTGGTTTAAATGATTTTAAAGGATCGAAATAGGTGAAAAGACTATTTTACCCCTATTGAGGGAAGTTCACCTAAGGATGGTGAAAGCATGACATGCATAAAATGCATGATTTAAGAAATTTCTGGTTTAAGGAATTCTATTTGTTTTAAGCAAAGTAAATCGGTAGATTGGCCAATAATTGCATAAGTTTCCCAAAATAACACTACGTAAGTGTTATTAAGATTTAAATAGAAATTTCTTTGGAAAATAGGCCAACTATCAAGTTTATATGGAATCAGATAGTATCGGCACGTAGCTCGCACTATATCTGCATTTGTGAGTGTGCATAAAATGTGGTTGAGCGGTTACACGCACCGATTTGTGTGACATCATATGCATAAAATGTGCTAGAGCGGTTACTCGCATTGATTTTATGATTTGATATGCATGAGAGCTGCTGGAGCCTAGCTCGCACTTTATTTTGACATGTTTTGATTGTTCTGATTTGTTTTGACTGAATATGCATAAAGAGGTGTTGGAGCGATTGCTCGCACTAGTTTTTATGATTGACATGCATAAGAGATGCTGGAGCTTAGCTCGCATCCTGTTTTGATATGATATTGCATAAAAGCCGTGCTGGAGTGTAACTCGCACGAGATTTGATTTAATTATGCATAAAGTCGTGTTGGAGTGCAACTCGCACGAGATTTGACTTACTTGAGCATTCATTTGTGCTGGAGCGTTGCTCGTACAAAGTTTTATATGGTTTTTATAATTCATTTTAAAATTGTACTGGAGTTTTTCTTGTACGAGGTTTTCACTGAGTTTTTATACATATCCGTACTAGAGCATTGCTCGTACGTGGATTTTACTTGAAATTATAATCAGTTTAAGTCGTACTGGAGCGCTGCTCGTACGCAGATTTTACTGATTTTTATGAAACCGTGCTAGAGCTTCGCTCGCATGAGGTTTTTTGATATCATGAGTATGCATGGAGCCTTGCTAGAGCTTCGCTCGCACAGGGATTTATATTACATGCATATAGCCATGCTGGAGCCTCTTGTAGACTGTGTCACAATGAGATGATATGCTCACACGTGCATTTTGAGACAAAGATGATATGGGTGTATAAGACCTATTACAGGCACCCCTGATTGAGCTTGGGTTCACGGAGTACGTTGTACCGTGTATGTCATGCGGAGTACGCTGTACCGTGGGGATTGTTGGAGTGGAGTGGCATTAGCCACGAGGCAGCAAGCCTTGCCCTCACAATCCTAGTGTTATGCTATTCTGACGGGTAGGATGACCCACCTCCCGTTTCAGTTGTGATACCCCGAACACTAGGTACCGTGTTGCCAGGAATCACTAAGATATGGCCATAGTCCTCGATGTTATTGATAAAATCAGCTGATTGTCTCACATATAACTATTGGTCGATAGACCAGGGTAGACCCAAAGGAGGGGTCAGGCCCCCGATTTTATGATTTTATACTGTGATTGCTAGATTTTAGATGATTTTATGATATGTGACCCTGAAAGAAGGGTGGTTTTATAACCAAAGTTTTATAATGAATTTTAACGAATTGTTTTATGAGTTTGAAATGGAATTATGAGATTGTTTTATGAGTTGATTGACTCGGAAGGGTTAGTTTTTACTGCAGTTTTAATGAATTGATTTAAATGCAGTAGCATGTGAAGTTTTCCATGCTTTCATTTGAAATCCATGATTTGTCTTACATGACATGAAAGACTGCATGATCTTAATTAAATTCATGCTTATTATGATTTAATGATGTCACATAAAATGCTTTGATGCATAAGTAGTATGATTTCTATATGCACAAATAGTTTTTAAAAACTAAGTCATTGATGCTTGCATGACTTTGTGCTTGATGATTTTAATGAAAAGAAATGGATTTAAGGGCATGGCATTATGAGCATGTAGATAGTGGAGCTATCTACTTACTTGCATAATTGCTTTACTGAGCGTGTGGTTTGCTCACCCCCCTTATTTCCCATCTTTTCAGTGCACTTGCAATAGTTATTAAGCGACTGAGGACTTGCATGCTTGGTATCCGTTGCTTCCCATCGAGAGACAGGTATACACATTTGTATAGTTTTGTACCTAAATATGTAATGCATAGTACTGTAAACAGACATTGATGTCGGGGATGTAGAGTTATAAACACCATTGTGTATGTATTTATTTAAAGTCAAAGAATAGTAAACTCTGATATATGAATGTGAATATGGAAATGGAATGGTAAATAGGTGAGAGGTAACTAACACCGAATCGTAGCCCAATTGTTTGTAGGATGGTCACAATGAGAGAAAGGTAAGAATTAAATAATAAATGAAAAAGCGAAAAATTTACTCTGATTTTTAGGTAATTTGGGTCGTGACCTGATGCTCGGTAGGGACATGCTGGGCAAACTGACAGCAGCCAGTGCAGAGGTCGCGAACGTGCAGAGGATGGACAGCAGCACCTGCAGTAGCACAATAGGAGCAGAATGGAAGACGCACCCGAAAGCAGCTCTTGGAAATGAATTTGCTGAAGATGAAGCATGAATAGCACTAAATGTCGGGACCACATTGTTGCAATTTGTTAAAGCCTTGTTTGGCCACCTTTCCTTGGTTTAAATTAATGTTGATTGGATTTTGATTATTTTCATTAGTGTTAGTTAGGATAGTGCTTAATTGATAGTAAATTTAATGTTTTAAGTTGTTAATTTAATCTTTAGTTTTAAGTCTTAGTTAATAGTTAATTTTATATTATATGTTTTATGACTTTATTTTAGTTTAGTATTTTATGAGTTGCATTTTAAAGTTAAATTAGATTTAATGCGTTTCATGCAATTTTTAATTTAGTTTTCATTAGATTTTAGGCTAGTTTAATTTGCAATTTTCATTAGTTTAAATTCAAGCATTTTTATTTTAGGTTTATTTAAAGTTTAGTTTAATTAAATTTTATTACTTTATTTTCATATTTGCATTTTATTTTAGTTGCGTTAATTCATTTTAACTGTTTTAATTTTCTTTTATAGGTTATTTGGTTTTAATTGCTCGGAGTACTGTAAGTAAATTTTGCTCGGTTTTATTTTCTTTAGTTCTTATTATTTTATTGCTTTCCAGTATTTTTAATTAGCCTTATTAGATCACCCACTTTAATTTCATAATTTGCTAGGATATACTTAGGGTAAGATTAACCGGTAGTTAATTAGGCTGATCAACTTCTTTGTGGGACGATAACTCAGGACTCAAATCCCATTATTACTTGTACAACCCGTGCACTTGCGGAACATACCCTTAGGGTGTGTCAAGTTTTTGGTGCCGTTGTTGTGGAAGTTTTAATTAGTCATTAATTAATATCGGTAAAATTATTCTTAGGTGTAATTCTAGCTTGTAAATATTTAGGTTGTTAATATTTAGAAGTTTAATCTAGATTAGTTAATTGAAAAATTAAAAAAAATACTTAAAAAAAATTTTCTAAGAACTTTCTGATGTTTGCATGCGTAGAGCCAGGGATTTTGATTGCTTTCCTCTAGATCCTGAAATTGAACACACTCTTAGAAAAATTCGAAAGGACTCTAGGAAATTTATAACTCCGCTGCAAAACACGATGGCAGAAAATAGGGAAATTAAGACCATTGGAGATAATGCGGTGCCGACGATTGGAGGATATTATACTGGCATTAGGCCACCAGCTGTCCCTGCTAATAACTTCGAAATTAAGCCTTCCATCCTCCAGATGATCCATACCACTTTACAGTTCAGTGGGCTTCCACACGATGACCCACATGCTCACCTTGGGCAATTCTTTGATTTATGCAACACGTTCAAACACAATGGGTTATCTGATGATGCACTTAGGCTTAGATTATTCCCCTTCTCGCTTAGGGATAGGGCGCGACATTGGTTAACCTCCTTGCCTTCGGGATCCATTTCTACATGGGACGAGTTAGCCCATCAATTTCTAGCTAAGTTTTTCCCTCCCTCTAAAATGGCAAGACTCTGTAGTGACATATCTTCTTTTGCTCAGTACGACTCTAAAACTCTTTACGAAGCATGGGAACGATATAAGGAGCTTCTTAGGAAGTGCCCTCACCATGGCCTACTTTATGGTTGCAAGTCCAGACCTTCTATAATGGACTTACAAGCCCAAATAGGACCATTATTGACGCTGGTGCGGGTGGAGCGCTAATGTGTAAAATAAAGGAGGAAGCTTATGTGTTGTTAGAAAAGATGGCGGCTAACAACTATCTATGGTCCTCGAAGAGGCAATTGTCAAAGAAGCCGGTGGATATTTATGAGCTCGACACACTGTCTACCTTGACCTCTCAAATCGCTAACCTTACGAAGAAGGTAGAGTTGCTCAGTACCTAACATAATCCTCCCACTAGTCCTAACCATGTGTATTCTGTCCAAGGTCCTTTTCTTTCCTGCGAGCTATATAGTGGTACCCACTCTGTAGACAGGTGTCCAGTCTACTTAGAATCGGTTCAGTATGTTGCCCTTCTCAAACGTAACAGAACAACCCCTTTTCAAACACCTATAATCCAGGGTGGAGGAACCATCCTAACTTCTCCTGGAGCCAAAACCAAGGGCAAACTTCTAGCTCTAGACCTGTAGGACTCCTTGGTTTTCAAGCTCTACTAGTTCAGGTACCACCATAGCTGCAATTTTCATACCATCTACCACATCATCCATCCCCACCTCAATTTCAATATCATCCATCACCACCACCACCACCACCACAACCTATGTAGCCCCAACATTACCACACACCAGCAGCTAAGAAGAAGCTTACATTAAAAGAGATGTTCTCAACGATCCTGCAAAATCAAGCTGCTTCAATTAAGAACTTAGAGGTTCAGGTGGGACAAATAGCAAATGCTCTTAGCCAACGTCCTCAAGGGACCCTTCCTAATAACACTGAAGCTAATCCTGTTAGGCAAAGGGAGGGTAAAGAACATGTCAAATCCATCACCCTTAGGAGTGACAGAGAGCTAGATGAGCCACAAGTTAAGTTTGAACCTGAACAGCCTATAGTTGAAAAACACATAGGTTCAAACGAAGTAGCTCCAAAAGAGCAGGAACATCATGATCAGGCTGTAAAAGAATCTAAGCTAGGCACTTCTTCATCTATACCTTCTTCTATTTCACAACCTTTCTCATCCTCTGATGCTATACATGTTACTACTACATCCCTTCTGGTTAGAACACCAGTACCTTTTCCTCAGAGGATCCAAGATCAAAAGCTAGAACGACAATTTGCTAAATTCCTTGAGGTTTTTAAGAAGCTTCACATCAACATTCCTTTCGCAGTTGATTTAGAGCAAATGCCAAGTTATGTGAAGTTTTTGAAGGATATTCTCTCGAGGAAGAGAAGATTGGAAGAGTATGAGACGGTGGCCTTAACTAAGGAATGTAATGCCATTATCCAGAAAAAATTACCCCCTAAGCTTAAGCATCCCGGGAGTTTTACCATACCATGCACTATTGGAAATTTATTCTTTAGTAGAGCCCTATGTGATTTAGGAGCTAGTATAAATTTAATGCCATTGTTTATCTATAATAAGTTAGGAATAGGGGATGTCAAGCCTACCACAGTGACCCTTCAGCTAGCAGATCGATCAATTAAATATCCAAAGGGAGTCATTGAGGATGTGTTAGTAAAGGTGGACAAGTTTATTTTCCCTATGGATTTTATTGTTTTAGACGTGGAGGAAGACAAGGAAGTCCCCATTACTAGGCAGACCTTTCCTAGCGACTGGTAGAACCTTAATTGATGTACAAAAGGGGGATTTAACTATAAGAGTCCTAGATTAGGAGTGAAGTTTAATGTTTTCAAACCTTTGAAACTCACTGATGACTCTCAAGAATGTTTTAAGATGGAGATTGAGGAGAATATAAGGCTTAAGCATAGGAAATCTGAAAGAATAAGGGAAGTAGATAGAGCTAAGGAGGAGTTAATTGTCTACATTCTGTCACCACTTTGGATGACCCTCCTACTCTTCGTCCTGCTGCTGAGTGTTATTTTCTTTAGCTGCATTTGAAATGGTTGTGTTTTTCTTTTCACCTTGTATATAGTTCTTTTTCTTTTTCTTTTCTGTTGTTTCTTTCTTTGTTTATTTTGCAGGTTTATTTTCTAGTTTTATGCTTTCAATCAAAGCTTCAGTTGTTTATCATTATCAGAAAGGGGAGTACTTTGTTTCTAAACTTCAATTCTTATATTATCTGCACATTGAGGACACTGTGCTCTTTAAGTTTGGGGGAGGGGATATCACTTGAGCATTTTTCAAAAATTTGGGAAAAATTGAAAATTTTTTAAAATGTTTTTCGAAAATATGAGCTTAAATTGTTTAATTTTACGATGATTTCGTGCTTAGCATATAGTTTTCCCATATTCCGATGATATGACCCCATGATTAAGTCTGATTTTGATTGACTGAGAAGCATGATTATAGGAAAATCATGAAGTTGAATTCTTAAATTTGTCTTAATTTTGATTGTAATTACCTCATCTTATACACATGTCATGTCATGAATCGGTATATTTATTTAGAGAAAGCTTATGTGTACATAGGATTGCATTTCTTCAGTTGATTTTGTGCATCATATTCTAGAATTTGTTTCATCTGATCTCGAGGAAAAATATTAGATCACACTTAATTAGGGAGATGATTTAGGCATCTTTGGATTGTTTGAGCCTTTCTAGCTATCCTTGTACATATTCTACCCCTAGTCACCCATCTGGGACAAATAATCTTTTCTCTGTAAATATTCCTACAAAAGTTTCCTTAGCTTAAATACTTTTTTCCTATCCCTTACCCCAAAAGCATGAAAAGTCATTGGGATATATTGTGAGCTAAATGGGTATTAAGTGATAGTGAAGGAGTATGTATTCAAAAAAAAATTGAAAAAGAAAGAAAAAGAAAAAGAAAAGAAAAAAAGAAGAAAAATACAAAAATAGAATAAAATAAATAACTTTGAGGGAAATGATTTGAGCTCTTACATTAAGATCCTAGAAGTAATACATGTTAAGGGGTAATTAAACCTAAATTGACTTTATCATACCTTAACCCCAGCCTTACATTACAAGCATAATGAAGTCCTATTGATCTTTGATTAAGTGTGACTACATTAGTGGAGAGAGAAGTGAAAAGCAAACTTATGGGAATGATCACATGTCATTGACTTTGCATTCATTGTGTTTGCATAATCTAATCCGGATAATTTACTGTGAAGTGACTTTGACATTTTTTACATATTCACGAGGAGTCATATTTGGGTTAGGACTTATGATTAAATAATTTTGAATGTTGGACTTGTAATTGTGAATCTTTAAGATCATAGTCTGTACTTTTTCTTTGAGGATAATATTGGGGAAATTATTGTGTTTAGTACTTGTCATTCCTACAATTATTTTGTTTTGCTTGAGGACAAGCAAAAGCTCAAGTTTGGGGGTGTGATAATTCTATATTTTTAGAATTATTTGTGCTTAATTTCCTAATTAATTATTTAAATCCTCAATTTATTTTGTTAATTATCCCCTTTATTAATTAAAATTCTCATGTTTGCAGATAAATTAAATCCGGGTGAATTTTGAATATTTCGATAGAAAATGGACCGAAATTGAGCTAAAATCGAGATTGGACCATGCGGACAACACGAGCCTAGCACATCCAATTGGACAAAACGACAGATGACATGAAAATATTATTTTTCAAGGAGCCAATGGTGTGAAGATAAGTGGCCAAACAATGCCAACTCATCTAGGATGAAAAAATTACAATTGTACCCCTAAGTGTGTGTATATAAATAGAAAAAGATGGCAATTGAAAAAGGAGGTAGTCTAGGTTAGAATAGAAGTAATTTAGGAGTAGATGTAAATTAGGGTAGAATAGTTTTTAGGTTAATTTTAAAAGCTTTCTTTGAAATTTCCGAATAGTTTTTTACAAGTTTTTTACTATTCATTCCATTTTCTTTATGTTCTTCATTAGTCTTGGATTTATTTTTCAATAAAAATCAATTTCATTTCATGTTCTCGGTTTGATAAAAACTAGTTCTTTTATTGAGTTATATTTGCATAGTTGATTTCCTAGTTGATTTGCTCTCGGTTTCCCTTAAATATCTATGTTTTTGGTTTGATCAATCTTTATTTTTTCTGTTCTTGTTTTTGGTTTATTTTCTTTGCATTCGGTTAGCCACCAAATCCCAGTTTTATAGTCTCGGTTCTTCCTCTGTTTATGCCATTTGGTTTTGATGCTTTGATGAGGGTTGATGCTTAGCATTTATCCACATCAATGGCAAATGTGGAACACAGAAGGAGAAGAAAATAAAGGAAACCGTGGCCTAGGACCCTCCTATTTTCATGTTTTCTAAGTTTCTTCATTATTGAATTAGTGTTCACTATTAGTTTTCTGCATTTTCTTAGTTGCTGTTTGCTTGGAGATGCTTCTGTGTACTATGAGAGAATGTGTTCGATGGGTAGCTGGACGGTAACAAAGAAACAAACCAGCAAGCCAATTAATTCTCTGTTCCGCCCTGTTTTGTGAATTTGTTATTATTCATTCTCTTTTCACAATTGTTATTTACATTAATCTAAGTGTGATGGCTATAAGTTTGACAGGATGTGTACTGACCGAGCTAGTGTGATTATTTAAGTGTGGGTAGTAGATGAAGTTGTTAAGGATTTATAGATTTATGTTTAATCTTAGTCCAACTTTGTTTTAATTTATGTTTTGTGTTGATTATATTTTTTGTTTTGTTGCATTATTCCGAGTTATATTTTTTTCCAGGTTCGGTTTCATGTTTCTTATTATAGTTGCATTAAATGGGTTTAGCTTTTCCAGTGTTTGCATTGTTGATAATTATTTACTAATCTTTTCTTGATTGCACTTCAATCGAGTGACATTTTCAAGAGGAACTAAGATTTATTCAAGTGCTGGACCAAAGCAGAAGGATGATGGCAAGTCGCTTACATAGCTATAGTTTGTTCCTATTCAGTTGCAGTATTGAAGAGGGGGATGTTCACTAGCAGGACAGGCCAAGGAACGTTACTTGGAGCAGGAGCAGTACATCACTCATAGCACCTGGAGCAGAGGACAAGACCAATAGCAACCTGGAGCATCCAAAGCAGGCTCTGGATGTGGGTGATGCTCGGTAGGGACATGCTGGGCAAACTGAGAGCAGGCTAACAGCAGCCATTGTAGAGGTCGCGAATGTGTAGAGGATGGACAGCAGCACCTGTAGCAGCACAATAGGAGCAGAATGGAAGACGCACCCATGAGCAGCTCCTGGAAATGAATCTGCTGAAGATGAAGCATGAATAGTACTACATGTCGGGACCACATTGTTGCAATTTGTTAAGGCCTTGTTTGGCCACCTTTTCTTGGTTTAAATTAATGTTGATTACATTTTGATTATTTTCATTAGTGTTAGTTAGGATAGTGGTTAATTGATAGTAAATTTAATGTTTTAAGTTGTTAATTTAATCTTTAGTTTTAAGTCTTAGTTAATAGTTAATTTTATATTATATGTTTTAGGACTTTATTTTAGTTTAGCATTTTATGAGTTGCATTTTAAAGTTCAATTAGATTTAATGTGTTTCATTTAATTTTTAATTTAGTTTTCATTTGATTTTAGGCTAGTTTAATTTGCAATTTTCATTAGTTTAAATTCATGCATTTTTATTTTAAGTTTGTTTAATTTTTAGTTTAATTAAATTTTATTGCTTTATTTTCATATTTGCATTTTATTTTAGTTGCGTTAATTCATTTTAACTGTTTTAATTTTCTTTTATAGGTTATTTGGTTTTATTTGCTCGGAGTACTGCAAGCAAATTTTGCTCGGTTTTATTTTCTTTAGTTCTTATTATTTTATTGCTTTCCAATATTCTTAATTAGCCTTATTAGATCACCCACTTTAATTTCATAATTTGCTAGGATATACTTAGGGTAAGATTGACCGGTAGTTAATTAGGCTAATCAACTTCTCTGTGGGATGGTAACTCGGGACTCAAATCCCATTATTACTTAAACGACCTCTGCACTTGCGGAACATACCCTTAGGGCGTGTCAGTTAAGGAAATAATATTTTTGAGGCATAGTAATATTTTGAGTAGATAGTGTAGATGTCTACTTGCTTGCCTGATTTCCTTATTGAGGTATGAGTTCACCCCTTTTTTTTACACCTCCCTACAGAGTATCCGCAGTAGAGCAATTTCGAGAGAGGGATAGTGTTCCCGTTGTCCGCTGTCATTTCCTATCGATCGATAGGTATACATATTTTGTACGATTCTGTATCTAAACATATAAACAGCATAGTGATGTAAATGATGTAAATTTTGGGGAATGTATTTGTATTAGATTTTATACGAGCTCACTTATATTATTAAAGAAATTACAGTCAGTAAATAGTATATTTACATGTATGTATGATAATGAATGATATGGTTAGAGTGGATGCTAACATCGAATCATAGCCCAACTGTTGAGAAGAAGAAAGGTAAGTAAAAAGTGAAAAATTTGTAGTGGTTTTGGTTAAGTCACGGAGGGTCGTGATAGAATGGTATCAGAGCCAAGTTGGTTTGAAGTGAGTCGGTGTTAGTAAATATGAAAGTATACATCCCCATAGTACTGTGCTATGTTTAGATACAACTGTGTATACCTGATGGGAAACGGATTAATTAATGATTGTGAATGCAGGGATTGAGCCTATATGGCAAATACTCGTAGTGGTAAAGGGACTAGAGGTAGAGCTCGAGGCCGTAGTGGTGGGCTGGAGAGTCGAGATGCCACTGCATCATTACCTACCCATGAGACTCTAGGTACTATTGAGGTACCAGAGAGTACAGAGGTGTTCTTCACGAGGTTAGAGCGTAGCCTAGAGACGATAGTGGAGATGTTGGTGTAAATGATGCCAGGTAGATAGGGACAGGATGCAGGGACTGCAACTAGATAGGCAGCTGAACCTGACACACCTGTACAACCTACATATATTCCACAACCTACGGATACTTCTACACCCCCACTAGTTTAGGGTACGCCTTCTCTTGTTGCTCCACGACAGAGTAGTAGTATTTTGGGGTATGGATGTGAGCTAGATTGGTTGCGATAGTTTCAGAAGCTTAGACCTCCATCTTTTAGTGGGGTCAAGGATCCAGTTGCTGCTGAGGAGTGGATTGGAGATATAGAGAAGCTATATGGATTCTTCGAGTGTACGACATCAGAGATGGTCGCATTTGCTGCGTTCCTACTGAAGGGATCTGCAAAGCATTGGTGGAAGTCCACCAGACCCATACTGAGAGCTCGACATACAGATATTAGTTGGGAGATATTTCTGGATTCCATTAGAAGGCAGTTTATTCCAGATATGGCGCATAGGAAACTAGAGGTTGAGTTTTTGGGATTGAACCAGGGGAGTTTATCAGTGGATGAGTATGAGACTATATTCTTATCCTTGGGAAGGTACGACCCGACATCGTGTATAGTGAGACCAGGAAGGTCCACAGATTTATTGGTGGACTGAGATCGGCTATACAGTCTAGGTTGGTCCCATTAGATATAGCTACCTATGAGGAGGTAATGCGCAGGGCACAACTGTGCGAGCAGGACTATGAGAGGAATGCTTCTGAGTTTGGGAAGTTTAGTCGGAGCTGAGATAGAGAGAGGAAGAGGTCGACTATAGATAGAGTTTTCAATTATCGAGGAGGGAGGAGACTCTTCGGTAAGAGACCACAGATTGAGAAGGCACGAGAGAGACCTGCTAGACCTCCTACTTATCCGACTATAGCTCCAGTGAAGGGTATTGTCATAGTAGGATAGAGGCCTACTACTGAGCAATGCAGTAGATGCGGTAGACATCATGGAGGAAGACCTTGTTCGATGACTCCTATAATGCGTTTTTGATGTGGGCAACCATGGCATATTGTTAGAGCTTGCCCAGAGATGGTTGAGACTGCTCCATTGAAGGGTAGGGAGCCAGAGAGAGCTCCACTTGATACTTCTGCTTCGAGGAGGAGAGCAACAGTGGTAGAGAAGGGGAAGCAAGTGATTGGTCAAGGGCGCATACATGCTTTGGACTAGGGCATAATTGATGTTCGTCGAATGTGATTCGAGGTAACATCCTGATTTATGATATTGAAGCATATGTTTTAATTGATCATGGTGCCATGCATTCATTTGTATCGCCTTCATTTGCATGTAAGTTAGCAAGACATATTGAGCTTACACCGTTATGTATGATAATGTTGATTAGTACGCCTCTAAATAACAGTAAGCTTGTAGAGTATGTATTTAAAAATTACAAGTTGAGAGTAGGGGAAAAAGATATGACAACCAATTTAATATTCCTAAGTATGAGCAATTTTGATGTAATTTTAGGAATGGACTAGTTGTCTACAAACCATGCTGTGTTGGATTGTTATGCTAAGACAGTTATGTTTCCTAACACTGAAACATATGTTGAAAGTTTGCAGAAAAGAAATGAAAATAGTAGTTACTATTAAAAATAAACAATATGATATGCTGACTTAGAAAAACCGATATATTGAAGGTTTTATTGCATACATGGTTGATACGGATAAGGCACATCCGGAGTTGGCAGTTATTCCTGTGGTTAGTGAGTACCCAGATGTCTTTTTGGATGAACTGCCAAGGTTGCCACCAGACAGAGAGATGGAGTTCTGTATAGATTTGGTGCCTGATACTGAGCCTATATCGAAAGCACTGTACCACATGGCTTTAGTTGAGCTGGAAGATCTCAAAAGATAGTTGTAAGAGTTGTTGGATAAGGGGTTTATCAGCCGAGTGTTTCGTCTTAGGGATCATCGATTTTGTTTGTAAAGAAAAAAGATGGAAGCCTCAGCTTGTGTCTTGACTACAAATTGTTGAATAAGGCTACCATCAAGAATAGGTATCCCTTTCCACGCATTGACGACTTGTTGGATCAGCTTCGGGGAGCACAGGTCTTTTCCAAGATTGATATGAGGTCTGGGTATCATCAGTTGAGAGTTTGGAGTGGAGATGTATCCAAGATAACTTTTCAGACCCGATATGGCCATTATGAGTTCTTGGTTATGCCATTTGAATTGACGAATGCTCCTATAGCTTTTATAGCTTTGATGAATGATGTGTTCAAGCCATACTTGGATCAGTTTGTTATCGTCTTTATCGATGACATTTTTGTGTATTCGAAGTCTCAGGAGGAGTATGAGCAGCACCTGAGGATCGTATTACAGACTCTTCGAGAGAAGGAGTTGTACGCTAAACTCGGTATGTGTGACTTCTGGTTGGCGGAGATCTTATTTTTAGGACACATTGTGTCGAATGATGGTGTATCAGTAGATCCATCCACGACAGAAGCTATAGCTCAGTAAGAACAGCCGAGGACAGTTATCGAGATCAAAATTTTTCTGGGGTTAACAGGATATTATCGAAGATTCGTTGAGTAATTTTCAAAGTTGGCTGCTCCGTTGACACGTCTCACTCGGAAGAGGGTACCGTTAATGTGGAACGAGGATTGTGAGAAGAGTTTTCAGGAGCTGAAGTGTCGATTGACCATCGCTGTGATTCTCACTATCCCTACCAGCTAAAGAGAATTTGCAGTGTATACCGATGCTTCGCATCAGGGACTGGGCTATGTATTGATGCAGGATGGGAGGGTAGTTCTTATGGATCCAAACAGCTGAAGGACCATGAGAAGAACTATCCGACCCATGATTTGGATTTAGCAGCAGTAGTGTTTATGTTGAAGGTATGGCGCCACTACTTGTATGGTGAGAAGTTCTAGATCTTTATCGACAATAAGAGCCTCAACTATCTGTTCTCGCAGAAAGAGCTGAACATGAGACAGAAAAGATGGCTAGAGCTTCTGAAGGACTACAATTGTGAGATACTTTATCATCCGGGTAAGGCTAATGTTGTAGCTGATGCTTTGAGTAGGAAGAGCCTAGGGATGGTATCGTATATGATGGTCAGGGAACAGGAGCTGTTGGAACAGTTTGTCAGCCTCAGTTTGGGTGTTGTGCCTTCTGACATGGATACAACCTATATGATAGCTAGTCTACGCTTGGAGCAGGATCTGTTGGACAGGATCAGATAGGCTCAACAGATTGATCCATATTGTGTTGAGATGACTAATCAGATACAGAAGAGCACAGAGACTGATTTTGAGTTGAGATCTGATGGATTGCAGAGGTTTAGAGGTAGATTGTGCATTCCCGATGACCCAGAGCATAGAAGGTTGATATTGGAGAAAGCTCATTCGTCGAGGTACACGTTACATCCGGGGAGTAACAAGATGTGTCAGAACCTTCGGAAGGTGTACTAGTGGTCAGGTCTAAAGAAAGACGTGGCAAAGTTTGTGGTGAGATGTCTCGTATGTCAGCAGGTGAAGGTAGAGCATCAGAAACTTGTAGGGTTATTGCAGCCTCTACCTATACCGACATGGAAATGGGAGCATATCACCATGGATTTCGTGATGAGTTTACCGAGGACCCACAGGAATCACAATGCTATATGGGTGATCGTTGACAGATTGACGAAGTCAGCCCACTTCCTAGCTATGAGAGCTACCGATACTCTGAGTTCAATGGCAGAGCTGTATGTACGCGAGGTAGTGAGGTTACATGGTGTACCAGTGAGCATAGTCTCTGATAGGGATTCCTGCTTCACTTCCCACTTTTGGGAACATTTTTAAGAAGCTATGAGAACCCAGTTGAGTTTGAGCACCGCTTTCCATCCTCAGACAGATGGTCAGTCAGAGAGGACTATACAGACTCTGAAGGATATGTTGAGAGCACCTGTGCTAGATTTTAGAGGCTCCTGGGATGATCACTTACCACTAGCCGAGTTCGCCTATAACAACAGTTATCATTCGAGTATCGGGATGGTACCATATGAGGTTTTATATGGCCGTAGATGTCGTTCCCCTATTGGATGAGAAGAAGTGGGTGACCATAAGATGTCAGACCCGGATCTTTTGTAGCTTGTACCTTATGATTCCTATGTGTATGAACACTATGTAATTATAGTTGAATCATAAGAAGAGTATTTACTAGACTTAAAGTGTTCTTGGAATGAATTAACACGCAAAAGCTACATAAAATGCCTAATGTGAGCGATAGGTATCACAGGCTAAACCGAGTTATTCTAAATCATTCTGACTGAAAATAAGAACTTAAAATAAGAGAGGGTAGAGAGCTCATGAAGAAAAGTCAGCTTGATTTAGACCCGAACATACAAAACGAGTGTAAAAGCTAAAAAGGGTAAAATGGACCTTTTTGGCGAGAAAAGGAGTTTCGAGTGAAATTATCCACCGGGAGCGGTTGGAATATAAAGACGAGAGTGTAAGAGATAAGATATGACACTCTCGAAATTTTGAGAAAAAGTCAACATGGTCAATGGTTAAGGAAAAAGTCAACTATAGTTAAGAAAGTGGACTTTTACCATAGTTGACTAATCATGGTTAAAAATTAACCTAAGTGTGGAGAAAAATTTGGGGAAAAATATTCTTGGCCAGAATACAAGATAATCATCCCCGGAAGTAAGGAAAATTTATTCGGAAGGATTTCGGAATAAATTTAATGGTTAAAAACGTAATGGGCCTAAGGTGAAAATTTTAAAGCCCATTAAGGTATACTAAACGTATATCGAAATTTTTAGGTCCTTTAGACCGAATTGTTGTCACGACCCAATTCCATTCTCTTTAACCGAAAATCACTGAAAGTTGTTCGCGTTTTACTGTTACCTTACCCGGTCGTGAACTAAACTCACCACACACTGTTGGGCTGTGAGTCAATAATAAACACCACATCTCATTCATTCTCAATTAGTTAAAACGATGTCATACATTTGCATTTAATCGTGTACTTATACGAATACATGTTTTACCGACATCTACATCCCCCATAATTACAACTCAAAAGAATACTGTGCTTTTACATTGTTTAGATGCAAAAAGAATCACTGTGTATATACCTCTTAGCAATGGAGATGCAGCGGAGTCCAAAATACCACGCCTCAGTCCTTACTGGGCTACTATGCACGCTCTGTAGGGGGAAAATAGAGTGGGATGAGCAACCACACGCTCAGTAAGGCAATAATGCAAGCATGGTAGATAACTACTCTATCTACATGCTGATAGTGTTATGCATAAATCATTTATGGTAGGAGCATGAGGAATAAAACTATGCCATGTGAATATACATATATATCATGTATCAAAATCATGTGCATTGGCATATAAAACATGGTAGAAACATCATGTATAAATCATCTCATGCTCAATCTCATTTAAATTCATAAAAAGGGCAATTCATTAAGAAACCTCCTTTTTAAACCAACATCATAAACCTCTTTCTCAACACATAATTACCACCAAATCAACTCACAATCACAACCACATTTTCATTTCACAATTCACGCATGTGTATAAAAACTAGGTCACTATATCAAAAGTGCCTATGTGGACCATTACATCATAAATCATCCCAGACCACACGCATCCAGGTGTGCGGGGTATCACGCTGGCACGAAGATGGATTATCCCTCGCCAGACTTTCTCACCACATAACCATCATGCGGTACATCGTACTCCATGTGATATACACGGTACAGCGTACTCCGCAGACTCATATCATGATTGGGGGTGCCATTCCTAGGTCTTACCTACCCCATACCAAGAGTTTTTCCATATCCGTGAAGGAGAGCCTCCCTGCCGAACAGAGCCTCCCCGCCTAACAGAGCCTCCCTACCTCCTCGGGCTTAAGGATGTTAGCTTAAGGATGTAGGGCTTAAGGATCCTTCTGTAAGAGAGCCTCCCCACCGAACAGAGCCTCCCCGCCTAACAGAGCCTCCCCGCCTCTTTGGGCTTAAGGATGTTGGCTTAAGGATGTAGGGCTTAAGGATCTTACCGTACCCATGTAGGAGAGCCTCCCTACCTAACAGAGCCTCCCCGCCCCTCCAGGGCTTAAGGATGTTGGCTTAAGGATCCCACCGTAAGAGAGCCTCCCCACCGAACAGAGCCTCCCCGCCTAACAGAGCCTCCCCGCCTCTTTGGGCTTAAGGATGTTGGCTTAAGGATGTAAGACTTAAGGATCTTACCAACTTTCACAACCTTATACGTATCTCAATGTGCAAACTTGTGCGAGCAAAGCTCTAGCACGACTCATGCATCTTCTCATAAAGAGACGCTTACGAGCATAGCTCTAGTACGGTTATACTCATAAGACAACCACTGAAAATCCACGTACGAGCAGAAGCTCCAGTACGGTTTATAAATATCATCATAGTTTCCAAATCAAGGTGTGAGCTAAGCTCCAGCACGTTTCATACAAATGAAAACATAGAAATCCAGCGCGAGCGAGGCTCTAGCACGATTTATGTTATACAAATACGATAGGCGGCTCATACACAATCAACAATCCCGGCAATCGGGTTTAGCACTCACAAATGCTTTTCCACAACAACCATACAATATTAGCCGACCCATCTACAAGCTTGCTTAAAACCAAGCAATTTCGTTTTGAAAAACATCAAAACATTAGATTTATGTAATTATTAGCCTTACTATCCCATTTCATAAAATCCACTTCAAATCCAAAACCACGCATATACTCCTTATCATTCACGAATACCATCAATCATTTATTTAAGCATCCATGCATTTCATAAAACACCCAATATTCACTCACAAGTTCAAAGTACGAGCAGCTACCTCTATATACTCACAAAATTCCCTTACCTGGAATCGCGATGCGTGATTCCACTTCCTTAAGCTGCTTACTCGTACGGTTCGATTCGCCTTCAACGAACTCTTCGGGACTGCACAAAATCGTATCCCGCATTATATTCGATCCATATAATATGACATCGTGAGTTCACTATAGTCAATTCGACCTATAGTTTTCTATTAATGCTTGTGAGGCCTCGTTCCATTACTTTATCCATAACTCGAGTCTATGGATCTTCTTAGGCCTATTAACTTATTCAAAATTGATATTAAATCGACATTAAGCTCATAGTGTTCATATTCCATGAATTCCCTCACTATGGCATTTATCAAGCATATACACACCCATTTTCACAATTCCTCCAAACTCACAATGTAATCTCATTTAACCATCTAAAATCATAAACATTACCTCAATAACAACTTTAGCAATGCCCATAGATCATAAACTCATTCAACCCATATATTCTCACATCATACCCATTCTAAGTTTTCTAGGTTACACCAATTCCACCACATCCCTAGATAATTTATCCATCAATAGTCATGCCAAACAACTCCAAAATCAATTAAATAGACAATGTATTTGGATTGGAGTGTTAGAATCTTACCAAATATGATTTTCTTCTTGCTCCAAATGGCAATGCCCTTAACTCCTTCAATACCAACAATGGAAAAATGCCTTCACACTATGTTGTTCTTCTCTTTGATAGGAACAACTTTGCCTCTAATGGTCTCTCTTCAAATCTCACTGAAAATGGTTGATTTTAGAGAGGGAAAGTTAGGTTTTTGGGTTGAAAGTGGAAGGTTAGTGTTTTTCTCGAGATTTCCTGATTTTCAGCCCTCCTTATATAGAATAGCTTGAGGAGATCGATCTGGTCCCTTAAAATCCCTCTTTTTCACGGCATTTTTAAGCCTGAGATCGATCTGTCGAAGCATGAGATCGATCTGTCGAGGCATGAGATCGATCTGTCGAAGCATGAGATCGATCTGCTCCCAAACTGTAAGACCCCGTATATGTATAATGGTAATATGTATAATTGGATCAAATAATATGAATGGACTTGTAATGTAAAGTATGATTGATGTAAGTCCATGGATTCAATGTATGTATGTGTGATATGAATTGTAACGTACATACAAGTTTCATTGAGTATGAATACGAAGAAATGAGTTCTAGCAAGTGATAGATGTGATTGAGACTCAAAATGGGTTGTGTGGTAAAATGGAATGGAGTTATGCTTCCATTTGGTTTTATGTAGCATACCTTTGGACATACAATGAATGCACACAAGTTTCAATGTGCATAAGGTATGAATGGATGTCATTTTCAAGTTATAAAGGTGGGTGAATGAGAAAATGGCCATGGCAATAGATTAAGGGTATGTTGGTATGAGTTGCAGCAAGAAAACTGCAGGAAATCTGGAAAACATGAGGGCCAGATCGATCTCATAGGATGAGAGATCGATCTGGGAGAGCCAGAATGCTCTTATTTGGGCGAAAGAATAGAGCAGATCGATCTCCAATGGAGCCAGATCGATCTCCTTAGCTCTCTGTTTGGGACCAGATCGATCTCATGCTTCGACAGATCGATCTCATGCTTCAACAGATCGATCTGATTGCTTCGACAGATCGATCTCAGGCTTAAAAATGCCGTGAAAAAGAGGGATTTTAAGGGACCAGATCGATCTCCTCTTGGACCAGATCGATCTCCTCAAGTCATTTCTATATAAGGAAAGCTGAAAATCTGAAAATCTCGGAAAAACACTTAACCTTACAATCTCAACCCCAAAAACCTAACTTTCCCTCTCTAAAAATCAACCATTTTCAGTGAGATTTGGAGAGAGATCATTAGAGGCAAAGTTGTTCCTATCAAAGAGAAGAACAACATAGTGAGAGGGCATTTTCCCATTCTCGTAATTGAAGGAGTTAAGGGCATTACCAATTGGAGCAAGAAGAGAAATCATATTGGTAAGATTCTAACACTCCAATCCAAATGCATTAGCTATTTAATTGATTTTGGAGTTGATTGGTATGAGTATTGATGGATAAACTACTTAGGAATGTAGTGGAATTGGTGTGACCTAGAAATCTAAAATGAGTATAATGTGAGGATATGTGGGATTGAATGAGCCTATGATTTATGGCATGCTAAAGTTGTTATTGGGGTAATGTTTATGATTTTAAATGGTTAAATGAGATTACATTGTGAGTTTGGAGGAATTGTGGAAATGGGTATGAATATGCTTGATAAATGCCATAGTGAGGGAATTCATGAAGTATGAACACTATAAGCTTAATATCGATTTGATATCGATTTTGAATAAGATAATAGGCCTAAGAAGATCCATAGACTCGAGCTATGGGTAAAGTAATGAATCGAGGCCAAATAAGCGTTAATAGAGGCTATAGGTTAAATTGACTATAGCAAGCACAAGGGTTGCATAATATGGATCGAATATAATGCGGGATACGATTTTGTGCAGTCCCGAAGAGTTCGTTGAAGATGAATCGAACCGTACGAGTAAGCAGCGTAAGGAAGTGGAATCACGCATCGCGATTCCAGGTAAGGGAATTTTGTGAGTATATAGAGGTAGCTGCTCGTACTTTGAACTTGTGGGTGAATATCGGGTGTTTTATGAAATGCATGATTGCTCAAATAAATGTTGATGGTATTCGTGAATGATGATGAGTATATGCGTGGTTTTGGATTTGAAGTGGATTTTATGAAATGGGATAGTAAGGCTAATAATTGCATAAATCTAATGTTTTGATGCTTTTCAAAACGAATTGCTTGGTTTTAAGCAAGCTTGTAGATAGGTCGGCTAGTATTGTATTGTTGTTGTGGAAAAGCACTTGTGAGTGCTAAACCCGAATTGCCGGGATTGATAAATTGTATATGAGCCGCCTATCATATTTGTATGACATAAATCGCGCTAGAGCCTCGCTCGCGCTGGATTTCTATGTTTTCACTTGTGTGAAACGTGCTTGAGCTTAACTCGCACTTTGAAATTGAATTGTGATGATGTTTATAAACCGTACTGGAGCTTACGCTCGTATGTGGATTTGAGTGGTTTTTCTTATGCATATAACTGTACTGGAGCTATGCTCGTACATGGTTTCTTCATATTTTATGCATAAATGCCGTGCCAGAGCGTTGCTCGTACGAAGTGAATGGTTTTGATGCATGAATTCGCGCTAGAGCGTAGCTCGCGCTGGTTTTCACACTGTGGTACGTATGAGGCCGTGGTGAGAGATACGGATTAACTCAGGGAACCCAACAGGCCTGACAGACCTCTTAGGTGGGGTGAGGGTGAGGGGCTAGGACCTGACATAATCCATCCAGGGAACCCAACAGGCCGGACAGACCTCTTAGGTGGGGTGAGGGTGAGGGGCTAGGACCTGGATTAGGGAACCCAACAGGGGCGAGCAAGGCCATGAGGGGCTAGGACCTGGTATTGAGGTTACTCCCACGCGCTCTTGAGACTATAAAGGTTACACTTGGTATGGGGTAGATAAGACCTATGGCAGGCACCCCCAACCATGTTATGGGTCCACGGAGTACGATGTACCGTGTATATCACATGGAGTACGATGTACCGCGTGGTGGTTACTTGATTTGAGAAAGTCTGGCGGAGAACTAACCCACCTTCGTGCCAGCATGATACCCCGCACACCGGAATCCGTGTGGTCTGGGATGATATGTGACGATTGGCCATCATAGTCACTTGAGATATAGTAACCTGTCTCCTTGCTTGATTTACTTACTACCACATGATTTTAAATCTCTAAGTGTGATTGTGATTGTTTAAGGTAGACCCGAAGGAGGGGTCGAGCCTCGTGGATTTGAATTATGAAATGAAGATGAGTTGTGATTGTGAATTGATGTGATGTGATTGTATGTGATGAGAAAGAGTTTTATGACGTGGGTTTAAAAAAGGAGGTTTCTAAATGAATTGCCCTTTTTATGAATTTAAATGAGGTCGAGCATGAGATGATTTATACATGATGTTTTACCATGTTTTATATACCAATTTTACATGACTTTGATACATGATATATATGTATACTCATATGGCATAGTTTTATTCCTCATGCTCCAACTATAAATAATTTATGCATAACACTATTAGCATGTAGATAGAGTAGTTATCTACCATGCTTGCATTATTGCCTTACTGAGCGTGTGGTTGCTCATCCCACTCTATTTCCCCCCTACAGAGCGTGCATAGTAGCCCAGTGAGGACTGAGGCGTATTATTTTGGACTCCGCTGCATCTCCATCGCTAAGAGGTATATACACAGTGATTCTTTTTGTATCTAAACAATGTAAAAGCACAGTATTCTTTTGAGTTGTACTTATGGGGGATGTAGATGTCAGTAAAACATGTATTCGTATAAGTACACGATTAAATGCACATGTATGACATCGTTTTAATTAATTGAGAATGAATGAGATGTGGTGTTTATTATTGACTCACAGCCCAACAGTGTGTGGTGAGTTTAGTTCACGACCGGGTAAGGTAACAGTAAAACTCGAAAAATTTTCAGTGATTTCGGTTAAAGAGAATGGAATTGGGTCGTGACACAAACAGAGAGCTAAGGAGATCGATCAGGGTGCTTGGGGATCGATCTTTTCACTACAGAATGCTTGGGAGATCGATCTGGCTCCATTGGAGATCGATCTGCTCTATTCTTTTGCCCAAATAAGAGCATTATGGCTCTTCCAGATCGATCTCTCATCCTATGAGATCGATCTGGCCCTCATGTTTTCCAGATTTCCTGCAGTTTCCTTGCTGCAACTCATACCAACACATCCTTAATCTATTGCCATGGCCATTTTCTCATCCATCCACCTTTATAACTTGAAAATGGCATCCCTTCATACCTTATGCACATTGAAACTTGTGTGCATTCATTGTATGTTCAAAGGTATGCTACATAAAACCAAAAGGAAGCATAACTCCATTCCATTTTACCACACTACTCATTTCTTCATATTCATACTCAATGAAACTTGTATGTACGTTACAATTCATATTACACATACGTACATTGAATCCATGGACTTACATTAATCACACTTTACATTACAAGTCCAATCATATTCATTACACATTACAACTTTACATATACGGGGTCTCACATTCTCCCCTCCTTCAAGGAATTTGGTCCTCCAAATTAGAACCAAGTCACTCTTCAAAAAGTTGGGGGTACTTCTCCCGTATTAAGTTCTCCAATTCCCATGTGGCCTCTTCCGCCGTGTGATGTTGCCAAAGAACTTTCACCAAGGGAATTGTCTTATTCCGCAACACTTTCTCTTTTCTGTCCAATATCCGAACCGGCTTCTCAACATACGTCATACTCTCATGGAGCTCCAACGGCTCATATCTTATCACGTGTGCCGGGTCCGGGTGATACTTCCGAAGCATCGAGACGTGGAAGACGTTGTGGACATTTGCCAAGTCCGGTGGCAATGCCAACCTATACGCCTTATCTCCCACTCTCTCCAAAATCTCGAAGGGTCCGATATATCTAGGGCTCAGCTTGCCCTTCTTACCAAATCTCATAATACCCTTCGATGGTGAAACCCTCAGAAACACCGACTCACCCTCATCAAACTCCAGTGGTCTTCGTCTCTTGTCAGCATAACTCTTTTGTCGGCTCTGAGCTGTCCGTAATCTCTCACATATCAACTGGACGTCCTCAGATGCCTGCTGCACTAAGTCCGGAGCAAAAATCTGTCTGTCACCAACCTCTTCCCATCCAATGGGGGAACGGCATCTACGCCCGTACAATGCCTCATAGGGTGCCATCCCGATACTCGCATGATAGCTATTATTATAAGCGAACTCGGCTAACTGCAGGTGGTCATCCCAGGAGCCTCTAAAATCCAGCACACACGCTCTCAACATATCCTCGAGGGTCTGTATAGTCCTCTCTGACTGCCCATCTGTCTGAGGATGAAAAGCGGTGCTAAAACTCGATCGGGTCCCCAGCTCTTCCTAAAAATGTTCCCAAAAATGGGAAGTGAAGCGGGCATCCCTATCAGAAACAACGCTCACTGGTACACCATGTAGCCGTACTATCTCTCGAATATACAGGTTCGCCAACTGACTCAGTGTATCGGTAGCTCTCATAGCCAAGAAATGGGCAGACTTAGTCAACCGGTCCACAATAACCCATATGGCATCATGACCTCTACGGGTCCTCGGCAACCCCATCACAAAATCCACGGTGACATCCTCCCACTTCCATGTCGGTATCGGTAGAGGCTGCAATAATCTTACGGGCTTCTGATGCTCTACCTTCACTTGCTGACAAACGAGACACTTAGCGACATATTTAGCAATGTCTCTCTTCATTCCAGACCACCAATAAACCTTCCGAAGGTTTTGATACATCTTGGTACTTCCCGGATGTATCGTATACTTCGATGAGTGAGCCTCTGATAAAATCGTTCTCCTGATCTCAGGATCCCTAGGAACGCATACTCTGCCTCTGAACCTCAATAAGCCATCAGCACTCTGCTCAAAATCAATACCCACACCTGTCTGTATCTGCCTCAGCCAATCGATACACCGTCGATCGCTCTGCTGGGCTTGCCGAATACGGCCAATCAACTCTGGCTCTAGTCTCAAACTAGCCATGATCTCAAGTCTCGCAGATCCAGGTGGGGTTACATTTAAACTGAGGTTCGCAATGTCTTCTAACAATTCATGTTCCCGTATCATCATATAAGACACCAACCCAAGGCTCTTTCTACTCAAAGCATCGGCAACTACATTTGCCTTACCTGGGTGGTACATGATTTCACAATCATAGTCTTTCAGGAGTTTGAGCCATCTCCTCTGTCTCATATTCAGCTCTTTCTGCGAGAACAGGTACTTAAGGCTCTTATGATCTCTGAACACCTGAAATTTCTCACCATAGAGATAGTGGCGCCATATTTTCAAAGCAAATATTACAGCCGCCAACTCCAAATCATGTGTCGGGTAGTTCCTCTCATGATCTTTCAACTGTCTCGATCCGGAGGCAACTACCCTCCCACCCTGCATTAGCACACAGCCCAGTCCCTGGTGTGATGCATCCATATACACCGAGAATCCTCCTGAGCTGGTAGGAATGGTGAGAACTGGAGCAGTCGTCAATCGACGCTTAAGCTCCTCAAAACTCCTCTCACATGCCTCATCCCACACAAACTTAACATCTTTTTCACGTGAGGCGTGTCAACGGAGCAGCTAGTCTGGAGAAACCCTCTACAAATCTCCGATAATATCCTGCCAATCCTAAAAAACTACTGATTTCAGTAACTGTCTTGGGCTGTTCCCACTGTATAACTGCCTCTATCTTGGATGGATCCACTGATACCCCATCCTTTGACACAACATGCCCCAGAAATGAGATCTGTTCCAACCAAAAGTTACACTTGCTGAGTTTGGCATACAATTCTCTCTCTCGGAGGGTCTGCAGAACTATCCTCAAGTGCTCCTCATGATCTTCCCTGGACTTGGAATACACCAAAATATCATTAATGAACACTATTACAAACTTGTCCAGGTATGGCTTGAATATATCATTCATCAATGCCATAAATGCTGCAGGAGCATTCGTCAATCCGAATGGCATCACCAAAAACTCGTAGTGGCCATAACGGGTACGAAATGCTGTCTTGGGTACATCTCCACTCCTGATCCTCAACTGATGATACCCTGACCGCAGATCTATCTTAGAAAATACTTCAGCTCCCTGGAGCTGATCCAACAAATCATCGATTCTTGGAAGGGGGTACTTGTTCTTAATGGTGGCCTTATTCAACAACCGGTAATCTATACACAGTCGGAGGCTTCCATCCTTCTTCCCTACAAATAGAACCGGTGCTCCCCAAGGTGAGACACTCGGTCTAATAAACCCCTTCTCCAGCAATTCTTGCAGCTATTTCTTCAGCTATTCCAATTCTATCGGAGCCATTCTATAGGGTGGTTTCGATATCGGCTCTGTACCAGGCACTAGCTCAATGCAAAATTCCATTTCCCTTTCAGGTGGTAGTCCTGGTAATTCATCCGGAAAGACATCAGGGTAATCCGTAATTATGGCTATGTCCTTCAATTTCGGGTGTGCCTCATCTATATCGACCACATAGGCAATGAACCCTTCACATTATCCTCTCCATCGTTAGTAACATAAACCATCACTCCACATTTAATATTTATCAAAACAAATAATTTATCTCTCAAGCAATATGCATTTAAAATTATACTCTTTTATTTACCACAATTATACAAGTTTCATATCATTTCTTTTCATCAAAATTTACAATAAGATTGTCTAATCCTGAAAACATCAATGTTTTGTCATGACAATCCATCACAACACGATTGGTAGCCAACCAATCCATTCCCAAAATTACATCAAAATCATTCATATTCAATAAAATCAGATTGGCTATCATTTCCTTCCCCTCTATCTTTAACTTACAATCCCTACATACATGCTCAGTCAATTGACTATCATTCATGGGTGTGGAAATCATCAACATTTTATCCAACAATGTTGGTTTCACATATTTCAACAATTTATGTGCAAAGGAAGGTGATATGAAAGAATGCGTGGCACCAGGATCAAATAATACCAATGCTTCTAAATCAAAGATTCGGATGGTACCTTTAATCACATCCGTCGATGCGTCTGCAGTGTCCTGGTCCAGTGCATGTACTCTTCCTCTGCTCACACCCGCAGCCTGTTTCCCTTTTTCCTCAGCTGTAGCCCTCCTCCTCGGGGCTGCTGTCTCAACTGGAGCTCCCTCAGGCTCCTTGCCCTTCTGTAGGGCAATCTCCATCTTCTCGGGACAATACTTAGCCATATGCCCTGGTCTCTCGCATCTAAAACACATCATAGGGGTCATCAGACAGGGCCTATTCCCATGAAATCTCCCACATCTCCTACACTGATCAGTAGTAGGTCATGGTCCTCCAATAGTCATGCCCCTCGGCGCAGTCAAGGCTGGGTATACGGGAGGTCTAGCAGCTCTCTCCCGCACCTCCTCAATCTTTGGCCTCTTCTCGAAAAATCTTTGGCCATCTCTCTTGGCCACTCTTCCAAACCTGAAACTCTTCCGGTCCCTGTCCTTTCTAACACTGACTCTCCCAAGCTCGGAGGCATTTCGCTCAAAGTCTTGCTCACATAACTGAGCATTATGTACAGCCTCCTTATAGGTCAAGATGTCAAAGGGAGCTAGCTTAGTCCGGATGGCCAATCTCAATCCATCCATGAACTTCTGTATCTTTCGGGTCTCACTACCCATCGTGTCAGGGTCATATCTCCCCAATGACATAAACTTGGACTCATACTCGTCCACAGTCCGGTTCCCCTGAACCAAATTCATAAATTCCATCCGTAATTTGCTCTGTGCGGTAGCTGGAATATACTGTCTCCTGAAGGCCTCTAGAAATATCTCCCACGAGATCTCAGAGTGTCTGGCCCTCAAAATAACCTCGGTGGACCTCCACCAATGCTCGGCCTCGCCTTTCAACATAAACACGGCAAAGGCTACCTTTTCAGCTGAAGTGCATTGAAAAAACCTATACAGTTTCTCCATCTCATACACCCAATCCTCCATAATCACAGGGTCATTCACCCCTCTAAACACTGGGGGTTTCAGTGCTTGAAACTCTCGCAACCTGCTCAAGTCGCAGTCATAACCCAAATCGCTACCGCTCTGCTGTGGAGCGATAGGAGAAGCTATATCCTGGGCTGGAGGTGGTGTAACTGTAGCTGTCTCAACAGTCTGAGGTCTCTCCGCCTCCGTAGCTGCCTGTTCAGTAGTAGGCTGTGCCGCGGGACCTCGTCTATCACCGGCAACCAATGCCTGCGTGACTATCTCCACCAAATTCTCAATGCTCCGCTCTAATCTAGCGAAGCGAGCCTCAGTATCCTCTGCTCTCCCAGCAGGGTTCTGTGGAGCCTGCTCAGTCGGTGGCTCCACACGGCTCTCAGGCCTACCTCTACGGCCTCTAGCACGTGCTCTCGCCCCTCTACCTTGGCGTGTAACTGGCATAGTGCCTAACTTCCTTTATTATAATAATTCATTAAGCTCAATCCATCACGGTATACACAATTATATCTAAACAAAAGCACAGTACTATGGGGATGTACTTTCCTACGTTATATTAATGACTCACATCAGGCCAACACAGCTCTGATACCAATCTCTGTCACGACCCAATTCCATTCTCTTTAACCGAAAATCACTGAAAGTTTTTCGCGTTTTACTGTTACCTTACCCGGTCGTGAACTAAACTCACCACACACTGTTGGGCTGTGAGTCAATAATAAACACCACATCTCATTCATTCTCAATTAGTTAAAACGATGTCATACATTTGCATTTAATCGTGTACTTATACGAATACATGTTTTACCGACATCTACATCCCCCATAATTACAACTCAAAAGAATACTGTGCTTTTACATTGTTTAGATACAAAAAGAATCACTGTGTATATACCTCTTAGCAATGGAGATGCAGCGGAGTCCAAAATACCACGCCTCAGTCCTTACTGGGCTGCTATGCACACTCTGTAGAGGGAAAAATAGAGTGGGATGAGCAACCACACGCTCAGTAAGGCAATAATGCAAGCATGGTAGATAACTACTCTATCTACATGCTGATAGTGTTATGCATAAATCATTTATGGTAGGAGCATGAGGAATAAAACTATGCCATGTAAATATACATATATATCATGTATCAAAATCATGTGCATTGGCATATAAAACATGGTAGAAACATCATGTATAAATCATCTCATGCTCAATCTCATTTAAATTCATAAAAAGGGCAATTCATTAAGAAACCTCCTTTTTAAACCAACATCATAAACCTCTTTCTCAACACATAATTACCACCAAATCAACTCACAATCACAACCACATTTTCATTTCACAATTCACGCATGTGTATAAAAACTAGGTCACTATATCAAAAGTGCCTATGTGGACCATTACATCATAAATCATCCCAGACCACACGCATCCAGGTGTGCGGGGTATCACGCTGGCACGAAGATGGATTATCCCTCGCCAGACTTTCTCACCACATAACCATCATGTGGTACATCGTACTCTATGTGATATACACGGTACAGCGTACTCCCAGACTCATATCGTGATTGGGGGTGCCATTCCTAGGTCTTACCTACCCCATACCAAGAGTTTTTCCATATCCGTGAAGGAGAGCCTCCCTGCCGAACAGAGCCTCCCCGCCTAACAGAGCCTCCCTGCCTCCTTGGGCTTAAGGATGTTAGCTTAAGGATGTAGGGCTTAAGGATCCTTCTGTAAGAGAGCCTCCCCACCGAACAGAGCCTCCCCGCCTAACAGAGCCTCCCCGCCTCTTTGGGCTTAAGGATGTTGGCTTAAGGATGTAGGGCTTAAGGATCTTACCGTACCCATGTAGGAGAGCCTCCCTGCCTAACAGAGCCTCCCCGCCCCTCCAGGGCTTAAGGATGTTGGCTTAAGGATCCCACCGTAAGAGAGCCTCCCCACCGAACAGAGCCTCCCCGCCTAACAGAGCCTCCCCGCCTCTTTGGGCTTAAGGATGTTGGCTTAAGGATGTAAGGCTTAAGGATCTTACAAACTTTCATAACCTTATACGTATCTCAATGTGCAAACTTGTGCGAGTAAAGCTCTAGCACGACTCATGCATCTTCTCATAAAGAGACGCGTACGAGCATAGCTCTAGTACGGTTATACTCATAAGACAACCACTCAAAATCCACGTACGAGTAGAAGCTCCAGTACGGTTTATAAATATCATCATAGTTTCCAAATCAAGGTGCGAACTAAGCTCCAGTACGTTTCATACAAATGAAAACATAGAAATCCAGTGCGAGCGAGGCTCTAGCACGATTTATGTTATACAAATACGATAGGCGGCTCATACACAATCAACAATCCCGACAATCGGGTTTAGCACTCACAAATGCTTTTTCACAACAACCATACAATATTAGCCGACCCATCTACAAGCTTGCTTAAAACCAAGCAATTTCGTTTTGAGAAACATCAAAACATTAGATTTATGCAATTATTAGCCTTACTATCCCATTTCATAAAATCAACTTCAAATCCAAAACCACGCATATACTCCTCATCATTCACGAATACCATCAATCATTTATTTAAGCATCCATGCATTTCATAAAACACCCAATATTCACCCACAAGTTCAAAGTACGAGCAGCTACCTCTATATACTCACAAAATTCCCTTACCTGGAATCGCGATGCATGATTCCACTTCCTTAAGCTGCTTACTCGTACGGTTCGATTCGCCTTCAATGAACTCTTCGGGACTGCACAAAATCGTATCCCGCATTATATTTGATCCATATAATATGACATCGTGCGTTCACTATAGTCAATTCGACCTATAGTTTTCTATTAATGCTTGTGAGGCCTCGTTCCATTACTTTATCCATAACTCGAGTCTATGGATCTTCTTAGGCCTATTAACTTATTCAAAATCGATATTAAATCGACATTAAGCTCATAGTGTTCATATTCCATGAATTCCCTCACTATGGCATTTATCAAGCATATACACACCCATTTTCGCAATTCCTCCAAACTCACAATGTAATCTCATTTAACCATCTAAAATCATAAACATTACCTCAATAACAACTTTAGCAATGCCCATAGATCATAAACTCATTCAACCCATATATTCTCACATCATACCCATTCTAAGTTTTCTAGGTTACACCAATTCCACCACATCCCTAGATAATTTATCCATCAATAGTCATGCCAAACAACTCCAAAATCAATTAAATAGACAATGTATTTGGATTGGAGTGTTAGAATCTTACCAAATATGATTTTTCTTCTTGCTCCAAATGGCAATGCCCTTAACTCCTTCAATACCAACAATGGAAAAATGCCTTCACACTATGTTGTTCTTCTCTTTGATAGGAACAACTTTGCCTCTAATGGTCTCTCTTCAAATCTCACTAAAAAATGGTTGATTTTAGAGAGAGAAAGTTAGGTTTTTGGGTTGAAAGTGGAAGGTTAGTGTTTTTCCCGAGATTTCCTGATTTTCAGCCCTCCTTATATAGAATAGCTTGAGGAGATCGATCTGGTCCAAGAGGAGATCGATCTGGTCCCTTAAAATCCCTCTTTTTCACGATATTTTTAAGCCTGAGATTGATCTGTCGAAGCATGAGATCGATCTGTCGAGGCATGAGATCGATCTGTCGAAGCATGAGATCGATCTGCTCCCAAACAGAGAGCTAAGGAGATCGATCTGGGTGCTTGGGGATCGATCTTTTCACTACAGAATGCTTGGGAGATCGATCTGGCTCCATTGGAGATCGATCTGCTCTATTCTTTTGCCCAAATAAGAGCATTCTGGCTCTTCCAGATCGATCTCTCATCCTATGAGATCGATCTGGCCCTCATGTTTTCCAGATTTCCTGCAGTTTCCTTGCTGTAACTCATACCAACACATCCTTAATCTATTGCCATGGCCATTTTCTCATCCATCCACCTTTATAACTTGAAAATGGCATCCCTTCATACCTTATGCACATTGAAACTTGTGTGCATTCATTGTATGTTCAAAGGTATGCTACATAAAACCAAAAGGAAGCATAACTCCATTCCATTTTACCACACTACTCATTTCTTCTTATTCATACTCAATGAAACTTGTATGTACGTTACAATTCATATTACACATACGTACATTGAATCCATGGACTTACATTAATCACACTTTACATTACAAGTCCAATCATATTCAATACATATTACAACTTTACATATACGGGGTCTCACAATTGTTGGACCAATTGATCGGCCAAATTTTGAGACAATTAAAGGCTCGAGACATAGTAAAAATTTCAGCCCGAAAGCCAATTAGGAAAGCCCAGACCGAGAAGCCCAATTGAAAAAGCCCATGAGATAAATATCTAACCATAGTTAAAGTTAACTATGACTCATAAGGTGACTCATAAGGTGACTCATGGTTCAGATTTGGAAAGTCAAGTATAATGGCTGGAAAGTAAGGCTTAATGGCTAAGTAAGTGGCTTATAAATGCAGCCACACCATTGTCATCTTCATCACACCAATTCCGGCTAGAGAAGAAACCATTGAAACATAAACATCCAAGCTTTCTCTCACTAGAAATCACTAGGAATTAGGCATATTTGGAACTTGCATTCTTCATGGAAGTTGTTCCAAATTGAAAGGAGATTGACATATGTTGGAATTGGCTATCAAGGAGCCATAGAGTGCAAACCGAGAGCCTCCAAAGTTTCAGCCAAAGGGTGAACACAACAATTGGTATATTTTCTAATTTCCAATTTCATATATGTTAATGTATGAATGATTTCAAGTATGTTGATATATGTTTTAAGCATTGAAACATATTAAATCACCATGAATGGGTTAGGCCGAGAGTGATCAATGGAGTATTGAAATATGTCAATTTGATTTTAAGATATAAATGGATTAGTATACATGTATTAATGTTAATGGTATAATTAGAATTAATCAAATTGATTAATTAATACATGTAAATTGTTGGCAATCAAGGTGTTTGATAAAATGCCTAAATGAACCATATGATGATTGGTAATGTTGCCTACCAAGTGTTTGTGAAAATGCCTAAGTGAAAATGGCTAGAAAATAGGCATGGATGGCATGCCATGGTGAAATCGAGACATGGCTAACTCTCGGCCATGGCATGTGGCCGAGAGGCCCAATGGGCCAAGCCCAATATTTTTAGGCCCAATAGGGTGTAATGGGTCTAGGACAAGCCCAATAAAAGTTGGTGGGCCCCACAAGCCCAATAGGCCCAACGAAAATGAATAGTAAAATGAAAATGGACTTAAGGCCTAGTTAGGCCCATTAAGGATTTTTAAGGCCTATTAAGGGAAAATAAACTGTATTAATGTGTAATACAGTAGGAAAAGTATAATTAACCTAAGGAATGATTATTTATAGCTCCGGAGTTTACATTGAGAGTTGATCGGACTGCGGGATTTAGCAGCACTGAGGAAGTGAGGCCACTTGACGTGATCCGAGGTAAGGGACTTTTGCGAGTAGTTAGAGATACCTGCACGTATTTTCGTCTGCTTTTACATTCACTTAAAAACTTTGAGGGTCAGAGAAAGTGAATAATAATTATTGCGACCCGATAGTGGCAAATTACGATTTTACCCCTAGTTAGTCAAAAAGTCAACTTTTGTGAGAAGTTGCAAGAAGCGTGGAAAATACTATTGTGAGTGTTTAATTGCTATTAGCATGAAAATAAATAGATGGGCTAATGATTTTAAGGTGGATATACTTAAACACACTTTTAAGTGCTGATTTTACTATTTTGTAAACAATCCCTTTTTTAAATAGCCATCTATCATATTATGTGAGAATGAATCGTGCTAGAGCACAGCTCGCACTGGGATTCATATGTTTTCCACATAACATTAGTGCTGGATTTTGATACGCACTAGATTTTCATGACATGCATGATAGAGTACTGGAGTTTTACTCGTACTCAGCTTTAAATGATATATGCATGACAGAGTGCTGGAGCGATTGGCTCGTACTCGATTCTTCATGGTTTATACATGACATAGTACTGGGAGCTATTGCTCGTACTTGATTTTGATATTGTGCATAGCATAGTACTAGGAGCTATTGCTCGTACTTGATTTAAATACATGAACTATGCATTGACCTAGTTGCTAGAGATTGCTCGCACTAGAGTTGAATTTGTGACATGAAACAGTGTTTGAGCGGAGTGACGACTGTGAGTCGTACTCAAGACGCACACTGTGTGTGATATGTAATACATGTTAAAACCCATGCATGTATCTTTGTGTGACTGTGTGTCATAGCTAGAGAGGATATCCGCATGAGGTTGATATAGACGTGGTATAAATATTTCCATAGTTTCGAGGGCTAAGTCCTATGGGAGGCACCCTGGCTGTGAGGGTCCACGGGTGTACTTCGTACCGTGTTTGGGACACAAGGTGTACGCTGTACCGTGTGTTACGTAGCTGGCGGCTGTTGTGGACTGACCATCCTCCCGTTGCAGCAGTGATGCCCCGCACACCGAGTACTGTGTTGCTTGGGATCACATTTCGGATATGATCATAGTCCAGGATACTATTTGCATTTAACCACAGAGTCTTACATGATATATCACATTGATTGACTGATTTAAACTGCGGACAGACCTGAGGGATAGGTCAGACTCCGATTTTGTGTTGTGAATCATTAGATGCCATATTTATTGTGATTTAAATATACATGGCATGATTTATATAAAGGCATGATTTATATACGATGCATTGTTTTGCACTACATGCCTACATTTGAGAAAGAAAGCATGATTTTCTGTACATGGGATTTATTCTGTACAAGTATATATATTATATTTCAAGACATGCTTTTTAAAGTGAGTAAAGGAAATAATGTTTTCAAGGCATAGCATTATTTTGAGTAGATAGTATTGATATCTACTTGCTTGCCTGATTTCCTTACTGAGCGCATTATGCTCACCCCCTTTCTTTACATCTCTCTACAGAGCGTCAGTAGAGCGAGAGCTATCGAGGGATAGTGTCCCAGAGTCCACTGCTAGTTCCTATCGATCGCCAGGTATACTTATTATGTACAGTTGTGTATCTAAACATAGAAACAGCACAGTGATGTATACGTTATATATTATAGGGAATGTAATCGTATTAGATTTTATATAATCTTACATGTATAATGAAAGCAGTTACAGTCAGTAATAATATATTGACATGTATGTATGAAATGGATGATGTGGTAAGTGAGGACTCTGACATCGAATCACAGCCCAACCATTGAAGAGAGGAAAGGTAAGTTAAAAATGCGAAAAATTTATAGTGATTTTTGGATAAAGTCATGGATTGAAAAGTGGGTCCTGACATAAGTTTTTTTTTCTCCTGACTTGGTTACATAAGCCTCTAAGGATGTCTGTTTGATTGTAGAGAGACTGAGGACAGCTCAGAGTAGACATAAGAGTTACGCTGATAGGAGATGAAGGCCACTAGAGTTTGCAGTTGGTGAATCAATGTTTCTGAAAGTTTCTCCTTCCAAAGGTATGGCGAGATTTGGAAAGAGAGGAAAGCTGAGTCCTCGCTACATTAGACCCTTTGAGATACTTAATCGAGTGGGAGATAAGGCCTAGAGGTTGGCATTGCCACCGGACTTATCAAGTGTCCATAACTTCTTCCACATTTCGATGCTTCAAAAGTATCACTCGGATTCGGCACATGTGATTAGTTATGAGCCGTTGGAACTCAGAGAGGATATGTTATATGTTGAGAGATCGATTTGGATATTGGATAGGAAGGAGAAGGTCTTGAGATCAAAGACTATCGGATTAGTGAAAGTTCTCTGGTAGCATCACACTTCCGAGGAGGCTACTTGGGAGTTAGAAAGTATGATGTGAGAGAAGCACCCCCATTTGTTTGATAACTGACTTGGTTCTAATTTGGAGGACCAAAATTTTTTAGTTGGGGAGGATTGTAAGACCCGTATTTTTATGTAGCTTGGTCCTTATGATTTATATATGTACAGACATTGTATTAAGTAAATTAAATCATAATAAGAGTATTTACTTGATTTAAGTGTTGGTAAAATGCTTTAACACTTAAAAGCTACATAAAAGTCGAAAAAATGCTATAAGAGCCACATGGCTAAACCGAGAGGATATGAATCATTCTGACTGAAAAGAAGAACTTAAAATGAGAAAATATAGAGAGCTCATGAAGGAAATTTGGGTTGATTTAGTCCCGAACACAGAGAACAAGAATAAAAGCCAAAAAGGGGTAAAACAGACCTTTTTAGCAGTTTAAGGTATTTAAGGTATATTTACCTACCGAAAATGGCCAGAATGTAACGACGATAGTGTAAACCATAAGATATGACACTTTCAATTTTTTTAGAAAAAGTCAACATGGTCAATGATTAAGAAAAAAGTCAACTGTAGTTAAGAAAAGTGGACTTTTACCATAGTTGACTAACCATGGTTAAAAATTAACCTAAGTATGAGGAAAATTTTGGGGAAAAATATTTTTGGTCAAAATACAAGATAATCATCCTCGGATGTAAGGAAAACTTATTCGGATGAATTCCATATTAAATTTAACAGGTAAAAACGAAATGGGCCAAAGTGAAGATTTTAAAGCCCATTAAGGTATAATAAGTGTAGATCGAATTTCTTAGGTCCATTAGACCAAATGGTTTGACCGATTGGTAGGTAAAATATTTAGAGAATTGAAGACCCGATGTATAGTAAAAATTTCAGCTCGAAAGCCCATTAGGAAGGCCCAAACCGAGAAGCTCAAATGGATTAAAATCAAGCCCATTAGTAAAGGTAACCATAGCCAAATTGGTAAGCATTACCTAAATCAATTCCAGTCAAACTTGTTGGCTGAAAAGTAAGGCTTAATGACTAAGTAATTGGCTTATAAAATCAGCCACCACATGGTCTTCTTCAACCCATCATTCTCAGCTACACAAAGAAACCATTAAAACACATATATTCAAGCTTTCTCTCACTAGAAATCACTAGGAAAAAGACAAATTTGGAACTTGCATTCTTCATGAAAGTTGTTCCAAATTGAGCGAGGATTAACATATGTTGGAATTGGCTATCAAGGAGCCATAGTGTACAAACTAAGAGGCTTCAAAGTCTCGACCAAGTGTGAACGCATATACTAGGTATAATTTCAAGCTTTTAAATTCATATATGTTAATGTATGAATGATTTTAAGTAGATTGGTATATGTTTTAAGCATTGAAACACATGGAATCACTATGAATATGAATTGGTCGAGAGTGAGTAGTGATAAATTAATGAATACCCATATGATTTTAAGGCATAAATGAGTTAATGTACATGTGTTCATGATTATGGTATAGTTAGAATTAATCAATTTGATCAATTGACACATGAATTAAGTTGGCAATTAAGGTGTTTGATAAAATGCCTAAATGAACAAAGTGAAGCTTAAGAATATTGCCAACCAAATGTTTGTGAAAATGCCTAAGTGAAATTGGCTAGCAAATGGCCATGGACGACATGGTGTGGTGTGATCGACGACATGAGAGCTCTCAGTCATGGCCTGTAGTCGAGAGGTCCAATGGGCCAAGCCCAATTGGTTTCGACCCAATGTGATGTAATGGGTCTTGGATAAGCCCAATAGGAGTTGGTGAGTCCCACAAGCCCAAGATGCCCAACGAAAATGAATAGTAAAATGGAAATGGGCTTAAGGCAGAGTTAGGCTTATTAAGGTTTATTAAAGGCCATTAAGTGAAATAGATTGTATTTAATGTGAAATACAGTATGAAAAGTATAATTAACCTGATAAATGGTTATATGTATCTCCAGAGATTAGTGGAGGAGCAAATCGGACTGCTGGATCGAGCAGCGTTGAGAAAGTAAAATTTCTCGAGTGATTGCAGGTAAGGGACTTTTGTGAGTAGTTAGAGATACCTGCACGTATTTTCATCTGTTTTTACATTTACTTAAAAACTCTGAGGGTTAGATAAAGTGAATAATAAATATTGCGACCGGATAGTGGCAAATTAGGATTTTGCCCTTAGTTAGGAAAAAAGTCGACTTTTGGGAAAAGTTGTAAAAAGCATGGAAACCACTATTTTGACTGTTTTTACTGCTGTTTAGCAGAAGAGTAGGTAGATGGGCTAATGTTTTCTTGGTTGATGAAAACTAGCACAATTTATAGTGCTAATTTTGATGTTTTAAGAATCAACCATTTTAAAGAGCCATCTATCGAATTATGTGAGAATAAATCGTGCTAGAGCACAGGTCGCACTTGATTTCATATATTTTCCACATATATTACTGCTGAAGTATGATTTGCACTAGATTTCCATGACATGCATGATAGAGTATTGGAGTTACTATTCGTACTCGATTCTTCATGATTTATACATGACATAGTACTTGAGCTACTGCTCGTACTTGATTTAATGAGTTTTATGCATAGCATGGTATTGGAGCGATTGCTCGTACTTGATTTGAAACATGAACAATGCATGACCCAGTGTTTGAGCGGAGTGTTGACTGTGAGTCGTGCTCAAAAGCGCGCACTGTATTTTATGTGATATATAAGACATGTTGAAAAACCATGCTGATTTCCTCGTGTAGACTGAGTGTCACACTATGAGATGTTCGCATGTGGATTTAAAGACGTGGTATTGATTATCCATTGAGATAAGGTTCACGAATGTATGTTGTACCATGTGAGTGGCATAGAGTACGTTGTACCGTGTCTTGTTGTGTTGTTGTGGAGTTGAGGAGTTGATAACTGGCGGTTATGATGGACTAACCCCCCATCCATTGCAGCCATGATGCCCCGCACACTGAGATCTGTGTAGCCTGGGATCACTATTATAGGATATGGCCATAGTCCAGAATATTATTGTTTTTAACCACAGAGTCTCACATGATATATCACTTGATTGATTTGATACGGATAGACCTGAGAGATAGGTCGGAATCCGATTTGTTGTGTTGAGAATGATTTAAATGTCATATTACTGTGATTTGAATATAAATGGCAAGATTTATCTAAAGGCATTGAGAAATTTTAAAGATGCATTGTTTTGCGCAAAATGACTACATTTGAGAACTAAGCATGATTTCTGTACATGGAATTTAATCTGCACAAGTATATATATATATATTTAAATACATGCTTTTAAAGTGAGTTAAGGAAATAATATTTTCGAGGCATAGCATTATTTTGAGTAGATAGTGTAGATGTCTACTTGTTTGCCTGATTTCCTTACTGAGCTGTGAGCTTGATGTCGATTACGCCCACTCTAAGTGACCTAGACGTGTTATCTGCAAGTGTACCGGTCGTACAAGTAATAATGAGATTTGAGTCCAAGATTATCGTCCCACAGAGAATCTAATTAGCCTAATTAAGTACCGGTTAATCTTACCCTAAGTATATACTAGCAAATTATGAATATTTAGTGGGTGATCTACAAGGCTAATATTAAAAAGTACTGAAAACAATAAAAATTATAAAATAAGGAAAATAAAACAGAGCTAAGATTACTTACAGAGCTCCAAGCAATTAAAAGCAATAACCTACAAAAGATAATTGACACTGTTAAAATTAATTAATGCAAATAAACTAAGTTTTCTACCTAAACACTAGATTTAACTCTTAATTCCTAATTAAAACTAAGTTTTCTACTAATAAGCAAGGAACACTAACATGAAAAATTAAATTAAGACTATTTTTACCTAAACTAACCTAAGCTAAAAAAAATAAAATTAAAAGGAATAATAATAATACAATAAAATAATAGAAATGCATAAAAATGGAATTGTGACAGAATTGCAATGCCAAACATGGCCTTAAGCTAATTTCCAGTTAGCTTGGTAAACTCGTGCGCTGTATTGTGCACGTTCCTTAACTCAAGGTGCTGCCATAAAATCCCATATATTGCTGTTGTGCATACCGCCCCTATGTACTGCTATTAGCCGAGCAGCACGATTCTGCACTGACCACGTCCTGCCCTGCAGCTTGTTCCCAAGGCACGATCTGTACCAGCTTCATTCCCTGCACAGCAACAGAATCCTGCAGCTAAAGCAGTGCTGCCATCAACACTCTGTCCAGCAAGTGTGCTCTGCGTGCCATGATAGTAACGGAATGCATCAGCTACGTCCTGCTGTCCTCACTTGTGTCTCTTGCAGCAGAACCGACAAGCACCACTAACTGCTCCACTCACCATGTTCAGCAGTTGTTCAACACGGACCAGCCCTTGCCACCATACACCAACAACCAACAATGAAAAGATGAATTAAACTGGAAATAGAAAAATGAGTTGAAGGATTAAAACTATGTAGAAAATTTTCTCAACTTTGCTAAACGAAAGAAAATAAAATTTAAATGACAGTAAAAGAAACTTTAAAACATTAAAGAGAGCATGAAGAACGAATAAGAACAAGGGAAGGACTGGTTGTGCACTTAGCCATTAGCTTGCCATGGCCTACTTCCCTGCAAATGCAGCCGCTAGTCACGTGTTTTTTTCCTCTGTTCAATGCAACCCAAACCTATCACCAGCTACTGCCATCCATGTCCAAGCCTTCATCTAATGCACAGCAAATGAAGACTACCAGAAAACCAAAACATTCAGCAGCAAATGAAATAGAACAATAATAAATGAAGAACTAAAATGAACAGTAAAATAAGCATCAAACATAGCCGAACAGAGGATAAAGTTTTTGCTACAATCACCGCCAGTTCTACACTGTACTACCCTTTGCACAGTAGCTCTGCTTCACATACTCCAGCAACCCACGCCCGAGCAAGATTTGCCACCAAGTCTTGCAGCTGCTAAGCACAATCCATCCATTCACACGATCACCTTGCACTGGTCTCCTTCAGTCTCTTATTTCCGCAAGCAATACAGAATCTAAACATCAAACATAAACTATCAACTAAGGTATTTAACAACCAGGACCAATCATCAAACTATAGCAAATTTAAGGATGTAAAATAAAGAACACGGAAGCAAAGACGATGAAGAAGATTAAGGTTACTGCTGCCAGCAACTCTTTTACCCTCCACTCATGCAACTCTCTCCATTCCAGCAAACCAGCCCAATGAACAGTACATTAACAATGAAACAGAGCCAAACAGAGTAAGAATTGATCCCTGTTCGCTGCCACAGTGCCGTCTTCGCCTGTAATGCCGCTGCCTTCATGCAGTGTCCACGTACGGTTCATCCGCAACAGGTCAGCTGCTCCTCGACAGAAACTTGACTGGAGCACACTGCAACCTCCAAGCCTTCTCCGCTCAGCACCAGCCTTCTCGGCTCCACACAACAAAGAACCCCGAATAGTGAAGACAACACACTAAGAAAGAAAAAAAATAAACTAAGATGCAGGATAAGAATCAACACAGAAAACAAACTCACCTGATAGACACACACAGTAATTAAAATATTGACTGAAACTTAAAACTACAAATAAAGAGAACAATAAAACAAGGAAACACAACTGTTAATGTAAAAATGATGGATTTGAAAACAAAGGAATAGATGACCAGTATGCTAATGGATGCAGTAGAGCAAGGAGATGATGCTTAGCCACTGTCACCAGCTATGTATAACCTCTCACACTACTCATCTACACCATGAAACTAAGAACCCGAATGAACAGTAAAGAACAAAGATATAAAACCAAACTAGTAAGCAAACCGAGAGCAACAATAGAAAAATAAAAACTTTTCATTAACACTTAAACATTAAAACAATAAAGGAATGAAAACTTGAACAAACCAAGAAGAAGAAAATGAAAATGGTTGCTATAAGTTAGTGTGCAAATACCAAAGACTAGAAATGAAGAAGCTTTTCATAAAGATAAAAATTGCTATGAACAGTAGCATAAACAAAGAAAAATTAAATGTAGCTAATGGGAAAGCTTTTAAAAAAAAACAAGAAAAATTATTCTAAAATTACCCTAGCACTACTCTTACTCTTACTCTACCCTAAAATTACTCTAACTACACTACTTTACCCTAAAACTACTTCTATTATACCCTAACTACTTCTACCCTAAATTAATTGGTTTTTCAATTGCTCATCATGTTCTATTTATACACAAACTTGGGGGTACAATGGTAATTTTTCATCTTAGATGAGTTGGCATTGTTTGGCCACTTGTCTTCATTCCATTCACTGCACAGTTGATATTTCCATGTCACTTGTCTTTTTTTCCACTGGGACGTGCGATGTGGCCCGACGTGTGTCTTCCATGAGGTGGGCACGGTATCCGTCGATCTTATCTTTTCGAAGCAAATAAAATACTAACACCCGGCATCCCATGTGTCCAGACGAATGGTGACTCGATCTGCGAATTGGAAATGGTCAAGTCTCCTTTAGCTCATTTTCAGCCCATTTTCGACTGAAATGACTGAGTTTCATCTGAATTTAATTTACCTGCACATTAAATAATTTTAATATATAAAGGGGACAATTAATAAAATAATATGGGGATTAAAATAATTAATTAAGAAATTAAGCACAAATAATTCTATTTTAATAGAATTATTAGAGCTCACCCTTTTTTTTACACCTCTCTATAGAGTATCCGCAGTAGAGCGATTTCGAGAGAGGGATAGTGTTCCTGTTGTCCGCTATCATTTCCTATCGATCGATAGATATACATATTTTGTACAGTTCTGTATCTAAATATATAAACAACATAGTGATGTAAATGATGTAAATTATGGGGAATGTATTTATATTAGATTTTATACGAGCTCAGTTATATTATAAAAGAAATTACAGTCAGTAAATAGTATATTGACATGTATGTATGATAATGAATGGTATGGTAAGAGTGGATGCTAACATCGAATCACAGCCCAACTGTTGAGAAGAAGAAAGGTAAATAAAAAGTGAAAAATTTGTTGTGGTTTTGGTTAAGTCACGGAGGGTCGTGACAGATGGAGAGCAGCGGATATTCAAATATAATGCCTCAGTCGATCACTGGGCTACTGCGTGCACTCTGTAGAGGGGGAAAATGGAGGGATGAGCAACCACACGCTCAGTAAGGCAATAATGCAAGCATGGTAGATAACTATACTATCTACATGCTTATAACGTCATGGCATAAATCGTTTATATGCAGAGTGACACGCCCTGGAGGTATAGTCTGCAAGTGCACGGGTTATACAAGTAATAATGTCAAACTCGCATTTTATGTAGCCAGTACCTTATGATTCCTATGTGTATGAACGCTCGATTATTATAGTTGAATCATAAGAAGAGTATTTACTAGATTTAAAGTGTTAGTAAAATGATTTAACACGCAAAAGCTACATAAAAAGTCAAATGTGAGCTATAAGAGCCACAGGCTAAACCGAGTGGATCTGAATCATTCTGACTTAAAATAAGAACTTAAAATGAGAAAATATAGAGAGCTTATGAAGAAAAGTCAGCTTGATTTAGTTTCGAACACAAAAAACAAGAGTAAAAGCTAAAAATGGTAAAATTGACCTTTTTAGCAAGTTAAGGCGTTTCGGGTGTAACTATCTACTGGGAACAGTTGAAACATAAAGATGAGAGTGTAAGACATAAAATATGACACTTTTAGAATTTTGAGAAGAAGTCAACTTGATCAAGGGTTAAGAAAAAGTCAACTATAGTTAAGAAAAGTGGACTTTTACCATAGTTGACTAATTATGGTTAAAAATTAACCTAAGTATGGAGAAAAAATTGGGGAAAAATATTCTTGGTCAGAATACAAGATAATCATCCCCGGAAGTAAGAAAAATTTATTCGGAAGGATTCCGGATTAAATTTAATGGTTAAAAAATAATGGACCTAAAGTGAAGATTTTAAAGCCCATTAAGGTATACTAAACGTAGATCGAAATTCTTAGGTCCCTTAGACCGAATTGTTGGACCAATTGATAAGCAAAATATTTAGAAAATAAAAGGCCCGATGTATGGTAAAATTTTCAGCCTGAAAGCCCATTAATAAAGCCCAAACCGAGAGGCCCAATTGGAAAGCCCATTAGATAAATATCTAACCATAGTTAAAGCTAACTATGACTCATTAGGTGACTCATAACAAAGTCTTAGAAAGTCAAGTTTAATGGCTGGAAAGTAAGGCTTAATGGCTAACTAAATGGCTTATAAAATCAGCCACACCATTTTCATTTTCACCACACAATTCTTGGCTAGAAGAAGAAACCATTGAAATACATTATCCATGCTTTCTCTCACTAGAAATCACTATGAATTAGGCATATTTGGAACTTGCATTCTTCATGAAAGTTGTTCCAAATTGAAAGGAGAGTGACATATGTTGGAATTGGCTATCAAGAAGCCATAGTATGCAAACTGTGAGCCTCCAAAGTTTCAGCCAAGTGTGAACACAAACACTAGGTATATTTTCAAGTTTTCAAATTCATATATGTTAATGTATGAATGATTTTAAGTATATTGGTATATGTTTTAAGCATTGAAACATATGAAATCACTATGATCATGGTGAGGCTGAGAGTAAGTAATGAACTATTCATGAATGCCCATGTGATTTTAAGGCATAAATGGATTAATGTACATGTGTTAATGATTATGGCATAATTAGAATTAATCAATTTGATTAATTAATACATGTATTAAGTTGGAAATCAAGGTGTTTGATAAATGCCTAAATGAACTATGTGATGTTTGAGAATGTTTCCAGCCAAGTGTTTGTGAAAATGCCTAAGTTAATTGGCTAAGGAAAGGGACATGGCCGGTATGTCATGGTGTGACCGACAGCACGGAGAGCTCTTGGCCATGACATGTGGTCGAGAGGTCCAATGGGCCAAGCCCAAAAATTTTAGGCCCAATGTGATGTAATGGGTCTAGAACAAGCCTAATAAGAGTTGGTGGGCCCCACAAGCCCAATAGGCCCGACGAAAATGAATAGTAAAATAGAAATGGGCTTAAGGCATAGTTAAGCCCATTAAGGTTTATTCAAGCCCATTAAGGGAAATAGACTGTATTTAATGTGAAATACAATAGTAAAAGTGTAATTAACCTGATAAATGGTTATATGTAGCTCCAGAGAGTATTGGAGAAGAAAATCGGATTGCTGGATCGAGCAGCGTTGAGAAAGTGAAATTTCTCGAGTGATTGCATGGAAGGGACTTTTGTGAGTAGTTAGAGATACCTGCACGTATTTTCATCTACTTTTACATTCACTAAAAAACTCTAGGGTCAGAGAAAGTGAATAATAATTATTGTGACCCGATAGTGGTAAATTACTATTTTACCCCTAGTTAGTCAAAAAGTCAACTTTTGTGAAAAGTTGTAAAAAGCATGGAAACCACCATTTTGAGTGTTTTACTGCTGTTTAGTAGAAGAATAAATACATGGGCTAATGACTTTAAGGTTGATGTAAATAAAGCACACTTTATAGTGCTGATTTTGATCTTTTGTAAACCATCCCTTTTTAAAGAGCCATCTATCATATTATGTGAGAATAAATCGTGCTGGTGCACAACTCGCATTGGATTTCATATATTTTCCATATATATTAGTGTGGGATTATGATTCGCACTAGATTTCCATGACATGCATGATAGAGTGCTGAAGTTATTACTCGTACTCAGTTTTATGTGATTTATGCATGAGAGAGTGCTAGAGTGATTAGCTCGTACTCGATTCTTCATGATTTATACATGATATAGTACTGGAGCTATTGCTCGTACGTGATTTGATGATATTGTGAATAGCATGGTACTAGAGCTATTGCTCGTACTTGATTTGAAACATGAACTATGCATTGACCTAGTTGCTGGAGGTTTACTCGCACTAGAGTTGAGTTTGTGATGTGAACAGTGTTTGAGCGGAGTGTCGACTGTGAGTCGCGCTCAAAGGCATGCACTGTATGTGATATATAATACATGTTGAAAAACCATGCTTAATTTTCTCGTGTAGACTAAGTGTCATACTATGAGAAGGTCGCATGTGGATTTAGAGACGTGGTATGATATTCCATGGTTTTGAGGGCTAAGACCTTTGACAGGTACCCCGACTGTGATGTAGGGTCCACGGAGTACGTTGTACCATGCATGTGGCATGGAGTACACTATACCGTGTGGTGTTGTGGAGTTGAGGAGGATATAGCTGGTGGTTGTGATGGACTGACCCCCCTCTCGTTGCAGCAGTAATGCCCCGCACACCGAGTACTATGTTGCCTAGGATCACCATTGTCGGATATGATCATTGTCCAAGATACTATTTACATTTTCACCACAGAGTCTCACATGATATATTACCTGATTAACTGATTTAATTGCGGATAGACCTGAGGGATGGGTCAGACTCCGATTTTGTATTGTGAATGATTTAAATGCCATATTTATTGTGATTTAAATATAAATGGCATGATTTATCTAAAGGCATTATGATATTATAAAGATGCATTATTTTGCACTACATGCCTACATTTGAGAAAGAAAGCATGATTTTTGTACATGGGATTGAATCTGTACAAGTATATATATATATTTAAAGACATGCTTTGAAAATGAGTTAAGGAAATAACGTTTTGAGGCATAGCATTATTTTTAGTAGATAGTGTAGATATCTACTTGCTTGCCTGATTTCCTTACTGAGTGCGTTGTATGCTCACCCTCATTTCTTTACATCTCTCTATAGAGCATCAGCAGTAGAGTGAGAGCTTTTGAGGGATAGTATTCCTGTGTCCGCTACTATTTCCTCTCGATCGACAGGTATACATGTTTTGTATGGTTATGTATCTAAACAAAGAAACAACACAGTGATGTATACGATATATATTATGGGAAATGTATTTATATTAGATTTTATATGATCTTATATGTATTATAAAAGAAGTTACAGTCAGTAACAGTATATTGACATGTATGTATGATAATGGATGATATGGTATGCGAGGAAGCTAACATCGAATCACAGTCCAACCATTGAAGAGAGGAAAGGTAAGATAAAAATGTAAAAAATTTGTAGTGATTTTTGGTTAAGTCAAGATGGGTCTTGACAGAATGGTATCAGAGTAGAGGTTGGCCTGATGTGAGTCGGTGTTAGAAAATAGGAAAGTGTACATCCTCATAGTATTGTGTAGTGTTTAGATACAACTGTGTATACCAGATGGGAGACAGACAAATTCATGATTGTGAATGCAGGAACTTTGCCTATATGGCAAATACTCATAGTGGTAGAGGCATGAGAGGTAGGGCTTGAGGTCGTGGAGATAGGCCTAAGAGACGAGCTGCTGCCAAACCATTACCTACCCATGAGACTCCAGGTGCTACTAAGGCACCAGAGTGTATTGAGACACGCTTTACGAGATTAGAACGTAGTCTAGAGATGATTATAGAGATATTGGCACAGACGATGCTAGGTAGGTAGGGACGAGGAGGCAGGAGCTGCGACAGGAGAGGTAGTTCCCCCTAATACACCTACACAGATAGCTCAAGCACCAAGGACTGTAGATACTCCTACACCCCCAGCAGTTTCGGGTAGTAGTGGATTAGAGTACGGATGTGATCTGCATCGGTTGCGAGAATTCCAGAAGTTTAGACCTCCATCTTTTAGTGGGGTCAAGGACCCTGTAGCTGCTGAGGAGTGGGTTGCTGAGATAGAGAAGCTTTATGGATTCTTCGAGTGTACGACATCAGGGATGGTCACATTTGCTGCGTTCCTACTGAAAGGAGCAGAAGAGCATTGGTGGAAGTCCACCCGACCCATATTGAGAGCCCGACACACAAATATTAGTTGAGAGATATTTCGGAGGCCTTTAGGAGGCAGTTGGCTCCCTATATCGCACAGCTAAAACTACAGGCAGAGTTTTTGGGATTGAACTAGGGGAGCTTGTCAGTGGATGAGGATGAGACTCCATTCCTATCCCTGGAGAGATATGACCCATATACCATGTATAGTGAGGCTAGGAAGATCCACAGGTTTATTGATGGATTGAGACCGATTCTGCGGTCCAGGTTGGTTCCATTAGATATAACCACCTAGGAGGAAGCAATGCGCATGGCACAACTATGCGAGTAAGATTACAAAAGGAATGCTTTCGAGTTTGGGAAGTTTAGCTGGAGCCGCGATATACAAAAGAAGAGGCCGACTAGGGATTTCAGTTATCGAGGAGGGAGGAAACTCTTCGGTAAGAGATCACGGGTTGAAAAGGCACGAGAGAAACGTGCTAGACCCCCTGCTTATTTGATCGTAACTCCAGCAAAGGGTATTGTCATAGGAGGACAAAGATATACTACCGATAAGTGTAGAAGATGCGGTAAACAACATGGAGGTAGACCGTGTCCACTGACTCTTATAGTGTGTTTTCGATGCAGGAAACAGGGGCATATTGCTAGAGCTTGCCCAGAGATGGTTGATACTACTCCACTGAAGGGCAGGGAGCTTGATAGAGCTCCAGCTGGTACGTCTGCTCAAAGAGGTAGAGTGACGGCAGAAGAAAAGGGGAACAAGTGATTAGTCGAGGGCACGTACATGATTTGGACTAGGGGACAGCGGATGTTTCATCAGATGTGATACGAGGTAACATCCTGATTTATGATATTGAAGCATATGTTTTAATTGATCCTGGTGCCACGCATTCTTTTGTATCGCCTTCATTTGCATGTAAATTAGTAAGACATGTAGAGCGTACACCGTTATGTGTGATGATGTTGATTAGTACGCCTAGGAATAGTAGTCAAGTTGTAGAGTATGTATATAATGACTGCAAACAAGGAGATAACAACCAATCTAATATTGCTAAGTATGAGGGACTTTGATGTAATCTTAGGAATGGTTTGGTTATCTGTAAACCATGTTGTTTTAGATTGTTATGCTAAGACAGTTATGTTTCCTAACCCTACAAGCTATGTAGTAAAGTTTAATAAGAATAAATAAAAGAAGTAGTTATGATTATAATATGATATACTGACTGAGAGAACCTTCAACATATCAAGGTTTCATTGTGTACGTGGTAGATATGGATAAGGTACATCCGGAGTTGTTGGATATTACTATGGTCAATGAGTACCCAGATGTTTTTTCGGATGAGTTGCCAGGGTTACCACCAGACAGAGAGATGGAGTTCTGTATAGATTTAGTGCCTGGTACGGAGCCTATTTCGAGACCACCATATCGCATGGCCTTAGTTGAGCTGGAGGAGCTCAAGAAGCAGTTACATGAGCTGTTGGATAGGGGTTTTGTTCGACTGAGTGTTTCACCTTGGGGAGCACCGATTTTGTTTGTGAGGAAGAAGGATGAGAGCCTCCGATTGTGTATAGATTACCGATTGTTGAATAAGGCCACCATCAAGAATAGGTATCCCCTTCCATGCATTAATGATTTGTTAGATCAGCTTCAGGGAGTACAGGTCTTTTCCAAGATTGACTTGAGGTCTGGGTATCATTAGCTAAAAGTTCGAAGTGGAGATGTACCCAATACAGCATTTCGTACCCGATATGGCCATTATGAGTTCTTGGTCATGCCATTTGGATTGACGAATGCTCCAACTGCTTTCATGGCTTTGATGAATGATGTGTTCAAGCCATATTTGGACCAGTTTGTTATCGTCTTTATCGATGACATATTGGTGTATTCGAGATCCAATGAGGAGCATGAGGAGCACCTCAGGATCGTATTACAGACTCTACAAGAGCAGAAATTATATACTAAGCTCAGTAAGTATGACTTTTGGTTGTCACAGATCTCGTTTTTGGGACATATTGTATTAAGGGATGGTGTATCAGTCGATCCATCTAAGATAGAGGCTATAGTTCAGTGGGAACAGCCGAGAACAGTCACCGAGATCAGGAGTTTTTTGGGTTTAGCTGGATATTATCGGAGATTCGTTGAGGGATTTTTGAAATTGGCTTCTTCATTGACACGTCTTACTCGAAAGAGTGTACCATTCATATGGAACGAGGATTGTGAGAAGAGTTTTCAGGAGTTAAAGTGTTGATTGACCACCGGTCCAATTCTCACTATCCCTACCAGCTCAGGAGGATTTGCAGTGTATATCGATGCTTCGCATCAGGGACTGGGCTGTGTATTGATGCAAGATGGGAGGGTAGTTGCTTATGGATCCAGACAACTGAAGGATCATGAGAAGAACTATCCGACCCATGATTTGGAGTTAACAGCAATAGTGTTTGCGTTGAAGGTATGGTGCCATTACTTGTATGGTGAAAAGTTCCAAATATTTACCAACCACAAGAGCCTCTAGTATCTGTTCTCACAGAAAGAGCTGAACATGAGACAGAGAAGATGGCTAGAGCTTCTGAAGGATTATGATTGTGAGATACTTTATCATCCGGGTAAGGCTAACGTTGTAGCTGATGCCTTGAGTAGAAAGAGCCTTGGGATGATATCGTATATGATGGTCAGGGAGCACGAGCTGCTAGAGCAGTTTGCTAGCCTCAATTTGGGAGTTATGCCTTCTGACATGGATACAGGCTATGTGATAGCTAGTCTACGCTTGGAGCCGGATCTGTTGGACAGGATCAGAATGGCTTAGCAGACTGATCCATTTTGTATAGATGTGAGTGGTCAGATGTAGAAGGGCACAATGACTGACTTTGAGTTGAGTTGTGATGGACTACTGAGGTTCAGAGGCAGATTGTGTGTTCTTGAGGATCCAGGACTTAGGAGATTGATATTGGTGGCAACTCATTCATCGAGGGATACGTTACATCCGGGGAGTAACAAAATGTATCAAAACCTCTGGAAGGTATACTGGTGGTTGGGTATGAAGAGAGATGTAGCAGACTTTGTGGCAAAGTGTCTCGTATGTCAGCAGGTGAAGGTAGAGCATCAGAAACCTGCAGGATTTTTACAGTCTCTACCTATACCGACATGAAAATTGGAGCATATCACAATGGATTTCGTGATGGGTTTATCGAGAACCCGCAGGAATCACGATGCTATATGGGTGATCGTTGACAAACTGACGAAGTCAGCCCACTTCCTAGCTATGAGAGCAACCGATACTCTGAGTTCATTAGCAAAGCTGTATGTACGCAAGGTAGTGAGGTTACACGGTGTACCAGTGAGCATAGTCTATGATAGGGAATCCCGCTTCACTTCCCACTTTTGGGAACATTTTCAGGAAGCCATGGGAACCCAATTGAGTTTGAGCACTGCGTTCCATCCTCAGACAGACGGTCAATCAGAGAGGACTATACAGACCCTGGAGGATATGTTGAGAGCATGTGTGCTAGATTTTAGAGGCTCCTGGGATGACCACTTGCCACTAGCCGAGTTAGTCTACAACAATAGTTATCATTTGAGTATCGGGATGGCACCGTATGAGGCTTTATATGGTCGTAGATGTTGTTCCCCTATTGGATGGGAAGAAGTGGGTGAGCGTAAGATTTTTGCTCCTGACATGGTTACGCAAGCATCTGAGGCGTCCACTTGATTGTAGAGAGACTGAAGACAGCTCAGAGTAGATAGAAGAGTTACGCTGACGTAGCAAGATCTTGGAAGAGAGGGAAGCTAAATCCTTGCTATATTGGACCCTTTGAGATACTTGATCGAGTGGGAGATAAGGCTTATAGGTTAGCATTGGCACCGAACTTATCAGGTGTCCATAACATCTTCCACATATCGATGCTATGGAAGTATCACCCAGATCCGGCACATGTGATTATTTATGAGCCCTTGGAGCTCCGAGAGGACATGTAATATGTTGAGTGACCGATTCGGATATTGGATAGGAAGGAGAAGGAATTGAGATCGAAGACCATTGGGTTAGTGAAGATTCTCTGGCAACATCATACTTTAGAGGAGGCTACTTGGGAGCTAGAGAGTCTGATGCGAGAGAAGTACCCTCACCTATTTGATGACTGACTTGGTTCTAATTTGGAGGACAAAATTTTCTGAGTGGGGGAGAATTGTCAAACCCGCATTTTATGTAGCCAGTACCTTATGATTCCTATGTGTATGAACACTCGATTATTATAGTTGAATCATAATAAGAGTATTTACTAGATTTAAAGTGTTAGTAAAATGATTCATCACGCAAAAGCTACATAAAAACCTAATGTGAGCTATAAGAGCCACAGGCTAAACCGAGTGGATCTAAATCATTTTGATTAAAAATAAGAGCTTAAAATGAGAAAATATAGAGAGCTTATGAAGGAAAGTCAGCTTGATTTAGTTCCGAACACAGAAAACGAGAGTAAAAGCTAAAAAGGGTAAAATGGACCTTTTTAGCAAGTTAAGGCATTCGGGTGTAATTATCTATCGGGAACGGTTGAAACATAAAGACGAGAGTGTAAGGCATAAAATATGATACTTTTGAAATTTTGAGAAAAAGTCAACTATAGTTAAGAAAAGTGAACTTTTACCATAGTTGACTAATCATGGTTAAAAATTAACCTAAGTATGGAGAAAACATTAGGGAAAAATATTCTTGGTCAGAATACAAGATAATCATCCCCGAAAGTAAGAAAAATTTATTCGGAAGGATTTCAGATTAAATTTAATGGTTAAAAACGTAATGGGCCTAAAGTGAAGATTTTAAAGCCCATTAAGGTATACTAAACGTAGATCGAAATTCTTAGGTCCCTTAGACCGAATTGTTGGACCGATTGATAGGCCAAATATTGAGACAATAAAAGGCCCAAGGTATAGTAAAAGTTTCAGCCCGAAAGCCCATTAAGAAAGCATAAACCGAGAGGCCCAATTGGAAAGCCCATTAGATAAATATCTAACCATAGTTAAAGCTAACTATGACTCATTAGGTGACTCATAACAAAGCCTTAGAAAGTCAAGTTTAATGGCTGGAAAGTAAGGCTTAATGGCTAAGTAAATGGCTTATAAAATCAGCCACACCATTGTCATCTTCACCACACCATTCTTGGCTAGAAGAAGAAACCATTGAAATACATTATCCAAGCTTTTTCTCACTAGGAATTAGGCATATTTGGAACTTGCATTCTTCATGAAAGTTGTTCCAAATTGAAAGGAGAGTGACATATGTTGAAATTGGCTATCAAGAAGTCATAGTGTGCAAACCGTGAGCCTCCAAAGTTTCGGCCAAGTGTGAACACAAACACTAGGTATATTTTCAAGTTTTCAAATTCATATATGGTAATGTATGAATGATTTTAAGTATATTGGTATATGTTTTAAGCATTGAAACATATGAAATCACTATGATCATGGTGAGGCCGAGAGTAAGTAGTGAACTATTGATGAATGCCCATGTGATTTTAAGGCATAAATGGATTAATGTACATGTGTTAATGATTATGGCATAATTAGAATTAATCAATTTGATTAATTAATACATGTATTAAGTTGGCAATCAAGGTGTTTGATAAAATGCCTAAACGAACTATCTGATGTTTAAGAATGTTGCCAACCAAGTGTTTGTGAAAATGCCAAAGTGAATTGGCTAAGGAAAGGGACATGGCCGGCATGCCGTGGTGTGATCGACGACATGGAGAGCTCTCGGCCATGACATGTGGCCGAGAGGTCCAATGGGCCAAGCCCAAAAATTTTAGGCCTAATGTGATGTAATGGGTTTAGGACAAGCCCAATAAGAGTTGGTGGGCCCCACAAGCTCAATAGGCCCAACGAAAATGAATAGTAAAATGAAAATGGGCTTAAGGCATAGTTAGGCCCATTATGGTTTATTAAAGCCTATTAAGGGAAATAGACTGTATTTAATGTGAAATACAGTAGGAAAAGTGTAATTAACATGATAAATGGTTATATGCAGCTCTAGAGAGTATTGAAGAAGCAAATCGGACTGTTGGATCGAGCAACGTTGAGAAAGTGAAATTTCTCGAGTGATTGCATGTAAGGGACTTTTGTGAGTAGTTAGAGATACCTGCACGTATTTTCATCTGCATTTACATTCACTTAAAAACTCTGAGGGTCAGAGAAAGTGAATAATAATTATTGTGACCCGATAGTTGTAAATTACTATTTTACCCCTAGTTAGTCAAAAAGTTAACTTTTGTGAAAAGTTGTAAAAAGCATGGAAACCACCATTTTGAGTGTTTTATTGCTGTTTAGCAGAAGATTAAATAGATGGGCTAATGACTTTAAGGTTGATGTAAATTAAGAAAACTTTATAGTGCTGATTTTGATATTTTGTAAACCATCCCTTTTTAAAGAGCCATCTATCATATTATGTGAGAATAAATCGTGCTGGTACACAGTTCGCACTGGATTTTATATATTTTCCACATATATTAGTGCTGGATTATGATTCGCACTAGATTTCCATGACATGCATGATAGAGTGCTGGAGTTATTACTCGTACTCAGTTTTATGTGATTTATGCATGAGAGAGTGTTGGAGCGATTAGCTCGTACTCGATTCTTCATGATTTATACATGACATAGTACTAGAGCTATTGCTCGTGCATAATTTGATGATATTGTGAATAGCATGGTACTGGAGCTATTGCTCATACTTGATTTGAAACATGAGCTATGCATTGACCTAGTTCTGGAGGTTTACTCGCACTAGAGTTAAGTTTGTGATGTGAATAGTGTTTGAGAGGAGTGTCGACTATGAGTCGCGCTCAAAGGCACGCACTGTATGTGATCTATAATATATGTTGAAAAATCATGCTTGATTTCCTCGTGTAGACTGAGTGTCACACTATGAGAGGGTCGCATGTGGATTTAGAGACTTTATATGATATTCCATGGTTTTGAGGGCTAAGACCTATGATAGGTACCCCGATTGTGATGTAGGGTCCACGGAGTACGTTGTACCATGCATGTGGCATGGAGCACATTGTACCGTGTGGTGTTGTGGAGTTGAGGAGGATATAGCTGGCGATTGTGATGGACTGACCCCCCTCCCGTTGCTGTAGTGATGCCCCACACACCGAGTACTGTGTTGCTTGGGATCACCATTGTTGGATATGATCATAGTCCAGGATACTATTTACATTTTCACCACAGAGTCTCACATGATGTATCACCTGATTAACTGATTTAATTGCGGTTAGACCTGAGGGATGGGCCGGACTCTGATTTTGTTTTGTGAATGATTTAAATGCCATATTTAGTGTGATTTAAATATAAATGGCATGATTTATCTAAAGGCATTGTGATATTATAAAGATGCATTGTTTTGCACTACATGCCTACATTTGAGAAAGAAAGCATGATTTCTGTATATGGGATTTAATCTGTACAAGTATATATATATATATATATTTAAAGACATGCTTTGAAAATGAGTTAAGGAAATAACATTTTGAGGCATAGTATCATTTTGAGTAGATAGTGTAGATATCTACTTGCTTGCCTGATTTCCTTACTGAGCGCGTTGTATGCTCACCCCCCTTTCTTTACATCTCTCTACAGAGCATCAGCAGTGGAGTGAGAGTTTTTGAGGGATAGTATTCCTGTGTCCGCTGCTATTTCCTATCGATTGACAGGTATACATGTTTTGTACGGTTATGTATCTAAACATAGAAACAGCCCAATGATGTATACAATATATATTATGGGGAATGTATTTATATTCGATTTTATATGATCTCATATGTATTTTAAAAGAAGTTACAGTCAGTAACAGTATATTGACATGTATGTATGATAATAGATGATATGGTATGCGAGGAAGCTAACATCGAATCACAGCCCAACCATTGAAGAGAGGAAATGTAAGTTAAAAATGCGAAAAATTTGTAGTGATTTTTGGTTAAGTCAAGATGGGTCTTGACAAATAATGAGATTTAAGTCCCGAGTTATCGTCCCTCAGAGAAGTTGGTTAGCCTAATTAACTACCGGTTAATCTTACCCTAAGTATATTCTAGCAAATTATGAAATTGAAGATGGGTGATCTACTAAGTCTAAAATTAAAATTACTGGAAAGCAAAAAAATAATAAAAACTAAATAAAACCGAGCAAAATTACTTACAGTGCTCCACGCAATGAAAATAAAAAACCTACAAAAATAATTAAAACAGTTAAAACTAATTAACGCAATTAAAATAAAATACAATTATGAAAATAACAAAGCAAGATTAATTAAACTAAAATTAACAAACCTAAAATGCAATTAAACTGCTTAATCAAAATGCATTTTAAACTAACTTAAGACTTAATGAAATAAATTTACCCCTAATCTAATTCTAAATGGACACATAATTAACTATCATCCTAATTACAACTAAGTTTTAAACCACTAAGCAAGAATACTAACATGCAATTTAATTAAAGACTCTAAACTAAGCTAACAAATTAAATTGAAATTAAACTATACTAAAAATGCATGAAAATGAATTAATTAGCTACTATGCACTAGCCAAACAAAGCCTTAACAAATTTTAAATTAGCCAAGAGGTCCCTTCATTCACTGTGCGCGTCTTCAATATTGTTTATTTTCAGGTGCTCTCGGGTTTGGTTGCTTAGGCGTGTCCAGCTGCTTCCTGGTCCGACTCTCACCAACTTTGATCTCGGTTCCATGCATTGCACCATTCCTGCAACAACCCAGCATCTCATGTTACCAACCATCAGCAACCAAGCTCCAACACGCCAGCCTGCCCAGACCGGCTCTACACGTCCTTGGTTCTGTCCTGCACTCCATGTCTCGTCCAAGTCTGCTCTAGCTGCTGGTACTGAAGGCATGTCCGGCTTTTGCTCCCGATTCTGTGCTACTGCTGGTGTGCGCAACCTCTGCCCAGCTAGCAAGAAATGTTATCCTCCTCAACAACCATGAGCAGTAATGAAAACCAAAAACAGAACACAACAGAGGCTGAAAATTAAGTTAAACTTGCTGCCATGAATGAAACCTTGCCCCTCTTGAAACTCTACACCGAATAGTCTACCATGTCCTTGTCACTAACCATCAGCAAGCAACAAATGGACTAAAACAATCATGCTGAAATAACTATGCAGTAAATGAACTAGATGCAAGAAATGTAAAGAAATGCAGTAAACATGGAAGCTATACTCTAAATGCAATCAATAACCGAGACATGAAGTGCATGCAAATACGAATGTATTTAGGAAAGGAAAGAACAATGATGCATAGAAAAAGATTAGATTAAAACCGAGAGGAATCATTTGAAAACTACAACTAAAAACATCAATGTGCTTCATCAATGTGAATCCAGCAGCTCGGGATGCTTCCTTCCTTTCTCTAACTGAGGTTCCACTTTGCCATTGATGTGGATAAATGCTAAGCATCAACCCACATCAAAGCATTAAAACCAAAAGGCATAATCAAAGGAGGAAGTTGTTACCCGAATGCATCAAGAGGGTAAACCGAGAACAAAAAACTAAATAAATAAATAAAGATTGATCAAAACAAAAACAAAAACTGTTAGGGAAAATCGAGAGCAAATCAACTAGGAAATAAGCTATGTAAATAGAACTTAACAATACAAGAACTGATTTTTAGCAAACCGAGAGTATGAAATGAAATTGATTTTCATTGAAATAAGATTATCTAAAGCTAATGAAGAACATCAAAAATGAATGAACAGTAGAAAAACTTGCTAAAAATTATGCGAAAATTTTAAGGAAAGCTTTAAAAATTAACCTACAAGCTATTCTACCCTAAATTACACTACTTAGTCTTACTCCTACTTAGTTATACTCCTACTTACTTCTACTCCTACTTACATCTTTTTTTCAATTGCCATCCATGTCTTATTTATACATAAACTAAAGGGTATAATTGTAATTTTTCCATCATAGATGAGTTGGCATTGTTTGGCCACTTGTCTTCACACCATTGGCTCCTTGAAAAGATATTTTCATGTCATCTGTCTTTTTGTCTAATTGGATGTGCTAGGTAGCATGGCTCATGTTGTCTGCGTGGTCCAATCTCGATTTTAGCCAAATTTTGGTCCATTTTCTACCGAAATATTCAAAATTCATCCAGATTTGATTTATATGCAAACATGAGAATTTTAATTAAATAAGAGGATAATTAACAAAATAAATTGGGGATTTAAATAATTAATTAGAAAATTAAGCACAAATAATTCTAAAAAACATAGAATTATCACACCCCCAAACTTGAGCTTTTGCTTGTCCTCAAATAAAAAATAATGATTGTAAGAATGACAAGTACTAAACACAATAATTTCTCCAATATCATCCTTAATGAAAAAGTACAGACTATGATCTTAAAGACTCACAATTACAGGTCCAACATTCAGAATCGTTCAATCATAAGTCCTAACCCAAATTGGACTCCTCGTGAGTGTGTGAAAAATGTCAAAGTCGCTTCACAGTACATTATCCGGATCAGATTATGCAAACACAGTGAATGCAAAGTCAATGACATGTGATCATTCCCATAAGTTTGCTTTTCACTTCTCTCTTCACTAATGTAGTCACACTTAATTAAAGATCAATAGGACTTCATTAAGCTTGTAATGTAAGGCTGGGGCTAAGGTATGATAAAGTCGATTTAGATTTAATTACCCCTTAACATGCATTACTTCTAGGATCTTAACGTAATAGCTCAAATTTATTTCCCCCAAACTTATTTATTTCACTAAACTTTTTATTCTATTTTTGTATTTTCTTCTTTCTTCTTTTTTTTTTTCTTTTTTTTTTCTTTTTTTATAATACATACTCCTTCACTATCACTTAATACCCATATAGCTCACAATATATCCCAATGACTTTTCATGCTTTTGGGGTAAGGGATAGGAATAGAGTATTTAAGCTACGGAAGAAAATACGCAGGTGTGGTGTATTTACAGAGAAAAGCTTATTTAGCCCAGATGGGTGACTAGGGGTAGAATATGTACAAGGAAGGCTAGAAAGGCTCAAACGATCCAAAGATGGCCTAAATCGTCTCCTTAATTAAGTGTGATCTAATATTTCACCTTGAGATTAGATCAAACAAATTCTAGAATATGATGCACCAAATCAATTGAACAAATGCAATCCTATGTACACATAAGCTTTCTCTAAATAAATATACCGATTCATGACATGACATGTGCATAAGATGAGACAATCACAATCAGAATTAAGACAAATTCAAGAATTCAACTTCATGCTTTTTCTATGATATGCTTCTCAATCAATCAAAGTCAACTAAATCATGGGGTCATATCATCGGAATATGGGAAAACTACATGCTAAGCACTAAATCATCCCACAATCAAACAATTTAAGCTCATATTATCGAAAACATTTTGAAAATTCTTTCTCGGATTTTGGAAAAAAATTTGAAAAGTTTTCCAAATTTTCACAAAATTGCCCAAGTGATATCCCCTCCCCTAAACTTAAAGTGCACAGTATCCTCAATGTGCAGATAATATAAGAATTTAAGCTCAAGAACAGAGTACTCCCATTTCTGATGATGATGAACAATTGAAGACGTAATGTTGGAAAAGAAATTTGCAACATAAACAAAGAAAGAAACAACAAAAAAGAAAAAGAAAAAGAAAAAGAACTATATACAAAGTGAAAAAGAAAAACACAACCACTTCAAATGCAGCTAAAGAAAACAACACTGAGCAGCAGTGCGAAGAGTAGGAGGGTCAGCCAAAATGGTGACAGAATGCTGATAGTTAAATTCTCCTTAACTCTACCTACTTCCTTCTTTCTCTCAGATTTCTTATGCTTAAGCCATATATCCTCCTTAATATCCATCTTAAAACACTCTTGAGAGTCATCAGGGAGCTTAAAAGGTTTGAAAACATGAAATTTCACTTCCTAATCTAAGACTCTCATAGTTAACTCCCCTTTTTGTACATCAATTAAGGTTCTACCAGTCACTAGAAAAGGTTTGCCTAGTATAATGGGGACTTCCCTGTCTTCTTCCATGTCTAAAACAATAAAATCCGCAGGGAAAACAAATTTATCCACCTTTACTAACACATCCTTAATGACCCCCTTCGGATATTTAATTGATCGATCAGCCAACTGGAGGGTCACTGTGGTGGGCTTGTGTCAGGACCCGTTCTCAATCCATGACTTTAACCAAAATCACTACAAATTTTTTGCATTTTGACTTACCTTTCCTCTCTTCAATGGTTGGGCTGTGATTCGATGTCAGAGTCCTCGCTTACCACATCATCCAATATCATACATACATATCAACATACTATTACTGACTGTACTTGCTTTTATCATACATGTAAGATTATATAAAATCTATTACAAATACATTCCCCATAATATATATCGTATACATCACTGTGCTGTTTCTATGTTTAGATATATAACCGTACAAAGTCTGTATACCTGGCGATCGATAGGAACTAGCAGTGGACTCAGGAATACTATCCCTCGATAGCTCTCGCTCTACTGACGCTCTGTAGAGAGATGTAAAGAAAGGGGGTGAGCATACAACGCGCTCAGTAAGGAAATTAGGCAAGCAAGTAGATATCTACACTATCTACTCAAAATAATGCTATGGCTTGAAAACATTATTTCCTTAACTCACTTTAAAAGCATGTCTTGAAATATAATATATATATATATATATACTTGTACAAATTAAATCCCATGTACAGAAATCATGCTTTCTTTCCCAAATGTAGGCATGTAGTGCAAAACAATGCATCGTATATAAATCATGCCTTTATGTAAATCATGCCATGTATATTTAAATCACAATAAATATGGCATTAAATAATTCACAACACAAAATCGGAGTCCGACCCATCCCTCAGGTCTGTCCGCAATTTAAATCAGTCAATCAATGTGATATATCATGTGAGACTCTGTGGTTAAATGCAAATAGTATCGTGGACTATGTAAGAGAGCCTCCCCGCCGAACAGAGCCTCCCCGCCATTCTGGCTTAAGGATGTTGGGCTTAAGGATCTTACCATAAGAGAGCCTCCCTACCGAACAGAGCCTCCCCGCCCTCTCTGGCTTAAGGATGTTGGGCTTAAGGATCTTACGTAAGAGAGCCTCCCTACCGAACAGAGCCTCCCCGCCCTCTCTGGCTTAAGGATGTTGGGCTTGAGGATCTTACCATCCTCCTCGGCATCCTACATACCACAGTGTGAAAACTTGTGCGAGCTAAGCTCTAGCACGATTCATGCATCTCATGTAAAACTCGAGTACGAGTAAGAACTCCAGTACTCTGTCATGCATATATCATATAAAACTTAGTACGAGTAAGAACTCCAGTACTCTATCATGCATGTCATGGAAATCTAGTGCGAATCAAAATCCAGCACTAATGTATGTGGAAAATTTATGAAATCTAGTGAGAGCTGTGCTCCACACGATTTATTCACACAAAATATGATAGATGGCTCTTTAAAAAGGGATTGTTTACAAAATATTAAAATCAGCACTATAAAGTGTGCTTAAGTCACATCAACCTTAAAATCATTAACCCATCTATTTATTTTTATGCTAAACAGCTGTTAAACACTCACAATAATAGTTTCCATGCTTTTTGCAACTTTTCATAAAAGTTGACTTTTTGACTAACTAGGGGCAAAATCGTAATTTGCCACTATCGGGTCTCAATAATTATTATTCACTTTCTCTGACCCTTAGAGTTTTTAAGTGAATGTAAAAGCAGACGAAAATAAATGCAGGTATCTCTAACTACTCGCAAAAGTCCCTTACCTCGGATCACGTCAAGTGACCTCACTTCCTCGGTGCTGCTCAATCTCGCAGTCCGATCAGCTCTCAATGTAAACTCCGGAGCTGTAAATAACCATTCCTCAGGTTAATTATAATTTTCCTACTGTATTACACATTAATACAGTCCATTTTCCTTTAATGGGCCTAACTATACCTTAAGCTCATTTTCATTTTACTATTCATTTTCGTTGGGCCTATTGGGCTTATGGGGCCCACCAACTCTTATTGGGCTTGTTCTAGGCCCATTACATCCTATTGGGTCTAAAATTCTTGGGCTTGGCCCATTGGGCCTCTCGGCCACATGCCATGGCCGAGAGCTACCCATGCCTCGGTTTCACCATGGCATGCCATCCATGCCTATTAGTTATCCAATTTCACTTAGGCATTTTCACAAACACTTGGTAGGCAATATTACCAATCATCATATAGTTCATTTAGGCATTTTATCGAACACCTTGATTGCCAACAAATTACATGTATTAATTAATCAATTTGATTAATTCTAATTACACCATTAATATTAATACATGTACACTAATCCATTATGTCTTAAAATCATATTGACATAATTCAATATCCCATTACTCACTCTCGGCCTAACCCACTTCATGGTGATTTAATATGTTTCAATGCTTAAAACATATATCAACATACTTAAAATCATTCATACATTAACATATATGAAATTGGAAATTAGAAAATATACCAATGTTGTGTTCACCCTTTTGGCCAAAACTTTGGAGGCTCTCGGTTTGCACTCTATGGCTCCTTGATAGCCAATTCCAACATATGTCACTCTCCTTTCAATTTGGAACAACTTCTATGAAGGATGCAAGTTCCAATTATGCCTAATTCCTAGTGATTTCTAGTGAGAGAAAGCTTGGAAAATATGTTTCAATGGTTTCTTCTTCTAGCCAGATTTGGTGTGATGAAGATGACAATGGTGTGGCTGAATTTATAAGCCATATACTTAACCATTAAGCTTTACTTTTAAGCCATTTAACTTGACTTTCCAAACCTTAGCCATGAGTCACCTTATGAGTCACCTTATGAGTCATAGTTAACTTTAACTATGGTTAGATATTTATCTCATGGGCTTTTCCATTTGGGCTTCTCGGTTTGGGCTTTCTTAATGGGTTTTTGGGCTGAAATTTTTACTATGTCTCGGGCCTTTAATTGTCTTAAAATTTGGCCGATCAATTGGTCCAACAATTCGGTCTAAAGGACCTAAAAATTTCGATATACGTTTAGTATACCTTAATGGGCTTTAAAATTTTCACCTTAGGTCCATTACGTTTTTAACCCTTAAATTTATTCCGGAATCCTTCTGAATAAATTTTCCTTACTTTCGGGGATGATTATCTTGTATTCTGGCCAAGAATATTTTTCCCCAAATTTTCCTCCACACTTAGGTTAATTTTTAACCATGATTAGTCAACTATGGTGAAAGTCCACTTTCTTAACTATAGTTGACTTTTTCCTTAACCATTGACTAAGTTGACTTTTTTTTAAAATTCCGAAAGTGTCATATCTTATGTCTTACACTCTCGTCTTTATATTCCAACCGCTTCCGGTGGATAATTATACCCGAAACACCTTTTCTCGCTAAAAAGGTCCATTTTACCCTTTGTAGCTTTTACTCTCGTTTTCTATGTTCGGGACTAAATCAAGCTGACTTTCCTTCATGAGCTCTCTATGCTCTTTCATTTTAAGTTCTTATTTTCAGTCAGAATGATTTAGAATAACTCGGTTTAGCCTGTGATACTCACCACTCACATTAGGCATTTTATGTAGCTTTTGCGTGTTAAATCATTTCACTAACACTTTAAGTCTAGTAAATACTCTTCTTATGATTCAACTATAATTACATAGTGTTCATACACATAGGAATCATAAGGTACAAGTTACAAAAATTTGGGTCTGACAGCTTGGCATCCCCTATTCCTAACTTTTGATAGATAGACAAAGGCATCAAATTTATACTAGCTCTTAAATCACACAGGGCTCTACCAAAGAATAAATTTCCAATAGTGCATGGTATGATAAAACTCTCGGGATCCTTGAGCTTGGGGGGTAATCTTCTTTGGATAATGGCACTACATTCCTCAATTAAGGCCACCGTCTCATAATATTCCAATCTTTTTTTCCTAAAGAGGATGTCCTTCAAAAACTTCACATAACTTGGCATTTTCTCTAAAGCATCTGCGAAAGGAATGTTGATGTGAAGTTCTTAAAAACCTCAAGAAATTTGGTGAATTGTTGATCCAATTTTTGATTTTGGAACCTCTAAGGAAAAGGTATTCGTGTCTAACCGGAAGGAATGTAGTGGTAACATGTATAGCATCGGAGGACTTTGAAGGCTGTGAAGTAGAAGAAGGTATAGATGAAGAAGCACCTATCTTTAATTCCTTTGCAGCCCGATCTTTAGGTTCCTGCTCTTTCTGAGCTTCTTCTTTAGAACTTACGAGCTCTTCAACTATGGGTTGTTCAGGTCTGGACTTAACTTGTAGTTCATCATCTAGCTCTCTACCGATCTTAAGGGTGATGGATTTCACATGTTCTTCACCCTCCCTTTACCTAACAGGATTAACTTCAGTATTATTGGGGAGGGTCCCTTGTGGATGCTGGTTAAGAGCACTAGCTATTTGTCCAACCTGAACTTCTAAGTTCTTAATTGAGGCAGCTTGATTTTACAAGATCATTGAGAACATTACCTCTAATATAGGCTTCTTCTCAGCTGCTGGTGCATGGTAGGATTGTTGTGGTGGTGGTGGTGGTTGGTGGAAGTGAGGTAGATGATGCTGAAATTGAGGTGGGGATGGTTGATGAGGTGGATGATATGGAAATTGCGGCTGTGGTGGTACATGAACTGGTGGAGCTTGAAAAATCGGGGGTTCTACAGGTCTAGAACTAAAAGATTGCCTTTGGTTTTGGCTTCAGGAGAAGTTAGGATGGTTCCTCCACCCTGGATTATAGGTGTTTGAAAAAGGGTTGTTCTATTGCTTAGGGGGGCAACGTACTGAACCGATTCTAGGTTAAGCAGAAACCTATCCACAGAATGTGTACCACTACACAGATCATAGAAAATAAAAGGACTATGGACAGAATAAACATGATTAGGACTAGAGGAAGGGTTATGCTGGGTACTGAGCGACTCTACCTTATTCGTAAGATTAGCGATTTGAGAGGTCAAGGTAGACAGCGTGTTGAGCTCATAAATACACGTCGACTTCTTTGGCAATTGCCTCTCCGAGGACCATAGATAGTTGTTAGCAGCCATCTTATCTAACAACTCGTAAGCTTCCTTCTCTGTTTTACATATTAGCGCTCACCCGCAGCAGCGTCAACAATGGTCCTATTTTGGCTTGTAAGTCCGTTGTAGAAGGTCTAGACTTGCAGCCATAAGGTAGGCCATTGTGAGGGCATTTCCTAAGAAGCTCTTTATATCGTTCCCATGCTTCGTAAAGAGATTCAGAGTCGAAATGGGCAAAGGAAGATATATCACTACGGAGTCTGGCCATTTTAGAGGAAGGGAAAAACTTAGATAGAAATTGATGGACTAACTCATCCCATGTAGAAATGGATCCTGGAGGCAAGGAGGTTAACCAGTGTCACGCCTTATCCATAAGCGAGAAGGGGAATAATCTAAGCCTAAGTGTATCATCAGATAATCCATTGTGTTTGAACGTGTTGCACAAGTCCAGGAATTGCCCAAGGTGAGCATGTGGGTCATCGTGTGGAAGCCCACTGAACTGTAAAGAAGTTTGGATCATCTGAAGGATTGCAGGCTTAATTTTGAAATTGTTCACAGGGACAGCTGGAGGCCTAATTCCGATATAATATCCTCCAATCGTCGGCACCGCATAATCTCCAACAGTTCTAATTTCCCTATTTTTTGCCATGATGTTTTGCAGCGGAGCTATTAATTTCCTAGAATCCTTTCGAATTTTCCTAAGGGTTCTTTCAATTTCAGGATCTAGAGGAAAGCTATCATAACTCCTAGCTCTACGCATGCAAACATCTAAAAGTCCATAAAATTTTTTTTATGTTTTTTTAATTTTTTAATTTTTTAATTTTAATTTTTCAATTAACTAATTTAGATTAAACTTCTAAATATTTACAACCCAAATATTTACAAGCTAGAATTACACCTAAGCATAATTTCACCGATATTAATTAACGACTAATTAAAACTTCGTCGGCAACAGCGCCAAAAACTTGACACGCCCTGAAGGTATAGTCCGCAAGTGCACGGGTCGTACAAGTAATAATGAGATTTGAGTCTCGAGTTATCATCCCTCAGAGAAGTTGGTTAGCCTAATTAACTACCGGTTAATCTTACCCTAAGTATATTCTAGCAAATTATGAAATTGAAGATGGGTGATCTACTAAGTCTAAAATTAAAATTACTGGAAAGTAATAAAATAATAAAAACTAAATAAAATCGAGCAAAATTACTTACAGTGCTCCACGCAATTAAAATAAAAAACCTACAAAATTAATTAAAACAGTTAAAACTAATTAACGCAATTAAAATAAAATACAATTATGAAAATAACAAAGCAAGATTAATTAAACTAAAATTAACAAACCTAAAATGCAATTAAACTGCTTAATCAAAATGCATTTTAAACTAACTTAAGATTTAATGAAATAAATTTACCCCTAATCTAATTCTAAATGAACACTTAATTAACTATCATCCTAATTATAACTAAGTTTTAAACCACTAAGCAAGAATACTAACATGCAATTTAATTAAAGACTCTAAACTAAGCTAACAAATTAAATTGAAATTAAACTATACTAAAAATGCATGAAAATGAATTAATTAGCTTCTATGCACTAGCCAAACAAAGCCTTAACAAATTTTAAATCAGCCAAGAGGTCCCTACATTCACTGTGCACATCTTCAATATTGTTTATTTTCAGGTGCTCTCGGGTTTGAATGCTTAGGCGTGTCCAGCTGCTTCCTGGTCCGACTCTCACCAACTTTGATCTCGGTTCCATGCATTGCACCATTCCTGCAACAACCCAGCATCTCACGTTACCAACCATCAGCAACCAACCTCCAACACGCCAGCCTGCCCTCGATTCTGTCATGCACTCCATGTCTCATCCAAGTCTGCTCCAGCTGCTGGTACTGAAGGCATATCCGGCTTCTGCTCCTGATTCCGTGCTACTGTTGGTGTGCGCAACCTCTGCCCAGCTAGCAGGAAACGTTATCCTCCTCAACAACCATGAGCAGTAATGAAAACCGAAAACAGAGCACAACAGAGGTTGAAAATTAAGTTAAACTTGCTGCCATGAATGAAACCTTGCCCCTCTTGAAACTCTACACCGAACAGTCTACCATGTCCTTGTCACTAACCATCGGCAAGCAACAAATGGACTACAACAATCATGCTGAAATAACTATGCAGTAAATGAACTAGATGCAAGAAACGTAAAGAAATGCAGTAAACATGGAAGCTATACTCTAAATGCAATCAATAACCGAGAGATGAAGTGCATGCACATACGAATGTATTTAGGAAAGGAAAGAACAATGATGCATAGCAAAAGATTAGATTAAAACCGAGAGGAATCATTTGAAAACTACAACTAAAAACATCAACGTGTTTCATCAATGTGAATCCAGCAGCTCAGGATGCTTCCTTCCTTTCTCCAGCCAAGGATCCACTTTGGCATTGATATGGATAAATGTTATGCATCAACCCACATCAAAGCATCAAAACCAAAAGGCATAATCAAAGGAGGAAGCTGTTACCCGAATGCATCAAGAGGGTAAACCGAGAAAAATAATAATAAATAAAGATTGATCAAAACAAAAACAAAAACTGTTAAGGAAAATCGAGAGCAAATGATCTAGGAAATAAGCTATGTAAATAGAACTTAACAATACAAGAACTGATTTTTAGCAAACCGAGAGCATGAAATGAAATTGATTTTCATTGAAATAAGATTATCCAAAGCTAATGAAGAACATCAAAAATGAATGAACAGTAGAAAAACTTGCTAAAAACTATGCGGAAATTTTAAGGAAAGCTTTTAAAATTAACCTAAAAGCTATTCTATCCTAAATTACACTACTTAGTCCTACTCCTACTTAGTTCTACTCATACTTACTTCTACTCCTACTTACTTCTTTTTTTCAATTGCCATCCATGTCTTATTTATACATAAACTAAGGCGTATAATTGTAATTTTTGCATCCTAGATGAGTTGGCATTATTTGGCCACTTGTCTTCACACCATTGGCTCCTTGAAAAGATATTTCCATGTCATCTGTCTTTTTGTCCAATTGGATGTGCTAGGTGGCATGGCTCGTGTTGTCTGCGTGGTCCAATCTCGATTTTAGCCAAATTTCTGTCCATTTTCTATCGAAATATTCAAAATTCATCAGAATTTGATTTATCTGCAAATATGAGAATTTTAATTAAATAAGGGGATAATTAACAAAATAAATTGGGGATTTAAATAATTAATTAGAAAATTAAGCACAAATAGTTCTAAAAAACATAGAATTATCACAGAGCATGAGAAAATCACAAAACTATGCCGCATGTACATACATATATCATGCACTGAAAACATGTAAATAGGTAAAACATGGAAAGTCATCATGTGAAAACCTCTCATGCTCATTATAATAAAACTTATTGAACAACATCCCTCAAGACTCATCACTTTCTCAAAACACATTAGAATTCATCACAAATAGCAGAACAATCTTTTAAAAACACAATCCCATAAGGCTCGACCCCTCCCTCGGGTCTACCCTGGACAACACAAATAACACTTAGTAAACAAAACCATGTGATATCATGTGAGACAGTCGATCACTACAAATCAAAGACTCTATTGGCCAACTATGTCGTAAATCATCCCAGACCACACGGAGCCCAGTGTGCGGGGCATCATGCTGGAATGATGGTGGGTTAGTCTTATGCCAGACTTTCAAATCAATGTCACAACCACGCGGTTCAGCGTACTCCATGTGATCTGCACGGTACAACGTACTCTGCAGACTCATATCATGGTTGGGGGTGCCTGCCGTAGGACTTATCTACCCCATACCATGTGTAACTTACACAGTCTCAAGCGCACGTGAGAGCATTTCGTTGTAATGTAAGAGAGCCTCCCCGCCGGACAGAGCCTCCCCGCCTCAATGGGCTTAAGGATGTTAGGCTTAAGGATCTTACCAATGTAAGAGAGCCTCCCTACCGAATAGAGCTTCCCCACCTCAATGGGCTTAAGGATCTTACAAGTTCCACAGCTCATACATACCACAATGTGAAAATCCAGTGTGAGCGAAGCTCTAGCATGGTTTCATACATCATTAGCAAATATCCTCATATGAGCAACGCTCCAGTACGATTTTATGCATAACAAATAATAAAGAACTCACATACGAGCATAGCTCCAGTATAGTTATATGCTTGAGTAAGCCGAGGAAAAACCCCACGTACGAGCTAGCAGCTCCAGTACGACTTATAAAACATCATTGACTCAAAATAGGGTGCGAGTTAGGCTCCAGCATGTTTCATGTATATTGAAAACATCAAAATCAAGTGCAAGCAAAGCTCCAACAGGATTAAGTTCACATAAATCTGATAGGCGGTTCTATTTCAACAAAACATTCTCAAAACCAAAGTTAGCACATCACTTGTGCTATTTCATAAATCATGAAATCACCAGCCAGCCTAGTCGTCAATTTTGCTTAAACTAAAGCAATGTATTTTGTAGAAGTATCGAGACATGTGATTTATGCAATTATTAGCTTTACTATCCCCTTTGTAAGAATTACTTCAGAAACCAAATCATATACATATATACTTTTAGTCATTCACTTTTCTAAATAATCATGCATTTACAAAGCCCTATAGTCACCCACAAAATACAAGCAGCTATCTCTATATACTCACAAAAATTCCCTTACCTGAAAATCGCATCGAGTGATTCCAATTCCTTAGCGCTGCTCGATCACTATGGCATTTTATCAAACACCTCATATACTTATTTCCTCAACTTAACTAATCTCGCAATGTAGTTTCATTCTATCATCTTAAAACCCTACATATCACTTTACCAACACTTTAATTCATGCCATTCATCATCTACTCAACCATATCACACTTTCTCTCACTAGACTCATTCTAAGTCATACTTGTTCCATTACATTCTAGGTAGTTTCAATCATTAACACACACACTAATCAACTCACAATCAATAACTAAATAAATGTACTTGGGTTGGTGTATTAGAAACTCACCTAGCTTGATTTTCTTCTTGCTCCAAATAAGAACACTCCTTGCTCCTTTAATCCAACCAATGAAGTATTGATTCCAAGCTATGTTATTCTTCTCCTTATAGTGAACAACTTTTCTCTAATAGCTTTTTCTCAAATCTTTGTAGAAATGGGATAGTTTTAGAGAGAGAAAGCTAGGTTTAAGGTTGAAAATGGAAGAATGAACTTGTTTCCTATGAATATACAGATCCAACTGCTCCACTTTTATAGAAATTACACTAGAAGATTGATCTGCATAGGGTGGAGATCGATTTGGCCTTACTTGAATCCTTAGAATTTAGTCCATTTTGCAAGCAAGAGATCGATCTATTAGATGCATGAGATCAGTCTGCCTTATTATATGAGATCAATCTACCTTATTGTTTGAGACCGATCTGTTCAATGGTATAGGATCGATTTCTTTAAACAAAGAGCTTAGGAGATCGATCTGGCCTTAAGAGGAGATCGATTTGCTCTAACCCGAGACCAATGGAGATCGATCTGATTGAGTGAGGGATCGATCTCCCTCTTGTAAAATGCTTGGCATTATGTTTTCCAAGCCATGAGATCGATCTCCCCTTGTATGGGACCGATCTGGCCTTCATCCTGCACCATTTTTTTGCACATTTTCCCATTTAAGCTCACACTAAATCACTTCAGCACTCATTTATCAATCCATTCACACGTAGAACTTAAAAATGTTTATTTCTTGTATTTCATATGTAATGTAACTTATCTGTACATCAAATAATCATATACATTACATAGAAATTTATGGGTCTTACACTAGTACGGCTTTCATGCCTACCATCAGAAAGATTTAGAGTGAGTAAGGCTCCAGCACTATCTATATGAGTCAAAACATCAAACTTCAGTGCGAGTGAGCCTGTTTGTATTCACACAATTACGATAGGTGGATCCATTTTAAATAAATTATCTCAAAAATAATTCTTAACACCTAATCTGTGTCGTTTCATGCAATAATTAAAAGAAAAAGCTACCCTATCCTCATTTCATTCACATCAAGACATTTAATCATTATAAAAACATCAAAATCAAGAAATTCATGCATTTTAGGATCCGTACTACCCTTTTCATTAATTTCCCTACCAGGGGTAAAATCATCATTTTTCCTTATTTTCAAAATTTTTCTCAAAGAATTATTATTTTATTTCTAGATAGCTTAGAGAATTTAAGTCCCTGTAAATCCCCTTGAAAATAAGTATAGCTACCTTTAAGAACTTACAAAATCCCCTTACCTCGAATCACGTCAAGCATAGTACAAGTTCCACCGCTAGAAGCTCGTCCAATCCTATTCGCTCCTAATCTAGTCTCTGAAGCTACATTTAACCATTATCAGGTTAATTATTGTATTTTTATCTCAATGAACTTAAATAAAAATATTGGGCCCAATTATATTATAACAATCTTCACAAAGTTCCGGAGCCCCTTTTTATTCTAATTTTTCTTCCTCGGAGTCTATCGGGCTTATCAGGTCCATTAACTTTTATTGGGCCTCATACTGAGTTCTTAAACTCCTTAATGGGATTTATACATTTAGGCTAAGCCTATTGAACTATTCGGCCATGGCATGGTGGCCGAATGCCATCCAAGCAAACCATGCCCGAATGCCATGGCAATTCATGCCGACATGCCCAGTTTCCTAGCCAACCTTCTTTCAAGCATTTTATCAAACACTTGGCATACTCAATTTAGCTTAGTTTTATCCTTCACTCACACATTTCATCAAACCCCTTACTGCCTTAACTCAATTCATCCACCAATTCACCAATTTGATTGAAATAAACTATGTTAACATCATGTACATATGTTACCTAACCTATCCATTCATCTAATTTAACCATACATGCATGAATCATCAAATACCCATTTTTGGCAATGATCAATTCATCATGAAATCAGTTGTTTCAGCCCTTAATTTATATACCAATCATCTTAGAAAAATCCTTAGATACATATACTATAAGTTGGAAGTTAGTAAACATGCCTAGCATGCTTACCTTGCAAAAATTGTGACTTTGCCCTAATTTCGCGGGGTACAAATCAACTCATCAGGTGCTGAATTTTGGATACATTGTTCCTCATTCAATTTGGAGAAACTTACTGAAGATCACTTGTTCTAATTTTACCTCTAGGGTAGTGATTTGTTTAGAGAGAGAAAGCTTGTACAATTTGGTCTTTAATGGAGTCACTCCCGGTTTGGTGAGGATGATAGTGTTTAGCCAGTTTTTCCTTAGTCCCTAAGGCATATGGTTGACTAATTACACATTAAATGTTCATAAAATTAAATGGGTTAATGGGTTTGGGTCATGATCCATGGGTTTTGGGCTTAGTTTACCTAAATGGGCTTAAAACATCACTTGAAATGGGCTTGCCTTATGGGCTCTCGGTTTAGGCCTTCCCTTGGGCGTCTTGGGTTGAAATTTTCCAAAAACTTAGGGCCTTAAGTATAATTCATATTGGGATCATAAAATGGCCCACTCATTTGGCCAAATGGGCCTACGCAATTTGGCCCAATTCAACTTACTCGAAATGGGCTTTAAATTTCATCTCTCGGCCCATTATGTTTTTCTATATGATTTCAGCTTTGTAAATCCTACCAAATAATTTGTATTAGTTCCTTAGACATATCTTGACCTAAACCCCAAATACCAATGTCCCAATTGGTCATTTTCCAAGCTCAATACATCACTTATTCACTTTATCTGATTTAATGCTTAACTTTCAAGGTAATTTTTCCTATCTTTACTTTTCCTTGAACTTGCCTTCTTATTTTTGTCCATGTTTTCATATCTCACTCATTTATACGAGTTCTCATTATTGAATCACTTATATATAGGGTTTTGTTACACTTGCTAACCCCAAAAGTACTACATTCGCTTGACCACTAAAACAGAGTTCATTTGGGCCTTTTTGGCACTTTACACTACACCAATGAGTTCGGAACCAAATCAACCTAACTTCCCTTCTTGAACCCTCTATATTTTCTTATTAGAAGTTATTCTCTTCATTCACAATGACTTAATCTCCTTTAGTTCAACATCTGGTCCCTTTAGCCCCTATTTACCTTTTACACGATTTTATGTGCGTATAATTATTTCGTTCTCATTTTCATGATCCAAAATCATCCATCTTATGATTTCATTAACATATAATAATGTCATACAATGATTGAACCATAAGGAATGTCATATATACATGGGGTCTCACAAATCTCCCCCTCTACAGAAATTTGGTCCTCCAAATTTGAACAAAATCAGTCTATGAACAACTTTGGGTACTTTTCCCGCATTGTACTCTCCAACTCCCATATAGCTTCCTCCGGAGTGTGGTACTACCAAAGAAATTTCATGAGAGAGATCGTCTTGGACCACAATACCTTCTCCTTCCTATCCAATATCTGAATCGGTCTTTTGACATACGACATGCTCTCATTGAACTCCAACGGCTCATAGCTAATAACATGTGTCAGATCCGGATGGTACTTCCAAAGCATAGAGACGTGGAAGACATTATGGACGCATGCTAGCCCTAAAGGCAATGCCAACCTGTAGGCCTTATCTCCCACTCGCTCCAGAATCTCAAAGGGTCCAATGTAACGAGGACTCAGCTTACCCTTCTTCCCGAATCTCATAATACCCTTGGAAGGAGAAAATTTCAAAAATACTCACTCACCCTCGGTGAACTCTAATGGTCTCCGTCTCTGTCTCTTGTTAGCATAAATCATCTACTGGCTTTAAACTGTCTGTAACCTCTCACATATCATCCAAACATCCTCAGAGGCCTGTCTTACCAAATCAGGAGCAAAAATCTTTTTATCACCAACCTCTTCCCATCTAATAGGGGAACGGCATTTACGGCCATACAATGTCTCATATGGTGTCATCTCGATACTCGCGGGATAGCTATTATTTTAGGCGAACTCGGCTAATGGTAAATGATCATCCCATAAGCCTCTAAATTCCAGCACTCACGCTCTCAACATATCCTCCAAAGTCTGTATAGTCCTTCGATAATTCTATTTTTAATAGAATTATTTGTGCTTAATTTCCTAATTAATTATTTAAATCCATAATTTATTTTATTAATTATCCCCTTTATTTAATTAAAATTCTTTAATGTGCAGATAAAATAAATTCGGATGAAACTCAGTCGTTTCAGTCAAAATTGGGCTGAAAACGGGCTAAAGGAGACTGGACCACTTCCAATTTGCAGACCAAGTCACCAATCGTCTGGACACGCATGATGCCAAGTGTCTATATTTTATTCGTTTCGAAACGATAAGATCGACTGACACCATGCCAACCTTTTGGAAGACACACGTCGGGCCACATCGCACAACCAATTGGACAAAAAGGTGAGTGACATGGAAATATATACTCTGCAGCAAATAAAATGAAGACAAGTGGCCAAACAATGCCAACTCATCTAGGATGGAAAAATTACCATTGTACCCCTAAGTGTGTGTATAAATAGAACATGATGGCAATTGAAAAAATCAAGGTAGATTTTAGAAGTAGTGTAGAATTTAGGAGTAGTGTAGTTTAGGGTAAAGTAGAGTAAAGGTAGTTTTTAGAATAGTTTAAAGTCTTATTTTAAAAAGCTTTATTGTTAGGTTTTATTTTTTTGTCTTTCTTCAAGCTTTTCTGGTTATTGGTAGTCACCATTATTCTGCTTGATACTATTCATGGTATTCTAAAGGCTATTTTATTGAAACAAATTTCATGCAACCTTTCTTTTAAATCTCGGTTCCATCTATTTTACTCGATAATAGCATTTATATTGTTGAACCGATTGCCTTTTTTTCGCTTCCTACACATTTATTCTCTACTTGGTTTATCTTACATTAGTTAATTTACTTATTCCATCAATCGGTTCGTAGGAATCTTGGAGCTTTCAACACCGATTGTGCTTTGTTTTAGCCTCTCCTTTATATCCCGTTGCATTTTACTTTCTGTTTTAATTTCTTTATGCTTTGTTTTCGATTTTGTTTTAGCCTTCTTGTATTTGTAGGTCAGTTGTTGGTGTTGTTCAGCTACCATTTGCAGAAACTAAGCAGTTCGTTGGATGTAGTGCTTCAAGCCATTGTTGTGTGAGCGATGGAGTATAGGATGGTTATGTGTTGCTGTCGAGGGGAAGAGAAAGCCTAAAACCGTAGCTATGGCTCTTTATTTTAGTTTGCATATTTGGTTTACATCTATTGCTGTAGTTTTTTCTAGAGTCATTACCTCTCTTACTCAATGTTACTGATGTTTAGTTTTATTGTGTCATCAAGTAGTCGTTAGCTACCTCTGTTCTGCCCTGTTATGTTGCTATTGTACTGTTCAACATCTTTAACTATTCAGGAGTGGAGCAGGATGCCATTGCTACTGGATTGTGCTGAGCTGCGTGGCAAGCAAGCGATGTGTCAAGCGCTCGTCCTATGATCCAGCATTTGTTGTTGTCCATGACCCGTTTCTGTTGTGTTGCTGGGAAGTGGGTAGCTTAGAAGCAAGACATGGCTGCTGTGCAGGTGGTATAGAGCAGAATATTTGTGCTGAATGGTGGGGTTTACTGCAGATTGCTGCAACATACAGTACAGTACAAAGCAAAAATCAAGAGTATAAAGATGAACTCAAACTGCTGTATGGCTGATAGAAGTAGGAAGTGTCGAGAGCAGAGAGCCGTGGCTTTGGTTTTCATTGCTGGAATCCTTCACCAATGCGGAGCTGCATAACAAAGCTCGAGCCTACCCACTGTTTCCATTACATTTTCAGTTTCAGTTTTCTATTTCATTAATTTTATATTCAACTTAAGTTTTATCTTCCTAAATTTATAGTTTCTGTTATAGGTTCAGTAGTCGGCTAGTTCTTCAAGTTTTCCTTGTTCTGCATTTCACTTGCTTAAATCTGTTGATCCTGCCTAAAGCATCTTGTCTGCATGCTGTTGGGTGGATGTCACAAGTTTAGGTTGGTGTGAGATGCACATCTTTGTATGATATTCCTTATGATTTCCATATTGTATGACATTATTATATGTTAATGGATTCATAAGATTGTTAATTTGGATTTGATAAATATTGATGAAACGAAATAATTTACGTAAAATTGAATATGGATAAATCGGGAAAACAACGAAGCAACAAGTTTGTTTAAAGAATTTAATTGAGTTGACTAAAAATAAGGAATTAGAAATAGGGAAAAGATTGTGGACTTATGAAAGAAAGTCTATTTAATTTGGTCCCGAACACGTGCAAGGGTAAAATTGTCAAAAGACCAAAATTCGATATAAATTCGATAAGTAATTTTCATTAAATTATGGAATTTGAGAAATCTGAATCAAGACCAAGGAAAATATTTAAATTCGAGTCCGATTGATCTAGATATAAATTTATGGGAATTAATAGGAATTAATTAGGATTTTTAATTTGAAAATGTTTTTCAAAAATAATCAAAAAATATACCAGGAAAGACGAAAATAGACTGAGAAATTCATTTATTGATTAAATAGATAAAATAATAATTTTTAAGATTTTTTTGGGATATTTGGATTATTTTAATATATTTTAAGGTATTAAAATAATAATAAATGAATTAATAAATAATAATAATAAAAAAAAAGGAAATTGGAAATCAGAATCGGGGAGAGAGAGAAAAAAACCCGAAAAACGAACTCGCGAAACCCGTGAAGAACCCGTGACGTCCGACGAGCCACCAGCGTCCGACGAGCCCAGCTACCGGTCGGAAAAGGAAGTACGAAGCCCGGCGGTTCCAACGGTACTAGTGATGCGCACCGACGGTCCCTATTTTCTGCGAATCGACCGACGAAAAATCGTTGGAGAAATCGCCTCTGTTCCGACGAACGACGGTGTCCCAGCACTGATTCAGTCCAGCCGAGCACTCCCCTTACCGAGGTGGTTCTTTTGAGCCTACTGGTGGCCGACGAGATTACCGAAATCACCTGCGACGGCAAACGGGCCAAAACGGCACCGTAGCCGAGAAGGAAGAAAAAAAAAGAAGAAAAGAAAAAGAAAAAGAAAAGGAAAAAGAAAAGAAAAAAAAGGAAAGAAAGTGTACCCGAGGACGACTCAAAATTCAAGTAAGTGACCGAGGGTCGGGATTGACGTGCAGATAAATCCCAGGAATTCAATTTAATATTATTTTATCAAAAAATGACCCGGATTTAAATAATTGTGCAGTGTTACTACAAAGCCCGAACGAGAGCGGATTTAGCTTCAATTTTTGTACCCCGCACCATATTGGGTAAGTAAATTTTAATTACGATAATATGAGTCCTTAAATGCAGAGTTAAGATTATTTTACAGATTTTACGGATTAATTCTGCATAAAAGGAATTTTATTCGAAATTTCAAAGTAATTATCGTAAATAGTATCTGGGCTATCCAATGAGTTTGGAATGAAGCCCGATGATTATTGATAAGCCAAATGAGCCTAGTAAACCCGAAGAGGGAATTTAAAAGTGGAAACGGGCTGACAAATGGGTCGAGGCCATTAAAGTGCAATCGGGCCCAATAGAGTAAAACAGGCCCAGAGCATTAGATTCGATCAGTAAGAGTAAAATACTGATCAGTATATTTGAACTGAAACCATATGTGGTTATATACAGCTCCGTAGACGAGCGAATTAGACTAAGAGACCTGGTACGGTCGAGTCGGGATAAGCTCGTGCGTGATTCCAGGTAAGGGAATTTTATGAACACTTAGAGGTAGCTGTACGTAGTTTTAAGGGGATTTACATTACGTTAAATTCATTAGGCTACCCGAAAACAGAATAATAATTTTTACGAAAAAATATGGAAATAGTAACAAATGACTATTTTGCCCTTAGTTAGGAAAATTTCAAAAAGGGTAGTAAGGCTATGAAATTGCATGAATTTCATGATTTTAATGTTTTCATGATGTTATTGCTTTAATTCAAGCAATTTATGGATAGGTTGCCTATTATTTTCATGTTTGAAGTGAAAAGGCATAAGTTAGGTGCCAATTGATGTTTATTTAACATGTTTTGATAAAACTGAGCCACCTAACAGTGTTATATTAGTTGAAACCGTGCTTGAGCACTGCTCGCACTGGATTTTATATTTTAACTCATACACAGAGTGCTGGAGCCTTGCTCGCACTATTTTACAGATTTATTTCATATGACTATCGTACTGAAGTTTTTCTTGTACAAGGTTTTCATTGAGTTTTTATACATATCTGTACTAGAGCAATGCTTGTACGTGGATTTGAATTGAATTTATAATCAATTTAAGTCGTACTGGAGCCCTGCTCGTACGCAGATTTTATTGATTTCTATGAAACGGTGCTAGAGCTTCGCTCGTACGAGGTTTTCAGATATCATGAATATGCATGGAGCCGTGCTAGAGCTTCGCTCGAACAGGAATTTATATGACATGCATATAGCCGTGTTGGAGCCTCCTATAGACTATGTGTCATAGTGAGATGATATGCTCACACGTGCATACTGAGACGTACTTAACATGGGTGGATAAGACCTATTACAGGCACCCCTGATTGAGCTTGGATTCACGGAGTACGTTGTACCGTGTATGTCACGCGGAGTACGCTGTACCGTGGGGATTGTTGGAGTGGAGTGGCATTAGCCACGAGACAGTAAGTCTTACCCTCGCAATCATGATATTATGCTGTTCTGGCGTGTAGGACCGACCCACCTCCTGTTTCAGGTGTGACACCCCGCACACTAGGATCTGTGTGCCAGGGATCACGAGGTTATGGCCATAGTCCTGGATATTACCGATATAGTTGCTTACATGTCTCACATGATATAACTATTGGTCTTGATAAACCAGGGTAGACCCGAGGGAGGGGTCAAGCCCAATTTTCTTATGATTTCAATTGAGATTTGATTGTTCCCATGGAGGGATTTTATGAAACTTTCATTGATTTGTAACCCTATGAGAAGGGTGATTTTATAACGGAGATTTGAAAATAAAGAATTTTGTTGAAATGGATTTTGATTTGTGAATATATTATATTTTGACCCAGATGGGGTATTTTAAAATGTGTTGATTCATTTGAGCATGAGATGTTTTTACATGAGAATTATTCCATGTTTTAATATGTCAATTTCCTGTTTTAGAACAGATGATATTATATATATGGCATATCATCTTTTTTACCTCATGCTCACATATATCCTGATTTCTTATCAGCATGTAGATAGTATAGCTATCTACCCGTTTGTATTATTGCCTTACTGAGCATGTGGAGCGCACCTTTTCATTTTCCACTCACTTTCAGTGTTTCCACCATAGAGATAGCGGGTGTAGTGAGTAGACGACATAGCTAATTTCTGTGATTCCCATCGACTTTCAGGTATACACCACGTACAGAATTTTGTATTAGTGTGCTTACAGCACAGTATTGTATATGAAAGAATATTTGGGGATGTAAATATAGAATCATATGATGTATAAACATACCGACCACTCTATTATAATATGATTGATGTAATTATATATATCTACGTGTGATATTTTAATGGTTAAAAATGGTATATCGATATTGATTCACAGCCCGACCTGTTTAGAGGAATATGTCACGATGAGGTAAGAAAGATTTTTCAAAAGCGAAAATTTTGTACTGATTTTGGTAGTATTGGGTCGTGACAGTTGGCTTCTGTTTGCTGCAAGATTGATAAGGTGAGTGAAGCATATGAAGGCCATGCAGAACCAAAGCTGTTGAGGTTTGATTCTGCTCGGGTGTGTGCTGCATGATTCAGTAGAAAAGCAGGAGCAGAGGAGCTGCTGCTGTTCATACGGCTTGATGTAGTTATCAGTATAAGAAATAAGCACGAGGTATCAAAATGCTGCTGGAGATGCAGCTCGGTAGTGTTGTGCAGAGTATGAGCTGGCAATGCAAGAGCATGTCGTGCAAGGTAGTAGTACAGTGAAAAATTGGATTGCAACAATTGTGGCAGAGCAGTGTAAAGGACGAGGAAGCAGTCTGCAAAATGAATGTATACAGGCGTCGGCAAGGACAGTACATGGGTTATGTACAGTGAAGGCATTTTGCAGAGCAAGAGCAGGGCTGCGTTTCTTTTTTTTGTCATTATTGGAATTTTATAATTTGTTAGTTATATTTTTATATTAATGGTTAGATGTTAGATTTTTCTATATAATTATTTGTTAGTCTAAGTGATAGTATTAGAAGTTAAATTGTTATTCTTGAATTAATTTTATGCAATAGGATTTAAGACTTAATTCTAGTGTTTAGGTAGTGTATTTAGAATTAAATAAGGGGTAGAATTATTTTATGCATTTTTAAGTTAGTTTTCATTTTAAATTTAAAAATCCAAAAATATTTATTTTTTATGCATTATTTAGATTTTATTCTTAAAGTAATAATTAGTGATAGTTAGGATTAATTTAGAAACAACACTTTAGACACTTAGGGTTATAGTTATTTTCTAGGATTTTATTTCATTAAGAATTAAGTTAGTTTAAATTGCATTTTCATAATTAGATTAATTTGCATGCACATTTTATTGTTAAGATTGTTGAATTTTAGACTAATTAATTTTGTTTCTTTATTTTTTATTTGCATTTTTAATTGCGTTAATTAATTTTTATTGTTTTAATTATTTTTGTAGGTATTTGCTTTTAATTGTTTGGAGCACTGTAATTAATTTTAGTTCGGTTTTATTTTCTTTATTTTATAGTTTTTATTGTTTTCAGTACTTTTAATTTCAGACTTGGTAGATCACACACATCATCAATTCATAATTTGCTAGGATATACTTAGGGTAAGATTAACCGGTAGTTAATTAGGCTAACCAACTTCTCTGTGGGATGATAATCTGGGACTCAAATCCTATTATTACTTGTACGACCCGTGCACTTGGGAAAATACGTCTAGTTCGTATCATGTTTTTGGTGCTGTTGTCGGGGAAATCTTAATTAGCTAGTAATTAATATCGGTGAAATTATGCTTAGGTGTAATTCTAGCTTGTAAATATTTAGGTTGTAAATATTTAGAAGTTTAATCTAGATTAGTTATTTTACTCTATCATAAAAAATTTAACAAAATGAAAAATTTAAAAACTTAAAAACATTTCTAAGGACTTTTTGATGTTTGCATGCATAGAGCGAGAAGTTATGATTGCCTTCCTTTAGATCCTGAAATTGAACAAACACTTAGAAAAATTAGAAAGGATTCTAGGAAATTTATAGCTCCGCTGCAAAACATCATGGCAGAAAATAGGTAAATTAGGACCGTTGGAGATTATGCGATGCCGACTATTAGAGGTTATTATACCGATATTAGGCCACCAGTTGTCCCTGCAAACAATTTTGAAATTAAGCCTTCCATCCTCCAGATAATCCAGACCTCTTTACAGTTCAGTGAGCTTCTGCATGACGACCCACATGCTCACCTCGGGCAATTCCTAGACCTGTGCAACACATTCAAGCACAATGGATTATCTGATGATGCGCTTAGGCTTAGATTATTTCCCTTCTCGCTTAGGGATAGGGCGCGACACTGGTTAACCTCCTTGCCTCCAGGATCCATTTCTACTTGGGACAAGTTAACCTATCAATTTTTAGCTAAGTTTTTCCCTCCCTCTAAAATGGCCAAACTCCGTAGTGACATATCTTCCTTTGCTCAGTTCGATTCTGAATCTCTTTACAAAGCATGGGAACGATATGAGGAACTTCTTAGGAAGTGCCCTCATCATGGCTTACCTTTGTGGCTGCAAGTCCAGACCTTCTACAACGGACTTACAAGCCAAAATAGGACTATCGTTGACGCTGCTGTGGGTGGAGCTCTCATGTGCAAAACAGAGGAGGAAGCTTACGAGTTGTTAGACAAGATGGCTGCTAACAACTATCTATGGTCCTCAAAGAGGCAATTACCTAAGAAGTCGGTAGGTATCTATGAGCTCGACATGCTGTCTACCTTGACCTCTCAAATCACTAACCTTACGACAAAGGTAAAGTCGCTCAGTACCCAGGATAATCCTTCCACCAGTCCTAATCCTGTCTATTCAGTATAAAGTCCTTTTCTTTCGTGTGATTTGTGTGGTGGTACACACTCTGTAGATAGGTGTCCACTTAACTTAGAATCGGTTCAGTACATTGCCCTCTCTCAGAAGCAACATAGCAACCCCTTTTCAAACACCTACAACCCAGGGTGGAGGAACCATCCTAATTTTTCCTGGAGCCAAAATCAAGGGCAATCTTCTAACTCCATATCTGAAAGACCCCCTGGTTTTCAAGCTCCATCGGTTCATGTACCACCACATCAGCAATTTCCACACAATCCACCACCACTACCACCACTTATGCAGCCACAACACCTACTTGCACCAGCAGCTGAGAAGAAGCCTACACTAGAGGAAATGTTCATGACTATCCTGTAAAACCAAGCTGCCTCAATTAAGAACTTAGAAGTTCAGGTTGGACAAATAGCCAATGCTCTTAGCCAACGTCCACAAGGGACCCTTCTTAGTAACACTGAAGCTAATCCTGTAAAGCAAAGGGAGGGTAAGGAACATGTTAAATCCATCACCCTCAGGAGCGGCAGAGAGCTAGACGATCCACAAGTTAAGCCTAATCCTGTTAAGCCTACAGTGGTAGAGCCCTTAGGGTCTAAAGAGGCAGCTCAAGAAGAATAGGAACATCAGGATCAGGCTACAAAGGAATCAAAGCTAGGCGCTTCTTCATCTATACCTTCTTCTACTTCATAGCCTTCATCATCCTCTGATGCTACACATGTTACCACTACATCCCTTCCAGTTAGACCACCAGTACATTTTCCTCAGAGGTTTCAAATCCAAAAGCTTGACCAACAATTCCACAAATTTCTTGAGGTTTTTAAGAAACTTCACATCAACATTCCTTTCACAGATGCTTTAGAGCAAATGCCAAATTATGTGAAGTTTTTGAAGGATATCCTCTCTAGGAAAAGGAGATTGGAAGACTATGAGACGGTGGCCTTAACTGAGGAATGTAGTGTAATTATCCAAAGGAAATTACCCCCCAAGCTCAAGGATCCCAGGAATTTTACCATACCCTGCACTATTGGAAATCTGTTCTTTGGTAGAGCCCTGTGTGATTTAGGAGCCAGTATCAATCTGATGCCTTTGTCTATCTACGAAAAGTTAGGAATAGGGGATGTCAAGTCTACCACAGTGACTCTTCAGTTAGCTGATCGATCCATTAAATATCTGAAGGGGGCCATTTTTTTTTTATTTTCACTTCCTGCACATTTATTCTCTACTTAGTTTATCTTACATTAGTTAATTTATTTACTTCATCAATCGGTTCGTGGGAATCTTGGAGCTTTCAACACCGATTGTGCTCTGTTTTAGCCTCTCTTTTATATCCCGTTGCATTTTACTTTCTGTTTTAATTTCTTTATGCTTTGTTTTCGATTCTGTTTTAGCCTCCTTGTATTTGTAGGTCGGTTGTTGGTGTTGTTTAGCTACCGTTTGCAGAAACTAAGTAGTGCGTTGGATGTAGTGCTTCAAGCCATTATTGTGTGAGTGATGGAGCATGAGATGGTTATGTGTTGCTGTCGAGGGGAAGAGAAAGCCTAAAACCGTAGCTATGGCTCTTTATTTTATTTTGCATATTTGGTTTACATCTATTGCTGTAGTTTCTTCTAGAGTCATTACCTCTCTTACTCAATGTTACTGATGTTTAGTTTTATTGTTTCATCAAGTAGTCGTTAGCTACCTCTATTTTACCCTATTAGGTTGCTATTATACTGTTCAACATCTTCAACTATGCAGGAGTGGAGCAAGATGCCATTGCTACTGGAATGTACTAAGTTACGTGGAAAGCAAGTGAGGTGTCAGGAGCTTATCCTATGATCCGGCATTTGTTGTTGTCCATGACCCGTTTCTGCTGTGTTGCTGGGATGTGGGTAGCTTAGAAGCAAGACATGGTTGTTGTAGAGGTGGTACAGAGCAGAAGATCTGTGCTGAATGGTGGGGTTCACTGCAGATTGCTGCAACATACAATACAATACAGAGCAAAAAATCAGGAGTATAAATATGAATTCAAACTGCTGTATGGCAGATAGAAGTAGGAGGTGTCGAGAGCAGACAGTCGTGGCTTTGGTTTTCATTGCTGGAATCCTTCACCAATGCGGAGCTGTATAACAAAGCTCGAGCCTACCCACTGTTTCCATTACATTTTCAGTTTCGGTTTTCTGTTTCATTAATTTTATATTCAACTTAAGTTTTATCTTCCTAAAGTTATAGTTTCTGTTATAGGTTCAATAGTCGGCTAGTTCTTCAAGTTTTCCTTGTTCTGCATTTCGCTTGCTTAAATCTGTTGATCCTGCCTAAAGCATCTTGTGTGCATGCTGTTGGGTGGATGTCACAGGTTTGGGTTGGTTTCTGTTTGCTGCAAGATTAATAAGGTGAGTGAAGCATATGAAGGCCATGCAGAACCAAAGCTGTTGAGGTCTGATTCTACTCGGGTGTGTGCTGCATGATTCGGTAGAAAAGCAGGAGCAGAGGAGCTGCTGCTGTTCGTACGACTTGATGCAATTTCAGTATAAGAACAAGGAGGAGGTATCAAAGTGCTGCAGGAGATGCAGCTCGGTAGTGTTGTGCAGAGTATGAGCTGGCGGTGCAAGAGCATGCTGTGCAAGGTAGTAGTACACTGAAAAATGGGCTTGCAACAATTGTGGCAGAGCAGTGCAAAGGACGAGGAAGCAGTCTGCAAAATGAATGTATACAGGCGTCGGTAAGGACAGCACCTAGGTTATGTACAGTGCAGGCATTTTACAGAGCAAGTGCAGGGCTGCGTTTTTTTTTTTTTGTCATTATTGGAATTTTATAATTTGTTAATTATATTTTTATATTAATGGTTAGATGTTAGATTTTTCTATATAATTATTTTTTAGTCTAAGTGATAGTATTAGAAGTTAAATTGTTATTCTTGAATTAATTTTATACAATAGGATTTAAGACTTAATTCTAGTGTTTAGGTAGTGCATTTAGAATTAAATAAGGGGTATAATTATTTTATGCATTTTTAAGTTAGTTTTCATTTTAAATTTAAAAATCCAAAAATATTTATTTTTTATGCATTATTTAGATTTTATTCTTAAAATAGTAATTAGTGATAGTTATGATTAATTTAGAAACAACACTTTAGACACTTAGGGTTATAGTTTTTTTCTAGGATTTTATTTCATTAAGAATTAAGTTAGTTTAAATTGCATTTTCATAATTAGATTAATTTGCATGCACATTTTATTGTTAGGATTGTTGAATTTTAGACTAATTAATTTTGTTTCTTTATTTTTTTATTTGCATTTTTAATTGCGTTAATTAATTTTTACTGTTTTAATTATTTTTGTAGGTATTTGCTTTTAATTGCTTGGAGCACTGTAAGTAATTTTAGTTTGGTTTTATTTTCTTTATTTTATAGTTTTTATTGTTTTCAGTACTTTTAATTTCAGACTTTCGTAGATCACCCACATCATCAATTCATAATTTGCTAGGATATACTTAAGGTAAGATTAACCGGTAGTTAACTAGGCTAATCAACTTCTCTGTGGGACGATAATCCGGGACTCAAATCCTATTCTTACTTGTACGACCCGTGCACTTGCGAAAATACGTCTAGTTCATATCATCCTCTCTAACTAATCATCTGTCTAAGGATGGAAAGCGGTGTTAAAACTCAATTGGGTCCTCATCGCTTCCTGAAAGTGTCCCCGAAAGTGGAAAGTGAAGCGGAAATCCCTATCTAAAACAATGCTCACTAGAACACCATGTAACCGAATTATCTCTCGAACATACAAGTTCACCAATTGACTCAGAGTATCGGTAGCTCTCATAGCGAAGAAGTGGGCTGACTTCGTCAACCTATCCACAATCACCCAGATGGCATCATGACCCCTGCGGGTCCTCGGTAAACCTATCACAAAATCCATGGTGACGTGCTCCCACTTCCATGTTGGTATCGGTATAGGCTACAATAACCCTGTAGGCTTCTAATGCTCTACCTTCACCTACTGACAGATGAGACATCTAGCGACATACTCAACAATGTCTCTCTTCATCCCAGACCACCAATAAACCTTTCAAAGGTTTTGATACATCTTGGTACTCCCTGGATGTATCGTATATCTCGATGAGTGAACCTTTGATAAAATCAATCTCCTGATCTCTGAATCCTCGAAAACACATATCCTGCCTCTAAACCTCAGTAATCCATCTGTACTCATCTCAAAATCAATACTCGCACCTATCTACATCTGACTCCTCCAGTCAATACACTGTTGATCATTCTGCTGAGCTTGTCGGATTTGGCCAATCAACTTCGGCTCTAATCTCATGCTAGATACAACTTGTAATCTATCTGAATCAGGTGAGGGTATGACCAAATTGAGGTTCGCGAACTGTTCTAACAACTCGTGTTCTCGAACCATCATATACAACACCAACTTGATATTTTTCCTACTTAAGGCATCGGCAACTACATTCACCTTACCCCAATGGTACAGAATCTCACAATCATAATCTTTTAGAAGCTTGCGCCATCTTCTCTATCTCATATTTAACTCATTCTGCGAGAACAGATACTTAAGGCTCTTGTGGTCTATAAATACTTAAAATTTCTCACCATAGAGATAGTGGTGCCATCTTTTCAACACAAACACTACAGCCGCCAACTCTAAATCGTGAGTCGGATACTTCCTCTCATGATCCTTCAGCTGTCTGGATCCATAGGCAACTACCCTCCCATCCTGCATAAGTACATAGCCCAGGCCCTGGTCTGATGCATTCGTATACACAGAGAAACCTCTTGAGCTGTTAGGAATAGTGAGAATTGAAGCACTGGTCAATCGACGCTTAAGCTCCTAAAAACTCTTCTCACATGCCTTGTCCCACATAAGCACAACATCCTTTCACGTGAGACGTGTCAACGGAGCAGCTAGTCTGGAGAAACCCTCTACAAATCTCCGATAATAACTTGCCAATCCTAGAAAACTTCTGATCTCAGTGACTGTCCTGGGCTATTCCCGCTGAATAATTGCCTCAATCTTGGATGGATCTGCTGCTACCCCATCTCTCGATACAACATGGCCCAGAAATGAAATCTGCTCAAACCAAAAGTCACACTTACTGAGTTTGGAATATAATTCCTTCTCTTAGAGGGTCTGCATAACTATCCTCAAGTACTGCTCATGATCTTCCCTGGACTTGAAATAAACAAATATATCATTGATAAACACAATCACAAACTGGTCAAGGTATGGCTTGAACACATAATTCATCAAAGCCATAAAATGCTGCGGGGGCAGTCGTCAATCTGAATGGCATAACCAAAAACTCGTAGTGACCATATCAGGTACAAAATGCTATCTTGGGTATATCTTATGTAAGACCCGAATTTAATTAAAATACGAAAATTAAATAAGAAAAGATGGGGGAAGTATGAAGGAAGTCGGGTTAAATAAATCCCGAACACGCGTAAGGGCAAAACGGTCAAAAGACCGAAAGTCAGTATAATTTCGATAAAGAAATTTAGTTAAAAATATGGACTTAAGAAATCTTGGTCAATAAAAGTGAAATAAAATTATTTCGGATTAAATTGATCAAGATATTAATTTATGAAAATTAATCGGGATTAATCGGGATTTTTAGTTCGAAAAAGTAATCCCGAAAATAATCAAAAAATATACCGAAAAGTCACCCTGGACAACATCCCGAAAATACGGGAAAATTATACCCGAAAAAGAGGTTAAAATATAATAAATAAATTAAACAAAATTAAATTAATTAATTTAGAATAAAATAATAATTTTAAGGGATATTTGGGTATTTTTAGTGTATTTTAATGAATAAAAACAAATTGTTAAATAAAAAAAAAAAGTGAATTGGAGATATCGGGGAGAGAGAAGAAGAAACGGAAACCGAAAAGGGGAGACGCGCGTGGCCAACCGACCACCGGCCACCGGGCACCGACGGCCTCCGACGACAGGCCCAACAGCAAGAGGAGAGGCCGGCGAAGCCATCGGCACCGGTGACGCGCGCCGACGATGGCTGTATCCAGCGAATGGAGGACGAGAAGGCCGCGGGGAAAACGTTGTCGGTTCCGACGATCCACGGCAGCTGGAGGCGAACGGCGGGTACTGGCGTGACCGGGAGGAGGAGCCGGTCCTTTTGAGACCAGTACCGGCCGGCGAAATCGCCGAAATCTGCCGAATCGAGAGGTGGCAGCCGCGGGAGAAGAGATGGCCACCGGCGGCGAACGGCGGCGATCCAGGCGAAACCGAGGCCAGATTTCGAAAGCCCAGGCGACGGTGATCATTTCTGCACCGGTCTCATGCGACGAAACGGCGGGAATCGCCGACGACGGCCAAGAGGAGAAATGGGTCCGATGATCGAGAGGGAGAACAGCCGGACCGGCGGCATTCCGGTGACGTTGAGGCGAACCGAGGCCAGATTTGAGGTGCGAACGACCCAGCGGAGCTGCTGGCGGTGGAAGCCGGAGGAGAACCGACCGGCAAGGTGGCGAACCGGCGGTGAACCGGCCGAACCAGGGTGAACCGGCCGTCTGAACCGGTCCGAACCGGACTGAACCGGTTCAGCCAAAAAGAGGAGGAAAAAAAGGGAGAAAAAGGGAAAAGGAAAAAGAGGAAAAATTGGAGAAAATTTTGGTGATGCAATCGAGCTTCGGGTAAGTCGATAAGCGGTCAAATTGACCCGATTTAAATTTAGAATATTTATTTAATTAAATTTCGATCGAAAAGTTTACCTGAAAATGTAATTAATTGTGTAGCTCGACGATTGGCATCCACTGAGGGCTCGAGACAGCCTCGATTTGCGGACTAGCATGGAATCTCGGGTAAGTGACCCCTATTTACGATAATTTTCTCGTTATGCGTGATATTGATTTAATTTCTGCATAAATTGAATTAAATTATGGAAATTTAGATAAATTGTCGTAAATAGTGAATTTAGCTATTCGAGAGCTAGAACGAGGCCCAATAAATTATTGGTGGGCCCAGTGAGCCCAATAGGCCTCGATAAAGTAAAAATTAAGTGGAAAACGGGCTTAAGGCCGATTAAGGCCCATTAAGGTGCAATCGGGCCCAATAGGGGTAAATGGGCCCAGCAATTTAAATTAAGCCCAGGAAAGATTAAGTACAATTAAATTATATGTTATCTGACCTGAGGAATGTTAATACGCAGTTTCGGGCATTGTATTGGAAGCATATCGGACTGCGCGACGGGACTACATTGGAAAAGAAAAGGTCAGACTCGACGAGAATCGAGGTAAGGGAATTCTGCGGACTGCTAGAGGTAACAGTACGCAATTTTAAATTCATTGGCAGTCCTTTAAAATAATCTGAAGGGTCTAGAGGTCGAAGAATAATTTTAGTGCCCCGTATGGGCAAAATTACTAAAATACCCTTGTTAAGGGTAAAATCTAAAGAAATTAGGAAAAATTGGGAGGAGCAAGAACAAAAGGTTCCTGCTCATTCTGGAGGTGTTTTTGATGCATGCATGAGTAGGCTGGCTCACCTTGAAAGAAAATGCACAGCATTGCATACTTTCAACGTGATATTGTTTTGTGAAAACTGTTTTGAGGAAACAGAGCCGCCTACGTGTTTTTATTTACATGTGACGTGCTAGAGCTCAGCTCGCACGATGTTTGATTTGTGTGATGCATGCATTAGTGCTGGAGCGAGAGCTCGCACTAGAGTTTTACATGCATAGGTGCTGGAGTCCAACTCGCACCAGATTTGTATACATATATATATATACGATTTTAGTGACAGGGTGCTAGAGTCTAACTCGCACCATATTTTTATGTGATTTTTGAGACAGGGTGTTCGAGCTTTGCTCGCACCAGCTTTTCATATGGTTTGCATACAGAGTGCTAGAGCTTAGCTCGCACTAGTTTTATCTGAATTACTGACAGTGTTAGAGCACCGCTCGCACTAATTTTCAGAGATCATACGATAAGCCGTGCTTGGAGCATCGGGTAGACTGTGTGTCACCGATTAAATAGGCTCGCACGTGCGTTTTGAGACATGGCATGTTAAAATAACCTGATGAGCCCGAACGAGGGATAAGGGTTAGAGATCCACCTGATGAGCCCGAACGAGGGATAAGGGTTGGAGATCCAGCTGATGAGCCCGAACGAGGGATAAGGCTGTGGGTCCATGGAGTACGATGTACCGTGCAAGTAGCATGGAGTACGATGTACCGTGGGGTATCTTCGGATACGGTATCTTTGTGATACGGGGTATCTTTGTGATACGGTATCTTTGTGATACGGGGTATCTTCGGATACGGCATCTTCGGATGCGTGAGATCGGATAAGACTGACGGGTTGGATTGACCCACCTCCCGGGCGGTTCCCGATCAGGGTGAGACCTCGCACACTGGGATCCGTGTAGCTAGAGGGACTCACGAGGACATATTGGCCAGTCCTGGTTATTACCGTTATACAAATATTGCCTCGTCTCGCATGTCGACGATTTCGATGATTTAAACTGGGATTTAAATTAAATATGCATGATGGTTATATTCCATGCTTTTAAAACTCATATGTGATGTTAACGATTTTCATGATTTTGAGTGAGTCAGGATCACCCGAAGGAGGGGTCGAGTCCTGACTTTACTGTGAAATTTTAAACGAGAAAGATATGATTTTGAATATACTTGCATGTTGAATTTTCCGTGCAAATGTGTTTTACATAACATCATAACGCATATCATTTGTTTTAAAATGTGTGGAGAAAGGGTGGTTTATGCATGGCACCACGTTCATGTAGGTAGTATGGTTACCTACTTGTTCGTAGGATTGCCTTACTGAGCTTGATGTGCTCACCCCTTTCATTTTCTCCCACAGATGATCTCCAGTTGAAGTTGAAGCGACTCAGTACTGCATTCCGGATATCCGCTGCTGCCCATCAACATAAGGTATATATACACTTGTACATATTGTATCTACATAAGCATAGCACAGTAACATGTTTGTAAGTAACTTTAGGGGATGTATAAATAATAAAACAATTATAAATGACTGGAGAATAAATAAGTTAGTTGGGAATTGAATGGTGGGACTGGCATTGACGCACAGCCCAATTATTAGTGGAGTGTTGGTCACGATTCGAGGACAGGTAAGAAATTAAGTAAGAAAATAATAAAACGCGAAAAATTAACTCTGATTTTTGGGTAGTTTGGGTCGTGACATATAAAGGTGGTATCAGAGCGTAATTGGTCTGAAGTGTGTCAGTGTCAGTAATTAGGAATTACATCCCCGTGTTACTGTGCTTAGTTAGATACAATAGTGTATATCGAGATGGGCTTGACTAAGAAATGGTTGAGAATGCAGGAATGCTTAATATGAGTCGCGTTAGATGAGATAGTGCACGAGGCAGAGGTCGTAGAGATAGACCTGAGTCTGCTAAGTCGTGCTGAGTTTGACTATGAGAATCAGTATGAAATTGAAATGGAGGCTAATGTTGAGTATGCCCCACAGAGTCCGACAGAGTGATCGGACAGTATTGAGACACGCTTCGCGAGATTGGAGCGGAGTGTGGAGATTATTTTGAGGAGCAAATTGCTCGGATTATGTATGAGATCAGAGGGCGCAGCGGAGCATTGGTGGAAACCCACTCGACCCATCTTAAGAGTTGAGATGAGAAATATCTTAGATATATTCCGGTGACAGGATATCCCGGACATGATTTAAAGGGAATTATGGATAAAAGTCCTTACTCTGACCCAGAGGATTTGATTTAATTATGAGCATGGAGACTCGATTATATTCTGGGTAGATATTACCTCGACACTATGAACAAGTGACTGTCGAGATGTTTAAAAGTTTATGGAAGGGCTCAAATTTTCAATTAGAGTCCGATTGGCCCGTGAGATATTACCTATACCGAGGCAGTGCACAGATTTACAGTTGGGTAAATAAGAATATAAATTACACGCCTCTGAGATTGGGAAAGGTAATGGGGCTGAAATAGAGACAGAAAAGAGAATCGAGAAATGACAAAGATGTTGAATGAGAAAATGGTAATTGGTTAAAGATTAGATTTGATGAGTTATGGGCTGAGATAATTGGTAAGGCCCTAGTGCATCCAATTTTGGCACTGTTGAGGGGTATTGTGATTGGCGGACCCCGACCTGCTACGAAGCAGTGTAGCAGTGTGAGCACTGTAAGTAGTGTGAGATGTGTGGTGGATACCACGGAAGGAGGGTTTATACCTACACGGTATTGATAAAAATGGCCGTTAAGTGTGATAAGACGGACCATTGATTTTGATTGCACAGAGTTGGGCGAGATCGCCCCACAGGAAAGTAAAGAGACGGAGAAAAATTTCGTTGGTATAGCTGCAACGAAAAGGGGGGTCATAGCCGAAAAGAAAAAGGAAAGTAGGTTGTTGGACGAAGGCGAGAGGATGTCTTGGACCAGGACACTATTTATGTTTCATGGATGTGGTGTAAGATACCACACTTGTTATGAGTAATGAAGTACATATATTCATTGATCCTGGTGCCACATATTTATTCATACCGCCTTCATTCACACATAAGTGAGTAAAAGGTATGAATGCCTACATCATTGGGTACAATACTGATAAATGAGTACCCCAATAGAGGAGGATTAATAAACGGAATATGGATATAGAGGATTGTACTCACTGAATGAATGATGACGAGAGTTTCATTATAATTGATACACTAAGGAGATAATCTTTAAGATAAGATAGATCCTAAATATAAGATGTATTGGAGTAAGAGATATATGCTAGGTAAGGAATACCCTTATTTTGCGAAGTAATTGAGGTTAAGCGATTAGTAACGAATATAAATTGTAACCACATAGACTGAGATATAACGTAGTTGTGGTTAAGTCTGAAGGTTAATAAAGGTATTTCAAAATACCTCCCCGCCTGAAGACTTGACAGCGTCTAAAAGTATATATGTATAACCTATAACGTGAAATCGAGCGTCGTAATAGATAACTTTAGCATTAGGATACCTTTACTAAGACGATAAGAATATTTAAATTCGATAAATCATAAAGACTAACATAGTAAAATTTAATAAGAGCCGTTAAGATAAAAAAAAAGGAAATGATGCAGGTTAGTACCTGAAAACGTAAGCGGTTGAGAAGGATCTTATACGCTTATGCGTAAATAAGTCAAGGATTGGACCGAATCGTAATCAGCAGTATCGGTCATATGCTGGGTGTAGTTAAAGTCTAGGGCGATTTATAAGCAACAATTAGGAAATTACTTTTGCAGATGGTTGCTGCGAGTTCCAAAAGGATATACCTTGTTGACACGTTTAACTAAGAAAACGTGGTCTTGGAATGAGATGATAACTAAGATGATAAATGTGATATGAATTTCGGTGTAGAGAAGTATGAATTGACCACCGTGATTAATTTCACCATACCCAACAGCTCAAGAGGTTTTCAGTGAGTATGGATACCTCAAAATTATGATGGAGCTGTGTATTGATGTATAATGGGAAGATAGTCAATTTTGGAGTCAGACAACTCTTCGATCACGAAATAAACTATCTGACCCATGATTTAAAGTTGGCAACAGTATTTGTACCGAGGATATGGTACTATTATGTACAGGGTGAGAAATTGTGGATATGCACTGATCATAAAGCCCGAGTATCTATTTTCACAGAAAGAGACGAATATGAGAATACATAATGGGTTAGAGCTTCTGAGAGATTTTGATCGTGAAAATTGTACCACCCAGGAAAGGCTAATGTGATGACTGATGTCTTGAGTAGAAAGAGCCTCGGGATGGTATTGCATATGATGGTCAGGGAGCGTGAGCTGCTAGAGCAGTTGTGGACCTCAGTATTGATGTGATCCCTTCTGATGATGACAGTGATTGTGTGACAGCTAGCCTGATGATTAGAACCGGATGAGAGTGCCCGGATTTGCCAGGCTTAGCGTGATGATCGACCGGATGTCGATAGTTTGGGTCTGATTCAGAAGGGTACAGTGATAGAGTTCACAGTGGGTGATGATGAGTTACTGAGGATTCAGAGACAGTATGAGTGCTCCCCAGAACCACAGTTGATGAGATAGTAATTTTGTCAGAAGCTCACTCTTCGGGATATACAGTGCATACGGAAGTAAAGAAATATATTAAAATCTTGAAAAGGGCATGGGTGGTCAGATATAAAAAGAGACATGATGGAGATTGTAGAAAAGTGCCTAGTGTGTCAGCAGAGTAAGGTAGAGTATTAAAAGTCTGCAGAGTTATTGCAGCACCTACCTATATCGACACGGCACGAAAAATGAGAGCAAGTCTCCATGAATGTCGTGATGGGTTATAGAGGACCCGGATAAATTAGGAGACTATTAGGATGATAGTCGATAGAGTGACTAAGTCTACCCACTTTCTGGTTATGAACTCCCCAGATACTCAGAGTGTGTATGAGGATTTATGTGTAAGGCAGTTTGTGGAACATTAAGTAGCGTTCCAGCGAGCATGGTATCATATAGGGATTCCCGCTTCACTTCCGATTTCAGAGGATATTTTCAGGAAGCTATGGGAACCCGACTGAGTATTAGCACAGCTTTCCATCCTCAGACAGATGGTCAGTCAGAGATGGACTGTACAAGTTCTGGAGGATCCGATGAAAGCTTGTGCCATTGATTTTATAAGCTCCTGGAATGATCAGTTGATTTCTAATTAAAGTCGCCAATAACGATAGTTGGCAGTTGAGTATCGGGATAACAAGATATGAGGCAAAGTATGGCTGTAGGGGTTGTTCCCCAAATTTGATAAGAAAAAGTGGGTGACAGATATGATCACTTTCGACTTTGGATAATAAGTCTCTGAGAATGGTTAGTTAAGGATGAGAGATTAAGAACACCTCAGAGCAGATAGGCAAGTATTGGAATTCACCCTTGGTGAATTAATATGATTAGAATGTTTATTGTCCTAAGAGAATAAGGACATAGCGAGCTTTTGGAAGAAGGTAAATTGAGTTGCGCTGGATGGAATATTTTGAGAGATGGGACAAGTGGGAGATAAGACCTGTAGGTTGGTGTTATCACCTGAGTTAACAGGCACCCACAATGTGTCTCAGCTTTTGATGCTTCGGGAATACTATTCAGATCCAGCACAGGTGATTGGATATGAACTCCAAAAGTTCAATTTAATGAAAATACAAATATATTGAAGAAGATTGATTCGGGCATTAAACAGGAAAGAGAAAGTATTGGGGTTTAAGATAATCTCCCTAATTAAAGTCTTTTGGTAGTAATACACTCCGGAGAAGGTCACATAAGAATTTCAGAGTATGATACGATCGATGTACCCGGAGTTATATATGGACTCATATGAATTGGTTCTAATTTGGAGGACCAAATTCCTTAAGTGGGGGAGAGTTGTAAGATCCGAATTTAATTAAAATACGGAAATTAAATAAGAAAAGATGGGGGAAGTATGAAGGAAGTCGGGTTAAATAAATCCCGAACACGCGTAAGGGCAAAACGGTCAAAAGACCAAAAGTCGGTATAATTTCGATAAAGAAATTTAATTAAAAATATGGACTTAAGAAATCTTGGTCAATAAAAGTGAAATAAAATTATTTCGGATTAAATTGATCAAGATATTAATTTATGAAAATTAATCGGGATTAATCGGGATTTTTAGTTCGGAAAAATAATCCCAAAAATAATCGAAAAATATATCGAAAAGTCACCCGGGACAACATCCCGAAAATACGGGAAAATTATACCCGAAAAAGAGGTTAAAATATAATAAATAAATTAGACAAAATTAAATTAATTAATTTAGAATAAAATAATAATTTTAAGGGATATTTGGGTATTTTTAGTGTATTTTAATGAATAAAAACAAATTGTTAAATAAATAAAAAAAAGTGAATTGGAGATATCGGGGAGAGAGAAGAAGAAACGGAAACTGAAAAGGGGAGATGCGCGTGGCCAACCGACCACCGGCCACCGGGCACCGACGGCCTCCGACGACAGGTCCAACAGCAAGAGGAGAGGCCGACGAAGCCATCGGCACCGGTGACGCGCGCCGACGATGGCTGTATCCAGCGAACGGAGGACGAGAAGGCCGCGGGGAAAACGTTGTCGGTTCCGGCGATCCACTGCAGCTGGAGGCGAACGGCGGGTACTGGCATGACCGGGAGGAGGAGCCGGTCCTTTTGAGACCAGTACCGGCCGGCGAAATCGCCGGAATCCGCCGGATCGAGAGGTGGCAGCCGCGGGAGAATGGCCACCGGCGGCGAACGGCGGCGATCCAGGCGAAACCGAGGCCAGATTCCGAAAGCCCAGGCGACGGTGATCATTTCTGCACCGGTCTCATGCGACGAAACGGCGGGAATCGCCTGCGACGGCTAAGAGGAGAAATGGGTCCGACGACCGAGAGGGAGAACAGCCGGACCGGCGGCATTCCGGCGACGTTGAGGCGAACCGAGGCCAGATTTGAGGTGCTGACGACCCAGCGGAGCTGCTGGCGGTGGAAGCCGGCGGAGAACCGACCGGCAAGGTGGCGAACCGGCGGTGAACCGGCCGAACCAGGGTGAACCGGCGGTCTGAACCGGTCCGAACCGGACTGAACCGGTTCAGCCAAAAAGAGGAGAAAAAAAAGGGAGAAAAAGGGAAAAGGAAAAAGAGGAAAAATTGGAGAAAATTTCGGTGATGCAATCGAGCTTCGGGTAAGTCGATAAGCGGTCAAATTGACCCGATTTAAATTTGGAATATTTATTTAATTAAATTTCGATCGAAAAGTTTACCCGAAAATGTAATTAATTGTGTAGCTCGACGATTGGCATCCACCGAGGGCTCGAGACAGCCTCGATTTACGGACTAGCATGGAATCTCGGGTAAGTGACCCCTATTTACGACAATTTTCTCGTTATGCGTGATATTGATTTAATTTTCGCATAAATTGAATTAAATTATGGAAATTTAGATAAATTGTCGTAAATAGTGAATTTAGCTATTCGAGAGCTAGAACGAGGCCCAATAAATTATTGGTGGGCCCAGTGAGCCCAATAGGCCTCGATAAAGTAAAACTTAAGTGGAAAACGGGCTTAAGGCCGATTAAGGCCCATTAAGGTGCAATCGGGCCCAATAGGGGTAAATGGGCCCAGCAATTTAAATTAAGCCCAGGAAAGATTAAGTACAATTAAATTATATGTTATCTGACCTGAGGAATGTTAATACGCAGTTCCGGGCATTGGATTGGAAGCATATCGGACTGCGCGACGGGACTACATTGGAAAAGAAAAGGTCAGACTCGACGAGAATCGAGGTAAGGGAATTCTGCGGACTGCTAGAGGTAACAGTACGTAATTTTAAATTCATTGGCAGTCCTTTAAAATAATCTGAAGGGTCTAGAGGTCGAAGAATAATTTTAGTGCCCCGTATGGGCAAAATTACTAAAATACCCTTGTTAAGGGTAAAATCTAAAGAAATTAGGAAAAATTGGGAGGAGCAAGAACAAAAGGTTTCTGCTCATTCTGGAGGTGTTTTTGATGCATGCATGAGTAGGCTGGCTCACGTTGAAAGAAAATGCACAGCATTGCATACTTTCAACGTGATATTGTTTTGTGAAAACTGTTTTGAGGAAACAGAGCCGCCTACGTGTTTTTATTTACATGTGACGTGCTAGAGCTCAGCTCGCACGATGTTTGATTTGTGTGATGCATGCATTAGTGCTGGAGCGAGAGCTCGCACTAGAGTTTTACATGCATAGGTGCTGGAGTCCAACTCGCACCAGATTTGTATACATATATATATACGATTTTAGTGACTGGGTGCTAGAGTCTAACTCGCACCATATTTTTATGTGATTTTTGAGACAGGGTGTTGGAGCTTCGCTCGCACCAGCTTTTCATATGGTTTGCATACAGAGTGCTAGAGCTTATCTCGCACTAGTTTTATCTGAATTACTGACAGTGTTAGAGCACCGCTCGCACTAATTTTCAGAGATCATACGATAAGCCGTGCTTGGAGCATCGGGTAGACTGTGTGTCACCGATTAAATAGGCTCGCACGTGCGTTTTGAGACATGGCATGTTAAAATAACCTGATGAGCCCGAACGAGGGATAAGGGTTAGAGATCCACCTGATGAGCCCGAACGAGGGATAAGGGTTGGAGATCCAGCTGATGAGCCCGAACGAGGGATAAGGCTGTGGGTCCATGGAGTACGATGTACCGTGCAAGTAGCATGGAGTACGATGTACCGTGGGGTATCTTCGGATACGGTATCTTTGTGATACGGTATCTTTGTGATACGGCGTATCTTCGGATACGGCATCTTCGGATGCGTGAGATCGGATAAGACTGACGGGTTGGATTGACCCACCTCCCAGGCGGTTCCCGATCAGGGTGAGACCTCGCACACTGGGATCCGTGTAGCTAGAGGGACTCACGAGGACATATTGGCCAGTCCTGGTTATTACCGTTATACAAATATTGCCTCGTCTCGCATGTCGACGATTTCGATGATTTAAACTGGGATTTAAATTAAATATGCATGATGGTTATATTCCATGCTTTTAAAACTCATGTGTGATGTTAACGATTTTCATGATTTTGAGTGAGTCAGGATCACCCGAAGGAGGGGTCGAGTCCTGACTTTACTGTGAAATTTTAAACGAGAAAGATATGATTTTGAATATACTTGCATGTTGAATTTTCCGTGCAAATGTGTTTTACATAACATCATAACGCATATCATTTGTTTTAAAATGTGTGGAGAAAGGGTGGTTTATGCATGGCACCACGTTCATGTAGGTAGTATGGTTACCTACTTGTTCGTAGGATTGCCTTACTGAGCTTGATGTGCTCACCCCTTTCATTTTCTCCCACAGGTGATCTCCAGTTGAAGTTGAAGCGACTCAGTACTGCATTCCAGATATCCGCTGCTGCCCATCAACATAAGGTATATATACACTTGTACATATTGTATCTACATAAGCATAGCACAGTAACATGTTTGTAAGTAACTTTAGGGGATGTATAAATAATAAAACAATTATAAATGACTGGAGAATAAATAAGTTAGTTGGGAATTGAATGGTGGGACTGGCATTGACGCACAGCCCAATTATTAGTGGAGTGTTGGTCACGATTCGAGGACAGGTAAGAAATTAAGTAAGAAAATAATAAAACGCGAAAAATTAACTCTGATTTTTGGGTAGTTTGGGTCGTGACATCTTAACTCTGTATCCTCAATTGATGATACCTAGATCGAAGATCTATCTTAGAAAAGACCTGTGCTTATCGGAGATGATCCAACAGATCGTCAATGCATGGAAGGGGATACTTGTTCTTAATGGTAGCCTTATTCAACAACCGGTAATCTATGGACATTCAGAGGCTCCCATCCTTCTTCTTCATAAATAAGATCAAAGCTCCCCAGAGTGAGACGCTCAGTCTAATAAACCCTTTCTCTTGCAACTAGTTCTTCAGCTCCTCCAACTCAATTAGAGCCATCCTATACGGTGGTTAAGATATCGGTTGAGTACCATGTACCAACTCTATACAAAACTCCATCTCTCGATCTGGTGGTAACCTTGATAGATCATTTGAAAAGACATCAGGAAACTCTGCAACCACTGGAATGTCTTTCAATTTCGAACGGACCTTATCTGTGTCAACCACGTATGCAATGAACCCTTCACATTATTATTTCCACCGTTAGTAACATAACTCATTATGTAAATATTCATCATTTGTAATATATTTATATCTAAAAAATATGATGAATTAAAATTATACTATTCCATTGGCAATACTCATATTCCTTTATTTCTTTTCAACAACACTTACAGTAAAGCTATCTATCCCTGAAAACATTACTGTCTTAGCATAACAATCTAAAACAGCACGGTTCGCAGATAACCAATCCATTCCTAAAATTACATCAAAATCACTCATATTCAATAGAATAAGATCAGTTGTCATATCTTTTCCCCTTATTTTCAGTCTACAATCCCTATATACATATTCGGTCAACTAACTATCGTTCATAGGTGTAGAAATCAACAATATTCTATCTAATAATGTAGGCTTGACATACTTCGACAACTTACATTCAAATGAAGGCGATATGAAGGAATGCGTGGCACCAGGATCAAATAGTGCAAATTCTTCTAAATCAAAAATTAGGATGGCACCTTTAATCACATCCGCTGATACGTTTGCAGTGTTCTGGTCCAGTGCATGTACTCGCCCTCTACCAACAACTTGTTTCCCCTTCTCCTCGGCTGTGGCTCTCCTCCTCAAAGGAGAAGTCTCAACAAGAGCTCTCTCTGACTTCTTGCCCTTCTGTGGGGCAGTCTCTGTCATCTCAGGGCAATTCCTCATGATATACCCTGGCTTTCCACAACGAAAACACACTACCGTAGTCATCGGACAAGGCATGTTACCATGATATCTACCACATCTCCTACATTGCTCGGTAGTCGACTGTAGTCCTCCAATGACTATACCCCTCGGTGGTGCTAAAGCCAGATATACAGAAGGCTTAACTGTCCTTTCCTATACTTCCTCAATCCGAGGACTTTTCTCAAACAGTCTCTGACCTCTCCTCGTAAACACTCTATCAACTCTTAATCACTTTCGGTCCCCGTTTCTACCTCTACTGACCTTCCTAAACTCAGAGGCATTCAGCTCAATATCCTGCTCACATAACTACGCACTATCTCCTCATATGTCGAGATATCCAATGGGACTAATCTAGATCTGATGGCTAGTCTCAATCCCTCAATGAACTTCCTAACCTTCTTCGTGTCACTATTCATCATATTCGGGTCGTACCTACCTAGGGATATAAACCTTGTCTCATACTCGTCTACAGATCTGCCCCCGTTAGCTAACCCCCTGAACTCCATCTATAACGTTTTTTGAGTAGTGTCTAAAACATACTACCTCTGAAAAGCCTCTAAAAATGCCTCCAAACTGATCTCAGTGTGTCAGGCTCTCAAAATCGGTCTAGTGGACTTTCACCAATGCTCTACCACTCCCTTCAGCATGAACACGACAAAAGCGACCATCTCTGTGGTCGTACACTCAAAGAACCCGTACAACTTCTCGATCTCACTCACCCAATCCTCAACAACTACTAGGTCCTTTATCCCACTAAATGAAAATGGTCTAAACTTCTGAAATTGCAGTAATCTGTCCAAATCACAACCACATCCCTAAACTCTGTTATCCTGCTGTGGAGTAACAGTTGATGTTGTCTCCTAAACTGGTGGGAGTGTAAGTATTTATAAAGCAACTGTCGGTCCAGCATCAACAGCTTGGGCAACTGGGTCCTGTCTTTCCCCAGCTCCTTGCATAGACTGAGTGACTAACTCCATAATAGTCTATATACTCTGCTTTAACCGAGCGAAGCGTGCCTCAGTATCCCCTGGCATCTTGATAGGCTCCTAGGGGATCTGATCAGTCTACGGCTCCGCACGGCTTTCAAGCCTCCCTCTACGGCCCCTAGCATGGGCACTCACCCCTTTCCCAGTGCGTTTGACAGGCATAATGCCTAAATCCCTGTATCCATAACTATTCGTTAGTCCAACCCATCGGATATACACGTTTACATCAAAATAAAGCACAATAGTATGGGGATGTAATTTCTCTTATTACTAACATCGACTCAAATCAGGTCAACCAGGCTCTGATACCACCTCTGTCACGACCCCCTTTCTAACAAAATAACTACAAAATGTTCGCTTTATTTATTAACTTTCCCTGTCCTGAACAGTTTTCAACACCAACTAGTTGAGCTATGACCCGATGTTAGTTACCTCTTACCATATACCACATCATTCAACATTTATATAAGATAGTTGTAAACATATAAGCTACTTAAACTGTAATTTCACTATTTTGTATGTGCTTACAAATATTCAATCCCCCAAATTACATTCCAAAAAGTATTACTATGTTGTACTTGTTTAGATATAAAACACTACTAATGTGTATACCTCTCAGCGATGGGCAGCAGTGGACACCAGGAGTGCAAGCCTCTACTCGCTCTCAACCGCTATGGATGATCTGCAGAGATGAAAATTGAAGGGTGACCACTACTTGCTCAGTAAGGAAAGAATGTAAGCAGGTAGATAGCTACACTATCTACATGCTGATAATGTCATGATATAAAAATCATTTCCATCGGGAACATGAGGTAAAATAAAACCATGCCACATGAATATGGATAAAGTATAGGAAAACTCATAAAATCAGGCGTGATAACACATGGAAAACCATAATGTAAAACATCTCGTGCTCATTATATCAAAACTCATAATTTCATCACAAATCAACTAAATCAAGGCTAAACCTGCCCTTTAGGAATACCCTGATGTATAAAACTACATTTCTTTAAAATATAAATACGGGTATAACCCCTCCTTCGGGTCTACCATTATCTATCAATATAGTGTGATATCACGTGAGGCATGTAGGTTACTTTATGAAAGCAAATTAGGAACTATGACCATATATAAATCTTAGTGATCCCAAGCTACGTGGATCCTGGCGTGTGGGGCATCACAACTGTAACGGGAGGCGAGGTCAATCTTTCCTATGTAAACAATAACTCAGCCAACTAGTCATCAAGACTACACAGTACAACGTACTTCATGTGATGTACACCGTATAACATACTCCGTAGACCAACATGGTCTGGGGTGCCTGCCATAGGTCTTATCCTACATCACGATTTGGGATTGCCTGCCATTCATCTTAACCACCCTATATAATGTCAGTAACCAACCCATGTCTCAAAATACGTGTGCTGGTATATCATCTCACTGTGACACACAGTATACAGGAGGCTACGACACGACTTATGCATGTCATGATATCTAATATCTCGTGCGAGCAAAGGTTTAGCACATTTTTCTGAAAAACATATAAAATCCTCATATGAGCAATGCTCCAGTATGGCTTTCATGCATAGTAAATCAATGTAAAATCACGTACGAGCAAAGCTCTAGTACTGCTTTTATGCATACTATTAGAAAGATTTAGTGCGAGTAGGGCTCCAGCACTATCTTTATGAGTCAAAACATCAAAATTCAATGCGAGCAAGGCTTCAACACTGTTTGTATTCATACAAATATGATAGGTGGCTCCATTTTAAATAAATTATCTCAAAAATAATTCTTAGCACCTAATCTATGTCGTTTCATGTAATAATTAAAACCAAAAGCCAGCCCATCCTCATTTCATTCACCACAAGACATTTAATCATGATAAAAACATCAAAATCATGAAATTCATGCATTTTAGGATCCTTAATACCCTTTTCATAAATTTCCCTACCAGGGGCAAAATCGTTATTTTTCCTTATTTTCGAAATTTTTCTCAAAGAATTATTATTTTATTTCTAGATAGCTTAGAGAATTTAAGTCCTTGTAAATCCCCTCGAAAATGCGTATAGTTACCTATAAGCATTTAGAAAATCCCCTTACCTCGAATCACCTCAAGCGTAGTACAAGTTCCACCGCTAGAAGCTCGTCCAGTCCTATTCGGTCCTAATCCAGTGTCTGGAGTTGCATTTAACCATTATCAGGTTAATTACTATATTTCTATCTCAATGAACTTAAATAAAAATATTGGGTCCAATTATATTATAACAATCTAAATAAAGTTCTCGAGCCCATTTTTATTCGAATTTTTCTTCCTCAGAGTCTATTAGGCTTATCGGGTCTATTAACTTTTATTGGGCCTTGTACTGAGTTCTTAAACTCTTTAATGGGCTTTCTACATTTAGCCTAAGCTTATTGAACCATTCGACCATGACATGGTGATAGTTCTATAAAAATAGAGTTATTAATATTTAATTTCTTAATTAACGATTTTAATCCCCATATTATTTTATTAATTATCCCATCATTTTAATTAAAATTCTCATGTTTGCAGATAAATTAAATCCAGATGAATTTAAGTTATTTCAGTAGAAAATAGATTGAAAATGAGCTAAAAAAAAGATTAGACCACTACCATTTCGTCTTTAGCATGAGTCACCATTTTTCTTGACACATGTGATGCCAAGTGTCCATATTTTATTCACCTTTGAAGGATAAGATCAAAGGACACCTTGGCCACCTCATGGAAGACACAAGTCATTCCACCTTGCACATCCAAGTGGACAAGAAGACAAATGACATGGAAATATCTTCTCTAGAAGCCAATGGTGTTAAGACAAGTGGCCAAACAATGCCAACTTATCTAGGGTTAAAGTTTCCCTTTGTACCGCCATTTTGATGTGTATAAAAAGGAAAAGATAAGACAATTTTAGGAGTGGTTTTTAGAAGAGTTTTTTTTAGAGCTGTTTTTTTAGGTTAGTTTTATATTTCTTTTTATGTTTTTCATTATTGTTCTTACGTTGTGTTGAGGGGTTGGTGACAGCAGCTTCGATGTTCATCGTTTCGGCATTGTTTTTTTGCTTGTTTCTTTTACAGTTTAGGAGTATTTTTAGGCTTTTAATTTTTAGCAATAGGATAGGTCTAGAAGAGGAAGGAATCAGCTGTGTAATAAAGCTCGTTTCTTATCCTCTGTTTTCTTTAGTTGTCTGCCTTGACTTCAAGTTTCTTCATCGTTTTTGCACTTGTATTTTCAGTTTTGGTTTTCTATTTTTATTAATTTCAGATTTATCTTAAGCACTTTCGTTCTTGTTTTAAGTTGTTTATTCTAGTTTGAAGATTTCTTTCTTTTATGGTTATATAGTCTTTTCCTTATCTTTTCATATTATATAGTTTCTTTAATTTATATCAGTTATAAGTTAAATTAAATATAAACAAAATTTTCCTCCTCATTCATTTAGTTTCCAATGTTAGGTTTAAAAAAAAAAAAATATTTTTCATTCTCTTATTCTTTTGTTTTGTCATTATATCCATGGATTTAGGTTACTGGAAGTAGGGGTCGTGCGCTGCTGTTGTGCATCTGAAGAGCAGGAGCAGAACCGTGTGGTGTTGTTGAAGGGAGAAAAATGGCTGGTGACAGTAGCCAAAGATCTTCCCTATTGTCTTACTACATTTTTTATGTATTAGAGTTATGTTTTTATTAGATTCTGTTCAAGTTTCATATTAGTTTTGATAGTTCAATTATATTTACATTGGAAGTAAGGTTTTCACATTCAATAAATTCATAGTTTTCTTATTTTCTTTCCATGCTCTGCTTTTCTTTCTTTACTGTTCTTAAAACTTCTTCATTGTGGTTTGCATTACTTACTTCACGTTTCTCCTTTACTTTACTTGTTTTGGTTAGTTAAAATTCTACACTGCTCTGTTTTTTATCTTAGTCGTCGTTAACACTTTTGCAACATATCTTGTGTCTGCTGCTGCTCTGTTGCGGTTCCAACCTTGCTTTACTGTACTGCACCAAGGAGAGTTGCGGAGTTGTGAGAGGCAGAGCAGGATTGGTCTGGACTGGAGCAGGCTTGAAGCGTGAGCCGCTAGCTGCTTTGCTGTTGGAAGGTGGAAGCTCCTACGTGGCAAGCTGGTAGTAGAAGTCACTAATTGCGAGTTGTGCTTGGATCGTGATAGGCTGGAAAAGCTATAGCAGTACATAGCTAGCTGCGACAAGAGACTGAAGCAGTACGGGTGCTGCTGCAGCAACCTGTAAAGCTGCCTTGTCGTGCTTGTTGGCTGAAGCAGAAGAGTGTGTACTGTTGAAGAAGAAAATAACGCATGGCAGGATGTGAAGCAGGAAGTGGCGAGATCAGAGAAATGAAGACTGAAGGCAAAGATGTGTTGGCTGGGATAGACACGTGGGGCTGGTGACAACAACTTAAATTCCTCTCCTATATTTTCATTTCTGGGCTCTATTTCACGATTTCATTGTTGTTTTACGCACTCCTGGCTTATAGAATTTTCTGGTTTTGATTCGACAACTTCAAGTTTTATTTCTCAAGGTGATTGGTGGCTGCTGTAGAAGGTAGTCTCCACTGCTACTAGTCACGGTTGTTCACTGCACTAAGACATCAAACAAATCCACTATTTTACTGCAATTTAAAAAAAAAACTTTTTTTTTTAGTTATACCTCAAGTCCTCTATTGTTTTAAGCATATACCAGTATGATTTTAATGTTAATAGTATATTAGTGTAGTGCTTATGTATTGCATTTAGAGTTAGTTTAGGGATAGAATCATTTTATGCATCTTTAGAATAGTTTTCATTTTAAATTTTAAAAGCCTAAAAATATTGTATTTCTCATGCATCATTTAGAAAAGATTTTATTATTTATTTAAGCATTTTATTAATTTAGTACTATCTAAAGCTATATATAATTTAGGGTTACCAATTTAAGCATTTAGGATTAAAGTTATACTTAGAGATTTTTAAAATTTTTATTAGAATTTTATTTCATTAAGCTTCAGGTTAGATTATTTTGCATTTTTATTTTATTTTTTAATTAGATTAAACACATGCAAATTTTATTTTCATATTAGGATTTTCTAATTTTAATCTATTTATTTTTAATCTATATTTTCTTATATTTGCATCTTTAGTCAATTTACACTAATTGATTTGAGTTTTAGTATTTTCTTTCTTTTGCTGATTCTCACTTTTATTTTGCTTGGAGCTGAGTGAGTAATTTTTGCTCTATTTTGCCTTATTTTAGTGTTTTTATTATTTTCCTTACTTTTCAGTATTTTCAAATTAAACTTTGTAGATCACTTTTTTAATATTCATAATTTGCTAGGATATACTTAGGGTAAAATTAACTGGTACTTAGTTAGGTTGACTGTGTTTCTCTGTGGGACGATAATCTGGGACTCAGTTCCCTTTATTACTTGTGCGACCCGTGCACTCGCGGTATACACGTCTAGGAAGGACGCATCAAGTTTTTGGTGCCGTTTTCGGGGAATCACGCTTAGCCATTGACTAATATCGGTGAAATTATGCTTAGGTATAATTCTAGTTTTGTACATACTTAGGTTGTAAATATTTAGAGAGTTAATTTAGATTAGTTAATTTTCTCTCTTTATAAAAAAAATCATTCCTTAGGACTTCTGAATGTCTGCATGCATAGAGTCAAGAGCTTTAGCTACTTTCCTTTAGATCCTGAAATAGAAAGAACACTTAGAAAAATCAGGAAGGACTCTAGGAAAATAATAGCTCCATTGCATGACAAGATGGCTGAAAACAGAGAGATCAGGACTGCAGGAGACTATGTTGTCCCGACCATAGGAGGTTACTACGCTGGCATTAGGCCACCAGCTGTTCCAGCAAACAACTTTGAGATTAAACCTTCGATCATCTAAATGATCTAAACTTCGCTTCAGTTCAGTGGGCTTCCCCATGATGACCCACATGCTCACTTAGGGCAATTTCTAGATTTGTGCAACACTTGCAAGCATAATGGACTCTCGGACGATGCACTTAGGCTTAGGCTATTTCGTTTCTCTCTTATAGATAGAGCTAGACACTGGTTGACCTCTTTACCTCCTGGATCCATATCCACTTGGGATGTGTTAGCCCATCAGTTCTTAGCCAAGTTCTTCCCTCCTTCCAAAATGGCTACATTACGCAATTATATATCTTTCTTTTCTCAATTCGACTCTGAGTCCCTTTATGAGGCATGGGAACGGTACAAAAACCTTCTTAGGAAGTGTCCCCATCATGGCCTACCCTTATGGCTTCAAGTCCAAACCTTCTATAATGGACTCACTAGCCAGAATAGGACCATAGTCGATGCTGCTGTGGGAGGATCTTTGATGTGTAAGACAGAGGAGGAAGCTTATAGTCTCTTGGATAAGATGGCAGCTAACAATTATCAGTGGTCATCAGAGAGGCAGATACTTAAGAAAGCTATGGGTATTTATGAGTTGGACACACTTTCTACCTTAATTTCTCAAATTGCCAATCTCACAAGGAAGATAGAGTCTCTTAGTACCTAGAATAGTTCTACCAATAAACCCAGTCCTATTTTAGCTATCCAAAGTCCCTTCATCTCATGTACTTTATGTGGTGGTACACACTCAATTGATAGGTGCCCATTAAACTTAGAGTCTGTTCAGTACATTGCACCACCTCAAAGGAAACATAACAATCCATTTTTGAGCACATATAATCTAGGGTGGATGAATCACCCTAATCTTTCTTGGAACCAAAATTAGAGGCAATCTTCTAATCCCAGACCTATGGGACCCCTGGTTTTCAGGTTCCACCTGTTCATGTACCACCACAACAACAGCTTCCACATCATCAGTCTAATTATTCCAATCACCCACATCAGTTTCAACATCACCCACCACCACCACCACCTGCACAGCCCCAACACTTACCTGCACCACCACCAGCAGCTGAGAAGAAGCCTTCAGTTGAGGAGATGTTCACGATTATCCTGCAGAATTAAGTTGCTTCTATTAAGAACCTAGAAGTTTAGGTTTGACAAATAGCTAGAGTCTCAGCCAGTGTCCACAAAGGACCTTTCCCAGTAATACTGAAGCTAACCTTATCAGACAGAGGGAGGGTAAGGAGCATGTTAAGGCCAAAACCCTTAGGAGCGGTAGAGAGTTAGATGATCCACATGATAGGTCCAGTCCTGTTAAGCTCACAGTGGTTGAGCCCCTAGGTTCTAAAGAGGCAGTTTAAAAAAAGCAGGAACAAGATGACCAAGCTGCAAAGAAAACTAAGTCAGGCACTTCTTCATCTTCATCTTCACAGCCTTCCTCTTCATTTGATACTACACCTGCTACCACTACACTTCCTCCAACTAGACCCCCATTACCTTTTCTTTAGAGGTTCCAAAACTAGAAGCTTGATTAGCAATTTGCTAAATTTCTTGAGGTGTTTAAGAAGCTTCACATTAACATTCCTTTCGCAGATGCTTTAGAGCGAAGGCCCAATTATGTAAGATTGGTAAATTTTTATGTAATGTTAATGATTTTGGAGTGTACAAACGATTTACGATGTATATGAATCATAAGAAATTGATGTTTTTAAGTGCTAAGTGTGAATGAATTGTAAAACAAGTGCTAAAGTAATTAAGTATGAGTTTAACTTTGAAAATTTGGGAAAGATTACAGCTGAAATGCTACAAGGGCAGGGCAGATCGATCTCATTGCAAGGGGAGATCGATGTCATTGACTTGAAATGCAATGAAAGGGCATTCTACAAGAGGGCGATCGATCCCTCACTCAATCAGAGCGAACTCAAGTTGCCTCGGCTTGGACCAGATTGATCTCTTCTCATAAGGCAGATCAATCTCTAGTTGCCTCTGGATTAGCCAAATCGATCTCTTCTTAAGGCTTGATTGATCTCTAAAGCCTTCTGCCTGAAACAGATCGATCTCATTCCCTTTGAGCAGATCGATCTCATACAAGTGGACAGATCGATTTCTTGCCTGCATTATCGAAATTCTAATGGATTCAAGCAAGGAAAGATCGATCTCTACCCTTAAAGATTGATCTCATAATTCGTTTCCTACAAAAACTGGGCAGCTGAATCTGTATTTCATGAAAACAAACCATTTTCCTCCATTTTTAACAAAACCTAGCTTTCTCACTCTAAAAATCACCACTTTCCAATCAGTTTTGAGAGAAGTTCCTTTGAGTAAAGTTATTCCAAGTGAGGGAGAGAACAACATAGTCAAAGAGTGGAAGCCCAAACTTTGGATTGAAGGAGAAAAAAAGTTTTTCCCCAATTTGGCAAAAAGAGGAAAAAGTCAAGCTAGGTAAGATTTCAATACACCATTTCTAGTATGTTAATCTAGACATTTTGATGAGTGATTTGGTGTATATAAAATTGGATGAAATGTTCATTTACATGCTTAAATAACCATGACCTAGAATGGGCTTAGTGAGAGAAAGTTGAAATGGCATGGAGTTGATGATGATTTGAGCATCTAGAAATGTTAGTGAGCATGTATAGATGATTTTAAGATAGTTTTGTGAAATAAATATGTTGGAAAAGATGATGATTGAGAATGGGCATGTGAGGTATATGATGAAATGGCATAGAGAGAGAAAATTATGAACTTAATGCATTATGAGATCAATGTCGGTTCAATATGAATTAGTAGACTCGATGAGTCTAATGGATTCTCGATAAATGAATAGAATTATCAAAATGGACTTAAGAAAGAGTAAAGTCCAATAAGACGTAACGGGCCAAATTGGTGTAAAATGGCCCAATGCATTGAATTGAACTTCATGCAAGTGAAAATGAAGCATAGTTAAATATACTGATGAGAATTGTAAATCATTGTAGCTCCTGGAGACATAATTGGAGCTGATAAACCTGGATCACGAGCATTGAAAACCAAAAAAAATGATTCGATGTGATTCGAGGTAAGAGATTTAAACGAGCTAATAGAGATAGCTATATGTATGTTTCTTACCTGATGTGTGCAAATGAATGTTATGATGTATATAGATATTGATATATATATATATGTGAAAGTTAAGTGATAAGAAGAAGCTTATTTGCATGACTTCAATGTCTTGTTGTGAAAAGATATTTTTCAAGCATTTTGAGAAAGAGTAATAATAGACTGGCTCTCGGTTTAGTAATTTGCATGAAAAGCTTTTAACGAGTGATCGAAGGGAGATTGCCCTCTAACTCATACTTGGTGAATGTAACCACCTATTCCTTTTCTGTGCGAACTTGTGCTGGAGCCGAAGTGATAATGGTAGATCTACTAGCTTGGCTTGCACAACATTTTAAAAAGGGTTTTAAAAGAAAAGAAAAAGGTACTAGAGCTGAGTGAGGCTGTGTGATCCACTCGAGAGCTTGCACTAGATTTTGGGAATCATCCTAAAGCCATCGAGTATTGCTAAGTGATCTTGCTCTGACTATGCTCACATGTGACCCCTCGATTTAAAGTGATGGGACAAAATCGTGCTCGATGCCTCAGGTATGCCATGTTTTCTTATGCTGAGTTGCTCGCACGACAGTTTATGAGTTTGTTATGTGATGAGTAAAACTGTGCTGGAGCCGTTGTGTATTGCTTAGTGATCTTACACAAACCTACTCGCACGTGATTTTGAGACAATAGAAATGGGTGATAAGGATCCACGGGAGCACGATGTACCGTGATCGTAAGCCATGGAGTACTATGTGTTGTGATATCTTAGTGATTCTATGTGAGCTGAAGGGATGGTTGATTTGTCACCCCAAGCATGGGATTCTTGCACATCTGATCAGTGTTGCCTGGAATCCGAACTATGACCATAAGTCTTATATCTGTGTGATATGACATTTTGTCACTACTGTGTGAGGTGACATGTGTCCCCCTGCTGTGTGATATAGGGTAATATGATATCCCATTATATGTCTCATGTAAATATATTACTAAGTGATTTGGTAAATATAAAGTAATTTCTCAGTGTGTGCTGTGTGGATTGATGAGTAAGCTGTGTGATTTTTAAAGAGTATATAGTGTGATTTAAGAATGAAATATGCATGTACCCATCTAGCGAATTAATGATTTTGCAATTGACAGAAGCTATTTTTAAAAGAATGCATATGTTTTATAAGGAAAATAAATGTTTATATTTTAAGCATGTAGATAGCGTAGTTATTTACCTGCTTTCATATTTTCCTTACTGAGCGTGTTAGCTGACTCCCTTATTTCCTCCTCTACAGTTATTACGCAGTAGTGAGTTATTGCAGTTGTCCTTGCTATGATGTTCTCCAATTCTCCAGCAGTATAGAGGTATACATTTATGAGAGAAAAAATTTGTATCTTGTAAAATAATGCACAATATAGTTATCTTTTGTACGAAAGGGATGTATATGATAGAAACTGATGTAAACGTTTCCATTTATTTATAAAAGAACAGTTTCTATTTCATTAAATGAATTATGAATTATGAATTATGAATGGATGAGATGTGGATATGGATGTTGACACACAGCCCAACTGTTAGTAGTAAGTTAAGTCACGGGAAGAGGGGCGTGATAGAGATTGGTATCAGAGATTGAGTTGGTCCGATGTGTGTCAGTATCCATCGTTAGGAAATTATACATCCCTAAAGTACTGTGCATTATTTGGATACAATTGTGCATACCAAGCTGGAAATGTAACTGAGGCACTTGTTATTGAGTATGCAAGATGTCAGATAGATGATGTACTTGTAGAGGAGAGAGTTCGCACTCTCAGGGGCATAGAGATGAGCCCGAGAGGCACAGTGGGTCCAGTTCTAGTAGAGATCCACTCGGTCTTAGTGAGGCCACAAAAGCACGTATAGTGTAATGTAGAAACAGTTATGGAAATGTTTACACAGGCGATGGCCAGATTCGAGGGTAGACAGGAGGACCCTATTGGTCAAGCTGCTACACCTGGGAGACATGAGCCAGCATAGCTACACCGAGACCTCGAGTTGTAGAGGCAGAGATTACTGCACCTCCTCCATTTCAAGATATTCCCCCACTAATTCAGGATCTTATAGCTCCATAACTAGTTGGTGGTGAAAGAGTATATGATTGTTACCTGGGCAGATTGAGACAGTTCAGGAAGTTTGGACCACCTTCATTTAGTGGGGTGAAAAACCCAGCGTTAGTGAAGCATTGGATTCGCAGTATAGAAAAACTCTACAGATTTTTCCATTGCTTTGCCATAGAGAAGGTCATCTTTGCGGCCTTTGTATTAGCGGGTGAGGCCGAGCATTAGTGGATGGCCACCTAGCCGATTCTAAGTGAACGTCACTCGGTGGTGACTTGGGACATATTTTTGGATGCCTTCAAGAGGCAATACATTCTAGCCACTGTTCAAAGGAAGATGCAAATGGAATTTATGACTTTGACTCAGGGGAACTGTACAGTTGATGAGTATGAGTCTGGATTCACCTCCCTAGGTAAATATGACAGTGACCATGGACTGTTAGGACATGAAGGTCAAACATTTCTTGAGGGGTTGAAACCTTCGATCAGAGCATGATTAACCCCATTTGACATTACCACCTATGACGAGGCAGTACGCAGAGCTCAGCTATATGAGCAGGATTATGAGTTGCACGCCTCGGAGTTAAGTAAGAGTGGTAAGGGAAGAGATAGAGATTGAAAGAGGTCAGTTGATGATAGAGGGTTCAAAAAGGGCCAAAGATTAAGGAGGTACGAGAGAGGCATGCGAAGCCTTCAACTTATCCAGCTTTTCTAGCTTTACCTCCAGTTTTGAGGGGCATCGTTATTGGTGGACCCTGACCTACCACCGAACACTGCAGGACGTATGGTAGATATCATGGGAGTAGACCATGCCTTTTTATGAGATTCGATTATAGATGTGGTAAATCAGGGCACATACCTCATGAATGCCCGAATTGATTGATACAGCCCCACAGAAGGGCAAAGAGCCAGAGAAGGCTACAGTTGAGACACCTACACCTAAGAGGAATGCCACAACTGAAGAGAAAGGGAAATAAGCTGTTGGTCGAGAGTGAGTGTTTGCATTGGACCAGGCATCTACATAAGCTTCTATGGATGTGATTAAAGGTACCATCATAGTCTTTGACTTTAAAGCATTAGCATTAATTGATCTTGGTGCCACACATTCATTTATATCTCCTACATTTGCATGTAAATTGCTTGAACATGTGAAACTTATACCTCTAGGTAGGATATTGCTTATAAGTACTCCAGTAAGAGATAATGTAGTAACTGAGTATGTATGTAAGGGTTGTAAGTTAAAAGTAGGGGAAAAGGATATGTTGGCCAATCTTATTCTGTTAAATATGAAGGACTTTGATGTAATACTAGGAATGGATTAGTTAGCTACAAACCATGTTGTTTTAGACCGTTATGCTATGACAATAATGTTTCCCACCCCTAAAAAGTATGTTGTAAGATGTGTAAAGCAATGCAAGAAGTAGTAAATTATTCCCAAGGATGGATGATTTTACTAACAAATGTGGTCATATTATGTTGAGGGTTTTATAGCATATGTGGTTGACTTGGATAAGGCACACTCGAAATTAGTTGACATCCAAGTGGTTAGAGAATTCCCTGATGTCTTTTCAAAAGAATTACTAAGATTGCCACCAGACAAAGAGATGAAATTCCGTACTGATATGGTGCTTGGAATGGAACCAATATCCAAGCCACCGTATAAAATGGCTTCAGTAGAATTGAAGGAGCTAAAGAAACAGTTGTAAGAGTTGTTGGACAAGGGGTTTATCAAACCAAGTGTATCACCTTGGGGAGCATCGGTTCTGTTTGTAAAGAAAAAATATGGGAGTCTCCGACTTTGTATAGACTAGCGGTTGTTAAACAAGGCTACCATCAAGAATAAGTATCCCCTTCCACGGATTGATGATCTATTAGATCAGTTGTAGGGAGCACAGATCTTTTTGAAGATTGATCTGAGGTCTGGGTATTATTAGTTGAGGATTCGGAGCGAAGACGTGCCCAAGACAACATTTCAGACCCGTTATGGCCATTATGAGTTTTTGGTTATGACATTTGGTTGGACGAATGCACCTGCAACATTTATGGAATTAATGAATGACGTGTTTAAGCCATACCTAGACAGTTTCATGATTATCTTTATAGATGACATATTGGTGTACTCGAAGTCCAGTAAAGAGCATGAGCAGCATTTAAGAACAGTGTTACAGACCCTCCGAGATCATGAGTTATATGCTAAACTCAATAAGTGTGATTTTTGGCTGAGTGAGATTTCGTTTCTAGGTCATTTAGTCTCGAGAGACGAGTTATCACTGGATCTGTCCAAGATAGAGGTTGTGATACAGTGGGAAAGACCCAAGATGATTATAGAGATCTGCAGTTTCCTAGGTTTAACAAGTTATTACCGACGATTTGTCGAGAGATTCTCTAAGCTGGCTGCTTTGTTGACATACCTCACTCAAAAGAATGTGGTATTTGAGTGGGATGATAAATGTGAAAGTAGTTTCTGCGAGCTAAAGCACAGACTGACCACCGCACCTATTCTCACCGTACCTACCAGCTTAGGAGGTTACTCAATGTATATAGATGCCTCGGGACAGGGACTGGGCTGTGTGTTGATGCAGGACGGGAAGGTAGTAGCCTATGGATCCAGACAGCTTAAGGACCGTGAGAGGAACTACCCAACCCATGATTTAGAGTTGGCAGCCGTGGTATTTTCATTAAAGATTTGGCGCCACTACTTATATAGTGAGAAATTCCAGGTGTTCACAGATCATAGGAGCCTTAGATATCTGTTTTCACAGAAAGAGTTAAATATGAGGCAGAGACGACAGATAGAGCTTCTGAAGGATTATGATTACGAGATATATTACCATATAGGGAAAGCTAATTTTGTGGCAGATGGCTTGAGTAGGAAGAGTCTCGGAATGGTATCGTATATGATGGTCAGAGAACATGAGTTGCTCGAGCAGTTTGCTCACCTCAGGTTGGATATAGACCCTCTTGATGTTGATAGTGACTGTGTGATAGCTAGCCTATAAGTAGAACCAGATTTGATTGACAGGATACAACAGACTCAGCATGTCGATCTACTATGTGAGAATCGTGCGAATCTGATTTAGATGGGTGATGTGGTCGATTTCTTAGTGAGTGGTGATGGCCTACTAAGGTTTAAAGGTAGGATTTGCATTCCCGATGGCCCAGAGTTAAAAAGATTGATTTTGACAGAAGCTCATTCATTGAGATATACCTTGCATCCGGGGAGTAACAAGATGTATCAGAACCTCCGAAAAGTGTTTTGGTGGTCAGGGATGAAAAAGGATATCGCATAGTTTGTGGCAAGATATCAGGTATGTTAGTAAGTGAAGGTAGAGCATCAAAAGCCTGTAGGGTTGTTGTAGCCTCTAGCTATACCGACTTGGAAATGGGAGCATGTCACCTGGATTTCATCGTGGGATTGCCAAGGACTAAGATGAACCATGATGCCATCTGGGTAGTGGTAGATAGATTGATGAAATTCACCCACTTTCTAGCTATGAAATCTATAGATACTTTGAGTACTTTGGCAGAGTTATATGTACGGGAGATAGTGAGGCTACACGGTGTTCTAGTGAGCATCGTATCAGATAGGGATTCCAGATTCACTTCCCACTTCTGGGTACATTTTCATGAAGCTATGGGAACCCAGTTAAGCTTTATATTACTTTTCATCCTCATATCGATGGTCAGTCAGAGAGAACCATCTAAACGTTAGAGGATATGTTGAGAGCAAGTGTTATGGATTTTAAGGGCTCTTGGGATGATCACCTACCATTAGTCGAATTGCATACAACAACAGTTATCACTCGAGTATCGGGATCACACCATATGAGGCGTTGTATGGTAGAAGGTGTCGTTCCCCTATTGGTTGGGAAGAAGTGGGTGATAGAAAGACTTTTGCTCTTAATTTGGTACAAAAGCCTCTGAGGTTGTTCAGCTGATATGTGAGAGATTGCGAACAGCTTAGAGCATGCAGAAAAGTTACGCTAACATGAGACGGAGGCCACTAGAGATCACTTTGGGTGACTCAGTATTTTTGAATGTCCTCCCTCGTAATAGGTTATGAGGTTTGATAAGAAGGGTAAAGCCCTCGGTATATCAGACCATTTGATATATTAGAGTGTGTGGGAAATAAGGCGTACAGGCTAGCATTGCCATTGGACCTAGCAGGCATTCATAACGTCTTCCATGTATCGATGCTTCAAAAGTACCATCCAGATCCGACTCATGTGATTCGGTATGAGCCATTGGAGCTCAAGGATAATCTGTCATATGTAGAGAGACCGATCCGGATACTAGATAGGAAAGAAAAGGTGTTAAGGAATAAGACAATTCCACTTGTTAAGGTTCTCTGGCAGCACCATAATTCAGAGGAAGCTACATGGGAGTTAGAGAGCCTGATACGGGAAAAGTAACCTCGACTTTTTGAGGAATGATTTGGTTATAATTTGAAGGACCAAATTTCTTAAAGGAGGGGAGGAATGTAAGACCCGTAAATTTTTATGTAATGTTTATGATTCCAGAATGTACAAACAATTTACGATGTATATGAATCATAAGAAATGGATGTTTTTAAGTGCTACGTGTGAATGAATTGCAAAACGAGTGCTGAAGTAATTAAGTATCAGTTTAAGTTTGAAAATTTGGGAAAGATTGCAGCTAAAATGCTGCAGCGACAGGGTAGATCGATCTCATTGCAAGGGGAGATCGATCTTATTGCCTTGAAATGCAAGGCCATGACATTCTGCAAGAGGGAGATCGATCCCTCACTCAAGCGGATCGATCTCAAGTTACCTCAGCTTGGACCAGATCGATCTCCTCTCATAAGGCAGTTCGATCTCTAGTTGCCTCTGAATAGGCCAGATCGATCTCTTCTTAAGGCCAGATCGATTTCTAAAGCCTTCTGCCTGAAACAGATTGATCTCATTCCTTTTGAGTAGATCAATCTCATGCAAGTGGACAGATCCATCTCATGCCTACATTATCAAAATTCTGAAGGATTCAAGTAAGGGCAAATCAATCTCCCCCCTTGGAGATCGATCTCATAATGTGTTTCCTATAAAAATTGGGTAGCTGAATCTGTATTTCACAAAAACAAACCCTTTTCCTCCATTTTTTAATAATATCCTAGCTTTCTCACTCTAAAAATCACCACTTTCCAATCAGTTTTGAGAGAAGTTCCTTTGAGCAAAGTTGTTCCTAGTGAAGGAGAGAACAACATAGTCAAAGATTGGAAGCTCAAACTTTGGATTGAAGCAGAAAAGAAGTTTTCCCTTAATTTGGCAAAAAAAAGAAAAAGTCAAGCTAGGTAAGATTTCAATACAGCATTTTCTAGTATATTAATCTAGACATTTTGATGAGTGATTTGGTGTATATAAATAAAGTTGGATGAAATGTTCATTTACATGTTTAAATAAACATGATCTAGAATGGGCTTAGTGAGACAAAGTTGAAATGGCACGGAGTTGATGATGATTTGAGCGTGTAGAAATATTAGTGAGCATGTATAGATGATTTTAAGATGGTTTTTTGAAATACATATGTTGGAAAAGATGATGATTGAGAATGGGCATGTGAGGTATATGATGAAATACCATATATAGAGAAAATGATGAACTTAAGGCATTATAAGATCAATGCCGATTCAATATGAATTAGTAGACTCGATGAGTCTAATGGATTCTCGAGAAGCGAATAGAACGATCGAAATGGACTTAAGAAAGAGTAAAGTCCAATAAGACGTAACGAGGCCAAATTGGTGTAAAATGGTCCATTGCATTGAATTGAACTTCATGAAAGTGAAAATGAAGCATATTAAAGTATACTGATGAGAATTGAAAATCATTGTAGCTCTTGGAGACATAATTGGAGCCAGTAAACCTGGATCAGAAGCATTGGAAACCAAGGAAAGCAATTCGAGAGTGATTTGAGGTAAGAGATTTATGCGAGCTATTAGAGATAGCTATACGTATGTGTCACGATCCAAATTACCTAAAAATCAGAGTAAATTTTTCGCTTTTTCATTTCCTTACCCATTGTGAACAGTTACACTACTAAACAGCTGGGCTATGATTCGGTGTTAGTCACTTCTCACCTATTTACCATTCCATCTTCATATTTCATTTACATATCAATTTATTTAAACTAAATACATCCCCAATATTACATTCATATACAATACTGTGCATCTATATGTTCAGATACAAAATTATACAAATGTGTATACCTTGTTTTGATAAGAAGCAGCGGGTAACCGAAATGCAAGACTACTGCCGTTCTCTTCTACTGAATGTACCCTGTGGGGTGGAAAATGAAAGGGTTAGCATAAACAGCTCAGTAAGGCAATAATGTAAGTAGGTAGATAACTATACTATCTACATGCTGATAATGTCGTGATATAAAATCATTTATATTTAGATGAGGTATGACTAAAACGATGCCACATGTATGTATTTATCATATAAGGGAAGTCATGAAATCAACATATAAACCAAACATGGAAAAAATCATCATGTATGACATCTCATGCTCGTCACATTAAAACTTATTTGTTTCATCATAAACTCAACACTAAAAAATTTATATGTTTCATTACAAACTCTTCACGTTAAAACTTATTTGTTTTATCATAAAACAATCACATCAAGGCTAAACCCATCTCTCGGGAATACCTTGATTCATTAAATCGCATCTCGTTTAAAAACATAAATCGAGACGTTACCCATCCCTCCAGTTTGTCCTGGTCTATCTAGACCGTATGATATCATGTGAGGCATGTAGGTTACTGTATGAAAAATCAAGGACTATGGCCATACTTTGTCCCTGTGATCCCAGGCTACACGGATCCCGGTGTGCGGGGCATCACAACTGCAATGGGAGGTGGGGTCAAGTCCTACCCGCCAAAATATCAAGTAACATCATAGAGTCATCATGACTGCATGGTACATCGTACTCCGTGTGACATACACGGTACATCGTACTCCGTAGACCCATATCATAGTCTGGGGGTACCTGCCGTAGGTCTTATCCACCCCAATACTATGTCGATAACCAACCCATGTCTCAAAGTATACGTGTGAGCATCTTAACTCTCTGTGACACACAGTCTACAGGAGGCTTCCGCACGACTATATGCATGTCTACTCACGTCTAGTGTGAGCGAAGCTCCAGCACCATGCTATGCATATCATGATATCTAAAATCTCTTGCGAGCGAAGCTCCAGCACGGTTTTGTGTACACACAAATTCCTCGTACGAGCAATGCTCCAGTACGGCTTTTCAGGAGTAATAGATCAGTAAACTTGAGTGCGAGAAAGACTCTAGCACTCTTTTTATTCATGTAAATACGATAGGTGGCTCAATCTTAATAAAACATCTTTTAAAATAGTAACCGGTACAAACCGGTACCCTTTCGTATAATTCATGAAATCAATAGCCAACCTATGTGTATATTTGCTTAAATCAAAGCAATACATTTATATAAAACATTAAAACAGGATAATCATGTAATTTATCTGCCTTACTACCCTTTTTATAAATTTTACTCCCAGGGGTAAAATCATCTTTTTCTTTATTCACCTAAGCCCCGGTTTCGTAAAAATTATAATTTCATTTTCTAGAAACTTAAAGAAATTCTAGGCCCTTTAAATCCCCTAAAAAATACGTATAGAAATCTCTATGCGCCTACAAAATTCCCTTACCTCGATTCTCGTCGAGCGCGTATCTAAATTTCACTGTCGGAGGCTCGTCCAATCCGATTTGCTGCTAATCCAGTCTCTAGGTCTGCAGATAATTATTTACCACGTCAATTTAACCCAATAAATAAAATTCTCGTGTTTACTATAGTCGATTTAACTAATTGGGCTAATTTACTCTTATTGGGCCCAATCGCACCTTAATGGGCCTCGACCCATTTTCAGCCCGTTTATACTTATTAAATCCTTTCTTCGAGTTTACTGGGCTCATTCAGCTTACCAATAATCATCGGGCTTCTTTCCAAACTCATTGGATATCCCGTATACTATTTACGGTAATTACGTTGATATTTCGAATACTATTTCTTTTATACCGAATTAATCCATAAATTTCGTAAAATAATCGAAACTCTGTATTAAAGGACTCATATCATCGTAATTAAAATATACTTACCCAATATGATGCGGGGTATAAAAATCGGAGCTCAATCGGCTCTCGTTCGGGCTCCGTCGTAAAACTGCACAATTATATATTTAATCCAGAGTTAATTTTCGATCAAATATAATTTAATTAAATTTCTCGGAAGTCAAATTGGTCACTTTTGACCTCATATCGACTTACCCGAAGTCCGGTGTATCCCTAAAAATTCTTTCCCTTTTTCCTTTTTCTCTTTTTCTCTTTTTTCCCTTCTTTCTTGGTTGAACCGGTTCAGTCCGGTTCAACCCGATTCAGACCGGTCCGGTTCAGTCCGGTTCACTCCAGTTCGGTCGGTTCACGGCCTCGCCGGTCGGTTCTTCGTCGGCTTCCGCTGCCAGTGGCTCCGCTGGGTTGTCCGATTCTCGGATCTGGCCTCATTTTCGTCCAAGGCCGCCGAAAAGTGGCCGGTCCGGCTATTCTCCTTTCGCCGTCGGTGGTTCTCCCTCTTTCTGTCGATTTCGACGCCGTCGGTCGGTTTCGCCAGCCGTGACCACCATCGATCGCGTCGTCTGGGCCTGGGGAAGCCTCGGCTGGGGTCGGTTGGGGCTAGATCGGCACCGATTGTCGTCGATCTCCTCTTCTCCCTCGGGTTCTCTCTCCTTCGATTTCATCGGATTCCGGCGTCGGTGGGCTGCACCGTCGGTACCAGGGAGGTCACCGGCCTCTTCTCTTCCTTTTTCGACCCTCACTTGGCCGATTGGTCGCCAAACGATCGACGGTGGTCCGGGTCTTCCTCGGTTCCATTTTTCCGTTCTCTCTTCTTTCTCTCTCCCCATAACATTTTTCTTATTCTTTCTTTTTTTTTTCAGTTCTCTTTTTTTTGTTATTATTATTATTTTTATTTATAAATTAGTTTATTATTATTATATTCATTAAAATAGTCAAAAATATTCAAAAATATATACAAATTAATTTTTTTATTCCAAATTGATTTATTTAATTTAATTTATTTATTATATTTTTAACCCTTTTTCGAGTATAATTTTTTCGTATTTTCGGGATATTGTCCCGAGCGAAAATTTTGATTAATTCCAGTAAATTCATATCTTGATCAATTTAATCCGAAATTTAATTATTTCTTCGTTATTGATCAAGATTCTCAAATCCATTATTTTTAATTAAATTTTCTTATCGAATTTATTCCAGCTTTCGATCTTTTGACCGTTTTGCCCTTGCACGTGTTCAGGATTAATTTAGATCGAGTTCCCTTCACGAATACTCATTCATTTTGCATTTTAAATCCTTATTTCCAGTCTGAATCTCGTTACGTTTTATTTGGGACCATTTTCAATCCTTTATAAGAAATTACGATATAATTTCGGGTCTTACATAATCTCCCCCACTTAAGAAATTTGGTCCTCCAAATTAGAACCAAGTTAATTGGATTCATAAACAATTCCGGGTATGCCTATCGTATCATACTCTTTAATTCCCATGTGACTTTTTTCGGAGTGTACTACTACCAAAGGACTTTAATTAGGGAGATCGTCTTAAATCTCAACACTTTCTCCTTTCTGTTTTATACCCGAATCGATTTTCCAATCATACGTTAAACTTTCATTGAGCTTCAATAGTTCATATCTGTTCACATATACTGGATCCAGATAGTATTTTCAAAGCATCAAAATGTGGGACATATTGTGGATGCCTGTTTATTCAGGTGGTAACGCCAACCTACAAATCTTGTCTCCCACTTTGTCCAATCTCTTTCCGAATCTCGTTATGTCCGTATGCTATGTCCTAAGGGCATGTAACTTCCAACAATATAAATTTACCCTCGGTGAATTCCAATGGTTTCTATCTCTTGTCAGCAGAGCTTTTCTATCTGCTCTGAGGTGTTCTTAATCCTTCACAATTAACTGAACATCCTTAGAGATTTGTCTTACCAATTCGAAAAAAATTTTCTATCTGTCACCCACTTCTTCTTATCCAAATCGGGGAAACAAACCTTACGGCCATACAATGCCTCATCTGAAGTCATCCTGATACTCAAGTGACAATTGTCATTATTGGCGAATTCAATTAGTAATAACTGATCATCCCAAGAGCTTATCAGATAAATGGCACACGCTCTCTTCATATCCTCCAGAACATGTACAGTCCTCTCTGACTGACCATCTGTCTGAGGATGGAAAGCTGTGCTAACACTCAGTCGGGTTCTCATAACTTCCAACAATATTCCCAGAAGTGGGAAGTGAAATGGGAATCCCTATATGATACAATGCTCACTGGAAAAATACTTGGTGTTCCACAATTTTCCATAAACATAAATTCGCCTACACACTCGGAGTATATGAGGATTTTCTAACCAGAAGGTGGATAGACTTAATCAATCTATCGACTATCACCCAGATAGCCTTATGATTTATCGGGGTCCTCTGTAACCTATCATAAAATTTATAGTAACTTGTTCCCATTTTCATGTCGATATAAGCAGAAATTGTAATAACCTTGCAACTTCTTTTGCTCTACCTTACTCTGCTGACATACAAGACACTTTTTTTCACAATCTTTACAATGTCTCTTTTCACATCTGTCCACCAATACTCTTTTCTAAGATTTTGATATATTTATTACTTCTCGGATGCACTATATATCCCGAAGAGTGAGCTTCTGATAATATCACTATCTCATCATTGTGGTCTTGGGGAGCACTTATATTATTATATTGTGTCTGAACCTCAGTAAGCCATCATCACTCTCTGTGAACTCTGTCACTGTACCCATCTGAATCTGACCCACACTATCGATACCCTGCTGATCATCACACTAACCCTATCAAATCCGATCACTCTAATCCGGTTCTAATCTCAGGCTAGCTGTCACATAATCAATGTCATCATCAGAAGGGATCACATCACGACTGAGGCTCACAACTGCTTTAGCAGCTCACACTCCCTAACCATCATATGTAATACCATCCCGAGACTCTTTCTGCTCAAGGCATTAGCCATCACATTAGCCTTTCCTGGGTGGTACAATTTCCACAATCATAATCCCTTAGAAGCTCTAACACACTTTGTTATCTCATATCCGACTCTTTCTGTGAAAGCAGATACTCAGGGCTGTTATGATCAGTGCATACCTGAAATTTTCCATCGTGTACATTGTAGTGTCATATACTCAATACAGCCACTATCGCTGTCAACTTTGAATCATGGGCCGGGTAGTCCTTTCATGATCTTTAAGCTGTCTGGATCCATAATCGACTATCTTCCCCTTTTTCCATCAATACACAGCCCATTCATTATTTTGAGGTATCTATAAATTCATGAGAAACCTCTTAATCTGTTGGGTATGGTGAGAATAAATGCGGTGGTCAGTTTATTACTTCAGTACACCGAAACTCCTGTCACGTCTATCATCCCATTCAAATACAACTTTTTCTAAATTAAACGTGTCAATAAAGTAGTCCATTCCGAGAACTTTCAACAAATCATTTGTAAAAACAATCTCCAATTGTTGCTTATGATTTCCCTGGACTTTAAATACACCCAAAATATCATCAATATGGATGATAACAAATCGATCCAAGTAAAGTTTAATTAACTTGTCGTAGTTGAGTTCCATTGAATATTTCAATTACCCATTTCCTTGACCTATGTACGCATAAACGTAAAATATCCTTCAAAATCGCTTTCATTCAAGATACTAACCTGCGTCAATTCCTTTTTTAACGGCTTTTATAAAATTTAAAATTTTTTTTTAAAACTTTCCTGATTAATCGAATTTTATATTTCTTATTGTACCAGTAAAGGTACCCTAATTTTAAATTTATATATTACGACTATCGATTTCAAATTTATAGGTTATGTGTATACTTTTAGACGCTGTTAAGTCTTTAGGCGAGGAGGTATTTTGAAATACCTTTATTAACCCTCAGACTTAACCACAATTACTTTACATATTAGTCCATGTGGTCACAATTCATATTCGCTACTAATTGCTTTAATCCTAATTACTTCGCGTATCATAGATATTTTTACCTTGCATACGCCTCTTATTCCAATAGATTTTGTATTCAGGATCTATCACATCGCAAAGCTTATCTCTTTTCGTATATCACTTATAAAAAAACCCTATCATTACTCATTCTGTGAGTACACTCATTTACTCTTTTAATTTTAATCGCTACTCCCTTTTTTTCGAATTATAATCTCTTCATAATTATTCCATTAGTTAACCCTCCTTCATTGGGGTACTAACTATCAGTATTGTGCCCACGGATGTAGGCATTCACGTCTTTTACTAACTTATATTCTAAAGGCGGTATGACTAAATACGTGGCACCAGGATCAATTAAAATAGTTACTTCTTTATTCGTAACCAGTGTGGTATCTTTCACCACATTATATGAAACATCAATAGTGTCCTGGTCCAAGGTATACACTCGCCCTCATCCAATAGCCTATTTTCCCCTTTTCTCTTCGGTTGTGGCCTCCCTTTTCGGTGGAGAGATATCAACAGGGTTTTCTGTCTCTTTGCTCTTCTGTAGGGCAGTCTCACCCAATTCTGAGCAATCATTAAATAATTGGCCCGTCTTACCACACTTAACGCTTATTTTAGTCAATAAAGTGTAGGTGTAGGCCTTACTTCCGTGGTATCTATCACACATCCTACACTGTTTACACTGTTACACTGCTACACTAGTTATACTGCTTCGTAGCAGGTCGGGGTCCTCAAATCACAATACCCCTCAAAAGTACTGAAATTTGGATATACTGGGGTCTTACCAGTCATCTTACCCCGTGACTCATCAGCTCTAATCTCTTACCAACTGGTCTCTTTCCCGCTCTGACATCTCTGTCATTCTTTATTCTCTTATGTCTCTATTTCGGCCCTTACTACCTTTCCTAATCTCAAAGGCATGCAACACATGATCTTCTTCACGCAACTGTATTTTGCGCACTGCCTCGACATAGGTAATGAGACAATCGAACTCTAATCGACAATTTGAGCATTTTCATGAACTTTTGGGCTTTTCGAATCTCACTGTCCATAATATCGGGTTCATACTTGCCCAGGGATGTAATCTGAGATTCATACTCATCAATCAACCAATGTCTATGGGCAGTGTAAGAAATTTTACCTGTAATTTTCTTTAAGTAGTGTTTAAAATATTCTGTCACCGGACTACATCCAAAATTATTTCTCATGTCGGCTCTGGACGTCTAACTTTTCAGATGGATTGAGCGGACTTCCACCAATGCTCCACCTCGCCCTCCAACATAAACATATTTAAAAGTCACTTTCTCAGTCGACATACACCAAAAGAATCCATACAACTTCGCTATCACATTCACCCAGTCCTCAGCAACTATTGATTTCTTTACTTCGCTAAATACCAGAGGGGTGTGAAAATCTCTATAGTCTGAGGCATCTATTTAGGCATTACCCTGCTTATCCTCAACTACCTGCATAGACTAAGGAAACAACTCCAAAATATTTTCTACACTCCACTCCATCCTCTCGGAGCGTGTCTCAATACTGTTTGGTCTCTTTATAAGACCCTGTGGAGTATGCTCAACATCAGTCTCCACCTCACTCTCATCTTGAGTCTTATGTGACGACTCATTCGACTCTCAGGTCGATCTCTACGGTCTCGAGCATATGTACTCGTCTCTCTAAAATAGCGGTTATCAGTTATAAAAACTATATTCTTGCATTCAAAACTAAATTCTTAGCTACAATTCTATCTTGATATACACAATTGTATCTAAACAATGCACAGTACATAGGGATGTAAATTTACTTAACTACTAACACCGACTCATATCAGGCTAACTCTACTCTGATACCATCTTTTCTGTCACGACCCAAATTACCTAAAAATCAGAGTAAATTTTTCGCTTTTCATTTCCTTACCCGTCGTGAAAAGTTACACTACTAAATAGTTGGGCTATGATTCGGTGTTAGTCACTTCTCACCTATTTACCATTCCATTTTCATATTTCATTTACATATCAATTTATTTAAACTAAATACATCCCCAATATTACATTCATATACAGTACTGTGCATCTATATGTTCAGATACAAAATTATACAAATGTGTATACTTGGTTTTGATAAGCAGCAGTGGGTAATCGAAATGCAAGACTACTGTCGTTCTCTTCTACTGAATGTACCCTGTGGGGTGGAAAATGAAAGGGTGAGCATAAACAGCTCAGTAAGGCAATAATGTAAGCAGGTAGATAACTATACTATCTACATGCTGATAATGTCGTGATATAAAATCATTTATATTTAGAGCATGAGGTATGACTAAAACGATGCCACATGTATGTATATATCATATAAGAGAAGTCATGAAATCAACATATAAATCAAACATTGAAAAAATCATCATGTATGACATCTCATGCTCGTCACATTAAAACTTATTTGTTTCATCATAAACTCAACACTCAAAAACTTATCTGTTTCATTACAAACTCTTCACGTTAAACTTATTTGTTTTATCATAAAACAATCACATCAAGGCTAAACCCATCTCTCGGGAATACCTTGATTCATTAAATCGTATCTCGTTTAAAAACATAAATCGGGACGTTACCCATCCCTCGGGTTTGTCCTGGTCTATCCAGACCGTATGATATCATGTGAGGCATGTAGGTTACTATATGAAAAATCGAGGACTATGGCTATACTTTGTCCCTGTGATCCCAGACTACACGGATCCCAGTGTGCGGGGCATCACAACTGCAACGGGAGGTGGGGTCAAGTCCTACCCGCCAGAATATCAAGTAACATCATAGAGTCATCATGACTGTACGGTACAGCGTACTCTGTGTGACATACACGGTACATCGTACTCCGTGGACCCATATCATAGTCTGGCCTGCCGTAGGTCTTATCCACCCCAATACTATGTCGATAACCAACCCATGTCTCAAAGTATACGTGCGAGCATCTTAACTCTCTGTGACACACAATCTACAGGAGGCTTCCTTACGACTATATGCATGTCAACTCACGTCTAGTGCGAGCGAAGCTCCAGCTCCAGCACCACGCTATGCATATCATGATATCTAAAATCTCGTGCGAGCGAAGCTCCAGCACGGTTTTGTGCACACACAAATTCCTCGTACGAGCAATGCTCCAGTACGGCTTTTCATGAGTAATAAATCAGTAAACTTGAGTGCGAGAAAGACTCTAGCACTCTTCTTATTCATGTAAATACGATAGGTGGCTCAATCTTGATAAAACATCTTTTAAAATAGTAACCGGTATAAACCGGTACCCTTTCGTATAATTCATGAAATCAATAGCCAACCTATGTGTATATTTGCTTAAATCAAAGCAATACATTTATATAAAACATTAAAACAGGATAATCATGCAATTTATCTACCTTACTACCCTTTTTATAAATTTTACTCCCAGGGGCAAAATCATCTTTTTCTTTATTCACCTAAGCCCCGGTTTCGTAAAAATTATAATTTCATTTTCTAGATACTTAAAGAAATTCTAGGCCCTTTAAATCCCCTAAAAAATACGTATAGAAATCTCTATGCGCCTACAAAATTCCCTTACCTCGATTCTCGTCGAGTGCGTATCTAAATTCCACTGTCGGAGGCTCATCCAATCCGATTTACTGCTAATCCAGTCTCTGGGTCTGCAGATAATTATTTACCACGTCAATTTAACCCAATAAATATAATTCTCGCGTTTACTATAGTTGATTTAACTAATTGGGCCAATTTACTCTTATTGGGCCCAATCGCACCTTAATGGGCCTCGACCCATTTTCAACCCGTTTATACTTATTAAATCCTTTCTTCGAGTTTACTGGGCTCATTCAGCTTACCAATAATCATCGGGCTTCTTTCCAAACTCATTGGATAGCCCGTGTACTATTTACGGTAATTACGTTGATATTCCAAATACTATTTCTTTTATACCGAATTAATCCATAAATTCCGTAAAATAATCGAAACTCTGTATTAAAGGACTCATATCATCGTAATTAAAATATACTTACCCAATATGATGCGAGGTACGAAAATCAGAGCTCAATCGGCTCTCGTTCGGGCTCCGTCGTAAAACTGCATAATTATATATTTAATCCCGGGTTAATTTTTGATCAAATATAATTTAATTAAATTTCTCGAAAGTCAAATTGGTCACTTTTGACCTCGTATCGACTTACCCGAAGTCCGGTGTATCCCCAAAAATTCTTTTCCTTTTTTGTTTTTCTCTTTTTCTCTTTTTTTCCCTTCTTTCTTGGCTGAACCAGTTCAGTCTGGTTCAACCCGGTTTAGACCGGTCCGGTTCAATCCGGTTCACTCCAGTTCATTCGGTTCACGGCCTCGTCGGTCGGTTCTCCGTCGGCTTCCGCCGCCAGTGGCTCCGTTGGGTTGTCCGATTCTCGGATCTGGCCTCATTTTCATCCAAGGCCGCCGAAAAATGGCCGGTACGGCTGTTCTCCTTTCGCCGTCGATGGTTCTCCCTCTTTCCGTCGATTTCGGTGTCGTCCGTCAGTTTCGCCAGTCGTGACCACCACCGATCACGTCGTCTAGGCCTGGGGAAGCCTCGGTTGGGGTCGGTTGGGGCTAGATCGACGTCGGTTGCCATCGATCTCCTCTTCTCCCACGGGTTCTCTCTCCTTCAATTTCACCTGATTTCGGCGTCGGTGGGCTGCACCACCAGTACCAGGGAGGTCGTCGGCCTCTTCTCTTCGTTTTTCGACCCTCACTTGGCTGATTGGTCGCCGGACGATCGACGGTGGTCCAGGTCTTCCTCGGTTCCGTTTTTCCGTTCTCTCTTCTTTCTCTCTCCCTGATAACATTTTTCTTATTCTTTCTTTTTTTTCAGTTCTCTTTTATTATTATTATTATTATTATTATTATTATTTATAAATTAGTTTATTATTATTATAATCATTAAAATAGTCAAAAATATTCAAAAATATCTACAAAATTAATTTTTTAATTCCATATTGATTTATTTTATATTATTTAATTTATTTATTATATTTTTAACCCTTTTTCGAGTATAATTTTTTTGTATTTTCGGGATATTGTCCAAGCGAAAATTTTGATTAATTCCAGTAAATTCATATCTTAATCAATTTAATCCGAAATTTAATTATTTTTTCGTTATTGATCAAGATTCTCAAATCCATTATTTTTAATTAAATTTTCTTATCGAATTTATTCCAGCTTTCGATCTTTTGACCGTTTTACCCTTGCACGTGTTCGGGATTAATTTAGACCGAGTTCCCTTCACGAATACTCATTCATTTTGCATTTTAAATCCTTATTTCCAATCTAAATCTCGTTTCGTTTTATTTGGTACGATTTTCAATCCTTTATAAGAAATTACGATATAATTTCGGGTCTTACAGTATGTTTCTTACCTGATGTGTGCAAATGAATCCTATGATGTATATGGATATTGATATATCTATGTGAAAGCTAAGTGATAAGAAGAAGCTTATTTGCATGACTTCAATGTCTTATTGTGAAAAAGATGTTTTGCAAGCGTTTTGAGAAAGAGTAATAATAGATTGGCTCCTGGTTTAGTAATTTGCATGAAAAGCTTTTAACGAGTGACTGAAGGGAGATTACCCTATCACTCATACTTGGTGAATGGAGCCACCTATTCCTTTTTTGTGCGAACTTGTGCTAGAGTCAAAGTGACAATGGTAGATCTACTAGCCTGGCTTGCACAACATTTTAAAAAGGGTTTTAAAAGAAAAGAAAAAGGTGCTAGAGTTGAGTGAGGATGTGTGATCCACTTGAGAGCTCACACTAGATTTTAAGAATCATGTTAGAACCATCGAGTACTGCTAAGTGATCTTGCTCTAACTATGCTCGCATGTGACCCCTCAATTTAAAGTGATGGGACAAAATCGTGCTAGATGCCTCAGGTATGCTGTGTGTTCTTACGATGAGTTGCTCGCACGAGAGTTTATGAGTTTGCTATGTGATGAGTAAAACCATGCTGAAGCCATCGTGTATTGCTTAGTGATCTTGTACAGACCTGCTCGCACGTGATTTTGAGACAATGGAAATGGGTGATATGGATCCACGGGAGCAGGACGTACCATGAACGTTAACCATGGAGTATGATGTGTCGTGATATCTTAGTGATTCTGTGTGAGCTGAAGGGATGGTTGATTCGCCTCCCCAAGCATGGGATTCCTACACACCTGATCAGTGTTGCTTGGAATTCGAATTATGGCCATAAGTCTTATATATGTGTGATAAGACATTTTGTCGCTACTGTGTGAGGTGACATGTGTCCCCCTGCTGTGTGATACAGGGTGATATGATATCCCATTATATGTCTCAAGTAAATTGATTACTTAGTGATTTGCTAAATATAAAGCAATTTCTCAATGTGTGCTGTGTGATTGATGAGTGAGCTGTGTGATTTTTAAACAGCATATTGTGTGATTTGAGAATGAAATATGCATGTACCCATCTAGCAAATTAATGATTTTGCAATTGATGGAAGCTATTTTCAAAGAATGCATATGTTTTATAAGGAAAATAAATGTTTATATTTTAAGCATGTAGATAGTGTAGTTATCTACCTGCTTTCATATTTTCCTTACTGAGCGGTTAGCTCACCCCTTTATTTCCTCCTCCACAGACACTACGTAGTAGTGAGTTACTGCAGTTGTCATTGCTACGGTGTTCTCCAGTTCTCCAGCAGTATAGAGGTATACATTTATGAGAGAAAAATTTTGTATCCTGTAAATTAATGCACAGTATAGTTATCTTTTGTCTAAAGAGATGTATATGATAGAAATTGATGTAAACGTTTCCGCATATTTATAAAAGAACAATTTCTATTTCATTAAATAAATTATAAATTATGAATGGGTGAGATGTGGATATGGATGTTGACTCACAGCCTAACTGTTAGTAGTAAGTTAAGTCACGGGAAGAGGGGCGTGACAAGTTTTATGAAGTTCATGAAGGATATCCTCTTAAGGAAGAGAAGACTAGAGGATTGTGAGACAGTAGCACTTACTGAGGAGTGTAGTGCCATCATTCAGAGAAGATTACCCCCTAAGCTCAAACATCCAGGTAGTTTTACCATACCTTGCCCAATAGGAGATCAATTCTTTGGTAAAGCTCTATGCGAACTAGGAGCTAGTATTAATCTCATGCCTTGGTCCATGTACTAGAAGTTAGGAGTAGGAGATGCGAAGCCTACCACAGTGACCTTTCAATTAGTTGACAGATCCATTAAATATCTGAAGGGGATCATTGAGGATGTTCTAGTTAAGGTGGACAAGTTCATTTTCCCTACAGACTTTATTGTGTTGGATATAGAGGAAGACAAGGAAGTCCCCATCATTCTAGGCAAACCCTTCTTAGCTACTGGTAGGACATTGATTGATGTGTAGAAGGGGGAATTGACCATGAGAGTTCAAGATCGGTGGTGACATTTAATGTTTTCAAATCTTTGAGGTTCCCTGATGACTCTCAAGATTGTTTTAGGATGGACATTATAGATAGAGACATCACTAAGGAGTTCTCTAAGACACACCCATTTAATCCTTTAGAAGCTTCCTTGGTGGGATCAATTAATCTTAAGGAATACAATGAGGATGATGATGATGTTTATGAGGCTTTACAGTTGTTAGAGGTTACTCCCCTTTATGGAGATTGGCAAGTTTGAGACTTTAGACACTTCATCTACTCTAGCTTTAGATGTCTCTCCATCCACCAGTGATCCTTCAGCTTTAGATCTTAAGCCTTTACCCTCACACCTTATATATGCTTATCTAGGTGAGTCCTCCACTAGGTCAGTGATAGTGTCTACTGCTCTCTCCATTGATCAAGAGGAGAAATTACTACAGGTTTTGAGAAAGCACCAGAAAGATATAGGCTAGTCTATTTTTGATCTCAAGGGTATTAGTCCCTCAATATGTATGCACAAGATACTGTTGGAGGAAGGGTATAGGTCATTAGTAGAGCACTAGTGTAGGTTAAATCCTGTGATGAAAGAAGTGGTCAAAAATGAGATAATTAAGTGGTTAGATGCTGGGATCATATATCTCATTTCTGAGAGTGGCTGGGTGAGCTCGGTTCAATGTGTCCCTCAGAAAGGAGGGATGACTGTGATTGAGAACGAGAACAATGAGCTCATACCCACTACGACTGTCACTGGTTGGTGAGTATGTATGTACTATAGGAAACTTAACAAGGCCACCAGGAAAGACCACTTCCCTCTACCCTTTATTGACCAGATGCTAGATAGATTGGCTGGTCATGAGTTCTACTACCTGCTGGATGGGTACTCTGGGTATAATCAGATAGCTATAGCCCCAAAGGACCAAGAAAAGACCACCTTCACCTGTCCCTATGGGACATTTGCTTTTAGGAGGATGCCTTTTAGCCTATGCAATGCACCTACTACCTTCCAGCTTTGCATGATGGCCGTATTTCATGATGTAATGGAGGAATTTTTAGAGGTCTTCATGGATGATTTTTCTATCTTTGGGGATAGCTTTGATCTTTGTTTGTACAACTTGGCACTTGTTCTAAAGAGATGTGAAGAAACGAATTTGGTGCTTAATTGGGAGAAGTGTCATTTTATGGTTAAGGAAGGTATAGTGCTTGGGCATAAAATATCTGCTAGAGGGATAGAAGTGGATAGAGCTAAGGTGGAAATCATTGAGAAGTTACCTCCCCCTACCTCTGTTAAAGGAATTAGGAGTTTTTTGGGCCATGTAGGGTTTTACAGAGAGTTCATAAAGGACTTTTCCAAAATCTCAAAGCCTTTGTGTAACCTTCTAGAAAAAAGATACTGCATTATGTTTTGATGAGTGTTGCATAGAAACATTTAAGACTTTGAAGGAGAAGTTAGTTACAGCCCCTATAATCATAGCTCTGAATTGGAGTTTACCTTTTGAGCTCATGTGTGATGCAAGTGATTATGCAGTTGGCGCTGTACTTGGACAAAGAAAAGGAAAAGTCTTTTATGTTATCTATTATGCAAGTAAGACTATGAATGAAGCCCAGTTAAACTATACTACTATCGAGAATGAGCTGTTGGCTGTAGTGTTTACTTTTGATAAGTTTCACTCCTATCTCATTGGCACTAAGTTAGTGGTATACACTGATCATACTGCCATTAAGTACATAGTTTCCAAGAAGGATGCAAAGTCTAGATCGATTAGATGGATCCTCCTGCTACAGGAGTTTGACTTGGAGATTAGGGATAGGAAAGGGATAAAGAATCAGGTTGCTGACTATTTATCTAGATTGGAGAGTGGACTTAAAGAAGATGGTACAGTAATTAATGGGTCCTTTCCCAATGAGCAGTTATTTGCTTTTGGGCACTCCAGTTTGCCCTGGTATGCTGATTTTGTGAATTATTTGGTGAGCAATGTAATGCCACCAGATTTGACTGCCCAAGAAAAGAAGAATTTTTTGAGTGATGTCAAGTATTATGTGTGGGATGAGCCCTTTCTGTACAAGCAATGTAAAGATCAAGTTTTAAGGAGGTGTGTTCCCATGGAAGAAGTAGAGGATATACTTAGACATTACCATTCTTTGATTATGGAGGGCATTTTGGAGGAGAAAGGACAGCTGCTAAGGTTTTGCAATTTGGATACTACTGACCCACCTTGTTTAAGGATTTCCACTACTTTATGATGATATGTGATAGATGTTAGAGGGTAGGTAATATTTCTAAAAGAAATGAGATGCCTCTGACTAATATTTTGGAAGTAGAGCTTTTTGATGTTTGGGGTATAGACTTCATGGGACCTTTTGTTCCTTCATATGGCAATCTCTACATTTTGGTAGTCGTAGATTATGTGTAAAAATGGGTTAAAGCAATGGCTTTACCAACTAATGATACCAATGTGGTGATAAGGTTTTTGAAGAAGAATATTTTTACGAGATTTGGCACACCCAGAGCCATCATTAGTGATGGGGGATCCCATTTTTACAACAAGAGTTTTGATATGCTTTTAAAGAAATATGGGGTCAAGCATAAGGTAGCCATTGCTTATCACCGACAAACTAGTTGTCAGGTAGAGTTATCCAATAGAGAGATTAAGGGTATATTAGAGAAGACAGTGAATCCAAGTAGGAAGGGTCGGTCCATTAGGTTAGATGATGCACTTTGGGCCTATATGACAACCTTCAAAACACCTATAGGGATATCCCCTTATCAGCTTGTTTATGGTAAGGCTTGTCATTTGCCAGTGAAGCTTGAGCATAAGGCCTACTGGGCCCTTAAGAACCTGAAGTTCAATTTAGACGCAGCGAGGGAGAAGAGGCTGCTAGCTTAACCAGTTAGATGAGCTTAGGTTACAAGAGTATGAGAATGCCAAGCTCTATAAGGAAAAGACTAAACGATGGCATGATAAGAAAATAAAGAAGAGACACTTTGAGCTAGTCTAGTAAGTCTTGATTTTCAATTCTCGCTTGAAGTTGTTTCCAGGAAGGCTTAAGTCTAGATGGACAGGACCCTTCACCATTACACAAGTATTCCCTCATGGAGCCATTGAGATCATGGATGAGACCTTGAAGCAACCCTTTAAAGTTAATGGGTGTGGACTTAAGCATTACTTTGGGGGAGGATTTGACCATCAGCATTCTATCACCACTTTGGCTGATCCTCTTGCTTTTGATCCTGCTAATTAGCTTCACTTCATTTAAGGTTGTTTTGTTTTTCTTTTCACTTTTTGTACAGTTCTTTTTCTCTTTTCCGTTGCTTCTGTCTTTGTTTCTTATATAGATAACATTTGCAGCAAGGGCTCTCATCAAGCTTCACATGTTCTGCATCATCAAATAGGGGAGTATTCTATTCTTGAGCTTCAATTCTTATATTATCTGCACACTGAGGACACTGTGCACTTTAAGTTTGGGGGAGGGGATTCACTTAAGCATTTTTTAAAATTTTTAGGCAGAATTGTAAAATTTTACGAAAATATAAGCTTACATTGTTTAATTTAGTACTTAGCATGTGGTTTTTCCCATATTCGAATGATATAACCCCATGATTTAGTCTGACTTTGATTGAATAAGAAGCATGATTGTAGGAAAAGCATGAAGTTATGTTTTTATTATATTCTGTTTGGGTTTCATATTAGTTTTGATAGTTCAATCAGATTTACATTGGAAGTAAGGTTTTCACATTCAATAAATTCATAGTTTTCTTGTTTTCTTTCCATGCTCTGCTTTTGTTTCTTTACTGTTCTTAAAACTTCTTCATTGTGGTTTGCATTACTTTCTTCACATTTCTGCTTTACTTTACTTGTTTTGGTTAGTTAAAATTCTACACTGCTCTGTTTTTTATCTTAGCCGTCGTTAACACTTTTGCAACATATCTTGCGTCTGCTGCTGCTCTGTTGCGGTTCCTGCCCTGCTTTACTGTATTGCACCAAGGAGAGTTGTAGGGTTGTGAGAGGCAGAGCAGGATTGGTCTGGACTGGAGCAGGCTTGAAGCGTGAGCTGCTTGCTACTTTTCTGTTGGAAGGTGGAAGCTGCTGCGTGGCAAGCTGGTAGTAGAAGTCAGTACTTGAGAGCTGTGCTTGGATAGTGATAGGCTGGAAAAGCTGCAGCGGTACATGGCTAGCTGCAGCATGAGGCTGAAATAGTATGGGTGCTGCTGCAGCAACTTGTAAAGTTGCCTTGTCGTGCTTGTTGGCTAAAGTAGAAGAGTGTGTGATGTCGAAGAAGAAGACAACGCATGGCAGGAAATGAAGCAGGAAGTGGCGAGATCGTAGAATGAAGACTGAAGGTAAAGACGTGTTGGCTGGGATAGACATGTGGGGCTAGTGACAACAGCCTAAATTTCTCTCCTATATTTCCATTTTTGTACTCTGTTTCACGATTTCATTATTATTTTACGCACTTCTGGTTTATAGAATTTTCTGGTTTTAATTTGACAACTTCAAGTTCTATTTCTGAAGGTGATTACTGGCTGCTGCAGGAGGTAGTCTCCACTGCTGCTGGTCATTGTTTTTCACTGCACTAAAACATCAAACAAATCCTCTATTTTACTGTAATTGTTTTTTTTAAAAAAACTTTGTTTTTAGTTATACATCAAGTTTCTTCTGCATTTCTGTTAGTATCCATTACAGTGGAAGTGCATGGACGTTACTATTTCTGTCATGGCTGGAAGTCGCTGCTGACTGGAGTAGGACGCTGTGGTTGTGCGTTTCTGGACAACTCCTAGCTGCTACTATTGCAGCATGAAAACAAGAAGAACGTGGCGCTACTGGGTTGTGCTTTTACAGGGGACTTGTGCCCATGAATTTGGTGTTGCTCTACTGTGTGACTGTTGAGGCAGAAGATACATGGCAATGCATGAGGCGCGACAGAAGCATATTGAAGTGGATGCGTGGATAGCAAGCCCAATGACAGAATGTTGGTATTGGAGGCAGAGACGCATGGCAGCTACTAGTTGTTAGTGCTTTTAGTTACAATAGTTTAATATTAGTAGTTTAATGTTATTTTAATTTAGTACAACTTTTAATTAGTTTAGGTAGCATTTTAATAGTTTAATTAATTTGCATATGTTTAAGATTATTAGATTTAATTTCTTTAGATTTTAGTTAGATTAAATTTTAGTTTTTTATGCAATTGAAGTTTTAATTTCATTATTTTCATGCATATATTTTGGATTTCGTTGATTTTCATTTTAGGAAATTGTTTATTGTTTTGAGTATATACTAGTATGCATTTAATGTTAATAGTATATTAGTGTCGTGCTTATGTATTGCATTTAGAGTTAGTTTAGGGGTAGAATCTGTTGGCTCTACCGAGAGGGGGGTGAATCGGTTTTCTAACGTTAATGGCAAATTTTAAATTAATCCTAATTTAATCAGCAAATGATAATGAGCAATACAATGAAATTAAACAAATTAATGCAAGATAGGGAAGAGAAAAACAAACACAATCGTTTATAGAGGTTCGGCCAATCTCTTGCCTACGTCCTCTCTCCTTGACCTTCTTGTCAAGTGCTTTCTTTCTCTCCTTCAACAGAAGTTACAATGTTCCTTTTCCAGGTTAAGGAATAACCTCTCTACCCTTTGCAATACAAGGAAGTATTCACCCTTTTACAATGTTTTTCTCACTGAGGAACAATCCTCTTCTCTTTTGAGGTAAGGATGAATACAATGTCAAGCTTTAATGTGGGTAGGAAAACTACAGCTTTTTGCACTTAAGCTTATACAACAAACTCAATAAATGAGAAATGAAGACACAAGGAATGAAAGAATTAAACTCTTGAGAATGTAAGAAAAATGTGCAGCAATGGTCTCTCTTCTCATTGTCTTCAATGCTTGGTTAAATACTGAAGGATTGGTAGTTGGAGCATTAAATACTGTTTTTCCCGTTGAGATTTTTGCAGAACTAGCCGTTGGGTACCTCTAGTAGAATGCCAGATCGATCTGCCATCTTGACCAGATCGATCTCTTAGTTATAAATCCTGCAAGATCAATGCAAAATAACACAAGGAGATCGATCTCATAGGTGAGCAGATTGATCTCATGATTTGAAAATATTAGAGGAGACCGATCTGTCGAATAGGCAGATCGATCTTCCAATCTCTCTGTTTGAGTATAGATCGATCTCACAGATCGATCTACTGTCTTTACTTTAGGGAAGATCGATCTCTCAATAACCCAAATCGATCTCCTTAGCTCTCTGACTTTGAGAAGATCGATCTCTTCCTTACCAGATCGATCTCATAAGCTCTCTGTTTGAGTGTGGATTGATCTTACAGATCGATCTACTGTCTTTGCTTTGAGGGAGATCGATCTCTTTCTAGATCAGATCGATCTCCTCAACTCCAGTATTAGGCAGATCGATCTCATAACCCTTATAGATCGATCTCACTCTTCCTCAATACCTTTGTATAGGTTCAAAGCTTGGTAGATCGATCTCATGTCTTCCTGAGATCGATCTCTCATCCAAGAAAATCCCAAGAGATCGATCTCTCATAACCCAGATCGATCTCTCATCAACAGAACTTAAAGTTTTGGTACTGATAACCTCTAAACATGTTTTTATATCATCTTTACATTATTGAATTTACTTGTTTTGTCATTTCAAAATACATTAACTCAACAATCTTCCCCTTTTTAATATGACAAAACCTATTCAATCAACATGTTTAGTTGCCTATTTTCAGTTTGCACAAACTCCCCCTTTTTGTACCCCCTTACTTTTGGCATTAGATCTCTCAACTTTCTTAACTCCCCCTCATTTTAATCATTCCTTTTAAACCATTAGATATGATTCTTAAAGTCATTTAAACATGTTTTAACCAACGCATGTGTTCTTAACATTATTTCTTCTCCCCCTTTTTGTCATATCAATGGCAAGAAAGAAATCTAAACAATACTCTTGTCATTTCAAATTAACATTTCATTAAAAACTCATTCAATAACACAGAGGGTAGATCATTCAAGCAAATTCAGTTCAAACAACAATGAGTAATGAAAACATATAACAAAACTAGATCTAGCAAATAAGTCCTATAGTGGAGGAGGAAATCGATCCATGAGATCCTCAACGTGAGTGCGAGTGATTTGAAGCTCATCAAACATCGCCTCCTTAGTCTCATGAAGATTTGTAAAGCCTTCATCCACTTTGCGGTTCAGCTCCTCGAACATCCGCTGCTAGGTTTCATGAAGGTTTGCAAAGCCTTCATCGATCTTTCTGTTCAGTGCACTCAACATTGTCACAATGGACTCCATGTTAGCGGTTGAGGAAGCAGGTGCAGTGGGCTGAGGAGTCGAGGACGATGGACCCACAGTTGGTGCAGCAGGTGGATCCATAGGCTCATCGGAGGGATCTTCCTCCATAGCTGCAGCAGACTGCTGTTCCCTCTTCTTCTTCCAGTCGCCTCGGAAGTCCTTGTAGTAGCCCATGTGGTGGAGTGACCCGATGTTGAGGACGCTCTTTGGAGAGGGCATTTCACACGTTTCGCAGCTGCTGTCCACTCCGAGTCGTTGGAGAAAGTATGCCAATGGTTGCGAAAACACTATCGTTGTGGCTTGGCCGCGTACGATCTTCAACCAGTCTTGATAGAGAAAGTGGACAAGGTTGGGTTTTTGACTGGTGGAGTGAATGTGGTGAATCCAGAATCTATCTAACCGCCTAACGGTGGAGTGACGGGTACCGAATGGACGAAGGTTCCAAGATATGATGAGATGGAGTAATCGTGGGTGCATTGGGAGGTCACTCGCCTTATCCCCGAAAATATCAAACTCCAAAGGGACTTCCTCATCTTCATTTGTCAACCCTTCATCGCAGATGTTGAAAGCGTGGGCTAGGACTTCAGTGTCTATTGTAATGGATTTACCCATGACATACGTTGTAAACCCGAGAATTTTACAAGTGTCGTTAGGATCATAGGTGAGTTCGGCATTGGAAAAGAATGCTCGAACGATGCTTAGAGGTACGGGAGTATTGATTTTAAGGAACGACATCCAACCAAATTCTTCAAATTTGGACAGATAGGGAAAATCAATGCGGTTTAAGAAGGAGAAATCGATGGTTCGCCAATGTTTAATTGGCATGGTGGAAAAATACTCTTCATATCGCTTCCTTTTCGCAGGTGTTTTAAAACACCTATTGAAGGTAGCGACTGAAGAGGGAGGAATGGATTGGGAAGATGACCCTTGTTCTACATTAGATCGGGGAGGTTTTTGGCCTGCTCTCTTAAGTCTAGGCATGGTTTTAGACACGGGAATTACTCTAAGATAGGTTCACAAACAAAAATCAATGGAACAGTGACTAGATTTGCCCTAGAGTGAAATTTAACACAAATCTTAAGAAATTTTTGAGAAAACAATAAGGAATGTGGGTTACTATACCAGTAAACGAAAGAGAGATGCGACGAAGACCGTACTGAGATCGATCTGAGGAGTAATCGAGAGAGGAAGTGCGAGGCAAGTTAGGGATTTGAGGTTTTGGGGATTTCAAATTTGGGGATTTTTCGTCAGTTTTTATAGTCCAGGGCACAGGAGATCGATCTGTCGAGACGACAGATCGATCTGTCATTTCCAGAAGCCCGAAGAGATCGATCTGTGGTTCCATAAGATCGATCTACAGAACACAGAAGCTTAAGGAGATCGATCTGTCGTATGCACAGATCGATCTGCTGTTTGACAGAGGCTTAGGGAGATCGATCTGCCGAATGCATAGATCGATCTTCAGAATACAGAAGCTTGAAGAGATCGATCTGTCGTATGCACAGATTGATCTGCTATTAACCAGAGGCTTAAGGAGATCGATCTTATGGATAGAAGATCGATCTACTTAGCTTAACCTTAATGCTTTAGGCTTGTTGGAAGTATGGAGATCGATCTATATAGATAGGAGATCGATCTCTCATGCTTGTTGCCCAGAAAAAATCTTTGTAAAACTCTTTTAAAACCAACTTAAAACCAATATTTTGAAGCATATATATATCTTAAGGGATATTCATGAGTCCTAATTCACCTCTAAGGATACAAAACATATCTCTATCAAGGGGTTTGGTGAATATATCAGCTATTTGATGTAAAGTGTCAATATACTCTAGAATTATATCCCCTTTTTGCACATGGTCTCTAAGGAAATGATGCCTAATCTCAATGTGCTTGGTTCTAGAGTGTTGAATAGGATTTTTAGATAGGTTGATAGCACTGGTATTGTCACATTTAATAGAAACTTGTTTCATGTCAATACCATAGTCTTTCATTTGTTGTTTAATCCACAATACTTGAGCACTACAACTACCTGCTGCTATGTATTCAGCTTCAGTTGTGGACTGAGCCACACTATTTTGTTTCTTAGAGAACCAAGAGATTAATCTATTTCCTAAGAATTGGCAGTACTTGAAGTACTTTTCCTATCTATTTTGCATCCCCCAAAATCTGCATCTGAAAATACATGAAGTGTAAAGGTAGAGTCCTTGGGGTACCAAAGTCCTAGAGAGGGAGTGTCCTTAAGGTATCTAAAAATCCTTTTAGTTGCTAATAAGTGTGATTCCCTAGGAGAGGATTGAAATCTAGCACAAAGGCATACACTAAACAAAATATCTGGTCTACTTGCAGTTAAATAGAGCAATGAGCCAATCATAGACCTATAGAGTTTAGTGTCTACACACTTACTACTTTCATCTTTATCAAGCTTGATGTTGGTGCCCATTGGAGTTGCTTGAGGTTTGCAATTGTCCATTCCAAATCGCTTGAGCAAATCCTTAGTATACTTTGCTTGACTGATGAAGGTTCCATATTTTGTTTGCTTCACTTGAAGTCCCAAGAAGAAGGTGAGTTCTCCCATCATACTCATTTCAAATTCTCCTTGCATGATCTTAGCAAACTCTTGAAATAAAGACTCATTAGTTGAACTAAAAATAATATCATCCACATACACTTGTACAACTAGTAAATCTTTATTTTTATTTTTGATGAATAAGATGGTATCCACTTTTCCTCTTGAAAATCCCTTTTCTATTAAGAATTTTGACAACCTTTCATACCAAGCTCTAGGAGCTTGTTTCAAGCCATAGAGTGCCTTAGATAATTTGAAAACATGTTTAGGAAATTCATGATTTTCAAAGCCGGTAGGTTGTTCAACATAGACGTCTTCATTAATGAAACCATTTAAGAATGCACTCTTTACATCCATTTGATATAACTTGAAGTTTTTATAGCATGCAAAGGCAAGTAACATTCTTATTGCCTATAGTCTAGCTATCGGTGCATAGGTTTCATCATAGTCTATACCTTCCTCTTGTCTATAGCCTTGTGCAACTAACCTAGCCTTGTTTCTTATGATCACACTATTTTCATCCATCTTGTTTTTGAATATCCATTTAGTTCCAATTATAGAGTGATCACTAGGACTAGGAACTAGTTTCCATACTTTGCTTCTCTCAAATTGATTTAATTCTTCTTGCATTGCTAGGAACCAATTATTGTCATCTAAAGCTTCATTGACATTCCTAGGCTCTATTTGAGATTCAAAGGCTATATATTGACACATATTCCTTAGAGATGATCTAGTTCTAACTCCAAGAGTTGGATCTCCTACTATTTCACAATCTTTTACATATCCTAACTCTCTTGGTGCTCTAGACTCTCTCTCTAATATCTCTATCTCTTCTTCATCTTCTTTATTCAAGTCAAGTTTTTCTAATAAATCATCTTCTAAGTTTGGGATTTCCTCCAAGTTTTCATCAAATATTCCAACATCCTCATCATTGGTTGAATCTTTAGATACATCATTTGACTCATCAAATATAACATGAATAGATTCTTCAACCATCAATGTTCTTTTGTTATATACTCTATAAGCCTTTGAATTCAATGAGTACCCTAGAAAGATTCCCTCATCACTCTTGGCATCAAATTTTCCTAAATTATCTTTACCATTATTTAAGACAAAACATTTGCAGCCAAAAGGATGGAAGTAGCTAATGTTAGGCTTCTTACCTTTGTAAAGCTCATAAGGAGTTTTCTTTAGCATGGGTCTAATCATAGCTCTATTAATTATATAGCAAGCTGTGTTTATAGCTTCAGCCTAAAAATACTTTGGTAAATTATTTTCACACAACATGGTTCTAGCCATTTCTTCCAAGGTTCTATTTCTTCTCTCAACTACTCCATTTTGTTGTGGTGTCCTAGGGGCTGAAAAATTATGGCTAATTCCTTGATCATTGCAATACTCATCAAATCCTATATTTTCAAATTTCTTGCCATGATCACTTCTAATACTAGTTATTGTGTATCCCTTTTCATTTTGAGTCACTTTTGTATAGGCTATGAATTTTTCTAAGGCTTCATTTTTTACTCTAAAAAAGAACACCCAAGTGAACCTAGTGTAATCATCAACTATTACAAATCCATAGTGTTTCCCACTAAGGCTTGTTGTTCTAGTTGGTCCAAATAAATCTAGGTGAAGTAATTGAAGAGGCCTAGAGGTGGATACACTATTTTTTGGCTTAAATGTTGTCCTTTTATGTTTTCCTTTAACACATGCTTCACATACTTTTTCATAATCAAAGGACATTTTAGGCAATCCTATAACTAGATCCTTTCTAGCTAACTTAGAAAGTACATGCATGCTAGCATGGCCTAGTCTTCTATGCCATAACCAAGATTCCTTTTTATTATCTACCATTAGGCATATGTTTTCATTCTTAAGTTCATTAAGATAGACAATGTATATATTACCTTGTCTATGGCCTAAGAAAAGAACTCTATTTGTCTTAGGATCTATAACATGACATTTCATACAATCAAAAGTTACTTTGTAACCTTTGTCACAAAGTTGACTTATGCTTAGTAAGTTATGCTTTAGACCCCTAACAAGCAATACTTTTTCCAATGAAAAATAATCATTACCTATAGAGCCACTTCCTTCAACTTGGCCTTTGGAGTTGTCCCCAAATGTGACTTCTCCACCAACCTTTGATTTAAAAAAGTTAAAGTGGCTTCTATCTCCCGTCATGTGCCTTGAGCATCCACTATCCAAGTACCATGCTTCCTTTGTTTTAGCTTTGTGGCCATGTTCAATCACCTACAAAAAGATTCAAACTCAAGTCTTAGGTACCCAAATTCTCTTGGGTCCTTTGAGGTTAGTGAATGCAATTCTTGATCACTTTGGGATCCATTTTGCTAATACATTAACATCCTTTGAGTGAATTACTTCTTTTGGAATCCATATCCTTTTTACTATTTTTCCTTTAAGAGAGCTCATATTGCAATTATGTGATACATGTCCCTTTCTATTACAATATGAACAAGAAGTTGAGAGTTTATTTACACTATTTCTAGCAACAAAGCTTTTAAGATGAGTCTCTCTACTTTTTGCATTATATCCTAACCCATTTTTGTCAAAGAATGCCCTTTGGGTCTCTAGCATGCTATGTAACTTTTGTTGACCCATGTGGAACCTATTAAAGGAATTATGTAGATTGCCATTTTTCTCTTTAAGGTTACAAATTTCAAGATCTGAAATTTCTAGTTTCTTTTCACATTCTAATTTGTCCCTTAGCATTAACTCATTTTCTTTTCTCAATTTGGATATTATCTTTTTATATTTCATACTCATGCATTCATACTCTAATGCAAGATCATCAAAGGCATCTTGCAATTCATCAAAAGAATATTCATTGAGGTTTGAAGTTACCTTTTCATCCTCAATAGCCATGAAACACAAGTTGGCAATGTCCTCATTTGAGTCATCATCGGAGCAGTCACTGTCGCTCCATGTTGCCACAATTGCCTTCTTTTTGTGGAACCTATCATTAGACCTTTTAAGAAGAGGGTAGTTAAACTTAATATGTCCTGGTTTTTTACATTCATAGCACACAATTGAATCTTTTCTACTTCCTTCTTCTTGATCTCTCTTAGTGCTTCTCCTATTACTACCACTAGCTCTCATTCTCATGAACTTGTTAAATCTTTTGGCAAACATTGCCATTTCAAGGTCCTCTTCACTACCACTCTCATTCTTAATCTCCTCTTGAGCAGTGGATTTTAGAGCAACTCCCACTTTCTTGGGTGGCTCTTCATTTCGTCTTAATTTCATCTCATAAGTGAGTAGTGATCCTATTAATTGCTCAATTGCAGTCACTTTAGCTTCCCATGATTTAGGTAAGCTATTTAATATTTTCTTGACCATTTCAATATTAGAGTAAATTTTTCCTAAGGACTTTAATCCATTAATTACATCCGTGAATCTAGTGAACATATCACTAATTGATTCTCCTTCCTTCATCCTAAAAAGCTCATAGTCATGTGTGAGCATTCCTACCTTGGTCTCCTTTACTTGGGTTGTACCCTCATGAGTTATTGCCAATTTGTCCCAAATTTGTTTGGCATTGTCACATCCGGAGACCCTATTGTATTCATTTGGACCTAAGGCACAAAATAATGTGTGCATAGCCTTAGCATTTAGCTGAGCACATTTAATGTCATTTGAATCCCATTCATCTTCTTCTTTAGGGATATCTCTTCCCTCTATTCTCTTTGAAGGGATTTGAGGTCCTTTAATTATAATCCTCCACACCTCATAATCATTTGCTTGAATGAATAACATCATCCTAGTCTTCCAATAGGCATAATGTTCTCCATTGAACATAGGAGGTCTAACCGTAGAGTGCCCCTCTCCTACCAAACTAGTTGCTACATTGTTGTGAGCCATTTGATCATTTCTAACTCTTAGGAAGTTGTTCCTACGTGATTAAAGAGTCCTAGCTCTGATACCAATTGTTGGCTCTACCGAGAGGGGGGTGAATCAATTTTCTAACGTTAATGGCAAATTTTAAATTAATCCTAATTTAATCAGCAAATGATAATGAGCAATACAATGAAATTAAACAAATTAATGCAAGATAGGGAAGAGAAAAACAAACACAATCGTTTATAGAGATTTGGCCAATCTCTTGCCTACGTCCTCTCTCCTTGACCTTCTTGTCAAGTGCTTTCTTTCTCTCCTTCAACAGAAGTTACAATGTTCTTTTTTCAGGTTAAGGAATAACCTCTCTACCCTTTGCAATACAATGAAGTATTCACCCTTTTACAATGTTTTTCTCACTGAGGAACAATCCTCTTCTCTTTTGAGGTATGGATGAATACAATGTCAAGCTTTAATGTGGACAACTACAGCTTTTGTACTTAAGCTTATACAACAAACTCAATAAATGAGGAATGAAGACACAAGGAATGAAAGAATTAAACTCTTGAGAATGTAAGAAAAATGTGCAGCAATGGTCTCTCTTCTCATTATCTTCAATGCTTGGTTAAATACTGAAGGATTGGTAGTTGGAGCATTAAATGTTGTTTTTCCCGTTGAGATTTTTGCAGAACTAGCCGTTGGGTACCTCCAGTAGAATGCTAGATCGATCTACCATCTTGACCAGATCGATCTCTTAGTTATAAATCCTGCAAGATCAAAGCAAAATAACACAAGGAGATCGATCTCATAGGTGAGCAGATCGATCTCATGATTTGAAAATATTAGAGGAGATCGATCTGTCGAATAGGCAGATCGATCTTCCAATCTCTCTGTTTGAGTATAGATCGATCTCACAGATCGATCTACTGTCTTTACTTTAGGGGAGATCGATCTCTCAATAACCCAGATCGATCTCCTTAGCTCTCTGACTTTGAGAAGATCGATCTCTTCCTTACCAGATCAATCTCATAAGCTCTCTGTTTGAGTGTGGATCGATCTTACAGATCGATCTACTGTCTTTGCTTTGAGGGAGATCGATCTCTTTCTAGATCAAATCGATCTCCTCAACTCCAGTATTAGGCAGATCGATCTCATAACCCTTATAGATCGATCTCACTCTTCCTCAATACCTTTGTATAGGTTCAAAGCTTGGCAGATCGATCTCATGTCTTCCTGATATCGATCTCTCATCCAAGAAAATCCCAGGAGATCGATCTCTCATAACCCAGATCGATCTCTCATCAACAGAACTTAAAGTTCTGGTACTGATAACCTCTAAACATGTTTTTATATCATCTTTACATTATTGAATTTACTTGTTTTGTCATTTCAAAATACATTAACTCAACAGAATCATTTTATGCATCTTTAGGATAGTTTTCATTTTCAATTTTAAAAGCCTAAAAATATTTTATTTCTCAGGCATCATTTAGAATAGATTTTATTATTTATTTAGGCATTTTACTAATTTAGTATTATCTAGAGTTATATATAATTTAGGATTACCAATTTAGGCATTTAGGGTAAATGTTATACTTAGGGATTTTTAGAATTTTTATTAGAATTTTATTTCATTAAGCTTCAGGTTAGATTATTTTGTATTTTTCTTTTTTCTTTTTTTAATTAGATTAAACACATGCAAATTTTATTTTCATATTAGGATTTTCTAGTTTTAATCTATTTATTTTTAATCTATATTTTCTTATATTTGCATCTTTAGTCAATTTACACTAATTAATTCGAGTTTTTGTGTTTTCTTTCTTTTGCAGATTCTCACTTTTATTTTGCTTTGAGCTCTATGAGTAATTTTTGCTCTATTTTGATTTATTTTAGTGTTTTTATTATTTTCCTTGCTTTCCAATATTTTCAAATTAAACTTTGTAGATCATTTTTTTAATATTCATAATTTGCTAGGATATACTTAGGGTAAAATTAACTGGTACTTAGTTAGGCTGATTGTGTTTCTCTGTGGGATGATAATCTGAGACTCAGTTCCCTTTATCACTTGTACGACCCATGCACTTGCGGTATACATGTCTAGGAAGGACGCATCACATGGTGGCCGAAGGCCATCCAAGCCAACCATGATCGAAAGTTCTGGCAATTCATGCCAACATGCCTAATTTCCTAGCCAACCATTTTTCAAGCATTTTATCAAACACTTAGCATACTCAATTTAGCTTAGTTTTATCCTTTACTCACACATTTCATCAAACACCTTGCTGTCTTAACTCAATTCATCCACCAATTCACCAATTTGATTGAAATAAACCATGTTAACATCATGTACACATGTTACCTAACCTATCCATGCATCTAATTTAACCATACATGCATGAATCATCAAATACCCATTTTCGACCATGATCAATTCATCATGAAATCATCTGTTTCAACCCTTAATTTATATACCTATCATCTTATAAAAATCCCTAGATATATATATTATAAGTTGGAAGATTGTAAACATTCCTAACTTGCTTACCTTGCCAAAACTGTGACTTTACCCTAATTTTGGGGGGTTCAAATCAGCTCATCAGGTGCTGAATTTTGGATATGTTGTTCCTCATTCAATTTGGAGCAACTTTACTCCAGATCACTTGTTCTAATTTTGCCTCTAGGGTAGTGTTTTTTTAGAGAGAGAGAGCTTGCACAATTTGGACTTTAATGGAGTCACTCTTGTTTTGGTGAGGATGATAGTGTTCAGCCAATTTTGCCTTAGTCCCTAAGGAGTATGGTTGACTAATTACACATTAAATGTTCAGCCAATTAAATGGGTTAATGAGTTTGGGTCATTATCCATGGGTTTTGGGCTTGGTTTACCTAAATGGGCTTAAGACATCACTTGAAATGGGCTTGTCTTGTGGGCTCTCGGTTTGGGGCTTCCCTTGGGCTTCTTGGGCGATAATTTTCATCACACTTAGGGCTTTAAGTCTACTTTAGATTGGGCTCATAAAATGTAAGACCCGAAAATTAATCGTAAATTTTTATGAAGGATGAAAATTGTCACAATTTTAAATGAACGAGATTCGGACTGGAGATAAGGATTCAAAACGCGAAATTGAAAATGCAAAAGGACTGAAATGAAATTCTCGAACATGTGAAGGGCAAAACGGTCAAAAGATCGAAAGCAGAAATAAATTCGATAAGAAAATTTAATTAAAAATAATGAAGTTGAGAATCTTGATCAATAACGAAGAAATAATTAAATTTCGAGTCCAATTGATCAAGATCCGAAATTTTTAGGAATACCGAAAAGTCACCCGGGACAATATCTCAAAAATACGGAGAAATTAAATGGGAAAAATGATTAAAAATATAATAAATAAATTAAGTAAAATTAAATAAATTAATTTGAATAAAAAAATAATTTTGGTAGATATTTTTGATTCTTTAATATATTTTATTGATTAAAATATTAATAAAATTAAATAATAAATTAAATTAAATTAATTAAATAAAAAAAGGAATCAAAAAAATGGAAATCGGGAAGGAACCCGAAAGCAGAAACCCGAAGAAGACCAAGAGGGAACCCGACGAGCCCGAGGACGCACCGACGATCCTTGACCGCCGACGAGTAGCCAAGGTGAAAGAGGAGAGGCCGACGATCACGTGGACACCGAAAACGCGCCATCAGGTGATCGGAGGACGCCGATCGGAGCGAAGGAAAATCGAGGGAAAAACGGGCCGATTCCCGATGAACCACTGTGACTGGGCTTGAACGAAAGCCATCGACGCGTTCAGGGGAGGAGCCGGTTCTTTTGAGACCGGTATCGGCCGGCAAGACCGTCAAAAATGTCGGTAACAGCAAAGTGACAGAAATGACACCATTTGGCCGAAAGGAAAGGGAAGGAAAATGAGGGAAAAGGAAGGAAAGAGGAAAGGAAAGGAAAAGAAAAGAAAAGAAAGGAAAAAGGGAAAAGGAAAGAAAATTTACCGGGGACGACTTGAGATTCGGGTAAGTTGACCGAGGGTCGAGATTGACCTACGGGTAAATTTCAGAAATTTAATTAATATTATATTTAATGGAAAATAACCCGAATTTACCTAATTGTGCAGTTTTTCGATAAAGCCTGAACGAGAGCCGATTGAGCTCCGATTCTCGTACCCCGCATCATATTGGGTAAGTATATTTTAATTACGGTAAATGAGTCCTTTAATACAGAGTTTCGATTATTTTACGAAATTTACAGATTAATTCTGTATAAAAGGGATATTAAACGGATTTACAACGTAATTATCGTAAATAGTATACGGGCTATCCAATGAGTTTGGAACGAAGCCCGATGATTATTGGTAAGCTGAATGAGCCCAGTAAACCCGAAGAAGGGATTTAATAAGTAAAAACGGGCTGAAAATGGGTCGAGGCCCATTAAGTTGCGATCGGGCCCAATAAAGTAAAACGGGCTCGGTACGTTAGATTCGATTAGTAAATGTGATATACTGATAAAGATAATTGAATTGACCCCAATTATGTGGTTATATGCAGTTTCGTAGATTTGGTTGACGCGCAGTTGGACTGAGAGATCGGATATTATCGAGATGAGATAAGTTTGCGCGTGAATCGAGGTAAGGGAATTTTGTAGGTGCATAGAGATTTCTATACGTATTTATTGAGGGGATTTACAGGGCTTAGAATTCCTTAAAGTATCTAGAAATGAAATAATAATTTTTACGAAAACCGGGGCTTAGGTGAATAAAGAAAAAGATGATTTTGCCCCTGAGAGTAAAATTTACAAAAAGGGTAGTAAGGCAGATAAATTGCATGATTTCATGTTTTTAATGTTTTATATGAATGTATTGCTTTGATTTAAGCAAATATGCATAAAGGTTGGCTGTTGATTTCGTAAATTATACGAAAGGGTACCGATTTGGACCGGTTACTATTTTAAAAGATGTTTTATAAAGATTGAGCCACCTATCATATTTACATCAATAAAAAGAGTGCTAGAGTCTTACTCGCACTAAATTTTACTGATTTATTTCTTATGAAAAGCCGTACTGGAGCATTGCTCGTACGAGAAATTTGTGTGTGCACAAAATCATGCTGGAGCTTCGCTCGCACGAGATTTTAGATATCATGATATGTATAGCGTGGTGCTGGAGCTTCGCTCGCACTAGACGTGAGTTGACATGCATATAGTCGTGCGAAAGCCTTTTGTAGACTGTGTGTCACAGAGAGTTGAGATGCTTGCACGTATACTTTGAGACATGGGTTAGTTATCGACATAGTATTAGGGTGGATAAGACCTACGGCAGGCACCCCCAGACTATGATATGGGTCCACGGAGTACGATGTACTGTGTATGTCACACGGAGTACGCTGTACCATGCAGTCATGATGACTCGATGATATTACTTCATATTCTGGTGGGTAGGAATTGACTCCACCTCCCGTTGCAGTTGTGATGCCCCGCACACCGGGATCCGTGTAGCCTGGGATCACAGGGACAAAGTATGGCCATAGTCCTCAATTTTCATACAGTAACCTAGATGCCTCACATGATATCATACGGTCTGGATAGGCCAAGTCAAACTCGAGGGAGGGGTAATGTCCCGATTTATGTTTTTAAATGAGATGCGATTTAATGAATCAAGGTATTCCCGAGAGATGGTTTGACCTTGATGAGGTTGTTTTATGATAAAACAAATAAGTTTTAACGTGATGAGTTTGTAATAAAACAAATAAGTTTTAAATGTGACGAGCATGAGATGACATACATGATGATTTTTCCATGTCTATTTTATATGTCGATTTCATGATTTCTCTTATATGATATATACATACATGTGGCATCGTTTTAGTCATAGCTCATGCTCCTAATGTAAACAATTTTTTATCATGACATTATCAGCACGTAGATAGTATAGTTATCTACCTGCTTACATTATTGCCTTACTAAGCTGTTTATGCTCACCCTTTCATTTTCCACCCCACAGGGTACATTTAGTAGAAGAGAACGACAATAGTCATATCCGCTGCTTCTTAGCAAGACCAGGTATACACATTTGTATAATTTTTGTATCTGAACATATAGAGGCATAGTACTGTATATGGATGTAATATTTGGGATGTATTTAGTTTGAATAAATTGATATGTAAATGAAATATGGAATTGGAATGGTAAATAGGTGAGAGGTGACTAACACCGAATCATAGCCCAACTGTTTAGTAGTGTAACTGTTCACGACGGGTAAAGAAATAAAAAAGCGAAATATTTACTCTGATTTTTAGGTAATTTGGGTCGTGACATAAAAGGGCCCACTCATTTGGTCAAATGGGCCTGTACAATTTGGCCCAATTCAACTTACCCGAAATGGGCTTTAAATTTCATCTCATGGCCCGTTATGTTTTTCTCCATGATTTCAACCTTGTAAATCCTACCAAATAATTTGTATTAGTTCCTTAGACATGTCTTTACCTAAACCCCAAATACCAATGTCCCAATTTGTCATTTTCCAAGCTTAATCCATCACTTATTCACTTTATCCGATTTAATGCTTAACTTTCAAGGTAATTTTTCCTATCTTTACTTTTCATTAAACTTGCCTTCTTATTTTTGCCCATTTTTCATATCTTACTCATTTATATGAGTTCTAATTATTGAATCACTTATCTCTAGGGTTTTGTTACACTTACTAACCCTAAAAGTACTACATTCGCTTAACCACTAAAATAGGGTTCGTTTGCATCTTTTTGGCACTTTACACTACACTAATGAGTTCGGAACCAAATCAACCTGACTTCCCTTCTTGAACCCTCTATCTTTTCTTATTATAAGTTCTTCTCTTCAGTTAGAATGACTTAATCTTCTTTAGATCAACATCTTGTCCCTTTAGCCCTTATTTAACTTTTAGGCGATTTTACGTGCGTATAATTATTTCGTTCTCATTTTCATGATCTAAAATCGTCTGTCTTATGATTCCATTAACAAATAATAATGTCATACAATGAGTGAACCATAAGGAATGTCATATATACATGGGGTCTCACACATAATTCCTAGTTTCATAATCGCGTTAAACCAATTTTGAGCAATCAAATTTTACTTTAAACATTTTCAAATATGCAAATTAAGGTAAAGGGACACCATTAAGGTCTTAAATACATCCCTTACCTCTTTACACACCAAGGGCAGCTAGTACACTCTCAAGTACCAAGCACATCTTTACTTGTCGAATCACGCCATTAAGCACATCTTGCTACCATGCACATTTAAACACTTCAAATTAAAATTAAACTCATCCTAATAAATAACAAATAGCAACTAACTTCATAGAATTAGGCCATCACAAATACTTCTTCCTTTAGTCGAATGTACCACTTAAGGTATCCTTAATCCTACCTTGATAAATTGATTTCACTTAAGTCCTAACTCATCTTAATACCCTAAATTCATACCTAAATAGTTGCTAAACCCATTACTTTAAACCAATTTCATGCATTTCTTCATCATGGTCGAAAGTGAACCCCATCATCTTTTTAATTTCATTTCAATCAAATTACAAATATCAATTCTCCTAACCTTTAACAATATCATGGCATCATGTGAATCATCACTTGTGACCATTTCAACACAAACCCTATATGGCCGAAACCCTAAAACCACTCTACAAAATTTATTTCAATAATCCACTTCAACAAAAATCATCAACAGATCATCAATACTAAAATATATTAAATTTCAAATTTTTTTAAAATTCCATACCCTCATTTGACCAAGTTTGACTAAGCTCTAATGCACCTCCAAGACTTTCTTTCTTGCATATCACACCATTAATGGTCTTGAAACACTTAAAGAAAGCCTCAAAAACCAGCTAAGAAATCAAAGATAACCTCAAAGATTGACATCTACCAACTCGAGATAGGCTTTGTGCTCCTATGGAGGAACATAACATAGATGTACTAAGGAGGTTGGATACCTCAACTCACTTTTCATAGTCGGCATAATTATGGTTATTCATCAAAATCACTTTTAAAAGTCATGATAGTCAAATAGTGCAATTCACCATAGTCGTAATTCCATAAAACATAACAAGGTTAGAAATATGTGTGGTACAGCATTTCAGGTTAAAACCGAGAAATTTAGTGAAAATTGAGTTCGTTTTAAAAAATAAATTTATAAAATTTTGTAATATATTTTTAAAATGAGGAAAATCATTAATAATAGGTTTATGATACTTTAAAGAACAATTTGATTTATTTTAATCATAAACCAAGTGATTTCAAATATTATTTTAAGTACTATAAAGTCATGTGCATGTACCACTTAGTGCATAGCGTAACATTTTATGCATAAACATATCAATCATGGTAATGTCATAAGTCATACAATTATTTTAAACATGGCATTATGTAATTACAATTCCAATTGCGGTTATACCAAATCGTACTAATAATCTAGGGCGCTATGTCGCGTGCACCTAGCTCTACCTCCCGCGATCTACTTGGTTATATGCAATTTACATAAATAGCTCGTATTAGATACCTAGTCTTAAGCTCATTTGAATATTTTAAATCTTTATATGGCCTTGATTGCTAATACCACTAATTGTAATAAGGTTTCCTAATCCCCATTTATTTTAGTGTTGACATTACACTAATTTGTCACACCATAATTCCTAAGGTCTTGTAATAAATAGCTAATTGAAAACTTAGTGGAATTCCACTTATTTTCCTTATATGTTGTGCCTTGGCCAAATGCATTACTTAAGCATATACTTTGATTTCCACATTTTATTTCCAATATTATTTCACCAATTTAATTTGCAACTTAATAGTCATTAAATCATTTTATTAACACTTAATTAAATTGAAGCACAAATACCCTTAATGTAGCAAATAGTGGCCAAAAGCTCTTTGGTACTTGTCACCTAGATCATCATAAAATTCAAACACCAATTCAACCTATAAGTCACTAAATTAGTAACTTTCTTCATGGTAAATTAATCTTAACCAAAGTATTCATTTTTCTTACCCAAACCATCTTGGTCGAATGCTTCCAAGGTTCACAAGGTCTCGTTTCAAGCTTCCTTTAACCAAAATTCATCCAAACATTAAGTGTAAGACCCGCAACATTCTATGTAATCTTATGATTTCCATGTTGTACAAACAAGTTAACTTATATATGAATCATAAGAATTGGATTTGTTTTAGTGTTAAGTGTGAATGAATTCCAAAATATATATTGAAGTGATTGAATGTGAGTTTAACTTTGGAAAAATCTGGGAAAATGCAATAGGAACGCCCCAGATGAAGGCCAGATCTATCTCTAATTCACGGCAGATCGATCCCTTATGCAAGCAGAACAATTCCAAGTCAATCTGCTAAGGCCAGATCGATCCCCAGTTTGAGCAGATCGATCTCCTCAATGAGCAGATCGATTTGCATATGCCTCTGCCTAGCTGAGATCGATCCCTCTTAAACACATATCGATCTCTCCCCATGAGCAGGTTGATCTCCTCAAGCCTCTACCAAGCAAAGACCGATCTCTCTCCAATGAGCATATCGATCTCCCCTTTTAAAACCTGAGAATACAATGGCTAAAACCAAGGAAAGATCGATCTCTTTACCCTAGTAAATCGATCTCATCACTCTCAATCTATAAAAATCAATGGCCAACATCATTCTTCAGCAACCATTCCCCCCCCCCCATTTTTACCCAAATACCAAGCTTTCTCTCTCTAGAATACCACCCCTTCCATAAAGATTTGAGAAAAAAGCTATTAGAGCTAAGTTGTTTATTTGAAGAGAAGAACAACATAGCTTGGAATCAACCTTTCATTTATTGGATTGAATGAGCAACAGAGTCTTCAAATTTGGAAAAGAGGAAAGTCAAGCTAGGTGAGTTTCCAATACACTAACTCAAAGTATATTTATCTAGTTATTATTGTGAGTAGATTGGTAGATGTATTGATGATTGAAACTACCTAGAATATAATGGAACAAGCATAACCTATAATGGGTTTAGTGTGAGAAAATATGATATGGTTGAGTTGATAATAAATGGATTATACTAAGGTGTTAGTGAGGTGATGTGCATGATTTTGAGATAATTGAATGAAGCTACATTGTGAGATTAGTCAAGTGATGAAAATTAGCATATGAGGTGTCTGATAAATTGCCCTAGTAAGGGAAATGATGAACTAGAGGCCTTATGAGCTTAATACCGATTTAGTGTGAATCAATAGGCCTAAAGAGTTAAATAGACCATCAAGAAATTAATAGAGCAATCAAAATGGACTTAAGAGGAAATAGGGCCTTATGAGTGTTATTTCATTGGATTAAATTGTTGTGATATGGAATTTCATGTAGTCCCGGAGATTTCGTTGGAAGCGAATCAAACTGTGCCATCGAGCAGCTCTAAGGAAGCGGAATCACTTGACACGATTCTAAGTAAGGGAATTTTGTAAGTACTTATAGATAGTTGCACGTATTTTGTGGGTGTATATAGGGCTTTTTAATTACTTGGTTATCTAGAAAAGAATTAATGGGTTGTGTGAACGACTACGAATATATAGGATTTAGTTTTGAAGTGAATCTACAAAAAGGGATAGTAAGGCTAATAATTGCATAAATATCATTTTGACATTTTTATGAAATACATTACTTTGGTTTAAACAAATTTATGGATAGGCTAGCTAATGATTTCATAATTTCATGAAATAGCACGAGTCAGGTGCAAATTATGATTTTGAATGTGTTTTACTAAAGTGGAGCCGCCTATCGGATTTGTATGAGTTAAATCATGCTAGAGCTTCGCTCGTACTAGATTTTTATGTCTTTATTACGTATGAAATGTGCATGGCATAGGGTAGATAAGACCTATGTCAGGCACCCCTAACCATGATATGGGTCCATGGAGTACGTTGTACTGTGTATATCACATGTGGTACATTGTACCGTGAGGTTATGATGTTGATTTGAAAGTCTACCGTAGGACTAACCCACCTCCGTTCCAGCATGATACCCCATACACAGGGATCCGTGTGGTCTGGGATGAAAATGACATAGTTGGCCAACATAGTCCTCAATATATATCGTGACCACCTGTCTCACATGATATCATATGGTTTTACACACTGAGCATGAATTGTGTTGTCCAGGGTTGACCCAAGGGAGGGGTCGGACCTTGTGGGATGTTTTTAAAGAGATGGTATTGTTATTTTCTATGAGTTTTGTTGTGCTTTGAGAAAGTGCTAAATCCTGAAGGATGGTTTTGTGATGAGTTTTATTACCATGAGCATGAGAAGTTTTACATGATGATATTTTCCATGTTTACGTACCTATTTTCATGTTTTTCAATACATGATAAATGTATGTACATGTGGCATAGTTTTAATATTTCCTCTTGCTCTTGATATTAATGATTTTTATGCATGACACTATAAGCATGTAGATAGTGTATTATTGCCTTACTGAGCGTGTGGTTGCTCATCCCATTCACTTTCCCCCTCTACAGAGCGTGCATAGTAGCCTAGTGAAGGATTGAGGCATTGTATTTGGATATCCACTGCTCTCCATCACCAAGAGGTATACACACAGGAATTCTTTTTGTATCTAAACATGTAATAGCACAGTAATCATTTTGAATTGTAATATGAGGGATGTAAGTGTTAGCAAATATGTCATGTATAAGTATATGACTTAAACTTTCAAATGTTTATGTTTGCTTTTGATTAATTGAAAGATGAATGTTAAATGATGATTAATACTAACTCACAGTCAAACTGTTATTTGTGAGGGTTGTTCACGACCGGGTAAGAAAATGAAAAAAAATGCGAAAAGTTTATGGTGATATTTAGATAGAAAGGATGAAAAGGGGTCGTGAAAGAGATTGGTATCAAAGTCGAGTTGGCCTGATGTGAGTCGGTATTAATAAGTAGGAAAGTTACATCCCCATATTACTGTGCTTTTATTTTAGATATAACTGTGTATATCGAGATAGAATGAGACTAATAAATGGTTATAGATACAGGAAATTAGGCAGTATGCCTGTTACACGCCGAGGTAGAGGGGCGGGTGCACGTGCTAGAGGCCGTAGGGGTAGGCCCAAAAGCTGTGCAGAGCCATAGACTAATCAGGCTCCATAAGACCCTGTTGAGAGAACAGGGGATACAGAGGCACGCTTCACTAGGATAGAGTGGAGTATCGAGAGCCTTGTGGAAATAGTCACGCACGCATTAGGTACTGGCGATAGACGAGGTCCATACGTGCAACCTACTACTATTGGACAGGTAGCTGTAGAGGCAGAGAGGCCTCAAACTACAGGGATTGTTACGCCACCCCCAGTACAGGATATAACTTCTCCTATCGCTCTACATCCGAACGAGAGTGACTTGGGTTATGATTACGAGTTGAGTAGATTAAGGCAATTTCAAGAGTTGAAACCTCATGTATTTAGAGGAGTAAAGGACCCGGTTGTTACTGAGGATTGGGTTTATGAGATGGAGAAATTGTATGGGCTCTTCAAATGCACATTGACTGAGAAAGTGGCCTTTACCGTATTTATGCTGAAAGGTGAGGCAGAACATTGGTGGAGATCCATCGTATCTATTCTGAGGGCCTGACACTTAGAGATCACATGGGATATATTCTTGGAGGCTTTTAGGAGGTAATATATCTCAGCCACTACACGGAGGAAGTTGCAGATGGAATTTATGAATTTGGTTCAGGGGAACCACTCTGAGGATGAATATGAGTCTAGGTTCATATCCTTGGGGAGGTATGACCTTGATACATTGAGCAGTGAGGCTATGAAGGTCCAAAAGTTTATGGATGGATTGAGACCAGCCATCAAATCTATATGTGCTCTGTTGGACATCCTCACCTACGAAGAAGCAGTGCGTAGGGCGCAATTATGTGAATAAGACTTTGAGTCGAATGCCTCTGAATTTGGAAAGGTTAGTGGCAGGAGAGATAGAGATCGAAAGAGATCCAAGATTCATAGATTGGCCAGGAGAGGAGGTCAGAGACTGTTTGAAAAGAGGCCCAAAACTAAAGAGGTGTAGGAGAGGGCTGCTAAACCTCCTATGTACCTAACTTTAGCGCCACTGAGGGGTGTAGTCATTAGAGGACCATGGCCGAGTACCGATCAGTGTAGGAGATGTGGTAGATTTCATGGTACCAGGCCTTGTCTGGCAATCCCTGTTGTGTGTTATAGATGTGGGAAACCTGGACATATAGTGAGGTGTTATCCTGAGATGATTGAGACTGCCACACAGAAGGGCAAGAAGCCAGAGAGAGCTCCAGTTGAGATAGCTACTCCGAGGAGGAGAGCTACAGCTAAGGAAAAAAGGAAACATGTGGTAAGCAGAGGACGAGTACATGCACTGGATCAGGACACCACAGACACTTCAATGGATGTGATTAAAGGTACCATCCTCATTTTTTACTTAGAAGCATTTGTGTTTTTTCATCCTGGTGACACGCATCCTTTTATATCGCCTTCTTTTGCACATAAGTTGTTGAAACATGTAAAGCCTACATTGTTAGATAGAATGTTGATGATTTCCACACCTATGTATGACAGTCAGTTGACTGAGTACGTATATAGGAATTGTAAGTTAAAGATAGGGGGAAAGGATATGGTAGCCGATTTAATTTTATTGAGTATGAGCAATTTTGATGTAATTTTAGGAATGGATTGGTTGGCTGCAAATCGTGTTTTTATGGATTGTCACGCTAAGACATTGATGTTTTCGGGGATAGATAACCTTATTTTAAGCTTTATTAAAAAGAAATGAAAGAACACAATTATTGTAAATGAGAAGAGTATAATTTTAATCCATCATATTTAAGAGATGAATTTATTTATTAATTGTAAACGTTAATGTGATGACTTGTGTTGCTAATGGTGGAAAGGATAATGTGAAGGGTTCATTGCATACGTGGTTGACACAGATAAGGCACACCCAAAATTGAGAGACATTTCAATAGTTACGAAATTTCTTGATGTCTTTCCGGACGATCTACCAAGGCTACCACCTGATAGGGAAATGAAGTTTTGCATTGAATTGGTACCTGGTACAGAGCTAATATCTAAGCCACCGTATAGAATGGCTCCGATTGAGTTAGAAGAGCTAAAGAAGCAGTTCCAAGAGTTGTTGGAGAAGGGGTTTATAAGATCGAGCGTCTCACCCTGCGGAGCTCCGATTTTGTTTGTAAGGAAGAAGAATGGGAGCCTCCGACTGTGCATAGATTACTGGTTGTTGAATAAGGCTACCATTAAGAATAAGTACCCCCTTCCACTTATTGATGATCTGTTGGATCAGCTCCAGGGAGTACAAGTCTTTTCTAAGATAGATCTACGATCTAGGTACCATCAGTTGAGGATACGGAGTGCAGATGTACTCAAGATAGCATTTCGTACCCGTTATGGCCACTATAAGTTTTTAGTTATGCCATTTGGATTGACGAATGCCTCGCAGCATTTATAGCATTGATGAATGATGTATTTAAGCCATACCTGGACCAGTTTGTGATAGTGTTCATCGATGATAAATTGGTTTATTCCAAGTCTAGGGAAGAGCATGAGCAGCATTTGAGGATACTTCTACAAACCCTCTGAGAGAAGGAATTATACGTCAAACTCAGTAACTGTAACTTCTAAAAGGAGCAGATCTCATTTCTGAGCCACTTGGTATCGAAGGATGGGGTATTAGTAGATCTATCAAAGATTAAGGCAGTTGTATAGTGGGAATAGCCCAAGACAGTCACTGAAATCAGAAGTTTTCTAGAATTCTCAGGTTATTATCGAAGATTTGTTGAGGGTTTCTCCAGACTAGCTACTCCATTGACACATCTCATGTAGAAGGATGTTAAGTTTATATGGGATGAGGCATGTGAGAGGAGTTTTCAGGAGACTAAGCGTCGGTTGACCACCGCTCTGATTCTCACCATTCCTACTAGCTCAGATGGTTTCTCAGTGTATACAGATGCATCACACTAGGGATTGGGTTATGTACTTATGCAAGATGGGAAGGTAGTAGCCTATGGATCGAGACAGTTGAAAGATCACGAGAGGAACTATCCAAATCATAATTTAGAGTTGGTGGCCGTAGTGTATGCATTGAAGATATGGCGCCACTATCTCTATGGTGAGAAATTTCAGGTATATACAGATCACAAAAGCCTTAAGTATCTATTCTCGCAAAAAGAGTTGAATATGAGGTAGAGAAGATGACTCGAACTCCTGAAGGATTATGATTATGAAATCATGTACCACTCAGGTAAGGTGAATGTAGTTGTCGATGCTTTGAGCAGGAAAAACCTCAGGTTGGTGTCTTATATGATGATTTGGGAACATGAGTTATTGGAGTAATTTGCGAACCTCAGTTTGGACATAGCCCCACCTAGTACAGAAAGATCTGATATTGTGGCTAGTTTGTGTGAGACCTCATGTATGTATAACTTCGTAATGTATGTTAATGGAATTATAAGACAAATGACTTCGGATCATGTAAATGTCAATGAATTGCAATGGGATGAATGAGTTTCAAGATACAAATAAAGGATAAATAAGGGTCGAAGTGGCCACAAATTAAATGAATGGAACTTTAAGAATTTGGATTGAAGATAAGCAATGAAAACACAAAATAATATTGCATGGACTATGAATTCTGAGTATTCTTTATGAATTCAAGCAATGCACACAATTCATGTTGTATGTGAATCATAGGAAATGAGTCTTTCCATGCTCTAAGTGGAATTAAAAGACATAATGAGTATTGGAGCAATGAAATAGGAAATTACGCTTGAAAATTTTGGAAAAATGCAGTAGGAAATACCTAGATGAAGGCCAGATCGATCTCCTATCCAAGGCAGATCGATCCCTTATTGCAAGCAAAGTAATTCCAAGTGAATCTACCAAGGTCAAATCGATCTCCCTATCGATCAGATCTATCTCTCCAATGAGCAGATCGATTTGCATTTCCCTTTACCAAGCCCAGATCGATCCCATCTTAAGTGCATATCGATCCCCATTTGATACTGTCAAGAGCAGATCGATCTCTCCCTATGAGCAGATCGATCTCCTCAAGCTTCTGCCAAGCCAAGATCGATCTCTCGCCAATGAGCAGATCGATCCCTTTCATTTCAAACCTGAGAATTCGATGTCAAAAACCAAAGGAAGATTAAACTCTTCACCTTAACAGATCGATCTCATCACTCTCAATCTATAAAAACCCCACAACAAAACCTTTGTCTTCAACAAACCAATACACCTCTTCCATTTTTACCCAAAATACCAAGCTTTCTCTCTCTAGAATGCACCCTCTTCCAAAAAGAATTGGGAAAAAGCTATTAGAGACAAAGTTGTTCATTTTAAGGAGGAGAGCAACATATCTTGGAGCCAACATTCAACTCGTTTCATTGAAGAAGCTAAGGAGTCTTCCAAACTTAGAAAAGAAGAAAGTCGAGTTAGGTGAGTTTTCAATACACAAACTCTAAGTATATTTATCTAATTGTTGTTGCGAGTAGATTGGTGTATGTGTTGATGATTGAAACTACCTATAATGTAATGGAACAAGTATAACCTAGAATGAGTTTGTGTGAGAAAATAGAGTGTGGTTGATTTGATGATAAAATGGATTATATCAAGTTGTTAGTGAGGTGATATGTATGATTTTGAGATGATTGGATAAAGCCATATTGTGAGATTAGTCAAGTGATAAAAATGTACATAAATGATGTTGTAGAGAATGCATAAATGATGGAAAATTATGGATGAACATTTATGCCAAGGGTTTGATAAGTAACCAAGTATGTTAGTAGTTAAATTTACTAGAATTAGCATAATGATGGCCAAATGTGATAATGGGTCAAACTTAATGAAATAGGCTCGATGAGATATATCGATTTGTTGAAGTTAAAATATGAGCTATTGGTATTGACTCATATGATTGATGCATGTTTGTAGCTCCCAAGGATAAAACCGGAGCAAGTTGAGCCAAATTGCAAACAAGCGGGAAAGGAAGGAAGAGTTGCTTCCAAGAGAGTCGAGGTAAGGGAATTGTGTTAGCCCTAGGGATATCTGTATGCCTTTCGGGCGTATAGGCAATTTTTAACGTAGCTAAGGGTCTTAAGATGAAATGTTTGTTTGAAGGGTAAAGAATTGGGTTTTTGAGAATTATGCATTAAAAACAAGAGCATGATGCTTGAAACCTTTTTATCGCTTTTTAGCATGTGATTCGTAGGTTGGCTAGCATTTGAAATGATTTGTACAAAAATAGCTTGATTTGGTTTCCTAACCATACTTTGCAAAGAATGAGCCACCTACATGAGTTTTGAGGAAATGAAACGTGCTAGAGCGCTGCTCGCACGAGATTTGACGTGTTTTATATGTGCATTAGTGTTAGAGCATAGCTCACACTAGAGTTTTACATGCATGAGTGCTAGAGCTTAGCTCGTACTAGTTTTCACATGGATTTTATGACATTCTACTAGAGCCTAGCTCGCACTAGTTATCATACGAGTTTTAACATGGTGCTAGAGCATAGCTCGCACTAGATGTCCACTACACTTGTTGTCATGCTAGAGATTACTCACGTGGTTTTATGACATGTTGGGAGTCATGCTAGAAGCTTCGAGTAGGCTCTGTGTCGCATCGATTAAATAGGCTCGCACGTACGTATTGAGATATTGCAATGTATGATGTGATGATATGGGCCCACGGAGTACGTTGTACCATGCAAGTAGCATGGAGTATGCTGCACCGTGTGTGATATTATATATATGCCATCTTTGAACCATGGATTCTGCTATGGATCGATGGGTTGGATGTGACCCACCTCCCGTGCGGAAGCAGATATAGATGATACCCCGCACACTAGGATCTGTGTAGCCTGGTATCACAGAGGATATGGCCATAATCCTAGTTGTTACCCATATTGATATTATGCGCCTATCTCACATGTCCATTGTTGAATAATAAATCCATGTTTTGAATTGTGTTTGTGGGTCAGGATAGCCCATAGGAGGGGCTGAGTCTTGACAAGTGATGATTTCGTATCTATTTGTGTTGAAATCTGAAATGCTTGATAAGTGCACTGTGTATGATGATTTACCATGCTTTGATTTTGATTTATGCACGACGATTTTCCATTCTATGTTTTGAGAACTGTGCACTGATTTAAATAGCATGTATTGCTTTACATGTCATGAACAAAGCATGAGCATACGTTTTGGAGTATGACAAATAAATATGTGATTTAAGCATGGCATCACGACCACGTAGATAGTACATTGTTCTACCTGCTCGCATGATTGCCTTACTGAGCGCGTGGTTTGCTCACCTCTCTTATTTTCCCCCTCTACAGAGCACTTATAGTAGATAGTGGGCAACTGAGGATTGAATTTTGGTGTCCGCTGCATCCCATCACGCGAGGTATACACATTTGTATAGTTTTTGTATCTAGACATGTCAGAGCACAATAATATTTTAAATGTAATTTTGGGGATGTAAAAGATTGTAAAACATGTAAACAGTAACTCTGATTTAGAAATACAAGTGTTTACATCTAAATGAATTGTAATTTGAAATGGTATGATTGGATGAGATTGACATCGATACACAGCCCAACTACTGGAGGTGTAGCTGTTCACGACCAGGTAAGGTAAAGATAAAGAACAAACAATAAGATTTGGATTAAATAACAATCGATAAATGAAAACTGAAAAATTTGTAGTGGAATTTCAGTGGATTAAGGGTCGTGAAAAAGGTGGTATCAGAGCTTGATTTGGTCTGATTTGTGTCGGTGTCAAAATTTAGAAAAATTACATCTCCATGTTACTGTGCTTGTCTAGATACAATTATGTATATCGAGATAGGTTCGACTAAGAAATGATTGTGAATGTAGGAATCTTAGCACAATGCCTAATACCAGTCGCGATAGAGGGGTAGGCCTAGGGGCCGTGCAGATTCGTTGCCATATGAGACTCTCGAGGAGGTAGAGGTGGAGGCTGAGGTTGAGCATGCTCCATAGGGTTCGGTAGAGATCTCGCGAGGATAGAGCAAAACTTAGAGGGAATTTTAGAGTTGATTGCCCAGTCGTTGCCTAGAGCTGGGGTCAGGCAAGAGCCAGCTGCATAGGGTGATGATGATGAACCTATTGTGGCTCCTGAGATGCCTGCACAGCCAGCCCAAGAACCTCAAACTATAGATACTCATACACCCCCACCAGTATAGGAAACACCTTCTACTATTGCTCCACTACAAAGAAGTAGAGATTGGGGTTATGGATGTGACTTGGATAGGTTGCGACAGTTTTAAAAATTTAACCCACCATTTTTCAGTGGAGTTAAGGACCCAGTAGCTATAGAGGACTGGGTGAATGAGATAGAGAAATTATATGGGTTCTTTGAGTGCACTACTACCGAGATAGTAGTGTTTGTCGCATTCATGCTGAAAGGATCTACAGAGCATAGGTGGAAGTCCACCAGACCCATTTTAAGAGCTCGATATACAGAGATCAGTTAGGATGTATTTTTGGAGGCCTTCCGGAGGCAATATGTTCCAGATACTACGCAGCGGAGGCTGCAAATTGAGTTCTTGGATTTAACCTAGGGGAACAGATCAGTGGATGAGTACGAGACTAAATTTATCTCCCTGGGCAGGTATGATCCTGACACAATGGATAGTGAGGTCAAGAGGGTCAGAAAATTTATAGATGGACTGAGACCATCCATCAGATCCTGATTGGTCCCTTTTGATATACCGACCTACAAAGAGACAGTGCAAAGAGCATAGTTGTGTAAGCAAGACATTGAGAGGGCTGCCTCAGAGTATGGAAAGGTTAGTAGAGTGAGGGACAGAGACAGGAAGAGACAGACAGTGGATAGAGGCTTCAGTTATAGAGGAAGCAAGAGATTTTCTACGAAGAGGTCGATGATTGAGGAGATCCGAGAGAGGACAGTTAAGCTTCTCGTGTATCCGACCATAGCTCTAGCAAAAGGTATAGTGATTGGAAGGCCACGACCTACTACAGAACAGTATAATAAGTGTGGTAAGTACCATGGGACTCAGCCATGTTATGGATCTCCTGCAGTATGTTTTCGATGTGGCCAACCAGGGCATATGATCAAAAATTACCCAGAGATGACTGAAAGTACCCCACAGAAGGGTAAAGAATCAGAGAGAGCTCCTGCTGATATCCTACTCCGAGACGAAGGGTGATAACTGAAGAGAAAAGAAAGCAGGTGGTTTACAGAGGGTGAGTACACGCCTTGGACCAGGATACTACAGATTAGTCGTCAGATGTGGTGAAAGGTACCATCTTAATCTTTGATCTTGATGCTTATGTTTTGATGGATCCTGGTGCCACACATTCATTTGTATCACCTGCATTTGCATGTAAATTGTTTAAGTGTGTTAAGCTAGCCCCGTTGAGTAGGAGAATGCTAATAAGCACTCCCATGAATAATAGTCAGCTAGTGGAGTATGCATTTAGAGATTGTAAGTTGAAAGTAGGGGAAAAGGGAATGACAACTGACCTCATTTTAATGTATCTAAGAGACTTTGATGTAATCCTAGGAATGGATTGGTTGGCTGCACACCGTGCTGTAGTAGATTATTTTTCTAAGACAGTAACATTTCCAGGGGTAGATAGTGTTACCGTAAGTTTCCCCGAAAAATTTAAAGTAAAATCCCCTTAAAAAGTAATGAAAGCAGTTGTGGTTGTGAGTGAAATATATGAATTTCTATACTAATTTGATAATTAATATTTTGAAAGGTTATATTGCGTACGTGGTTGAGGCACATAAGGCATACCCGGAATTGGGAGACATCGCAGTTGTCAGGGAATTTCCAGATGTCTTTCCGGATGATTTACCAGGGTTACCGCTAGATAGAGAGATGGAGTTTTGTATAGATTTGGCACTTGGTACAGTCGATATCCAAGCCACCGTACAGAATGACTCCAATTGAGTTGGAGGAATTGAAAAAGCAGTTACAAGAGTTGTTGGAAAAAGGGGTTCATCAGATCGAGTGTATCGCCTTGGGGAGCACCGGTACTTTTTGTAAAGAAGAAGGATGGGAGCCTCTAACTGTGTATAGACTATAGGTTGTTGAATAAGGCGACCATCAAGAATAAGTACCCCCTTCCACGCATCGTTGACTTGTTGGATCAGCTTCAAGGAGCGTAGGTCATTTCTAAGATAAATCTGAGATCTGGGTACCATCAGTTGAGAATTCGAGATAGAGATGTACCCAAGACAGCTTTTCGCACCCGGTATGGTCACTTTGAGTTTATGGTTATGTCATTCGGGTTGATGAATGCTTCCGGAGCTTTTATGTTGTTGATGAATGAGGTGTTTCACCAGTATTTGGATAGGTTCATCATCATATTCATTGATGATGTTCTGGTGTATTTAAGATCTAGAGAGGAGCATGAGCAGCACCTAAGGATAGTGCTACAAACCTTCCGAGAGAAGAAGTTGTACACTAAACTCAGTAAGTGTGACTTTTAGCTAAAGCTGATCTCCTTTTTGGGATATATTGTATCAAAGGATCTTGTGTCAATGAACCCATCCAAGATTGAAGCAATGATTCAGTGGTAGAGACCTCAGACAGTTACAGAGTGGAGATGTACCCAAGACAACATTTTGTACCGGTTATGGCCACTACAAGTTTTTGGTTATGCCATTCGGATTGACGAATGCCCTTGCAACATTTATGGCATTGATAAATGATGTATTTAAGCCATACCTGGACCAGTTTGTGATAGTGTTCATCGATGATATATTGGTTTATTCTAAGTCCAGGTAAAAGCATGAGCAGCATTTAAGGATAGTTCTGCAAACACTCCGAGAGAAGGAATTATACGTCAAACACAGTAAATGTAACTTCTGGTTGGGGTAGATCTCATTTCTGGGCCATGTGGTATCGAAAGATTCAGTATCAGTGGATCCATCCAAGATTGAGGCAGTTGTACAGTGGGAACAACCCAAGACAGTCACTGAGATCAAAAGTTTTTTGGGATTGGCAGGTTATTATCAAAGATTTGTTGAGGGTTTCTCCAGACTAGCTGCTCCATTGACACGTCTCACATGGAAAGTTGGTAAGTTTGTGTGGGACGAGGCATGTGAGAGGAGTTTTCAAGAGCTTAAGCATCGGTTGACCACTGCTCTGATTCTTACCATTCCTATCAGCTCAGGAGGTTTCTCTGTGTATACGGATGCATCACACCAGGGATTGGGCTGTGTACTTATGCAAGATGGGAAGGTAGTAGCCTATAGATCGAGACAGTTGAAGGATCACAAGAGGAACTATTCGACTCACAATTTAAAGTTGGCAACCGTTGTGTATGCAGTAAAGATATGACGCCACTATCTCTATAGTGAGAGATTTCAAGTATATACGGATCACAATAGCCTTAAGTATCTGTTCTTGCAAAAAGAGTTGACTATGAGGCAGAGAAGATGGCTCGAACTCCTGAAGGATTATGATTGTGAAATAATGTACCACCTGGGTAAGGCAAATGTAGTTGCTGATTCTTTGAGCAAGAAAAACCTCGGGTTGGTGTCTTATATAATGGTTCGGGAACATAAGTTGTTAAAGTAATTTGCGAACCTCAGTTTGGACGTAGCCCCACCTAGTATAGAAAGATCTGATATTGTGGCTAGTTTGTGTGAGACCCCATGTATGTATAACTTTGTAATGTATGTTAATGGAATTATAAGAAAATGACTTCAGATCATGTAAATGTCAATGAATTGAAATGGGATGAATGAGTGTCCAGATACAAATAAAGGATAAATAAGGGTCAAAGTGGCCACAAATTAAACGAATGGAACTTTAAGAATTTGGATTAAATATAAGGAATGAAAACACAAAATAATAATGCATGGACTATGAATATTCTTTATGAATTCAAGCAATGCACACAATTCATGTTGTATGTGAATCATAGGAAATGAGTCTTTCCATGCTCTTATTGGGATTAAAATGCAAAATGAGTATTGGAGCAAGGAAATAGAAAATTACCCTTGAAAAATCTGGAACAATACAGCAGGAAATGGCCCAAATGAAAGCCAGATCGATCTCCTATCCAAGGCAGATCGATCCCTTGTGCAAGTAGAGCAATTCCAAGTAAATCTGCCAAGGTTAGATCGATCTTCCTATCGAGCAGATCGATCTCCCCAAGGAACAGATCGATCTGCATTACCTTTTCCAAGCCCAGATTGATCCTCTTTTAAGTGCAGATTGGTCCCTATTTGATTCTATCAAGAGTAGATAGATCTCTCCCCATGAGCAAATCGATCTCCTTAAGCTTCTGCCAAGCTAAGATCGATCTCTCCCCAATGAGCAGATCGATCCCTTCCATTTCAAACCTGAGAATTCTATGGCAAAAAGCAAAGGAAGATCGATCTCTTCACCCTAGCAAATCGATCTCATCACTCTCAATCTATACAAACCCCACGACAAAACCTTTTTCTTCAACAAACCAATACACCTCTTCCATTTTTACCCAAAATACCATGCGTTCTCTCTCTAGAATGTACCATTTTCCAAAAAGAATTGGGAAAAAGCTATTAGATCCAAAGTTGTTTATTTTAAGGAGGAGAGCAACATAGCTTAGAGCTAACATTCAACTCATTGGATTAAAGGAGCTAAGGAGTCTTCCAAACTTGGAAAAGAAGAAAGTCAAGCTAAGTGAGTTTCCAATACACCAACTCTATGTATATTTATCTAGTTGTTGTTGTGAGTAGATTAGTGTATGTATTGATGATTGAAACTACCTAGAATGTAATGGAACAAGTATAACCTAGAATGAGTTAGTGTGAGAAAATAGAATATGGCTTATTTGATGATAAAAAGGATTATATCAAGTTGTTAGTGAGGTGATATGTATGATTTTGAGATGATTGGATAAAGCCACATTGTGAGATTAGTCAAGTAATAAAAATGTGCATAAATGATGTTGTAGAGAATGCATAAATGATGGAAAATTATGGATGAACATTTATGCCAAGGTTTGATAAGTAACCAAGTATGTTAGTAGTTAAATTGACTAAAATTGGCATAAAGATGGCCAAATGTGATAATGGGTCAAACTTAATGAATTAGGCTCGATGAGATATATCAATTTGTTGAAGTTAGAATATAAGTTATTGGTATTGACTCATATGATTGATGTATGTTTACAGCTCCCAAGGATAAAACCAGAGCAAGTTCAGCTAAATCGCGAACGAACAGGAAAGGATGGAAGAGTTGCTTCCCAGTGAATTGAGGAGAGTTGCTTCCCAGTGAATTGAGGTAAGGGAATTGTGTTAGCCTTAGGGATATTTGTACGCCTTTTGGACGCATGGGTAATTTTTAACGTAGCTAAGGGTCTAAAGATGAAATGTTTATTTGAAGGGTAAGGAATTGGGTTTTTTAGAATTGTGCATTAAAGCAAGAGCATGATGCTTGAAACCTTTTTATCACTTTTTAGCATATGATTGGTAGGTTGGCTAGCATTTGAAATGATTTGCACAAAAATAGTTTGATTTGGTTTCATAACCATACTTTACAAAGAAAGAGCTACCTACATGAGTTTTATGGAAATAAAACGTGCTAGAGCGCTACTCGCACGAGATTTGACGTGTGTTATACGTGCATTAGTGTTGGAGCATAGCTCCATTAGAGTTTTACCTACATGAGTGTTGGAGCTTAGCTTGCACTAGATTTCACATGGATTTTATGAGATTGTGCTGGAGCCTAGCCCGCACTAGTTTTCATACAAGTTTTGACATTGTGCTGAGCATAGCTTGCACTAGATGTCCACTACACTTGTTGTCATGCTAGAGATTACTCGCACATGGTTTTATGACATGTTGGGAGCCGTGTTGGGAGCTTCGGGTAGGCTGTGTACCACGCCGATAAAATAGGCTCGCACGTGTGTATTGAGATGTGGCAGTGTATGATATGATGATATGGGTCCACGGAGTACGTTATACCGTGCAAGTAGTATAGAGTATGTTGTACCGTGTGTGATATTATATATATGTCATCTTTGGATGATAGATTCTGCTATACATCGGGGGGTTGGACATGACCCACCTCCCATGCGAAAACAGATAGAGATGATTCCTCACACACTAGGATTCGTGTAGCCTAGGATCATAATGGATATGGTCATAGTCCTAGTTATTACCCTTATTGATTTTATAAGCCAATCTCACATGTCTATTATTGAATGAGAAATCCATGTTTTGAAATGTGTTTTGTGGGTCAAGATAGTCCATGGGAGGGACTGAGTCTTGACAAGTGATGATTTCGTATCAGTTTGTGTTGAAATCTGAAATGCTTGATAAGTGCATTGTGCATGATGATTTACCATACCTTGATTTTGATTTACGCATGACGATTTTTCTTGCTATGTTTTGAGAACTGTGCACTGATTTAAATCGCATGAATTGCTTTACATGTCATAAACACAAGCATGAGCACACGTTTTAGAGTATGACAAAATAAATATGTGATTTAAGCATAGCATCACGACCACGTAGATTGTACAGTTATCTACCTGCTTGCATGATTGCCTTATTGAACGCGTGGTTTGTTCACCCCCTTATTTTCCCCCTCTACAGAGCATTTACAGTAGATAGTGGGTGATTGAAGATTGGATTTTAGTGCCTGTTGCAACCCATCACGTGAGGTATACACATTTGTCTAGTTTTTGTATCTAGACATGTCAGAGCACAGTAATATTTTAAATGTAAATTTCGGGATGTAAAAGATTGTAAACACATGTAAACAGTAACTCTGATTTAGAAATATAAGTGTTTACATTTAAATGAATCATACTTTGAAATTGTATGATTGGATGAGATTGACATTGATACACAGCCTAACTGTTGGAGGTGTAGCTATTCATGATCAAGTAAGGTAAAGATAAAGAACAAACAATAAGAATTGGATTAAATAATAATCGATAAATGAAGAACAAAAAATTTGTAGTCGAATTTTGGTGGATTGAGGGTCGTGACAGTTTGAGATTGGAGCCAAAGTTGATTTATCGTATTCGGCAGGCTCGGCAAAGTGATCGGCAATATACCAATTGGTTAAGTCAGGTACGGACGGGTGTGGGTACTGATTGTGAACTGGGTATAGATGGATTACTGAGGTTCAGGGGCAGAGTATGTGTTCCCAATAATCTAGAGATCAGGAGATTGATTTTAACTTAGGCTCACTTAACGAGGTATACGATACATCCAAGGAGTACCAAAATGTATTAAAACCTTCGAAAGGTTTATTGGTGGTCTAGATTGAAAAGAGGCATTGTTGAATATGTCGCTAGATGTCTCGTCTGTCAGCAGGTGAAGGTAGAGTATCAGAAGCCTGTAGGGTTATTGCAGCCTCTACCGATAATGACATGGAAGTAGGAGCATGTCACCATGGATTTTGTGAGGGGCTTAGCGAGGACCCGCAGAGGTCATGATGCCATTTGGGTGATTGTGGATCGGTTGACGAAATCAGCCCATTTCTTAGCTATGAGAGCTACCGATACTCTAAGTCAGCTGGCGAACTTGTATGTTGAGAGATAGTTCTGTTGCATGGTGTTCCAATGAGCGTTGTTTCTGATCAGGATGCCCACTTCACTTCCCACTTCTGGGAACATTTTCAGGAAGCAATGGCATCCCAATTAAGATTTAGCACCGTTTTTCATCCTCAAACAGATAGGCAGTCAGAGAGGACTATATAGACCCTAGAGGATATGTTGAGAGCTTGTGTACTGGATTTTGGAGGCTCTTAGGATGATCACCTACCGTCGGTCGAGTTTACCTATAATAACAGCTATCATGCGAGTATCGGGATGACACCATATGAGGCATTATGTGGACGTAGATGCTGATCCCCTATTAGATGGGAAGAGGTTAGTGACAGACAGATTTTTGCTTTCGATTTAGTGCAGCAAGCCTCTGAGGATGTCCAGTTGATATGTGAGAGATTACGGACAACTCAAAGCTAGAAAAAGAGTTATGCTGACAGGAGACGGAGACCACTGGAGTTTGCTGTGAGTGAGTCAGTATTTTTGCGAGTTCCTCCCTCGAAAGGGATTATGAGGTTTGGTAAGAAGGGTAATTTGAGCCCTCGGTATATCAAACCCTTCGAGATTCTAGAGAGAGTGGGAGATAAGGCTTATAGGTTGGCATTACTGTCGGAGTTAGCAGGTGTTCATAACGTCTTCCATGTCTCTATGCTTCGAAAATACCATCTGGACCCGACACATGTGATAAGATATGAGCCATTGGAGCTCAATGAGAGTATGACATATGTTGAGAAGCCGGTTCAGATATTGGATAGGAAAGAGAAGGTGTTGAGGTCAAAAACGATCCCCTTAGTGAAAGTTCTTTGGCAATATCACACTCCGGAGGAAGCTATATGGGAATTAGAGAGGATGATACAAGAGAAGTACCCGAAATTGTTCTCAGGTTAACTTGGTTCTAACTTGGAGGACCAAATTTCTTGAAGGAGGGGAGGAATGTAAAACCCGCAAAATTCTATGTAATCTTATTATTTCCATGATGTACAAATAAGTTAAATTATATATGAATCATAAGAATTGGATTTTTTTAGTGTTAAGTGTGAATGAATTCCAAAATGGATATTGAAGTGATTGAATGGGAGTTTAACTTTGGAAAAATCTAGGAAAATGCAGTAGGAACACCCCAGATGAAGGCCAGATCGATCTCCAATTCAAGCCAGATCGATCCCTTGTGCAAGCAGAACAATTCCAAGTCAATCTACTAAGGCAAGATCGATCCCCCCTTTGAGCAGATCGATCTCCCTAATGAGCAGATCGATATCTATATGCCTCTGCCTAGCTGAGATCAATCCCCTCCTAAACGCAGATTGATCTCCATTTGATTCTATCAAGAGCGGATCGATCTCTCCCCATGAGAAGATCGATCTCCTCAAGCCTCTACCAAGCAAAGTTTGATCTCTCCCCAATGAATAGATCGATCTCCCTCTTTTAAAACTTGAGAATTTGATGGCTAAAACCAATGAAAGATTGATCTCTGTACCCTAGCAGATCGATCTCATCACTCTTAATCTATAAAAACCCGACGGCCAACATCATTCTTCAGCAAATCAACCATTCCTCCTCCATTTTTACACAAATACCAAGCTTTCTCTCTCTAGAATACCACTCATTCCATAAAGATTTGAGAAAAAAGCTATTAGAGCAAAGTTCTTCATTTTAAAGAGAAGAACAACATAGCTTAGAATTAACCCTTCATTTGTTGGATTGAAGGAGCAAAGGAGTCTTCAAATTTGGAAAAGGGGAAAGTCAAGTTAGGTGAGTTTTCAATACACCATCTCAAAGTATATTTATCTAGTTGTTGTTGTGAGTAGATTGGTGTATGTATTGATGATTGAAACTACCTAGAATGTAATGGAACAAGCATAACCTAAAATAGGTTTAGTGTGAGAAAATATGATATGGTTGAGTTGATGATAAATGGATTATACTAAGGTGTTAGTGAGGTGATGTGCATGATTTTGAGATGATTGAATGAAGCTACATTATGAGATTAGTCAAGTGATGAAAATGAGCATATGAGGTGTTTGATAAATTGCCTTAGTAAGGGAAATGATGAACTAGAGGCAATATGAGCTTAATACCGGTATAGAGTGAATCAGTTGGCCTAAAGAGTTCAATAGACCATCGAGAAATTAATAGAGCAATCAAAATGGACTTAAGAGGAAATGGGGCCTCATGAGTGTTAATGAAAACTATAAGTCAAATCGACTATAGTAAACACAAGAATTTTATTTCATTGGATTAAATTGATGTGATATGTAATTTTGTGCAGTCCCGGAGATTTCGTTGGAGGCGAATCAAACTGCACCATCGAGCAGCTTTAAGGAAGCAGAATCACTCGACGCGATTCCAGGTAAGGGAATTTTGTAAGTACTTAGGATAGCTGCACGTATTTTGTGGGTGTATATAGGGCTTTGCAATTACGTGGTTATCTAGAAAAGAATTAATGGGTTGTGTAAACGACTACGAATATATATGATTTGGTTTTGAAGTGAATCTTACAAAAAGGGATAGTAAGGCTAATAATTGCATAAATATCATGTTTTGACATTTTTATGAAATACATTTCTTTGGTTTAAGCAAATTTGTGGATAGGTTGGCTAATGATTTCATAATTTCATGAAATAGCACGAGTCATGTGCAAATTGTGATTTTGAATGTGTTTTGCTAAAGTGGAGCTGCCTATTGGATTTGTATGAGTTAAATCGTGTTGGAGCTTCGCTCGCACTGGATTTTTATGTCTTTATTACGTATGAAATGTGTTGGAGCTTAGCTCATACCCTGTTTTTGAGTTATGATGTTTTATGAACCATACTGGAACTTTTACTCGTACGTGGTTTTCCATTGATTTTCTTATGCATATAACCATACTGGAGCTATGATCATATGTGATTTCCTCATTATTTATTATGCATAAAGTCGTACTAGAGCGTTGCTCATATGAGGGAATTTATTGATGATGCATAAATCGTGCTAGAGCTTATCTCACACTGGTTTTGACGTTGTGATATGTAATGAGTCGTGCTGGATGCCTCGTGTAAACTGTGTGTCACACGGATGAGATGCTCGCACGAGCCGTACTAGATGCCTCGCGTGGACTATTAGTCACACGGATGAGATTCACGCATGTGCACTTGAGATGTGGCAATGTATGATGTGATGATATGGGTCCACGGAGTATGTTGTACCGTGCAGGTAGCATGGAGTACGTTGTACTGTGTGTGATATTATATATATGCCATCTTCAAATGATGGATACTCTGCTATGGACCGACGTGTTGGACGTGATCCACCTCCCGTACAGAAGCAGATAGAGGTGATACCCCGCACACTAGGATCCGTGTAACCTGGGATCACAGAGGATATGGCCATAGTCCTTGTTATTACCGTTATTATATTATATGCCTATCTCACATGTCTATTGTTGAATGAGAAATCCATGTTTTGAAATGTGTTTATGGGTCAAGATAGTCCATGGGAGGGGCTGAGTCCTGATAAGTGATGATTTTGTATCGGTTTGTGTTGAGATTTGAAATGTTTGATAAGTGCGCTTTGAATGATGATTTACCATGCCTTGATTTTGATTTACGCATGATGATTTTCCATGCTATTTTTTAAGAACTGTGCATTATTTTAAATAGCATGAATTGCTTTACATGTCATGAACACAAGAATGAACATATGTTTTGGAGTATGACAAATAAATGTGTGATTTAAGCATGCCATCACGACCACGTAGATAGTACAGTTATCAACCTGCTCGCATGATTGCCTTACTGAGCGCGTGGTTTGTTCACCCCTCCCCCCTTATTTTCCCCTCTACAGAACACTTACAGTAGATAGTGGACGACTAAGGATTGGATTTTTGGTGTCCACTGCATCCCATCACACGAGGTATACACAATTGTATAGTTTTTGTATCTAGACATGTCAAAGCACAATAATATATTTAAATGTAATTTTTGGGGCTGTAAAGGATTGTAAACACATGTAACAGCAACTCTGATTCAGAAATACCAGTGTTTACATTTAAAAGAATTGTAAATTAAAAAGGCATGATTGGATGAGATTGACACCGATACACAGTCCAACTGTTAGTGGTTTAGCTGTTCACTATCAAGTAAGTTAAAGGTAAAGAACTAACAATAAGAAATGGTCAAACAATAAATAATGGAATGAAAAAAAAAAATTGTAGTAGATTTTTGGTGGATTGAGGGTCGTGACATTAAGTTAGTCATATTTTCATATTTTCTAAATCAAGTGTAACATGAAAACTTGCTTCTTTACGTACCTACCTTGCTTAGCTGAATACTTTAAGCTTTAGAGCTTGATTTTTCCTTCATTCAACAACACATGCAATAGGTTAATAATGGTTCATTACATGCAAGGAAAACCAATTAAAGCATTAAAATCTACCAAGGTTTCTTTACTCACTATAATTTCTTCTTGGCTGAATGGTATAAGCCTTTATGATTGATTCTCCTTCACCAAAAATGACAGGTAAGGCCATTAGTGACTTCTCTATTAGTTAAAAACTTAGCAATACAATAAAATAACTAATTTTACCTAATTTTCCAAGCTTTGTTAAGAGTTTCACCTCACTATTTCCATTTTTGGTTTCCACCCTATAACACTAATGTCACATGCAACTTCATTAGTGCTCTTACCAAACATTTGAACCTTAAAATGGAGGAATTAAACCATACATTACCTTATTTAATTCCAACAAGAAGTAACCAATTTGCCTAGCCTTTTCCTATCTTTGCTAGTTTCCTTTTCCACTACAAAAGTTCACTAAATCGAAAGCTCCCTAACTGCCCAAATATTTTTCTATTTGCATGTAGATTTGGGAGATATCTAAGAGGTCTTTTAGGGTATTTAAGCTGCTGGTTTTACCATATAGTAATGCTAAAAATATATGAGGCCAGAGAGGTAAGAAAAAAGAAGAAATAAGGCATGCAAAGTGTGGTGGTTACTTGGAATTGCCCAAATTAAAGCTCCCTAGCTTGAGAAATAAATCCAACATTGCTTGGAGGTTAGTAGGAAAAACATAATTTCCACCGTGAAATTCAAAAATTCATAGAAACCAATATATATGGAAGATACTTTTGGCCCTTGCATTCCCAAATAGCTAATTGAGTTAGTATTCACCCAATTTTGGAATCACCTTATTTGGAGTTTTATTGAATTTTCTATAAAACGTTTAGTACATAAATGTCAAGCTACCAATTTAACTTAAACTACCTGATCATAAGGTAACTTTGAAATTTTCTGGTACTAACTCCAATTGAATTAAATTTTGAACCTTACATTTCTAACAAGGATTTTAGGTTAGGTTTCATCCAAGACTCATGGTTTATCAATCAGATTCCTAGATCTTTAGTTATTGGCAGAATAATGCGACATGGTCAGAATTTTCCTGATTACCGAGCTAAACTAGACGTAAAAATCAAAAAGTTCCCTCATTAATTCATGTGACAAATACAACTAGGTTACAAAAGATTCTATAAACTCATATCATCCCCACCTTTAGATGTTTGGTCCTCCAAATTTAAATATAGTACATAAGAAAAAATGAGGATGCTTTTCCTATATCAAACTATTTATTTCCTAGGTCAATTCCTCTTCAAAATGTTGTTGCTAGTGTACCTTCACCATTAGAATAGCCTTAGATATTGTCACCTTTGAATGATATATTTTGAAATAACAAAATATTAATTTAAGTATGCTTAAGTTAAATCTTCAAATCATTTGAAAGGTATCATTTCTAAGTAATCTTAGGAAGAATTAAACTTAGAAATCTTAGGAAGAATTAAACTTAGAAACCTCCTTTGAAAATTAAATCTCTACAGGAAAAATGATACTAAAGCGAAGAGATCGATCTCCTGGTTATGAGATCGATCTCTGATTGGCAGAATCATAGTGAGATTGATCTCTTGGGTTGTGAGATCGATCCTTTTTTAGGCAGAGATATTGAAAGATCGATCCCTTCTTAATAGAAGCATTGAAAGATCGATCTCATGGTTGTGAGATCGATCTTCTTTAGGCAAAGACATTTTAAGATGGATCTCATGGGGTTGTGAGATCAATCTCCTCTAGGCAGTAGAAATATGTTCAACGTAAAGATCGATCTCCCCTTTAATAAGAGATCGATCTCCCTTGTTTTACTGAATATGATAACTGATTTTGCAAGAAGAGAAGATCGATCCCTCGATGATGAGATCGATCTTTCCTTCCTGGAGTTCCTTTATGGTTGCAGGCTCTAGAATAAAAGATCGATACTCTCAGGTAAAGGAGATCGATCTGGCATTCATCTACAGAACTCCAACGACTATTTTTACAGGCTTTCAATGGGAAGAAATACATTAAATGCTTCACCAACCAATTGGGTGTATAACTACAACCCTTAAAGACATGAGAGACAAGAAGCAAGAAAGCATAGAAGCTCTGAACAATCTTGAGAAACATTCTTTATGTCTTCAGCAATAGTGCACTTAATTGTCATTGAAAGCTTTAGTTAAGCTATTCATCACCTACCCATTGAGAGAGTCTTAATTGTATTCATTCTTTATCTTAAAGAAAATGGGAGAGTTCCTCTGTGAGAGAGCTGTTGTAAAAGAGTTGAATAGCAACACTTGCTAAGGGGTAGAGAGGTTATTCCTTAACCTTGAAAAGGAAGCTGTAAAGTTCACATTGCTAGTGAAAGAGACTCATTGACAAGAAGGTCAAGAAGAGAGGACGTAGGTAAGAGATTTGGCCAAACCTCTATAATTTACTGAGTCTGCTACTTCTCTCCTTATTTACTGCATATTTACTCTATTTCTTATTGCTGTCATTTGTTTGTTTGAGTGCAATTCTAACTAAGAAAGTTTTAATTTAGTAAATTGCTAGACCTCTCAGTTGAACCAACAATTGGTATCAGAACTTGGACTCTTTAATTAAAAAGGAGTAAAATCCTAAGAGTTTAGAACGATCCTATAGCTTAAAATAGTGTAACAACTAGCCTGGTAGGAGAGGGGCACTCCACTGTTAGACCATCCATATTTAATGGTGAAAACTATCCTTATTGGAAGACTAGAATAATGCTATTCATTTAAGCTAATGATTATGAAGTATGAAGAATTATTGTTAAAGGCCTACAAATTCTTACTATGAGAGTTGAAGGAAAAGATGTTCCTAAGGAGGAAGATGAGTGGGATACCAATGACATGAAATCTGCCCAATTGAATGCAAATGCTATGCACACCTTGTTTTGTGCATTAGGACCTAATGAATATAATAAAGTCTCCACTTGTGAAAATGCCAAACAAGTATGGGATAAGTTGGCAATCACTCATGAAGGCACAACTCAAGTTAAGGAGACAAAAGTAGGCATGCTCACTCATGATTATGAATTATTTCGAATGAAACAAGATGAATCAACTAGTGACATTTTTACTAGATTTACTGATAAAATAAATGGACTTAAATGATTAGGCAAAACGTATTCCAATATAGAGATGGTGAATAAAATCCTAAATAGCTTACCAAAATCTTGGGAAGCCAAACTGACCGCTATTGAGGAGTCTAAGGATCCTCACTCACTATCACTAGATGAATTCATGGGGTCACTACTCACTTTTGAAATGAAGCTAAAAAGAAATGAAGAGCTCCTAAGAAAGTAGGAGTAGCTCTGAAATCTACCACTCATGAAGAACTAAAAGAGGACAAAAATGAGAGTGGTGATGAGGAGGATTTTGAAATGGCAATGTTTGCCAAAAGATTCAACAAATTTATGAGAATGAGAGGAAATTGTGGTATTAAGAGAACCCATAAGAGAGAACAAAATAGAGGAGAGCCAAGTAGGAAAGACAAGGATACTATTGTATGTTATGAATATAAAAAACAAGATCATATTAAATTTGATTGTCCATTGCTAAAGAAATCAAATGATAGTAAACCAAAGAAGAATGCAATGATGGCAACATGGAGTGATAGTGATAGCTCCGATGATGGAGGAGAAGAAATAGCTAATCTTTACTTCATGGCATTAGAAGATGATAAGGTATTATCTATATCTAATGAGTATTCCTTTGATGAGTTACAAGATTCATTTGATGATCTTGCCATGGAATTTGAGTGCATGAACTTGAAATAGAAAAAGATGATATCCAAATTAAAGAAAGAAAATGAAAAGTTAATAAACGACAAAATAGAATGGGAAAGGAAATTAGAAAATGCAAATCTAGAAATTCATGATTTAAAAGAAAAGAATAATAATTTGCATAATTCTTTCTCTAGATTCTACATGGGACAACAAAAGCTAGATCATATATTAGAAACTCAAAGAGCTTTCTTTGATAGAAATGGTTTAGGATATAATAGCAAAATAAAGAAACTCATCTGAAGAACTTCTTGGTTAGTAAACATAATAAACATAATCAATCTCTTACTTGCTCACTATGTAACAAAATAGGACATTCATCACATGAATGCAACGTTAGAAAAACTACTGTTAGAGGAAAAGTAGTTAGAAAGGTTTGGGTGCCAAAGAATGTTGTAAATTCAAAAGACATTGATTTGATAATGAAATGGATCCCAAAAGGATCAAACTTTTGCCAACTAACTCTAAAGGACCTAAGAAAATTTGGGTACCTAAAACAAAAGTTTAATGATGATTATAGGAACTTGAGCATTGTTTCAAGGCAAAGATAAAGGAAGCTTGGTACTTAGATAGTGGACGCTCAAGGCACATGACCAGCGATAAGAGTCATTTCAATATCTTAAAATCAAAGGTTGGTGGAGAAGTCACTTTTTGGGATAACTCCAAAGGCCAAATTGAGGGAAGTGGCTCTATTGGTAATGATTCTTTCTCTATAGATAATGTGTTACTTGTTAGAGGATTAAAACATAATTTACTTAGCATTAGTCAACTTTGTGACAAGGGATACAAAGTAGTTTTTGATTGCTTAAACTGTCATGTGATTGATGTTAAAACAAATAAAGTCCTTTTCTTAGGACATAGAGAAGGTAACATATATATTGTACATTTGAATGAACTTAGAAATGAAAATGTGTGTTTTATAGTTGCTTAAGAAAATGAACCTTGGTTATGGCATAGAAGACTAGGTCATGCTAGCATGCATGTATTATCTAAGCTAGCTAAAAGAGATCTTATTGTAGGACTACCTAAGATGTCATATGAAAGTGACAAAATTTGTGAAGCTTCTGTCAAGGGAAAACATAAAAGAATATCATTTAAACCTAAGAATTGTGTGTCAACCTCTAGACCACTTCAATTACTTCACTTAGATGTTTTTGGCCCAACTAAAACCACAAGTCTTGGGGGTAAGTACTATGGATTTGTAATTGTATATGATTACACTAGATTTACATGGGTATTTTTCTTAAATGTGACGAATGAAGCTTTAGAAAAATTTGTTACTTATTAAAAAATAACTCAAAATGAAAAAGGTTATACCATAACTAGTATTAGAAGTGATCATAGCAAAGAATTCAAAAATTTTGGTTTTGATGAATAGTGCAATGATCAATAGATTAGCCATAATTTGTCAGCTCCTAGCACACCACAACAAAATGGAGTTGTTGAGAGAAGAAATAGAACTTTAGAGGAAATGCCTAGAAAATGCTTTGTGAAAATAATTTACCTAAGTATTTTTTGGGCTGAAGCTATTAATACCTAATGTTATATTATAAATAGAGCAATGGTTAAACCAATTTTAAAGAAAACTCCATATGAACTTTACGAGGGAAAGAAACCAAATATTAGTTATTTTCATTCTTTTGGTTGCAAATGTTTTGTCTTAAATAATGGAAAAGATAATTTAAGAAAATTTGATACTAAAAGTTATGAAGGAATTTTCTTAGGATATTCATTAAATTCTAAAGCCTATAGAGTTTACAACAAAATGACATTAATGGTGGAAGAGTCAATCCGTGTAATATTTGATGAATCAAATGCCACACCTAGAAACCTTAGTAAAGATGAGGATGTAGAAATATTTAATGACGTTTTAGAAGAATCCTCAAGCATGAAAGATAATATCAATAGTTTAGAGGATCATGACATTAGTAAAAGGGAAGAGGTAATTAAGCAAGAAAATGTAGAGAGAGAACCTAGATGTTTAAAAGAACTTTAATATGTTAAAGATTGTGAAATAGTTAGTGATCCAAATCTAGGAGTTAAAACAAGATCATCACTTAGAAATATATGCCAATATATAGCTTTTGTGTCACAAATTGAACCCAAAAATGTCAATGAAGCCTTAGAAGATAACAAATGGTTTTTAGCTATGCAAGAAGAATTAAATCAATTTGAGAGGAGCAAAGTATGGAATTTAGTTCCTAGTCCTAGTGATTACCCTATCATTGGAACTAAATGGTATTTAAAAAAAAAAAGATGGATGAAAATAGTGTTATTATAAGAAACAAAGCTAGATTGGTTGCTCAAGGATATAGATAAGAAGAAAGTACAGATTATGATGAAACCTATGCTCCGGTAACTAGACTAGAAGCCATTAGAATGTTACTTGCTTTTGCATGTTATAAGAACTTCAAACTATATCAAATGGATGTGAAAAGTGCATTCTTGAATGGCTTTATAAGTGAAGACGTGTATGTTGAACAACCTCCTGGCTTTGAAGATCCTAATTATCCTAATCATGTTTACAAACTCTCAAAGGTGCTATATGGTTTGAAACAAGCTCCTAGAGCTTGGTATGAGAGACTTTCAAAGTTTTTAATTGAAAAAGGATTTTCAAGAGGGAAAGTTGATACAACTTTGTTTATCAAAACCAAGAATAAATATTTATTAGTAGTTCAAGACTATGTAGATTATATTATATTTGGATCAACTAATGAATCTTTGTGCCAAGAGTTTCCTAAGACTATGCAAGGTGAATTTCAAATGAGCATGATGGGAGAGCTCACATACTTCTTGGGGCTCTAAGTAAAGCAAACTAAAGATAGTATCTTCATCAATCAAGCTAAGTACACAAATGACTTACTCAAAAGATTTGGAATGGATAAATGCAAACCTCAGGCAGCTCCAATGGGCACCTCCATAAAGCTTGATAAGGATGAGAGTAGTAAGGTTGTAGACACTAAACTCTATAGGTTTATGATTGGCTCATTGCTTTATCTTACTACAAGTAGACCTGATATTATGTTTAGTGTGTGTCTGTGTGCTAGATTTCAATCCTCACCTGGAGAATCTCATTTACTAGCTACAAAAAGAATCTTTAGGTATCTCAAAGACACATCTTTACTAGGATTATGGTACCCTAGAGATTCTACCTTTTCTCTTCATGCTTATTCTGATGCAGACTTTGGAGGATGCAAAATAGATAGGAACAACACTTCAGGTACATGCCAATTTTTAGGGAATAGATTAATATCATGGTTCTCAAAGAAACAAAATAGTGTAGCGTAATCCACAACTGAGGCAGAATACATAGCAGTTGGTAGTTGTAGTACTCAAGTGTTGTGGATTAAGCAACAAATGAGAGACTATGGCATAGACATGAAACAAATTCCCATAAAAAGAGATAATACCAGTGTGATTAATCTCTCCAAAAATCCAATTCAACATTCTAGAACTAAATATATTGAAATTAGACATCACTTCCTTAGAGATCATGTGCATAAAGGGGATATAGTTCTAGAATATATTGTACAATGCATCAAGTAGCTGATATTTTCACCAAACCCCTTGATAAAGAAAGATTTTGTGTTCTTAGAGGTAAATTAGGACTAATGAATGCTCCTTGATGTGCTTGATCTAAGTTTGATTTTATACACTTCTTTTCAACCATGTTTTCAAACTTTTTCTGGGCAAATTGGTAAGAAAAATCGATCTCTGTTCATTATAGATCGACCTTGTTTACTCAGAATAGCCTACAACATTCGGGTTATAACTAAGAGATCAATCTTCTATTCAATGAAATCGATCTTCTTGTCTTTATCATGTTTTTCAAATACATTTTGGGTAATTAAGATCGATCTCCACGCTTTAGCAGATCGACCTCCTTAAGATTCTGGGAAATAGAGATCGATCTCTATACTTTAGCAGATCGATCTCCTTAAGATTCTGGGAAATAGAGATCGATCTCCTTAAGACTTTGAGCAATTGAGATCGAACTCTATCCTCGACAGATCGATCTCTGCCCTCGACAGGCCGATCTCCTAAGGATCTGGATACTTAAAGCGTCACAAAATTTCCAATTTCTTAGAAATCACAAAACCCTCATCTCTCACAAAAATCGCATCTCTTCCTCTCTCTCTCTCTCTCATCCTCGGGATCAATTTTTGGGTAAGGTTTCATCTTTTATTTTCAATTTTTCTCAGTTTTGTGGACCCAACATTTGTTATTTTATTCAAACGTGTCTATTCTTCCACATTTTCAATAGATCAATCTGTTTGCTCCTAATTTCCATACATACTTGATTTCTATTGAATCTTGGTAGTCTAGTGAACCCATACTTCGTTAATTCTGTAGGATAGATTGCATTGGCTGATTATCTATCTACATTAGGGCTCTTTGTACAGGATTAGAAATCCCTAAATCCACCACTCATCAATCGCATATTTTCCTAAAGTGTGTCTACCAAGTGTTTGTTAAAATTCCATAGACACCATGCCACCACGCACCAAATCCATAGCATCTAAGCCTTCCTCCTCTCTATCATCTCGTGTATCCTCCCTTAAACCAACCACCTCACAAATTTCAGCCGCTAATCCAACTCCTCCCACTACGTTTAGTCGATGTTTTCAAACCTCAGTTAAACATAAATGATTTGATGAACACTTTTCCACCATACCTATTAAACATTGGCGAACTATAGACTTTTCTTTTCTTGATCGTATTGATTTTCCATATCTTTCTAAATTTTAGGAGTACAAGTGGCTCCCTTTTCTGAAAATCCACACTCCTGTACCTCCTAACATAGTTCTTATATTCTTCTCTAATGCTGAAATTGTCAGTTCCCCTAATGACTCATGTCGCACCATAGGTTTTCAAACCTTTATCATGGCAAAATCCTTGTATATAGACAATGCAACTCTAGCAAAGTCTTTGGGATTCTCGATTCCGGTCTTACATACGAAGCGGTCGAAATACCTTTGGATTTCGAAATTACAAATGATAGAGCTAGTGATCTCCCCATGCATCCTCATTACTACATCTCATCATTTCTTAGAATCTCCGTCCTTTTGGCACTCGACATTCCATTATTCAAAAACTTGATCGGTTTTAGCTTCATCACATCCACTCTCCTAATGGTCAAAAGCCAAACCTCATTCATTTCATCTTTGAACATTGGCTTAAAGTCATTCGGGGGCAAGCCACTACCATTGTTTTTCCACAACCACTTACCTTCTTCCTTCAACGCCTTGGTGTTGATTGCTCGTGTGAAGTGGGTGAACTACCTTCACAGAAGAATGTTATAAACATCAGATCGCTTCACAATGCCAGGTACTATCAAGATAATTATGGAAATCGGCGTACAAAGATTGGATCTCCTATTGTAACGACCCTTGACCCTTAAAAATCGAGGGATTTTTTTTTAAAAATTTAATTTACCCACTTATTCCCTCATTCACTTAGGCTATATTCCTGTTCAATGTCAATCCTTAAAAATATCTCATTTAATTTATCCTTAAACATATTTCATCCCGACACATTATTTTCAATAGATGTCTGTGCATACAAATAGTCTGGTAAAGAGATAAGAATGTATATCTCATGCATATACAAAAGGTAGTCTGGGGAAGCTCATATCTGCCAGCCTATGTCGTCTACGCAGCATTTATTAGCTATAATTCACTGCAAAAATCTGAGAGGTAGAGGGATGAGCTTTTGGGGAAAAGCTCAGTAAGGTAATGCTCTTAAAGTAGTTCTGATGTATAAAAACATTTGAAATTGTTCGTAGAACGAAACTTAATGCAATACATAAATTTTCATTTCATGCATAATCGTCATAAAGCATGCGTGTCTTTAAAACAAATCACATACTTAACCCTTTTACAACTTTTCATAATCCTTTCATGAACATTTCATAAATCATTTCATAAACATTTCATGAATATTTTATAGTCATTTCGTAAACATTTCATGAATATTTCAAAATAACTTCGTAAACTTTTCATGAATAATTCATAATCCTTTCTTAAACATTTCATGGATATTTCATAATCATTTCGTAAACTTTTCATGAATAATTCATAATCATGAAAATACATATTCATTCATCATAGTCGATTTTCATAATCAAATCGAGGAGACTAGGCTATAACTAAGTCATGCGATACGTGTCATTCTCCGTAGAGAGTTAAACATGATACCTATGGCCATGGTAAGTGGGGGGCTGTAGAATGGATCAGGTTCATACAGCAATAATAATTATAAACATGGGTAATATTTTCTTTTTTTCTTATCATATACTAGCACATAGCTAGGGCACGGGTACCTATGGCACTCACCATGCGGGGAACATTCATCCGTGCTGCGCGGGCACGAGATACTACCAAAACATCATCGTAAACCACCAGTAGCACGACATCTTCCACAAAGGTTGAGTCAAGTGCTAAAGGGGCCAACGTATCGGCACCTCAGGTGGTGTAGCTGGAACACCACAAGAAGTAACCATGCATGAAGCCTATAGTCTCAAAACAGAGTTTCCAAAATCTTTCTTGGGTTTTATAATTCATAAACTCATATTCAGTAATAACATCGAATTTCCTTGAAATCTGAATACTCCTTCATAAAACCGAAAGACTGTGTGGCATTTTGTTCCCGTAGGACTCAAGAGGTGGCCCCCACAATCCCCTTTCGAAAACAATTTCTTTTCTTAAATACTTTTGAAATTGTCGGAGTTTCTTTAACAATATGGATATAAAAACATAAATAAATGTAAAACATCCATACACTTCATACCTTAGGAAATTTATTTCACAACATGGAAAGTACTCGAAAAATATTTCGATAAATTAAGACATAGTTTCACAAGTATAAAAGCATTGATAAATCACTTCAAATCATATGCTCTTTCATAAAATCATTTATTGGTGACACAAAAATGTATTATCAGAACTAAGTTAAATAATACCCCTTACCTCGATTTACCAGATATCCCGAATTCGAGTGGTGACGCCTCCTTGTATCTCCCTTAAATCCTTTTACGATTCTCCTACACCGAAAATTGTATTTCTTAGTATCCTATTTATCGAATTAATTACGATGCGGCAAAATCGTAACCTTGCTTACCTAGGGAAAATACACTCGAAATTATACAATACATACAATTGTCTCTAAACTTTTATAAATTTATTACCTTGATGTCTGTCCGTAATTCTTGATTACTTCGACTCAGCGAGTCGACGGGTCCAGTCTACTCGGATTATTTCTGTCGGCACCCATTTCCCTTGAGTTTCCAAATTCTTTATGTCTATCCTCTATTCCATATATATATATATATATATATATAATTATATATATATATATCCCCCTTTTTATTGTTATTTATTTTCTTTCTTTTTTTTTTCCTCGATTACTATTCATTCTTTTCTTTTCTCTTCTTTTTTTTTCTTTTCAAATCTTTTTCTTTTCTTTTCCCGCCATCCTCTTTTTTTTAATTTCTTCTTTGGTTTTCCTTCTACGTTGACATTGTTCATTTCTTTCTTTCTCCCCTGTTTCCAAATTTTTGGCCTCGTTTCACCGCATCACCGGCTGCCATCTCCTCCTCCATCGTTCCTGGTTTCAGTTCGGCTTTGGTGACCTCCCCTCCATTCATTTCGTTACCAGCTCCCACGTCCGGCCTCCGCCATTCTTCACCTCTGCCTCCTCTCAGTTTTCCCTACTTCAGCCCTTTGCCTCCAGTCCACCACAATCCTCTCGGTTTTCCAACTTCTAGACACAGAAAGAGGTTCCTGCAGCCATGTTTTCCTCTGTTTCTCATTACTGCCATCACCTCCTTCATCCTGCTCTCTTTTACTGCCAACCGAAATAGAGTAGCAGTAAATCTGTAGACTGCGATGATCGACACAGCAGCACACAATTGTGGTGATGAAGGCTAATGACATTTTCGGGTTACAGCTAGCAGGATGGTGGTGGAAGTTCTTCTCCAACTTTTGTCTTTTAACAGAAACTTTTTCACATTCCTCCGAACTATCCCTCATTTCTATCTCATTCAACTCTCTCGTTTCACTCTCTATTTCCAGTTTCTCTTTCTCACTTCCTAATTTATTCTTTCTTTTGTTCCTTCTCGGGCCACTCTTTCTCTCCGGTTCTACTTGAGTCACAATTGGCTATGAAGAAGCCCTTCACTCCAGGGATTGCTCTCCGTCTCTCAGGGTTTTGCTGGTCTTCAACAAACTGTCTTAACTATTTCTTCCCCTCTCTCAATTGCCTGTTTCTCACTTTTATGAATGTACGGGACTACAGCAGAGAAGACGTGCTGGTGAGAGGTCGGTAGCGTGAGTGTGGAGAGGGAGCATTCTTACTTTACTCAAATACAATATGGGAGCAGCAGACCGGGTTGAATTCTACCCGTTCCTACCCCCGCTCCAGATTTTTTTCTTTTCCTTCACGTTTCCTTTCATGTCTTTACCTTCCACTGACATGAACATTACAATATATGTATTGTGTACATACATATTTCTTCATACTTTCACCCTTTCCTTCTCTGATTCCATTCCCTGCCGTGACATTTCCTCCCTCGTGTATTTATGTATATAACTTGTATATAATACTGAAGAAAGCTCTTGGCTCACATGTATGTATACTTATATATATACATACACTCGTATATATACATTTATATACATGGGTACATTTATTCTTATATATATAATTATCTGTGTATAATTGTATACCCTTGTACATGTATTTTAATCTTGAGAAATAAATTAAACATTGCATATATATGTATATATAAATACATGTATGTCTACGTATTTGATTAAATTCTCCATGTATTTATACATATATCGTTCACATATGCTACCTATCTTCAGACTCCTATTCACATTGCATTTGTACACATAAATCTTGTATGCATGTGTGTGTATATATATATCTACAATGGCACGTACAAATGTATATATATATATATATATATATGTATATATACATATGTATTCTCATCCATGTATTTCAAATAAATTCTCATTTATTTACTAACCAATTCTAGGTAATTATTTAATATTCCATCATGTATATATGTCTATACATGTAAAAGAAAATTTGTAAATCAACCTCATCTAAGTCTCTCATATTATAATTCAAATTAATTATCCACCAATAAGCGCATTCTCCATTATTATTTAGATCGGATACATGAAAATTCGTGGGGTTTACACCTATTCACAATGCAGATATAGAGACCGATGCTCTAGCTGAGGCTCCAGCACCTGTTGTTTCCTCTACTGTCACCTTGGACTCCCTTGCTGCCATAATTCTAGACTTTCGCTAGCACCTTGATCAGCGCTTCAAAAATCTTGAGTCTCAAGTTACAATTCTTCAAGAAACTCAGCAGGCCATGTTTGATGAATTATAGATCACTCGTACACGTGTTGATGAGCTTTTTGATCACTTTCCTCTGTCATCTTAGGGTTCATTTGATCACATTTTCATACCCGTGTTATTTGATTATCTAGTTGTGATTGATTTGAAATACTTATTTACATTTCAAATTGACATTTGCTATATTATGCTAATGTTTTCTTAATTATCGTTTAGTGTATATTCCTTTTTGCTTGGTGATTTGAAAGGCTAATGTTTGCCTTCTTGATATGACAAAAAAGGGGAGAAGATATAAGGGGAGCATATATTAAGGGAGAGCATATATTAAGGGGGAACAATATTTAAGGGGGAGCAATATATTAAGGGGGAGCAAAATTTTAAATACAAATGATTTGGAAACCAGACATATTTTAGGGACCAAAATCTTAAAATATTGATTTAAGTTTTGTCATATCAAAAAAGAGGAGATTGTTAACTTTGAATGATATATTTTGAAATGACAAAACATTAATTTAAGTATCCTTAAGTTAAATCTTCAAATCATTTGAAAGGTATCATTTCTAAGTAATTATCTTAAGGAAAATATTGTACTAAAAATTACTTAAAAATCTTGGGAAGAATTAAACTTAGAAACCTCCTCTGAAAATTAAATCTCTACAGGAAAAATGATACTGAAATGAAGAGGTCGATCTCTTGGTTATGAGATCAATCTCTGATTGGCAGAATCATAGTGAGATCGATCTCTTAGGTTGTGAGATCGATCCTTTTTTAGGCAGAGATATTGCAAGATCGATCCCTTCTTAACAGAAGCATTGAAAGATCGATCTCCTGGTTGTGAGATCGATCTTCTTTTGGCAAAGACATTGTAAGAACAATCTCATGGGGTTTTGAGATTGATCTCCTCTAGGCAGTAGAAATATGTTCAATGCAGAGATCGATCTTCCCTTTAATAAGAGATTGATCTCCCTTGTTTTACTGAATATGATGATTGATTTTGCAAGAAGAGAAGATCGATCACTCGATGATGAGATCGATCTTTCCTTCCTGGAATTCCTTTGTGGTTGCAGGCTCTGGAATTAAAAGATCGATCCTCTCAAGTAAAGGAGATCGATCTGGCATTAATCTGCAAAACTCCAACAACTATTTTTGTAGGCTTTCAATGGGAAGAAATGCATTAAATGCTTCACCAACTAATTTGGTGTATAAATACAAGCCATAAAGACATGGGAAACAAGAAGCAAGAAAGCAGAGAAGCTCTGAACAATCTTAACAAAACATTCTTTCTGTCTTTAGCAATAGTGCACTTAATTGTCATTGAAAGCTTTAGTTAAGCTATTCATCACCTACCCATTAAGAGAGTCTTAATTGTATTCACTCTTTATCTTAAAGAAAAGAGGAGAGTTCCTCTGTGAGAGAGTTGTTGTAAAAGAGTTGAATAGCAACACTTGCTAAGGGGTAGAGAGGTTATTCCTTAACTTTGAAAAGGAAGCTGTAAAGTTCACATTGCTAGTGAAAGAGACTCCTTAACAAGAAGGTCAAGAATAGAGGACATAGGCAAGAGATTTGGTTGAACCTCTATAATTTACTGAGTTTGCTACTTCTCTCCCTTATCTCATTATTTACTGCATATTTACTCTATTTCTTATTGCTGTCGTTTGTTTGTTTGAGTGCAATTCTAACTAAGAAAGTTTTAATTTAGTAAACTGCTAGAAAAACTGATTCACCCCTACTCTCAGTTGAGCCAACAGATATAAGAACCTTTTTCTTATAATCTGAAATCCTAACTGGTCTCTCCTCACATAACAGGTCCTTTCGAATGTCTAATGTTCCTTACTCAGTGACATAGGAGAGGCAATTACAAACTGATCTGGATACTGTTGAAACGTCTCATTCATCATGAATGTTGTAAGGCTATTCATCATACTAAAAGGCATTACAAGGAACTCATAATGGTTATACTGTGTCTAAAAGGCCATCTTTGAAATATCATCTCTCTCGATCATCAACTGATTATAACTCGACCTTAAATCAATCTAAAAAAACACGGTGACCCCTTCAACTGATCAAATAAATCATCAATCTTAGAAAAAGGATACGTGTTCTTCATAGTAGCTTTATTCAACAGACTGTAATCAATGAAAGCCGAAGGCTACTATCCTTCTTCCACACAAATAGTCCAGAGCCTCCTATCCACACTGTGTCACGACCCTCTCTCTCTCTCTCTCGTAACCTTTACCTTATTTTCAACAGTTAGGTTGTGAGTCAACATCCAATCCATATCTCATCTGTTTTAATTTAAATAAATTCATATAAATGAAATAGAATAGAAACTGGACTTTTATATATATGTGCGGAAGTGTTTACATCAGTTTCTATTATATACATCCCCCAAAGTACAAAATACAGACTTTACTGTGCATTAGTTTACAAGATACAAAATTTTTCATCTCAAGTGTATACCTCTCTATATTGCTGGATGACTGAAGCAACACGATAGCAGGAATGACTGCAGTGTACTCACTACTGTGTAGAATCTGTGGAGGAGAAATAAGGGGGTGAGCTAACACGCTCAGTAAAGAAAATATAAAAGCAGGTAGATAACTACACTATCTACATGCTAAAAATATATATTCATTTTCCTTATAAACATATGCATTCTTTAAAAACAACTTCCATCAATGCGAAACTGTTAATTCGCTAGATGGGTATATGCATATTCACACAGAATCACACAGCTTCACACAGCATATTCCAATTCACACAGTTCATACTTAGAAAATGCTTTACATTTAGCAAATCAATATACATGAGACATGATTATGGTTATCATATCCCCAGACACATAGCTGGGGGACATATTGATAATTCTATATTTTTAGAATTATTTGTGCTTAATTTCTTAATTAATTATTTAAATCCCTAATTTATTTTATTAATTATCCCATTTATTTAATTAAAATTCTCATGTTTACAGATAAATTAAATCCGGATGAATTTTGAATATTTCGGTAGAAAATGGACTGGAATGGGGTTAAAATCGAGATTGAGCCACGCGGACAACGCGAGCCATGCCACCTAGCACATCCAATTGGACAAGAAGACCAATGACATGGAAATATCTTTTCAAGGAGCCAATGGTGTGAAGACAAGTGGCAAAAAAAAGGCCAACTCATCTAGGAAGGAAAAATTACAATTGTACCCCTAGTGTGTGTATAAATAGGAAAGGATGGCAATTGAAAAACTATGTAATTTAGGAGTAGGAGTAGTGTAAAGTAATTTAGGGGTAGTTTTGTTTAGAATAGTTTAAAGTTTTATTTTAAAAGCTTTATTGTTAGATTTTATTTTGTTTTCATTTTTTTCAAGCATTTCCCGTTAGTTCTTAGTTAGCCGCCATTGTTACAATTTACAAGCTTTATTTTTATTTCTTTAAATGAAACAGTTTAATCTTAGTTTCTAATATTATCTCTTACTGCATTTGTTCTCATTTCCTTGTCTTTGTGTTCTCGGTTTCATTCTACTCAAATGTCTTGTTCATGTGGCTATCATAGCATTCATTAGTTGCAATTTTTTTTATTGTTGTTAATGTTTATATTTTTCCTTGTATCCAGTAGTCACCTATTTTGCTCTATTTTGTAGCCCTTGTACTGTTTATGTATGCAGAATTATTACCGAGTATTTGGTAGCTGTGGAGTCCATTTGTTTTCTAGCTAAACAGTAAATGTAGTATTGAGGTGTTAATGACGAGAGTAGGAAGCTGGGGTATAGGTTGCTCAATAACTCCTAGCTGCTATAGTTGTAGCACGAGTAACGTGAAAGAAGAAGTCAGATCAGCTATGGTAGTATATGATGTTGAGCTAGCAGTTCAGGAAAGCTGGGTAGATCATTGGCAGCCGCATCTATCCTCATTTAGTCTCTCTTTGTTTCACTTAGTCCTCTCCTTAATGTTGTTAATATTCAGCTCTATCATTTCTTCAAACACTATTTATCCTCTTTTGTTATGGTCTGTTTTTGTGACATTTTATTGTTAAAATTTATTAAGACCCGAAAGTTGCAGAAACTGTGGTCGTGGCTCCTGTAGGAGTGAGGCTCGGGTTAATGTCAAACCTAGACTGAAGCAGGAGGAGGCTTGGATTTCGCTAAAGTAGCTACTGTGTTGTTCCCATTTGGTTGTAACAGCTCATAAATCGTGTTGTAGGAATTGCACCGTGGATATAGTCTACTGGCAGGGCTGTGTTGCAAAGCATGGAGCTGAACCCGTGAGCACCTGGAATCGAGAATGCCTGGAGCAGCAGCAGATTGCAGAACCGAGAAGCAGAGTCCAACATAGCGCCTGGAACCGAGAATGCCTGGAGCAGCAGTCGGATAGAAACAACACTTGCAGCAGATTTATACACAACACAGCAGGAATCGAGAGCTAGCAGGGTGCAGTTTGCACTAGGGGAACATGCAGAATGCAGCAGGGACAGTAGCCGAACATGTGAAAGCCTGGAAATAAGCATGGATTTGGAAAGGCAGTAAACAGTGCAATATCGGGACCATGCTCTTGGTTTCCAAATTTGTTAAGGCCATGTTTAGCTACATCCTTTCTTTTATACTTTATTACTTATTGCATTTATATTATTTTGCTTTATTTAGTTATCAATATAGGTTAGTTTTTAGTTGATAATTGTAGGTTAATTCTAATGCTTTAGTTGTTAATTTAATTTTTAGTTTTAATTTTTAGTTAGTAGTTAATTTTATATTATACGTTTTAGGATTTTATTTTAGTTTAGTTGCATTTATAATTTGATTCATGCGTTTTTAATTTAGTCTTTATCTTTATTAAATTTTAAGTTAGTTTAATTTGCAATTTTTAATTACATTCATTTTTATTTTAAGTTTGTTTATATTTTAGCTTAATTAATCTTGTTCTTTATTTTTATTTTTTGCTTTTTATTGCGTTAACTAATTTTAGTTGTTTTAATTATTTTCGTAGGTATTTGCTTTTAATTGCGTGGAGCTCGGTAAGTAAATCTTAGCTCGGTTTTATTTTCTTTATTTTATAGTTTTATTATTTTCAGTACTATTAGCTTTTTAGATCACTCATTGTAATTTCATAATTTGCTAAGATATACATAGGGTAAGATTAATCGGTAGTTAATTAAGCTAGTCAACTTCTCTGTGGGACGATAACTTGGGACTCAAATCCCATTATTACTTGTACGACCCGTGCACTTGCGGACAATACCCTTTGGGCGTGTCACATATGTCACCTCACACAATCGTGACAATGTCGTATCACACGGATATAAGAAAACTTATAGCCATAGTCCGGATTCTAGGCAACATTGATCAGGTGTGCGGGAACCCTACGCTTAGGGAGGCGGATTAACCATCCCTTTAGCTCATACTCAAATCACAGCACATCGTACTTCATGGCTAACGCTCATGGTACATCGTGCTCCCTTGGATCCTTATAACCCATTTCCATTGTCTCAAAATCTCGTGCGAGTAGGTCTGTGCAAGACACACAACAATACACAACGGCTCTAGCACGGTTTTCTACTCATTACATCACATTCATAAAGCACGTGCAAACAGGTCAATGTAAGACACACATCAATACACTACGGCTCTAGCACGATTTTACTCACATAGCATAATCATAAAAACCTCGTGCAAGCAACTCAGCGTAAGAACAAATAGCATACCTGAGGCATCGAGCACGATTTTACTGGGAAATTACATGCGAGCATAGTCAGAGCAAGACACACCGCAATGCTCAAAGGCTCCAGTATGTTTCCCAAAATCTAATGCGAGCATCTCGAGTGGAACACACAGCCCAAGCCATCGAGCACTCTTTTTATTTTCTCAAAAGGGCTGGCAAATCCACCGTTGCCACTTAGGCTCTAGTATGATTTCACACAGAAAGGAAATAGAATGCTCCATTTACTAAGTATAAGTGATACGGCAATCTCCCTTCAATCACTCGTTAAAAGCTTTTTATGCAAATTACTAAACCGAGAGTCCGTCTATCATTACCCTTTCTCAAAACGTTTGTAAAACATCTTTTCACAACAATAACATAGAAGTCATGCAACTCATACTTATAGGCTTATTCTTATACGTAGTTTTCACCTATATATATCAATATCTACACACTTCTCGCATACATTCACACACAGCAGGTAAGAAAACATATGTATAGCTATCTCTAATAGCTCGCATAAGTCCCTTACCTCGAATCACGCTTGAATCACTTTCCTTCGATTCCCACTGCTCATGATCCAGGGTTATCGACTCCAACTTTATCTTCAAGAGCTGAAATTTTGTATCACACACATCAATATATTTTCATATACTTCATTTCACTTGCATGATATCCAAATCAATGCATTGGACCATTTATATCTTATTTGGCCTTATTACATCATTATCGGACCTTACTCTTTCATGAGTCCATTTTGAGTATATAACTCATTTTTCGGGAATCTCTTAGACTCCTTGAGTCTACTGATTCGTATTGAACTATCATTAAGCTTATAATGCCTCAAGTTTATTATTTTCTTTCTCTATGGCATTTCATCAAACACTTAGTATGCCCATTATAAATTCTCATTTAATCCTACTTATGGATTTCAATATGTCAACTTAGCATCATCCATACATTCTCCTTAACATCTCAATATGCTCAAATCTTCATTAACTCTATACCATTTCAATTTTTCCTCATTAAATCCCTTCTAGGTCATATCTTTGTTTAAGCATGTTCATCACATTTCAACCAACAATATATTCACCAAATCACTCATCATCATGCCTAGATTAACATACTAGGATATGGTGTATAGAAATCTTACCAAACTCAACTTTTCTCCTTTTTTTCCAAAACTGGGGGAAAGCTCTTTTCCTTTTTCAATCCAACAATTAGACCTCCCGTTTTCAACTATGTTGTTCTCCTCCTCTCTAGGAACAACTTTACTAAAATAAACTTCTCTCAAATCTCTAAGGAATGTGTTGAGAATTTAGAAAGAGGAACTAGGTTACTTTGCTTCAAAAATGGAAGGCTTGAGTTGTTTTCGTGAAATGCAGTTCAGCTACCCAATTTTTATTGAAAAGACTTGATGAAATCGATCTCCATAAGTCAAGGATCAATCTTCTCCTAGTTTAAGTCTCTCGACATTCAGTTTTCAAGCATGAGGGATCGATCTGTTCTAAAGGGTAAGACCAATCTTAGCCGGGCAGAGAGCTTCAGAGATCGATCTGCCAAGGGAATGAGATCAATCTGCTTCTCGCCGAGACATAAAGAGATCGGTCTGCTTGAGGATGAGATCGATCCTTGCTTGGCAGTAGCTTACCGAGATCGATCTGGCTTGAAGGAGGGATCAATATCCCCTTGCTCTGTAGCATACTTAGCTGAAATTCATCCCAGATTTCCAAAGTTAACTTCATACCAATTTGCTTCACTACTCATTTTACATTCATTCCAAATTTATCACTTAAAAAGGTCCATTTCTTGAAATTCATACATAATGAAACTTGTGTGTACATCACGAACACACATAACAAGTGTGTACATCAAATTTATGGACATTACAACTTTTACGATTCGTATTACATGAACAAGTGTATACTTAGGGAATCATAAGGGTTACATATGAAAATACGGGTCTTACATTCCTCCCCTCCTTTAAGAAATTTGGTCTTCCAAATTAGAACCAAGTTACTCCTTAAAAAGTCAGGGGTACTTTTCCCGTATAAAGTTCCCCAACTCCCAAGTAGCTTCCTCTGAGTTGTGGTGTTGCCAAAAAACCTTAATAAATGAAATCGTCTTGTTCCGTAGCACCTTTTCCTTCCTATCCAGCATCTGGATCGATTTCTCTACATATGTCAAATCATTCTTGAGATCCAATGGCTCATACTGAATTACATGAGTTAGATCTGGATGGTACTTCCGAAGCATCGACACATGGAAGACATTATGTATGTTTGCTAGCTCCGGTGGCAATGCTAGCCTGTCAGCCTTATCTCCCACTAGCTCCAATATCTCAAACGGTCTGATATACCAAGGGCTCAACTTACCCTTCTGATCGAACCTCACAATCCCTTTCGAGGGAGAAACTTTCAAAAATACCGAGTCACCCACAATGAACTCTAGTGGCCTCTGCCTCATGTCAGCGTAACTTTTCTGTCTGCTCTGAGTTGTTCTCAATCTCTCACATATCAGCGGAACAACCTTAGAGGCTTACTGTACCAAATTAGGAGCAAAAATTTTTCTTTCACCCACTTCTTCTCAATTAATAGGGGAACGACACCTTCTACCATACAAGGCCTCATATAGTGACATCCCGATACTTGAGTGGTAACTATTGTTGTATGCAAATTCGGCTAACGGTAGGTGATCATCCCAAGAGCCTTTAAAATCCATAACACTCGCTTTCAGCATATCCTCTAATGTCTGGATGTTCTCTCTGACTGACCAGTAGTCTGAGGATGGAAAGCAGTACTTAAACTCAATTGGGTTCCCATAGCTTTCTGAAATTGTTCCCAAAAGCGAGAAATGAAGCGAGAATCCCTATCTGATACGATGCTCATTGGAACACCATGTAGCCTCACTATCTCCTGTACATACAACTCTGCTAGACTACTCAAAGTATCTGTAGATTTTATAGCTAGAAAGTGGGCGGATTTCATCAATCTATCTACCACTACCCAAATAGCATCATGGTTCCTCTTAGTCCTCAACAATCCCATGATGAAATCTATGGTGACATGCTCCCATTTCCAAGTTGGTATAGGTAGAGGCTGCAACAATCCTGCAGGCTTCTGATGCTCTACCTTTACTTGTTGACATACAAGACATCTTGCCACAAACTCTGCGATATCTATTTTCATCCCTGACCACTAATACACTTGTCGGAGGTCTTGATACATCTTGTTACTCCTCAGATTTAATATGTATCTCAATGAATGAGCTTCTATCAAAATTAATTTCTTTAACTCTAGGTCATTGGGAACATAAATTTTACCTCTAAACCTCAGTAGGCCATCATCACTCACTAAGAAATTGGTCATATCACCCTTCTGAATCTAACTCGCATGATCCTCACACAGTAGATTGGCATGATGCGCCTATCTATCTGGTCAATCAAATCTGGTTCCACTCGCAAGCTAGCTATCACGCAGCCACTGTCAACATCAAGAGGGTCTATATCCAACCTGAGGTAAACAAACTACTCGAGTAGCTCATATTCCCTGAGCATCATGTGCGATACCATTTCGAGGCTCTTTCTACTCAGGGCATCAGCCACAACATTAGCCTTTCCTTGATGGTACAGTATCTTGCACTCATAATCTTTTAGAAGCTTTATCCATTGTCTCTGCCTCATATTCAACTCTTTCGGTGAAAACAAATATCTGACGCTCTTATGATCTGTATACATCTGAAATTTCTCATCGTACAAGTAGTGGCGTCATATTTTCAATGCAAATACCACGGTTGTGAACTCTAAATCATGGGTCAGGTAGTTCCTCTCATGGTCCTTAAGCTGTCTTGATCGATAGGCTACTACCTTCCCATCCTGCATCAACACATAGCCCAGTCCCTGTCCTGAGGCAACTGTATACACTGAGTATCCTCCTAAGCTACGGGTATGGTGAGAATAGGTGCGACGGTCAGTCTATGCTTTAGCTTATAGAAACTACTTTCACATTTATCATCCCACTCGAATGCCACATTCTTTCGGGTGAGACGTGTCAACGGAGCAGCCAACTTAGAGAATCCTTTGACAAATCATCGGTAATAACCTGTTAAACCCAGGAAACTACGAATCTCTATAACTGTCTTGGGTCTTTCCCATTGTATCACGACCTCTATCTTAGACGGATCCACTGATACCCCGTCTCTCGAGACTACGTGACCCAAAAACGATATCTCACTCAGCTAGAAATCACACTTGTTGAGTTTAGCATACAACTCCTGATCTTAGAGGGTCTATAACACTATTCTCAAATGTTGTCCATGCTCTTCCCTGGACTTTGAGTATACCAGTATGTCATCTATAAATACAATCACAAAGCTGTCTAGGTATGGCTTAAATACATCATTCATTAAAGCCATAAACGTTGCAGGAGCATTCATCAACCCAAATGGCATAACCAAAAACTCATAATGGCCATATCGGGTCTGAAACGCTGTCTTGGGTATATCTCCACTCCGAATCCTCAAGTGATGATACCCAGACCTCAGATCAATCTTCAAAAAGACTTGTGCTCCCTGCAACTGATCCAATAGATTGTCTATCCGTCGAAGGGGGTATTTGTTCTTGATGGTAGCCTTGTTCAACAACCGATAATCACAGTCGAAGACTCCCATCTTTCTTCTTCCCAAACAAAATCGATACTCCCCAAGGTGATACACTCTGCCTGATGAACCCCTTATCCAACAACTCTTGTAACTATCTCTTTAACTCCTTTAATTCAATCGGAGCCATTCTATACGGTGGCTTAGATATCGGTTCAGTTCCAGGCATCAAATCAATATAGAATTCCATTTCTTTGTCTGGTGGCAACCCTGGTAATTCTTCCGAAAAGACATCGAAAAATTCTCTAACCACTGGGATGTCAGCTATATACGGGTACACTTTATCCAAGTCAACCACATAGGCGATAAAATCTTCAACACATTATTATTACATTCTTTAGCAAAGTCATCCATCCTTAGAAATAATTTACTACTTCTTTCATTACTTTTCAAAACTTACAACATACTTTACAAGGGTGGAAAACATTACTGTCTTAGCATAACAGTCTAAAACAGCATGATTTACAGCCAACCAATCCATTCCTAGTATTACATTGAAGTCCTTTATAGCTAATAGGATGAGATCGACTGATATGTCCTTTTCCCCTACTTTTAACTTACAACTCTTACATACATACTCCGTCATTACATTATCTCTCACTGGAGTGCTTATAAGTAAAACTCTACCTAAGAGTACAAGTTTAACATGTTCACACAGTTTACATGCAAATGAAGGCGATATGAATGAATGCGTGGCACCAGGATCAATTAAGGCTAATGCTTCAAAATCAAATACAAGGATGGTACCTTTGATCACATCCGAGGAAGCCTCTGCAGATACCTGGTCAATGCAAACACTCGCCCTTGACCAACAGCTTGCTTTCCTTTCCCTTCAGTTGTGGCCTTCCTCTTAGGTGTAGGTGTCTCAACTATAGCCTTCTCTGGCTCTTTGCCCTTTTGTGGGGCTGTATCAATCAACTCTGGGCATTCACGAGCTATGTGCCCTAGTTTACCACACCTGTAACATGATCTCATCATAAGGCATGGTCTACCCCCATGATATCTACCACATAACTAGCACTGTTCTGTGGTAGGTTGAGGTCCACCAATAACTATGCCCCTCGAAGCTGGAGATAAAGTTGGATGAATTAGAGGCTTCATAGGCCTCTCTCATACCTCCTCAATCTCAGACCCCTTACCAAATAACCTTCGACCCTTTCTGAACCCTCTATCATCAACCGACCTTTTTTGGTCTCTATCTCTCCTTTTACCACTCCTGCTCAATTTCGAGGCATGTAACTCATAATATTGCTCACACAACTAAGCTGTGTGTACTGCCTCATCATAAGTGGTAATGTCCAATGAAGCTAGTCGAGCTTTGATGGAAGGTCTCAGTCCCTCAAGAAATTTCTGAACCTTTCTGTCCTTAAGGCTCATAGTGACTGTATCATATCTGCCTAGGGATGTGAATCCAGACTTATACTCATCCACTCTCCAGTTACCCTATGTCAATGTCATAAATTCCATCTGTATCTTTCTTTGAGCAGTAGCTGGAATGTACTGCCTCCTAAAGGCATCCAATAATATATCCCATGTCACAACCAGGTGTCGTGCACTCAACATCGGTCGTGTGGCCATCCACCAATGTTCGGTTTCATCCTCTAATACAAAGGCCGCAAAGGTGACCTTCTTGGTGGCGGAGCAATGGAAAAATTGGTAGTGCTTCTCCATACTACGTATCCAATACTCAGCTAACACTGGGTTCTTCACCCCACTAAATGAAGGTGGTCCAAACTTTCAAAACTCTCCCAATCTACCTAGATCACAATCATACACTCCTTCACCACCAACCTATTGTAGAGCTACAGGATCTTGAACTGGTGGAGGAATATCCTGAATTGGAGGGGGTGCAGGAATCTCTACCTCTACATCTTAAGGTCTCGGTGTAAGCTGTGCTGGCTCTTATCTCTCAGGTGCAGCAGCCTGACTAGTAGGGTTCTCCTGTCTACCCTCAAATCTGGCAATTGTCTATGTAAACATCTTCATGACCGAGTCTACACTCCGTTGTAATTGCGCTATAAGCACCTCAGCGGCATCACTAAGCTCAGGTGGATCTCTACTAGAACTAGACCCATTGCGCCTCTCGGGCTCATCTCTATGCCCTTGAGAGCGCGAACTCTCTGCCCTACAAGTACGTCGTCTATTAGACATCCTGTATACTCAAAATAAGTCTCTCAGTCACATTTTCCAACTTGGTATACACACCAGTATCCTAATAATGCATAGTACTTTAGGGATGTACAATTTCCTAACTATGGACACTGACTCATATTAGACCAACTCCGCTCTGATACCATTGATTCTGTCACGACCCTCTCTCTCTCTCGTGACCTTTACCTTATTTTCAATAGTTGGGCTATGAGTCAACATCCAATCCATATCTCATCCGATTTAATTTAAATAAATTCATATAAATGAAATAGAATAGAAACTAAACTTTTATATATATGTGCGGAAGTGTTTACATTAGTTTCATTATATACATCCCCCGAAGTACAAAATACAGACTTTACTGTGCATTAGTTTACAAGAAATAAAATTTTTCATCTCAAGTGTATACCTCTCTATACTGCTGGATGACTGAAGTAACACGATAGCAGGAACGACTGCAGTGTACTCACTACTGTGTAGAATCTGTGGAGGAGAAATAAAGGGGTGAGCTAACACGCTCAGTAAGGAAAATATGAAAGCAGGTAGATAACTACACTATCTACATGCTAAAAATTTTTATTCATTTACCTTATAAACATATGCATTCTTTTAAAATAACTTTCATCAATGCAAAATCGTTAATTCGCTAGATGGGTATATGCTTATTCACACAGAATCACACAGCTTCACACAGCATATTCCAATTCACGCAGTTCATACTTAGAAAATGTTTTACATTTAGCAAATCAATATACATGAGACATAATTATGGGTTATCATATCCCCAAACACACAGCAGGGGGACATATGTCACCTCACACAGTCGTGACAATATCGTATCACACATATATAAGAAGACTTATGGCCATAATCTGGATTCTAGGCAACACTGATCAGGTGTACGGGAACCATACGCTAGGGGAGACGGATCAACCACCCCTTCAGCTCATACTCAAATCACGACACATCATACTCCATGGTTAACACTCACGATACATCATGCTCCCGTGGATCTTTATCACCCATTTCCATTGTCTCAAAATCTCATGCGAGCAGGTCTATGCAAGACACACAGCAGTACACGATGGCTCTAGCATGATTTTGTACTCATTACATCACATTCATAAATCACGTGCGAGCAGGTCAATGCAAAACACACAGCAATACATTACAGCTCCAGCATGATTTTTCTCAGCACACTGCATAATAATAAAAGCCTCGTGCGAGCAACTCAACGTAAGAACAGATAGCATACTTGAGGCATCGAGCACGATATTACTAGGAAATTACATGCGAGCATAATCAGAGTATGACACACAGTAATGCTCGAAGGCTCCAGCATGTTTCCCAAAATCTAGTGCGAGCACTCGAGTGGAACACACAGCATCACTCGAGCCATCGAGCACTCTTTTGCTTTTCTCAAAATCCCTTTTGAAAATGATGTGCGAGCATGGCTAGTGAATCCACAATCGCCACTTAGACTCTAGCATGATTTCACACAGAAAGGAAATAGAAGACTCCATTTACTAAGTATGAGTGAGAGGACAATCTCCCTTCAATCACTCGTTAAAAGCTTTTTAAGCAAATTACTAAACCAGGAGTCCGTCTATCATTACTCTTTCTCAAAACGTTTGTAAAACCTCTTTTCACAACAATAACATAAAAGTCATGCAACTCATGCTTATAGGCTTATTCTTATACGTAGTTTTCACCTAGATATATCAATATTTACACACTTATCGCATACATTCGCACACAGCAGGTAAGAAAACATACGTACATCTATCTCTAATAGCTTGCATAAGTCTCTTACCTCGAATCACGCTCAAATCACTTTCCTTCGATTTCCACTACTCATGATCCGGGTTTATCGACTCCAACTTTATATTCAGGAACTGAAATTGTGTATCACACACATAAATATATTTTCATATACTTCATTTCACTTGCATGATATCCAAATCAATGCATTGGACCATTTATATCTTATTTGGCCTTATTACATCATTATCGGACCTTACTCTTTCATAAGTCCATTTTGAGTATATAACTCATTTTTCGGGAATCTCTTAGACTCCTTGAGTCTACTGATTCATATTGAACTAGCATTAAGCTTATAATGCCTCAAGTTTATTATTTTCTTTCTCTATGGCATTTCGTCAAACACTTAGTATGCCCATTATAAATTCTGATTTAATCCTACTTATGGATTTCAATATGTCAACTTAGCATCATCCATACATTCTCCTTAACATCTCTACATGCTCAAATCTTCATTAACTCTATACCATTTCAATTTTTCCTCATTAAATCCCTTCTAGGTCATATCTTTGTTTAAGCATGTTCATCACATTTCAACCAACAATATATACACCAAATCACTCATCATCATGCCTAGATTAACATACTAGGAGATGGTGTATAGAAATCTTACCAAACTCAACTTTTCTCTTTTTTTGCCAAAATTGGGGGAAAGCTCTTTTCCTCTTTCAATCCAACAATTAGACCTCTCGTTTTCAACTATGTTGTTCTCCTCCTCTCTAGGAACAACTTTGCTAAAATGAACTTCTCTCAAATCTCTTAGGAAAGTGTTGAGAATTTAGAAAGAGGAACTAGGTTACTTTGCTTCAAAAATGGAAGGCTTGAGTTATTTTCGTGAAATGCAGTTCAGCTACCCAATTTTTATAAAAATGACTTGATGAGATCGATCTCCATAAGTCAAGGATCGATCTTCTCCTACTTTAAGTCTCTCGACATTCAGTTTTCAAGCATGAGGGATCGATCTGTTCTAAAGGGTAAGACCAATCTTAGCCGGGCAGAGAGCTTCAGAGATCGATCTGCCAAGGGAATGAGATCGATCTGCTTCTGGTCGAGACATAAAGAGATCGGTCTGCTTGAGGATGAGATCAATCCTTGCTTGGTAGTAGCTTACTGAGATCGATTTGGCTTGAAGGAGGGATCAATCTCCCCTTGCTCTGCAGCATACTTAGCTGAAATTCATCCCAGATTTCCAAAGTTAACTTCATACCAATTTGCTTCACTACTCATTTTACATTCATTCTAAATTTATCACTTAAAAAGGTCCATTTCTTGAATTTCATACATAACGAACTTGTGTGTACATCACGAACTCACATAACAAGTGTGTACATCAAATTTATGGACCTTACAACTCTTATGATTTGTATTACATGAACAAGTGTATACTTAGGAAATCATAAAGGTTACATATGAAAATACGGGTCTTACACACTGGGCCTAATGAAACCATTATCTAATAACTCTTATAACTATTTTTGCAGCTCTTCCAACTTAACATGGGTCATTCAGTATGGAGGCTTGGAGATAGGCTGAGTGTTAGGCACTAAGATCTCTCTTTTGTAGTAACCCTAGTAACTCATCTGAAAATACATTGGGAAACTCACAAACCACTAGTATATCCTATAGATCCATATGCTTCTTCATAGTATCTTGAACAAAAGCAACATAGTCTTTACATTTAAACATTCGTTAGTTGACTCATAAAACATAAAGATCATGCTTTCATTTCTTAAGAGTAAAACATACATCAAACTTATCAAGTAAAAAGAAAGTTACAGTCATGGTGTAGCAATCTAAACTTACACGATTGGTGGCTAACTAATCCATGCCTAAAATAACATCAAAGTTATATATGTTCAATAAAACTATGCTATCATCACCCTATCTCTCACCTTAATCTACCAATTCTTATACACTAAGTCTTTTATCTAAGGCTTTTTCATTGGTATGCTGATATGTAGTAAGTGACCTAGGGGCTCAAGCTCTACATGCAGATTATGAGCAAAATGTGGTGTTATAAATTAGTGTGTTGAGATAAGGTCAAATAAAACATGTGCCTCATGATTACAGATAAGAAGTTTACCTTTGATAGTCTCTGCTAAAGCACTGACTGTCTCCCTGTCTAAAGCAAAAACACACCCCTGTGTGACTAGCTTCTTCCTTTTCTTTGTTGCCATGGCCTTCTTCTGTGGGGCCTATCTCTCAGGTTGTCGTGGCTGCTACTACAAATGGGCTTTAAGCTGTGGGCAATCTTGAATTCAGTGTTCATTGTCACGACACTTAAAACATGATCTAATAGCCTAGTAACAAGGTCGACCACCCTGATGCTTACCACACGACTTACAAGTAAGACCTTACTGCGCGAACTTATGATGGTCAAGGTAGTGGCTAAAGGAGCCATGAGCTTAGCAACCCTAGCCCGAGACTCATTTGTCCTATATCTATTGGCTAACCCCCTTTTGAAATGATTTGGTGTCTTCAAATCTCTTACCCCTATTACTACTCTTACCATTGGTGCCATACTCCGCTTAGTGATCCAAGCCCTACTCTACAATCTAGGCCTGCCTAAGGGCCTCATCAAACTCTATGATATCAAAGGTTACCAGCTTATCTCGAATAATAGGCCTCAATCCCAATAAAAATATCTCTGTCGTACACTCTTTATCTCTAATGGTTTACGGATCATAACGACTCAGGATAATGAACCGAGTTTTACAAGCATCTATAAATAGACTACCTTGTACCAAATTTAGAAACTTTGACTGCATCTTTAGTTGGGCTATCCGTGGAATATACTACTTTCGAAATGCTGTCAGAAATATATCCAAAGTCAAATCAGGGTGCTTAGTGGTCAAAAGAGTCTTAGTAGACTGCCACTAATCCTAGCCTTACCTTGTAACATATAAGTAGCCTTAGTGACCCTCTCAGTATCTGTACAACCCAAATACTTGAATGACTTCTTTGAAATCATCAGCCATTCTTCTGCCTGAACCGAGTCCTTATCTCCCTTATAAGTTAAAGGACTTAACTTCAAGAAATCGTTGAGTTTCACTACATGCCTATCTGCTCTGCCCTCAACCCTAGGCTGTGGCTGAGCCTTTGGCTGAGGTATTAGTGCTTGAGGCTAGGGTAAAGGAGGCTGAGGAATAAGAGGTGTCAGAGATGCTGATGGTTAAGGAAAAAGTGGTGCTTATGGCTAAAGGGGTACAAGTGTTGCCTTAGTACCATTTATCTCATAATCATTTACCCCGAAGCAATAGGCAAACATAGTGTGAATAGTGTCAAAGCCCTGTTGAGTCGGTACTCAAGTCTAGCGATATGAGAATTTGGACTCTCGAGTTGCGAATCACATATGCATTCGAAACATTCACAGAGTAAAATCTCATCATCAAAACACAATGTAAAAAGTCATATTTCACATAGCTAACTCAATCATGGGTTTCAAAGCTCAAACCATAATATTTCACATAGCTTGCTAATAATTCACATGAAATTCAACATTTATCATAACGTTCAAAACATAATTCTGGATGAAGACTAGGCAAGGACCTTATAGCTATCATGTCATTTCTCAAATTAAAGTTCTCAAAATCAAGCATCCCTAACAAAAGGCAGATAGTACCTATGATCGAGGTAGGTTGTAGACTGGACTGAGGTCATACGACAGTTCTTATAAATCATCACATATCACATAACTAGCACAGAGCTAGGGCACGGGCACCAGTAGCCCTCACCGTTTGGGTAATCACAAAATCAATTGCTACCAAGGCACTGCATGACATGCTCATGGCATAAACTGTGTGTCGTATAAGTTTCAAAACGTTTCAAATAGGTTTTCAAATAATTCAAAACTCTTTAACATGATTTTCTAAAATATATTTAGAAATCAAGTTCAAATTACATGAGTAGTGAGTTATTAATTTCTTTTAAAAAGTGTCGTACGTTAGTAAAGTAAGATTGGGTTTCTAAAGTAAGGTTTCTACGGCATTTTTTAAAAACTTCCTAGCACTTCAATCATACCTAATATAATTATATTATAGCTATTGGGATCTTAAAACTTAGCTTTTCAAGTCCAAGGAAACTAATTTTCTTAAAAACCTAATAAACCAACTCAAAACATAATCTCTCATATAAAATAGCGTTTTCACAATTCCTAGTTTAATAATCATGTTAAACCAATTTTGAGCATTCAAATCATACTTCAAACATTTTCAAATATTAAAATAAAGGTAAAGAGACACCATTAAGGTCTTAAATACACCCCTTACCTCTTTACACACCAAGAGTAACAAGTACACTCTCAAGCACCATGCACGTGTTTACTTTTCAAATCACACCATTAAGCACACCTTGTTGTCATGCACATTTAAACACTTCCAATTAATATTGAACTCATCCTAATACAGTTTAATACATAACAAATAGCAACTGACTTTATTGAATTAGGCCATCAACATTTAATCCTTCCTTTAGCCGAATGCACCACTTAAGGTATCCTTAATGCGACCTTGATAATTTTATTTCACTTAAGTTTTAACTCATACTAATACCCTGTTTTCATACTTAAACAGTAGCTAAATCCATTACCTTAAACCAATTTCATGTATTTCTTCATCATGATCAAATAAGAACCTCATTATTTTCTCGGTTTCATTTCAACCAAATTATATATATCAATTCTCCTAACCTTTAATAATATCATCACATCAAATGAACCATCACTTATGACCATTTCAACATGAACCCTCTATGGTCGTGTGAGACCTGAGAATTTTATACACATTTAATTATGTAATGTGAACAGGAGTGTAATTGATTGAGCTAAATGTGATGCACTCATAAATTGAAATGATGAATGAGTATTGAATGATAAATAATCTATGGAGTAAATTATGGAGATTTTATGCCAAGTGTGCAACTATAGTGTGAAATTATGAGGCCAGATCAATCTTAGAGAAGAGGGGATCAATTTGGTAGGCCAAAGTGATAAGAAATGTAAAATCTAAATGAGCAAATCGATCTCCAAGGAAGGCAAATCGATCTCCTTATGATTCTGCCTTAAAGGGATCGATCTCCTATAGGAGCAGATCGATCTCCAAATGTTTCTGTAAAATGTAGATCGATCTCCTCACAAGAAGCAGATCGATCTCCTCAAGAGTATGAGATCGATCTTGTCCCCACGACAGATCAATCAGGTAGACATAAAAGTGGCCTAAAACGTTCCCAAATTTAAAGGCAGATCGATCTCCTACAGGAGTAGATCGATCTCATGCCCTCCGCCTATAAAAGGACCCCTATGTTTTTACTGGAAATCATCTTTCTCTCTCCAAAAATCGAAGACCCCCATTTTTGGTCGAATCTCTAGCTTTCTCTCTCTTCCAAAATGCTCATTTCTGTTCGAATCAAAGGTTATAGCAAAAGGGAAAGTTGTTCCTCATCCAAAGGAGAACAACATACTTGAAAATCGAAGGACGATTTGAGCTGAGGCATGAATTGAGCACTCCACAAGTTTTGGGTAAATTTCTAAGCTTTAATCTTTGATTTGGAAGTAGATTTCTGTGATTGTGGCTGTAGATTTGTGATGAGTAGGTTGAAAATGGTTAGGGTTGTTAGAATCATTGAAGTATTGAGAAATTATGAGAATGTGAGCAATTATGCTCGATGTTAAGATTAGAGACAATGTGATGACATGTTGATGATTTTTTTACATCGTTTGAACAGCCTGGGAGTTTCGGAGAGGAATGCGAGGCTAGTCCGTCGTTAGGGGGAAACAATTGCATTATACGAGGTGCAACGAGGTAAGGGAAAAACTTAAACTCATTTGTGTATGCAATTTGTGATGATAATTGTCGCATGAAATGTTATTTGAGAAACAAACATGTTTTCACGAGTTGTGATTGAGTTATTGCACATGGTTTTATAGCCAGTTGAGGCCCAATTTTTATGAGTTGTAAACAAAGTGTGAGATTATTTTACAAACCGTTTGAGTTTAAAATGTGAAACAGAATTTGGTCTCTACGTTAAGGCATACTGAGATTTGAGAAATGTGTGCGTGATTTTTTCGGTTTGAGCTCGGTTTTGACGTGTTTTGTCATGAGTACAAAAAGGGGTTTTGAGATGAATTTTATAAGAGAAACCATTATAAGCCTTACGTGAAGGCAAAACGGTTTTATATGATAATGGCTATTATTGAGACTTAGTCGTCTCATGTGATAACACATCGGGCCTTGCTCTCGTAACATGTAAGTCTGATATTCCTCCGCTCTAGTAGCGAGAGATGCCTCCGTTCTGGTAACGTGAGATGACCCCCGCTCTGGTAGCGCTGGGTGGCCTTGCTTTGGTAGCATATAAGTCCGGGTCTTGCTTTAGTAGCATGTAAGACCGATAGTGTGCATGAGGAGAGGCCTTGCTCTGGTAGCATGTAAGTCCGGGCCTTGTTCTGGTAACATGTAAGACCAATACACCATGTACACAACCATATTGTTTATGTTCCCTCTTTTGAGGTTGCCTAGGATGCGCACCCAGAGGAGATTATTTTGATGTGCCATGACAGATGTTTTTATCTCAGTTTTATTTGCCTAGTCTCCGTTTTACACATGAGATTATGTTTTTGTGGCTGTGCCACGTGCATTATTACTGAAGTGATTTCTATCACGTTTTTATGAGAAAAGCCATTATCGCATCCTGATTTCCATATACTTGTAACTATGGTTTTCATACTGAGCCATTTACTCTCGTGTTTCTACATGATTTTAGAGAAATGAGATGATAATGATGTTTTAATGATTTCATGCTACATTTTCTATTGAGTTTACTGAGTTTCACCTACAAATCAAAATAATTATGCTATGTAATTAGGGATTTTATTAATGAGTCCCTTACCCCTTACTGAGCGATTTAGAAACTCACCCTATTTTTATATCCCCCATATTTCTTCAAGTGAAGAGAGTTTCCTGTGACGTACGGAGTAATGGGTTATGGAGGACTTGAGCTCAAGCCTTTGTATTGTATTTTGAGGTATACTTTAACATTTCATGTACCCAAACTAAAGTTATATTTACAGACACTTGATGAACAATGATGTATGGGATGTATTAGGATTAATTAAATCTGTATTGAGGATTGTATACGCTGTGATATATAAATATTAGGTGATGAGATCCTGAGGTGAAAGTTTTATAATGTATATATGATGATGCATGACACTGCACAGGAATGCACCCAAATATGTGTATTGATGTAAATAAGTTTTAAATTTGCCATGTTTTTTCGCATTTTCAAGGCGTCACAAGTCGAAACCCTAAAACCACTCTACACAATTTATTTCAATAATTCACTTCAACAAAGGTCATCAACACATCATCAAGGCTATCATATATTAAATTTGGATTTTTCTAAAATTCCTTACCCTCCTTTGATGTAACACCCCAGAAACGTGGAAATTACGGCTAATTTAAATTTTTATTTTATTACTTAACCTCTTACTTAAGGTGTATTAATGTTCAGTGTCAGTCTATAACTTAGCTTTTCGTTATTAAACTTTCTTACATTTGACAATTTTTATCTCACTGTTAACAAAAATCTGACAGTATAACTTTTATACATATCCCTATCCTCCTGCAAGTTTCAAATCAAAAATGAATGACCACAATCAGTTGAATAAATTTATCCTAGAGAATCCACGAAATTTCCATAACTTTTGTTCATCTATTAATTTCATTTCACACTGTAATACCATGGAATACATACATCTTCATTCCCATATATACACAAAAATTGATTACTTTCCAAAATGTTTATTTACACACAAGTATTTGTATTATACAAGATGTCTAGGTACAAAATGAAATATACCTGAAGCGTGTACAAGAGATAGCTTGGAGAGAGTCTCGTCCACCAGCCTATGTCGAGTCTACGGCAGGCAAAGAAATATTTACTATAAATAATTTGAAAAGATGGGAAAAAGGGGTGAGTTTTTAGATAGCTCAGTAAGGAGTGCATTTAAGATAGCAACAAAATTCAAAACATTTATTAAAATCATGAAGCTGAATAACAAAATATTCTTCATATACTTATTATTTCAAACAAAATTTCAAAATCTAAAGATTGCATAACTATGCATACTTTAAAATCATAGCACACTGAAAAATAAATGTAATATCAAAATGAGGAGACTAGACAGACACTATTACTGTCATGTGGGTAATAACTATGTCATCTTTAAAGAGGGTATCCTCCGAAGAGGAAACAAAATACCTATGGTCATGGTAGGGTTGTAAACTGGGCCAGAGTACTACACATAACAGAAACGCCACACAGGCGGAAATAGAAATGCCACAAAGGTGACATGACAGACACGTAGAAATACGCAAGCTATAGACAAGGCTCAGCCCGTTCATATGTTGTTGGTTAATATTCCCTTGGGTCTTGTAAGTCGACCCCCAGGTTGTCACGACCCAAATTACCTAAAAATCAGAGTAAATTTTTTGCTTTTTCATTTATTATTTAATTCTTACCTTTCTCTCATCGTGACTATCCTACAAACAGTTGGGCTATGATTCGGTGTTAGTCACCTCACACTATTTACCATTCCACTTTCATAATCCCATTCACATATCAGAATTTACTATTCTTTGACTTTAAATAAATACATACTCATTAGTATTTATAACTCTACATCCCCGACATCATATCCATTTACGGTACTATGCATTACATACTTAGATACAAAACCATACAAATGTGTATACCTATCTCTCGATGGAAAGCAGCGGATATCAAGCATGCAAGTCCTCAGCCACTTACTAATTTCTATGAATGCTCTGAAAAGATGGGAAAATAAGGGGGTGAGCAAACCACATGCTCAGTAAGGCAATTATGCAAGTAAGTAGATAGCTCCACTATCTACATGCTCATAATGCCATACCCTTAAATCCGTTTCTTTTCATTAAAATCATCAAGCACGAAGTCATGCAAACATCAATGACTTAGTTTATAAAACTGTTCGTGCATATATAAATCATACTACTTATGCATCAAAGCATTTTATGTGACATCATTAAATCATATTAAGCATGAATTAAATCAAGATCATGCAGTCTTTCATGTCATGTAAGACAAATCATGGATTTCAAATGAAAGCATGGAAAACATCGTCATGCTACTGCATTTAAATCAATTCATTTAAAATTCATTATAAAACTTCGGTTATAAAACCACCCTTCTTTCAGGGTCACAAATCATAAAATCATAAAATTGTCAAATCGGGGGCCTGACCCCTCCTTCGGGTCTACCCTGGTCTAACAAACCACAAGTTATATCATGTGAGACAAACAGCTGATTATATCAGTAACATCGAGGACCATGGCCATATCCTAGTGATCCCTGGCAACACGGTACCTAGTGTGCGGGGTATCACACCTGAAACGGGAGGTGGGTCATCCTACCCGCCAGAACAGCATAACACCAGGATTGCGAGGGCAAGGCTTGCTGTCTCGTGGCTAATGCCACTCCACTCCAACAATCCCCACGGTACAGTGTACTCCGTGTGATATACACGGTACAACGTACTCCGTAAACCCAAGCTCAATCAGGGGTGCCTGCAATAGGTCTTATCCACCCATATCATCTCTATCTCAATAAGCACGTGTGAGCATATCATCTCACTGTGACACACAGTCTACAGGAGGCTCCAACACGACTATATGCATGTAATATAAATCCCTGTGCGATCGAAGCTCAAGCACGACTCCATGCATATTCATGATATTCGAAAACCTCGTGCGAGCGAAGCTCTAGCACGGTGTCATAGAAATCAATGAAATCTGCGTACGAACAGAGCTCCAGTACGACTTAAACTGATTATAAATTCAAGTAAAATCCACGTATGAGAAATGCTCTAGTATGGATATGTATAAAAACTCAGTGAAAACCTCGTACGAGAAAAACTCCAGTACGACATTCAAATGAATTATGAAAACCATATAAAACTTTGTGCGAGCAAGCTCCAGCACAAATGAATGCTCAAGTAAATCAAATCTCGTGCGAGTTACACTCCAGCACGGCTTTATGCAATATCAAATCAAAATAGGATGCGAGCTAAGCTCCAGCATCTCTCATACATGTCAAATCATTAAAACTAGTGCGAACAATCGCTCCAGCACCATTTTATGCATACCACGTCAAAACAAATCAAAACATGTCAAAACAGAGTGCGAGCTAGACTCCAGCAGCTCTCATTTCACAATAATAAAAATCAGTGCGAGCACCATGCTCTAGCACATTTCATGCATATGATGTCACACAAGTTAGTGCAAGCAACCGCTCAAGCACATTTATGCACATTCACAAACGTAGATATAGTGCGAACTACGTGTCGGCACTATCTGTTTCCATATAAACTTGATAGTTGGCCTATTTTCCAAATAAATTTCATTTAAATATGAATAACACCTACGTAGTGTTATCTTGTGAAATTTCTACAATTACTGGTCAATCTATCGATTTACTTTGCTTAAAAACCAATAAAATTCCTTAAATCACAATTTTCTTAAATCATGCATTTCATGCATGTCATGCTTTCACCATCCTTAGGTGAACTTCCCTTAATAGAGGTAAAATAACCTTTTTACCTATTTCGATCCTTAAAATTATTTAAACCACTTTTAGGATCATTTTACAATAACATTGTATACATACATAATCATTGTACAGAAAAGCTATTAATGTAAGATCCCGTATATGTATAATGATAATGTGTATACTTGGATCAAAAATATGAATGGACTTGTAATGTAAAGTATGATTAAAGTAAGTCCATGGATTCCATGTATGTATGTGTAATATAAATTGTAACGTACATACGAGTTTCATTGATTATAAATACGAAGAAATGAGATATGGCAAGTGATGGATGCGATTGAAACTCAAAATGAGTAGTGTGGTAAAATGGAATGGAGTTATGCTTCCATTTGGTTTTATGTTGCATACCTTTGAACATACAATGAATGCACACAAGTTTCAATGTGCATAAGGTATGAATGGATGCCATTTTCAAGTTATAAAGGCGGATGGATGAGGAAATGGCCATGGCAATAGATTGAGGGTGTGTTGGTATGAGTTGCAGCAATGAAACTGCAGGAAATCTGGAAAACATGAGGTCCAGATCGATCTCCTAGGATGAGAGATCGATCTGGGAGAGCCAGAATGCTCTTATTTGGGCGAAAGAATTGAGCAGATCGATCTCCAATGGAGCCAGATCGATCTCTCAAGCATTTGTAGTGGAAAAGATCGATCCCCAAGCACCCAGATCGATCTCCTTAGCTCTCTGTTTGGGACCAGATCGATCTGATTGCTTCGACAGATCGATCTCATGCTTCAACAGATCGATCTTATTGCTTCGACAGATCGATCTCAGGCTTAAAAATACCGTGAAAAAGAGGGATTTTAGGGGACCAGATCGATCTCCTCTTGGACCAGATCGATCTCCTCAAGTCATTTCTATATAAGGAGAGCTGAAAATCTAGAAATCTCGGAAAAACACCAAACCTTACCATTTCAACCCAAAAACCTAACTTTTCCTCTCTAAAATCAGCCATTTTCAGTGAGATTTGGAGAGAGATCATTAGAGGCAAAGTTGTTCCTATCAAAGAGAGGAACAACATAGTGAGAGGGCATTTTTCCATTCTTGGAATTGAAGGAGTTAAGGGCATTACCAATTGGAGCAAGAAGAGAAATCATATTGGTAAAATTCTAACACTCCAATCCAAAAGTATTAGCTATTTAATTGATTTTGGAGTTGATTTATATGAGTATTGATGGATAAACTACCTAGGAATGTAGTGGAATTGGTAGGACCTAGAAATCTAAAATGGGTATAATGTGAGGATATGTGGGATTGAATGAGTTTATGATTTGTGGCACGCTAAAGTTGTTATTGGGGTATTGTTTATGATTTTAGATGGTTAGATGGAATTACTTGGTGAGTTGGAGGAATTGTGAAAATGGATATATATATGATTGATAGATGCCATAGTGAGGGGATTCATGAAATGTGAACACTATGAGCTTAATATCGATTTGATATCGATTTTGAATAAGTTAACGGGCCTAAGAAGATCCATAGACTCGAGCTATGGGTAAAGTAATGAAACGAGGCCCAATAAGCTTTAATAGAGGCTATAGGTTAAATTGACTATAGCAAGCACAAGGGTTGCATAATATGGATCGAATATAATGCGGGATACGATTTTGTGCAGTCCCGAAGAGTTCGTTGAAGACGAATCGATCCGTACGAGTAAGCAGCTTAAGGAAGTGGAATCACGCATCGCGATTCCAGGTAAGGGAATTTTGTGAGTATATAGAGGTAGCTGCTCGTACTTTGAACTGTGGGTGAATATTGGGTGTTGTATGAAATGCATGAATTACCCAAAATAAAATGATTGATGGTACTCGTGAATGATGATGAGTATGTGCGTGGTTTTGGATTTGAAGCGGATTTTTATGAAATGGGATAGTAAGGCTAATAATTGCATAAACCTAATGTTTTGATGTTTTTCCAAAACGAATTGCTTGGTTTTAAGCAAGCTTGTAGATAGGTCGGCTAGTATTGTATTGTTGTTGTGAAAAAGCATTTGTGAGTGCTAAACCCGAATTATCGGGATTGATAATTGTATTTAAGCCGCCTATCATATTCGTATGACATAAATTGCGCTAGAGCCTCACTCGCGCTGGATTTCTATGTCTTCATTTGTATGAAACGTGCTAGAGCCTAGCTCGCACCTTGATCTGAAAACTATAGTGATATTTATAAACCGTACTGGAGCTTCTGCTCGTACGTGGATTTTGAGTGGTTGTCTCACGAGTATAACTGTACTAGAGCTATGCTCGTACACGCCTCTTTATGAGAAGATGCATGATGCATGAGTCGTGATAGAGCTTTGCTCGCACAAGTATGTACAATGGGATACGTATAGGGTTGTGAAAGTGGGTAAGATCCTCAAGCCTTACATCCTTAAGCTAACATCCTTAAGCCCAAAGAGGAGGGGAGGCTCTGTTAGGCGGGGAGGCTCTGTTTGGTGGGGAGGCTCTCTTACGGTGGGATCCTTAAGCTAACCTCCTTAAGCCCTGGAGGGGCGAGGAGGCTCTGTTAGGCAGGGAGGCTCTCCTACATGGGTACGGTAAGATCCTTAAGCCCTACATCCTTAAACTAACATCCTTAAGCCCGAAGAGGCAGGGAGGCTCTGTTAGGCGGGGAGGCTCTGTTCGGTGGGGAGGCTCTCTTACGGAAAGGATCCTTAAGCCCTACATCCTTAAGCTAGCATCCTTAAGCCCGAGGAGGCAGGGAGGCTCTGTTAGGCAGGGAGGCTCTGTTCGGCAGGGAGGCTCTCCTTCACGGAATATGGAAAACTCTTGGTATGGGGTAGATAAGACCTAGGAATGGCACCCCCAATCACGATATGAGTCTGCGGAGTACGCTGTACCGTGTATATCACATGGAGTACGATGTACCGCATGATGGTTATGTGATGAGAAAGTCTGGCGAGGGATAATCCATCTTCGTGCCAGCATGATACCCCGCACACCTGGATGCGTGTGGTCTGGGATGATTTATGATGTAATGATTCACATAGGCACTTTTGATATAGTGACCTAGATTTATACACATGCGTGAATTGTGGAATGTAATTGTGGTTGTGATTGTGAGTTGATTTGGTGGTGTTATGTTGTTGGTTCAAAAAGGAGGTTTTTAAATGAATTGCCCTTTTATGAATTTAAATGAGACTGAGCATGAGATGTTTTATACATGATGTCTCTACCATGTTTTATATGCCAATGCACATGATTTGATACATGATATATATGTATGTTCACATGGCATAGTTTTATTCCTCATGCTCCTACTATAAATGATTTATGCATAACACTATCAGCATGTAGATAGAGTAGTTATCTACCATGCTTGCATTATTGCCTTACTGAGCGTGTGGTTGCTCATCCCACTCTATTTTCCCCCCTACAGAGCGTACATAGTAGCCCAGTGAGGACTGAGGCATATTATTTTGGACTCCGCTGCATCTCCATCGCTAAGAGGTATATACACAGTGATTCTTTTTGTATCTAAACAATGTAAAAGCACAGTATTCTTTTGAGTTGTACTTATGGGGGATGTAGATGTCAGTAAAACATGTATTCGTATAAGTACACAATTAAATGCACATGTATGACATCGTTTTAATTAATTGAGAATGAATGAGATGTGGTGATTATTATTGACTCACAGCCCAACAGTGTGCGGTGAGCTTAGTTCACGACCGGGTAAGGTAACAGTAAAACGCGAAAAATTTTCAGTGATTTCGGTTAAAGAGAATGGAATTGGGTCGTGACAATTAAAATACGCGTAGCTACCTCTAGCTACTCACATAATTCCCTTACCTCATTTTTCTGTACAGTCCGACCTTTCCTCTGATGACTCGTCACGCAGTCCGATTTGCTCCAAATCCAATCAAATCTCCGGAACTGCGGATACACATTCATCAGGTCAAATACAATATAATTTAATTGTATTTTATATTTTCTGGGCTTAATTTAAATCATTTGGGCCGTTTACCCATATTGGGCCCGATTGCACCATAATGGGCCTTAATCGGCCTTAAGCCCGTTTTCTCACTCTATCGAGGCCTATTGGGCTCATTGGGCCCAACAGTATTTATTTAGCCTCGTTCTAAATTCTCAGACAGCTTATGAATTATTTACGATAATTTATCTCAATTTTCAGAATTTAATTCATTTAATGCGAAAATTAAATTCTTAATTCATTAACACGCATAACGATGTAAAAATTATCGTAAATAAGGGTTACTTACCCGAGATTCCATGATAGTACGAAAATCGAGGCTGTCTCGAGCTTTTGGTGGATGCCAATTGTCAAGCTACACATTTAAATATATTTTCGGGTAAACTTTCAGTCGATTATTTATCAAATTAAATATTTCAAAAATTAAATCGGTCAATTCGACCGCTTACCGACTTACCCGAAACTCGATTGCATCACTGAAATTTTCCCCAATTTTTTCTCTTTTTCTTTTTCCCTTTTTTTCTCTTTTTTCCTTTTCTTTTTGGCTGAACCGGTCCGATCCGGTTCAACCCGGTTCAGATCGCCGGTTCGATCTGGTTCAGTTTGGCCGGTTCAGTCCGGTTCGACTGGTTCAGTCACCATTTGGTCATTTCGGCGCCGTCCGGTCGGTTCCCGGCGCGATTCCGACACCAATCGGTGCGTCACGGCATGGGCTTCCATAATCGGGCCTCGGTTAGAGTCAAAATGCAGCCATCGCCGGCGAAAACAGGTTTCTCTCCCGCAGTCCTCCTCCGTCGATCTGGCGTTTTTCGTCGTTCTCCGCGCGCGTGCCAACTGCCGTTGGTTCCCACGAGGCTCATCGACCTTCGTCGGCCTTCGCCTGGGGTCTCTGGCGGCTGGTGGTGGCTCGTCCGGTGGATTCCTCTTCCCTTGGTTTCCTACTGGTTTCGCGTTTATTTCTTCTCTGTTTCACGAAATCTGATTTCGTTTCTGTTTCTTTTTTTTTTTTACATTTTATTTATTTATTTTTAATTTATTTTTAATATTATTTATAATTAAATTTTATTATTATTTTATTCATTAAAATAATAATAAAATTCCCAAAAATATTTAAAAAAATTCTATTAAATTCATTTAATCCGTAAATAAATTTCTCAGTCCGATTTTACATTTTCGGTATATTTTTCGATTATTTTTTAGAATATTTTTCGATACGAAAATTTCGGTTTATTCCAATAAATTCATATCTTGATCAATTTAACCCGAAATTTAATTATTTCTTCGTTATTGATCAAGATTTCTCAATCTCATATTTTTAATTAAATTTTCTTGTCCCGATTTATACCGAATTTTGATCTTTTGATCGTTTTACCCTTGCACGTGTTCGGGAATACCATTTCCATCCTTTTGCATTTTTAAATGCACTCGAAAATTCCTATTTATTCCCTTTTTGCCCGTACGATAAAACCGGGTCTTACAATCTCCCCCACTTAAGAAATTTGGTCCTCCAAATTAGAACCAAGTCAAATAAGTCCATAAACAACTTCGGGTACATCTATCGTATCATATACTGCCATCCTCATGTAACTTTCTCTGGAGTGTAATACTACCATCAGACTTGACTAGGGAGATCATCTTAACCCTCAACACTTTCTCTTTCATGTTTAATACCTGAATCGATTCTCTAATCTACGTTATACTTTCATTGAGCTAAGCTGTTGGAGCTCATATCCGATCACATGCTGGATTCGGATAGTATTTTCGAAGCATCAAAAGATGGGACACATTGTGGATGCCTGTTTATTCAAGTGGTAACGCCAACCTACAGGCCTTGTCTCCCACTTTGTCCAATCTCTTTTCGAATCTCATTATGTCCTTAAGACAAGTAATTACCAACAATACTAATTCACCCTCGGTGAATTTTCAATGGTTTCTCGTCTCTTGTCAGCATAGCTTTTCTATCTGCTTTGAGGTGTTCTTAATCTCTCATAAATTAACTGAACATCCTCAGAGGTTTGTCTTACCGATTCGAGAATAATTCTATCTGTCACCCACTTCTCTTATCCAAGTCAGAGAACAACTCCCTACGGGCATACAATGCCACATATAAAGTCATCCCAATACTCAAGTGACAACTGTCATTATTGACGAATTTGATTAGTAGTAACTGATCATCCCAGGAGCTCATAAAATCAATGGCACACGCTCTCATCACATCCTCCAGAACTTGTACAGTCCTCTCTGACTGACCATCTGTCTAAGGATGGAAGCTGTGCTAACACACAATCGAGTTCCCATTGGCTTCCAAAAACAATATTCCCAGAAGTGGGAAGTGAAGCGAGAATCCCTATCTGATACCATGCTCCATGGAACGCTACATAATATTGCACAATTTTCCATACACATAAATTCGCCTACACACTTAGAGTATCTGGGGATTTCATAACCAGAAGGTGGGTAACTAAATCAATCTATCGACTATCACCCAGATAGCCTCGTGATTCATCCGGGTCCTCTGTAATCCATCACAATATTCATGGTAACTTGTTCCCATTTTCGTGTCAATATAGGTAGAGGCTGTAATAACCCTGCAACTTCTTTTACTCTACCTTACTCTGCTGACATACGAGACACTTATCCACAATCTCTACAATATCACTTTTCATACCTGACCACCAATACCCTTTTCAGAGATTCTGATATATTTATTATTTCTCGGATGCACTGTATATCCAGAAGAGTGAGCTTCTGACAATAAAACTATCTCATCAACTGTGGTCCTGGGGAGCACTTATATTATCTCTGAACCTCTGTAAGTCATCATCACTCTCTGTGAACTCTGTCACTATACCCTTCTGAATCTGTCCCACACCATCGACAACATGTCGATCATCACGCTAAGCCTGGCAAATTCGGTCACACAACTTCGGTTATAACGTCAGGCTAGCTGTCACAAAATCAGTGTTATCATCAGAAGGGATCACATCACTACTGAGGTTCACCACTGCTCTAGCAGCTCACGCTCCTTGACCATCATATGTGATACCATCCCGAGGCTCTTTCTATTCAAGGCATCAGCTATTACATTAGCCTTTCCTGGGTGGTATAATGTTCACAATCATAATCCTTAAAAGCTCTAACCCTCTTGGTTATCTCATATTCTACTCTTTCTGTGAAAACAGATACTCGGGGCTTTTATGATTAGTGCATACCCGAAATGTCTCACCGTATAAGTGGTGGCGCCATACTTTTAGTGTAAACGCTACGGCTGCCAACTCTAAATCATGGGTCGGATAGTTTCTCTCATGGTCCTTGAACTGACTGGATCCATAAACGACTATTTTCCCATTTTACATCAATACACAGCCCAATCTTATTTTGAGGTATCCATAAACACTGAAACCTCATGAGCTGTTGGTTATGGTGAGAATACTTACGATGGTCAGTTCATTATTTTTAATATACCAAAACTCACCGAAGTTATTTACATACTTATCATTCTACTGGCATGCAATCTTATCCCAAATGATACATGTCAACTGAGCAGCCCATTTCGAGAAACTTTCAACACTCGTCTGTAAGACAATTTCCTGTTGCTACTCATGCTCTTCCATGGACTTCAAATACATCGAAATGTCATCGCTAAAGATGACAACCAATCAGTCCAGGTAAAGTTTAAATACCTTATCATAGTTGAGTTCCACTAAATACTTCATTCACGCATATCCTTGACCTTTATACGCATAAACGTATAACGTCATTTCGTAATCGCTTCCGTTCAAGATACTAACCCGCGTCATTTCCTTTTTTCTTATATTAATGACTTTTATAAAATTTTAATTTTTTTAAACTTTCATGATTAATCAAATTTTGTATCTCTTTATCGTACCAGTAAAGGTACCCAAATTTTAAATGCATATATAGCGACTATCGATTTCAATTTATAGGTTATTTGTGTGCTTCTAGACGCTATCAAATCTTCAGGCAGGGAAGTATTTTAAAATACCTTTATTAACCCTTTTGACTTGACCACAATTACTTTACATATCAGTCCATGTGGTCACAATTCATACTCGCTACATATCAAAGATATCCTTACCTTACATACGCCTCTTATTCCAATATATCTCATTTAATATATCACTTATAACAAACTCTTTCATTAATTGTCAAACTTACAATACACTTACAATATACAATCTCTATACCCATATTCAGTTAGCGCTAATCAGCTAACTAGCATCGTTTTGCTTAAAGGTACAGGCTTCACATCTTTCACTCGCTTATAAGCAACTGAAGGCGGTATGAATATATACGTGGCACCAGGATCAATTAAAATAATTATTTCCTTATTTACAACCAGTGTGGTATCTTCCACCACATCCTATGAAACATCAATAGTGTCCTGGTCCAAGGCATACACTCGCCCTCGTCCAACATCTTATATCTGTGGTAACTACCACATATTCTACACTGTTTACACTGCTACACTGCTACGTAGCAGGTCGAGGTCCTCAAATCACAATACCCCTCAATAGTGTTGAAATTAGATACATTAGGGTTTATCAATCAACTTACCCCGTGACTCATCAGCTCTAAGCTTTTACCAAACTACCTTTTTCTCGTTCTGACATCTCTGTCATTTTCTATTCTCTTTTGTCTCAATTTCGGCCCTTACTACCTTTCCCAATCTCAGAGGCGTGCAACTCATGATCTTATTCACACAACTATAGTGTGCACACTGCCTCGACATAGGTAGTGATATATAATGGCCAATCGAACTCTAATCGACAATCTGAACCCTTCCATGAACTTTCAGACATCTCGACTCTCACTGTTCATAGTGTCCGAGTCATATCTGCCCAGGAATATAAACTGAGTTTCATACTCGTCGATCAACATGTTCCTCTGGGTCAGAGTAATGAATTTAATCTGTAATTTTCTTTAAATGTCCGGGATATTCTGTCATCGGAATACATCTATAATCATTTTCTCATGTCCAATCTGGATGTCTAACTCTTAAGATAGGTCGAGCGGACTTCCACCAACGTTCCGACACCCTCAATCTCATACATATTCTGAGCAATTAGCTCTATAATATTCTCCACACTCCGCTCCAACCTCGCAAAGCGTGTCTCAATACTGTCTGATCTCTCTGTCAGACTCTGTCCGATCATTCTGTCGGACTCTGTGGGGCATGATCAACATCAGCCTCCATGTCAATCTCATCTCGAGTTTCATATGGTGACTCAGTACAACTCTTGGGCCTACCTCAATGGCCTTGAGCTCGTGTACTCGCCTTTCAACCATAGCGGCTATCAGTTAATAAGTATATTCTTGCATTCAAAAATCAAATTCTTAGCTGCACTTCCATCTCGATATACACAATTGTATCTAAACAATGCACAGTAAATGAGGATGTAACCTTCCTTAACCACTAACACCGACTCATATTAGGCCAACTCAACCTCTGATACCATTAAACTTGTCACGACCCAAATTACCTAAAAATCAGAGTAAATTTTTCGCTTTTTCATTTATTATTTAATTCTTACCTTACTCTCATCATGACCATCCTACAAACAGTTGGGTTATGATTCGGTGTTAGTCACCTCACACTATTTACCATTCCACTTTCATAATCCTATTCACATATCAGAATTTACTATTCTTTGACTTTAAATAAATACATACTCATTAGTATTTATAACTCTACATCCCCGACATCATATCCATTTACAGTACTGTGCATTACATATTTAGATACAAAACCATACAAATGTGTATACCTGTCTCTCGATGGAAAGCAGTGGATATCAAACATGCAAGTCCTCAGCCGCTTACTAATTTTCGTGAATGCTCTGAAAAGATGGGAAAATAAGGGGGATGAGCAAACCACACGCTCAGTAAGGCAATTATGCAAGTAAGTAGATAGCTCCACTATCTACATGCTCATAATGCCATGCCCTTAAATTCGTTTCTTTTCATTAAAATCATCAAGCACGAAGTCATGCAAACATCAATGACTTAGTTTATAAAACTGTTCGTGCATATATAAATCATACTACTTATGCATCAAAGCATTTTATGTGACATCATTAAATCATATTAAGCACAAATTAAATCAAGATCATGCAGTCTTTCATGTCATGTAAGACAAATCATGGATTTCAAATGAAAGCATGGAAAACATCGTCATGCTACTGCATTTAAATCAATTCATTTAAAATTCATTATAAAACTTCGGTTATAAAACCACCCTATTTTCAGGGTCACAAATCATAAAATCATAAAATTGTCAAATCGGGGGCCTGACCCCTCCTTCGGGTCTACCCTGGTCTAACAGACCACAAGTTATATCATGTGAGATAAACATCTGATTATATCAGTAACATCGAGGACTATGGTCATATCCTAGTGATCCCTGGCAACACGGTACCTAGTGTGCGAGGTATCACACCTGAAATGGGAGGTGGGTCGTCCTACCCGCCAGAACAGCATAACACCAGGATTGCGAGGGCAAGGCTTGCTACCTCGTGGCTAATGCCACTCCACTCCAACAATCCCCACGGTACAGCGTACTCCACGTGATATACACGATACAACGCACTCGGTGAACCCAAGCTCAATCAGAGGTACCTGCAATAGGTCTTATCCACCCATATCATCTCTGTCTCAATAAGCACGTGTGAGCATATCATCTCACTGTGACACACAGTCTACAGGAGGCTCCAACACGGCTATATGCATGTAATATAAATCCCTGTGCGAGCGAAGCTCAAGCACGGCTCCATGCATATTCATGATATCCGAAAACCTCGTGCGAGCGAAGCTCTAGCACGGTGTCATAGAAATCAATGAAATCTTCGTACGAGCAGCGCTCCAATACAACTTAAACTGATTATAAATTCAAGTAAAATTCACGTACGAGAAATGCTCTAGTATGGATATGTATAAAAACTCAGTGAAAACCTCGTACGAGAAAAACTCCAGTACGACATTCAAATGAATTATGAAAACCATATAAAACTTTGTGCGAGCAAGCTCCAGTACAAATGAATGCTCAAGTAAATCAAATCTCGTGCGAGTTACACTCCAGCACGGCTTTATGCAATATCAAATCAAAATAGGATGCGAGCTAAGCTCCAGCATCTCGCATGCATGTCAAATCATTAAAACTAGTACGAGCAATCGCTCCAGCACCATTTTATGCATACCACATCAAAACAAATCAAAACATGTCAAAACATGTAAAAACAGAGTGCGAGCTAGGCTCCAGCAGCTCTCATTTCACAATAATAAAAATCAGTGCGAGCACCATGCTCTAGCACATTTCATGTATATGATGTCACACAAGTTAGTGTGAGCAACTGCTCAAGCACATTTATGCACATTCACAAACGCAGATATAGTGCGAACTACGTGTCGGCACTATCTGTTTCCATATAAACTTGATAGTTGGCCTATTTTTCAAAGAAATTTCATTTAAATATGAATAACACCTACGTAGTGTTATCTTGTGAAATTTTTACAATTACTGACCAATCTATCGATTTACTTTGCTTAAAAACCAATAAAATTCCTTAAATCACATTTTTCTTAAATCATGCATTTCATGCATGTCATGCTTTCACCATCCTTATGTGAACTTCCCTCAATAGAGGTAAAATAACCTTTTTACCTATTTCAATCCTTAAAATCATTTAAACCACTTTTAGGATCATTTTACAATAACATTGTATACATACATAATCAGTGTATAGAAAAGCTATTAAAATACGCGTAGCTACCTCTAGCTACTCACATAATTCCCTTACCTCATTTTTCTGTACAGTTCGACCTTTCCTCTGATGACTTGTCACGCAGTCTGATTTGCTCCAAATCCAATCAAATCTCCGGAACTGCAGATACACATTCATCAGGTCAAATACAATATAATTTAATTGTATTTTATATTTTCTAGGTTTAATTTAAATCATTGGGCCCGTTTACCCATATTGGGTCCGATTGCACCATAATGGGCCTTAATCGGCCTTAAGCCCGTTTTCTCACTCTATCGAGGCCTATTGGGCTCATTGGGCCCAACAGTATTTATTTAGCCTCGTTCTAAATTCTCAGACAGCTTATGAATTATTTACGATAATTTATCTCAATTTTCAGAATTTAATTCATTTAATGCAAAAATTAAATTCGTAATTTATTAACACGCATTACGGTGCAAAAATTATCGTAAATAAGGGTTACTTACCCGAGATTCCATGATAGTACGAAAATTGAGGCTGTCTTGAGCTTTGGGTGGATGCCAATTGTCGAGCTACACATTTAAATATATTTTCAGGTAAACTTTCAGTCGATTATTTATCAAATTAAATATTTCAAAAATTAAATCGGTCAATTCGACCGCTTACCGACTTACCCGAAGCTCGATTGTATCACTGAAATTTTCTCCAATTTTTCCTCTTTTTCTTTTTCTCTTTTTTTTTTCTCTTTTTTCCTTTTCTTTTTGGCTGAACCGGTCCGATCCGGTTCAACCCGGTTCAGACCACCGGTTCGTCCAGTTCAGTCCAGTTCGATCGGTTCAGTCACCATTTGGTCATTCCGGCGCCGTCCGGCCGGTTCTCGACGCGATTCCGGCACCAATCGGTGCGCCACGGCCTGGGCTTCCATAATCACACCTCGGCTGGAGTCAAAACGCAGCCATCACCGACGAAACCAGGTTTCTCTCCCACGGTCCTCCTTCGTCGATCTGGCGTTTTCCACCGTTCTCGACACGCGTGCCAACTGCCGGTGGTTCCCACGAGGCTCGTCGAGCTTCGCCGGCCTTCGCCTGGGGTCTCTGGCCGCTGGTGGTGGCTCGTCCGGTGGATTCCTCTTCCCTTGGTTTCCTACTGGTTTCGCGTTTATTTCTTCTCTGTTTCACGAAATCTGATTTCGTTTCTGTTTCTTTTTTTTTACATTTTATTTATTTATTTTTAATTTATTTTTAATATTATTTATAATTAAATTTTATTATTATTTTATTCAATAAAATAATAATAAAATTCCCAAAAATATTTAAAAAAATTCTATTAAATTCATTTAATCCGTAAATAAATTTCTCAGTCCGATTTTACATTTTCAGTATATTTTTTGATTATTTTTGAGAATATTTTTCTATACGAAAATTTCGGTTTATTCCAATAAATTCATATCTTGATCAATTTAACCCGAAATTTAATTATTTCTTCGTTATTGATCAAGATTTCTCAATTTCATATTTTTAATTAAATTTTCTTATCCCGATTTATATCGAATTTCGATCTTTTGATCGTTTTACCCTTGCACGTGTTCGGGAATACCATTTCCATCCTTTTGCATTTTTAAATGCACTCGAAAATTCCTATTTATTCCCTTTTTGCCCTTACGATAAAATCCGGTCTTACACAGGTATACCTCGACTCGCATGCTATAGGGAGCCTTAGTCTTAAAACATTTTTCTTAGCATATTGAAATCATTTTCAATTCTATTTGCATAAAAGCTTACGAAAATTATGTCTCGGGAATCACATATATGCATGCTTGTTACACAAATATTCATATATTACAAAATTGTATAAAAATCATGCCTGAATTCCATACAAGCTCTAGAAATTATTTTTTCAATTTCTACTTTAGCAAAAGCCATCCAAATTCATCAAACAACAACATCAACAACGTCATCATCTTCCACCAACTTTCTCACATTGTTGACCAAGTTTGAACACTCTTTCCTTCTCCAAAAGTGATCCTCAACTGTAGATATACATGTATATAACTTAGAATCATTCAAAACAAGCTTAAAAACCAACCAAGAAATAAAAAATCCAAAGTTTCTCTCACTTTGGAAACAGAGCAGTTTCGTCCCTTGTTATTCTCTCTAACTTTTCACCTAGAAAATCAACTTGTTTGGGGATAGATTTTTTATTCGTGATATAAGGCTTAATATGAAAGATTTTGTTCTCCTTGACCGACTACTAAAAGTGGCCGGAATATGGCCGAAAAAATCGTACAAGTTGATCCTATGAAGGACGCTTGTGGCAAGCTTGCAAGGGGGATAAGTTTCTGGTTCCAAGTCAGTTCGGGGAGTTCTTTAGTGTTTTAGAAAGGTCTTAAAGTGATCTTTATCCTGGAAAAAATCCACCTCAAAAGCCTTTTGGAAGGTCTTCAAAATGGGCTTTTATGTTGGGCCAGCAGGGTGCTGGGCTTGGGCTGACAGTAGACCTGTTTTCCTAAAATTCCAAAAAAAATATTTTCAGCCCAATTTCTTCCAAATTTCAATTCTCATGTGTTATGCTAAGTCCCTAGTATGTTTCATAAAAATTTTGGGCCCACTTGTTTAAGAAAAGTTTTCCGTTTGAGCCCATTTTACCCGATTTAGTCATTACCGATAAAAATTCTTAAAGTTTTCAGTTTACTTTAAAAATTAATTTGATCACCGAAACCTTAAGATTTTTACTCAATTCTAATTCTCTAAGTCAAATATACCTTAAATTAATTTCCTATGGCCTCAGAATAAATTTTACGAATTTATGAAATTTATTTTGAATTTATTTCAATTTCTAGGTCCAATTTCTCGATTTAGTGATAATTCAGGTTTTTACTTGTTTTTCCGATTATGACGCCTTGGTTTTACCTTCTAACCACCAAAGCATACTCATAAATGTAACCTCTTGAAAAATAATTCAATTTAAAATCTTACCTCGAATTTCGTGCCTTGAGCTTCATGCCACTAATCTAGGCGCTTCGGTTATTCCGGGTCTTGCATAATACTTAGGTAAGTCTTGAACTTCTCATCTTAACTTTTAAATAAATAATAATTCGAAAAGTTGGTTTCACATTGACCAAGTTTGACCAAGCTCCAATTTACCTGAAGGACTCCCTTTGCTGCATATTACACCATTCATGGTCTTAAAACACTTAAAAAAGCCTCAAAAACCAACTAAAGAATCAAAGAAAGCCAAATTGTTCTTACCTCTTCTATAGGACAGATTCTGTCTAGCAATCTCCAAAGGCTCTTTCACCACTTCTACCACTTCAATAAGGTCTAAAAAAATTATATGTTATAGAGGGATGAGTGAGGAACAAATTATCCTTTTGGGCTAAGCCTAATTTGTTCTCTAGAGTTTAGGAAAAAATTTTAAACTCATACTGCTCTAGGTGCGTCAACGGCAAAAATAGAGGAGGGGTGTGATATGGTTTCAACGAGTTTTGACCCCAATATTTGCTAAGACATTCTTTAATATGTGGGCTAACATAGCTTCTAAGAGAAGCTTCAAATTAGTTAGGGAACTTAGCCAAATTTGATGAGATTTTGAGGTCCATCCTTTAGTGGCATTAGGTGAATCTGCTGTCCTGAATAAAAAAAAAAAATCTATCCCCTTTGTATTTTAGCCACTTCCCACATTTTCTACCATCCAAAATCACTTATTCTTATGTATAATTTATGGTATTAAGAGTTGACAAGTATTAAACTTAGGATAATATAAATTAACTCCACTTAGTGCTAAGCTAGGTGTAGTGGGATTAGGTGGTTATAAGATTTCAGATTTTATATTCTAATTTCTTGCCTATTGGAAGCCAACTAATTGGCATTATTTATGCTCCAAATTGTCATATTTTAATATTGCATTATGTCTCCCAAAATACTTGGTGGTAATAGGTATTTACTTGGCCACTCTTGTATGCATTTCCCATGCATACATTTCGGTCACCCAATTCTCTTGCACTCACTTAGGCCCTAATATAATGTACACATTTTATACATTTCATGTCCCAAATACCATTGCATTGACTTCCTTTTTCAAGCTCCAAAATAGCCCTTAAAGTACACTTAAACCGAAAATGATCAAGATTTTTAATCCTCATCAATTTTTGTGGGACCTTCATTTTGGGATCTGAACGACTTTATTTTCTATCCGAATCTTACCCAAAATTCATTCACACCCTAAGAAACATGTGTATAAAATTTGGGTCCAATGGTAGTTCATCTTGGCCTTCAAATAAGTTTATACTTCCATGTCATTTCCACTTTTTTTATCAAGATTTTTATCCTGATCAATTTCTCTTCATGCCTTAATTCCATGATCTAATTATGGCGCTTCAAGCCCATTTTAATTTATTCTAAGAGTTTTTACCCTATATAAATTTATTAATATATTGGTTTAATTTTTAATAACCTATAGAATTTTATTTAATTAGTTTTCCTAATTTAATTTCCTAGTTTTCACTAGCTTGTAAGAATTGTTGAATTACATTATTTTAGCAAAGATAACTTCATTCCTATGCACATAAGTATACTTGCATTGACATAGATACTTGGGATTACTTAAAACTTAAATTATTATCTTAATCCTCATGCTCGATGACTTAATTCCAACTTCCAACTTTCATGCTTCATGAATCTCCTTTGAGTCCTATAAAAAATATCTTGATACACTTGATATATCACTTGGTTAACTTATAAACGAGTATATCTTCTTGGTTACATGCACGCAAAACAAATATTTAGCACTTTAATAGTTTTCTTCCAACAATCACACTTGTTGTGGATCCGTCCCACAGACGGCGCCATATGGACGGGAGGCCCACTCAACCGTATTGTCCGCTTTGGGTACGGCCCATTGGCAGCCTGCGTTCGCAGGGCCCGAACCAAGGGTTCCCCTCACGGTTTTCTTTCGCGTCCCCAGGGCTTCGAACTCAGGACCTAAGTCCTTTGTTCTATGCACCCTGGTACCATTGAGCTCACTGAGCTGAGCTCAATGGTACCAGGGTGCGTAGAACAAAGGACTTAGGTCCTGAGTTCGAAGCCCTGGGGACGCGAAAGAAAACCGTGAGGGGAACCCTTGGTTCGGGCCCTGCGAACGCAGGCTGCCAATGGGCCGTACCCAAAGCGGACAATACGGTTGAGTGGGCCTCCCGTCCATATGGCGCCGTCTGTGGGACGGATCCACAACAAAACGCGCGTTTTGTTGTGACGTCTAGCCCAGCTGGTAGAGCCACTCAACCGTATTGTCCGCTTTGGGTCTGGCCCGTTGGCAGCCTGCTTTCGCAGGGCCGGAACCAAGGGCAGCCCTCACGGTTTTCTTTTGCGTCCCCAGGGGATCGAACTCAGGACATGGTCCTTGAGAAATCACCCCTGGTACCATTGAGCTCAGTGAGCTCAATGGTACCAGGGTGCGTAGAACAAAGGACTTAGGTCCTGAGTTCGAAGCCCTGGGGACGCGAAAGAAAACAGTGAGGGGAACCCTCGGTTCGGGCACTGCGAACGCAGGCTGCCAACGGGCCGTACCCAAAGCGGACAATACGGTTGAGTGGCTCTACCTGCTGAGCTAGACGTCACAACAAAACGCGCGTTTTGTTGTGGATCCGTCCCATAGACGGCGCCATATGGATGGGAGGCGCTATGGTACCAGGGGTGAATTCTCAAGGACCATGTCCTGAGTTCGATCCCCTGGGGACGCGAAAGAAAACCGTGAGGGCTGCCCTTGGTTCGTGCCCTGCGAACGCACTGAGCTCAATGGTACCAGGGGTGATATCTCAAGGACCATGTCCTGAGTTCGATCCCCTGGGGACGCGAAAGAAAACCGTGAGGGCTGCCCTTGGTTCGGGCCCTGCGAACGCAGGCTGCCAACGGGCCAGACCCAAAGCGGACAATACGGTTGAGTGGCTCTATCTGCTGAGCTGAGCTCAATGGTACCAGGGGTGATTTCTCAAGGACCATGTCCTGAGTTCGATCCCCTGGGGACGCGAAAGAAAACCGTGAGGGCTGCCCTTGGTTCGGGCCCTGCGAACGCAGGCTGCCAACGGGCCAGACCCAAAGCGGACAATACGGTTGAGTGGCTCTACCTGCTGAGCTAGACGTCACAACAACACTCAACTAACTTTGACACACCAATTTCTTACCAAATTGTTACCCAAAACCAAAAGCTATAAGTTAATCTCTTTTTTGGTTCCAACGTTTCCCTCACTAAATTTGCATGAGCACCATTGCCGAATGCGTAAGGCTTCGCTTCCTCGAGTTGGCGTCATTCCCATAAATCCTCTACATGCAAGACCATTTAAGGTTTTACTCATGGAAAACCAGCTTAGTAAATGGAAAGATCTTTCACCCTTACCTTTACTTATCAAGACCGAAAGCATTTTCCTTGTCCTCTTTGCTCTCTGTTCCTCTCTAAGGTTCACCAAATCAACATGCATCTATCCATCAAGCTCCCTCACGTTGTCTTCTTTCATTTTCCATAAAAATTTCTTAATTTCCTCAAGGCTTCCTCCCGAACCGAGAAGCTTTTCAAGGTTCTCTAATGGCTTCCCTTTATTTAATCTTTGCCGAGAGTGAGAGAGAGTTGAGTGGTAAAGGACAACTTTATCTAGTTTTTGTTTAATTTAATCTTAACAATTTCCAAGTTAATAAAAGCATTAACAATTGACAAAAAGGGGGTCCCACGGTTTAGGACTTGTTTTTCTTTAAATTTCCTTGAAACATCACTAGAGACCCCACAGCATTAGCTTAAAAATAGGCTTTTAGTAATTGGCTTTTATATCTATATAATTTTTAATTAATCACTAATTACACCATTTTCATTTTAGTTACTAAGGCCCACGGTTTGACATTAATATTTTGGCCATTGTAAGTTACAACTTAATTGAAACATGAAACGATATTAGGATTACACATAAACCATGTAAAATATTTTATGAAGACATAGTTATTATATGTCTAAATTTATTTCTCACTAAATTATCAATTTGTCTGATTAATTCTAATTAAATCTTTTATTCTTATAAAGCATAAATTGATTTATTTTCCAGCAAAATAAATTCTTCAACATGTTGCTCCCAAAAAAATAAATACAGAGCTATAAAAATTGTCATTTTGATCTTGGTATCGAAATTGCACCAAAATTGACGTCGAGCCCCGAGGTATCATAACTCCACCAAATTTATCCAAAATAAAGTAAATAAGCTAAATTAACTGTTTTTGAATTAAACATAATTATGCAAAGTAACGTATTTAAAAATGTTACATAACAAAATCATAAATTAATCTTAAATCAAGTTATTTTATCAATATAAAAATTTTAAATAATAAATAATTTTTTTTCCCATTAACAAATCATCAAATATATTAAAATTGTAGAGTTTCTTAAGACCTCGAGAGGCCATGCCATTGTGTTTTTTTTCTCATCTTTTGTCTTTGAACTTTTTCTTTGAGTTATGGTTTTGATTGGAAATTTCCCTCGAATTTTTTTTTCTCTCCCATTGTAGCTCCCACTCCGTACTAAGTCTCTCTGTCAAAGTTCTTGTTAATATATATATATATATATAAAGAAAGAAAGTAACTGAATATCTGGTTAAAAGAAGAAAATAGTCTACTTTTTTTTTTCTTTAGTTCATTGACTTTTTGTGTCTCCTTGTTTCTTCATTAGTTTTCTCCTTTCCATTGAAAATTGTTTTAGGTTTTAAAGAGTGAAAAAGGAAAGTTCTAGGGAGGCTAGAAGAGGATCACTTTTTGACTCTTTTAGCTTTTATTATTTTCTAAATTTGTTGTGGTCCTTCAATGAAAATAATTTTCAAAGGGGGAAAATTTTTAAGAAAACCATCTTTTTTACTTTTTTTTTTTAATATTGTTTGAAGGGACATAAGATTTTAGTAACGGCAGCTGCTCTCATTGTGTATCTGTCCCTAATTATATATGGAGTACAAACATAATATTAAATAGACAAAAGAAAAAGATAATTTAATCTCAAAATCGACATTCGAAAAATCTTGCACTTCGTAGATCAGTTGAAAACAATTTTTCGATACCACATTCTACTCTAGATGTTGCAAGTTACTCCAATTTAAAAAATTGTACATTCAAAACTTAATCTAAATTCGATCTAACCCGTTCCAGGAACAACCTCTACAGCTATTTAAATCCATTGAAAGAGTTTCTAAAAGGTGGAGATGGGCAGACACGAATCTTGCACCTAGGAAATGGAGGGTCCAGGGCCTCCACATTTTGCCCGAATAGATATATAGCACGTCAATAGGCCCAATAATTTCTTAATTTTCATTATACTTATTGTATAGAGTTGCAGGCCCAATATAATCACAGTCCACTCCAACAGAACATCAACTTTGCTTAATCCTATTCCCAAGGAACTCACTCAGGGACACTGACTTGACATCAAACCGGCAAAATAAACGCAGCTTTCAGGAGCATCACGCATACAATTTTTCCGTACGTCTTGTTTACAGTTCATATATCATAGATTCATAGTATTTGTTTTCTTAATAATAATAAATAACAGGCTCTCTGTTCCTTGAAGCAATGCCTCCCAATTTTCCCTTTCGATTCCCTAATTGGAAACCTCCATTTCTTTTTCAGCCTCCTTCCTCCTAATATAACCTCAACTCTAAGAAAACTCACTCAACCACTACTCCTAATGACGTCCCACCACATTTGAAAAATATGTCGCTTATATTTCTCTTAAATATGCCTGTTTCTTCCTCTTCACCTCCAAACTCAGACACCGCTCATTTTCATTTCTTTGTTGATAACTTCTCCGGGATCTTGAGATTCTGCCAAAATGAGGAAACGGTTGTGGGGTTTTCTTTTTATCGCTATTGGTTTTGCTTGGAACATTGCCGCTGAGCACATTCCTCGCACTGAGAGAATTTCTGGTATCTCTTATTTTTAATGTTGCTCAAGTTTGATTGGAATCACGGCTTTTTTTTTTTTTTTTTAAAAAGGAAGCTCCTGGCTTCAGCAGTTAGTAAATTAAGCTTATACAGTTCTTGTTTCTGTTAGACATGGTTTGAGTTGGGACATTGATTATCTTCTATACGGCTTCTTTATCATATATAGAATTTTAATTGGGTTTTCACGGTCTTATGGAAATTTGCTCTTTTTATTTATTTTTTTTTTCTGTACCACTAATCAAGAAATTATAAAATCAAATTCATTATTCCCATCACTACCACCAAGTGTTACTTCATTTTTTTTTCCTAGCTAAACTAATAGATATGTAGTGTCTGTGCTACTAAATTTTGATTTATGTAAATTCTAAACTTCCTTTAGAACGTTTTGATGGGGTGCTCTCCTAGTGTCTGGTGTTGGATGAATTTAAATAAAAAAAAAAAAACTGAAATTACTAAAATTTTAGATAATTGATGGTATGTAATCCGTTGTGCAGTATCATTGAATCTAAAATGTGTTTTGAATAATGCAGGAAGTGCTGGTGATGTCTTGGAAGATGATCCAGTAGGAAAGCTGAAAGTTTATGTATATGAGCTTCCAAGCAAATACAACAAGAAAATCCTTCAGAAAGACCCCAGATGCCTTTCACATATGTTTGCTGCTGAGATCTTCATGCATAGGTTTCTTTTATCTAGTCCTGTTCGAACTCTCAATCCAGAGGAAGCAGATTGGTTTTATACCCCTATATATGCCACTTGTGATCTTACACCTACTGGCTTGCCATTGCCCTTCAAGTCTCCAAGGATGGTGAGAAGTGCAATACAGCTTATTTCCTCAAGCTGGCCTTACTGGAATAGAACAGAGGGGGCTGATCATTTCTTTGTTGTGCCCCATGATTTCGGAGCATGCTTTCACTATCAGGTAGCTGATTCTGTGCTTTTGTTGTTGCTGTGCTTTTGTTGTTGTCTTAATTACTCGTATGTTGAGGCTGGCATTGTACCAAACTACATAGGGGATGCTTAGGGCTAGTTTGGATGAACAATGCGATTGACAGCGATTGATTCCGGTGAAATTGAAAACAGCGGTGGCGATGAGATTAGTGTCAAACGGCAATGCGTTTGGATTCAATTACAGTGATGACAGTGAGGTGAATGATAAAATTACCATTAAAGATATTATATTAAAATTAAAAAAAAATAAATAAATAGGGGTAAAACTATAAATGCGGTGCGGTGAGAAATCTCATTGCATCACACCGCATTGGGCTGGGTTTGGAAAACAAATGCAGCCTTAGAGAGTGTTCCGGTGTGGTTGAATCCCATATAAAAGGACGAAATTTGGTGGACGGGAAAATTATCCTCCCATTCTTAATTTTGAATTTTTTTTTTATTATTTCATTAAAAAGTATATACTCTTAAGTCATTTTATCTTTTTCAATTTCACTATCCATCCAAGTTAGTATTTAATCACGTTTTCAATCCATTTTGGCATAAATCTTCATAGGCAACCAAATTAGGAATCTCATATTCTATATTATATTTTCTTACCAAATGTAAAAGGTGGAGGTGAAGTCATTCTTTACCGAGAATAGTGTGCTCTAATCATCTTAGATGGCTCCATCCCAAGAATGATTATTGTCATGGATGATAGAACAAGGGAGATATTCAAAATTGTTTCAATTATCGAGACATAAAACTAATGAGTCATACGATGAAATTATAGGAAAGAGTGATAGAACGAAGATTAAGGAAAATTGTAGAGATATCGGAGAACCAATTTGGTTTTATGTCTGGCCGGTCAACTATGGAAGTAATACACTTGCTTAGACAACTTGTGGAGCGTTCTTGAGTACAAGGGAAAGATATTCGTATAGTCTTTATAGACTTGGAGAAAGCATATAATAAAGTGCCTAAAGAGATGTTATGGTGGTCTTTCATGAAGAAAAGAGCTCTCGTGAAATATATTGAAATAATTAAGGACATTTATGAAGATGGAAGAACACATGTGAGGACGTGTGGAGGGCAAACAAATGAATTTTCTATTACAGTAAAGCTACATCAAGGGTCGGCGTTAAATCCGTTTTTGTTCGCTACAGTAATGGACGAGTTGACAAAATCCATCCAAGATAATGTATCTTGGTGTATGATGTTTACAAATAATATTGTCTTGTGTGCTAAGACTAGAGTGGAGGTTAACATTAAGAACTGTGAAGATGTACGTTAAAGTCAAGAGGATTCAGATTAAGCAGAGCAAAGTCTAAATACATGGTGTAAATTCAGTTCAAAAAAAGAGGAAGATAGAAATATAGTGATGCTAGATGGAATAGCGATCCCTAAGCGGGATCATTTTAGATATTTGGGGTACGTTTAAATGGATAGGAGATTGATGGCGATGTCACCCATAGGATACAGGTTTGTTGGAGTAAGTGGAGAAGCACTACAAGTGTATTTTGTGACAAAGGAATTCCTATAGAGTTAAAAGGTAAGTTTTACAGGACAGTTGTTAGATTTATATTACTCTATGGCAATAAATGTTGGGCAACTAAAGGAGTGTATAAACAGAAGATGAGTGTGGCGAAAATATGAATTTTGCGATGAATATGTGGATATATGAGAAAAATAGAATGAGAAATGAGGGCATTTGCAAAAATATTGGAGTGACACCTATCGAAGACAAGATGAGTGAAAGTCGTTTACGTTGGTTTGGACACATACGTCATAGACCTATAGACGCTCTAATTAGAAGAGTGGGGGCTATGAATGACGTAAAAAAGATCAAGTCTAGGGAAGACTGAGAAAAACTTGAAAAGAAGTAATCTGGGAAGATATGGCGGAATGAGAGTTGGAAGAAAACATTGCATTAGATAGGAATGAGTGGAGAAAGAGAATTCATGCTAACGACTTAGCGTTAATTTATATATTGGTTCATATAACCTATCTCAGTATTGAGATAAAAGCTCTGATGATAATGATGATGATGCATTGTTTCTGAAAATATTGATATATTGGGTGATTAGGATTTATTAAAGCACATTTAAGTTTTTTTTTTCTTTTTTTTTTTTTTAAGGGGGGGGGATTGTGGGGTAGGTGTTGAGGTCGTTTGGGTTTGAACTTAAGCCTTACAACATATCATAACTCTTCCTTAATAACTCGGTTAAGAATTTGTTAGTAGCATGTTTAAGCTTTTTAAGTAGGTAGGAAAAGACACTCTTCCATGGGTTTTAATGGAATAGCATTGGTGGTTTTTTTAGGTGCCTTTTACTAGTCCAATGAACTCTGTTAGATTGGCTTTAGAAACTTAAGACTAAGCATTCATAGTGCAATAACATTTGTCAAAAACATTGTAAAGTTAGACCGATAAAGAATTTACTTTAGTCATAACCTATTATATTAATATTAGTAACATATAAAGGAGTTTAATTTCAGCAAAAAATGTGGCATCATAGATGTTGGTATGTAAGGGTGTAATTAAGTCGAGTCGAAACAATCCAATGCTAGGTTCAAGTTTGGTTCAACTCAAAAACACGAAGCTGGAAGGTTGGCTCGAACTTGATCGAGTTTAGTTTTTCAATCTCGAACTCGACTGTACAGAATACTCAAGCCACTCGAGCTTAAATCAATAGGCTCGATTTGTCATTTTTCAACCATATATTATGAGCGTAAAATGATAAATTAATAATTGAATATTAAAAATTATAGTAGAAACGATTAGACTTGTGAGTCACTCGAGTTGGGTATTAAGATATTCAAACTCAGTTCAACTTGTTACTTGAGTAGCTCGAGCTCGGTTCGAAATTAAACAAGAGTAAGCATTGAGTCGTGCTCAAGTTATTTATGAATAACTTGACTCATTTATACCCCTATTGGGATGTGAACTCTGACCCCTAGATTAGTGGTCTAGTTTGTTTTGTAGGCAACCAAGCTAAAATGCTGATTTGCACCTATAGAAGTAATGAACAAAGGATTGCTATTCTACTCCATTGATCTTTACACAAGGTGTACCAATTTGAGTACCAATTTGAGACTTCTTAAACTTATAATTAGTTTATAGCCTGATACCTGGGATTATTTATGAAGGAAATCATAGAATAAAATGAAGGAAAACAGAGAGGATAAAAACTCTCTTTTCTTATTAATAATCTAAATTACATCAGTTTTTAAATAGAAAAGAGCACAAGATTTAGTTCCTAGAATTAAGGAGCAGAAGTAGTAACAGAAGAAAATTCTAATTTCCTAATTTTATGGGATAAGATTTCCTGATTCTATGTGATCAGATCCTGATTTTATGGGATCAGATTTCTGATTCTATGTGATCAGATTTCTTAACTTTCCGACACTCCCCCTCAAGTTGGTGCATAGATGTCAATCATGCCCAACTTGCTTATCAGATGTTCAAAGTTAGGTCTTGCAAGTCCCTTAGTCAAAATATCAGCTGTTTGCTGACTAGAAGGTACAAACGGCAAGCAAATAGTTCCAGTTTCAAGTTTTTCCTTAATGAAGTGTCGATCAATTTCAATATGTTTCGTCCTATCATGCTGGACAGGATTGTGAGCAATACTTATTGCAGCCTTGCTGTCACAGTACAGCTTTAGAGGAAGTTCCACGGTCTTCTTGAGTTCTCCATGGATTCTATATATCCACAATACCTCGCAAATCTCTTGAGTCATTGCTCTAAATTCAGCCTCTGCACTACTTCTGGCTACAACACTTTGCTTCTTGCTTCGCCAGGTAACCAAGTTTCCCCACACAAATGTGCAATACCCTGAAGTAGATCTCCTGTCAATTATTGAACCTGCCCAATCTGCATCAGTAAATACCTCAACACCCTTGTGATTAGTCTTTTTGAAAAATAGACCTTTCCCAAGAGTAGATTTCAAATATCTCAAAATTCGATAAACTGCCTCAAGATGTTCTTCATAAGGTGCGTGCATGAATTGACTTACAACACTGATTGAGAAGGCAATATCTGGTCGAGTATGGGATAAATAGATTAGTTTACCAACCAATCTCTGGTATCTACCAGTATCAACAGGAACACTTCCCTCTTCCCAAAGCTTCATATTGGGATCCATGGGAGTTTCAGCTGGTCTGCAACCACTCATCCCGGTTTCCTTTAAAAGATCAAGAATATATTTTCGTTGAGAGACAACAATTCCTTTCTTTGAACGAGCAACTTCCATGCCAAGAAAATATCTTAACGCTCCCAAATCCTTGATCTCGAATTCTAACGCAAGGCTCTTCTTCATTCTCTCCATCTCAATCACATCATCACCTGTGAGAATAATATCATCAACATAAACTATTTGTGCAACTACCTTTCCTTCAGAAGAGTACTTAAAAAACAAGGTATGATCAGCTTGTCCTTGAGAATATCCTTGTTTTCTGACAGATTGTGTAAACTTTTCAAACCAAGCCCTCGGAGACTGTTTGAGGCCATACAAAGATTTTTTTAGTTTGCACACTCTTGAGCCAAAATTCTTCTCAAAGCCCGGTGGACTATCCATGTACACCTCTTCCTCCAAGTCACCATTGAGAAAATCATTTTTCACATCTAGTTGTTGCAATGACCAATCCAAATTAGCAGCAATAGATAAAAGTACTCTTACTGTGTTCAATTTTGCAACAGGAGCAAAGGTCTCAGAGTAATCAATGCCATATGTTTGGGTGAATCCTTTAGCCACCAATCTAGCCTTGTATCTCTCCACTGAACTGTCAGAATTGTACTTCACAGTGAAGACCCATTTACAGCCCACAGTAGTCTTCCCAGCTGGCAAAGCCTCAACACTCCAAGTATTGTTCTTCTCAAGAGCTCTCATCTCTTCAAGTACTGCTTCCTTCCACTTCGGAATTTTTAGAGCCTCTTGTACATTGTTAGGAATTTCTACACTAGACACTGGAGAGGTAAAAGCAACAAAAGATTGAGATAATTTTGAGTATGACACAAATTTAGACAACGGATGACTAGTACAAGATTTAACCCCTTTACGAAGAGCTATAGGAATGTCAAGATCGGAAGACTCAAATTGATTGTTAGGAAGAGAAAGAGAAGTACCTGAAACAGACTCAAATTGTTGATTTGTCCTTGGTTCAAAATCATGGCTGTGCTGTAGAGTCAATTCATCATTCCTTTTCTTATGATTCTTCTTCAAGTAAACAATCCCTTTCTAAGTTGGATCACCTTCCTTGAATCTATTGCCTGTTGCTTTAGCAGAATTATCATGTTGAGGCAATATAGTAGGTTTTTCCTTATTTTCAGTTTCAAAAGATGTTTTTCAGAATTCTGATTTTCAGATTGTTTTTCCAATGTAGGCCTAGTCTCAAAAGAAACATCGCTCATAGTGAAAGGAGTTTCAAAGAATGAATCTTGGCCATTTGTTATAGGTGCAGAAGTACTAGACTCAGAATCTTGTGTGAGCAACATATTATCTAAGAGAAAGACATCACCGGTGTTAACCAATGAATCTTCCTTAAAATTCTCCCCCTGAAGATGAATATCCTTAAAAAATGGTTGTTTTTCAAAAAAAGTGACATTCATTGTGACAAAAAATTTTTTTGATAACGGGTCAAAAAATTTATAGCCTTTCTGAGTTGGAGAATAACCAATGAAGACACATTTTATAGCTCTGGGTTCAAGTTTTCCAATTTTTTTATGTTCATGAACAAAAGCTGTACAACCAAATATTTTCAGAGGTAGATCATCAAAGAGTCTCACAGTTGGAAAATAATTTTTGAGAACTTGAAAAGGAGTTTGAAATTGTAAAACTTTGGAGGGCATTCTGTTTATTAAGTATGCAGCAGTTAAAACAGCCTCTCCCCA